>JAMJFZ010001898.1:1907500-3349166 GCA_026225945.1 Cricetomys ansorgei | reverse complement strand
ACCCAGGGTGACATGCAAAGGCAAGGACTCCAGAGAGCCCTCACTTGATGACAGCCAGAGACCTCTGAGTCTTGGGAGGCAAGAGGCCTGGCCATCTGCAAACAGTGTATTGGCTTCTTGGATGTGAAGTCGGACAGCCAAAATGCATTAGTATTTTATTAACAACCTCTAAAAGCTCCGGCAATGGCTGGAGTCACAGCAGAAAAAGCTGGTTTCATATATTTATTTTATGTGTTCAGTGTGTAATTCGCACTAGCTGGCATTGCGAGACGCTCGGCGGTAACACATTTTTACTGCGCTGTGATTTCCCACATGAATCAGACCTTAGTGATTGCTGGTTCCCGAGACAGCAGCCACCGTGCTCCCCTGGCTCCTCTGCTTTCTCTGTGTCTCTCTCTGTCTCTGCTATCACGGGGCTTCTTCCTTTGCTGCAGTCTCTTCCACATCCAATCTTCCCAGTCTCTCCTTAGTGTTTCTTTCTTCTATGGCTTCCCAGAGTCCTTCCTTCCTTTCTTCCTTTCTTTCACTCAGGCAGGGTCTCATTCTGTCGTCCAGACTGACCTCCAGTTAACTTTCAATCCTCCTGCCTCAGCCTCACAAGTGCTGGGATTCTATCCCTACCATTTTGGCACTTCTTAAAACATTTTTATACTCACTTAAGAAATCTTCCAAAGTATAAATAAAATCCTATTTTAAAAAAAAACACAGTTCTTACAAACATATTTATGCCCTGTATTAAATTCAAAATTGGTAGTATGCTGGACATTATTTGATATAAAATTCTAACTCGGTTGGGGACATAGCTCAGTTGGTACAGTATTTGCCCTGGCGGTCAATCCCAAATACGGCATGAAGGGGTGGTGCATGCCTGTAATCCCAGAACTCACAAGGTAGAGGCAGGAAGAATGCAAGTTCAAGGTCATCCTCATCTACGTAGTGAGTTCAAGGCAACCTAGAATACGTGAGACCCCACTGGAAGGAGTGCAGGGTGGCAACAGGATCCCCTGGGAAGTGGAGGCTGAGGGACCTTCGTAGTGGAAGGTCTCTTAGGGGACAGTAATGCCAAAGACAAAGGGGGGTGAAGTGAGACCAAGCAGAGAAACTCTTCAATGCACACTAGATCCGATCCCATGAAAGGAAAGGGATGGGACTGGGGAGCGAGGGCAGAGCTGTCTAAGATCACAATGCAGAGATCCCAAAGCCATGGTCAACTCAGTGGGAGAGAGACCTTGACTCAAAGGCTTTAGGGTGCTTCTCCAGAGGCTCTCAGAGACCTGCACTCCCTATCAAGCTCCCATTGGAGGGCTGAGGAATCTTCCTGCACGGCCTCGACGCTGCTCCCCACCTCCTCCTGTCCATCTCCGTTATTGTAGGTTTGCCCTCCATGTTGCAATCACTTTCCAATCTTTCCAACCTTTCTATAAGGTCAAAGTACATGACCCCCTAAGTGTTCTAAATGCTACTCAGTTCTTGACCTGGAGTGATCACATGACACCATGCTCTCAACTCTAGGAGAGATACAATTAAACATTCATAATCTACTGACAATCAGTACAACCATGAATAACTTTCTTCTTTCTGTTTTTCTTTTTATTCCAAATTTTAAGTGACAATAATAATTTGTTTTATTTTTATTAGAAAATACATAATGAATATTTTGTTTTTTTGAAACAGGGTTTCTCTGTGTAACAGCCCTGGCAGTTCTGAAACTCACTATGTAGACCAGGCTAGCCTTGAACTCACAGAGATCCACCTGCCTCTGCCTCCCAAGTGCTGGGATTTAAGGTGCACACCACTACTGCCTGGCCATAATGAGTATTTTAAATCAGTTTCTATGGGCTGGAGAGAAGGCTCAGTGGTTAAAAGCACTTGCTGTTCCCAGAGAACCAAAATTCAGCTTCCAGCACCCACACTGAACAGCTCGCAGCTGCCTGTAATTCTAGCTCCTGGGAATCTGAGTCCCTCCTCCAGCTTCCTCAGGCATCCCACATGCTCATGACGTACACACCAGAGAATATACACATACACATTGTCTATGACCTCTCCAGGGTATGGCTAAGTGGAGGTTTTTTACTGTAGACATGAGGGAGAGTGCAGCCAGAGGCATCAGAAGAGTCCAGAGCAGGAAGAGAAAGTAGTAGGTTGAACATGGCCAGCAGACTGGACTTGGCCATGAGAGGGGAGAGAGGGAGAGCAGGAGATAAAGACAAAGAGAGCGAGGGCAAGGGAGACCATCAGAGGGAGCGAGAGAGGGGTGTGGCGGGACTAGGAGAGGAAGACAAAGGAGAGCACATGGCTGACATAGCAGGGTGCTAAGAAGAAGGAGAAGCTGTGGGTGGGAAGCCCATGAGCTGCAGAAGCTTAGGGTAAGAGCAGGTGATAGGGCTAGGATGCCAGCACGGACTCTGAGGGGGCCCTGGGGGCACCACAGGGGGCCATTTGTCACTTGTGGCAGTAACAAGAGAATGGTAGTTCCTGAGGAAGGCTAGCTTTTGTCTAAGCACCAGAATTTGGGGAAGTGAAGTTTACTTTGGACCTGATTCACATAAGTAATTTTTTCATAAATCAGTCTCTATAGTCATCCCTCGGGATTAAAAGAAGAAGAAGAAGCAGAAGCGTTCTTCAATCTGCTGACCCAACAAATTGCTTCCAAATAAGAAATGCAGTAATGATATTACTAGCTTTAGATCAGGTTGACCTTAGCCTGAGCTGGGTCCTGGGACCACTGCCTGGCGCCTGGGCTTCCTCTGACCCACTTCTGCCTCAGCTTCCTCCTATAGGATGGGAGACACGTGGCCTTGCTTCTGAGCATTGCTTCATTAGTGTGAAGCAATTACAGGTTTCTAATAGAACCACATACAGGGTTAAGACAAGAACAGTGAGCTGTGGGTTTTATTCCGTGACATCTTTCTTATCAGTGATCATTTTCTGAGCTAAGATCAACGCACAGCTCAGGAATGCCTCAGCTGAACTCTACAGGAGATGGCGTGAACTCTTCTCTTTAGACTTAAGCTTCCTGAGGCCGGGGACTGGATCCCTAGACATCTGGTTTCTAACATATGGCAAACAGACATGTGATAAACTTTCTTCACACTACAGTGAAGACAGTTGGTGAACAAAAGGGTAGAGCAGAGGGAGGTTGTGTTCATATTTTCCTTCCCTTTGAGTTCCCAAGTTCCTACGTTGCTTCCTGTTACTGTGAGAAAACACTGAGCGAAAGCAGCTTGGGGAGGAGAGGGTTTATTTCAAGTTACAGCTTGCCATCATCATGAAGGGAACTCAAGGCAGGAACCTGAAAGCAGGAACTGAGCAGAGGTCATGGAGGAAGCTGCTTACTGGCTTGCTCCACATGGGTATGCTCATCCTGCTTTCTTATGCAACCCAGGACTGCCTGCTCAGAGGTGGCCCCACCCTCAGTGGGCTGGGCCTGCCCACATCAATCACTAATCTAGAAAGCAAATGCCCTGCAGGCCAATCTTATGGAGGCATTTTCTCAACTGAGATTTCCTCTTTCCAAGAGGCCCTATGTCAAATTGACAATCCCATGTTATCTTTTCCCATGCCTTCTGCCCAAGTGGTTAAAAGCTATAATCTCAGTTCCCTCAATTTATGTATGTATGTCTCAAACCATCTTATTTGTTGTTCCTCTTCTGATTGAGAAGTCATTCTAGGTGAGAGCCATTTCTGATTACATGCAACATAGTTCCTGTATACCAAATACTCAAAACATGTCTCATATTACTGCCTGGTTCAGACCTGAGGCTCCAAACCCTTTCCACACAACGAGGGAAGATGGAAACTTACATTTACTGAGTCTCTGCTAAAAACTGGGCAAAAGGAACACAAAATGAGTTAATTACTTTTTGCTCTTTGACCAATGCCTGCATCATCATCCTGGAAAAGCTCACTCTGCTAAGCTAGCTTCCGTTGACTCTTCAGTTGGTCTTCAAGTGGTTTGCCTAAGTGTTCTTTCACATATTACATAGGGTACCATGAGAAATGCTCCAAATGTTGTCTGAAAGACAAGAGAAGCGGCCATTGCTTTCATGTCAGTGTGACAAGAGGGTAAGAGCACACGACAACTCTTCCTTTGGTGGCAAGGGAACAGTTGTGACCCTTGATTGCCAGATGTCCGTCTTTGTAAACCGCGAAGCACCAATCTATAAGACAGCGCATACTAAGTCAGCCAGTGAGCTCAGAACACAGCTCTCCTCACTGTGTCACCTGAACACAAACCGTCCTTATGAAGAACTTGTTGAATAATTATGGAACACAAAAGCAGAAGTTCGTCAATGATGCACAGACCTTCAAAGCATCATTTTTAATCTTGAAGCAGCATTCCAGCACAGTTTGCCGGTATCCCAAAGAAATCAGTAGATGTTCCAAACAATAAATTTAGTCCCTGAATATTTAGTCTTTCCAGAGATAGTCATTTTTTCCTAGGATTCAGCGGCCATTGGTCTTCTGAATTTTGCATTTCCTAGAGGATTCAGCTGAGCATGCACATTCACTGCCATCTCCACGTCCTGGGGTGCTTCTCTATCCCTGGGGCACACACGAGCGTCCCTCAGCTCGGACTCAGCCTCGCACTGGCAGCCACTTTGCTGCCTAACCACCTCACGATAGCAGTTGAAAATTAAAGCGCACGAAATTTAACGAGAGACAAAAAAAGCTACGAAACCGATGCCAACCCACACTGCACTATGGGTAAACCTCAAAGCCGTGACACTAAGGACATGAGCCAGACGTGAAAAGCAAAATGATATGACTCCACCTCCATGAGGAACCAGACAATCACATCCTAGAGCTACAACGATGACCATGGAAAGACCAATTTAGTAGGCACAGAGTTTTGACATGGGATGATGAAAAGCCCCGGAGGCAGATGGTGATGGTGAACAGTAGCAATGGACCTACTTACAGTGAACCCTATGCTTAAAATGTCTCAACAAGTCAAGTGTGGCGGTACATACCTCCAGGCAGGAAGACTGAGTTCCCAGCTAGCCTAGGCTGCAGAGCAAAACCCTGTCTCAAGAAAAAAAAGCTTAAAATGATAGATTTTATGTGTGTTTAAAACTTTTTTTTTTCTTTTTTTGGTTTTTTCCAAGACACGGTTTCTCTGTTGTGACTCTGGCTGTACTGAAACTCACTCTGTAGACCAGGCTTACCTCGAACTCACAGAGATCCACCTGCCTGCCTCTGCCTCCCAAGTGCTGAGATTAAAGGTATGAGACATTACAGCCCAGCTTTCTAAAACTTTTTAAAGTAATTTTTAAAAGCCCCTCTGGATCCCAGAGGACCCTGAACTGGAATGGGCCTGAAAGCCTTTTTCCTGAGGAATAGCTTTCATAGTTTACATAGAAGGTGCCATGCAGACTTCCAAATGAGGGAATCAACACAGTCCCACACAGCTGTGACACCTGTGAACCACAACCAGCACCTAAGGATGGGATGGTGGCACACACACCTCGGTGGTAATCAATAGGTCTCTAATTGGACTTACAGCCTACTCAACAAAAGGGAAATCACTGGGTTTGGGGAGATGGCTCAGTGGTTAAGAGAATTGCCTTCTCTTGTAGAGGACCCCAATTCTATTCCCAGCACTCACATTGTAGTGCATGCCTTTAATCGGGAAGCAGAGACAAGTGGATCTCTGTGAGTTTGAGACCAGCCTGGTCTACATAGTGAGCTCCAGTACAGCCAAGGCTACTTAAAGAGATCTTATCTAAAAAAAAAAAAAAAAAAAAAAAAAAAAAAAAAAAAAAAGTATTGTGTTAAAAAAAAAACCTGGGGCTAGTGAGAAGGCTCAGTTAAGAGCATGTACTTCTAGATGACCTGAGTTAAATTCCCAACACTACATCAGGTGACTCACAACCACCTGTAATTCCAGCTCTAGGGGGATCCCACATCTCTGACCTCTGCAGGCACCTGAATTTACATATACACACAGGCACACACACACACACACACACACACTAAAAACAAATCCCAGGACTCAGGAGGCAGAGGCAGGTGGATCTCTGTGAGTCCGAGGTCAGCCTGGTTTACAGAGTGAGTTCCAGGACAGCCAGAGTTACAACAGAGAAACCCTATCTTGAAAAAAACAAATAAATAAATAAATCTTACTATTCATTCAAGATAGATACAAGTATGAATCATTTGTCCACTAAAATGCACTCTCTTCCACCCCCAAAAGCTTGCCGACAGCCCAACTCTCACTTCAGGTGATATACTGAATGCCTGCTTATGGCTTTTCCATTCAATTCTGTATTTGATGAGAGGAAAAAGATACAGGAATCAGAAAACTGAAGATATTCATTATCCATACATGCAGTAGTCACCAGAAAACACAAAAATCTACAGAGAAATGATTGGTTTTAGTAACAGTGTAGCAAGTTACTAAGTGCAAAAAACACAAGACACAAAGTCTCTGAATTTGTACAATCAGCAACAAATTCAAAATATTTTTTTTCTTTTTGAGACAGGGTCTTACTATGTAGCCTTGGAGCCCTGACTGCCTGGAACTCACAGAGATCCACCTGCTTCTGGCTCCTGAATGCTGGGATTAAAGGTGTGGGTCATCACACCCAGCTTTAATAATCTTTTCTTAAAAAGCTAGCCATATTGTATAAGTCACTTTTCTTGCTGCTGAGATAAAACACTAAGGTCCAAAGCAACTTCCAGAAGAAAAAGTTTATTTTGGTTCATGGTTCCAGAGGGATGTGAGTCCATCTTGGCAGGGAGGGTGGAGCCAGGAGCAGGAAGCTGAGAGCTCACATCTTCATACGCAACCAGAAGCCAAAGAGCATGAACTGGAAGTGACACAGGCTTTAACTCTCAAATCCTCTCCCAAGTCATACTTTTCCAACAAGGCCACACCCCCTAACTCTCCCCAACACCACCACCAATGGAGGACCAAGTGTTCAAATATCTGGGCCTATGAGGGACATTCTCATTCACAAACTGAAATGAACAAATGTAACAAACTATGTAAATACTTTATGAAAAAAAAAGTATAAACTTACCGGAAAAAAATTTTTTAAAGATCTAAATAAAGGAGACATATCATAGATACCTAATCATTTAAACATGCTTTTCTTCTGAAATATTCTAAAGTAACTTTTGAAAACTTAAAAAAAAGTTATTGTTTTCAGGTTTGGTTTGTTTTTTAGTGGGGTGTGTGTGTGTGTGTGTGTGTGTGTGTGTGTGTGTGTGTCAGTAAGAAGACAGCTTGCAGGAGTTGACTTTCTCTTCCTACCATGTAGGTCCTAGGGATCAAATCAAGGTCACCAGCCTTGACAGCAAGCACCTCTACCTGCCTAGCCACCCCACCACCCCTGTGTTTTAACCCGGTTAGACACAACTGTGGTTACGTTCATTCCCATTTCCTACCTCTCCAGTTTCAGTGAGATGGATTACACAGTGCTACACATTTTCATCCTTGTCATTAGGAAGGACACCTCTTTAGGTATGAGCATGGCACCTGCTACAACGCTTCACTAGTCTGAGTCCTACATTTTAAGTATTTAGATGGATAGCACATGGACTCCTCAGAAGCCAGCAGCAGGATTGACAAGAGGAAGTGCAGTATCTGGCTGTGGGCAGGGGCCCCCGCCTGGTCCTACCGGCTCTGAGAGGGTACAGGTGAATCAGGATGCTCTGTCTAGAAACTTCAGTCAAGCCCCAAGAAACTGACTCCAAAATGGAGGTGCTGGGCCCTGCGGGAAGAACCAGTTCTACTTCCTGGTGGGAAACTTAACCATCTGAGGTCTCTCATTGCATTGAGTTGGGCCGGAAGTAGGGCAAGTTTGGTAGAAGGTCCTAGAAAAATGGGTAGAGACCAAGGGGAGACAGAAAAGCCATTGTCCCTTCTGTTTGCCCATGAAGTATGTCTGAAATTAATTCAAAAAACATTTCCAGAGCACTAACCTCAATGCTGTAAGTGAGCATCCTGAGGTATTCATGCTCCAGGCTTGGTGAGGCGCCTTTCACACATCGCCATACACAATGCACATTATATCCAACAGCTGTATGTATTGTATGCCATGCATTTCCTGATCTTACATAATAGGAGTCCAGGCTTATGTGAAGGGATGGAATGAGTTGCCGGGGGTGGAAGGGTGGGGTTAATCGAGAAGGAAGGTCAAATATATATACATTTTAATAATGCAACCTGGATGAAACCCCAGTCTGAGGAAGGGCATCTACACAAAACAGTAGGGTGGGGTGGATACAGCTCGTCAGGACAGCAAGGGACCTAGCTGACCCTAGAACCCTTCAGATAGAAACAAAGTGTGAGAGAATGAAGTGGGAAGTGGCCAAGTTCAGTTAATGTGGGATTGAGGCATAATGGTCTAGATCCAGAAATGTTAAACTTAATAGTTTGTAAACTATTCATAGCTGGGCATGGCAGTGCAAGCCTTTAATCCTAGCACCCAGGAGGCAGAGGCAGGTATACCTCTGTGAGTTCCAGGCCAGCCTGGTCTACATAGTGAGTTCCAGACAGCCAGGGCTGTCTGTAGAGAGACCCCATCTCAAAAACAACAACCTGAGCATTGGTGGCTCATGCCTTTAATCCCTTCACTCTGGAGGAGAGGAAGGCAGATCTCTGTGAATCTGAGGACAGCCTGGTCTTCAGAGTGAGTTCCAGCCATAACTATACAGGGAAAGAAACCTTGTCTTGAGAAACCAAAAACAAATAATCAAAAAACCAACAACAATAACAAACTATTTATATTTATTTCCTTTCACGTGTATGTTTATGGGTTGTCCATAGAGGTCAGAAGAAGACGTCAGTTCCCCGTGGCTATAGCAACAGGCAGTTGTTAGATGCCTGATACAGGGAGTGAAAACCAAACTTGGGTCCTCTGGAATAGCAGCAAGTGCTCTTAACTGCTGAGGTGTCTCTCCAGCCTCAAACTTAATTTTTTCCCCATCTGTACAGGGGTAAAGCACTATATTAGTATATAAGGTTTTATCTATTAAGTTCGATTACCAAAACTAATAGAGCATTCTCTAAATCAAGAAAAGAAATGTTGAATTGTGAGAACCTTCCATGCCTGGCCAAGGAACAAGGTCACCATTGTCCAGTGCATGTCAGTGATGGAGAGCCCTGGAAAGCAGGCTTAAGCTTCACTCTCTCCTCCATGTCAGATAGCAGGAGTTCAAGCAGAGCGACGGACCAGCCCAGAAGCCCCCGGCAGGTGATGATGTGGCTTTAAGGTTGGTCACTAGCAACGGTGACAAGGATGGAGGGTTGGATTCGCTGCTGACTGGCTGCCGAGGGAAACTAAGGAAGACAAAGACTAGAGGGGAACTAGTTAAGATGAAGGCTAGTGGGCCATCGGGGTGGCTCAGCAGGTAGAAGTACTTGCCAGGCAAGCCAGAAAACCTGAGTTTAATCCCTGGGACCCGTGACAGAAAGGAAAATGGCCCCTTGTCGCACCCACCTTGACCAGCAAGTAAGACGCCACAACAGGATTCTTCTCAACACCTTTATTTTGAGGAGCACTTCATTATGATGCAGGAGGACCCCAAGCCCCAGGAGCAAGCTGCTTATATACACTGCAGGAATCGTGGTTCCTAATGATAGGCTACCTCTGCAACACCTCATTTGCATATCTGCATTTGCGGGTTTGTTACGGGTGCGTTATCAAGGGCTAAGCTGTTCTCAACTGTAGCACATGCGCAAAGCTGTTGTTTACCACTAAGCCGTCCGGAAGCCGGCGCCATCTTAGCATTGTGCTGGATTGGCGTCCTACATCTCTCCCTTACTTGTAATATTAGACAAGAGAAGGGTACATTCCCGATCAAGAGACGGACTTCTTGTTGGAATCAGTCGGCGCCATCTTAGCATTGTGCTGGATTGGCGTCCTACATCTCTCCCTTACTTGTAATAATAGACAAGAGAAGGGTACATTCCCGATCAAGAGACGGACTTCTTGTTGGAATCAGTCTCGATCAAGGGATTGTCCCAGGCAGAGGGGGAAACAGTGACCTGATCCCTTATGATTCCATACAGAACGAAAGGAGACATTGTAATAGGATGTTTGCCCTGTCGTTGCACCATAGGCAATACCTCCTATACCCGCCTCGATGACCTTTTTTTCAGGGGGAGGCATTTTGTGTCATCAAACCTCTATGCAATCAGGTATATTTCCAGGAAGACCATGTGCCATGTATCCTCCTAGTCAAGTACCCACTTGACTCCCTGGCTGCAATTATATTTCTTGTAAGGCAGCTAGCCAACATTGGGGAGATTCTCCTTTATGTAAGGCAACCAGGGCTTGGCAAACAACAATCTTATGTCTATCATGGCTCCTCTTGAGCTTGCACAGCAGCCAAATGCAGAGTAGACTACCAGCAAGAAGCACAGTCCCAAATAAAAATATCCCCACCCACTCTTTAAAAAAGGAAAAGGCATTAGTAATCCAGGAGGTGAAGTCTCCAAGGGTGATGGGATCCACTCGAGTTCCATTTAGGCTGGCAATCTGAGAGAGTAGATCTCTGGTCATCTGTTCCGCCTGTTGTGACCAATTTCCTTTAAGGTATTCCGACAGTTGATGACTCTGATTGATAAACTGAGAATGGTTAGCACGTAAAGGAGTAATGCACAATCCTTTAAGAGAGGAGACACATGACACTTGTACAATATTATAAAGTTCTTCTAATTGTTCTTGTACTAAATCAACTCTCTGATTAACTAATAAAATGCCTGAAGCAAGATGGGCATTAATTTTCTCCTGTGTTGTCAAGGCAGTGGCTGTCTGTGTCACTACCGAGTTGATAGTTTCAGCTGTTTGAACTTGATTAACCATGGCAACAGCAGCAGTAGTAGCAGCTGTTGCAGAAATAACTATAGCAGAGATAATAGCAGCTGTAATGCCAAAATCTCTCTTATCTCTCAACAGGTTAGCAATCGGAAAATTTTTAGGATTGGCATTCACAGGTATGGGAACGAATGTGGGAAGTTTCACTACAAGAGCAAGGCTGAGAGATCCGTTTCAGCACTCAGCCAAGTAACAAATAAGTTCAGTTTGATTACAATTAATCTGGCCTGTGGTATCATTTTTGGTTAAGATAAAGAAAAATGGTGGTCTGAAGTGCCCCATATATTCGTGGGCCCTGGGGTCTTGGGCCCCGCTGTCCGTTTTTTGGATGAGCACCACCATAGCTGTTATCTAAGGGCTGGCCATTGATGTCTTTTATGGATCGATATTCATTTGCCCAGTGGTTACCCTTTTTACATTTGGGACAAAGTCCTGGGACTGATTTTTGTCCTTCAATTTTAAAATATTTTGGGCAATTTTTCTTAATATGACCTAATTTTCCACATTTAAAACATACTCTATTAGACCCCCCTCTTTTGGTGGCTGCCAATACTGCAGCAGCCAGTCCTGCATTAGATAACGGTCCGCCTATCTCTCTACAGGCTTTCATCCAGGCCTGTAGGCCTTTATTTTTCCAAGGCGTAATGGCAGAACGACACTCTTTGGTACATTGTTCAAAGATTAATTGTTCTATTAATGGCATTGCTGAATCAGGATCTCCAAATATTCTACCTGCCGCTTCCATCATACGTGCCACAAAGTCTGAGAAAGGTTCTGTAGAGCCTTGGGTGACTTTAGTAAGGTTTCCAGAAACCTCCCCTTTATTAGGTAATGCCTTCCAGGCCTTTATAGCTATATCATTGATTTGTCCATAAACTTCTAAAGGAAATGCAGTTTGATTATTTGCCCACTGTCCTAATCCTAGGAGCATATCAGTGTTCCAGAAAGCTCGACCATTGTCGGCATTAACACGAGCTTGTTGTTGTGCATAGTCAGTGTATATAGACTTCCAATCTAGGTATTGGCCCATAGTTAGGCACGCTTTAACTGTACCCATCCAATCAGCAGGGGTCATGGCACTGTAGGCCAATCGTTCTAGTTGGGCTTGTGTAAATGAAGCATTTAAACCATATGTCTTGACTGATTCAGCTAATTCTTTAAGTTGTTTAAACCCCAATGGCTCGTGATATCTGTTTCGGGTATTAGGATCTTCAAACACAGGGAAGGCAGAAGCCGCCTCCCTCCATGTTTGTGGACAAAACGAGCACTGAGTTTTAGGAATTTGTTGTTTGCCCTTCTCTATAAATTATGGGTTATATGGGGGCGCAGTCGGCAACTTGCGACTATTCCGCGCCTTTATTCGACCTGAATATTTCAGGCCATTTCTTTCCTGCTCATAGCGAGCAGCTTCATCCTCTAGAGTTTGTTCCTCTTCTGAACCTAACTCTGATTCCTCCGATTCTTCTGAATCGAAAAGTGTTAATACTTTTAAAGAAGGGTATAATTTACCTACCTCTTCTTTCCTTTTCTTTTCCTTTTGTATATCTGCAGACTTAGTTTCACTATCTTCTTTTTTCTTATTGCCTTTGCTCTTTGTTTTCCTCCATCCCCTTTTCTTTCCTCTAAAGGTTTTGTATTATCTTCTGACACGGAATCCTGATGATCGGCCAAAGCCTTTTGCCCTGCTCTGACACCTTCAACACAACGCTTATCCTCTAAGCATGCCCTGATCATACGCCATAAAGGTTTAGTCCCTGCCCTCAATGTTATTTCTTCCGCCCTGCAATCTATGTCTCTTCCCAGTTTTTCCCAACATGGTATCGTCAGATCTCCAGTGGGTGCAAACCACGGTGCAGCAGCATCCACCTCCTGTAAAAACCCTTTAAGCACCCTTTCCGGAATGTCAAGGTCCCTAAATGAAAGTTCTTTTAACGCAGCCAAAAAGGGAGTGGACTGTGCGTGTCCCATGCCGCTCACTTATGTACGTGAGGACTTAATACACAAGATGACAAGCGAGGTTATCTACCCCCGTCCTACTGTCCTACTGATTTATCTCAGCAGACGCAC
Source organism: Cricetomys ansorgei (assembly GCA_026225945.1). Lineage (NCBI taxonomy): Eukaryota > Metazoa > Chordata > Mammalia > Rodentia > Nesomyidae > Cricetomys > Cricetomys ansorgei. The sequence goes on along the minus strand of JAMJFZ010001898.1, from coordinate 3,336,270 downwards.
TCGTGTCCTGGTTTATGACAATTCAGGCAGAAACAACACCGCAGGATGAGAATGAAGGCAAGGAAGATGACGACTGCAGCTATCCAAGGATCCACCCCAAATCCGGGCATCATCAGAAAACTTGTGTAGGAGGACTAAATGCAAAGGACTTACCGGTACCGCTGCTCCAAGGTGAAGAGTTCCAAATCCACAAGAACTACGTTCTTGGTTCCTCCAATTCCCGGGTTTTGGCACCACTTGTCGCGCCCGCCTTGACCAAGTAAGACACCACAACCAGATTCTTCTCGACACCTTTATTTTGAGGAGCACTTCATTATGATGCAGGAGGACCCCAAGCCCCAGGAGCAAGCTGCTTATATACACTGCAGGAATCGTGGTTCCTAATGATAGGCTACCTCTGCAACACCTCATTTGCATATCTGCATTTGCGGGTTTGTTACGGGTGCGTTATCAAGGGCTAAGCTGTTCTCAACTGTAGCGCATGCGCAAAGCTGTTGTTTACCACTAAGCCGTCCGGAAGCCGGCGCCATCTTAGCATTGTGCTGGATTGGTGTCCTACAGCCCCTGAAAGCTGCCCTCTACTCCCACACAAGATATAGCATGCATATGCCTGCATTCACACAGGCGCGCACAGTAATAATAAATAACATTTTTAAAGTAGTAATACCAGCGTAGCATCAGGAACACACTGCAGCCTCTACAAATGACAGTTATAACAACTGCAGTAATAGAAAATAAAAGGGGGGGGGGGACTATAGCAGCATGGGAAAACGCTAGATAAGAGAAAAAGAAATGTTTTTTATATCACATATGCCTGTGACCTCAAATAAAAATACCTCTTTAAGGCTTAAGAAAAAAAAAAATACTGCCCCAAAAAACTTAATCATTTTACAGCCAACAGTTATCTCCCTGTGGGTAGTGTTATGGTGTAACTGTGCATGTGCCCCACTAACTCTTATGCTAAAGCTCTACCTCCCAGTGTGACTGGATGTGGACAGAGAATATTAAAGGGGTGATTAGGCCAAGTGAGGTCATGGGTAGGTCCTCGTCCCATAAGAAAAGGAAGAAGTCAGGGGAGACAGTTTGGTGGTCACAGTGCTTGGCGCCCAAGAATGAGGACTGGGGTTCTGTTCCCCAGAACCATGTAAATGCAGGTTTGAGGTGGCATATGGCAGCCCTCCTGTAATTCCAGCCTCAGAAGGCGGAAACAGGTGGTGCCCAGATCAAACTGGCTAGCACGACTAGCCATACTGGCCAGCTCTGGTTTTGACCGAGACATCCTGCCTCAGTGAATAAAATGTTAGAACAATCAAGGATATTCCCAGCGTGAACCTCAGATTTCCACAAGCACACGCGTGAGCCCACACACGGGAAAACATGTGCATACCTAAAACCGGAAAATAAAATGAAGAGGATGAGAAAAAGGAGCTGACACAGCAGAGGTTTCGCTACAGACCTGCAGAGAAGGCAAGTGAGGATGCAGTGCGCTACCACCACAAGCTGGGCAGAAAGGCCCAGCAGATCCACACTGTTGCCCTTGACCTCCAGAACCGTGGGAACTGAATCTCTGCTGTCCCGGGCACCCTGTTCAGCCTTTTTTTGAACAGGCTATCAGCAAGCCAATCAGCTACAAGTCCTACCAATTCTTCATTGCCTGACATTTGGACTCTTCTTGGGCCCGTTGCTTCCTCGCCATTCCAGCTGCCAACCTGGCTGGAGATCCCTCGTGCCCAGACACACACAGCAGACCCACTTCTCCCCCGACTGGGTGCTTCCTGACCCCTTCACATACTCCCAGCAGCCAGCTCTTGCCTTGCCCCATCCTATCACCTTATATAGCTCAGATGTTTGAATCTATTGTATCTTCTCTGAGTATCAACCCTAGCTCCCTCTTTCTGGAACTCTCTGTGTTCACTTCTTGGACATAAGCACCTGATCCCTCCAGGTGTGCTGGAGCCTTTCTCTGGTAATGAAAAAGACACCAAATTCAGACCATTGCTGAGGTGGCTGGCATGAACACCGTCCCTTTCTGCCACCACCCTGCCTTGGGTCTCTGTGCCTTTCTTAGTACAATGTCCCCCGGCTTCTTCTAAAAGCAGCTTTTCTCCCATGAAGGGAAGAGAAAAGCAGCAGACTTAAGCCTAAGCATCCTAGTTCACCAGTCTTCACAGGCATACCATGAACATAGACTAGACCATTAACAGGTAAAACCCCACAAAGGACTGGAAGGCTCATTCTTGGGGTCACACATCTACCTATGAGCCAATCATTCTGGCCCAGAGGAAAGAGGAGTCTAAAGACCCTAGTTAGTTCACTGCCAAGGAAAGGAGAAGGCCCATTACCACAGGAAGAGTCACTGAGCTGACGTCTACTCTTCCAGGTAACACTTGTCCTGGTGCAGCCCAGCGCACAAGCCCCTCCCCCAGCATTGCCCCCATGACCTGGACATCCCAAGGAGTGGATCCTGACTCCTGTGGGGCCCTACTCCTCCCCAGCCCCAGTGAATCTATTCTAAGCCATAACCCAGTAGAGAAGCACTGGAGCCCTTGAAAAGATGGCAATACTTTTCTTCTAGCATGATTCATGCAAACTTTGCTGCAAGCTTATACAAAGAACGTGTCCAAAGCCGAACCCTTGAATCCTTCCAAAATAAAGCCCAGCCTCAGTTTGCCAGGATGGATTTAGTTTGCATGGCAAAGGGGAAGCACCTCCTAGCTTTAAAGGTTAGGTTAACACCAGATTAGAACACAAAATCAATCCAGATGCTGTATCCTAGAAGACTTTTTAAAATACAGTAAGCCACTCTTGGCAACAGGAAATGAATTGGACACATTGTTGGGGTTATCAAGCAGTATAAGCCTCTCTGAGAGCAATTTTGTGTTGTATCTTTGGAATATGAAAAATAAAACCAAACAAAAATAATCCTGAGCTTGAGAGTGAATACCTGTAATCGAATCATGTAATCAAACTCAGAAAGTGAGGCAGGAGGATTGTAAGTTTTAGGACAGCCTGGGCAACAGGGTAAGACCCTGTCGAAGAAAAGAAAGGAAGAAAAGTATTCTTTGGTCCACAAATTTCATGGTCAAGTATATTTTATAAGTAAACAACAACAATATAACTGAAGATTTATGCAAAAGTAGATTTACTATGGTATTATTGATTATAGTGAAAATGTGTTAAAAATATAACAAGATGGTTAATATATTGTGGTAAAAGCTGACCACAGAAAATTTTTTAATTTTTTTAGTAATTAAAAATTATATTGGCTGGATTGATGGTTCAGTGGGTAAAGGTACATGCTGCCAAGCCTGACAACTTGAATTCAATTCCCAAAACCCACATGGAAGAAGGAAAGAGCCAATCATCACAAGTTGTCTTTTAACCTCCGTACTCTACCGATAAATAAATGAATATATATATATATATATATATATATATATATATATATATATATATATAAATGAGCTGGCATTATGGCACACACCTTTAATCTCAGTACTAACAAGGTGTAAGCAGGCACATCTCTGTGAGTGTAAGTCCAGCCTGGTCTACATAGTTAGCTCCAGGCCAGCCAGGGCTACCTAGTGAGATCCTGTTTAAAAGCAAAATGCTTAAAAGGCTACAAATAGTTTTAAGTATATGCTTATAGCTGTATAGATATCTATAGTGTGGTGTTAAGTGAAAAAAAAAGACGAATTGCAAACCACTCACTGCATTAGCTTTTTGTCACCGTAACGAACTGCTTGAGAGAATCAACTTAGAGGAGAAAATATTTAGGTGGGTTCACGGGTCCAGAGGTTTCCTTTCCTGGTCACTTTGACCCATTCCCTGCGGACCTGTGCTGAGGCAGAGCGTTATGACAGGGAACACATGACAAAGTTTCTTCCCTGAGGTCGGCCAGACAGGAAAGAGAGAAGAGAGAAAAATGGGACTGCATGGTGACACACACCTTTAATCCCAGCGCTTGGAGGCAGAGGCAGCCAGATCTTTGTGAGTTCAAGGCCAGCCTGGTCAACCTAGCAAGTTCCAGGCCAGCCAGGACTGCACACTACACAGTGAGACTATCTCGAAAGCAAAAACAAAAACACTTTCAAGGATGTGTCCTCCTCTACTAGAGGGTATCTCCCACAGTTGCCACCGCCTCCCTCCCAGGAGCCCGTTCAGTGCCTCATGACCTAACCCCTGATGAGATGAACTCTCATAACCCAATCATTTCCCCAAAGCCTGTCCTCTGAACACTGCTGCACTGCTATCTAAGTCTTTAACACGTGCGGACATTTCAGATCTGAACTGTAGCACTTACACAGTATTGTTACAAGTATATGAGAGGAAACGATGTTCATATGAGAACAAAGATGGTGCTGGAGATGGCTCAGCAGTGAAGAGCACTTGTTGCCCTTGTGAAGGACCTGGGTTCAGTTCCCAGCATGGCAGTTCACAATTATCTGTAACTCCAGTACCAGGGTGTGGCCTCTTCTGCATGCACCAAGCATGTACATGGTACACATACATACATGTAGGCAAAACATCCATTACGTAAAATTATAAAAATGTAAAGATCTATGTGTCTGTGTGTTTAAATTAAACATTTAATAGGGTGCAGTGATACATACTTATAATTCCAGCGCTTGGGAGATAGAGGCAGGGGGATGAAGAATTCAAGACCAGCCTTGGTTATATGAGGCCCTGTCTCAGAAAAGAAAACAACAAACAAACAAAAAAAAAAAGGCTTTTAGTCAGGCATAGTGGTGCAAGCATGTAATCCTAGCCCTCAGGAAGCTGGGTCAGGAGGATTAGCATGGAGGATGGCTTGGGTTACATGGCACGTACCAGGTGTCCTAGTTTCCTCTCTGTTGCTGTAATAAAACACTGACCAAAAGCAACTTAAGGGAGGAAATGATTTATTTGGCCTATACTTCCAGGCCATAGTCCATCACTGAAGGAAGTCAAAACAGAAACCCAAGAAAAGAGCCTGAAGCAGAAACCGTGGAGGAATACTGCTGGATGGCATACTCCTAGGTTCATACTTAGCTAGCTTTTTTATACAGCCCAGGACTACCTGCCTAGGGAATGGTGCTGCCCATGGTGGGCTGGGCCCTTCTACATCAATTAATATTCAAAACAACACACAGACATGCCCACAGACCAATCTGACCAAAGAACACTGTGTGTCTAGCACCCAGCCCAGCCACAGCTGAAGACTCCCCTGTTGACTGATACCACCTTCTAGCAAGCCATTCACCTACATGAATCTGAAGCTATAAAAGGCGTTTGCATCCTCAGACTTGGTGAATCCTCAGAGGGTGGGACAATGTGAAATACTCATAACATATGCACAAAGCTCTTAATTAATAATGGAATGCAGTCATTTAAAAAAAATGTTATGGGTGCAATAACGTGTTGCAGCATGGAGAAACGCTATGGTCTGGTGCAGAAGAAGATAGAATACAAAGCTGCAGGGACCCTGTAATTACGACCGTCTAATGAAACGCACATGAAAAGCCCTGGAAGGACCATACTTTGTGGGAGGGGAGGGGGTGCTGGCCACGCTACTGTTCAGGTGGTGGGATAATGAGGAAGGTTTCCTCTTTTTCTTGGTTCCAAAGTGTATCGTAATGTGTTAATTTTTAAAAAAATAATATGTTTGAGACTGGAGAGATGGCTCAAAGCATTTGTTGCTCTTGCAGAGGACCATTCCCAGCCCTCATTGGGTGGCCCACAGATATCTATCACCCCAGCCTCTGCCCCCTGCACTCACATGAACAAACCTACACACACACACACAGAAAATAAAAGTAAATCCAGTCATAGTAACACTTGCCTTCATACCCTGCCCAGGGGAGCCAGAGGCAGGCTGATCTCTTGAGTTAGGGCCAGCCTGTGTAAGAGCAAAAGTTATGTTTTACATTTTAATTACTGTGCCTAAGATATCTATAAAACAAAAAAAACAGCTTCCTGGAATTCTGGGTCTGTTCATGGGAGAGATAAAAAGACAGAATCCTGTATCCCACTTGCCCAAAGACAGATAATCTTCTGGAATGTTGGGAGAAGACTGTGTAGATTCCATTTGGTTAATCCAAATGCAGCGGATAGACTTGTAGGTGGGAGTTAACCCAGACAGGAAATACAACAGGATATATGCTTGCCCCTGATTGAACCTGGTGGGAAATACATAGCCTTATGGGTTCTGCCTTTTTAAGCATCTATTCCACGTGACTAGGCGCCATTTTGTTGGAACTCCGCAGGTGACAGGACCACTCTGTGGAAACCTCAAAATGGTCCTGCTCAGAGTCTCTTTGGTCAGTATTTAATTAATTTAATTAAAGCGTGCTTCAAATTTGGTTCAAAATTGTGTTATTGGTCTTATTCTTGATGGGAGTGATTTACACCTAGTCTATATAGCAAGTTCCAAGCCAGTCGTCACATGGTAAGACCCTGTCCAATAATAATAATAATAATAATAATAATAATAATAATAAATCTTTTTAAATAATAACAGGGGCTGAAGAGATGGCTCAGAGGTTAAAAGCACTGGCTACATTTCCAGAGAACCTGGGTTCAATTCCCAGCACCCACATGGTGACTGCCAACTATCTGTAACTGCAGTTCCAGTGGATCTGATGCCCTCTTCTGAACTGCAGTGGGCAACAGGCATGCGCACACCACACGGATATATATACAGGCAAAACCCCACACCCAAACATTTTTTTTTTGATTTTTCAAGGCAGGGTTTCTCTGTGTACCTCTGGCTGTCCTGTAGATCACTCTCTAGATCACACTGGTCAGAGATGAGTCTGCTTCTACCTCTTGAGTGCTGGGATTAAAGATGTGTGTCACCACCACCCAGCAATAAAAAATTGTAATTAAAAAGTTAATAATAATAATAATTATTATTATATATTTATAAACCTTTGAAAATAGGAAGTCTGGGCTATTCAGTGGAGAATGATTCTTCTATTCCTTTTAGAGAAAATGAAGCCTTTGCATATAAGTCATTAATACCTTTTGAACAGCCATTTTATGCTCTATATTTTATATTCCATATTTTAATTCAATGAACTGAATGAACCAGAAACCCTTATGACCATTTTGCAAGTAGAGGAAAGTGGGGCTCAGAGAGGTTAAAATGACACATGGCGAGGCGACAGCATCAGGACAGAAACCCAATTCTTTGCACTGCAGCTCCATAACTACCCACAGAAGTTCTGTGTCTCGTGTATGTCAGGAAGATGTTCTATATACATGTTCTCATGTAATAGCCCTGTCAATTTAAATTGTGTTTTCACTGCCCAAATAAATCAGCAGCAGCTAAGGGAGGTTGAGTCACCAGTACAAGTTATACCAAAGTTGGAAAGTGGCAAAGCAAAGAGTCTGAGCCAGGTCGGTCTGTGCTGTGTAGCCAAAACCCTGCTGTGATCACCATGATAAGAAAAACCCGGAAACCTTGAGGTTGAGTCACAGAGTGTCTCCCCTGGTGTAGCTCCCACCTAACAGGGAGTGTCTTGCAGGAAGAAGAACTCATGAGGAAGTGGCTCCCAGGCTGTCCTGAGCTGGTCATTTCTATATCTAAGGCCCCAGGCTGGTTGAGGTGGAGCTGTGCACAGACGTTCACGTGGCCTGGCCTCAGGCCAGCACAGATGTCCTGTCCTCTCGCCAGCACTGACAGTACCGTGTTAACCTGTCAAAATGTTTTAGGAAGCACTGTTAAAGCTCTCCTATGGATCCTCAGGGTAGGAAGGAGGGAGCACACCTTCTCTCCTATGGTAAACATTTTCTACATCTCCTGTGTTGGCATGAGAGAGTGCTGTCTAACCTCTTGGACTACCTCAGACCCACACAGTAATTGGGCCCCAGAATCCTGAGCCAAGACTGGAGCTTGGTACCAAGACCCAGAGCAAATAATACAAGCAAGGACTCAACCTCTGTTGGAAGCAAGTCCAGGTCAACCTCAGGGTGACCGAACCAGAGGTCCTTGGGCCAGAAAACAAGTAAGGCCTAAGTGCAATCAGAGGCTCTGAAATGTGGGGCACAGGCCAGGGAGCACTGGGGACAGGGATTGTTGAGACATCTCCTACACTGTTGTGAGGCCTCGAGGGAACAGTTAGTCACTGTCAGGTACGTCATGCTCTAATAAGCAGCAGGTCCATCCCCGTAACACAGCAGACAAACTCACGGGCCCAGGCTGATCATAAAAATTAAAAATGCAGACCTAGAGAGATGGCTCAGTGGGTAAGAGCACATACTGATCGCAAGCTTCTGATTCCCAGCACCCACACCAGGCAGCTCACAACTGCCTATAACTCTAGTTCTAGGTGATCTGATGACCCTCTGACACCACCCCATTTGTAATAATTACAATTTTAAAACTGATTTTTTTAAAAACTTAAAAATATAAGCACCCTAAACAGCCACGAATGAGAATGTTCTTTTTAATGCTGTATTGAATTTGGAAAGATGGCTCCCTTCTGAGACACCCAACATGGGTGTAGGAAACTGAACTCAAGTCCTCTGTAAGAGATCTTAACCACCTGTAACTCCAGCTCAGGGACTCCACCGACTTCTGGCCTCTGCCGGAGCCTCGTGTATACTCATACAGAGACACATGCAAATACACATAATGTTACATTTTTAAATCTTTGTTAATGTTATATATCCATGCAATGGAATACTATGCAACACTACAAACCAGCCATAATGAGAATGGATCTCATAAATACTATATGGATAGAAAAAAGCAAATCACAGTAGAATACTGACAGTGTAATTTCATTTAATAGAAATTAGAAACAAAACCTTCCAGACAAAGTAAACTTGACATATTAGATATGCGTCTATGTAAGATAAACGTAGAAAAGTGGACAACACACAGCGCCAGGATGGTGACCACCTACGAGGGATGTGGAGAGAGGGTGGGAGGAGGGGAGCACGCGGGGTTTCTAGGATTGGAAACATTAAGCTAGGTGCTGGGTACCCCAGACATTTATCAGTATTTAAGCTGATTCTGGCATTATATACACTTATGTGCATATGTGAAATGTTTCAGATTTTTCTTTCCTTTTTGTTTTTGTTTTTTCAAGACAGGGTTTTTCTGTGTAACAGACCTGGCTGTCCTGGGATTCACTCTGTAGACCAGACTGGCCTTGAGCTCACAGAGATCCATCTGACTCTGCCTCCTGGTGCTGGGATTAAAGATGTGCACCACCACACCTAGCTTATGCTTCAGATCTTTTAAAGAAGAGAAATTCTTGTTTGGGGATGCACCTGCCAGCCTGCTGTGAATGGCTCAAAAAGAGACTTCAAACACAAGCTCTGATTGGTACAGTTAAAATGAGTGTGGAAGGCTGAGGTGAGCTCAGGTGGTAGAATGTCTGCCCAGCATGCAGGAAGACCCAGGTCTTCCTAGGACCACATACACCAGGGAGCCCGGTGCATGCTTCAGGAGTTAAGGTTGTCCTCAGGTACACTCGGAGTTCAAAGCCAGCCTGGCCTACATAAAGCCTTGCCCTAAGGCAAGAGAGAAAGTGTGGAGGGAAAGATACAGACCTGAAGACACAAAGACAAAGTTCACATCCTATCTGCCATGGCCATTGGTGGCTGCATGACATGTAAATGCATCAATACTTTGGGGTGACAGAATTCCTGATGAAACGACTTAAAGGAGGGACAAGACTTTGGCTCATGGCTTCAGAGGCTTTTAGTTCATCAAGTGGGAAAAGTCAAAGCCCAGTAGTGGGTACCTCACAATACCTCTGATCAGCGCTGCTCAGACTGTCAACACAAATCACAGAGGGAAATTTCCAAATGGCCTCACACATGTGAGGCATCTAGAATTCTCAGGTTCCTAGAGTCAGATCGGAGTTGCACTTACCAGGGGGTGGGGGTCAGGAAAATGAGGAGTTTGTGTTTAATGGGTACAGAGTTTCAACTTGGGATGATGAAAGTTCTAGAGCCATGGCGATGGTCACACAACAATGGGGAATGTAGTGAATACCCACGAACTGTACTTCCATAACCTGGGATCAAGTGTTCAGGCCCAGCCTAGGTTATATATGTCTCAAAAAACAAGAACTGGGACTGGAGAGGTGGCTCATCAGTTAAGAGCACTGGCTGCTCTTTGCAGAGGACCCTGGTTTGATTTCCAGCACCCACCAGCAGTTAAAACTCACCTGTGACTCCAGTTCCAGAGGACCCAACAACCTCTTCTGGCTTCCATGGACACTTCATGTACATGGTGCACAGACAACCATGCAGACAAAACATACACACGAAATAAGTCTTTTAAAAAAAAATTAAGTCTGACAAACTGCCAAAGTCACCCAAAGGAGCCTAAAGAAATACAACAACAATTGTAATAACGTGTTCTGCATGGGCTCCCAGGACAGAAAAAGATATCAGGTGAGCAGGGCTGCAGTTCAGTAGTAGAGCATGCCCAGCATATGCAAGGCTCGGGTTTAATTCTCAGCGCTAAAGAGGTTTTGTTTTTTTTTTTTTTAAACAGCACTGGGTGCTCTAACTTATTCTTCTGCTGTGCAAATGCCATGATCACAGCAACTTACATGAGAAAGGATTTATCTGGGTTACACTTCCAGGTCTCATTCATCCTTGAAGGAAATCAGAGCAAGAACTCGAGCAAGAGCTAGAAGCAGAAACCATGAAGGAATGTTGCTTGTTGGCTCACTCACAGATTCATGCATAGCTAGCTTTCTTCCTCTTCCTCTCCTCACCCCCCTCCTCTTTCTCCTCCTCCTTTTCCTTCTCTGGTTAACCTAACTAACTAACTTCTGCCTCCTGAGTGCTGGGATTAAAGGTGTGCACCACACAGCTTAGCTAGCTTTCTTATATAGCCCTGGACCACTGCTGGGATTTATACAGCCCACTGTGGGCTAAGCCCTCCTACAGCAATTAAGAATCAAGACAATCTCCAACAGACATGCTCACAGGCTAATAGGATCTAGGCAACCCTTCAAAGATTTCCTCTCAGTTAACGCCAGACTGTGTCAAGTTGACCATTAATGCTAACTAGGACACTGAGTAAAACATAAGAAAACTAAACAGACCATAGACTTTCATAAAGTCTGTAATTTATGAAGTATCTGGACTGGCCCCCATACTCATTCATTATAATAAATGTATCGGACAAATGTAGGGCATTAATGACAAGAGAAACCCGCTGAGTGTGGGCCATATGGAAATTCTGCAGCAGTTTCTAGCCAGTGTTTAAACATACGTAACGTAACACTCACTACTGAACCACTTTTAAGTGTAGAGGTCAATGATATTAAGTGCACTCACACTAGGTACTCCATATTTCTGAAAAATCTATTTTAAAATTCCTTATATCACATGAAAGACAAAAGGGATGGAAGGAAAGGAAGAGATGAGGGGGAGGAGAGGGGAGGAAATGGAGAGTGGGGCAGCGCTAGACAAGATGCTGGCCAAAGCCTGAGCCTCAGTCTGGAGGCCTCCCTCCTAGAGCTCCAAGGCCCCTGCTCGGAGCGCATCTCACCCCAGGCCTACCATGTATCTTAGCCACTGTTCCGTTGTTTCAAAGAGACACCATGGCCAAGGCAACTTATAAAAGAAAGCATTTAACTGGGGGCTTGCTTACAGCTTCCGAGGGCGAGCCCATGACCGTCATGGCGGGAAGCATGGCAGCGGGCAGGCACGGTGCTGGAGTAGTAGCTGAGAGCCACATCCTGATCCACAAGTTGGAGGCAGAAAGCACATGAGACTGGGCCTGGCAAGGGCTTTTGGAACCTCAAAGCCCACTTCCAGTGACACGCCTCCTCCAACAAGGCCACAATCCTTCCCCCAAATGGTTCTCCCAACTAGGGACCAAACATTCAAATATATGAGCCCATGGGGGCCATTCTCATTCAAACCACTACACAATGTAAAATTCTTTTCCCAGTCTAGGGCTGTAGCTCAGCATGCATGAGGCCCTGGCTTCAATCCCAAACAATGCATGAACCAAGCCTGGCGACACACACCTGTAATCTCAATGTCTGGGAAGAAGTAGGAGAGTCCAGAGTTAAAGGTCATCCTCAGCTATATAGTGAGTCCTGAGCCAGCTTGAGCTACAGGCGCCTGTATCTAGGAGGAGGAGGAAGAAGAGGAAGAAAAAGGAGAAGAACCGGGTGGTGGTGGTGCACGCCTTTAATCCCAGCATTTGGGAGGCAGAGGCAGGAGGATCGTTCGCTGTGAGTTTGAGGCCAGCCTGGTCTACAGAGTAAGTTCCAGGACAGTCAGAGTTACAACAGAGAAACCCTGTCTCAAAAAAAAAAAAAAAAAAAGGAAAAGGAATAAGGAGAGAGGAAGAGGAAGAAGAAGAGGAGGAAGAAGACAAGCCTCTAATGTCCCCATATGGACCCATAAACACTCTTACATTCTGTGTGATGTCTGTCTTTTCTCCTTCCCCCCAGACCTTTGAGGAATTAATCAATTGCCCAATTAAAAAATTTTTTAAGTTTTGTTTTAAATTTATTTTTCTTATGGGGAGGGAGACGTGTTCATGGAAATCAGAGGAAATTTTTCCAGAATTGGTTCTCTCCTTCCATCATGTAGGTCCCATGGATCAAACCCAACTTGTCAGGTTTGGTAGCAAGTGTCTTTACCCCCTGTGCCATCTTGTTGGTCCCTAATTAATTACCCTTTATTCTAAATTTCTTTTTTTTTAATTTATTTTATGTGTGTGAGTGTTTTGCCTGCATGTATGTCTGTGTACCACGTGTATTGCTGGTGATCTCGGAGGCCAGAAGAGGGTGTTGGATCCCTTGGAACTAGAACTGCAGATTGTTGTGAACTACCATGTGGGTGCTGGGAATAGAACCCCGGGCCCTTTGCACGGACAGTCAGTACTCTTAACCACTGAGCCATTGCACCAGCCTCCTATTTTAAACATCTTACCTTTGACATTCAACATCTGCCGTGTCCTCTGAACCAGGCATGGCAGATGGTAGCTTCCTGAGAGCATATAGAAAGGCCACCTGAGCTGGAATTTTTGCCTCACCAAATCATAACATCTATTAAGGCAGAGACAGCCTGAAATCACAGAGTCTTTACATCACCCTGCTCCCTGACCCTCAACCCACCAAGCAGTATGGTAAGGGCTCAGGCTCAAGGGCTCAGGGCACTTGTGTCAGACCACAGCTCGATGAAGGCAGGACTGGGATTGGGACGAAGTGTCCTGGGTCCTGGTCCTCTCTCTGCAGCATGTTGTCTTCTACAGAGACAGGCCACAGAATGACACTCTGTCAGTAACTGGACTGGACTCTATGACCTACTTTCTACTGGAACACTGGGTGAGATGTCTGTAACCCTCTACAGACACCAAAGAAGAGAGCGGAAGGACTGAAACAGGTCAAACAAGAGGAAAAGCAAGAACCTGGAGAAGATGTAGAAACTAGCTTGTTACCTAAAGCAGTATGCCAACCCAAGTGCCTTGAGCTTTGCGACTGGAGGCCTCAGGGAGTGTGTGGAAGTGGAGGCAGACACGGCCTGGCCACGGTGGAGAGTCCATCAGAACTCTCCTACATAGCTGGGCTGTGTTCTCGGTGGTGAGCTTGAAAAAGTGTCTGTCCCCAAAGAGCACGGGAAATGGCCCATGTCCAACTTCAAAAATGAAGCAAAAAAAACATTTTTAGCCTTATATAGACCACAAGCCATCCATTATGTTTAAATTCATACATAAATAGGCCAAAACTCTCAAGCCAATTGAGTAAGGATTTCAGAGAGGAGTTAACTCTAAGAATATCTAAGGCTGAATGAATGAGGTCAGTGCTCCCAAGGAGAAACGGGCAGAGGCTGACCTCTTGCCTCCATGAGTACTCGCACACGCGTGCACACACACCCATACACACATACCCAAGTACACACACACACATATACATCTATTTTTTTAAGGACTATCTAAGGCTGGGAATGTAGCTCAGTGATACAAGGACAGCACTTAGCTGGCATGCATGAGGCCCTGTATTAGAGCTCCAGTACACACATGAACACACACACACACACACACACACACACACACACACACACACGGGTATTGCAGGCAGCAGAAAAGTCACATCAAAGATCCTAAATACAGAGTCATGCTGGCTAATACTAGGAACACAAGAAGGCCTATGTCTGAGGTAAGAAAAAGCCAAGGAGAAATAATCAAGTCATACATGACTGACAGAAGGCCAGGTGGTAAAGGCCCGGTGTGTGCTTATAAAAACTTGGACTTTCTCCATATGTATTAATTACTTTCTTCATGATAAAACATCATGACCAAGACAATTTGTAGAAGAAAGTATTTATTTTTGGCTTATGGTTCCAGAGGGTTAAGGGTCCATGATGGCAGAGGGGAGACATGGAATGGCACTCACGGCAGCAGGAGCCAGAAGCTGAGAGCTCATATCTTGAACCACAAGTGAGAAGCAGAGAAAGCAAACTGGAAATTGGTGAAGCTCTCAAAGCCCGCCCCCGGTGACACACTTCCTCCAGTGAGGCTAAACAACCTAAGCCTCCTCAAACAGAGCCACCAACTGTGAACCAAGTGTTCAAATGCCCGAGACTATGGGGACAGTTCTCATTCAAACCACCGCATTCTAGAACGGAAGTGTTTCGGTGGAGGGATAAGATGACCTGTCTTATAAATGGGAAAAAAAAAAATCCCCTTGACTTCTGCTCTCAAAATATATGAATGGAAACAGAAAAACGGTGGTGACTCCAGGAAAGCTATTAGGTGAAAGGATGAGGTCATATTTTGGGTGTGTTGGCATACACAGTAAATTTCATCCCTGATGTTGGCTGAACATGAGAAACCACCATGATGTCAAAGTTTTTAGCCAGAGACTGGCAGAACAGAGCTGCCATTGACTGCAACGGGGACAGGTCTAGAGGAGGGGCACAGAAGTTTTAAACTCAATGAGTCTGAGACATTTGTAAGTCAAAGGGATGTGTCAAGTTCACAGAAGTATGGAATCCAGCGGAACATTCCAGCTACAGATCCAAGCTCCAGATGGTCACGTAGGGATAGTGTGTGAAGCCAAACAGCCAGATGAGATCATCAGTGTGAGTGTGAACAGAGCGGAGAACCAAGTGCTGAGGGTGGAATACACCCCCCAGTCAGAGGTCAGAGGGAAGAAACAGAGCGTGGGAAGGGCACGGCAGCTGGGAAGGAGCAGCCAGTATGGATGAAAGAAGGCCTGAGAACATGAGGCCCTGCAAGCCTAGCCAAGGAGGTGTGTGGAGGAGGCTGCACAGGTCTCTAACTGCTGGGGCTGGTCAGTGGGGCAAGACTGAGCACCTGCCTCAGGTGAGCGTGGCCTGGTGTGGTGAATGAGGCTGGAACTTGGTAATACAGAGAAAGTCACCACCCACCAGAGCAGCTAAGATCAAAGTCAGCCTGAAACATTGCGTCTTGGCAAAGGCATGGAACAAATGAAACTTTCACACACTCCCTTTGGGAGTGGGGATTGCTGCAACCTTTAAGAAAGCCTTCTGACATGGAAACGAAAGGTAAACGTGCACAATCTGTGACCCGTGATTCCGTTCCCAGGTATGTGTTCCATAGGAAGCTGTACATGTGTTCACCAGAAGACATGGACTGGAGCTTTCACAGCATCGGCATAGCAGCCCCAAAGTGGAAATAATCCACCAACAGATTATACAGTCGCATAGTGACACGTGATCCAGCGATGAAGGCAAGTGAATCACTGCTATCTGCAGCCACATAAATGAATCACCTGTCTATTACTGGTAGATTATAAAATCATGGGCTGGGGATTCAAGTGGTAAGCACTTGCCTATCGTGCACAGGGCCCTGGGTTCAATCCATAATTACCACATGAAAAAGAAAAATAAAAAAATAAGCAGGGTGTGGTGCCACACACTTTTAATCCCAGCACTTGGGAGGCAGAGGCAGGTGGATATCTGAGGTGGAGGCCAGCCTGGTCTACAAAGTGAGTTTCAGGACAGTCAGAGCTACACAGAGAAACTCTTTGCCTCAAAAAACCAAAACCAAAATAGATAGATAGATAGATACCAGTTAAAAAGGAATATAAACTGTGTAACCCATTTAAAGTCCACATTCATAAAACCATTACACATACAACAACAACGAAACCCTGTATAGTACATTAAGCTGGGTACTGTGACATATACCTATACTCCTCATACCTGGGGGGCTAAATCAGGATGCAGAATTCAAGGCCAGTCAGGACTACCTAGTGAGACTCTATCTTAAAAAAATAAACAGGTAAAATGTGTATTAAGATTCATAGCAGTGCCGGGCAGTGGTGGTGCATGCCTTTGATTCCAGCACTTGGGAAGCAGAGGTAGGCGGATCTCTATGAGTTCAAGGCCAGCTTGGTCTACAGAATGAGTTCCAGGACAGCCAGGGCTACAAACACAAACCCTGTCTCAAAAAACTAAAACTAAAACAAAAATTCATAGCCATGAGAAAAGAGGCCATGAATTTTTAAAAAGAGCAAAGAGAGGTATATGGAGTGTTTGGAGAGAGGAAGGGAATGGGGAAATGGTTTAATTATATTATAATCTCAAAAATAAATAGAAAAAAAAAAAGATTCACAGCAGCGCTATTCACAATAATCAGAGGTAGAAAGGGCTCAAGTGTCCATGGATGGATGGGAAAGTGTGGTACAGCCACACGATGGAACACTATTCAGCCACAGCAAGGGACGAAGTGCTGAGACATTCTGCAACATGGAGGAACCTTGAAACGACTAAGCTGAAAGGAAGAAGTCAGGCACAAAAGGCTGCACTAAATATGATTCCATTTATGTGAAGCATTCAGAGTAGACAAGTCCATAGCGCTAAAAAGTAAGTTTGTGGCTGCTCAGGCTGAGGCAGACGGGGACTGGAGAGTGACTGCGTATGAATGGACAGGCTTTCCCTTCGGAAGAGATGCCAAAATGCTGAGTTAGAAGTGGTGATGGTTTGCCCGACACCGTGAACGGAGTTGAGTTCTACATTTTTAAAAGGTTGAGATAGTAAATATTCTATGTTGCATGTATTTTACAAGATTAAAATTAAAACCTATGACACAATAAATCGGAACCGTAGTTACCTGGGGCAAAGACAGGGATACAGGGTTCTGGGTGGCTGGTTATATTCTTCTATAAAATCTGGATGGTTGTGATGTGGAAAAGTTCACTTTAAAAAGATTCATTGAGAAGGAAAGACAAAAAGAGCAGACAATTCTTGTTTCATCCTGTTTTTCAGACAGAGCCTCCCGGGCTAGGGGACTCACAGCATCCCACCTGCCTCAGCCTCCTGAATGCTGGGATTTCAGGAGTGAGCTTCTACACCCAGATGAGCATAGGGAACTCTTCTAAAGACTTTTAATTTTTATTTATGTATATGTGTCTCACTCTATGGATGCCACATGCATGGAGATGCCTGAAGGAGCCAGAACAGGGTGTCAAATCCCCTGGAGCTGGAGTTACAAGTGTGAGTTGCCCAGTGTGGATCCAGTTGAACCCTGGGTCCTCTGAAAGAGCAGCAAGCACTCTTAACCACTGAGCCATCTCTCCAGCACCCTGAGCACAAACAGTTCTTAAGGAGTTTTGCTTCTGTTGTTGGGAAGTGGGCAACAGCTATAGGGAAACAGGGAATTAAGGGAAGGCTGTTTAAAATGGGAGGCAAAAATAGCATTTTAAAATCAGCTATGTATGCACCATGGCACAAATATGGAAGTCAGAGAACAACTTGTAAGAAATGATTCTCAGAGCTGGAGAGATGGCTCAGTGGTTAAAAGCACTAGTTATCCTTCCAGAAGTCCTGAGTTCAATTCCCAGCAACCACACAGTAGCTCACTACCATCTATAATGAGGTCTGATGCCCTCTTCTGTTATGCAGGTGCGCGTGTAGAGAGAGTGCTCATACATACATAAATAAATAAATCTTTTTAAAACATGTTCTCAAGCTGGGCAGTAATGGCACACACCTTTAATCTCAGCATTTGGGAAACAGGCAGGTGGATCTCTGAGGTCAAGGCCAGACTGGTCTACAAAGTGAGTTCCAGGACAGCCATGGCTGCACAGAGAAACCTTGTCTTGAAAAATCAATAATAATAATAGTAACAGGGCAACAATAAATAAACAAATCAATGATTCTCTCCTTCTCCCATGTGGGTCCGGGGCTCAAACTCAGGTCATCAGGCTTGGCTGTACATGCTTTTATCTGCTGCGTCATCTCACTGATCCTTTAATAGTATTTTAATAATGTAGCTGAGGAGGGATGAAGCAGGGGAAACAAGAATCACACAGCAGACCTTGAACAACGGAGAAGACTGGGCTCTCCCACAGGAGCCTGTCTACAGGAGAAAGCAGGAAGCCGAGTCTCACAGGTCCTCTTCTGGGGAGTAGTAGCAGCAGTGGTTAGTCTTCAGAAGTGTATCTGGGATTTATTACCAGGTTTATTATCCCCCAATTTGCTGATGCATGATCTCAGACTCCAAGAGGAGTTTGATATGGGTAGAACATTCAGAGGCAGAAGTAGAACCGTGTCTCTCTGGTTCCAGCTGGACCTCACCAAACTGCCCCAGCCTCAAGCCCACCTCCACCCTCTAAACTTGTGCTTCTCTCATTTGCCCTTAAACAACTTTTCAGGCTTTTAGAAGTTCTCTGAACTTAAAGAGGATTCTGGGATCCACTGAGCAAGTCTGCTCTCTCCTGTGGCCTTGTCAACATCCTTAATTATGTGGAGGACTTTAATTGCACACAGCCCTCAGCCTCCATCTTTCCAGGCTGGAGGATTCTCAGCAAGGAGGCTGTCTCCATGGTAAAAGCCCTTCATCACTCTGGTATCTGGACCTCTTCCAATTCTATTACATCTTTCTTGGAATGCAGAGGCCATAACAAAAGACTCTGCACTGGCTTCCATTTTGAAAGCCCTTTGCAAGGACAAGAGCCCATTAATATTCAAGATGACAGTCAGCTAAGCTATGGTTTGCCCAAGGGCGCACAAAGTGTCATCAGTAGAAACTGACTGAGAATCCCAGTTGTCATCATCTCTCCACCATAGCTGCCTGTGTGCAGGACTCCACACAGGGTGTCAATCAAGACACATTCAGCTGTGAGGGACGAGGGGACTGTGTCAGACTGGTGTAAACCCATCAGGAAGATTGTAGTGGGTTCTGTAACTCAAAGTCCAGAAGACTGTGGATTGGTTGACAGGGGCTCAATGATGTCATCACATTGGCACTTCTCATCTTGTCATGTGCAGAGGCTGTGGTAGCATGGATGGTGGTCCTAAACTATGTCTACTGCCTGTAAACGGAAATATAACAACTCAAACAGGTTCGGTAAGAACAGACACAATTCTCTGAGACGCCAGCCTGAACAGCCTAGGCAAAGGGTCTCGCCTCTGATGGACTGACCCAGAGCACGCGGCCTCCAGGTAATTTCTTGAGGAAAGGCACTGCCCACAGATACAAAGGTCTTAACTGTTTAGTGAAGAGAACTCCCAAAGTACAACAGCCCTCAACCTAGTTTGCCGACTTGATGCCATTTTACCAGTGAAATCAAGATCCTAGGCAAGGTACTCCTTGTCCGGTGTTTAGGTTGAGGGAGTAGACCATAAATTTCCTCTATTAGCAAAAGTACAATCAAATGCTTCCAACATAAAGATCTCAGTGGGCAAAGTCAAACTGAATAATTGCTCCACCCATGGGTAACTGAATAGACAAGGGCCTGTGCTCCAGGCTAGCATTCTCTCTGCCTCCAAGAAAGCTGCGGCCATCCACACCCAGGAAGCTGGCTCCAACAGCTAAGGCAGGGGACCTGGCAGCGGCTCCTGCTGACAGACAGATCCAGCAGCTGTTCAGAGTTCATATTACTGCACAGAAGTGCATGTAGTTTTACAATATTTGAGAATGAACTTAAATATCCCACTTGTTCCATTACAACTGCCTCAACCTCAAAACCTGTGTGACTTTATTTTGAAAAATGGTCCTTTCTTATGTAATTAAGGATTTTGAAAGAATCCTGAATTACTCTAGTGGGCCCTAAACCCAACAACAAGCATCCTTATAAGCGAAGCCAAACCTAGAGGGGAAAAAGTCCATGATCATAGGCCTCGGGCAGTGAGGAATGGGCAGCTGCGAGCAGAGGAATGCTGGTGGCCCACAGAAGGTGAATACACAGGGCCCAGACTTCCTTGGAAGCTTCTGGAAGGAACGCAGTACTGCTGGTCCCAATTCCCTACTGTGTCTTCCAGAACTGAGTGTTTTAAAAGCAACTAGCTTTTTGGTAATTTGTTTGGGCAAGTCTAAGCAAAGAATGGAGAGACCAAGGAAGATGGTTCTGAGAGTTAACGTAGTGTCAGAACCCTGTGCTCTGCTCCTGTGTTCAGGAGTGTGACAAGAGGAAATGTGAGGGAGGCACGCAGAGTGTCTGTTCCAGGTGCCCTGTGCAAGAAAGACACCATCTGTGAGCATCTGCTGAGAGAAAAGAGAACACGAGGGGAAGAAGAGTGACCTGGAGGAATTACCTTCACAGGGCTGCACAGTCCTGGGGAGCCACCACACTGAGAGCTCCCTTGTGAAGTGCCACCTTCCTGAAATAGGGGCTTGACAGAGCTTACAAATGAGATCACTTACCTGCTACCCCAGCCTGGCCTCCTCACCCCGGCAGCCTGTCCTCCGTCCTGCCATTCCTACTTTCTTGAGTTCCAGCCTGTCCATCTCCTTCTTCTGCTACAGCTGTTACCTTCATTGACGTCACCATCCTCCCTAACTCTAGAGTCCCCAGCCGCAGCCTCCTCCCACTACTCTCCAGCAGGAACTAGAAGAATCTTCTAAAAGTGAAAGCCCACCCATGTCACATTCCTGCTAAAGTTCTTCAAGCTGACAACATAACTTCAAGATCCCTTGCTACCTGGCTTCACCCAGCAATATATGCCCCAGTCCTCTCCAATTCACAAGCCTTCTTGCTCTTAGGGGACTTTACACACATAGCTCTCTTGGTCCAGATGAAACTCCCACCACCACTTGCCTAAGTCCTCAAAGACTTGGCATAGAGGCTGCCTCTGCCCTTGACCTCCCACCCTCCCCCTAGCTCCACCTTCCCCCACACACCCTGGGTTCACTCCAGCAGTTCTTCTGGGCTCTGCTGTACTTGTCATCAACCTGTCTGAGCTCCTTTCAAGCAGGAATGTGGCCTCTGCATTCATCCTGAGTCTACAATAGACAGCACGTATTCAAGAGTAATTAATGAACTTAGGAGACGGAAACAGAAGGGGTAAAGAGCTTAAGATCATCTTCAGCTAAAAGCAACCTCAAGGCCAATCCAAGCTACTGAGACCCTGTTTCAAAATGCAATAACCAAAATTAACATCAAATCCACACCAGATTCCCTTGCTTTATCGGAAATAATCATCCTAGATTTCTGTCAAATCTAAATGTTTACCACTTTAGAAAAATAAGCACACAGGCCCCTAAATTCGGGATCAGACATGAGTTATAATACACTATGTTTGTGACCTTGGCCAGCTGTTTTATTTCCCAAGCCTCAGTTTTCTTTCTATTAGGTGGGAATTATAAACATTAATTCCTGGGACTGGGAACGTAGCTCAGTTGGTAGAGTGCTTGCTTGGCATGCACGAAGCCATGGGTTCCATCCCCATAAACAGCATGTCATAGTTAGGTTTCTATTGATGCTGAGGACTCACCAGTTTGTCAACAAGGAGGAAACCAATTAATAAAGTCATCTTGAACCAGCTTCTGGAGGCTGCGGAGTCAATGTGCCTTTACTGCCACCTGCTGGACGAGTGGGATAAAGCCACAGGTGGCCACTGGGATTCAAGGGCTGGCCTGCAGTTGCCAAACACATACGGCTCTCACATCTGCCAAGTTTGTTCAACAGCTAATGAAAAGCTGTCAGAGCATATTTCTTTAGAAATCAAAACTACCTCATCAGGGAAAAAGTAAAGAAAGGTAAACTAACTGCACGTCGCAACATTCAGAGTGGGAGAGTGCCCCCTGGGACAGCTTCTCTCTGTCGTGAAGGGAAGGACCAGTGAGCCAGGCAGAAGGAAATACCTTCTTTAGAACCTACGGTGGGATTTGGCCCCAAAAGCTACCATCAAGTACAAATCTTGTCCTCCTGTCCCATATATAAAGCCGGATCTATTCAGTCCAGAACCAGCTCAATAGAAACTGCTGGAAGCTGGGAGGCCATTCTTTCCAAAGGTCTTGGCTTTGCAGCCAGACTCACTAAGTCAACAAAGTGGGAGCCAGCCCTGCCTCTCGCTTTTTTTTTTTTTTTTTTAAACTCCCTGCAATCCGGTGGTTCTTCTTGGCGTGTCACACTTGCACACATTGATGCACACTGAAAACACACACCTCCAAATCCATCATTCTGTAATTCGGATGGGGCCTCTGCTCTAGCATGGGGAGGCAGAATCCAGACAGACTATGACCAGGATCATGTTTTCTTTCTCCCTATTCCAACCATCCTATAAAAGCTGGAACTGAGAATGCAAACTCTGGAAAACCTAGGGCAGCACAGGACCAAGATGTTTACTTAACCAATGAGTTTTCTTCCAATCTCCCAGGGAGGAAGGCTCAGACTGTTTCCTGCAGCAGGGCTTAGCTGAGTCCAGCCAGTTGCTTCTGAGAAAGGAGAAAGCTCTCAGGAAAGGCCTTGGTTGGCCCAGGCACACCGGCTGCTTGGGGAAACACCACCCTAAAGAGCCTGCCAGGGTTTCCTGGTGACTAGACTGACATTCTAAAGTGGCACCAAGCTAAGTTGGAAACGAGAGGAAGGAACACACTCCCCAGAACCAAAAACAAGGGTGTGTTGAAATATCAAAATGGGCCATAGAGATAGCTCACTGGCAGGGCTGCACACAGGCCAGATGATCTAAGTTTAATCCCTGGATCCCATAAGGTGATAGACAAGATGATGGACTTCTGAGAATTGTCCTCTGACTTCCTTCCATACATGCCACCGGCAGACAAGCAGACCAACAGACAGACGTGTGTGCACACACGCACACACACACACACACACACACACACACACACACTCTTAAAATAAATTAGTAAAATTATACACAAAATTACCTATGTAAATTGTAAATAGGCAGGTAAGGTAGTAACTCAGCAACAGAGTGCATACTACCATACCCAGTTAATTGCACTCCCTCCTCCAGCCTCTGGCTGGAGAAAATTCTTGGCTAAAGAAGTATTTGAAAGAAATGCCAAAATAAATCTTTCTCAGGGCTGGACAGTTAAAAGCACTTGCTGCTCTTGCAGAGGACCCAGGTTCGGATCTCAGCACACACATGGTGCTTCACAACCATCTGTAGCTCCAGTTCCAAGGGATCTGACACCTTCTTCTGACCTCAAAGGCACCAAGCACTCATGTGGTACACATGCATACATGCTGGCAAAACACGCATACACGTTTGTTTAAATGTGATTAATAAAAAAATTAAATTTTTTTTAAAAATAAAAAAAATTAAATTAAAAAATTAAATTACAAATTAAAAAGTAAATGATTTTTTAAATTTTTAATTAAATTAAAATTTTAAAATAAAAAATAAAAATTTTTAAATTGGTTAAATTAAAAAGAAAAAAAAAAAAAACACTGTTAAAATCTCTCATCTAGATGTGGTCCCCAGCTCAAGAGGGTCCTGGGTTTGAGGCTAGGCAGAGCCAGATGCTACCCTGTCCAAAACAGGGACTTTTCCTTCTGTTCCTCATAGCCCTCTGCCCTTCAGTGGCCCGTTAGCTTTGCCCTTCTCTTCGTTCCCTCCTTTTCTGTCCCTTCATCGACAGAACCTAGGCGGTGGTCACCATAGCCCTAGTCAACAGAAACAGTGGCAAAGGCACCGCTGGGGGACAGCCTCAGCCACACACCAGAAAATGCCCTCCAGCCTCCTCTCCCATGACCTTTCTAAGATAGCCCCCTCCTCCTTAAGAGCTTCTTTTCAGTTTGGCTTGAGTGGCACCTACACTTAGCTGGTTCCCCCTCTGCTGCCA
Organism: Cricetomys ansorgei; assembly: GCA_026225945.1. Classification (NCBI taxonomy): domain Eukaryota; kingdom Metazoa; phylum Chordata; class Mammalia; order Rodentia; family Nesomyidae; genus Cricetomys; species Cricetomys ansorgei. The sequence continues at coordinate 3,312,275 of JAMJFZ010001898.1, read as the reverse complement.
CAGTCCGGCCTTGTGACCAGGTCCTTCCATATACCCACAACTCTTCACACCTCAGTAAACAATCTCAACCTCAATCTACTAAAAACTCAAAAATCTGTTTCCACCTGGAGCACCTCCTCCTGCCCTCTACTCCTCTCGGTTTCAGACACTTAGACACAACTGCCTGTTGACTGTTTAGCCTAGTTAACAACAGCCAGAGAAAGGGGAGGATTGCTAACTTCCAGGTATCTGAAATAGTAGGACCATAGGCTGAGCTGGGTCTATGCAGCTCAATACGAAGAAGACTTTTCTAATAAATTGCACCAGCTGGCCATGTCTCCCTCTATGGTAGTAGAAGTGAGTGAAGCAGGCCAGAGGATGTCAGACAGTATAGGCCAAACTGAGCAACATGTATGCTCAAACTACATACACACACTCACACACAGTTCTATCTTTCAATGCTTTCAATTAACTCTGTCATAGTCAGGTTTCTGGTCTGAAACTTTTTCTGAAGCAGGTAAGAAACAAGTCCGTGGCCTGTCAAGGAGGCACAGATGTCTTATTCTGGTGAACCACAAACCTGCCAAGGTATGTTTCACCCACAGCTCCTCTGCCAGGCTTCATATCAGTGGGGCCAATAAGGCTAGGAGACAGTGTGTGCTAATCCTTCAAGCCACCCAAGATGGGCATCCCAGTAATAGAAGGGAAGGCATGACCACCACAGACCCACATCTCAATTCCTGCGATTTCAATTTGCTCACACCCACTAACTTCAGACAGGCCTTCTCCCCCAGGGCTTCTTGCACTCTGCTTTTTTACCTTGGATTATATAAATGCATTTAGGTGTTCTTGTGTTTATGTACAGGTATATATCGTGCTGCCCACAGAGGCTGGAAGACAGTGTCATCAGATTGCCCGGAACTAGAGTTACAGGAGATTGTAAGCTGTCTGATGTGGACGCTGGAAACCAAACTGTTAGAGAAGCAGGTGCTCTTAGCTGCTGAGCTGTCTCTCCAGCCCAGAGAATGTTCTATTTTAGAAAACCCCTTAAGCTGGGCTAAAACTAGAGCCTTAACTGAGTTTTGAGCATAATTACTTGTTGGTGGGTCCCTGCAGGCTTCACAACAGGTGGGGGAAATGATCAGGGTGTGGTAAGAATGAGACTCAGACCAGCCCAATTTTGGTAACCAGTGCTCAGCCAAGACTTTTTGAAGTCTGACATCAGCTCGTATATTTTTGCCACATCTAAGCAAAGAACAATTTTGGAAAAAAGTTTTCTGGTAGCAATTAACTCAGTCCCATGAGTACAACAAAGTCTAAGACATGTTTACACTGAAGCTCTTTACTAAGTACATATGGCTTCATCTGTAAGATGGGTTCTTGTTGACTCAGAATATGCTCAAGATAAGGGTCTAGGGAGAATGAGGTAAACATAATCTTGTGGGGGTCAGGATTTGGTCTGGCCCTGAGATAGCATAGAAGTCACTTAGGCTGTTGTACAGTACAGATGACATGTCTCACAAGGATGAGTTTTATGACCTAGAAGTAATGCTCAAGGTTTGAGGGGGGAAAGGATCTAGGATAAGTAAAACATAAATTCTTTGAGTGTATTATTTTTCTCCTTGCTTTGGCAAAAGACAACTTAAAAGTGGAAGAAGATTTTGGCACAGAGATACGGATGGAGTCTGACTCATCAGAGAGCAAAGGATCACCAGCATTCTGGGAGGAACAGGTAAAACATCTCCTTTCTTTGAAGGCTGCTTGTGTTTAACTTTTCTGGCTTTTGCAGTGCTTATCTGTGTGCACAAGGACTTTTTGCCCTCTACAGTTATGGTAAAGCTTGTGTGTGTGTGTGTGTGTGTGTGTGTGTGTGTGTGTAAGGAACCCTTTTGTGTTGCTTTAAAGGTAAAACACAGTCAGAAGAAGGGCTCACAAGATGGTTCAGCAAAAGCTCCCACCAACCAAGCCTGAGGACAAGTTCTGTCCCCGTGACCCAGATGGAGAAGGAGAGAACAACTCCCACTATCTGTCGTCAGACCTCTGCACTCTTAGGCACATACACACTCACACACATACATGTGCAAACAAATAAAATGTAAAAAGTTACCGGTCAGTGCTGGAGAGAAGACTGGGCAGTTAAAAGCACACGCTGCTCTTGCAGAGAACCTAGGTTCTAGGGATCAAACTCAGAGCATCAGGCTTGGCACCCACCAAGCCATCTCACAGCCCACTTCTTGCCCTGGGTATGTCTTGGTCCAATGCTCCAGGAGTAACATGGAGTTGTATGCTGTTGTGGTAGCTCAGCAAACAGAACACGGAGGCATATTCATAACTGCACACCCCACCAGACCTCAGCAGAAGGAACCACCGTCATGGCCAGTGCCATACTCAATCAACAGTGGAACGCTGAGCAACTCAGCTCAGGTGTTTTTATTCTTTCAGAACTCAAGTGTTCTACTGATACCACGTGCAGATCATAAGCAATTAAACATCCTCCACAGAAATCCAACACCTGCAGACAATACAAAAGGCCAAGCCCTATGCATCCCTTTTTCCAACAGTACTTAAAACAATTTCAAACATGACTAAAAATAAACTTCAACAACAGTAACACTTGCATTTTAGTCCACTAGACAAACACTAGTCTTACTTTTGAAAATAGGTTAACTCTAACTTAATTGAAAATGGATGGCAATTTGTTATTGTTGTTGTTGAGGTTTTTTATGAAGTACTGGAGATTGAAACAAGTACTTGAGACAAGTACTCTACCACTGAACCCTTGGGTGTTTTTTTCTTACTTTTTTTAAAGTAAAGAAGATGGTAATTAAAGTTAGATTTTAATGTGAAGCTAGTGTAGGTTTCCTTGTTTCCTTGTCCAGGTCAAGGCCTGGAACATTTTCAGCTCCGGGGAGAGGAGGCTTAGAATTTTTCTATAGTGAAAACACTTTCCATAAAAATGAGCCCCATATCTTTATACATCACATATCTTGCCAGGGCAATAAAGAACTCACTTTTTGTTCTGGTTTGTTCTAGCTGTCCTGGAACTCACTCTGTAGACAAGGCTGGCCTTGAACTCACAGTGATCTGCCTGCTTCTGCCTCCCAAGTGTTGGGATTAAAGGCATGCGCCACCACTGCCTGGCAACAGTTATTTTATACATAACTAAAAATAAATTTCCACAACAGTGGTATATGCCTGTAAACCCAGGGAAGAAGAGGCAGAGAATCAGGAGTTTAAGGTAATCCTCAACTACATAGGAAATTTGAGGCCAATCTGAGTTACATGAGACTATGTTAGAAAGAAAGAAAGAAAGAAAAAGAAAGAAAGAAAGAGAGAGAGAGAGAGAGAGAGAGAGAGAAAGAAAGAAAGAAAGAAAGAAAGAAAGAAAGAAAGAAAGAAAGAAAGAAAGAAAGAAAGAAAGAAAGAAAGAAAGAAAGAGAAAGAAAAGAAAAGAAGTTGACTTTATTCCTTCTTACCAGGTATGCTTATTTTCTTGAACATGCTCTGGGACACTTACTGGCTTTTGTTTCAGGTTGTGTTCTGCTTGCATAAAGAGCTACTTTCTCAGAGAAATCTTGAGAATCACCTAGGAAACAAACTGCAGAACTGTCTATGAGATCATCCCAAGTGTTTAACAGAGGAGGAAAGGCGGCGCCACGCCATGGGCTAGGAGCCCAGACTGAATAAAAAAGAAAGCGGACTGGCAAGATGGCTTGGTAGGCCACGGTGTTTCTTGTCAGGCCTGACAACCTGAGTTCGCTCCCTGAGACCACATGGTAGGCGAGAACTGACTTCGATGAGTTGTGCTCCAACCTCTGCGTTTACTACAGCATGAGCGTACACACGCACACACACACACACAGGAGCAAGTGGGACACCAATCCTGACCACAGGTACAATATGACTAGCTGCCACACGTGTCTTCCTCCATGCCTTCCCTACCTAGATAGCCTGTACACGAAAACCCTGTGCCAGAATATTCTTCCATCTTTAGGCTGCCTTTCACCAAAGCAAGGAGAAAAATAATTAATACACCCAAAGTCTAAAATTTCCAGAAAATATAATTGCTTTCTTCTGTTAGCTCTTAACAAAAGTCCTCACAACATTCTACAGGAAAAAGCCAAAATTATGTATAAGACATATCAATATAACCCCAGCCTGAGGCAGAAGATCACTAGATCTAAAGGCTAGCCTGGACTATATATAGCAAAACTTTGTAAATAAGTAAGAAACACAGGCAGTCTCTCCCTTGGTGGACAGCATGTTTCTCTATCAGCACCCAGGTACCAATGCTCTAATCAATCTCCACAGCAAAACCTTCCTTTTCTAAATGAGGGCCTTTCCCAGAGTGATTAGGGATGCTCTGGACTCCCCTGGCTAGAAACTAAGGAGGAAAGGTCTTAAAATTGATAAAACACAGGTCTGCTTTATTAAATTCTGGCCCACTTCCCGAGACAGCAGCCAAACAGCCTACAGCGTTCTTGGGTTATCCAAGTGCTTGCAAAAGTGTTGTTTAGTTGACGCTTTTAGAAATATGGTTGGCCATCTCTCTTTAACAAGATGTTTTGTCTTAAACAAAGTCATTAATGGCCAAGTCCTGGAGTCCAGGTGGAGAGCCTCAGATAGGTGACAATTCAGTACCATTTTCAAGACGTTAAGCCAAAGGGCCTCTAGCAGACAATACAAGCTTGTATTGAATTTTGTTCTTCAGTTCTCTGTAACTTCAAAGAGAATGTTAAAAGTGGGTGCAGATGAAGGGGGTGTTAAGTCAGAGGTGCAGGGGGAAAGGTAGGGCCTGTCTAGTCATAACAGGCAGCCCCCACAGTTCTGCCTTCTGAGAAGCTAAAATGTACATTGTTAAAAGGCCTCACAATACTGGGAGAAAGTCTAGAGGAAGACAATGGACTTCCAAGCAGAGCGCTTTAGTGATGCCAGGGACCAGGTCGGGAACACAATCAGCCTAAAAAGGCATGGTGTTAAGCCTTTAGCAGTCACCACAGCTCCAAGCAGTAAAGTGACATTCAAAGCACACAGTCTGGAGGCTGAATGCCTGGGTCCAAACCCGCTCTGCCCAATTACTAAATGTGGAACTGAACTGCGAGTTATTTAGCGGACTCTTTAGTAACTTAGCATTACAGGACCCAGCAACTCCACTCCTAAGTGCACACCCCAAGGGACTAAAGACAGATTCAGACAAAACAAGGGTGCTTGTCGTGGCCCAGTCACATTCCCAGTGTCTGTCCATCGATGGATGAAGAACAGTCAACAAAATGTGGTACATCCAATGATGGAAGGATTCATTCGCAGAAAGGAATGAAGTGCCGAAACACCCTGCAACATGAATGAACCCCAAAACTATGCTGAATTGAAGGAAGCCAGGCACGAGAGCCCATGTATTGCATGATTCCATTTATAGCCAACTCACACGTTCCTATCCAGAATAGGTAAATGGATAGACAGAACGCAGATGAATGGCAGCAGGCTGGGGCTGGGGGGCTGGGGGAACTACTGATGCACAGGATTTGCTTTGGAGCAGTGAAAGTTCTGGAACCAGATGGTCACGATGGTCCTAGAACACTGTGACCATGCCAGATGCCGCTGATCTACGTGCCCCAAATGGTTAAGTAATAGATTTATGTTACTCATCTTTTACAACACTGAAAATTGTCTTTAGTCTATTCTGTGCCTCAGTTTCCTCATCTGCAAAATGGACATAAGGTTGTTGTGAGAGTCTGTTTTTTAAAAAGGGAAAAAGAAAAGAGAGAAGTCTCCCGGCATACAGTGAGTACCCAGCAAGGGTAAGCCGCATGCTTCATCGGTCTCAATCAGCATCATGCATGAGAGCTTTCTTCAAGGTCAGAAACGCTTTCTAATCTGTCTGAATAGTCTGCCACGTGTGCCCACTGAGCACGCGAAATGTGGTCAGAATTCCTCATTTTAATTATAATTAACAAATCTACACAGGATTGTTGGCTTCTGGCTATTGAATTGGACAGTACAGTTCTAGATCCTCCCGTTCCATCCTTAGGACAACCCTAGGAGGTACTTATTATCAGTCCGTATTAAAGATAAATGTGAAGTGTCCCTCGCAGTTTCATGTGTGAAACATGGTCCCCAGGGGATGGTGCTGTTTGCGAGGCTGAGGAGCACATGGATGGGAGGCATGGGTGGTGGAGGTGGGTGTGTCAGTGGGAGCAGCACCCCTGGAGCAATTCACAACTGCTGTAACTCCCTAGTTCCTAGGGACCTGATGCCCTCTTGTGGTCTCTGTGGGCACCAGGCATGCACATAGTACACACGTCCATATAAAATAAAAATCTGAAACTGCCAACAACCCTGCACACCACAAGATCAGCCCTGTCACACTTACACATCGGCACACCCATCTACTCGCTAAACGTATCTGTCTGCCTCTGCCTGCTCTGGGACCCAAATTCCAAGACCATTTGCCATGTGCTTTCTCTTTTCATCTTGGAGAAGAGCGCATTCTGTGCTGCTCTGCCCTGACAAAATTAGTCTCACCCAACTCTGCAACCCAAAGTGACTTTCTTTGCAAATCTATATTCATATCCTCTGGGAAGTGCCATCTTGGATCACCAGCCCAGCTAATATCCATATGCACTGTACCAGATAAACACTGGGTGCCAGACACAGCCCTAAACATAGTCCTACTGTCAAGGAGCTCACTGCTAAAGCAGGGGCTGACACTGAACAAGGGTAGGTGAAGACTATAATAATGGTCTTGGAAAAACCAGACGCTGACTGGCACAACATGAAAATATGTTTCTGGAAACCTTGAATTAAAAGTGGCTTTGGGTTTCTTTAAATAGAAAAGAACACACATGTGCAACATGGTGTTCAGGGTGAGCTGAGCATCCTACCGACATGCAGGTGTTTCTAGGCAAGTCCTCTCTCCTGCTACCCTTACCTAGCCTCACCCAGGCTCCCCAGCAGCTGTGCCCAGCTCTGCCATCAGTTTCGACTTATCAAGACAGAGAAGCCTACAGCTTTGCTTGCCCTCAGAGTGCCCGTCTACACCCACGGGCTTCCCCTGATCCACTGCACCTGCCCACACCTTCCTCCTCCCGCACCCCAGCTGGCAGAACTCACTTCTGAGCTGGGGGAAGCCTCTGGCAAACTCCACTGCTGCTGGCCTGAGGTAGCCACATGGCCACCAGCACCTGACCACAGCTACCTGAAGTTGCAAACCCCGCTACAGGGCTCCGACCTGGGAATTTGCTTAGACCCGAAATACCCAGGATGTGGCTGCCAGCTAAAAAATCTACTGCAGGTAGAATCTACTCCAGGTTAAGTAAAAAGGATTTGTCAAGAAACCCCCGGCAGGGTAGCGCAGTGGGCATCGTGTGCTGACAGCACAAGTACTCCGTACCACCCAGTGCTGGTTCAGAAATGGCTTTTGGGGTACTGAATCTGGCAGCAACTACCTGTGTAGATCTTAAGGCTGAATGACCAACTGGACCTGAAATGGGTAGTGTCATCCCTACCCACTAACTGCTGTTTGCTTTACCTTCAACATTTGAATTAGTCCCACCACAGTATTAAAAAGCCCCGAGCTGTCTGATGGCACAAATAGGCCAGCCGTCCAAACAGTTAATGCTTTTCTTCCATCTTAGGATGCAATTCAACCATACCTCATTCGCAAATGGATGAGAACTGCAGCCAGGCCCCCACCTTGAGTTAAGGATGGTCTTTAGAGTTAACCCAATCTACACCAGAATAATTGATCAAAAACTTCATGTTGTGGACCCAGTATAAACAATGACACCCTAAACATTCTGTGCTGTGACAGAATCTGACCAAAGCCTGGTTGTCTCTCCTCGTTGTCTCAAAGCAAGTAAGGTAGGACACGCAGGGCCTGCAGGGGGAATAACCCAACTGTAGACAGCCTTCGCTGATGCTGTCCCTCCTGAAGACTCAGGAAGCACAGAATGATCACAAGGTCCCACCCCAAAGTTATATAAGCAATCAAACAGTGCTGGTTAAGAGATTTCTGGAGCTGCCTGCAAGTTGGGGCAAGATATAGTTTTTGTGGGGTTCTCAGTGGTGCCTTTCAATCAATCATGCTCCTGTAAAGTGACCCCAATTAACTCACTGTTCACCAGACTAGACTCGGGATGGTCTATTGACAGTGCTGATCTGTGGCGAATGGACATTTCACACGTCTACAGGAAAAATCAAACAACTGTCCACCTTTACCACCATTACCCCACCCACCCCACCTCACCCCCAGCACTGCCTAAACTAGCCTCTAGCTTTGCTCAACAAGGAACTTTCTCAATGTCTTTTGGACATTAGTGAGTCTTTGCAACTTTATGTACCTCAAAGAATGTGTTGTTTATAAATAACACAAGGCAACGAGGGAAAAAACCAGGGTGAAGCTGACGCATAATATTCAATGTTAGCTTTTTCCCTCTATGTAGACCCTCCTATAAAGAAGGGAATGTGGCCGGTTTATGTGTGTTCTGTTGTACTGATCCACAACTCAGTTTCCTCAAACCCAGCTGCCTCTCTGTCAGAATGGTGGCCTCCTCTGCAATGGTGGAAACAGGTCTATTATCTGTACTGTCCAACACGGTAACCATGTAGCTATTTTAGCGCTTAAAATGCAACAAGTGTGAGCCTCTGAGTGGCATAGATTTTTAAGCACTCTAGGAGATGGAGGCAGGTGGATTTCTGTTACTTTGGGGCCAGGTTGGTCCCAATAAGTTCCAGAATGGCTAGGATTACAACAGTGAGACCCTATCATAAAATAAATAGAAAATAAAATAAAATAAAATGTAACTAGTGTGAATAAGAATTTGGATTATTTAACTTTAGATATATAACTGTAGGTGAACTAGCTAGATGCATTTTCATAATGCACACAGTCAGTCTGGGTGATCCACCTTTGTACCCTTGTTCCTAAAATGGCCTACTACCACCCTCTTTGCTCTCTAACCTACAAGCAACATGTACCTCTTCCTAAAATAAGCATACCACATAATAGACTTAGAAAGCTGAGCTTTCTGGGTCTGATTCCCAGCACCTCACAACCAGTGGTAACTCGGATGTCTTCTCTTGGCCTCCATGGACACCAGGCATGCAAGCAGTACACAGACATACATGCAGCGAAACACCCATACATATAAAATAAAATTAAATTTTAAAAAAGAAAATGACAAGCAAACCACAGTACAAAGGCTCAAAATAAAAATGTACTAAATACTCTAATTAGTAAGAAAAAGTAGTTTAAACAATGATGTATCACTTTCATCTACTAAAATGGGGAGTTTTAAAATGATGAAAATGAAATATGTATTGCCCACTGTGGACAAGAGTGTTGCCTCTTTCATATGCTGCCAGAAAGAGCAAACTGGCAAGACATCAGTGTTTTCTCTCGTTTACCTAGATCCAGCAATTATTGTGTCAAGTAAGTCCCCTAAGGAAGTATCCTCGAATGTGGCCAATGACTGACAACAATCTTCACCAACAGCATCTATAACTAAAACACATAATAAATGGAAAGATCTAACCACAGGGGATTAATAAAATAAACAATGAAATGCTATGAACTCGTTAGGTGTTTTTTTAAGTTCATTTAATAACATGAGAAATAATATAACATTAATTAAGGCTTAATATTAAGCAACTTGTTCCCAGTGATATCAAAATGTTAACTTAAAGCCAGATCTAGTGGTTCAGAGCTGTAATCTCAGCTACTTAAAGAGGCTGAGGCAGGACTGAAAGTTCAAGGCCTACCTAAACTACTTTCAAGGCCAGCCAGAAATGTAATGAGATCAGCTCAAAATGTAAAAAAGAGGACTGGGGATCTCACTCAGTGGCAAAGCACTTGCCTCAAATTCGTAAGGGCTTAGGTTCTATTCCTAGTATCAAAAGAAGTGAAAGGGTTCATTTCAAACAATTTCCTCCCCTGCTCCCCAAACGTCCTCCTTGGCTCCCAGTCCCCTTCTATCCCCCCATCTCTCCCACTGAGGCGCTTCTCCACTGCTTCCCCTGCCCTTTGCTGCTGGGCCTCCACTCTGCAAACCTCTTGGCCCGTCAGTCTTTGGGGTAAACAATTTTCTGCGTTACCTTAGCCTTCTTAAAGGACAATCTCCTCTACCCAGCACCTCCTTCTCTGCTGCTCATCTTCCAGGCCCCTTCTTTCCTGCATGTGAAGGAAGGCCTGTATTTTTTGAATAGATGATCTAAAAGTACAAATCTAATTCTGGTACTGGAAATCTAAGCTCAACTTCATTTGGATCACAGTCAGCTGCTTCTTCACCTCACTGGCCTAGCTCCCCCCCCTCCTCCGGTTCCGTGCAGGCTTTCACAGTAAGAAGAGATCACACAAAACTATACTTTCTCTTGTGTTTGAACTGGCTCCGTCATACCTCATCTATGTATGATTCCCATGTAGTTTAAATTTAACAGGCAGCAGCAGTTCTCTTTTCTGGAACCAAAAATTAATGCCAAATTAAAGTATGTTACAAAATCAATCAGCTACCCTGTCTGCCACCTCTCAACAACTTATACATCGACTCCTATTACAAGTCTCCCCAGAGGGCTTGCAACACAATCCTCAAACTGGCATGCCCTTGGCTAGTGGCCAGCTTGGTGCATGGCATGCTTAGCTACAAACAGCTCTGCTGATTGTCCCTGCAGCATCTTCATAGCTCGCCAATAGATCTGTCCGCAGTTCTCAGGTCTACCGAAGGGGTGGTTCAGTTCTTCTTTGATGTAATCCATCCAGAGATCTTTAAAAGGACAAAAAACGACTGTAAACATAACTAGAAAGCTGGGAAGGCTTTATTAGTCAAACTCAATTATTTAATACTAAGCCAGTTAAAACCTCTAAGAAACTTCCACAAATAAAATTAACATAAGTGAAATTTTTAAGTAAGTTATGAGTAAAATAAGGTACTATGTACTACTCTGCTACATTTAAGCTCTGTGTAACATTTAAATAAAGTCAAGCCTACCTACTGCCTTAAACATTCATCATTTATGGTGAAATTTTCAAACTCCTTTCTACTTTTTAAAAGACACGTGCACACATACATTTGCATGTCATGGCATACATGTGGAGGTTATAAGACAACTTGTGGGAGTCAGTCCTTTTTTTGTACCATGTAGGTCCAAGAAATCAAACTCGAGTCTTTAGGCTTGGAAATAAGTGCTTTAGCCATGGATCCATCTTGCCGGCCCACATAAATTTTTCTTTTGTTTGTAAGAACCCAAACCAAACAAATCTTTCTATGATCCAAGCAGCTTAAAAAGACGAGTGGATACAAGGGCTTGCCAACTTAAATTATAAATAAAATTCTATTGCTGCAGAGGTGGAAGCAGAAGTACTGACAGGATCTGAGGCTAGCCTGGACTATATAGTGAGTTCCAGGCTAGCCTGGACTGCAGAGTGGGACCCTGTCTCAAAAAACATCAAGGGAAGAAGGCAGGAAAAGTACTGAAGAGTTTTTCTAAGAAGGGTCTACAATGCAAACCAGAAACACCACTCTAACCACATAGAGGGTCAGAGACTGCACAAGCCAACACTCAGGCCCATAACTGAAGTTTACTTACCAGAATCTGTGGACCCAAACTCTCTCAAGGCCCTCTCATAATACTCTCTCAAGTTTGCCATCTTGCAGGATTCCTGTAAAAACAATCAGAAGATCTAGCTTCATCCATCTAATCATAGATCCACTTAGACTGTATTTTAAGCAACTACTATCTGTTTGGTATCTGAAGGGGAAGAAGAACCCGGGTTTAAGGTAAACCAGTCTAGTTCTCAACTTATCCAAAAAAGAGAAGGAAAAACCAAGCTTGGGAGATGGCTCAGCAGATAAGGGTATTCACCTGACAATCTGAGTTCAGTCCCCAGGACCCAATGGCAGAAGCGAGAACCAACTCCTACAAGTTGGACTCTGACCTTCACATGAGCACTGTGGCACACGAAAAAATTAGTAAGACAAAAGAGAAAAAGAAATAAATTGCCAGAGTGAAGAGAATGACAACCAGGAAAGCAATTTGTCCTGCTGTCCTGGAGAGGTCTAATTTTTACATCGTCAGTGTGGAACCTTTGAGGTGTCACAGGAATAACCTAACCCTAACTTGAAAGCCTTGAGGGGCTGAGTGGGATTTAAATGGAGAAATAACTGCGATGGTTCTGTTGCCTATGCTAAGGACGTCTTCCTTTGGATAACTGTGTTCTGACACAGAGTTATAACCTTTGAAAATATTTGTTTTTGGAGACAAGATTTCATTATGTAGCAGGTTGGCATACAGTTCACAGCAATCCTCCTGGGTTCTGGGATTACGGGCATGACCCACCACACCTGGCTCTGAAACTTTATCACAATAACACATAAATACTAGTACAAGATCTTCAACTTATTTAAGTCCTCCAACTTTAAATATTTCTTCATACAGGAAACAAAGTGTGGGCTATTATCTAACAGAATAGTGGGCATTACTCATGTGCTCTGAATGTCCTTAAAACATGGGGATCAAACTCAGGTTGGTACAGTCTTATGGGCAGGCACACATGTGGTGCACAGACATACATGTAGGAAAAACACCCATAAACATAAAATAAAAACAAATCTCAAAAAATTGTTTTAAAAATAATCAGTTAAATATTGATTTAATACACAGCCAGAAAGATGGCTCAGCAGGTAAAGGTTCCTGCCATAAGACTGCACCAACCTGAGTTTGATCCCCATGGTGGAGAAAACTAACTTCTCAAGGTTGTCTTCTGACCTCCTCACATACACTGTAGCAAATGTGCACCAGCCCCAACCAACAATAAGACGTGAGGTGTGTGTGTTTGTGTGTGTGTAATATAACAAAGTAATTTTTGTCATACTCAAAAGATTTTTAAAATGCCACTTTTGCTATATTACAGAAAACAATTTTAAGATTTGTTCTACTTTTAATTATGTGTATCTGTGTGTGGGTATGTGCACATGAGTGTAGGTCCCCCAGAGGCAAGAAGATGGCATTGGATCCCCTAGAGAGAGTTAGTTACAGGCAGTTGTGAGCCTCCCAACATAGTGTTGGGAACTAAACTTAGGCCCTCTGCAATGGCAATATGGGCTCTTTATTGCTGGGCCATCTCTCCAGCCCCAATAAAACAACTGCTGTTTGTGGAATTGAAGTGATGGGATTTTTGCTTTGTTTTGAGGTTGTTTTGTTGAGCCAGGATCTTGCTATATAGCCCCAGCCTGGAAATCACTATGTAGAGCAGGTTGGCCTCAAACTCAAGAGATCCTGAATGCTGGGATTAAAGACACACACCACACCACCATCCCTAGCTGTGTATTATTTTTTAACTGAGATTTTCCTACCTAGTTAAAACCACCAGAAACAGTAATGTGTGTTGTGGAAGTTTATGTTTAGTTGTGTTTAAAATAATTGTTTTTGTGCACTGTTGGAAAAAGGAATGCATAGGTCTTGGCATTTTGTATTGTTTGCAAGTGTTGGATTTCATGGGGGATGTTTAATTGCTAATGATCTGCATGTGCTACCAGTAGAATGCCTAAGGAGTTCTGAATCAATAAAAACCCCTGAGCTCAGGTGCTCTGGGTTCCACTGTGAGCATGGCATTGGCCAGAACAGTGGTTCCCTCTGCCAAGGACTGGCAGGGTTTGAGCCTATGAAAATACCTCCATCTCTTTTCTTGCTGAGCCCACACAAGAGTGTACTGCTACAAATGTGTCCACTCTCTACAGCGCAAGACAAGAGAACAGTGCACTGTGGGGACAAGCAGCAGCTGCACCTCAGCTACTGGCAGGGAAGCTTCCTGCGGTATCTGGGATTTCTAGTCTCAAGACATGCACTTGCTCCACTTGGCTTAACTGTTATTCTTACCAGCTCTATGGAAAGAGGCTGAAACAAGGGACCAGATGTCTGCACTCCACTCTCAAGTTTTAAATAACAAGATGCTGCCTGAGTAGTAACCACAGAGCCGTGTTTCCAGGCAGGAAGTGTTCAGAATACTCACTTGCTCCTTTTCAAATTGTATCATTTTTCTGAAAAATTCAACTGAAAATGGTCGGCTTTCCTGTAAACTAAAAAAGAGAGGAGAAACGTTATTTTTCTCAATGGTAGAAGGCTCTTTACCACTCCTAAACATGAATAAATAAGCAGGCCTTGCTTCCACAAGTGGTTTAACAAAAAGACTCAGCAGCAATCTAAAGCAAAACTGGACCTGATGGTATCACTCCCATGCCTCAACTTCGAGTGACCAACCCTTCACCACCCTTAAACAATTTCCCACACACAATTTGTTGTTGTTGCTGCTATTCATTTGTTTGTTTTGCTTTTATAACACATTTCTCTATGTTGCCCTGTCTGGTCTCCAAGCCCTAGGCTCAAATGAGCTCAAATGAGACTCCTAACTAGTCTCCTGGGGTCACAGGCATGTTCCATTACCTGGCTCCATGTGTCTATTTTAAATAACTGTTGTTAGGAAGTTTTGCTAAAGAGGAAAGAAGACAGTCTTACCAATGGTATTCAAAAGACAGTCAGTCTTACCAATGTTTATCAATGGTATTCAAAACTGGGATTATAATGTAGCATCAACTATACAAGAAACAAGTCTTAAAATGATGTACTGCACTGGAGATGTAGCTCAGTGGTATAGCCCTTCTCTAGGTGTGCAAGGCCCTGGGCTCAATCCTTACTGCTTTAAAAATAAAGAAATAGGGCCGGAGAGACCGCTCAGAGGTTGGGAGCACTGACTGCTCTTCCAGAGGATCCAGGTTCAATTCCCAGCACCCACACGGCAGCTCACAACTATCTGTAGTAACTCCAATTCCAGGGGACCCAACACCCTCACACACACACACGCAGACCAATGCACATAAAAATAAATAAATCTAAAAAAAATTTTTTTTAATAAATAAGGAAATGATCTGCTAACAGAGCTGCTTGTTACAACCATCACAACAATGAGCTAATTGTCATTTCCCTCATGTATACAAATTGCTTTAACTACACAAAAATAGAAAAGGAAAGAAGTTTTCAAAGTCTCTTGAATTACGTCAGACATTATTTGTAATCCACACAGCCTGTGGATGAGGGTGGAGTGTGGGCATAAAGACTAGAAACAGCCTTGAACACCTGTGAGTACCTTTTAAACACTGCTCTGGCCTTTTTGTGGCCTCCACTTCGGTAAGCCCAATCCAGGTATTTCTCCTTCAGAGTTATTGAACCAGCACCTGTGACAGCTAAAATAGCTTTCTACAATGAAAAGAGAAAACAGAAACAAGCTGTGTTAAGGGACTTACAGCTACCAAATCACATTACCAAGACCCAGCCTGGGCCACTAAGAATGACTTAGGATATTAAGTACACAACCCCTGCACCAGGGACAGACAGAACAGGGAGCCTGTACCTTAAAGATCGCTTCAGTAACCTCCTGGCTTTCAGCACTTCCACTCCACTCGGCCCAAGAGATCCACAAGGGCAGACAAACCTGCTCACAAAGATAAACAGAGTGTGAGACATGACTACTCAGCACTGTGCTCTGAAAACTCGTCACTGTAAAGACAGGATCATTGCAGCCCCTTAGTCAAGTCATTCAGAGCCACATTCTGATAATTTAGTCCAGTTCTAGTGGGGAATCCTGACCCTAGCCATCATTAGCAATTATCTTAAAGAAAAGCAAGAAAATAAAAGCCCACGCCCAGGCAGCCCCTCAGCTACCCAGCTCATGCGTCTGTGGTCTGGGAGCTGCTACATAAGAACTGATCTAGGCTGGCCTGCATGATTTCCAGAAGATCAGTAACGTAGTTTGTTCCCCTACCTTACCTTCTGCAGTATTTTCTCTACTTATACAAAAGACTTACTACAAAGTAAGCTTAGAATATTAAAATTTAGAAAATTTTCATGACTGCAAGATGAGTTTATGAGCAGATGTGGATGCAAGTGAGAATATTTTTTTAATTTTTTTTTTGATTTTTTATTTATGTATTTTATATATATTAGTGTTCTATATGTACCTACATGCCAGAAGAGAGCATCAGATCCCATTACAGATAGTTGTGAGTCACCACGTGGTTGCTGGGAATTGAATTCAGGACCTCGGGAAGAGCAGCCAATACTCTTAACCACTGAGACAGCTCTCCAACCCCAAGTGAGAATATTCTATCAGTATTTCTCATTTATAATATATTTAAACACAATAAATCTTACATAATTTAGTAAGTTTGCAAATAAAGGATTAGAAATAGAAATAATTTTTCTATTCAATCCTTCAGCTATTACCATTTAACAGCAATTATCATTCTAGGGTTTGCCATATTAGACAAGTATATCACAAATGAACTTTCACTAATATCTTAAGAGGGTTCCAAAAAGAGGGCTGGAGATAAAGCTCAGGTGGTAGAGGGATTGCTTAGCTTGCATGAAGCCCTTGAGCTTCGCACTAATAAGCACGCGTAGTCAGGTGGAGGCAGAAGAGCCAAAGTTCAAAGTTTTCCCTAGGCCAGCCTGGGCTACATGCGACACTGTCTTTTAAGCTGGGTATGATGGTGCACACCTTTAATCTCATCACTCAGAAGGCAGAGGCAGAAGGATCTCTGAGTTTGCGCCAGCCAGGGCTACAGAGAAACCCTACCCAGAAAAACCAAAAAAATGAATAAACAAACAAATGAATAAATAAAACAGCTTCCCAGAAAGAACTGAAAGATGAGGTCAGGAGAGTTGGCTCTGGTTAAGAGAACTTGTTGTTGCAAAGGATCCAGATTCCATTTCCAGCATCCACATGGAGGCTCATCACCTCCTTGGGCACCAGGCACACATGTGGTACACAGACGTGCATGCAGGCAAAACACTCTTACATACATGTGGGTGTTGGAAGACACAATTCACAGACCTGGGGTTTGAGGTGTACAAAGGCTTCTTCAAAATGCATAGCTATGTCAGGGCTCTTTGAATCAATGAGCACCTGCAGCTTCATCTGCCACATTGTTGCAGAGTCCTTGAACAATTCTGTCCCAGCTTCTGCCACCTGCAGGGCTTCTTTAAAGAGGTCCTGGCGCAGCAACAAGTCAATCTAAAAACGAAAAAGCACACTGTAAAGCGCCACTTAAAAGCAAAGTTATATATATAAATAGAGGCAAATAAAGACTATTTATGGTGATAATCTCATCAGCCTTCCCACTACTTTTACCACAGCTGGTACACAGGCACACAGGGCATCGGGCATTCCTCTTCCTCCCCCTCTTTCTACTCATAGGACTATCAGAAAATCAGAGAAGAGGGCTGAAGAGATGGCTCAGCAGGTAAAGGTACCTGCCGGGCAAGCCTGCCAGCCTGAGTTCTCTCTCTGGATTCCACACTGAAAGGAAGAACCATCTCCCAAAGATACTCTCCTCACACATGTGTCATGACACATACAAACACAGAGTAATGCTAATTTCCTTTCATCAGAAAGGGATGAAAAGCAGAGTCTAAGTAATTTAAGCTGGAACCCACAGTAGAGCATAATAAAGATAAAAACAGTATTTGTAGACTATTAAGGAAATACATGTATTCATTCAATGCACTTAACTGGTATAATTTTTTCAAAATCTAATTTGACACTATAAAACAAGAATCATGGGAGGCTGGAGAGATCAAGGCTCAGGGATTAAGAGCACTGGCTGCTCTTCCAGAGGACTTGGGTTCAATTCCCAGCACCCAAATGGCAGCTTACATGTCTGTTACTCCAGTCTCAAGGGATCTAACACCCTATTCTGGCCTCCTACAGCACCAGACACACATGTGGTGTAAAGATGTACATGCAGACAAAACAGCCATACAGATAAAAATAAAATCTTTAAAACAAACAAAAGTGTTGAGTTTTACTTAAGTTTTCACTTAACAAATGTGGCCCAAAAAATAAATTAAGAAAATCTTATTTGTTCAAAATACTTGTATGCACAATAGTTTATTAGAGGGAGGGAAAAACTAAAATCAGTCCAACTTTACAAAATTGTGAAAAAGCAAAAAAAAAAAAAAAAAAAAAAGCAGTTTGTAACCAGTTCCTGCAGCGAGTGCATTCACTATGCAATGTTACAAGGCGGGTTTAATACTGAGCAAAGCAGGCATTCCTCCCTGCCCACAGAGCTTCCGAGTGAACGAGAGACAGGCGGACCTGAGCCATGACAGAACAAGAACCCCTGCTACGGAGTGCGGTGCAGAAGGAACAGCACTGTCCATGGAAGGACAAGAAAGGACCTCAGGAAAGGAAGCATTCACTCTAAGGCTTAAGAAGAAACAGGAATTAGATGGGTAAGAAGGGTCTGCAATCAGTTTACACAGGGGCCTGAAGATCCAGACAGCTTAATACAAGAAGAAATTCAAGTGTTGTATGATGGGAGGGTGGGATGCCAACAAGGAGACTGGAGTGAAAGATGTTTCTGTAAATATAGGCAGGGATCAAGTTAAGAAGCTAGAGTAAATTTAAAAAGAAATTTGAGTGACTTTATCCAAAAGACTATAGGAAAACACTTGTATGTGTGTAAGACACATATGTGTTTGTGTGAGTATACACATGTGCATGTAGTATAGGTGTACACGTATGTGCATGTGCACTCTCATGCACATGGAAACCAAAGGTCTGTGTTGGGTGTACTCCACAATTGCTCTATACCTTTTTTTGCATGTGTCTATGTGTGTGATGTGTGTATACGTGTGTTCGTTTTATGTGGGTACACGTGGGTATGCTGGTGTGCATGCATGTGTGTACTCATGCACATGGAGGCATAAGGCTGATGTTGAGAGCCTTCCTCCATAGCTTTCTACCTTATTCACTAAACTAAACTGAACCCAGAGCTCACCACACAGCTAATCCGGCTCGCCAGCTTACTCTGGGCACCTCATCTTCACTTCAGCACACTATAACGCTAAGGTAGGAGCTAGGTCCAAACCCTGGTCCTTACACTTGTACAGCAGGAACTTTACCCGCTGAGCCGTCTCCCAGCCCTCCACTTTATGTTTCATGATAATTTCTCCCACTGAACCTGGGGCTCATCTAGTCAGCTAAGCTCTCTAC
Organism: Cricetomys ansorgei; assembly: GCA_026225945.1. NCBI lineage: Eukaryota > Metazoa > Chordata > Mammalia > Rodentia > Nesomyidae > Cricetomys > Cricetomys ansorgei. The sequence goes on along the minus strand of JAMJFZ010001898.1, from coordinate 3,293,254 downwards.
ACAATGAACTCCAGGGAATCTGCCTGTCTCAGCCTTCTCGGCACCGGGGTTGCAGACACATGTTTTGGCAAGCAGCTTTTATGTGGGTGATGGGGGTCCAGACTCAGGACCTTAGGCTTCCAAAGCAAGTACTTTACCACTAATCCACATACCCACTTCCAATAATCTAATTTTTTAAAATGTTAAAAATTTAGTTGTTTTATTTTACATGTGCAGATGTTTTGCCTGAATGTACATCTGAGCACACGTGTGCAGTACCCACACAGGCCAGAATAAGGTGTTTGATCCTTTGAAACTAGAGTTACAGTTTGTTAGCCACCACATAGGTGCTGAGTCCTCTGCAAGAACAGGTGCTCTTAACTGCTAAACCATCTCCCCAACCGATAATCTTCTAATTTTAAAAGATCACTGCATAGAGAATAATCTGGAGGAAAGGTGAGTGGATACAGAGTTAAGTAGGCACTTAAATTTAATGGCAGTATATTGAGGGGCTTTCATTAAAAGCAAGGTCATGAGCCGGGCGGTGGTGGCACACACCTCTAATCCCAGCACTTGGGAGGCAGAGGCCAGCCTGGGCTACAGAGTGAGTTCCAGGAAAGCCAGAGTGACAACAGAGAAACCTATCTGGAAAAATCAAAAAAAAAAGGAGGGTCATGAGCTGACTGCTAAGTTGGAAAGACAACATCATAGATTTCAGACATACAATGTCTGAAAAATCCTGAGCTGTGAAAGAAAGGTAAGAATGGAAGGACAGCAGGACTCTCTAGGCAACAACTTGTATTTCTAGGAGGTGACCAACTTGCCAGCATTCAGTAACTTAGGGAGGGCAGCAATCAGCCAGACCTGATTTTCCAAGATGGATGCTTAATGGGGAAAAAAAAATTTTAGTCTTAATAAGAAAACAAAATATATAGTAAACATTATGTAAACGTAATGTTGAAAATGTTAATGTAAAAGAATATAATATAAAATAACAACACACTAATTCCAATCAAATAAAAGTAATACTGATCAAAAGAGGCAGACGTCATAAATAAGACAGGGAGGCTGGGGAGAAAGCTCAATCAGGAAAGTGCTTAGTTCAATCCCTAGCACCCACATCAGAAGTCAGGTGTGTTGGCACTTGCTTATATCCCAGCATTGGTGTAGGCAAAGACAGGAGGATCCCTGGGGCTCACCGGCCAAAGAGCTCAGCCTAATTGATGAGCCAGGTTCTAACTAGAGACATGGGGTGGGAGGAGGTGGACAACATCTGAGGAATGACACCTACAGTTGACCGCTTTACACACATGCACACATGTGCACCCACACATACACCTGCATACACACAGTCAAATGTGTGCACATATAGACACACACACAAATACAATAATTTTCTTCTTTTTTTGCCCAATAAAGGTAATTAAATAGATTAACATATTCAGTATCTTGCGTAGTACCTTCAACAACTTTATGAAGTAGAAGCAAAGATTACTATCACTATTTAAAATCCAGTAAGCTAGGTGTGGTAAGGCACACACCTGTAATCGCAGCATTTAAAAGTGGAGGCAGGAGAATCTGGAGTTCAAGGTCATCCTCTGCTGTATAAAGATAACAAGTTCAAGGGCAGCCTGAGCTACATATAACCTTACTTCTAATAAAACAAACAAACAAACAAAAAACTAAAAACAGTTAAGTGATTTTGCATAGCAACAAAGTCAAAATATCTTTTTCCACATTACATTACCCTGCATTTCTTATCTTTGCCCACACTTGGGGTGCAGAGCTTTTTGTTGTTTTAGTCATAGCACATGATCAAACCCAGGGTCCTGTGCACATAAGGCAAGTGCTTTAACACTCAACCACATTCTAGTTTTCAAAAAATGTAATGTCTCTTAATAGTGTCAGCCTCTGAAACACAAGAGCATATCTCATTTGTTTCCATTGCACAATGGTTACAGAAGACTAGGCACAGCTGAGAAAAGACAGTAAAAAAAATGATGGTTGGGGTTGAGTAAAGCACTTCTGTAGTGTGCACAAGGCCCTCGGCTCAGTCTCCAATACTGAAAAAGATGAGAAGAGTAAAGGAGGGGGGCGGTGAGAATGAGAAAGGGAAAGGAAAGTGGTTGACAAGGAAAAAGCAGGAGGAAGGGTAGGGGAGAGCAGGGGAGGGAAGGGTTGGAGAAGTGGCTGAGCAGTTAAGAGCACTTGTTGCTCTTCCAGAGACTGGGGTTCAACTCCCAGCACCCACATAACAGCTAACATCCAGAGATCCAACACCCTCTTCTAGCCTCCAGGGCACTGCATGCACATGGTGTACATAAAGATATGCAGGCAAACCACTCATACACATTAAATAAAAAATAAATCCTTAAAAAAAAAGGAGAAGAAGGGAGGAGAGGGGAAGGTAGAAGAGAAGGGAAGAGACACAGAAGGAACGAAAAGAGGAAAGGGGGAAAGGGAATATCAAACAGGCTTACTCTGATGTTTTTGCTTTGGTGTCAGATACCTTAAATCAGAATGAAGTATACATGACCAGCAATGACTGTGCTTTCTATGGCCTTACCCACTGCTTGTACTGGGCTTCAGAAAGCAGCTTCAGTTCATGTGCCTTCCTGAATGCAAACATGGTTCTTTCCAGCCTCTGAAATCAAAAAGTCTGTCAGATCATTAAAAAGATTCCAGCAGGGGCCTCTGGGCTACAGTGGTAGTGGACATTTCTGAGAATTCAGACATGGGACTGAGTTCTGAGTGAGGTGTCACTCATGGTGAGAAGAGCTAATAAGCACCTTTATGTGGCACAGTCCAATCAGCAGAAAGTCCTATCCTATATCCTGGATAAGGGCAAACCAGACTAGATCTTCATGGCAGGTCATCCACAAGGGAAGGGCAAGTGGGTAAGTGTGAAATTCTGGAAGCTGGTCCAGACCCCAAAAGAACTACATTGTTAATAAATTTCCAATTTCTTAATAAAAGTCCATCATTGGTTTTTTCAAGATATTTATTAATTACAAGCTATGACAATTCTCAAGGAATGCAATACCCGGGCAGCTAGGCAGAGACTTCATTCCAGACTCACACCGTTCTCTCCCCATTCCCCTGCTTCTGCTCTGCTTCTCCTGCTTCTCCATTCTGCCTTCCCTTGCTTCCCCTGCTAGCTCCTTTAATCTTTTTCCCAAGGCCCCTCTCCAAGTACAGGCCTTCACCACAAAACTATGGTCTCTTAGCATACCACCAGGCCGGGCTCAGATCTTTGATCACCTTCAACTTTAAACAGCTGGCCTTTACCTGTGGGTCTGAGTGGCTAACACAGAGGTATAAATGGTAGGAAGCAGAGCTGCAGTGCATCAGGCTTCACAGCTGCTAGGCAATAGGAAGCCCTTTTACAAACCAAAAACAGCACACAAGAGTAAAATATCCCACAACACTCCGTTCCTCTCTAAAACACTTTCTGACCACTCACTGTAGCCATGCAGCCTTACCTGCCCTTTAAGGAGCACACTACTGGTTTTCTTAGAAAACCTTTCCAAGCAAAAGTTGATGTAACACTTCCACATGGGCTCTGGAAAAAAATCAGACAACATCAATTAGGTCATCAGCCCTCTTAGTTCAAACATCTTTTCACAGGGAAACTCCTCCAGAGAAAGTTTAAAGCTGGAGATGGCCCAATGGTTAAGAGCACTCGCTGCTCTTCCAGAGGACTTGAGTTAGGTTCCTAGCACCCAAAATGGGTAGTTCACAACCACCTGTAACTCCAGCTCCAAAGGACCTGACAGCCTCTTCTGGCTTCTGTGGGTACAGCACACACGACATCATTCACAGAGGCAAACACACATAGACATAAAACAAAAAATAATAAAAATAAATTTTTTTTGCACTCAGGAGGCAGAGGCAGGAAAATCTCTGAGTACAAAACCACCCTGGTCTATAGAGCAAATTCCAGGACAGCTTACACAGAGAAACCCTGTCTCAAAAAAACCAGAAAGTTTAAAGTTACTTCCATTATAGCAAAACATATCATATAATGGGGAAAAGCCAACTGATCTGTGACCTAATCTCAAAATCCTTGTCTAGGTTTTCTATCTCCACTGCCTTTACTCTCCAATATTACCAAACAAAAATGTAATCTCTAATGAAAGATACAGGATGAAGCCCCATGTGGTGACTCAACCCCCTTTAATCCCAGCACTCAGGAGGCAGGGGCAGGCAGATCAAGGTCTGGTGAACATAAAGAGTTCTGGGCCAGTCAGGGCTACATAGTGAGACAAGAAAGAAGAGAAGAGGAAACGAGGGGAGAGGAAGGGAGGCAAGAGGAGAAGAGGGACGGGGAGAGGAGGGGAGGAAAGAAAGTAAAGAAGGAATGAAGGAAGGAGAAAGAAAGAGAGAGAGAGAGAGAAGGAAAAATAGGAAAGGAAGGGGATTTTCCATACCAGTTCAAGTACTGACAATGAGAATGTCAGTTTTACATTCACATACACCACAAGACAGACTCACCTGTAGGCAGAGTCTTCACTGCCTCTTCATACACTGCACAGCACCGCTCCTCCCTTCGGCCCATCTCCACGGCTTTGGCTTGCTTCGATACAGGCTGCTCTTCACCTGGCTGGGACTCAATCTCTAACTCTCGACGTGCCACATAATCCCAAGTGAGAGGGTCATCAGTGTGCAGAGCTTGAAGGCTGAAAATCACAGGTTACTGGCACCCGCCCCATCACACGACACTAATTCCAGAAGAAGAGATTTCCTATGGTCTACAAAGGGACACAGGACACCTTTTACAACTGCAATGCTGTAAGAGCAACTTCCCAGTGGGCTTTCCAGAATACCTTAATGTAAAAATTAGTCAATGGAACAGCTGTTATATATTGACTGGATTTCAGAATGTTTCAGGCATCATTTACAAATGTTAACTTTTAGCTGGGCATGGTGACACATGCCTACATTCTCAAGATTCAGAAGCCTGAGGCAGAATGAGTCCCACAAATTCAAGGCCACCTTGGGCCACATAATAAGTTCCAGACCCAGTTAAAAAAATAAAATTATTAACAAACAAAAACTAACTTTAAAATTATTATAGCTCTCTAAGTCAGACCAGTAGTTATCTGTGGCCACAGAAGTCTCCATGAGTCCTGGAGAGCCTGAGGTCTCGAACTCTTGTAACATAGGCAGAGAAAAAGCACAACCTAATCCTCTAACAAAACCCTGCAGACACCCCAAGGACAAACTGATCCATGTTGAGCTTATCTTGTATGAAATCAAAAACTGAAATCTAAGAATAGAAATGTCCATAACTTAAGTACTATGCACTGGTTTTAGCAAGAAATGTTCCCTGAAGGACCATGGATTTGAACATTTGGTCTCCAGTTCATGGCACTGTTTGGGGAGGTTATAGAATCTTTAGAAAGTACAGCCTTCCTAGAACAAAGACATCTCTGGGGGCAGGATATAAGGGTGTATAGCCAAACTCCACTTCCTGCTCACTCTCTCTCTGCTTCCTGTGCGCAGGTAAAGATGTGGTTGGTCAGCTTCCTGCTGAACTAGCATGCCAAGTCTTCCCACCATTATGGATGCTAGCCTTCTGGAACCATAAACCAAAATAAACTCCTCTGTAAGTTGTCTTTGGTCAGGATGTTTCATCACAGCACAAAAAAATTAACTAATATATACAAATAATTCTTAAATATCAGAATCTGACACTGAAGATTAAATTATCAGTAGTACTTAACTATATATGAATACAACCCTGATTTTGCAAAAAAGAAGAATGTGTATTGACTAAGCTTTTAGGATATGTTTTTAAAATGCATTCTATTTCTGAAAGGAAATTATGTCAAAGAACCATTGTGAGAATGTATTTTTTATGTGTAATATAACATAATTTTTCTTAAAGTTTATAAAGTCTTTTTTTTGGGGGGGAGGGTTTTCAAATCAGGGTTTCTCTGTGCAGCCCTGGCTGTCCTTCACCTCACTCTGTAGACAAGGCTTGTTGTAGAAGTTTATTTCTAGTTATGATTAAATTGGTTGTTTTGTGCATCATTAGGGGAAGGGCTGCCTAGGCCTTGGCATTTTGTATTGTTTACAGGTGTTGGCTTTATTTAAAAGATGTTTGATTCCTCATGATCTGCACATGCTCACTGCTCTCTGGCAGAGCCATTATGGAAGTGCAAAGTTGCTATGGAGAAATTCTTGTGGCCCTCTCTCCTAGTCACTGGCAACAGGGGAGAACACTTCCCATAGGCCTTGAGTTCCCACCACTGTAAAAGTGACATAGCTTGAGGGCTGTGGGATAAGATTAGGTAGGATACAGGTTTCCTTCATTGTGCAAACAGGCCTTTGAATGAGGGAACAAGAGTTTTTGTATCACTGAAACACCTGAGGTGCTTCTGTGTCAATAAAAACCCCTGAGATCGGGGTTCCACTGTCCAGTACAGTGCTTTGCCAAAACTGGTGGTTCTCTCTACTGAAGTCTGGCAGGGTTCACACCTGTGAAGATGTCTCCTGTCTTTCTTGCTGAGTCACCTAGTAACTACATGCTATACAGACTAATCTCAAACTCAGAGATCCACCTGCCTCTGCCTCCCTGGAATTAAATTCCCTCTGCTGGAATTAAAGGCGTGCATACCACTATCGCCCAACTTCTCCCCAACCTCAAATCTTTATCACAAGACCTACAGAAACAAGACATGTTCACCCCACCACTGTTTCACTTACTCAGCATAAATTTCTTTTTGTAGATCTTTGGCAAAGTCAAATAGTTGTGCAATTGAAAGAAGTGACACATGAAATTCTGCACCTAAAATTTAAAAATCGAGGAGAGGAAGATTTACTGTTAGCTAAATAGTAAAGACATACTTTACTCTAAAAGTATAATTTTCTTTATGTATTAGAGCCAGTCTTTTGGGGTTGTTGTCTTTTGATTTGAGACTGGGCTGGCCTCTACTCCTCCCCTAACTCTTAATGGTAGGGATCAAACCTAGGGCCTGTTCATACTAGGCAAGTACTCTACCATTGAGCTACAGGCCCCACCACAGATTGGCCTAACTCATGATCCTCTTCTGTCTTAGCAGGTGTTAGGTGGCATCATATCAAGCTTTGGTTTTGTTTTCCTGGAGCAGGATTGAACCCATGACCTCATGCATGCTGTACCACTGTCATGCCCACAATTAGAGTTAGCAGCTTTATTGTGGTGACTTTTGGTTTTTTAAAAAGAACAAAGCAGAGAAGTAATATCATCCTAGACCCCCACCACATAAACAAAGATATCTTGAAATATTTCTAACTACTTCTAAGTTTTATAAACTTAAGGACATAAGCAAAGATTCAATCATCTACTCTTTTAATTCCCAAAATGAGTTGAATACTCAACAAAAGCTTACTGAAATGCTGATAATAGCTTAAAAGGAAGCTTTTTCTGAAAGACGGGATACACTTTGCCTCCAAGCTAGCAGTCCTTCCTCATCACAAACAGAACACCTAAATAGCAGCGGGCACCTAAACAAATACCCGGAGGACACCTACCTTTAATCTTGGTTACAGAATTTTTGTAAATGATCCGTGCCAACTCCCCCTTAAGGATTTCTTCAGGATGATCGAAATTCCCCTACAAAGTATTACATTATCCATAAATGAAAAGACAGTATCAGGAAGTGTAAAAACAACAACACACACCCCCAGGATGGAAATTCACAGTCCTTGACTACCAGTGTCACAGGACCTCTGACAAATCACAATTCGGGAGTGTCCAGCTTGAACATCAGTGATCATCAGCTGCTTCTCTCAGGCTCCTGAAGCCTGGTGATCTTCACCTCACTCTCCATTTAGACCAGACCAGGTTGCACACGCCTTGATTATCCTTCTGTACATATTTTATTTGAATAAAAGAAGTTCTGAGGGCTAGGGAAATGGCTCATAAATGCTCATAAATGGTTGATAAAGAACCCAAGTCTGTAGCCCCAGTACTTATGTAAAAAGCCAGGTGTGACAGTACACACATGTAGTCCTAGTGCTAAGAAAGAAGACAGAAATCAGTGAGGCCTAGTAGCCTGCTACTCTGACCAAATCGGTGAATTCCACATTCAGTAAGAGACCCTATCTCAAAAAATAAGGTAAAAAGACCAATGCAATGGTTCAATAGGTAAAGGCACTTGCCACAAAACCCTGATGACAGTTCAATCCCTGGGACTCATTTAGTAGGAAAGAACCAACGCCTACAAGTTGTCCTCTGACCACCACATACACACTGTGGTGCCTGTGTGCCTCCCCACCGACACACACACAAATGGATGGATAAAAGTAACTTACAGCTAGGCATAACTTTAATCCCAGCACTCAGGAGACAGAGCAGGTAGGTCTCTATGAGTTCTAGGCCAGCCTGGTCAACATACAAGATTCAAGCCAGCCAGAGTCACATAATGCGACCCTATCTCAAAAACAAATGAAAAGTAGTATTTTTTTTTAATTTTAATAATAATAGGGCCAGTGAGATGACTTTGTGGGTAAAGGTACCTGCTGCCAAGCCTGAAAACCTGAGCTGGATCCCTGGGACAAATGATGGGAAGAGAGAATCAACTGCAGCATGTGGAAGTCAGGATAAGTGACTTTCACATATACAATGTGGCATACAAATAAATCAATAAGCAAATAAACATAATTTTAAAAATAAATAGGAGTTGATGAGATGGCTCAATGAATGAATGTGCCTGCCACCAACCCGACGACCTGAGTTGGATCTCCAGAGCCCACGATAGAAAAAGAAAACCAACTCCTGCAAGTTATCCTCTGACCCCCACACACATACCATGACATGTGATCCCCCAAAACAGAATTTTCAAATGTCATTAAAAAATAAAATGTGAGGTGGAGAAGCAGTTGTGACACACAAGACCAACCTTTGGCTACACACATGTGCTCCCATACTCTCGCACTCACACACACACACTCTGCATGCCCACACCCCACCTGCACACAAAAGTCCTGAGCTGAGAACACGATGACTGCACAGAAAGTTCTTTTGTTTCTGTTTTTGTTTTGTTGTTTTATCCTTTGGAGACAGAGTATTGCATGCTGCCCTGGAACTCACAACCCTCCTGGCTCAGACTCACAAATACTGGGATAACAGGTGTGCCCCATAATACCGGCTCTAACATTCAACGCTTTCTCTTTAAAGGAAATGGTCCAGGGATGGGGGAGCATGCTTGTAATCTCACCTCTTAGAAGGCTAAGGCAGGAGGATCAAGAGTTCCAGGTTCGAGCTGGCAGATGGCTCAGTGGGAAAAGGGTGCCTGAGGTGGAAAGAGGAAAGTAACTCCCACAAGCTGTTCTCTGACCTCTATACACGCACCATGACATAAACACACGCACACCCACACACACAAACATACAGTACTAAGAATGAAAATAAATTACAAATTCATCTGTAAGTTAAAAATGTAACATCAAGTTGGAAAGAAAAATATATCCCAAAGATTCTCCTTTTATTTGTATGTAAGCAGGCTCAAAAGACTAATAACTGACAATACATTAGGCTCAGCCAGGTGGTGGTGGAACATGCCTTTAAACACAGCACTTGGGAGTAAGAGACAGGAGGACCTCTGAGTTTGAGGGCAGCCTGGTCTACAGAGGACAGCCAGGGCTACACAGAGAAATCTGTCTTGAAAAAAAACCAAAACAAAGACAATATGCTAGGCTCTTACCATATCCATGGCAGCTTTTTCAAATTCTTGCTTTTCCTTTCTCAGTTTCTCAGCATGCATCAGCTCCATCCTAAAGTACTACAGAAAGAAATAATGACCTAAAAGTCCTTAGAGATGCTTTTGTAATCAGGAATATTCAAGATGTCTTTCTAAAAAAACATTAGTATTAGATAAAGGAAAATGAGGGAATCATATTTTACTTTGGTAAAAAAACTAGCTGGAATTTACAAGGTGTGATGAAAATGAGACTATTTTAAATCATGTGACATGTAATCTAAGTGTATGAGTCAGAAGACTTAATGGAAGTTTCTGTAAATAAACTTAATCTCATCTATATATAGTAGAAACTGTCCACAAAGGCTGAGGGGGATCCAGATTTCTATCCCATATAGCAATAAAGAAGCAGAGCCATGTGAGAATATGTCTACTAAACAAAAATTGTCATTTCCTTAGAGTGATGGTTTGAAAGAGAATGCCCCCTGCAGATGAGGAAGTGGCCTTGTTGGAGGATGTGTATCACTGAGGGTGGGCTTTGAGATTTCAAAACCAACACACCATTCCCAATTAGCACTCTCAGCCTCATTCTTGTGGATGTAAGCTCTCAGCTACTGCTCCAGCACCGTGCCTACCTGCCTGTTGCCATGGTCCCTGCCATGATGGTCATAGATTTTAACTCTCTGCAACCAAGTCCCCCTCAACTAAATGCTTTCTTTTATAAACTGACTTGGTCGAGGTGTTTGTCAGGACAATAGAAAAGTAACCGCAAGGTGTGGCGGCACACACCTTTAATCCCAAAACTTGGGAGACAATGGCAGGTGGATCTCTGTGAATTCAAGGCCAGCCTGGGCTACATAATGAGTTCCATTCCAGGACAGCCAAAACCCTATATAAAAAAGGAAGGAAGGAAGGAAGGAAGGAAAGAAGGAAGGAAGGAAGGAAGGAAGAAAAGAAGGAAGGAAGGAAGAAAAAACTAAGACACTTAGTTTCACAAAATAATAGCTAAAATATCTAAGATTTGATGTAAAATCACTCATCATACCAAGACCCAGGAAATATCAACCTTTTGCTCCACATGTACACACACTAATAATAACAATAATAATAATTATTATTATTATTATTTAGTTTTTAACAATTAGTCATATTTGGGCCAGAGAGATGACTGTACAATTTAGAGCACTTGTTCTTACAGAGGACCCAGGTTCGATTCTCAGCACCCATAGGCTGCTCACAACTATCTGTAACTCCAGTTGCAATGTATCCAATGCCATCTTCAGATCTCCTTGGGCACCAAGCTTACATGCAAGCAAAACACTCATATATATCAAATGAAATAGCAGAGCATGGTAGGGCGTGCCTTTAATCGAAACTTCCAGCACTAAGGAGGCAGAAGCAAGCTGATCTTTCTGAGTTTGAGGCTAGCTTGGTCTACATAGAGAATTCCAAGACAGCTAGGCTACATAGTAAGACTGTATTTCAAAAAAGGAAAAAAAAAAAAAAAAAAAAGTTAAAAATTTTAAAGTCACATTTTAACGTTACTCTACTTATTTTGTTTTTAACTTAATTATGTTTTATGTGTATGGGCGTTTTGCCTACATGTATGTCTGTGCACCACTTTGTGCTCTTGGAGGTCAGAAGAGAGCGCCATATCCCCTGGAGTTACAGATGATTGTGGGCCACCATGTTGATGGTGGGAATCAATCCTAGATCCTCTGCAGAAGCAGACAGTGCTGGTAGCTGCTGAGCCATCTCTCCAGCCTGGCTACTTTTTTTTTTTTCAAGTATCAACAAAATTTTCACAAAACACAATTACCATTACGTGAAAAAGCATACAGAAAAGGAGGGATAGAATAACTAAACCTTAAACAGTATTTGTTCTCTATGTGTCATAGAGATATTGCTATCTCATTCTATGTGCCCAAATACTCACTTCTTGATAGAGTTTTGGGCACTCAGGATGAAAGCGTAGGGCCCGAAGAAATAACTGCCTGGCACTTTCTGAGGACAGGCGATCTTCCATTTCCCACTTGGCTGCCATAATCCACAAAGCTTTAGGAAGGGGAAAAAAAATCAGACTAAATTTCAGCAACTTAATCAGTGCTCCAGTTTTAATACTTAATGAATTATTTGTTAATCTTATCACAGGAAAAGGGGACAGACCAAGGGAGTTTCTAACGGTTAGGTTTGGCGGTTCTATCTAAAGCTAGAAAGAAGGCTGGCAAGCTGGCCCAGCAGGGAAAGACACTTGCCACCAATCTGATGAATGAGTTTGATCCCCAGGAGAACTAGCTTCCACAAATATCCTCTAAACTCTACATGATGTGCCTGAACGGGGACTCACACTGACTTAAGGAACTATTGAGACTGGTCTGTAAATTGCTAAAATCACTTGAGCCTCGTGTAGTATCACTAGTTGGGCCTAACGCTGTGAGAACAATTACCAGGCACCCCCGCTAGATGCCAGCCTGCGCCTCACTCACCACTCACAGGAGAACCTCTTACAAAGCCTGAGTACATGCTTTGTGCCAGCCAACCTTATAAATCTATGTTAATACTTTCTCCTAACTTTCAGAATCACTCAGATTATACTGCCTCCAAATAAAACGTACCCCCATGGAACCAGCAAGGTTATTTTCCATCAGCTAAGAATTCCACCCTTCCTGCCCACAAATGCAATGCCCAACACAGTGATGAGAGGTCCACAATAAGCAGATAAATTAAGAGGAAGCAAATTGTCTAAGCTCAAGTCCTCCAAATAATTTCCTAGGTTCATCAACCATAGTAAATCCAAAATGGCCTGAGTTTGAATAAAATGTAGAAAAAGAACAGTTGAAGATTTTGACCATACCTGGCTTGTTTGAATGAATGGCCAGCATGGTAGAGAATATCTTGCTAAGATGAGATTTGGTACCCTGTAAAAGAGGAGGAAAACACTACTTCCTGCTTTCTACTTCCAGAGAAATCACTGCCTTAAACCCAGCACTTGGAAGGCAGAAGCAGATGGATCACTATGAGTTTGAGGCTAGCACAGTCTACATAGCAAGTTTCAGGCCATTTGGGGCTACAGAGACAGACAGACAGACAGACAGACACAGACACACACACACACACACTCTCATTCTTAGGCATGCTCAAAGGAATAGATCTGCTATAGCTAGAGACATCAACAAATACATATTCATCTAAACCACTAAACATAAACATCCAATCTCTAATTTTTTTTTATTTTATTGAACAAATGTAAATTAAAATGATTTTCATTCACACAAACAAATGTGACACTGGTGTTCTGCTTCTGTCTCCCTGGGTTCTTTCTCCAATTGTTAACCTTATACCTCATAAAAAGACATGGAGTTCAGTAACACAGAAAGAAGTTTAAGAAGCAGATTACAAGGAAGGGAAGAGAAAGCTACACATGGCTTTACTTACCCATTTCTTACAAAAAACTATATAGGATAGCCAAAGTTGAACATCATCCTGCAAGAAAAGCACAGAAAAAGCCGTTTGAATTTCATCTTTACATTGCATTAGTTCACTTTGTTGAGAACAAAGGCAAATTTCAAAAGATCCAATGTGCCACACACTCTTCATCTAAGAGTGTCTTTCTCACTGAAGCCTCGGGTCTCTTAAACATGAGAATTTGAACTAACTCTCCACTTCCACCTATCGGGTTCCAAAACAAAATCTGCATCTATCTAATTTGTCCAGTGTGATTCTAAAAACTTCTCAAACCAGGTAAAGAAACACAAAACTTTACATTCTCAGAAATCTAAAGCACTTCTCATATCGATATATACATCTAGTCCCCAGCAAAATTTGAGCATAACTCTCTGAAGTGCTACTCCACCTCCAAGCTGTCACCCAACCCATTTTCCTAGTGATTTTCTTCTGGCTTTTCTTTAATGGTGTTTCATGTACCCAGGATAGACAGACCTTCTTTTTTACAAATACAATACCTGGCACAGTAACCAGAAGAACATAGTAGGTTGAACTAACAGTCAGCTAGTCAACAAAACTGAAGTCAACTGTCTAAGCAGAGGATGACCTTGAACTTCTGCTCCTCCTGTCTCTACCTTCCTAACTCTGGTATTACAGGCTTGAGCCACCACACAAGTTTATGAAGTGCTAGAGACTGAACCCAGGGGCTTCATGGGTGCTAGGCAAGCCCTCTCCACATTTTTCTTTCTTTTTTTGAGACAGAGTCTTACTGTGTAGTAGCTCCCTGCCTCTGCCACCTTAATACTTGGATTAAAGGTGTATGCCACCATTCCTGGCTCTCTTTTGATTTTCTAATCCATAATAATGTATTAAATATAGTGTTCAGAATCATCCTCACAGAATAACAGTTTAAGTGATGAGATGAATTTTTTAAAGTGGCTCAAAACCTGTTTCAAGCAATGGCACCATCATGCAATAGAACTAGAAGAGGAAGAGAGAGAACGTGGCATTGAACAGCCAAACATCCAACTCCTAAGACGCATACCGTGCATCTTCACGTCTCTTCAAGTATGCACTGAGCACTTACTTTCCACTTTGCTGAAGCACGTCTGAAGACACCTTGTACCCGATGTACAATAGAATATTCAATTTCATCCTTCTTAAATGAATATTTAATTCTCTAGAAGGAACAAACACAAAAACAGAGTTAATCACATTTATCCAAAGTAGCAGACACATGTGCTCACTCTCAGTACTGACCAAAAAAAAAAAAAACTCAGACAATTACAAAAGCCACTTCAGAACACCATAGGTTATCCATCAGTGCCTCCTCAACATAAAAACAACTTTAAAAAATAAAATAAGATCATTAACTTACTGCTCTTCTTCTCTGGATCAGCTCCAAAAGATTAATTTCATACTATGGGGGTGAAAATACAAAAAGAAGCATGAAAAGTATAATCTTTAAATACAGAAAATATATAAAAAATTAAAAACATCAAATAAAATATAATTTGTTATCAACAGGCTGAATTTACAATAAAACTCTAGAATTCATTCCAAATTCATCTTATTTACATAAAACTTACACATATATATAAAAACAGGCTTATAGGCAACTAAGATTCAAGACAGCACATTACTTAGCAGGAGACATGTAAGATTTATAATATCAATTAATCCAACTTCCTAACTTAAAGCAGCAGTGCGTTCAAATTTTCAGTCTAAAAAAAAAAAAATCTAAGTTAGGCATGCTGATACACACCTATACCTCAGAGGCTGAGACTGGAGGAGAGTTAATGAGTTCAGGATGTTAGGAGAGTAGGTCAAGAAACAGCACTTGCCAACATGGTGGCACATGCCTTTAATCTCAGCACTCTGGAGGCAGGAAGCAGACGGTTGTTATCTCTGTGAGGTCAAGTCTGTTCTACATAGGGACTTCCAGGCCAGCCAGGACGACATAGCGAGACTCTTATATTTAAAAAAAACAAAACTTTCACATGCAGAAGGGCCCCAACACCTCCAGGCATAGCAATTCATGCCCATAATCCCAGGATTGATTTTTTTTTTTTTTATTTTCTTTTCTAGTTTTTTGAGATGGAGCCTCACATAGCCCACGCTGGCTTGGAACTTGCTATGTAACCAACAACGACTATGAATACATGATTCTCCTGCCAAGTGTCAGGATTACAAGGGTGCTAGAATTACATATCTTACTTCACCTAGTCTTACACAGTGCTGGGGATTGAATCCAGGGCTTTGTACACACTAGGCAAGTTACTTGTGACATACTAAGTTCATAAAATTGAATGCTAGTGGGTAGATGTGCATGTAAGAGGGTGTGTGTGACAGGGTCGCATGACATAACCCTGGCTGTCCTGGAACTCACAATGTAGACCCGGCTGACAGCAGACTCACAGAGATCCACCTGCCTCTGCCACCCAAATGCTGTGCATGTTTTAATCTAATAATTATACTCTCTAAAACTAATCAGCCTAATCCATAGGCGGGCGGCTGGCTCATCAAATTTCCACTTCTCTGAAGTACACCATCTCTAGTTCTGATTCCTTTTACATCAAAGTTTCTACAGTGTTGCCTTCCAAACACCCTCTTACAGTCCTGTGTAAAAGGTAGCCAGATGAAGGCTGGAGATGGTGTGGCACGTGTACTTGGGAGGCAGAAGGAAAACCAACCTGATATACATAGAGAGTTTCAGGCTAGCCAAGGCTATATAATGAGAACCTGTCTCAAAAAGAAAAAAAAAAAGGTAGTCCAGATGGGGCTAGAGAGATGGCTATTTAGGGTTAAGAGCATTTATCATTCCTGCAGAGGACTAGCACCCACATGGCAGCTAACAACCACCTGTAACTCCTGTTCCAGGATATCCCTATACCTGACTCTTTTTGGCCTCCTTAGGCACTGCACACAAGAGATGCAGACATACATGTAGACAAACAAATCATACACATAAAATAAAAGCAAATAAGCCTGAAAAAAATAATAACCCAAAGCCTAATACGGTGCTCCAGATGTGGATTGACAATAAACATGTTTTTCTAAATCATCATCACTCAAAGCCTACCATCTGCAGTGTTATTCATCGCTCTACTTTTGGTTTAGATTTGAATTTTTAGTTAAGGCCTCTTCCAAAAAAAAAAAAAAAAAAAAAGAAGGAAGGAAGGAACAGAGGGAGGGAAGGAGGGAAAAGAAAAAAAGAAGTACTCTTTTCATGTATCATTCAATTTTATTTCTTATTATTGTGGGCGGGGCATGCATGTGCAAAATGTGCCTGTGAGGTCAGAGACAGCATTCAGGAGCCAGTTCTCTCCGCCCACCTGTCTGAGGCAGGGTCTCATGCTGCTTACTCCAGGTAACTTGTCATGCTGTTTACTCCAGGCTACCCACCCCCCATCCTTTGCAAGCTTCTCTGACTCCCATCTCTTCATAGGAGCACTGAGATCACAGGCCTTCATCACTGCACTCAGATTTTTTCTTTTCTTTTTTTTGAGATAGGGTCTACTGTGTAGTCCTGTCTGACCTGGAACTCAAGACATAAACCAGGTTGGCCCCAACTTACAAAAACCCACCTACTTCTGTCTCCTGAGTTCTGGGATTAAAGGTTTTTGCCACCGTGCCTGCCCTAGCTTTTTACTTTTAATATGGATATGAGGGATCCAACTCAAGTTGTAAGAACTGTGTGGCACATGCTTTACTGGCCAAGCCAGCTCATCTGCCCTATTCCTTTTTCAGAGACAGGATCTCCTTACAAAGACCAGGCGGCCTTGAACTTAAAATTCTTCTGCCTCAGATTCCCAAGTACAAACCAAAAGCTTTAAGTCTTTTGTTTTTGGGGTTTATTTTGTTTTGGTTTTTTGTTTGTTTGTTTGTTTAGTTGGTTGGTTAGTGTTTTTTTGTTTTGTTTTGTTTTGGGTTTTTTTTTTTTTTTTTTTTTTTTTTGGTTTTTCGAGACACGGTTTCCCTGTTGTAACTCTGGCTGTCCTGGAACTCACTCTATAGACCAGGCTAGCCTTGAAAGAAGCACACCATCACTGCCAAGCTGTCTTTTGCTTTTTTGAGAAAGGTCTTACTGTGTGTCCAGGCTAATCCCAAACTCAAGATCCTCCTGCCTCAGCCTCATTGAGTGTTAGAATTATTAAGCATGTACCATCATATCTGGCTTTTTTAAAATCTTACTGACATTTTATCTTTTGGGAGGCTAAAGCAATGGCTCAATAATTAAGAGCACTGGCTGCTATTCCAAAGGATCCGAGTTTGGTTCCCAGCACCCACATGGCCATTCACAACCATCTGTAATTACAGTTCCAAAGAATCCAACACCCTCTTATGGTCTCTGCAGACACTGCATGCCCCATGATGCACAGGCATACACAGGGGCAATACACTCCTACACATAAAATAAAAATAAATAAAATCTCTAAATTAAATTTTGTGTTTCTGGTTCTGAATCCTTTCTAGGATATCCAACTAGTAGTTTGTTCTCCCTCATCTGACAACTCATCCCACGTGCTGTATCTTTCCATAACTCTTGCCCATTTAGAAGATGGAAGAATCATGAAGCATACTTCTTTTGCAAGTTGACAGTGCTAAGCAAGCACTCCACAGACCTTCAGATCATCTGCTATTGTCAAATCCCCACCCTTCTGCCTCCCAAAAGGCAAATTTCTTCCTAAAATCCTGAAACACAACAATGTCTCAGACCCACTGACCCAACAGGAAAGTAAGTTGAGTCTGATAAGGACTAAGCCTTAGTAGGTAATAAAACTGGACATGATTACCTCTAATCCCATAAAAAGTGTGTGCATCATCACGAATTCTGTAGAAAATTGTTAAGCTCATTGTTGTCTTATTTTAACTTATAAAAGACTAAAAAGCTATGGAATCACTCACTTGAACATAATTGATAAAGTCTTCCTTGAGAAGGGCTCTCCGCTGTATTTTGTATTCCAGATCAGAAGCCTTCTTGATGATAGCTCTGCGGAGAAAGCCAATTCAACTTAACATTAAAAAGTTAAATGAGAATTTAAGATTTTTATTACAGATATACTTAAAATAGACATTTAGCAAAACATCTAGTTCCTGAATACAATTATCTTCCACAGGCGAAGTACTTATTCCCTTACACAAATATCTGTGTGCTGTTAAGAACATCCAATTGTATTTTCAAACTTTTAGGAAAATTATCTCAGTTGCCGTGATCACTGCCATTCCCACCAGCAAAGTAGTGTCAAATGCCTTATATTACTTATACATACTTACAAAGATTTCTCCTCCAATTTAGAATTTAAGTTACTTAGAAACTTGTCTTTTTTTTTTTTTTCTTCCCCCATTCCCTAGAATCAAATCCAGGGCTTTGTGCATGCTAAGGAAGCATTCTGCAATACTCTGAGCTGCACCCTCAACCTTCAACGCTTTTTATAATAACCAAATCTGTATCCTAAAATCTTGATTTCTATCTTTTCCATATGTAAATTCTTGAAAACATACTGTCTATCTACAAAGCTTTATTACTACAACACATCTATGGGAGAAGACACCCCATCCTTAGTTAAGGAGTGAACACACATGTGTGCTTTGAGAAAATTAAAGCCTGGTCTGCAGAGTGAGTTCCAGGACAGTCAGAGTTACAACAGAGAAACCTTGACTTGAAAAACCAAAAAGAAAAGAAGAGAGAAGAGAAGAGAAGAGAAGAGAAGAGAAGAGAAGAGAAGAGAAGAGAAGAGAAGAGAAGAGAAGAAAAAAAGAGAGAGGAGAGAGAAAGGAAAATTTAATGGAGAATATGCAAAACAGTGTTTAAGAACATTAACTCACTGAACACTTTCTAAGAGCCCTCACTGCTGTACCCTATTTCTTAACGTTTACTTTAAGGATCCCATACTCACACCACTGTACTTCATCGGAGTCATTGTAAACTGAATCATTAAAAGTAATTGATTTTAACAAATTACCGAATGTCAACTATACACGCCGGGTGCTGTGGCAAGGCTCTAAAGTATATGAAATAAATTAAATGGTCTCCAGTTTACAATTTTAGTAAGGAAGTCCGACCCACTCCCCCTGCCCTTCCACAGTGTTGTACTCGAATCTCTAAAGTTGTATACCCCAAACTTTAAAACTACAAACCTCCCCCCCCCTTTTTTTTTTTGGTCTTTCACGTTGTCTAGTTATATCCCTGATGGGGTGGGATCCTAGCTCTATCACCTTTATGGCTCCAGACCGGGTCCATTGAAGGGCTGTCAGTATGTCTGGTGGGTAAACAAACTGACGGATCGCCTTGCAATGGGTTAAAGTTGAATTCTGGCCGTCATCAAATTCCAGCAATGGGCTTTTACCTTGTTTAGAATGTTAGGAAAAAACAACACGGAAAACCCCACGCCTGCCCCCGCCACACACACGCCTCAAGCTCCCCTCAGCGCCGGGATCCTTCCTCTTCCCTGACCCTCTCACTTAATCTCCGCGTGACTGAAGAGTCCGATGCGCTCCAGCTGTTCCAACTCCGGGATCCGATCTTCTATGCGTTCCTGAATTATCTCCGCCATGAGGCTGGAACTTCACACCCGGCGGCTTCGCCCCAGCCAACACACGTAGGAAGCGGCCACCTTCCAGCTTTCAGGCTCACTCTTATGGCCTGAACGTGCTTCGAAGGTCCCGCCTTTTCCGCTTCCGCCATTGGGAAAGTCCTCTTCGCTATCGAGGCCGCTGTCGCCTCCCTGTGGCTGACTTTAAGATTGCAACGAGCATCTCTTCCGGTCTAGGACTCAGCTCTTGCGGGTGGGCGGGGCCGGGACCGGGCCAAATCCTCGCGCCACGGAGACCGGAAAAAAGCTCCTCCGGGATTACCTGAACAGCCTAGAGTACGTTTCCTACTGGATGTCCCTGTTCTTGTCATGCTCTTATTGCACGTCCTCACTTCCCGTCACCGAGAACCTAAAAACTGAAAAAATATAGTTCAAGATGATACTGTTAATTATGCAAATTTGGTAAGTCTCTAAGGCTGACAACCGGCTGCCCTAGGCTTAGCGTTCTGCTAGCTTCTGTAAACCAGTGTGGTAACGGGATTTTCACGTGCCAATTAGAGCCTCTGCTTGGGTGGTTCGTTTTAAAATGGTGAGAAATGTTTTATTATTTAAATAATTAGAACCATCGTGCCACCAAGCCTGGCAGCCTGAATTCGGTGGAAGGAGAGAACTGACTCCCCCAAGTTGTCCTCTGACCTCAACATGCGCAAGATTTTAAAATTAAAAATAAATATTTCAAAATACTAGACCCTCGGTAGATATCAGAAACTGTCATTTGTTTTAGAAAAACAAGATTTTGATGGTGAAGGGTTTGAAAGTCGGTGAAATAAATCAGTATTTACACAGATCTTCCTTACAGCATTGCCCAAGCAAATTGACATTTCTAAAAGAACCATCCCATAACCCAACTTGTAAGCAATATTGCTGGTATAATTACAAAACCAAAAATCTCTGTGGTTCAGTTCTCTTTAAGGTCTGGAAGATGATAAAAAGCAGGGGTTCTGGTTAGACCTGTTATTACAACACACCATTACCTTCATCTCCTTGACTTGACTATGTGATTTATGAAAGGGAAATAGGCTTAGCAATTACCAGTTCCACCCGGTTCCTTGCCTTCCTTTGCTTTCTGTTTCACGCCTTGTCCCACTGGTCCCAGAAATGACACAAAGTTGATGTGGGCTTCATCATTTCTCAATCCTTTCAGAGCTAAGATCTGAGAAGTAGAAGAAAATCATGTGTGTAAATCAAAGATTCAATTTCTTTGAAATAGTGAAGAAGGACTTACTTATAACCAGACTGAAGATGATTGTGAATAGCAAGTTCAGTATGGACTGGGAGTCTGTGTCCCATGCCCACACTGAAGGGTAGAGAAATGCCTAGCTTGTAATAAAAGATCAACAAATAAATTTGTGAGTGTAAGGCATTTACAAAATTCCTTGAAAGTACAAAGAAGCCAACAAGCTCTGACAGATTGTAATCCTTCATTGCCAGGCAAACTTGATAGAGACCTTAACAAGCTAACTACAATTCTTAAATGAACTGTGCTCCCTTCTCTTATTTTGAAACTTAGCTATATTTATCTTGACCCTAAGAATTACTATAATAAAAATAGCAGAATATCCTTTTTTACTTCTGCATCTCATAACAGCCGTCTCAATGTGCCTTGTACTGAGTGACTGCTTTAAGACCTTTATGTGTCAATCCACCTAATCATGTCACATTTGTTATTTATTTAGGTGGTGCGCACCTTTAATCCCAGAACTTGGGAGGCAGAAACAGGTGGCCTCTTATTTGTTTGTTTGGAGGGTTTTTTTTTTTTGTTTGTTCGTTTTTGAAACAGGGTCTTTCTATGCAGCCTTGGCTGTCCTGGAACTCTCCCTGTAGACCAGACTGGCCTTGAACTCAGAGATCCGTCTGCCTCCCGAGTGCTGCTGGGATTAAAAGCATGCACCACTACTCACAATATTATTTATTATTATTATTATTACTATTATTATTATTATTATTATTATTATTATTATTTGTAGTGGAACACTTGGAAGAAGTTTTTGTTATTTTGGTTTCTTTAAAAACAAAAAATGACCTTTGGATTAGGTTTGTGTTCCCACCCCAGGTGTGGTAGATGTTTATGAGTTGGATTTGGAATGCTTGATGCAGGTGGCTATAATTTAGTTCCGTGAAGGCGTTCTGGCATCTGTAGCTTGTTCTTGGGATTGTGTGCCACTTGAGTTTATGGGAACTTTTAGCTTAGGGTATATGTTGTAGGATATTTTATAGTTATAGATAATATTCCTGAAAGCTGTTGTAGCATGTAAAGGATTTTCGCTTTCTACCTGTAAATAATGGAATGGCCACCCAGTTTTCCATATGAATAGGCCATTCATTAAAACCTTAAGGCAGATGATGGTTAGGCTCCATTCATTTGTATATTGGAGAGCTGGGTGGAGACAGGGAGGATTTGGAATGAAAAAGCACCTAGGGCTGGGGCAGGGAGGAGAACAGGAGAAGAAGAGAGAACAATTTAGGAGAAACATGGAATGAAGTCTCTGCCTAGCCCCCAGGGTATTGAATCCCTGAGAACTGACTTGGCTTGTAGTTAATAAAGACCATTGAGAAAAACCAACATTGACTCATATTAACGGATTGAACATCATTTAACGGGTATAAAATGTCTGAAGCTCGGAGAGTATGGGTGGGTGTTGGTTGGTGGTTTGTTGGTGGGATTGTCATCGTTAGTGTGTTAATTTTTAAAAGAACAAAGATTGGAGAGATTGAGTTTCAGACCCTGAGCTAAAACGCTAGTCTGACTCACTGTCAGCTAATCCTCTCCAAGTTTAGAACAGCCTAAAAGAGGCTGAGAAGATTCCAACCTTTCTCTCATTCAACATCAAGGTCACTTGCAAAAGGGGTGAAAATTTCTTTCTCTTCTTCCTTTCTCTTTCCCTAAACTGAGGGAAATTGTGTCTTACTGCTACAATTATTATTATTTAATATCAACCTAAAAAGGCTGAAACTAGCTACTCAGGGCTGGGACCTCTGGTTCAGAAGGATACAGTTAGAATAAAGGAGGTCCTGCGTCAATCCCCACCCCCACCCCACCCCCCCCAAAAAAAAGAAAAAAGAAAAGAAGGAAGAAAAAAATATATATTAGCCTTCTCTAAAACATTTTAAACATTTACATGAATTTTGTTTTCTATTTCATGTAGCTTCTGGCCTCAAACTTGCTATTATAGCCAAGGCTGACCTTCATCCTCCTGCCTCTGTCTCCCAAGTGCTGGGATTGTAGGCCTCCTGTGGTTGGCTTTTTTTTAATGAGTATTCTGCATACATCTATATATGTGCACCACTTACTGTCTGATACCAGAGGTAGTCAGAAGGTGGCAGACACCCTAGAACTAGAGTTACACAAGGTTGTGAGTTCCATGTAGCAAGTCCTCTGCAAGAGAACCAGGAGCTCTTAACCACTGAACCATCTCTCTGGCCCTCATGTGCTTGGCTTTTTAAGTAGTTGTTTTGTTTGCTTTAATCTTTTGTGTGTATGGTGTGTGTGTGCGTGTGTGTGTGTGTGTGTATGAGTGTGTGGAGCCACAAGACAACTTCAGGTGTTGGTCCTTGCCCTCCACCTTCCTTAAGACAGGTGCTCTTTTTGTTGATGCCTGAACCAAGCTAGCTGCCCTAGTTTCCAAATTCTCCTGTCTCTACTTCTGTAGAATCCGGGATTTCAGGTGGGTGTTTTCCGTGAATTCTCAGGATTCCGGTTTCTGGGATTCACACTCAGGTCCTCATGCTTACATGACAAGAACTTTACCGCAGCTAGCCCTAGCCCAGTAGTTACCTTAATATAGGTTTTCATAATCCACCCAGCCCTGTTTACCACGAGAGATGCCAGAAAGATGTATTCCGATCATCCAGGGCCTTTGAGGAACGGCTGGTCCCCATTTTGGTGCTGATGAGCAAGTCTGGAAAACAGCCTTCAGCCCTCAGTTCAGGTCCTGAGACAATCCCATAAGAAGTCCCCCAGATGAACACTAACCAGAAGTTAAAA
Source organism: Cricetomys ansorgei (assembly GCA_026225945.1). NCBI lineage: Eukaryota > Metazoa > Chordata > Mammalia > Rodentia > Nesomyidae > Cricetomys > Cricetomys ansorgei. Next base: position 3,269,564 of record JAMJFZ010001898.1, on the reverse strand, counting down.
CTTCTCTTCCTGCCTTTAAAGCACTTTAACATAAACTTTAACATAAACTTGAACTTTTCCTTAGAATGTCCACACCGCCCATCTGAATACAAAGCTCATAGAGAGCTCAGTGGCTCAAAATAGCAGAGAAAGAAATGCTATTCCCCCACCATTATTATTTGATAAAGGCAAATACCTAATTTTAGACACAGTGAGAGGCAAAGCACCTGGAATCCCATCCCCCTATTTTGTTCAAAGTCCCCCTGCCTGCTTCTCCCACACAGAGAGCCCTGGTAGACTTCAAAGTCAGGCAAAAGTGATGGACACAGATGGGTCTTTGATGCCTAAGAACTTTAGAGCCCTCAGTTTGATTCGAAAGCAGAGCATCTGCACTTTTCAAACCTTCCATAATATCTAGCAGTGTGGATAACAAAAGCGTCAAAGTTTTGGGTGACACACGTTTCACGCATTAAAATATTTGGAACCAGTAACTTTTCATTTCTTTTTCTATTATTTACAGCTCCTTTTGCTCCACAAACTGCATAGGATAGTAAATTACTTCTGGCACGGAGCCTTGTCAGCTTGCCAAACTTGAACTGGAGCAGGTTTTTACAACCCAGCTAATAAGCCCTGGAAATTAGGAGGGAAGAATAATGGAAACAACGACACGGTTTTTAACTGCAGAAGCACAGAGTGACAATGTGAGATTCCAGTAGATTCTACTTCTTAACATTTTTTTTTCTCATGAAATCTTCACATTTTTAGGTTATTGTAGTTCAAAACACATGTAAATGGAAAGGTTTTCTTTTAATTGAAAAAAATTACTTTTGTGTCTTTCTTTTAAGTTACTGCTTTTTGTAAACTCAAAAATAATAAATAAAAGAAGGAGGAGCAGGTAAGAAAAAGAAGAGCAAGAATATAGCAGTTTGAGTAAACAGCCTAGCTATTAAAACTAGCGGACATCTTTCAATACCATTTTCCAAACGACTGGCTTCCGGACCTGGCAATTGTCTGTACTTGAACGCCTTCTACCAAAGCTATGGCTGATGAGCTACAACTATTATTTTTTCCAATTTGCCCAACTGCAGTCAAAATTAAGTTCTATCCTTTTAAATCTTTTTTTTTTTTTTTTAGACAAAACTTCCCAAAAAACAAAGTGAATATCACACTTGATTTTTATCATTGAAAGAAACTTTAAAAGTAGTATCCATTTCTCTAAACTTAATTGCTACATCTGTTCCCATTCACAATTTACAAGTACAAGGAAAACTCTTCTGCTTCCATCTCATTCGGCATCCCAATTAGACCTGGTCTGATTAGGCTCAATACCACATGATCAGTTAGAAGATGTTGATGTGTGTGTGTCTGTGTGTGTGTCTGTGTGTCTGTGTGTGTGTGTGTATGTGTGTTTCCATATTAAGGTAATGAGGCCCTGTCCCAAAAATGTCAGTTTTCTAATAATTTCCCAACATCACCACGCTATTTTATACCTCTCTAAACATACATTATTTTTTTTGTGTGTCTGGAAGACCCACTATCAATTTGACAAGCTTACTTCATAAAAATTATTTAAATTAAAATGTAAAATTAAATCTGTTCTTAATGCACCACCACCATTTTGTATAATTAGATGTAATTATATAAAGGGCTCCTGCTTGCTAAGAGATTTTACCCAAGTCTACGATTTCAAATGTCATTGCTTAGCAGTATTACCCAATTGAATTTTTATATATTTTTAAATGTATGTGTGTAGTATATGAATGTTTGTGAGTGTGTGTGTGTGTGTGTGTGTGTGTGTATGTGAGCCAAGATTGACATTCCTCCACCTCTCCCACCTTATACACTGAGGCAGGGTCTCCTGCTGAACCTGGAGCTTGCTTTGAAGATTTCTGGCCAATGCCTCCAGAGATGGGGTACTGAGCTACCACATCCATCCAGCTTGTACATAGGTTCTAAGCATCTACACTCTGCTTCTAAGGTTTCCACAGTCATGGTTTCAAGACAAGCCTTACCTGCTAAGGTATCTCCACAGCCCCCAAATGAAGTTGCCTTTATTTTATTTTGAGATTAAAGTCTGGCAATATAGCCAAGATTATCTTCAAACTAGCCATCTTCCTTTATTCCACTTCCCAAGTGCTAGTATTAAAAATATGTGCCATCATTCCTGCTTTTCCATATGTAAAGCCTGAAATGATCTCTATCTGCATTATCTAATATGGTAGCCACCAGTCACATATGTCTGTTGAGTATATAAAATGTGGCTAGGAACAGCTAAGAAACTGAATTTTAAAAAAGTGATGGTTAGTTTTTTTAATTGGTTTTGTTTTTTATTTTTTGAGATGGGGTTTCTCTGTGTAGCCTTGACTATCCTGGAAATCAATCTGTGGACCAGGCTATCTTCAAACTCAGAGATCTGCCAGTCTCTGCCTCCTGAATGTTGGAATTAAAGGCATGTACTACCACTCTTAGCCATATTTTTTAAAATTTGTATGTGTGCATGTACTACCACCTTGCTCTTATCCCAGGGCAAATGGATGGAGGTCAAAGGACAATTTGCAGGTATGGGTTCTCCTCTCCCACCGTGTGGATCTCCAGGACCAAACAGGAGGCGAGGTTTGATGACAAGTGCCTTTTCCCACTGAGCCATTTCACCAGATGCTAGAAAAACTGTTTAATTAATTAATTAATTAACTAACTAACTAATCTATTTATTTATTTGTTTTTTTTTGAGACAGGGTTTCTCTGTTGTAACTCTGGCTGTCCTGGAACTCACTCTGTAGACCAGGCTGGTCTCAAACTCAGAGAGATCCACTTGCCTATGCCTCCCAAGTGCCGGGATTAAAGGCGTGTGCCACCACAGATAGGCAAGAAACTACATTTTAAATATCACTTGTTTTTGTTCTAATTTTAATTGTGACCTGTAGTTAGTAGTTGCCAGGTTGGACAATAGTGATCTAACTTCCAAACATATAGCACCAATCCTAAATTCCAGACTTATGCTAGTATACCCAACTGCCTATCCAACAGCTCCACAGGGATCTTAGCAGCATTTCAAAATTAGTTATGTCTGTAGAATTGGGACTATAGTTCAGTGATAGAGCACTTTCCCTAACTCTGTCATTTATGATATGATTTAATATAAATGTACACACACTAATAAACCCAAGCTCCCGATGCTCTTATTCCAAAATTTGCTCTGGTGACAAGGTGGAAGAGGCACACATTTGTGATTCCAGCACTTTGGAGACTGAAGTAAGAGCATCACTTGAGCACATTAATTCAAGACCAACTTGGGAGCCATTGAGATAGATAGCTCAGTGGGGAAAAGTGCTTGCTGCCAAACCTAACAATTTGAGTTTGATCCCGGAGTGCCCTGTGGTGAAAGCAGAGCACCATCTCCACACACTTGTCCTCTGAGTTTGTCCTTTCACTCCTGCACTGTGGCATCCGAGTGTGCACGTGCACACACACTCAAATAAATGGAAACTTTTTTTAAAAGAAAAAATAAAATTGGGCATGGTGGCACATGCCTTTAAGAATCCCAGCAGAGGCAGGTGGATCTCTGAGTTTGAGGCCAGCCTGGTTTACAGAACTAGTTCCAGGACAGCCAGGCTACACAGACAAACCCTGTCTCAAGAAAAAAAGAAAAAGAGAAAGGAAGGAAGGAAGGGAGGGAGGGAGGGCCAGTTGGTGGTGTTGCACACCTTTAGTTCTACTTGAGAGGCAGAGGCAGGCAGCTCTCAGGGCTTCACAAGAAACTTTGTCTGGAAAAATAAAATAAATAAATAAACAAACATAATAAAAGAAGAAGCCAAGCCAACGAAATAGAAAGATAAAGTCAGGTGTGTAGATCTAGTAGATTACTTGCTTAACTCTTGTAGGGCCTAGGTCTCCCAACTCTACAAGAAGAAAAAATTGTACAGAGAAAATCATTTGGTGGAGATATATTACTTACAGTCAAAAAGAATCTATAAGAGATATGACCTTGACAAAGAAAAGTTGAGTATTCTTGGTTTTGGAGACAGAATCTCACCTTGGAGCCCAGGCTATACTGGCACCCACAGCAATCTCCTGCCTCAGCACCTCAAGTGCTGGGATTACAGGTGTGAGCCACCACATCCACCTAGCTGACAAGGGAAAGTTGTAAGGAAGCAAAACGTATAGAAGGGGCTATGAAGTATAGGAACAACATAGATTAAAAGAGGAAGAAAGGGAAGAACACAGCAACTGAAAGAAGACTGGAGAGTGAGAGAGGCTCATTATAAGAGGGCCCTGGGGGGAGAATCCACAAACTCCTGGAGTTGAAGTCCCATTTTGACCTATTTGGAATCCAAGTCTCTTGAAGCTTTGCGCCTTTGGCGTCCTCTGTGTCAATTTACAATAGTGCCAAACTGCCAAATTAGGATGCACCCCTGTTCTCTACAACTCTCAAGCCCCTCCCACAAACAACATTGGGGTGCATAGCTGCCACATACAAAATGATGAGGGCATTTGTTTTCATACTTTCTGCAAAGCGGTACATTTGAGATGATCTTCAAAGCCCAAAGCAAATGGAGCCCACAGAGCTTTGAATATTTATTACAAAGCACAGGGCGAAACTGTCTTTGGAACCATTGGGTTTGTTGAGAGAAAGTACAAAGAGGAGGTCACAAGCAAAGCACGGTTACATTTATGTATGGAAAATGCCACAGTGAAACCTATTCTTTTAAAAAATGAAACTGCTTTATTCTAATTAACTGGCAAAAAAAAAAAAAAATCACACAGCGTTAAGTAGTTTAAGTAAACCACACAGACACATTCCCAGTCTCAAACTTGACATCTCAGTGAACTTCCGTATAGTTAGAATGGCCATTCCGAAGCAATGGAACTTTGGGCTTGTACACTTCACTATTGATTACATTTTTTTTTTTTTGTGAATGAATGAATGAATATTTATGCTTCCTGTTTTTTTAATGCTCAGGAAGTTGAATTTACTTATCCATCATGAACATAGAAAGAAATGTTAAGAGTTGAAACGAGAAAAACAAATCAACTTTGTTGCATCTTTCATGACTCCTGAATGATTTGTTTTGTCATAGAATATTACATAGTAGCACATGATAGTCTTGGTAGTCTACATTCATTTTACAGCTTGTATGTTACTCTGATAATTTTTTTAAACTTGTGTTTGTTTTTCATTATTTTTAAATGTTTCATTTTTATTAGTATTACATTGAATATTTATTTTTCTGAGAAAAAGAGAATTGTAAATGTCAAAGTATATGACAAGCTAGAATCCACTTATAGCATGGATATACTTTGCTTTAGACAAATTTGAAGCTCTAGATTTATAGAAACAGGTTACCATTTAGTCACTTTGAACAATAGTTTGTATTTCTGGGGTGGGGGTTGTTTTTGTTTTTGTTTTTAGAAAAAAAAAAATATGTGAACTAGGCTGACCTTAAACGCACAAAAATCTGCCTCCCTCTGTACCCCAAGTGCTAAATTTAAAGCTCGTGACACCATACCTAACTTATATTTTGACAAAAGTAATATACTGTTAGAAACTTAAATATCGTATTTTTAGCATAGTTGAAATTTATTAAAGGTATTTTTAAAATTTTTATGTGTATGGGTGTTGTGCCTGCATATACATATGGGTGCCAGAAGTGTGCAATGCCTTTGGAGACCAGAGGAGGACAACAGATTCCTTGGAACAGGAGTTACAATTCTAGGTAAACAGCTATATGGACTTTGGAAATCAACCCAGGACCTCTGGAAGAGCAACCAATGCCCTTAACCACTGAGCCATCTCTCCAGCCCCCAAAGATATTTTTAACATAAGTTTAAGCACAGGGGTTGCCTTTTTAAATGCTCTCACATAGATCAGGCATGGTGGTGGAGTCGCATGCCTTTAATCCCAGCACCCAAGAAGCAGTTTGAGGCCAGCCTGGGTCTATAAAGAGAGTTCCAAGACAGCCAGGGCTACACAGCAAAGCCCTGTCTTGAAAAACAAAACAACAAAAAATCTTCTCACAACTTTGCTGGAGGGATTGTGGAGTGTACAGTTAAGGTCACTAAGCTTTATTCTGAGAGCAGCTTGGCAAGATTTTAAACACACATGACTTAAGCCCACCAATTCCAGCATTTCCAAACCTGTCCTGAACAAGAATGGTCAATGAAGCACTATGAGAGAGAGAGAGAGAGAGAGAGAGAGAAGGAGAGAAAATTATCAGGAAAGTAACTAAATAGTACATGTATACAATGGTGTACTATGGAACCACTTATGTGTGTGTGTGTGTTTTGTATGAGCGCGCGCACAGTACTTGAATTACAGTACAGTGCACACATGATGTCACACCAAACTCTTTATGTGCATGCTGGGGATTAGAACTCAAGATTCTTTTTTATGTATATGAATACTCTATCTACATGTGTACCTGCTGCCAGAAGAGGGCATCAGATCTCATTATAGATGGTTGTGAGCCACCATGTGGGTGCTGGGAATTGAACTCAGGACCTCTGGAAGAGCAACCAGTGCTCTTAACGCTGAGCCATCTCTCCAGCTCTAAGAACTCAGATTCTTATGCTTGTGTAACAAGCACTTTACCCACTAAGCCATCTCCCCAGTCCCTGCTATAGAACTGTTAGAGGGAGTGAGATTCAACAAAGTGGTACCCATCCGTAATCCCAGTACTCAGAAGACTGGGGCAGCAGGATCATGAGTTTAAAGCTAGCCTGGACTACATAGGACAGTGTTCTCAACCTTCCTAATGCTTTAACCCTTTAATATGGTTCCTCATGTTATAGTAATCCCCAACCATAAAATTATTTTTGTTACTACTTCATAACTGTATTTTGCTACTGTTGTAAATTGTAATATAAATACCTGATATGCAGATGGTATTAGGCAATCCCTGTGAAAGGATAGTTCCCCAAAAAGGGTCTCGACCTACAGATTGAGAACTGCTGACATAGAAAGACTATCAGAGAAACAAAAACAAAAACAGAAAAGCAACAACAAAAATGGAGAGTGTGTATATATGCATCTACAATGGAATGGAAATAAAACTAATACACATTGTTAAAAATTTTAAAGGAAATTAAAGAATAGCATAATGTATAACCCACTTTAGGAGTGTGTGGGAGGTATTTAAGAAAAATAAATGAACGAAGGCTGGCGAGACGGCTCAGTAAAGGCACTCGCAGCTCAGCCTGGCCAGCTGAATTTGATCCCTGGAACTCGTGTAAAAGTGGAAGAAAAGAACCAACTCCACAAAGTTATCCTCAGTCCTCCACAGCGTGGCTACATGCACACCAAATACCACACACCATGCAAAACCACCCACACACACAGTAATAAATAAAGAGAATTTCATTGATAAATAAATATTGGAGAATTGCTCCCCGGGCCATTCATATTAGTAATCAGGGGAATGGTGTAGTCAATATGAATAACATAATGAAGGCACATTGGTTTTGTAATTTCTGTTTGAGGAAAATATTTTAATAGAGTCTAAAGAAAAGCTTTGGAATTAAGCTCTGGTTCAAATCGAATCTTTGTTATCATTTTAAGTTTGGCTAGGATATTAAGATGAAAATGACAATTTATCTGAATTGTCACCAGTGAGTCATAGCAAACAACCTCAGCTTTTCTTCTAGACATTATTAGTTTTAATTGTCATAGACTTTTCTACCTACAGGAACTTGAGATTCATTTTTCATAGGAGAAACACTTTTTGTAAGATGATTCTTATAATAATGGATAATGTGGCTCTGGAAGATTCTGTCCCCTTTTTGTCCCCCATCTCACCCTAAGCCTCTACAACCTGGGAACTGTCCAGGTACAAATTAACATCTTAAAAGACCTCAAATTGTTCACACAAGCAGCTCTATTATTGGTGGCTCTTTTACAACTTTGGTTTGCTCAAAAAACCCCACATTAAATTGGATCGCCTCCACTCCGGCTCGTCAGCACACACAGGTATTGTGGACAAGAGGCCGCTTTTTGACTACAAACTGCCTTATTCATTTAGAATAACTTCATTCATAAGGTTCATTGGACAGCTAGTTTGTGCCCATCACAGGCATCACAAAGCACTTTGCCTACCTTGTCATTAATTCTTAAGCAGCTGTGTGTTACTAACCTCATTGAACTATAAGCAAACCAGGCTTTAAATGAAGGTACTTGGCCAAGATCATACAACTAGTAAGTGGCGAGCTTTCTGGGAAATGTAAGACTTGGAGTAAACAAAGGTAACCAATGGTTCTTTTAAACATTTTTTTTTTGTTGTTACATTCGTTTTAAAAGCCAAGGAGCGTTCTAAGGTTGTAAAAATTAATAGCGTTCCCTGCCTGCTTGCATCCCCTCTCTCCTATTTTAACTTCACTGTGGGATCACATGGAACGTCTCCAGCTGTGTCTGTTGACTTACCACCAAATTTCTAGATGTTCCTTAAAAACAACGCGTAGGACGACCTTGATGTTACCCCAACACCAACCTCCTGTTCCCTCTGTTCTTTTTTTACCCCCTCAGGAGCCTCCTTGCCCGCCTAGATTGACAGCTTTTAAGTGTAGAACAGGCTGTGGGTCACTTTGATCCGGACACACCCTGCAGTGACTAGCCTGGGCTGCCGGATGGACGCAGTGGAGGGGCTGGGGGGTGGGGAGGACACACACCGCGGAGCTGTCACCCGCACTTCTGCCGGCCGCATTTCGGAGCAGACCTTTTGAGGGCTACGGGCCGGGGGAGTTAGGGTAAGACAAGGTGGAGGGCTGAGTGAGAGGTCCAGCTCTGAGGCTAGACCAGGGTGGAGGAGAAACTCTTAGGCGAAGATGGGGGTAGGTGTAGGAGAGGGTTCCAGGTCTGAGGTGAGGATGGGGAGATGCCGGTGGTGGGAGAGAAAAATCGAGATCTGAAGTGATGGGGCAAGAGGAATCCAAGTCTGTAGAGAGGGCTGGGGGAGGTACTGGGGAGGATGTGCAGGTCTTAAGCGATGGTTTGGAACGGGCTGGGGTGGGAGAGAATCCAGGTCTGAGGTGGGGTGGGGGTGAGAAGGCTGGGGTGGGAGAGGGGTCCAGGTCTGAGGTGGGGTGGGGGTGAGGAGGCTGGGGTGGGAGAGGGGACCAGGTCTGAGGTGGGGTGGGGGTGAGGAGGCTGGGGTGGGAGAGGGGACCAGGTCTGAGGTGGGGTGGGGGTGAGGAGGCTGGGGTGGGAGAGAGTCCAGTCTGAGGTGGGAGTGAGGGCAGAGGGCTTCCAGTGGGTCCGAGGGGCGAACCGCAGATGGGTCTTGGTCTAGCTGCGCGTCCTGGCTCGGGGTTAGAGGTGGAACCGACGCCTCCTCCCCCGCGGGCGCCGCCCTGTGGGAGCTTCCCGACCTGGACTCGCGGCCGCGCTCCCAGGGGCCAGGCCTGTCCTCCCGCCTGGGCCCAGCCCCGAGCTCCTCCCGGGCCGAGCGGCGGGAACTCGGTGCCAGCAACTCCTGTCCGACTGCAGAGGGGTCTGCAGTTGGATCCGCGGGCTGATCGGCCTCTCCCGGCCACACGGTCCTCGTGAAAGTCGGGCCAGGTCGGGGCCCGGGGCTGCAGCGGGGCTTCAGGCTTCCCGGGCGCGCTCCCTCCCGACCTCCCATAGCTCTTCCTGCGGCTTCCTCCAAAGCAGGTGGGAGCTGCGCCGCCGGCTCCAAAAATCCCCTCTGTCTACTCATCCCGCCATTCTCCGCTCCTGATCTTCCTTATAAAGTCTGCATCAATCCGAACAGGGTTCAAGACCGAAGGAAAGCGTCCTCTATCTTTACGGAGACCAGAGGGAGTCCATTTCCCACTAACTGTGCCTTGTCGGTCCCAGCTCTGCCCTGAGTTCATCTTCCCCATCCTCTCCAAACGTCAACACCATTGTGGGCTAAATCAAATCTTAATTTACGTTATTATGGATTCAAAACTACTATTGCACAAAGTGCCTGTGTAGTGTAATTCAGCTGTATTTCCTTTGTCAGCCTTTTGTTTTTCCCGGGATTAGTTATTGTTGCAATGTTTGGTTTATAAGCTTTCTATGTACTCATCAATTTCCCCTCCGATGCTCTGTCAGAACTGTAACTAGTCACTCGGCCTGATCAGGCTATATTCATATTCGATTGTTTCTTGGAAGTGCCTTCCTAGTCCCATTTTAAATGTTGAATACGAGCCAGTTGCACAATTGTTCTGGGACTTCACTTCTTGTGTGAGTCCCTTGAGTTCTGGATTCTGTATTTATTTTTCTCTTTTATTTTGGTAGAGCACACCCTCCAGAAACTTTCTGAAAAAGGGTAGGATGATACAATTTTTTAAAAAGATCTCACTTGTCTCAAAATATCTTTATTTGATTACCTCACTTGATTAATGTGATAATTTGTCTGAGTATATAATTCTAAGTTGGAAATTATTTTTCCTTAGAACTGTGAATTGTATCCTACCTTCCAGTATAACTGCTGAACAACTCAATGAGATCCCTTTTTTATTTATATGTAGAAATACATTCGTGACAGACCTGTTTTCATTGTTAATTCTGGAAGCTTCTATCTTTGGTATTCTACGGCTTTGATGTACATCTTTTCATTCATTGAGCTAAATAGTGAGGCTCGGTTTAGAAACTTTTGAGTTTTCTTCTGGAAACTTTCCTGTGTTACTTTGTCTCCTTTTACATTGCTCATTGTGTGTCTATCTTAGCTTCTCTCTTGCTGTGGTAAAATACCCTGACAAAACACAGCTTAGGGGAGAGAGGATCTACCTTAGACCACAGATCTAGGTTACAGACAGTCCATTATTATGGAGAGCTTGAAAACAGCTAGTCACATCACCTTCGTAGTCAAAAATAGAGCAAAAGGACGTACACATGCTTACTTGTGTCCAACACCCTCTCCAAACTTACACAGTTCATGAACCCCTTGCCTAAGGAATGGTACTGTTCCCAGTGGCCTGGATCTTCACACGTAATCAAGATAACGTCTCATAGATATACCCACAGGCCAACCTCATCCAGACAATCCCTCATTGAGATTCTTCCCAAGTGATTCCAGGTTGAGTGAAGTTGATAATTACAACTAACCATCTGATCTCTTCTCTCTCTCTCTCCTGCTCTCTCTCTCTCTCTCCACTCACCATCTCTGTTCTTTTTTTTCCCCAAATTCCTGTTATTTGTATGCTGGAATTTCCAAATAACTCCTTTCCTTTTTTTCCTCTCAGACCTCTCATCTTTTTTCTACTGTCTGCAAATTTCCTCCATCCTATATTCCTTCATTACTCATTTTCAGTTTCAGCTTTCAACAATGCTATGCTAGTCAATGTTTAGCAACTACCTCTTTTTAAAAGATATTTTATTTTTATTTTATGTGCATTGGTGTTTTGCTTGCATATATGTCTGTATGAGGGTGTAAGATCCCCTGGAACAAGAGTTACAGAGAGTTGTGAGCTGCCATGTGGGTGCTGGGAATTGACTGAACCCTGATCATCCGGAAGAGCAGCCAGTGCTCTTAACTGCTGGGCGATCTCTCCAGCCCCTAGCAACCACTGCTTCAGGAGTGGGTAGAAGAAAAGCCTTCCTTTGTAGCCCTTGACATTTGCATAGTATAAATCTGTCCATCAGGTTGATTTCAAGCTACCAAGATTATATCACTGACCATGGCATTGGGAAGAATTGTGTAATAGTAAATCATATTAATATTTCTAACACATAGGTTAGATGGACATAATCTCAAAAGCATATATAATAATAAAATCATCAGAGGTGATAAGCTTCAAACATTACTTTTAGAATTTAAATTTACTATTTGCATGGGGTTGGGGGTTTATCTATGCCACAACACACATATGGAGGTTGGAAGATGACTGTGTGGAGTTGGTGCTCCCATCTTTACACAGGTTTCAGGGATCAAATGCTGATCTGGTCTTTGGGCCTACATGACTTGTGCTTTACCTGATGAGCCATCTTATTTATTTATTTATTTATTTATTTATTTATTCATTCATTCATTCATTCATTCATTCATTCAAGATGGGGTTTCTCTGTTGTAACTCTGGCTGTTCTGGAACTCACTCTGTAGACCAGGCTGGCCTCAAATTCACAGAGATCTGCCTGCCTCTGCCTCCGGAGTGCTAGGATTAAAGACGTGCACCACCACCACCCAACCTAATGAGCCATCTTGATGGCCCTAAATAAAATTCATTTAATCAGAATATTATAAAACCTGATTCTTAAATTTATTTATTTAATTATTTATTTTTATTTTATATTTATTGGTGTTTTGCCTGCATGTGTGTCTGTGTGAGGGTGTTGAAACCCCTGGAACTAGAGTTACGGACAGTTATGAGCTGCCATGTATGTGGGTGCTGGAAATTGATCCTGGGTCCTTTGGAAGAACAGCCAGTATGCTTAACCCCTGAGCCATCTCTCCAGGCCATAAAACCTGAGTTTTAGTAAAGAATGCTTTGACAATTAGCTTGCAAAATTCCTGAAAACTCAACAAGTGGCTCTTGCAATCTGATATGACCTGGCTCATGCAGTTGTTGCTTCAAAATAATCGTGGTCACTAATAGAATAAACATAAACCAGGATAATGTTCCGAAAGCTTTTCTGATTAAGTCACACACATCACTAGAGTGAAGTTTTTTGTTTGTTTGTTTTTGTTTTGTTTTTTAATTACTAATCTGCCTAGAGAAATCCTCAACAGTTAAGATTTAATTCACAATCCACCTTTCTTGTTAGTTCACCAAACAAATATAGAGTAGGTCCTTGTTATTGGAAAAATATAAAGCAAGATGCTAAGATATTAGATTAATATACATTTTTATTTCTTTCCATTTATTTATTTACTTGTTTGGTTGGTTGGCTTTTTGAGACAGGGTTCAAAGGGTTTCTCTGTGTAGCCCTAGCTGTCCTGAAATTCACTCTAAAGACAGGCTGGCCTCCAACTCAGAGATCCTCCTGCCTTTGCCTCATGAGTACTGGGACTAAAGATGTATGCCATTACTTCCTGGTTATTTATTGTTTTTATTGTTTTTGTTTTTCTGAGACAGGGTCTCACTATGTAGCCCTGGCTGTCCTGGACCTGACTATGTAGACTAGGCTGGCCTTAAACTCACAGAGATCCTCCTACCTCTGCCTCCCTAGTGCTCATATTTTTCTTTCCTTGAGGCATTCAGTGTGGTAGATGAAATAAAAGATAAATACAAATAGTACAATTAAATGTGTTAAACAAATAGAAAGGATATGCAAAAGTCTTATAGGAGTACCTCACAAATAACTAACTTAGCCTGGAGGAGTCTGCAAAAAAAATTAGCATGTCTTTGTTGTTGTTGTTTTTTAAGTCAGGCTTTCACTACATAGCCTAGGCTGGCTTTGAACTAGCAGTGATCCTCCTGCCTCAGTTTCCTGAGGTTATAGATGTGTGCCACCTTACCAAGTCTCCTTGTCAGCAATAATCTCAGCAGTAATCTTTGTTGCCCAAATTGGCCTCAAACTCCTGGGCTCAAACCATGCTCCTAGGCCAGCCACCAGAGTAGCTCGGCTGCAGGTGAACACCACCAATACACCCACTCCGGGTCCTTCAGGTCCATTCTGTTTGTATTATTGTCATTATAGATCACAAAGGAATGCTCAAAGTTTGTTTTGAAAACTATTAGTCAACTGATTTTGTTTTTTCCTTTAGGAGGGGGTGGGAAGTATGAGATTGAGCAGGATCTCACTCTGTGTCTCAAGCTGGCCTCCTGAACCTCACCATGTAGACCAGGCTGGCCTCAAATCAGTATAATCATTGTGCTTTCATCTCTTTTCATTTTATTTTTTTTAATTAGAAAAATTTTGGTTTTGCCAGGAGGTGGTGGTGCATGCCTTTAATCCCAAGCACTGGGGAGGCAGAGGCAGGAGGATCTCTGTGAGTTAGAGGCCAGCCTGGTCTACAGAGTGAGTTCCAGGATAGCCAGGGTTACAACAGGGAAACCCTGTCTAGAAAAAAAAATTGTTTTTGTTTTCTCTATATGAGTGTTTTGCCCTTGTGTATGGATGTGCACCATGTGCCTCCCTATTGCCCATATGTCAGAAGAGACGTTGGATCCTCTGGAACTTGAGGTACAGATTGTCCCAAGCCATCATATTGAGTGCTGGGAATTGAACCCGGGTCCTCCGAAAGAGCAGCAAGTGCTCTTAACCACTTACCCATTTCTCCGTCCCCTGCCTTAGTCTCTTGTTCGGCTACAATAATGAGTGTGTTTTCTTATGAAATTAGTATACGTTTTATCAAAATAGTACAAATTTTTGACCTAAAATATTTAAGGTTATGACTCCATTTCAGACTGAGATCAATAGATATCATATAACTCTCTAAATGTATGTAGAAACAGGTCCAGAACGTTCAAGTAAGTTCTCTAATATCTATACATGGGACTTATCACAAGAATTAAATACCTAAATGTTTAGCTCTCACTTCAACATCTTCTAAACATTATAAATGTTTACCCCTGGAGGCAAGCTCAGAATTCCACTAAGCAGCGTTGGAAGCAATGGTATATTGATATGCTCAGTCCTTTCATCAATCAGTTCAACAGACAATTATTGAACATCTATTCTACAATTGGCTTTAAAGATACACAGATGATATTGGACACATTCCCAATCTTCATTAGCTAATGGAGAGGCAAATACAAACATTATGGGAAACTCATTCTATCTGAGAAAGTTGAGAGAGATTTTCACTTCATAGATGCTAATTACAATGATAAATTCAGAGAACTTCAAACTTGAGGTCATGAAACATGTCAAGTATATGAAGAAGCATAGAAAATATTTGTGGAATAATGCTGAAAGTCATATGACAGGATAATGAGAATATGGACAAAAAATAGGTAAAGTTAATAAGCATTCTGACTTTTCAAGGCCTTTAAAACACTAGGGCAATTGATTTACAAGGTCTCACAATGGAGCTCTGGACGGCCCAGAGCTGTTACAAAGACCAGGATAACCTCAAACTTCGGACAATCCTGCCTCTGCTTTCCAAGAACTGGTATTACAGGCACGCATCACCATAGTTGGCTCTATTTTAATTTTTTTTTTCCTTTTGAAATGGGATCTTATGGACCCCAGACTGGTCTTGAACTCCTCACATGGTTGAGGATGACCTTGAGCTGATCTTGCTTTCATCTCCCAAGTGCTGGAATTATATAGGGTACCACCACACCCTGTTTATGCAATGCTGGAAAATAACTCCAAGATCTTTTGCGTGCTAGACAAGCACTCCACCAAATAAGCTACAACCCCAGCTCTCTAAATATTTCATGAAGCAGGAGTCAATAGCTGTAGCCAGGCAGTGATGGTGGCGCATACCTTTAAGCCCAGCACTCAAGAGGCAGAGGCAGGAGGATCTCTATGAGTTCGAGGCCAGCCTGGTCTACAGAGTGAGTTCCAGGATAGCCAGAGTTACAACAGAGAAACCCTATCTAGAAAAAAAAAAAAAAAAAAAAAAGAATGTCTTTATGATTCAGTTTTCCCAGCTATTTGTTACTTATCGTACTTCTCTTTTCTGAAAAAGGTTTTCTGAAAAAGGTGTTTTCTGACAAACACCTCAAGCATCACCAAACACAGAACTCAGGATATATCAAGTTCCCCAATTCTGTTTGAGAGTTTTATAGTGAACTTATTCTCTCTGTTTGAGGCTCTGTTCTTTCTTCTGCTTTTTCAAACACTTAACTAAAAAGCAAAGACTTTCAAGATAGGGAAATTTGTGGCTAATAAAGGAAAAAGGAACTCTGCTTTAATAAATGGCATAACTAACATGTTTAGAATTCTAAAAATAGAATTCATGTTACAATTTTATAGCACTCATAATTAACTGAACATGTCCTTTATGATGTGGATTTATTTGTAAGGAGGAAATTTCCTGCCTAGAGAGTAAAGTCTCGTATTAAATAGGAGGCACAACTAACAGGCAGGCCCCTGTTGCCTCTTTCTCAAACCAGTGCTTGCTGCAAAGGACACCAGGATTTGGTGGTCATGTTTTTCCTCTCTGTAAGTATTGAGGAAAGTCATTTCTTAAAAAACAGGTTCAACAGGTAAAGGTGCTTGACACACATCCTAATGACCTCATCTTGATCCCTGGAACCCATGTAAGGTAAAAGGAGAGAACCAACTCCACAAAGTTGTCCTCTGGCCTCCATGTACATGCCAGGGCATGTGCATGTCCCTGCCTCTGTCACAAGCACACATACACACACAGTAATAATAAAATAAAAATTTTAAAACACATGGTGGTATATACCTTTAATTCAGGCACTTGGAGGCAAGAGGCAAGCAGCTCTCTATAAATTCAAGGCCAGCCTGATCTACATAGCTAGTTTCAGGCCAGCAAACTGAAACAAAGAAACAACAAGGACAACAAAAACAGCCCCTGGAGGCCCATAGCACCAGCAGGATGAGCAAGTATCATGGCCTTCAAACTTCTAAAAATCTCTGTACTCACCAGCAGGACCAGAAATAGCATGGTAAACAATACAAGAAAGTCCACTGGAGGACAGTCCTGAAAGGTGAATCCTTTCAGAATGCTTCTCATGCAAAGGGAACTATGCAAAAAAAAAAAAAAAAAAAAAGTAGAGATTAGAGATTGAAGCCAAACAGTCAAATTCTGCTATCAGGAAGTATGTTTGAGTCCAGCTGATTAAAAAAGAAGAAGAAAAGAAAAAAAGAAAATTTCAGTCTGTTTTTTTTTAAGATTATTTATTTTTATGTGTATGAGTGTTTGCCTGTAGTATACACGTGTACCATGTGTGTGCTGTTCTGGCAGAGGTTAGAAAAAGGAACTGGATCCCCTGGAACTGGACTTACAGGTAGTTGTGAGCCTCTATGTGGGTGCTGAGAACCAAACCTAGGTCCTCTGTAAAAGCACCCTGCTGCACCATCTCTCCAGCCCTAAAAAATAACACCTTTTGTGCCCAGTGCTCACTGCTCAGACTTCATTGAGGAAAATAAGTTCTAGTTGTTGAACATTTTTAGTAGTGTGATAGGTAATATTTCTAGAATCCAATTTAAAGTTTTTAAAGTATCCAATGTATCTCTTATATCCCTGCACAAAGGTAAAAAGGAAAGTACAAGATCATAAATTTTGATGATGGAAACACAGTAGTAATACATTTTCATATTAAAAATATGAATAAATTATCATCAGAATAAATTCATGTGTATCTTTTGTTGTTGTTTTTGTTTTTGGAGACAGGGTTTCTCTGTTGTTTCTGACTGTCTTGGAACTCACTCTGTAGACCAGGCTGGCTTTATACTTGCAGAGATCCACCTGGCTCTGCCTCCCAAGTGCTGGGATTGAAAGCATGTACCACCACCACCCAGTTCCATGCATATCTTAATATGGATAGATTCAGAAATAATTGTAGATTTGTATGCATATATGATTTATTTATATATATAGTTGTATGTTTGTAAACACATACAATGAGCATACCCAACACTCAAGTTTCACTTATTAAGTCCATTCTCCAACAGAAGGAAGAATGGCTTCTCTAGATCTGGAGTAGGGAATTCACACTATGAGTACTTGTAGTACTAATAGTACTTGTAGTACTTGTAGTATCTTGTAGTACTAATGTAAGGATGTGAAGAGGAGGAAGAGGAGGAAGAGGAAGAAGAAGAGGAAGAGGGGTGGGAAGAAAAGGAGGAGGAAGCAGAAGCAACAGGGCTAGGGAGATGTCTCAATAAAGCACTTCCTGTGCAAGCAGGAGGACCCGAGCTTAATCTCCAGCACCTACTTAAAAACCAGGCCCAGTGGCACATACATGTAATGCCAGCTCTGGGGAGGCAGAGACAGGAGGATACCTGGGACTTACCTGGCTACTAAGTCTAGCTGAATCAATGAACTCTATGTCATCAGTGTATGTTTTTTAAAAGAAATTAGTAAGCATCTTATCAAAGCATTACAAAGGGCCAGCAAAATGGCTCTAGCTGCCAAGCCTGCTGACCTGAGTTCCATACCCAGGACCCATAAGGTAGAGCGAGAGAATTGATTCCCAAAAATTTTCCTCTAACCTGCGCACATGCAAATGTGATGCACATTCCTAACCCCACATCCACACCAAATAAATGCACAGCAAAAGTAGGATCTAGTGGGTAAAGGCACTTCCTGCCAGGCCTGATAACCTGAGTTCAATCATTGGGACCCACATGGCAGAAGAAGGAAAGAGAGAACCAACTTCTGAAAATTGTCCTTTGACCTCCACATAAATACTATGTCAGGTACACACACACATACAGAAAGAGAGAGAGAGGAGAGAGAGAGAGAGAAATGAGGCTAGGGAGATAGCTCAGCAGTTAAGAGCACTGTTTGCTCTTCCTGAAGTTTGATTTCTAGCACCCACATGGCAGCTCATAATTGTAAATCCAGTTCCAGGGGATCCAATGCCCATTTCTGGACTCTGTGAGCACCGGGAACAAGCAAGGTGCAGAGACACATATGCTGGGGAAAAAAACCCACACACATAAAATAATACTTTAAAGCAATACAATTTTGAAATAAAAACAGATGACCATAAATAACAATAATGTACTGTCATGACTTGAACACTACACAGAAATACATTACTTGCACACAAATACAGAAACATATGGTACCTAAGAACACTGAAGAACACTGGATAGCCAGCAAACGTGTTTGTGGAGGCAGGAAGATCAGAAATTCCTTGTCATCTTTAGCTACATAGAAAGTTCAAGATCTGCCTAGTTATGTGAGAATCTGTCTCAAAAACAAACATTGGGCAGGAGAAATGTCTCAGTGGTTAAAAGCACATATTGCTCTCCCAGAGGACCTGCGTTCCATTCCCAGCACTCATACCAGACAGCTTATAACATCTGTAAATCCAGCTCCAGGGGAATCCTGGCCCTGCTGGCACCTGGACTAATGTGCGTGCACACACACACACATACACACACACACACACACACACACACTCACACATACACACACTCACACATACATATGTAGACGTATTTTAAAAGAAACAAAACTCTGAGACATAGAAAAGTTAAATTCCTTAAAACCACATTGAATTGAGGTCAAACTTATGTTGATACATAGTACAATTAATTCTAAGTTGTTTTTGCAAAGTAGAATTTGACAAAAAAATAGATTTAAAAATAGAAATAGAAGTGCTTGTGGACAAACATGCTTGCATCCCAGCACTCAAGAGGCTGAAAGAGGCAGGAGGATTGCACATACAAGGTAGAGGACAGCTTAGATGCTTGGGTTACATTTCTCTTCTATGAACAGAACTCCTTTAAACCAAATTAAAATTTCCTGTGTCTCTGTTACTTTGATCCTGAACTTCTAGAAGTACAGAAATTCATCTTGACATACATACTACCCCGCCATTCACTCTACTTACAGTGCCTTTTTGACAGAAAATGGTTACAAAATTCTGAAACCTATTGTTGAATGCTTTTATAATCTCAAGAAATTTTTTTTATCTGGGCACAGAAAGTACAAAATATCACAGTGGCAACATGTAAACCATGTGTTGTTCTCGCAAAAGCAGATGCTAAATCATTCGGCAATCTCTCTGGATACCTCCTTACTCAGTTCAGCCATGAAGGAAGCAGCTTGCTTGTCTCTCTCTCTCTCTCTCTCTCTCTCCTTTTTTTCTCCTCCTCTTCCTTTTCCTCTTCTTCCTCCTCTTCTTGTTCTTCCTCTTCTCCTCCTCCTCTTCCTTCTTGAGACAGAGTCTCTGTACATGGCCCTGGCTGTCCTGGAACTTGCTCTGTAGACCAGGCCAGCCTCAAACCCACAGAGATCCACCTCCCTCTGCCTCCAAAGTGCTGGAATTAAAGGTGTTCACCACCATGCCCAGCTTGGTAGCAGTTTTCTTAATCTGGCCTTGTTAATAAGTTAGTAGCATTTTCCATGCAGAAAGTTAACTTAAAATGGTAATGACTGCAGGGAACAAGGAGAGGCAATTCCTTTCAAAGGCTTCCAGACAAGTTTCCAATCACTACAGGGTCAGGGGGAATTCTTTGATCCCCCAGAACTGGAGGAAACAGTTGTGAGCTGCCATGTGGGTGCTGGGAATTGAACCCTAGTCTTCTGGAAGAGCAGCCAGTGCTCTTAACTGCTTAGTTGTCTCTCTAACCCATCATTTATTCTTATCAATTATAGTAAATTAGCAATTGTAAAATGTTGTGCATTTATAAAATTGAAGTAGTAGTAATAGAAAAACAATTATGTACTTGGTTATTTAGAGATAATTTATGAGGGACAATTATTTAGTGTTGTGGATAAAGCCATATATATCCCCCAAATTCCATGAGCAGTAATACTTGGATCCTCAGTGTTGAGGTGATTACATCATGAGTGTAGAAGGTAGAGGTCTTTTGATCACAGATAAGCACTAAGGTAACCTGGAATGTTAAGCAAACAGGGTTATTCCTTCCTGGGGAGGAATGCAAAATCTGTTATCTGCACAGAAGGCTGATGTGGATGAGCTTCCTAGCCTGGTGACCTTTGTGTTATCTATGTGTCAGAGACTTTTGTTTCACTGAACCTTACCCCAGATTCTTGCTTTGTTCCTCAAGGAGATTTATGTTTGTTTTGTTGTGTTCATGGGGTTGGGCTAATTATCACCAGAATAGTTTTCATCAAATTGTGCAGTGCATAAAATAAGCCACTTGGAGTCAGACTCTGAAGTTTGAACCAACAAGGAGTACTGAGTTGTGTTGAACCTTCTTCCCTCTTGCTTCCCATGGCTCCTTACTCTGCAGGCCACGTAGGTTGTAGAGACCCCAAACAAGAGGACAGTGTTATCTTTAGTGAATGAATGACATTGTTGCGGGAATGGGTTTATGTTTGTGACAATGGTTTTGTTAGAAAACCAAGTTCAACACTTTTTTGTCCTAACAAGTTTTGTAGTTTGGTTTTGGTAGGGTTTTTATTTTTGTTTTAACCATGAGATGCCTTCTGTCAAGGGAGGAGGCAGTTGTTCGGTAACAGTTTCCTCCAAGATTGAAACATTCCATCCTGCTGAGAAGCTCCTTAAGCTAGAAGGTAAAGAATTCAAATAGCTTTAGGAAGTCCCTGAAAGTGATCAGATTCACTAGGCCCCTCCCTGCCAGAGTAAACAATAAAAGCTGAGCGACCCTTTCAGAGAGGGAAGCTGAGCTGCAAAGAAGACTCTGAGACAAGAGTGGCCTGGAAAAGATTTAGACCAGCGTTCCTTGATCTGTGGGTCTACTAGACCCCTTTGGGGAGTGGAATAACTCTTTCACAGGGCTCAACTAAGAGCATCTGCATATCAGATATTTACATTATGATTCATAACATATGAATGTATGATGTAGCAACAAAAATAATTTTATGGTTGAGGTCATCACAACGAGGAACTTTATTATAGGGTCACAGCATTAGGAAGGCTGAGAACCACTCTTTTAGACCAACTGAGGCACCTGGAAAGGATACTCTCCAAACTGTTGAGCTGCCTACAGGTTGTGTAGTGTGCTCCAGGTTCCCAGTTTATGTGAGTTGTCACTAATGTTGGGGTGGGCTTTGGTCATGCAGCTGTCTTTGAGTCATTTCTGCTCTTGTAAGTAACCCCTCACTCATATTCTTATAAGTAATCACCCCAAACCTCATTGGTTCAACAAATTGGATTTTGGTAATATTGGCATTTTGGTCTGTCATGGGCTCCCTATCTGGGGTGAGTAGACGTGCGTTGCGTCTCCCCGGGAAAGGTTTTGTCACATAACAGCAGTACAGCATGGAGACCCTCACCAGATGCATCCTGGATCTTGAGATTCTTAATCAACTTCATGAACTGTCAGCCAAATGAACTTCTACTGTTTATAAATTGCTCGATCTATATATAGTGTACTCTGTTATAGCAGTAAAAAAGGACTAAGACACATACTAGACACTCCTTGTCACCCAGGAAAATTGAAGAAAACATTTCAGAAGGAATAAAAGCAGAGGATTTAACTCCAGCACTCAGGAGGCAGAGACAAGCAGATCTCTGTGAGTTCCAGGTTAGCTTGGTTAACATAACAAGTTCAGGCTAGCCAGAGCTACAGATTTAAAAAACAAAAAACAAAAAAAACCAGCAAAACTTAGAGGTAACTAAGATTTTTGTTTTTGTTTTTTCTAGGCAGGGTATACATGAGAAATACAGATATACCTTTGCTTATATTATGATTATATTCCCAAGAGTCCATTGTAAGTTGAAATAAAAATGTATTCACTGGCAACCCTGCTTCAAGGAGCTGTTACTTTACTTTTCAATAAAACCTGGTTTGCTTGCCCTTAATATTGCCATCTTAGCTCAGCAACACAGTGCATAGAAAAATGTCATTTGTTTCCCGTTGTGATTCTGTAACACGGAATGGAATGGGAAGCTGCAGCTGCCAGGGCCAGCAGAGACTGTCACATTGTTTATCACCAGCTTATGAATAAAATAAAATTGAGGGTTAGGGATATAACATGATTGGTGGAGTGTTTGCTTGGCATGCACAAAACTCTGGGTTCCATCCTCAGCTCCATATAAACCAGGTATGGCAGCTCAAGACTGTAATCCCACCACTGGGTGGGGGGGGCGGGTAGCGTTGTGGGAGGGAGGAGTAAAGACAAGAGAATCAAAAATTCAGTTCAGTTTTGAATTCAGCTATAGTGAGAGTTCAAGACCAGCCTGGGAGTACAAGAAATCCTGTTTCAAAAACAAACAAAACCAACAAAAGAATAACAACAGGACCCTAAAACAAACGAGCAAACAAACCAACAAAAGAACAACAAAAACCAAAACCAAGCAAACAACAGAAAATCCAACAGGCTAAGAGAGATTTGTTTCTCTTCTAGAGTGTCAGGTCCCAAAGCAACCGGGAAGAGGGAGGAGGGGACAGGTCTCAGTCAGTGCCTGCGGCCCCTAACCTAAATCTCTCCAGCCCAGGGGCTGGGCTTCGCTTCCCTTTCCTCTGCTTGTGATCCTGTATAAACCAACCATTTTGGCTTTGAGTTCTCTTGGCCTCTTGGCTCTTTTGGTCCACAAGCTCTTTTGACCTCCAGGCTCTTGGCTGACTCACTCTTGGCCTCCTTGCCCTCTTTGTTCTTCCCTCTCTCTTCTCCCCCCTCCCACCATGGCCAGGTCTATTTTGCCAGATGCCTCTGGCTGTTCCTTCCCTCATATCTACAATCAAATCTTCTCCTGAATCGTACCTAGGAGCAATCATGTCCTCGTTTTAATTCACAGAGGACCTGAGTTTAAGATCCAGCATTGAGATCAGGTGGTTCAAAACTGCCTATAAGCTCAGGTATTCGGATACCCTCTCTGGATGCTGCACTTAGACATGCACATACCCACACACAAACACACGCATACACATAATTTTAAAAAAATTAAAAAGCTGGGCGTAGTGACATATACCTATAACTCCACTTGGGAGGTGGAGGCAAGATCACCAGAATTTCAAGGTGACCCTTTACTACTCATTGAGCTTAAGGTTAGCCCGGGTTTCCTTAGACCCTATCTCTGGGGAAAACAAAACAAAACAAAACAAAAGAACTTTATTTGCCCTTGGCTTGGGAGAGATGGCTCAGTAGGTAATGGTGTTACCACCAAACTTGAGGACGTGTGTTCAACTTCCTGGAACCCACATGATAGAAGGACACAACTCTTACAAGCAGTCCACCTCTACTTGAGCACCCTGGCCCATGAGTTCACATACACACACACAGTTTTGGTTTGGTTTTCAAGATAGGGTTTCTCTGTTTAACAGTCCTGGCAGTCTTGAAACTTATTTTGTAGACCAGGCTGGCGAAAACTCACAAGAGATCGGATTAAAGGTGTGTGCCACCACACCTGGTTTAGGTGTTTGTTAGATCTGAATTCTGAACAAACTGCTGGCTGAGACACCTATTTAACATATCAAAGTGGATTTGGACACCAGGTTCTCTCAGTCTCCCAGCATCTCTCAGTCACTACCTGTTCACAGGGTCCTCCTGATTGGCTGGCCTCCCACCCTGAACCCTCCAGCCCATGCAGCTGGGCTGCTCTACCCTATATATATCCAACCATTTTGGTAACCCCCTTCTTTTGGGGCCTCCTAGACTCTTGGTCTCCAGGTTCCCCTCTTTTACCTCTTTCCCCTCCTCCCTCTCCTCACATGTCCTGGAAGCTCAATCTGGCCATAACTACTCTGGACTCTCCCAGACGTCTCTACCCCTGGCTATGCTCTCCTTCATAGTGACTATAATCTCCCTCATTTATTCAATAAACTTTCCCCCCACCATATCTAGGAGCAATCATGTCTTTTCATTTCTTTTTTCATTCAGTTAAAAAAAAAAAAAAGGTAAAATTGAAATTTTCAAGTAAGGTTTCTATTGAATGTATATAGTTTTCATATCATGATAAAGTTGAAAAATTATAAGTTCAACCACAAATCAAAAATCAGAGCTAGGAAAGTAGATCAGTTGTAGAACATTTGCCTAGGTGTAGCGGAGGCACCGGATCTGAACCACAGCAATTGAAAACAAAATATAAACCACAGAGCCTGACTGTGGTGGCACATGCCTTTAATCCCAGCACTTGGGAGGCAGACGCAGGTGATCTGTGAATTCAGTGCCAGCCTGGTCTACAGAATGAGTTCCATGATAGCCAGAGTTACAATGGACAAACCCTGTCTTGAAAAATCAAACAAACAAACAACAAAAAAAAACACCCCACAAAACAGAGCCTCCCTCAAAAACCCCATAATGCTATCACTGAGAAGGTAGAAGAAGAAGGATCTTAAGCTCTAGGGAGTGTGGGCTGCAAAGAAAATTCAAGGTCAGCTTGGGCTAGATAGATAACAAGACTTTGTCTCACAAAATGAAAACCCATGGGCTGAGGATACAGCCCAGTTGGTAGAGTCTAACACCTAGTGTGCAGGGGTCCTGGGACTGATCCCCAACACAACATAAACAGGGTGTTAGTACACAGGCCTGTAATCCTGGGCAAAAATGGGAACTAGGAATCCAAGGACATCCTCAGCCTAGTTAGTTGCTGGCCATACTGGCCAGCAACATGATACCTTGTCTCAATAATAAAGTTAGATTTTAAAAACTGAAAACACAAAACAAATAATATAAATCATAGGCCATCTTTATACAGAATAAACTTTTCCATTATTCTTTATTATGAAACATAACCATCATCCTTAGGTTTGTTTCTAGTGCTCTTGAATTTTGAGGTATATTCTGGAACACATAATTCAAGTCATTTCAGCTCAGTGATTCCCATTAGCAGACTTTAGAAGAAAAATGTAATGCAGAGGTTGAAAAAATAAATTTAAAAAATAAATTAGCAAGTAGAAGCATTCCCTTCAAATGATGTACAAAGAGATAAAAGCTTAACAGCTTTCTCTGAATAGCAGTGTAGTCTGCTACAGTGTAGCTTACCTTTCTCTCTGAGAACCTTCCTGAGACTCTGGGGATGGATCTGTGCCATTCAGAAAAACGTATGAGCTGTTGAGTCCCCTTGTAACTGGATTTATTTGCTTTTATCTTTCTACTTTTTTGTTCTTTGTTTCTTTTTAGAGAGAGTCCTAAGTAGGCAAGGCTGGCCTTGAATTCCTGATCCTCCTGTCTCTGCCTCCTGAATGCTGGGATACAGGCATTTTGACCCCCACTCCTGGCTCTGTAACTGGGTTACAGCTCTTCCTTTTACAAGCAGGTACTTAATATGAGGCTTACTTACACATGTGAAGTGTTTCAGATACTACTATTACTGTTTATGATTGTTGTATGGATAGAATGTTCAACAAATACCAATTCACTTTTAAAATTAAACATAAAACAACTTTTGCAACAGTTTTTAAAAATAAGCATAATAGCTGTTTCCAGACATAGACCTCTCAAAATCTGAGTTTAGATAGTTCCAATTTGGCTCAGGTGGTTTGTTTCTCCTTTGGTTATTAGTGTCAAGTTCCTTCTTGTCCCAGGGGTTCTAACTATGGCTTACTATCATCCTCGTTATTTCTAGTTAACTCTAGATACACACACAAACACACATCAGTGGTTTGTTATGAAAACCTCATAATACACAGCAAACATCCCATGGTTCTTATGTTTTTCTTTCCTAGACAAAGGAAACAAAAGCGATTTAACATTTGGTATCAGGTTTCAAATAAGATGAGTGAAACTACTCCTTCACACTACCATCTATTAGGCAGGTTGTTGCTATTTTTATTTTATCTTGGGGAATTTTGGTTTCTGTTTTGTTTTAAAGTTTAGTTTAATTATATTTCTCTCAGAATTACCATAAATATAACTAATTTACTCAAAACATGATATTCTTGATAAAGTGTTTGTAGGCTTCTTTTAGTAATTTCAGCCTTTGACTTTAAAGTGACAAGCGTAGATGGAAGATAGAAACACATTGTACAAGTTAAAAGAAACAAACGAACCAGATTTGCCATTTTGGTTATCTTTTAGAAAATGCATAGATGCTTATGACTGATGTGTCTCAGGGGTGATGTTTACTACCTTTCTTGACCTAACAATGATAGGCACATCTTCTCTCTCTAAGACTTTGTAATTTTGTCATATGATGCTCAAGAGTGAGGCTTCTGGGGATAGACTGTCTGAATTAGTATCACAGCTCCAGGGATGCTGAGATGGCTCAACGGGCAAAGCTGCCTGTTGACAAGCCTGACCACCTGAGTTGGATTCTCAGGAGTCACGTCGTAGAAAGACAAAACCAAGTCCTGCAAGTTGTCTTTGACAGTGCACACCCACAACCCCACATAAATACACTAATAATCTCTGATCCATTACTGACCATGTGCAAGTTTCATTATTCTTTCCATTATCAATGAAATGGAGATAATAATACTATCTTAGATGGTTAGTCAAAAGACTGAATGAGCTAGAATGTTAAAAACTTATATATTGCCTGGTACATAGTAAGCACTCAATTGTTATAATTTACAATTGTGCACTAGTGACTATCCTTAGTGGTACTCACTGAGTTGGTCCTTAAATATGTGAGACTCTGTGATAGATACCAGCCCTGTCCAAGGGTTTATTGCAGAACAGACAAAAGATTTGCTAGCTTAACATGGTTGTTCAGATCTGTAACTCCACTATAGGAGGTTGAGCAAGAGGACTGCCGTGCATTGTGGGCTAGCCTGAGCTACAGAGTAAGATCTTGTCTCAAAACAATGAAAGACTTATTGCTGTACCTCAGAGGTGTTTGTTTTGTTTTGATGTTGGAAATTGAACTCAGGACCTTAGGCTTGCTAAGAATATGCTCTAGCATGGAGCTAGCTTCTCTCCAGTGCATCCTTAAGTTGAAAAGGATTCAGTCTGTGAATTTGGATGAGGGGGAAAATCATCTCTGTTTATCCTAATCTCTAAGTGAAATTTAGTATTTACTTCAATTATTAATATGGAGGGGTTAAATCACTGTTGTAGAAGTTTATTTTTAGCTGTGCTTAAAATGTTTTATGCATAGTTAGATGAGGGTCTGCCTATGTATTGGCGTTTTGTATTTTCTGAGGTGTTGGATTTCTGTGGGGAGTGTTTGATTGCTTATGATCTCTACCTGAGGAGTTCTGGATCAATAAAAGCACATGAGCCCAGATGCTCGGGGTCCCACTGTCTAGTATGGCACTGGCCAGGATGGTGGTTCCCTCTGCTGAGGTCTATGAGTCTATGAAAATGCCTTCTTGTCATCCTTGCTGGGCTGCCACAGCAGCATATAGCTACAAATCACAGTGATGTTAGCTATTTCTGTGGCTTTATTGTCAAGAGAAATAACAGCTATTTGTGTATTGTATTATAGTTCTCTCGGTATTTCAAAATGCAACTTACTCTTAACACTATTTTGCTTTGATAGCCCTGTGACTAAACCTTATTTACTGCATTCATAAAGAAACAAAGCATTAAATTACAACAAACTTTTTGCCAGGCCCCTCCCCCCCCAAAGACAGGGTTTCTCTGCTGTAACTCTGGCTGTCCTGGAACTCACTGTGTAGACCAGGCTGGCCTTGAACTCACAGAGAATGCTTGCCTGGCTTTGGTATTAGTATTTTATAATCTGCTTTCTGTTTAAGCACTTTCATGAAGTCTTCACTAGACTACCAAAGGACCATGGCATAAAAAAGGTTAGAAACCACACAGGATTCTACATAAAGCAAGGCACAGGCATTAATGAGTGCACACATTAGTGAGGAGTACAAACAGATCATGTTTTGGTGAGAGAGGTTGCCCTCTTTTGAAAGGAATTTTAAAAATAAGCTAATTTTATTTGGATTATTAAAAGAAATAGAGAAATTGAAATTGTATTGAAATCATAAATGAGAGAGCCACTAAATAAACAAGTCATTTCCCATCCCTCAGCCTGTTTTGGCAGCCCTATAATGGAAATGATGCCAGTGCCAGAGGATCATGATGAAAAAGTGAATGAGTGGCCATAAAAGCATGACGACTGTAAGTGAGAAAACAAATACAGTTCTCTCCTTATAGACACATCTGGTCATGTGCTAGGAAATGTAAAAGAAATGGAGCATGGCCTTTGGCTTTCAGTAGTTTACCTTCAATCCTAGAAATGGCATGAAGGGAAAAACAAAACATAACCTTTAGAAAGCAACCCAAATTCAGTGTTTGGTAGGGGAACTAAACATCTGTATAATTGACAGTGAATTGGCATCACAAATCTCAAAAGCACTTGTCATCCTAACAACAAGCTAGCCAGACAAGACGAGCCTAGAGGTGGTCTGTAAATGCTTTACCGATCTGATTAAGATGATGATGAAACTAAAATGATCCCTCAATTAATTCCAATCTGTCTGGTTATAATTTTTTTTTTGCATTCTATATACATTCTAGATAAAGAATGTACAAGTGAGAATTTGTCAATAGTGTCTCTCTCAAGCATGACTGGTTTTTTCGTGATCAATGTTGTTTAGCTTGGATACTACCATTTCCTTGAAGAATACCCCAAATCCCTCAGGTCCATTTCTCTCTTCATCAAAGATTCATGATAATCTTTTACTTGGTTATTTGTATCTATCCCTCCATCCTCTCATCCCCTACAACAGAATCCTGACAAATGATGAAGAGGGAATATTTTGACACATATTTATGGCTAGTTAAATTAGCACTCTAGTTTGTAACTTGATATTTTGGGATTTGCTTAGAGTGGTTTAATTATTCAGAAATTCAGTTGGCCCCGACTGGACCGAATTTCCTGACAGTATACAGTAAAAAGATGGGCAGCTAAAACTCGACATATATGTCAGAAACTTAAAAGGGAAAAAAAAAATCTGTATATCTATTTTGGAGGGAGAAATATTTCTAAAGTGTTCTAAAGTTTTGTCTAAATATAAAATATAGGCTGGGGCTGGAAATACAGCTCTACAGTAAAGAACACTGGCTACTCTTTCAGAAGACCTGGGTTCGATTTCCAGCACCCACCAGGAGACTCACAACCATCTGTGGCTCCAGTTCCAAGGGGATTAAACTGTCCTTTTGGCCTGCAAGGACAGGGCACAACCGTGGTGTAGACATGCATGAAGGCACACTCATACACATAATCTGATATGTGCTGCTCATTTTGTCCAACTTGATATTCAAATCGCTGAGTATTAGTTCAACTGTAAGCCAATTTGTACCAAAAGACTTAGTCGGGCCCGTGCATCTATCTTTTCAGGTAAGGTGTTCAAAACACCGAGTACCTCACAAACTTGACAGTACAAATAACTAGAATCTCAGTAAGCGTCGCTACTTCGAATCACCCATTGGTCTTGGAGGAGAAAATTAAAATACCTACTTTGCTCGCATCACATGGGAGAAGCTACAATCTTAATCGGGAAGGGTCCTGAAGCATCAAAGGACTTAAAAAAAAAAAAGTCTCCTTATTTCTTTGAAACAAGTCCGCCACAAAATGCCCCGCTCCCTTTCGCGGAGCGAGCCTAATCGCGTCCCACCACAGCCCAGCGGCTGCGCTAGTGGATTTCGGCCGTGGGTGCCCTGGGGCACGTGGCGGCAGGGGGGACGGGGACCGGATCTGTGCTCGCCCCTGCTGAGACTCCCAGCGAGCACACAGCAGCCCCGGGGCAGGCCACTTCCTGACACCACGCAGTCTCGGGATCCGCAGAGATCTCAGCTCCCTTCAAAGGCCCCCTTCCCCCTCAGTTTCTCAGACACCCGCCTCTCTCCAGGGGTCCTTTACCCCCCTGGGGGCGGCGACTGACGACGCTCTCAAGGCGAGGAACCGCTCTCTAAGCCTCTCACTAGTCCCCCTCTGCCCACAATGCACCGGGACCAGCAGGAAGGCCGCTCCGACCCCTAATTTTCCCGCGAATTCAGTTCAAAGAGGCGGTCGGGCCCGCGATCGGCAGCGCGCACGGGCCAACCAAGCCGCGCCTCCGCGAGAAGCGCCTCCGCGTGACTGACGGGGGAATCTGCGGACCAACGGGCTGGGCGGCCGGGCGGCGCGCGCTCCCGCCGACCAATCAGAGAGCCGGGCGGGGAAATGGGCGGAGCGAGGCCAGGGTAGGGTGAGCGGCCTCCGAAGCGGAGCGGGGCTTGGAGGAGACACTTTTTTTTTTTTCCTCCCTCCTTCCCTCCTCTCCTCCTCCCTTCCCTTCCCCTCTCCTCCCCTCTCTCCTCCTTCCCCCCTCGGTCCGCCGGAGCCTGCTGGGGCGAGCGGTTGGTGTAGCAGGCGCTCACTCTCCGGGGCCGCCCGGCGGGTAGCTGGCGGGGGGAGGAGGCAGGAACCGCGATGGCGCCTCAGAAGCACGGCGGTGGGGGAGGGGGCAGCTCGGGGCCCAGCGCGGGGTCCGGGGGAGGCGGCTTCGGGGGTTCGGCGGCGGCCGTGGCGGCGGCGACGGCTTCGGGCGGCAAATCCGGCGGCGGGGGCTGTGGAGGCGGCGGCGGTTACTCGGCCTCCTCCTCGTCCTCGGCGGCGGCGGCTGCGGGGGCCGCGGTGTTACCGGTAAAGAAGCCGAAAATGGAGCACGTCCAGGCTGACCACGAGCTTTTCCTCCAGGCCTTTGAGAGTGAGTGTGAGAGGCTTCGAGGGCTGGGATGCCCCCTCTCCGGTATTCGGGGCACGGGACACTCCGCCGGGCTCTCGGAGAGTCCGCTTGGTTTGGGAGTGGAGGGAAGAGTGGAGGGGGACGTCCCGGCTCTTGGGGTCCGGGGCAGGTCCTTGACTCCCGGAAGGTTCGCCCCGGGGCCCCCACGCACAGAGCAGCCTTTTAGGTGAGGACGTGACGGTTGAAACTGCGTGCGGTCGGATCCCGAGACGAGTTCGTGTTTTCTTTCATGCCTTCCCTACTCTACAAGTACCGGGGTTCCCGTTGTAGGTTTCGGGGGACAGGAGACATCCTGTGCGGGGATGAGTGCGGTAAAGCCGAGGAAATTGTCATCGGTCTGAAAAGCCTTCGCACCCGCTCGGGCTGCGTGTTAACACGGCACCATTTGAAGCCTTAAGCCTTTCAAACCTATCCGCCCATTTTATGGATACGTTGACTGAGACAGAATGGGCTAGCGTCTTCTCCGGGGACAGCCTCGGGGCTGTGTCTTAGTTCCAGAATATTTTCTTATCTCAGTTTTCTGTCTTATAAGATGCGTGGAGGGCGCAACTGTGACTTACTTGGAAAGGAGAGCACAGTGTCTGGAAACAAACAATAGAATTTATAAACAACATTATGAGACTAAATACAATTGTTACATAGTGAATATTATATTCTGATTGTTTTGCTTCGCTTTTGTGTAGATACTGTAATTTGGGCAGTCTTTTAGCTGAGTATTTTACAGCAACTTGAATAAACTCAGCTTTACCGCCGAATGTCTTTATTTACAATATTGCCGTGGCATATGTTATGGGCATGGTATCAGCTGTGCGTGCAAAGGCGTTTTACATTGTTTAATACTCATCTTTCATTCTCATTAGTGCTTCATGAAATTCTAATTGGCATTTAATACAAATTTCGATTTTTATTGAAACAAATATTGAACCTGCTTCAGACATCGTTATTCTCTTGCTTAGTTTATACTTAGTATACAAAAATCTGAGACGCTTTTAGTGGAAACAGAACTGAAGGACAATCATACCTCTTCTAAAATATCTTATCTCCTTTTCGTTTAATTTGAAACTAAAGCTAAACTGATGATTAAGTGGAAATTTAAAACTTTCTAGATGTTATGAGAAAGTAAATCCTCCAGGAAGGTTTTAACTACTTGCTTTCAGATAAGTCCATCTATGAGAAACCAGTTATTAAAGAGTAGGATCTTATATTTTCCTAATACTCATTTCAATTTCTGGACATTCTTAATATAATATGTAGGTATTTATAATTAGATTAATACTCCTTAAGGAAATGTGATTCTGGTTGTTCACTAGTATCACTGGAATTCGGGTATGTAAATATATTTTCAACCTAAACCTAAGTCCTTTATACATTTTAAGCATTAAAAAGGTTTGTATTGGGAACTTAATCAATTATGAGTTATAATACTGATTTTGATCATGTCTGTATTAGAATGTCTAGAAAGAGTTTTGTTTAATTTTGGCTAGTTACTACAGGTTTCTTTAATGACCAGTTAGAATGAAATTTTTATCTTGCTTGGCATTAATTTTTTTGGTGGAGTAGGGCTACCTCAGGGTACTTTGGGGAAGGAAAGGGGTAAGTCGTCAAATGAATTAGCTGCTCTTGGCTTCTGCACAGTAGTGTGGCTACCTTAGAAAAATTTACTGTGAGATGGTAGAAGCTTTTAATTTTATGTCTAGAGAGAGAGGGTGGGGGGAGGAAGAGGATTTTGTGAATTAGACTGAATGACTTTTAGTGCTTACTAATAATCTGGATATAAACATGTACACTATTTCCATAATGGGAGATTGTTTTATATTGGTTAGGGTGTGGGTTGGCATGGGCTGGTTTGGTAGTTTACTGACAAGTTCATTAAAAAGTACATTTAGATAATGTTTGGATTCTGTTTCCTGTTACCTAGAACCAACACAGATCTATAGATTTCTTCGAACTCGAAATCTTATAGCAGTAAGTAGTCAATGAAATTTGCCAATATTATTTCATTCTTATAATTTCATCTGTAATTTTAATATTTCTAATTTTTTATAGCCAATATTTTTGCACAGAACTCTTACTTACATGTCTCATCGAAACTCCAGAACAAACATCAAAAGGTACATTTTATGAATCTTATTTCAAACTGATCAAACTCTTAGAAAGTTTTGTACTAAAGTGGATGAGAGCTTCTCAAGAGAAGAAAGAGTAACTAGTTCAATTTGGAATAAGTTTTTAAAGTTATCATTTTTGTAATTCTAGTTTGTCACTAGGTTTTTTTCTTTAATAGAAATTATTTAGTAGTTAAGTGATTTTACTGACTTGTATTTTTACTCTGCTATTCGTTCTTTTCAAGTTTGGTTGATGTCTAGAATTTAAATGATTTCTAAAGCGTTCAGGGTAACTGATACTTAAAAGTTCATAGAAAGATAAGATGTTTTGATCATCTGGTCTTAAAAACAAAGTCTGGAAGTGTTGTACAGAACTTATTTTGACTGTATGAAAATTTTTTGTGTGATATTTAAGTTAATGGTTAATAAAGGTTAATAATGGAAGACAAGTTTCTTGACTTACTTGCAAGATTTGCTTATTAAGCATATCAAAGTGAACAACTTTAAATTGAAAAGAGAAACCTTCAATTTTAAACTTTGGTATCAATATAGACTTATTGTTCGTTGAATCAAGGTCTCCCTAGGTAGACCTGGCAAGCCTGATAACTCACTACATAACCTAAATTGGCCTCAAACTTGTGGCTGTTCTGCCTCAGCCTCTCTCCCAGTACTGGAATTTCAGGTGTGAGCCACCATGCTTGTGTATTTTAAGTCTTGACTTAATAAAACCATTAAGCTATTTCAATGCACTTTAAAACTAAACTGCTTAGGAGAATCTTGGTTACTATGTAGGTATCACATTTCTAAAACAAGATAGTTTTGTTAATACATTGTAGTTTATTGTGAAAAAATTGAAATGTAAGACTGTCTTCTGGCAATTAAGGGAGCTAGGAGAAAGCGAAGTAGCATTTAATAGGTAAAAGTTGCTAAGCACTCACTCAGATAACTAGGAAGAAGATAACAAATTAGACAACAGAATTAGATTGTCTACTTTTTGCCTTTCTACTCTGTTATTTGATATGTGCCAAGGTTCACCCAATTTTTTTCTATTTAAGGAATGGTAAACATTTTAGGGTCTTGTGTGGCCAGAAGGCAAAATCAAGAATATTATCTAGGTACTTGATATATAGAGAAAAATGTCTATAAATGTTTTAATAATGAAATTTAATATACAGTGATACACAAAGTACACTGTTTTGTAATATAAACCTACTAGAGAGAAATGTAGAATCAATCCTTTTTGTTTGGGGAAAGTAAGGACTATTTAATAAAGATTCACAGTTACCGTTTCTATCATCAGATCAGCTATTCACCTTTATTTTTGAAGACCACTCTTGGCTTCTAGGTTATACAAAAACAATAAGCCAGATTTGGCTTAGGGTCTGTAGTTAGCTTACTCTTGATCCACTCTTTAGAGCTTTGTGAATTTAACTTTTTAAATTATATATTCTAGGATATGACCTGATTTTGATTTTTAAAGTGATAGTTTTTAAAAACTAAATTTGTTTAGTAGATTGAATACATATTTTAAAAATTATCATTTTCTTACTAGACTGTCTCATTGTGGGATATAGTATATGCCAATAGAGACAGTATAAAAAGTTTGGTTGAGTTGGGCATGGTGGCATTTAATCCTAGCACTTGAGAGGGCAGAAGCAAATGGATTTCTGAGTTTGAGGCCAGCGTGGACTACATAGTGAGTTCTAGGGCACCTGGGGGACTACGTGATGAGACTGTCTCAAAAAACAAAATTTTGGTAATAGAAATCGGTTTTCTGTTTATCTCCCTTTGGATTTTTAAAACTGTCTTTGGGAGATTTTGAAGCAAATTGCTAGCCTAGAAACATAAACCCCAGTTAGATTATTTCCTTACAAAAATATGGAGAGATTGCTTATTTCTCTTGTTGCATCAAAACTTTAGGACTAGGAGGACCTTTAAATGAGTGGTCTTCGCAGAGTCAGTGACTTTGAAGGTATATGTTGCACAGTTATGCTTTTTTCCTGATGGTTTTGTAACTTAGTTCTTACTGTGATATGCTCATTTAGATTTTATGTATAATATGTACTACAATATAACAATACTTTGTGGGGTAGGGCACTGTTGTTGGGACTTGAATCCAGGCTTTTAGGCATGCTAGACAGATGCTATTACCACTTAGCTACGATCCTTAAGCCCTCATGTTACTCTCTTTGAAGTCATAATGGTGTATTTGTTAAACTCATACTTTGTCTTCATAGAAGTGTTCTTTATTATAGGCTTACCCTATTGTAATATAGTAGGATTAAAGATGAGAACGCTTTAGGTGTTTTGTTTTGTTTTTTTTGAGAAAGGATTTCACACTGTATCCAAGCTGGGCTGGAAGTTGTAATCCTCCTGCCTCAGGTTCCAGGGTACTTTGATTACAGGAATGCAGCTACACACCTGACTCAAGAAAGGTCTTTTAAATGAATCTATTAGATATCTTAAGTTATTCTGAGCCCTCCCAGTGCTGACCCACCCCCCCACCACCCCCCCCCATAATTTTAATATTCTACTTTTTGGTGACCTTATGGTTACTATTTCATTAATCTCAGCTGTGGTGTGGTGTTGCTTTTCTAAAGTGCTTGGTGTTGGTACTATTTTTTCAGTAGTTGAGTCGTTTTTCTCTAGAAGGCTGGATTGTCCTTGTGATCTTACCTATTTCTTACCTGTTGCTACTGTTCAGTTCTATTGGTTTCTCCTACATAAAACTCAATGCTGGAAGAAATGCTTGGGTTTTTTGAGTTTACTTTTCTTTCTACAGACAAAATTAAAAAATTTTTTTTCTTAGTTATTATCAAAAGATAACTATTTTAAATGTTCTCAGTAATTAACAAAACCCTCCTTCAGTATTTATACTGAACAGTTCTTTATAATGAGCCTAAAAGAGTCCTCAGTTTTCTTCTCTCTTATTTGTAGATTGAAAACAGATTGCTTTTTCTAAACTACTTCCTACTGTGCTATATGATAAAACTTTAAATTTTTTTGTTATTCTAAAGAGGATTTTTTAAAAATCTTTCATTAATAGAGAATATTCTTATCCACCTAAAAGACGCTTAATTCTGTTCTGTCAATATTACTGTAATGTATTTTCATTAACACTTTCCTATAGATACTTCTTATTAGAGTAGTTGATATTTGGTCTAGCACAGTGGCATACATTTGTAATATCAGGTATTAAAGGGCACAGAAAGGATGACCTCAAGTTTCAGGCTACTTGTCAAAAGCTTGTTTATTTAAAAAAAAAGAGACTGTTTTTGAAGAATAATCCAGTATGTCTGTAATTTCTATTATCTGCACACACGCATTATAAAACTATAACTGAATGTGAAATACATTGAGCTTTTCAAGTCCTAATTTTGAAAATAATAAATTACATGGAACTAATTTTTAACTTCTATTTCTAGGACTTAGCTTACTTTGAGAAATAAGATGAGGCATATTTTGTAATCCATTCAACTTTAATTGTCTTGGAAGATTTTAAGTTTTTATTTTATGAGGGAAAATGTTTTCTCAATCATATTAAGCCAGGCATGGTGGTGTGTGCCTGTTAACTTATACTCAGGAGGCTAATGCAGAAGGATTGTCTTATCTTTGAGGCGAGTCTGAGCTTACATAGTGAGTGTTAGGCCAGCCAAAGCTATGTAACAAGACCCTCTATCAAGAATCAAAGTGTCAAGTTAAAATTAAATCATTTTATGATTTAATGGTATGTGTCCTAACTTTATTGTTATATTTTGGTCTTGGTTTTTTGATGTGTTTTATTTTTTAACTTTTTTGGTGTGTCATATCATTTAACTGAAAATTTGGCAGTAACCTTAGAAGGTGTTTTATGGTGTGAAGGTATTTTATAGTCAGGTGTGATGGCTCATACTGTAATCCTAGCATTTGAGTAGCTGAGGTAGGAGGATTGTCCTGAGTTCAAGTCTAGCTTGGGCTACAGAGGGAGACCCTATTTTAAAAAAGGTATAAAAGAATAATCATGGTGCTGGTATATATTTGTTGGGTTGTTTAATAGATATAGGTGTTCCAGCAGGGCGTGGTGGTAGATAATGGATATTAAGAGCAGGGCATTGTGCAGGAATTTAATCCTAGCACCAGAAGGCAGAGACTGGTGATCTCTGAGTTCCAGGACAGCCTGGGCTACACAGAGGAACCCTGTCTCAACACCCCCCCCCAAAAAAAAAAGATAATAGATGTTCCAAAAATATACATACTTAGCATTGTTTGGTTTGACCTGATAAATATCTACTAAGATTAAGGCTTAAGGCATAACTATATGCTTAAAGTAATTACTGCCCTCCAGGAACTTATAGTCTAGTAGAAGAAATAAAATATTTAGAGAAGTTTTATATGTAGGAGTCTTTAAAAATAAATAAAATCAGATGCCATAAACTACTCATGGCTTGGAGATAATTACAGGAGATTTTTAAGAAAAATAACATTTACAGTTGATCTTGAAGTTGCATCTACTGTATTATAACAAACTATCTCAATAGTATGCCTTGTTATAGCTAGTCATCTAATATATCTTAAAATAATCAAAATCAAATTTTTACTTTGCGTATTATAGTATAATTTTGTGTCTTTCCCAGTTGAGACGTGATTATTTTGTTTATTTGTTTCTTCCAGGAAAACATTTAAAGTTGATGATATGTTATCAAAGGTAGAGAAAATGAAAGGAGAGCAAGAATCTCATAGGTAAGATAACCTGTCAGTTTACATTAAGTGATATATTTGAGGAAAGGGGGATATTATAGTGACCATTTACTAGTGATCACCACAAGATTGTTAGTATTAAAACAACCTTAGGATCAGTTCTTGAGTTAGGAATTGATTTCTTTAGCCTTTCTGGCAGAG
The DNA here is from genome assembly GCA_026225945.1 of Cricetomys ansorgei. Classification (NCBI taxonomy): domain Eukaryota; kingdom Metazoa; phylum Chordata; class Mammalia; order Rodentia; family Nesomyidae; genus Cricetomys; species Cricetomys ansorgei. Next base: position 3,231,548 of record JAMJFZ010001898.1, on the reverse strand, counting down.
ATTCCTCAAGTCTGTTTGACGACCTCTAAGGTTCGAAACTATTTTGTAGGACATATGTCACCATTGTGTATCTCTTACCAATTTTTGGCATTTTAAAATCAAATTCCTTAACTTAGGCACTTGGTCTTAATCCTATTACTTCACCTGAAGAGAAATGGCGACTAGAATTTATGGTATACTTACTTTGTGTTAGGTGTTTCACAGTATTGAATTTCCTCCCCCTTTTCTCTTTTCCTTATTTATCTCTGCGGTGCAAAATACTCATAAATTTTGTATTCGTGACATATGTTTCTGAATAGTTTCAGAAGTTGACTCTTTCAGTAGAATTTGCTTACTGGGAGTTTAACTGAAAATTTGGCAGTAACCTTAGGTGTTTTATGATTATCATTTACATTTTATAGTCAGGTGTGATGGCTCCTACTGTAATCCCAGCATTTAGCAGCTGAGTTAGGAGGACTGTCTCATATATTTATATGTAATATATCATCAGAACTAATTTTAATTGTATGTGTCTTATCTTTTTGAACTGTAAGGAAAATTCAGTGTTTCATTTGAATATTCCAAGAACTCAGGTGCTGCTGTCTATTTATTTATTGACTACTTTTAGAATTTAGAAACTGGAGATTCTGAATAACTATCCACCTATTCCTCAGCTTCTGTGTTGGAGATTGAATACAGTTTTTTGTTTTTTAATGTTAGGCAAGTGCTCTAGCAGTGAGCTATATATACTGTCCTTTAAAAAAAAAAAAAAGAATCTGAGTGTAGTAACATATATTTTTAATCACAGCACTTGGGAGGTTGAGGCAGGCGGATCTCTGAGTTCGAGGACAGCCAGCACTGTCACACAGAAACCCTGCCTCAAAAAACTAAAAAACAAAATAACAATGCAAAATCAAAAAATTGTGGCAGTATGTTTTCTTTTTCTTGAAGTTTTTGTTTGTGAAGAAAAGTTCTTGCTTTATATATACAGTCTGGCCTCAAACTTGTGACCCTCCTTCATTAGCCTTCCAGGTGAGGGACAGGCATGTGCAGTTACATCCAGCTACTCAGAAGATTTCAGTAATATCTTTCCAGTCAAGATAGGATATTCTCTTAGGGTTTCTAGTAGTGTGATTAAACACTATTACTGAAAGCATCTTGGTAAAGAAGAGGTTTATTTCAGCTTAGTTCCACACATCACAGTCCATCATAGAAGAAAATGAGAGAGCAGAGTCAAGAAGGGAAGGAACTTGAAGGCAGGAACTGAAGTAGAACCCAGGGAGGAGTGCTGTTACTGGCTTGCTCCCATGGCTTGCTCAGCCTGCTTTCACTCAGGATCACTAACCCAGTGCTGGTACCACTCACAGTGAGCTGTGTACTAAGTTAATTTGAGAAAAAATCACTTACCCTCCAGTAATGTTATTTCAGTGTGCTTCTCACCTCGGATTTACTGTAGTTCTATTGTTGTGTTAATTTATCACACAGGGTTATGGGAAGTATCTTAGATTCCAGTATGTAATGCTGGTACTATAAAACTGTATAATCTATTGTGAAATTTGTTCTTAGAACAGTGCAAGTCTTTGTTTCGTGGTATTAAAGTTAAAATCATATACAAGAATCTTTCTTTTCTATTTATCTTCTCTGCATCATTGCAGACATAAGAACTTCATTCAGTTTGATTAGTGCTGTGACTGTTCAACATTGGTAGTCTGTCTTCTGCAGGAATTCATGTTCTGTCTACACATACTTCCCAGGGCTCGACTAGTATCTCTATTCCCATGCCCAGTGTATTTCATTCTCAAGAACTGAAGGGGATTGTCTAGAATCACAAGAATATTACAGTACTGCAACCCAAAATCTAGTATAAACGCCTAAATTAGTTTTCAAATTAATAGTAAATAAAAATAGAACCAAAATATATACATTCATCTATGTAAAACAAATTGGTGTTCCATGTTTCTTTATACTTTAGGTTTACAGTTGTCTTATACATTAGTTGTAGAAACTTACTATAAGAAGAAATTGTGGACAGAAAAAGACTGTGAATTATGTCAGTGTTTTTTCTTTGGTTTTGTTTTCTTTTCTTGGTTTTTCAAGATGGTTTCTCTGTGTAGTCCTGGCTGTCCTGGGACTCAACTCTGTATTCCAGGCTGGCCTGGAACTCACCTGTCTCTGCCTCCTAAGTGCTGGCACTAAAGTGCCCTGCAGTTTTGCTCCTCTAAGCAAAATAGTTTATTACAATAAACTAGAGTTATTTTGATCTTAAAGTGCAATGATAAAATATCATTTATACAAATTATTGTTTGGAAAAGTAGCATCCTCAAAAGTAGCATACTTCAAAGGACTTAGCAAATTTTAGAAACTAATCAAAATCATGCCTCTGCTTCTTTGCACACAGGTTTCTTTGCTGTTTCTCCTTGCTTTTTTGGTGTGATATGTGTATACTTAAAACACATTTTTTTTTTCCTTTGTTGAATACCTAAAATACCCTAAGCCCTCTCAAACTCTTGGTTTTGGTGTTCGGGTTTAAATTTGTGGGTATTGACCAAGCATTATGGCTCTTTCAAATAAATAAATCTCATGCTGTTCTGTAGTAGTTCAACCTATTAGCAGGATACCAGGGAGTTCTTATGTAGACATTCTACTAGGATTTTAGGATTCTCTGATCAAAGTTCTTTACTTGTAAATGCATCTCCATGGACAAGCACATCATGCAAATATTTGAAAATTGGAGTTTCTTCCAAATGTATCTCCTAGGGCCAGATGAGAAGTAAAATGTCTTCTCTCTTCCCATTCCATTTGGTTTAAGATTAGTTACTGGAGAAATCACCTGAAAAGTTACCTAAACTACTTTTTTTTTTTTTATTATCTGAGAGAGTCTTGCTATGTTTCCCAGGTTGCCCTTCAATTTTCTATTCTTCTGCCTGCCACCTGCCTTAGTTTCCAAGATGCTAAGATTATAGGCACCATGCACTGATAAAGTAGAACAAGTTGGTTTTTGTAGTTGTTTGTTTGCCTTGTTGGAAATCCCAACAAGCCCAGGGCCTTGTTGTTGTTAAGCAAGCTTTCTAACTTCTCAGAGACATTCTTAGTCCCAAAGGACCTTTTATCACTTTTTTTGTTAAAACTTAAGCTTTAGAGTTACTTATCTTCCTGTTGTAAACAGATCTTTTGGTAAGCATCTTTTTCTACAATAACAAGATGTGTATCTATATTTGGAGCCAGAGGAGTGTGCCATGTCCCAAGCACTGTATTTAAGCCTTAGGGATATAATGGTAAACAAAATGCATGTGCTTTTATGGAAGTAAAGATATGTTTGTCCAATAATGGTGGGAAAGAAAAGTACAGAGAAACCATGAGTGTATACAGTAGGAGAAGTTCATGTTTGAGTGATTGAATATGGGAATGAAATGACTAGGGAAGTCCCTGGAGAAATAAGCTGAAATTAAAAAAAAAAAAAAAAAAAAGAGTAAAATGGTGAGGGGGGATGAGCAAGTGTTTTTGAAAAAAGGAACATTATGTAAACAGCTTTTGAGACCAAGGTGTCTGAGTAGAGAGAGCGGGAAGAATGGCATGAAGAGTCTGGAAAAGATGGCTATGACCAGATAATCAGGGTCTGAGAGGCTATATAAAGATGAGGTCTTGCTGGACCTTTAACCCCAACACTTGAAAGTTGGAAGGTAGAGAGAGGCAGAGGCAGGTTGATCTATGAGTTTGAGGCCAAGCTGCTCTACATAGTGAGTTCCAAGACAGACAGAGCTACTGTCAGTTAAAAACCCAAATTAAAGAAAAGATGTGGCCTTTATCTTAGGAAAGCTATTGTTATTCTTTGTATATATGTATCTTATGTAGTTCCTGGGGATGGAACCTAGGACCTTAAACTTGCTAGATAGTTGTTCTATCACTGAACTACACAACTAATGAAATTATATTAAATAGTACTGTTGCAGTAATAGCTTTTCTCTACCTTTCTATTTTGTAGAGAATGTTCAGGCTTCTTCAGACATTTTTCTCTAATGTCTTAAGTTTTTAAGCACTCCTGTCATGGTTATAAGGCTTTGTTTTTATCTTTGTGTTCTTTGAGATAAGGTTTCTTGTAGTATAGGCTGGCCTTGAACTGTCTGCTCTGTGTAGCTGAGGTTGACTTTAAGATGCTCCTCCTGCTTCTACTTCCTGAATACTGGGATTATTGGCATATGCTACCAAGCTCCACTTAAGCACTCTACAGTTTTGAAAGATTTATTTCTATGTTATAGACATATATACCTTCTCCCATTCAGAGTCCTACCTGCATGTCTAAATGCTATATTTTGAGACCTTGGATTCTAGAATAATGGATTCAATAGTGTAGTCATCAGATTTTTAGCTTTATATGATAAAATGTATAAGGAAAGTTAAGCCAGTGAGATGGCTCAACTGCTAAAGACACCACTTAGCCTAATGACCTGAACTTGTTCCCCAGAACCAAAATGGTTGAAGGAAAGAACTGATTTCTGAAAGTTGTCCTCTGACCTTGACACATGCGTCATGTATGTGCTTATACCCAAACACAAAATAAATAAGTGAATATTTAAAAAAGATTAAGAAAATCTACCTTGCATAGTGTAGATGCTAGAGTATTTTTTTATCAACTTTTGCTATTTTGAGGTAATACAGTGTAAAGCTTTGTACCTGCTATCTGAGTATATATATATAATTAGGCAGTGATCACAGTCTCTTCAGCATAAAAACTTGGTTTTCTTTGTGGGATTTAGTCTAATTCAGATTTGAGGTTTCTATGTGAATCTTGTTTCAGAGTGTTAGCCACTTAAGGATTTTTAAAATCTCTTTCTGCTGATTGCTTCAGAGTTGTCAGGTATTTATGCTTGGAATCAACTACCTTAAAGTTTCAAAATTTTTACCCATTGTTTTATTATCATAATGCTTATTTCCTGAGAATATTTGGATGAATAACAAAATACTGTGTTTTTTTGTTGTTGTTCTTGATTTTTGTTTTGCCCCAAGACAGGTTCTCACTATGTAGCCCTGGCTGGCTAATGTAGACTAGGCTAGGTTGGAACTCAAAGAGATCCATCTGCCTCTGCCTCCTAAATGCTGGAATTAAAGTTGTATACTACTGTGATGGGCCTAATACTTATTTTATACTGGTCATCCAACTAAATTATTTCTAGCCTAAAATCAAATATGCTTGACAAAAATGTTTCTTTTCTTTCTCATCATCTGACCCAGCTAAAATGTGGATACAGTAGATATAAGAGGAGAGGAAAGGGAAAGAAAACTTTGCCATTTTTTTTCAGAAGCACCTGTGGTAGGCATGGTAGTCATATACACCTGTAATCACAGCTTCGGGAAATGGTGGCAGAAAATTCCTTGAATGCATACTGAGTTTGAGAACAGCCTGGGGTATACGAGATACTTTATTTACTTATTTGTGTGTATATACAGGTACACATGTGCCATTGCACATTACATATTGGGGTCAGAAGGTAACTTGCAGCAGTCATTTTCCTCTACCTTGTGGGTACTGGGAATCAAACTCTCAGGCTTTATAACGTCTATTTAATTAGCCATTATGCCAACCCTTAAGTTTTTTTCTTTCTTTCTTTTTATTCATTATTGTGTCTTCATGGTGAGTACATATCACAGTGTGTGTATTGAGATAGAGGACAACTTAGTAGTACTGGATATCTCCTTTCACCTTTACATAGGTTGCAGGACAGAACTCAGGTTGTGAGGGTTGGTTAGAAAGCACATTTAGTTTTTGATTCAGGGTCTTACTGTGTAGTATTGTCTGGTTTAGAACTCACAATATAAACTAGGCTGGCCTTGCAGTTACAGGGCTGCTCCTTCCCCATGTCTGGCATGCCCAGATCTCTCAGCTCCTCCAATCTCCCTATGCAGCCTTGGCTGTCCTGAAACTTGTTTTGTAGAACAGGCTGGCCTCAGATTCACAGAGATCCACCTGCTTCTGCCTCCCAAGGGCTGGGATTAAAGGCATGTGCCCCCACCACCTGGCTAACCCAGATTTTTGAGACAAGGTTTCATGTAGCCTAGTCTTGGCTAGCTTTAACTTCCTGATCCTTCATTTCTTCTCCAAGTTCTAAGATTATAACACTGGATTCATAAGGTTAAATTCCATCCTTCCTTTCTTATTTCTAGTAAAAAATACTAAAGTCTTTTATTTTGATTTTGTTTTCTAAACAGTCTCACTGTGTAGCCCTGGCTGTCCTGGAACTCATGTAGACCAAGCTGGCCTTGAACTCACAAGGATCTGCCTGCCTCTGCCTTCCCAAGTGTTGGGACTAAAGGTGTGTACCACTACATCTGGTAAAAAATGCTGGTCTTAATCTCAGTTCCTTACATTGTTTTGGAATGATAAATTATGGTAGTGACTTTAGTTTGTAGGCCTTCTGTTTTTGTTCTTTGAGGTACAGTTTCCCTGTTGTAATTCTGGCTGTCCTGAAACTCACTGTAGATCAGGCTGGTCTTGAGATGCACTTGCCTCTGTTTCTTGAGTGCTGGGATTAAAGACGTGCCACCACCATCCAGCTTGCAGACCATTACTCTGTCTGTTGGTAAAGGTGCTTGTCACCAAACCTGACAACCTGAGTTTAATTCTTAGAATCCACATACTAAAAACAAAGAAATGACTCCTAAAAGTTGTCCTCTGACTGCCACATGTGCACACACATATATAAAAATAAGTTAAAATGTAATAAATTTAAAAAACAGCTTTGAGTAATTACTGTCTTTTGAATATATAGTTATTGAGTAACCATTTTGATAGACCAGTGGTTCTTAATCTTCCTAATGCTGTGACTGTTTAATACAGTTCCCCACGTTGTGATAAACCACAACCATCAAATTAATTTTTGCTGCTACTTTTGCTACTGTTATATGAATCATAATGTAAATATCTCATATGCAGATGGTCTCAGGTGCCCCCTGTAAAAATTCAACTTCCAAAGGGGTAACTATTCACAGGTTGAAAACCACTAGATTAGCTAGTCCTTCCTAATATTCTTTGGGGTATAGTGTTGGGTTTTGTTTGTGTGCATGCTTGGGTGGTGGGAGGTCAGGGCAATCTTATGTGGAGGTCGTTGCCTTTCACTTTGCTTGAAATGGGATCTTTTAAGTTTTGTTCTGTTTTTCCTATTGCATATGCCAGACTAGCTGTTCCCCTTGAGCTATCAGGGATTCTGTATTTATGCTGCATATCTGGATTTTACATCTGAGGATTTGATCTCAGGAATTCGAGATTGTGTGTAGCAAGCACTTTTACCCACTGAGCAATCTTTCCAGCTGTGTACATCTTTTGAGACAGGGACTCATTAATAGCTCAGGCTGATACTGAACTTAAAATCCTCCTACTTCAGCCTCTGTAGCTTGGATCACTTAGGGCTGTTGGCCACCATGCCTGGCTTATCTGGCTTGTGTGTCTGTGTTTCTTTTTATTTTATTTTATTTTCTTTATTATTTTTATTTCTAAGGTATAATTTTTTTTTTTACATGTAGTAATTCACTCATCTGAACATATAGTTAGTTAGGCATTTTGCCAAACCCAGAAGTGATAATCAAGATAAAAAAAATTTTTAAATTTTTTTCTTGCCACTTTTACTGTGAACCTTTCCTTACTCCATGTTTTGGGTTTGTTTATTTTAATTTATCATTTTCTCCCTCCCTCTGCTCCTTCCAGGACCCCTCATCTACCCACCTGATTTCATTAAAAAAAAACAAAAACAGCTAGGTGCGGTAGCATGTGACTTTTAATCCCAGCACTCTTGGAGACAGTCAGGCGGATCTCTCTAGTTTTTCCATCTATTTAGTGAGTTCCAGGCCAGTCAGGGCTTCATAATGAGATCCTGTCTCAGAAAAGAAAGCCATAGAATCTGTTTTGTGTTGGCCAATTATTCCTGAGCATGTGGTGCCATCAAGTGTGATTGATAGACCCAACGCCAAGAAAACCGATTTTTCCTTCTTCTGGCAGCTATCCATTGCAGATAGCTTCTTGGTTAGGAGTGGGAGTCTATTCACATTAGGCATTTTGTCTGGTTTGAACGTTCGTGAGTCTTATTCATGTTGTAATAGTCTCTGCAGATGTGTATCAGTTCTATTGTGTCTGGAAGAGGCTGTTTCCTTGGAGTCATCCACCACTTCTGGCTCCTAAAATCTTTCTGCCTCCTCTTTTACATAGACCCCTGAGCCTTGAGGCTTAAACCCATGTTTTTAAAAGTACCTGAGTTGAGTCAGAAAATGAATATTGTGAAAGTGTTTGTAAACACATGGATCATTTTTGCTTTTGTATTTTGAAATAATCTCTCTATGTAGCCTGGATTGGCCTTGAATTTGTCTTCCTGCTGATTGACTTTGCCATTATGCTTCTATTCTTTTTTTCTCCTTTGAATCACCATTTTTTTTTAATTTTTATTTTTTATTTTTTTAAGGTGTATGGGTCTTTTGCCTGCATGCATGTCTTTACACTGCTTGCATGACTGGTGCCTGCAGAGGAGGACAGAAGAGAGTGTTGGAATCCCTGAAACAGAAATTACTGATGGTTGAGAGCCACCTTTTGGGTTCTGGGAATTGAACCCAGATCATCTGGAAGAGCAGCCTTTGCTCTTAACTCTTGAACCATCTCACCAGACCAGTTTTTTGTTTGTCTGGTTGGTTGGTTTTTGTTTTTTTTTTTTTTTAAAGAGAAGATTGGAGAGATGCTCATTCCCAGCCCTTGAGAGGCAGAGGCAGGCATATCTCTTGAATTCTAGGCTAGCCTGGTCTACAACCAGGGCTACACAGTGAAACCTTGTCTCCAAAAACAAACAAACAAAAGACAGGGTTTCATGTAGCCAGGCTAGCCTTGCACTTACTACATAGTCAAAGCTAACTTTAAATTTGAATTTCTGATCCTCCTGCTTCTCTACCTTGAGTGTTGATTGCAGGCAGTAAATTCCATCGTATAACAGTTTTGTTAGTGGTTAGTTATGATTGTTGCTCTTAGTTTTTTTCCTTCATTTTTTTGCTTTCTAACTTTGCTTCAACCTTTACTATACTTCTATAGCCATGTTTTACACTTCCATAGTCATTTTGTCTTTTCCTGATAGTCTTTTTTGTTTTTTCGAGACAGCGACTCTCTGTATAGTTCTGGCTGTCCTGAAACTTATTCTGTAGACCAGGCCTGCTCTTGCAATGTTCTTAGCATTTTTCTTGAAATGCTGTCTCAGTACCCCTACCCTATAGTGTTTTAGCAGACAGATTTCATGGTATATTCTACTAAGGATAAAGGTACCCCCCATATCTGTTACTGAAAAAGAATTTAACTAGCTTACTTACCTCTGATGTATCTTTAAGAAAGGCAAGAAAGAAGTAGCCCTAGGAAGATTTCAACCTCTTTACTGTGTTCTCATTTCCGGTCATTACTTCTGTAACACTTTGTAGCCTCACTGTCTCTCCGTAACTCCCACTTCTATACAAATACCTGGAGTGTCACCACCATTTAAGAAAACTACACACTACTGGATCATACAGCTTTTGCATAGCTGTGATTAAAATACCTTATGTAAGGAGAAGACATTTATTTTGGCTCATGGTTTCAGAACTGTCAGTCCATTGTGGTAGTTAAGCACATAGTGGTAGTAAACTCCTACTGTGGCAGCTAGGGAAGTAGAGAAATAACATAGAGGATGGGGGGAGGGGCTCACTTCCTGCAAGCAGGCCATACCTCCTATCATTCAGCATGTCCCAGTAATGTATTCATAATGTGAATCTGTTCATTAGGTCCCAGTCTAAATGAGTTGCTCTGCATATACAATCCTAACCTTGGGATTAACCATCATTCATAGCCTGTTCTTGACTGAGCTTTGTTACTTTTTAGTTCTTTGTAAAAATACTTTGTTCTTTCTTGTCTGCCATCTTTTCTCTTTAGTCCTCTGTCATTCTGGTTCTAGAAACTACAACAAATGTTTGTTTTCTTTTGCTGTTTAAAAATTCTACAAAAGCTTGTTGATGCTTCTGTTTATATTATGCCATTCTAATAGTTTTTTGGTTAGCGGCTATTCTTTCAGATTAAAAGTTACCAGAAGTTCATGTTTCCTTATCGTAGAGCTTCTAACTTTTATGTGAAAATGACTTGTGAAAATAGTAAATTCTACATCTATAGCAAATTTATGATTGTGTATTTTATTCTTAATTGTAGAATAAAGTAATGGCTCCACATCATCTGTTAGGAAGTATGAATTTCCATTGCTTTAATGTATTTGAAGGGCTGGGGAAGTAACTCAGGTAGAGCACTTGATAAATACATCTACATTGATTAGCTTTCATTGTCAAAATTTTCTTTTGTAACATGGAATGATAGGAAACCTTCCACTTTATAGAAAAGACAAAGCACTGTGTTTATGGAACATCATTTGGTAGTCTGCTCTTTGAGGGGACCTTATTCTTTTGGTATTTTTACTTGTATTGTCAGTTGTGTGTGAGGGAATTGGTTGTGGTTGTTTTGATTATTTTTTTGAAATAGAGTCTCACTGTGTAGCTTAGGTTGTCCTTGATCTAAATACCTAGTATCTTTGTCTTCTGAAGGCAAAGATTACAGAGACTATATGTACCTCTGGGATTTTGTGTGTCGTCAAGGAAGTAGGCACATTATATTGATTGTTACACTTAGGAGGAGAAGCACATCAAGTTCTGAGCCTTGATAGTAAGTAGTTAAGAGTAAGAAAATCACATGCTTATAAATTACCCAGAATACCTTTGCTCTCGGTGTTATATTTTAAAGTCTATACTACATTTATTACGGACTGTTTAAGTGATAACTTTTTGTTTTATTTAGCTTGTCTGCTCATTTGCAACTCACATTTACCGGTTTCTTCCACAAAAATGGTAAGTATTGTATTGGAAAAGAATGTTGGTTTTGAATTCTTTGTGTTCATTTTAAATTTTTGCTGATTTCATTTGTTTGGAATTTCTTGTTTTTTGTTTGTGTTGGATATTAAGCCTAGTGTCCCTCTCAAACAAAGCAACTGTGTTACCACTGAGTTATACCCATAGCCATCTGATGATGCTTTTAAATTTTACATTTAAAAACATAATAATGAAAGCATTTTAGTAGTTACCTCAGAAGTTCAAGAGGCCAAGGATCTTGCTTGGTATGACACATTTACATAGATGTGTTGAGTTGGTGTTATGTCATCATTGCTGCTGTGGTTTTGTTCTGATGTTTTCAGATAGAATAATAAACAGCTGAAATAGCCACTAATACTAATCTGATGTTACTAAAATGTTTGTTGTTACTAAGAAAATATATTTTATGTTAGTTTCAGTGAAAGCTGAAAGTATGTTGGGAAACTTGAGTTGTTTAAAAAATGGATGAGAGTCAAGCATGGTGAGGGTCAGGCATGGTGGTACATGCATGTAGGAGGCAGAGGCAGGTGGTTCTCTATGAGTTCAAAGACAACCTGATCTACATAGTGAGTTCCAGGCTACATAGGGAATCATTGAGATGACTCCGCAGATAAGCATCTGACCAAGCCTGATGACCTGAGTTTGATCCCCAGAACTCACATGGTAGAGGAGAGGGCAGACTCCAAGTTGTCCTCTACTTCTGTATTCACACATGTCTCTGCACAAACACACACATTCAAAATAAATAGTAAATGAATGTAAAAAGAATGGATAGTGGTGTTAGCTTGTCCATCTTGAGTTTATGTATCCTCTTGCTATGAACAGGATAAAATTTTTATCTGCTCTCTGGAACAATAATAAATAATAAAATGGTGTGGTAACCTTGATAAGTGATTCATAGTTTTTATCTTTGAAATTTAAAAATTGATCATATGTATATTCTCAGCTAATAGTTTTTAGGTTTTGCCTTAGATCTGGCCTGATTTGTATATGGAGGTAACCCAAATACCAATTTTTATTTTTTTCTTAATAATACTTGTTTTCTGTAGTACTTATATATGCATGTATACTTCAGAAGCTATAGTTAACTTTTATGACTTCATTAGTTCTGTTTGCAGGGACTTGTTTGAAACATACAGATATTATTACTAAAATGGTATCTTTGGGAACCATCTGATAAAAAACATTTTGTTTTTCTTGCCAATTGTGGTAGCACACAGCTTTGATCTCAGCACTGGGGAGGCAGAGGCAGGTGGATCTCTTAAGAGTTTCTGAGAAAAACACATAAAAAACCAGAATAGAAAACGAGCAACAAGGTTCCTAAAATTGCTGGATGTGATAGCAGGAGCCTATATACATAATTCTAGCCCCTGGGAGGCTTAGGCTAGGGGATCAGAAGTTTGGGTCATCCTCAACTACATAGCAAGTTTCAGGCCAGTCTGGCTTACATGAACCTGTTTCAAAGAAACAAAATCCCTAAAATAGCCGTAATTACTTGAGAGAGCTGAGAATGAATTTTCACGCATTGTTAGGGCTCTGTTCTCAAAATAAGCTTTGATTTGACAACCTTTTTGTTTTGGTCACTGGATTATTTTTGCCATCTTAAAATATTTTCATTGTGATTGTAATTTTCCAAGAGACCGATTCAGCCATCTTTTCCCAATATACCCTGCATAAAAATATTAGAGTGGATTTGTTTTGTTTGTTTTGTTTCAGTGCTTTTTGTTACTGAATTTGTTTTGATTTGAGTGCTAGATACCAACCCAGAACCTTAAGCATACTAGGGAAGCAGTCTACCCCTGAGCAATGCCCCATAGCCCAAGAAAATTGATTTTATATAGGAAAGAAAGTTACCTAAAAAATCTAAGCAAGGAAAAAAATAGTTGTTTTCAATATATATAGGTATGTTAGTGATACAGTAATAGTTTTGCATATTAACAAAGTTAGTATTTAAATGTTTAGGTTTGAATTATTAACCTCAGAATTTTAGAGATCAGTAAATAATAGAGCAGTACTCTGGAGCCTTGGCTTGCAAAGATTTTTGTTATTTAATCAGAAAGTATAAACTGTGATACTCAAAACTAAATTCCTAACTTTTGTTAGCCAAAGCATCCCCAAATAGTAAATAGTAGCTTAAGCTTGCTATTCCCACATAGACCAATCCATCCATCCTTCCCTCCCTCCTTCCTTCCTTCCTTCCTTTTTTCTCTTTGAGACAAAATCCTATATGTAGACCACCATGACCTGAAACTCAAAAAATATCTACCTGCCTCTACCTCCTAAATGCTGGGAATAAAGATGTTCCACTAAGTAAATTTTCTAATCATGGCTTTGGGGGAAGGAAAAAACATTATAGTTTTGTGTATAATTTTCTAAAATTATTTTACTCAAGCTTCCTGCCAAGAAGCTTTGCCTGCATTTATCATTTTTGAAGAATAGTTTTACTGTATTGTCATAAATGTTAGATTTTCAAATTAGAAGCAATCAGTAAATAGATTTAGTGTAAATTAAAATAATTGAGCCACCTTATATTGAAAGAAAATTGAGACAATTACAGTCTATAGGAAAATATGTATATTTGTTTTATGAAAGGTTGATTTATTTTTAAAAAATGCTGCAAGTCTAGAACTGAATTGGGAGGAAAAAAGAGAAAGCTTGTGGTATGTTTTCCTTTTAGGAAGTCTTTTGAGATTCCTTAGGAAAAATTTTTTTTTCTTATGTATACATTAAAAAAAGATTTTTAAGACATTGGTTTTTCTATTTAGATAAGCCATCACAAAACTCAGAAAATGAACAAAATTCTGTTACCCTGGAAGTCCTGCTTGTGAAAGTTTGCCACAAAAAAAGAAAGGTAATGTATAAAATGCTAGTAGATGAAGTAGAATAATCTTGAATTGAACGTGTTTCTGCATATCTACTTATAATTGTGAGCCAGTTTTAAAACCCCAGAAACAAGAACTGCATTGGGGCTGGGTATGGAGGCACATGCCTTTTGTCCCAGCATTTGGGAGACAGAGGCGAGCCCAGCCTGCCAGAGCTACATAGTGAGACTATGTCTCACCATGTCTCACATGTCTCACTGAGGGATGGGGAAGAGAACTACATTGGTGGCTGACTTAGGCTTACTATAAGCTGTTGGCCACCCTTCCTAATTTTTCCCCTGGTCTGAGCATCTGTACAAAATACTCTCCTTTAGAGTCACAGGAAGAAGCTATGGTCTTAGAACAGATTCATCTGTGTCTACTATTTAGTCTCATAGTTTGTTCCTTAGCTACTAATACATTAATATGGATTTAGTCTGTACATTTTTCATTAAAGGCTAAGAGAATTTTCCCCACAAGATTTTTTTACATTTATAGTTAGTTGTAAGCCCAGCCTTTAATGGCTGAGCCATATCTCCAGCCCTAAAAGATTATTTCTTTTATAGCACAGTGAGGAAAATTTTTTTTACTTGTCAGCATTTTCAGCCATTAACTTATTAATACATTGCTTCAGATTTTATTTAGAAGGTAAAATCTTTTCATCACAGAAACACCTGTCATAATGGCAGTTTCCTGAGCAGTCCACCAAAACCAACAGGATGTACTTTTAGTAGATTTAAGTCCTTGAGTCTCTCTTTTATTAAAGGCAACAAAATTAATAACGGATATAGGATGGGAATAGGCATTTATTTTCAAAAAGGATGTAGATATGTCCAATAAGCACATGAAAGGGTGGTTGAGAAGTTCTTCATTGCTATTTTTTAATTAGAGTGCACCTTAAAGAGGAATTGAAGTATATAGAGCTCCTGCTGGTGATGTTCTTTTCAGATGAAGGACTTGAAAGCTGCCAGAGCCAGACTATATGATAGGCAGTGATGTATCATATAAAAAGTATATGTAAAATTAGGACATACCACTAGTTTCTCCTACTCAACCCCCATAAAGTTTCTAAGCAGGAAAATGAAATTTTGAAATATATTATATATGAGGGAAAAACCTGTAGTTATAAAAGTTTGTCTTAGTTTGTGTTTCAGAAAAAAGAAATAATTGTAAACATCTTCAAAGGACATATATAGCCAACTGTTTATTTTAGTCATTTGTGAAATGTAAGGCTTAGGATATGGGTGAGGCTTAGTTTCTCATGTAAAGTAGAATTTTCTTTTAGTCTTTTAAAATATAGATTTCTTTCCATTATTTTTATATATGAGTATTGTGCCTACATGTATATCTGTGTACCGTGTACATACCTGAAGAGGCTAGAAGATAACATCCAATTTCCTAGAACTTGTACGTCACCATGTAGATGCTGAGAATCAAACCTGGGTCTTCTGGAAGAGCAGCCAGTGCTAGTGCTCTTTTCCACTGAGCCATCTCTCCAGCCCCAGTTTTATTTCTTTAAAAGAACTTATTAAGTTGGTTGTTGAGGCACGTGCCCGTGTTTCCACCACAAGGAAGGAAGTTGGGAGCATCACAGCTTTGAGGCCAACAGCCTGGGCTGTCAAGTCTTTAAAAAATAGTTACATGTGTGGGATGTGGTACTTTTTGCCATTTTACTTTCAGCATAATAGTTATGCAATGACTTAATTTTTCAGATGATTGCTGTCTCTTCTATTAAAGTACATATAAAAACAAATAAGGATATACTATTTTGCAACAGTGGGGCTTATAAATATCTTCCATTTCTGATGGTCCCATTTGTTACATTAAGATAGAACATTTAAGAGAAATGTTGAAGTTAGTGGGTTTTAATATTTTAAACATGCCTTCTAATTCCTATTTTTCTTTTTTTTAATTATAGTGCTTGGGATTGCACCTAGGGACACACGAATGCTCTACCACTTTTATCACCAGCTCCTTTATTCTGTCTCTTTTTTTCTTGTATTTCCAGTAATTTTGTTTATACTTTAGGTCTTGATCGATTTATTTATTTATTTGTTTATTTTGAGGAAGGGTCTTAAAATAGTCTGCTGCTACAACTCACTATATAGTCCAGGATGAACTTGAACTTCTGATGCTCCACCTGTACCACCATGCCTGTTCATATAGTACTTGGAATGGAATATAGCACTGATGGCTTTGTGCATACAAAGGAAATATTCTCCCAGTGGCACTACATCCTGTCTTGTTTTATTTACTTTATTTTTTTTGTTTATTTTACCCCATTTGCTGATAATTGAACCCACGGCCTTGCATATAGTCGGCAAGTGCTTTATCCACTGTTTGTACTTCCAGGCTCCATATCTCCATTCCAGCCTATTTATGTTTATAATATAAACTTGCCAATAACTATCAGCTAGATATTGGGTATACTGTATCGTTTTCATATTGTAATAATCTTCAGTTGCTTTAGTGTTTGAAAACTAATTGTTCCATTTTTAATTTTGCTTTACAATTTTCAGCAGCACAATTATTTTAACATGCCATTTGGTAATTGTGGCTTTTACCATGTTTCCTATAGCTGTGATTATAAGTTTTAATATAATTTATTATTGTTTATGTATAAATATAACTTATGAATCTTTACTTTGCAGGATGTAAGTTGTCCAATAAGGCAAGTTCCCACTGGTAAAAAGCAGGTGCCTTTGAATCCTGACCTCAATCAAACAAAACCAGGAAATTTCCCATCCCTGGCAGTTTCCAGTAACGAATTTGAACCTAGTAACAGCCATATGGTGAAGTCTTATTCATTGCTGTTTAGAGTAACTCGTCCAGGAAGAAGAGAATTTAATGGAATGATTAATGGAGAAACCAATGAAAATATTGGTAATTTTGTTTCTGTAATTTCATTAGACCTTATTATTGGAGATTAAAGTAGTCTCAGTGAAAATATTTAAATTAGTATTTCTTCATACTATTTAGAATTATGTATAAAATATTTCCCTTTTTAAAATAACCTTGACTTTAGGCTAAGCATGGTGGTTTGTGCCTATAATCCAGTGTTCAGAAGGCTAAGTCAGTAGAACATGAGTTTGAGGCTAGCCTGGGCTACATAATGTAACAAGACCTTGTCTAAAAAACAAAATAAGCCAAAAAAAAAAAAAAATAATTAAATAAATAAATAAATAAAAACAACTCATAAAACTTTGCTTCTTTCCAAAGTTAGAAAGACTGTTAGTCTATTGTTACTTAGCTATGCTTGAGACTGACTTTGGGCTATCCTTGTGTTGGGTGGTCTACTCACTACTTGGGTTAAATCTGAATTTCCCTTCTTGCCTGCCTGCCTGCCTTTATTCCTTCACCTCCCTATCTTCTTACTTTCTTGATTACTTCTTTCTCTCTTCATACATGGTCTCACCATTGCCTATGCTAGTCTCAAACTGGACTTGTGATCCTGGTAGCTCAGCTCTTGAAGTGTGGGACTATAGGGGCATGGCATTGTACTATCTTGAACATGAACAGCATAATACATACCACATATAGGTCCCTGTATTCTTCCAGCTGATCCGAATTCATCTTTGAGGTAATCATTCAACAAATACAGAGGTGCTGGCAATACAAAGTTAATTAAACATGGCAATACTATTCTAAGCAGGCTTACAACATAGTTTAGGGAACGAGATATAGAATAAGTTAAATTGAAATGAACAATAGTATAAGAGGTATATGTGAAATGTTGTTTGAAAGTTCTTACGAGGAGCTGGAGAGATGGCTCAGTGGTTAAGAGACTTGTTGCTCTTACAGAGGACCCAGGTTTGGTTCCATCACACTCTGGCAGTTATCTGCTGTTTGTAACTTCAGTTTGAAAGGATCTGAACACCCTCTTCTGGCCTTCTTGGGCACTGTATGCACATGGTGCACAAACATAAATATAGACAAAAACACTTATAAAATAAACGCATCTCTTTTTCAAAAAATTCTTATAATGAAACTCTGAATAGAGATGAGGTGCCTGCCTAGCATGAGTCAGTCCAAACAGGTTAGCATTTGCAAAGATGGATTCTAATGGTCAGTAATGTCAGGAAGTAAGGGCAGACGCCACTGAGTTGTACAGGCCTGTAGTCCCAGCACCTAGTAGACCAAGGCAGGGAGATTAGAGGTGAAGGCCAGCCAATTTATAGCCATTTCCAGACCAGCCTGAGCTATATTATTTGATCGTGTTATAGCAAAATAAAGATGGCCATAATATATGTTAAAATTCCAAACATGAAGCAAGTGAGTGAATATTATAAACATGGTAATTTGTATTTTGTTTGGATAAATATAGCACATTTTACCTTACAACATTAAATGGGATCATATATTGCAGGTGATACACTGGTTATTTAAGTAATTGTTTTACAAAAAAATTTATTTAATTTAGATGTCAGTGAAGAACTTCCAGCCAGGAGAAAACGAAATCGTGAAGATGGGGAAAAGACATTTGTTGCACAAATGACAGTGTTTGATAAAAACAGGTAATATTAATGGGCAAGTAAGACTTCCATAGTGTTCTGCAGATGTTTCATTCTGAAGCAGAGTAATGGCAATATTATTGCTTTTGTTTTCTTCTAATGAATGTAAAAAAATAGCAAATTCTGAATTTTTTTCTTTTATCATATAATGAGCGGTAAGCACAGATAAGGAACTCTGAGAGGCTCAGTTAAATTTGTTTATTCAAGAAGTGTTTTCTGAGTTATCTGCTTTTTGACAAACCTTTCTAAACAGTGAGAAGGCACAAAATCCCTGTCTTCATGCAGCTTAACTTCTAATGTAGGCTATAGACATCTCTACAAAATATCAGTTAATGTCAGTGAATGGTAAGTGCCGTGGAGAAACATTAGCAAATAAGTGGTTATCAGGCCTAAATGAAATGGGTTCTAGACAAATCTTAGGATAGTAACTAAAGTTTAGAAAGCCATTTGTCTGTAATCCTGTGTAAATATGTGTACATTTGGCACAAGGTATCAAAGAAGTGAAACATCTTAGCACAAATAAAAGAAGATGCAGGAAATACAGCATTTTTTTAAACATATAGTTAGAGAATGGTACATGAGCCATGATTTCCTGTACTAGGCTGATTGCTGGTATTTAGCAATGTAACTCAAGTAGTATGTTTTGTTTTTGGGTTTATTTTGTTGATGTTGTTTGGTTTTTGGTTGTTTCGAGACAGGGTTTCTCTGTTGTAACTCTGACTGTCCTGGAGCTCACTCTGTAGATCAGGCTGGCTTCAAACTGAGATCCGCCTCCACCTCCGCCCCTGCCTCCGCCTCCTGGGTGCTGTGATTAAAGGCATGTGCCACCACTCTCCAGCTAAGATAGTATGTTTAATGTCAGATTTGATTATAGATCAAAGTGTTCATTTGAAAGCAATTGGAGGGAAAGATGTATCAGTCATAGAGTGCTAGCTTAGCATGCACATGACCTAGGGTTTGATCCCCTAATATGGAGACTAAGAAAGGTAGAAAGACAGAAATCCTCTAGAAAGCAGTGGTGTTGGTGAAACTGGATGAGGTGTACTAGGTTTCACTGATAATGTGTTCTGTGCAGCTAGGGGCACATTGTGTTTTCTTTTTTATTCTTTGTATCTCATATACATGCTTATTTATATGAAATAAATTGCTGTTTTACTTTAATGAAGAAAAATGTTAAGAAACTGGATGAATTTTTACTCATGTTTTAATTTTGAAAATTTCTAATTATGTAGAAAAGTTCAAAGAATATTTTTGTAATATCCACACACCCTTTTCCTTGATTTGTAACATTTTACCTCTTTTGCTTTGTTTCATTTCTGTGCTGAACCATTTGAAAATATTCTTAATCCTCTCCTTGCTATGCTTCAACGTGAATTTCTGAAGAACAAAGCCATTTCCTGATAGCCACTTTCCTGTGCACAGCGTATCTATCTTCCCAGTTGACACTAGCACTTTCCAGTTGACACTATTATTTTGTTTGTTTTGTTTGGGACAGTCTTATTATTTATTTAGTCCATTCTGGTCTCAAATCTTGATCCTCCTGCCTCAGAGTCTTGAATGCTGGGAATACAGGCAGGCAAGTTATTACTGTGTTCAGCTTTTTTTGTTATTTTATTTTGAGTGTTGCTGGGTATTGAATCCCTTGTGTAAGTGCTCTACCACTGACTAACTGTATCTCTACTCAGTTGTGTTCTCTATATTCTGTGCATGTCATTTCTACCTGGTCTCCTTCAACTTGGTTTCCTTCTGGATTTTTTACACCACCTGCCCACCACCCACCACCCATCCCCGAAAGTGTATTGCTGTTCCACAAGGTGGCCTCAGACTTCTAGGATTAAGCAGTCTTTCTGTCTCCGTTTTTTAAATAGCCGAGGATGTGGGAATGTGCCACTTGCCCCAACTATGGTTTTAAAGATCAGGTCTGTAGTTTTGCAAAATATATTCCATTTGGTCCTGTGTGATTGGTTTTATATGATTAGGCTGATTATAAACACTTGAGAGACACCAGTTGGTGATATGTTACTTCTGCTATGTCATAGACACGGATAATGAAAGGTTCGTGTTACCTTGACTTAGTCATGTTGCTTTTCATTAATGAACTTGTCATCTGCATGGTAGTACAGGAACCTGGTTGGATATCTTCACTTAACACCTTTTATCCTGTAGTTTTGATAAATCTTAATTTAAAACCGGTCACATTAGCAGTTGCTAAGTGCTGTTTGTTTTTTTTTTCTCAATGGTTTATTCATTGATATTTTTCTGTTTCTCTGTGAACAGAATTTTTTGTTTGGCTTTTTGTTTTGTTTTGTGAAATACCAATATGGATTAGCAGCTATATTTTTAGTTACTTTGTTTTCATCTACTTGTGTTGTTACTCGTTTTAATGCGCAATTTATTCCAAATTTGGTTATAAGGAGCCTTTTCAAACAGACTTGAGTCTCTTTTTTACCTTTTTAGGCTTCTTTATTCAAAACTTAAAATATCCTTTTCCTAACTGTTCTGAGATTGCATTTTCTTTCAGGACTCCTGGTATTGCTTTTAGTAAAGAATGATTTTTATGAACTACAATCTTGAGGTTAGATGTATCAAAAGGTTTTCTTATAATCTCACATTGAAGTCTCCCGAAAGAATAACCCAAATGTAAAAACCATGAAGAGGAAGTTTGGAATATTGAGCAAAAATAAAAACGTAAGACTTTCAGAGAACAAACGCCACCATGAGCAGAGTGAAACTATGATAGGTGTGATGTCACATGCCTATAATCCCAACTACTGCAGAGGCTTGAACAGGAGGGTTGCTTGAATCTAATATTTCAAGGCTAGTCTGGTTCCTTGTCTCAAAGTGACAAATGGGGAAGTTATTTTGAAATCATATGGTGATAGTTCTTAACTTCTCTGATACGAAACTACTGTGCAGCTCTTAAAGACTGCAGCGTCTGGATAGTGAAGTACATCTCAAATTAGATAACTGCCTGTGCTTCATAAAAGACCCTGTCTCAAAACAGTAACAAAAATCCCATAGTCCAGTACAACAACAACAAAGGATATAATGAATTTTTAAGAGAATGTAAGGGAATTCTTAAACAATTGAAAATATAAGATTTCTGAATTAAAAGTACACCGAGATGTACTTTTTTTTCACTTAATCAAATTGATAGATCAAAAAACTTAATAAAGTGCTGTTAATGAGGCTGTGAGGGGAAGGCCTCCCAACACATTATAGGTAGGAGAGTGTTGGATTGTAACAGTCAATTGAGCTGGGATATTACTTAGCCATGTGTAAAGCACAAAAGAGTCATCTTTATGTTTAGTAGTACATGATTGTATTTCCCACTAAAATAAATATTTTTTGCAAAAGACAGACTTTTAATTAAAAAAAAAAGACTGAATTAACTATTGTTACACCGTGAAGGACTAAATTCAAATAATAGATCATGGAAACAACACACAATAAAAATCCTTAGATCTCAAAATTATTTGATGCTAAGAGTGGTTGGACTTACTTTAGTGATTGTAGTCACTTTAGTGTAGACTTTAGTGATTGGATTTACTTGCTAGGCCTGGGTATTGGTGTTACTCTTAAGGCGGTTCTTTACTGTTTTTGTGTGATACATTTTCTGAGAAGAACAGCACTTGGCGTGTAAAATTGTGGAGGATTTAAGTTGGAGTGTGCAGTCTTTAGTGCCTGGCTCATAGTAAAGTACTTAGGAAATATTAGCTATCATCATCTAATGGGACCTCTAAAAAACTGAAGAAAAGCCACGTTCTTCCAGTGCACAATCAGTAGTTAGCATGATAAAGGAATGATTTTTAGAATAGTAGTAAATGCCAGTGTTTAAGCATGGAAATCATATAAATCGATACAATATTTGTACATTTCTACACATGTTAAAATGATGCTGTGTAAGTTTATTATTTCAGTGATTTCCTTCACCCATGAAATATTTACTGAGCACTTGTATGTGACATGTTCCCTTAGGTACCCAGTTCACAGGCTTGTTGTCATTTAAACCATTAGTTTACAAAGCAGATGTATTCTCTAGTTATATTGTTGTAATTGCATGCACTTAATACTGCTTTTTTCAAACCTGGAATGTAAATAATTTAAAATCTTGCTGTGTATGTAAAGTAGTATACAAATTTAATGCTTTTTAGTGTAAATCTAGAATGTAGACTTTGTGTCCTTGCAATAATACACAGGTTACTTTATAAAATGTATGTGTTTGTGTTAACAGGCGTTTACAGCTTTTAGATGGGGAATATGAAGTAGCCATGCAGGAAATGGAAGAATGTCCAATAAGCAAGAAAAGAGCAACATGGGAGACTATTCTTGATGGGAAGGTATGGATGACTTAGAAGGTTAAGAAGACTGTAGTTGTCTTATTTTGGTTGATGTTTTGTTCCCCAAATGCAAATGTATTGGAAATTAGGAGACTTTATTTTTTGTTTTTTACATTAAATAATTTATGAGGCAAGATGTTGTTTTATACTCCTCACTTTTCCTGGAACTCTGCCTCTGTCTCCCAAATGGGGTTAAAAACTCATGATACTATCTGCATGACTCTCCCCTCCCATTGTGTTTGTGTGTGTGTGTGTGTGTGTGTGTGTGTGTGTGTGTGTGTGTGTGTGTGAGAGAGATTGTGTGTGTGAAATGCATATACACACACACTCAAACACCATGGTATTCAGGTCATCAGGTTTGGAGGGAATTGTTTGTGTGTGTGTGTGTGTGTGTGTGTGTGTGTGTGTGTGTGTGTGTGTAGTGCCTTTACCCATTGAGCCATATTGCTTGCTCTTAGAATCCTTTGGTTTTATACTTGGAAAATTACAAGTAAAATGGCCTAGTCAGAAAATGTAGTAGAAGGCATTGTGCTTAGGAACCTGGCTGTCAGATTCACATCTCTGTTGTTACCTATGTGGCATTTGACAAGTTAACTCATTTGCCTTGTTTCTCTCTTGTGTAAAATGAAGACTAGAATTGAAAGATTATATAGGAAATGAAATATGTTTAGCATGTGCCTGACATTCAGTACTTGTTAAATAAATGTTATATACTATTTAAAATTACATTCATAGTAACAGCAAGTAGCATGTAATGACTAGTAGTAAATTTATTGAGAAATGCGTAAAAATTAGATATATCATACCCAATATAACTTCTATGAAGTATTAAAATATAGGTGTACAAACATTTTTCAGTGTGAAAATTAAACAAAAACAATAACAGTGTCATTTCTTTCTAAATATGTCAGTGTAGGCCTGGCAGTGGTGGTGAACGCCTTTAATTTCAGCACTGGGGAGGCAGGCGCATCTCTGTGAGCTCAAGGCCAGCCTGGTCTGTAGAGTGAGTTCCAGGACAGCCAGAGTTACAACAGAGAAACCCCATCTCGGAAAAAAAACATTAAAAAAAACATGTGTGTGTGTTTGTATCAGTGTAGCATCACAAGGAATTGGAAGAACTTTCTAGGTAGAATACCATGAGGTTAAAAAGAAATGGAAATCTTGGAGCCTAGTAGGATAGTGTACATCTGTAATCCAGCACATCACAGGCAGAAAGATTATATGTGCATGACCAGCCTGAAATGATATGATAACAATCCTAAGAATATTCAGATCACTAAGAGACAATCTTGAAATAATTTGATACATATTTGTAATTGAGCTTATAATTAATGTAATAGTGTAGATCTATATGGGCAAAAGTAACTTCATTAAATGTCAAAAAACTGATAAATTCCAAAAGGACAATCAGGTGTGATGTTGTACACATTTAATCCCAGCATGAGTTTGAGACTGTCCTGGTCTATATAGTGAGTTGCCCAATTGCCAGGGCTATGTAGGGAGAGACCCTGTTTTAAAATAGAAAAGTTCAAGAAGGTTTATGAATATGTATATATAAATTAACACTTCACAACTTCAGGAAAAATGCTGATGTATATTAATAAAAATTTGTGCTAAAGAAGGCACTTCTGAGGGTACATACAATACAAAATGCCTGAGTAAAATGAATCGTTTTTGAATTGCAAAAATCTGAAGTGAAAAAAAAACGAGTGGCTGAATATGGCAGCATACATGTAATCTCATCACTCAAGAAGCAGACAAAAGGATCATGAATTCAAGGCTATCCTAGGCTACGTAGCAAGGTCTTGTTTTAAAAAAAGAAAGTTCAGACTGGAGGGTCTCCTCAGTTGTTAAGAGCACTTGCTACTCTTCCAGAATACCCAAGTTCCATTTCCAGCAACCACATGGCAGCTTGTAGGTGCCTTATTCTAGTTCTAGGGGATCTGTCACCTTGTTCTGGCTTCCTTAAGTACAAAGGCACACAGTGCCCAGACATACATACAAGCAAAATACCCATACACATCCTATCAATCAATCAATCAATCAATCAATCAGAAAGGCCGGGTGTGGCAGCAAACGTCTTTTAACCGCAGCACTGGGGAGGAAGAGATAGGTGGATCTCTTGAGTTTGAAGCCGGCTTGGTTTACAGAGCAAGTTCCAGGATAGCCAGGACCACATAGACAAAACATGTCTCAAAAAACCTACGTAGGTAGGTAGATGGATGGCTCAGGTTTGAGATGTAGATCGGTGGTTAAGAACACTGGCTGCCTTTCAGAGAACCTGACTTCAGTTCCCACCACCTATGTGGCATCTCACAACCATCAGTAACTCTAGTTCTAGCTCTTATTCTAGCTTCTGAAGGCACCAGACACACACAGTATACAAACATACGTGCAAACAACCACTTACAGACAAAAAAATTAACTATCTTTTTTAAAAAGGAAGGAAAACCTGGCAGGACCAGGGAAATAAATGATTCAGGAGATAAATGTGCCGGTAGTAGAAGATCAAAGACCTGAGTTCAGATCCTTGAAATCTGTGTAAAAGCCAGATAGGAGTTTTGGTGAGATAGCTCAGCAGGTAAAAGCACTTGACACTGAGCCAGAAGACCTGAGACCTAGATAGTACAAAGAGAAAATCAATTTCAGAAAGTTGTGCTGACCTCTGTGCATGTATGTAGGCACACAATAAATAAGTAGAAAAGAGTTTAATTTTTTAAAAATTATTTTAAAAATCTTGACTTTTTTTTTTTTAACTGCCACACATGTTCTGTAGCACATACGCATCTTCACACATAAACATGCACAAACAAAAACCGTGGGGTCAGAGCTTTAAAGCTCTTGGTTTGTTACTCAACAAAGACCAAGGAATGTAGTTTGGTGGCAGACTACTTATCATGCTCTTCACCCTGGCTTAAGATCCCTGCACTGGGGGTGGGGGTCGGGGATCAGAAGACAACTTTCAAGAATAGATTCTTTTCTTCCTCTCTGTGGAAATGGAACTCAAGTCATCAGTCTTTTGCACCTTTACCCACTGAGCAAGCTTGCTGGCCCTCAAGTTGTCTTCTTGTTAGTTTTTATTCATTGAGAATTTCAAATATGCATATATTTTAATCATATTCAGAATACCCCACTCACCACCCCCATCCAATACCCAGTCTGTTTTTTTTTTTTTAATGACCTGCCAATTCTAATTTGTACTGCACATACGCTTATAGGTGTAGGGCCTATCCACTGGAGAGTGGTTGATTTACCAGGAGCCACCTCAGTTCTTTACAAGCAAATTTGATTCTAGTAAACTAAAAAGATTCCAATATTTATAACAGAATGCAGAGATTTTTTTTTTTATTCTTATATGTGATGGCATAGGTAATCCCAGTGAAATAGGAATTTCTACCCAGCCAGGGCTATATATCATATGAGACTTTATCTCAAAAACACCAGGAAGAAGGGATTGGAGGTAGGTATGGTAGGATACACCTTTAATTTCACCTCTTGAAGGAAGAGGCAAGCAGATCTCCATGATTTGGCGGCCAGCCTTGTCTACATAGTGAGTTCTAAGCTATCGAGGAATACAAAGAGGTATCCTTGGCTAAAAATAAGGAGGTAGTTTTGCTGGAGAGATGGCTCAGTGAGATCATTGGCTGCTCTTTCAGAGGGCCCGGATTCAATTTTTATCACCCACATGGTGTCTCACAGCTGTCTAACTCCAACCCTAAGATATTCAGTGCCTTCTGGCCTCTGTGAGCACTACATACATGTGATGCATATTTTTTTAAATATTCATGGAAGGCAAAATACATACTCAAAAAAATAAAAGAAAGTCACTCTTTCTCTCCATGCAGTACATGGGATTGAATACAGGGCTCACATGTTAGACAAAGCATGTTCCAGACTGAGCTACATTTCCAGCCCTCTTTTTTTCTGTGTATGCATGCTTGAGTATTGTTTTCATAGTATATGTGCACATGTGTGTTTTGGGGGGATGCGTGTTCGTTTGTGTTGTGTCTATAAGACCTCAGCCATCCTACTTTATTACACTCTGCCTTATTCCTTTTATAGCAGGATCTCTAACTGAAAATGGAGCTTTGCTGATGGCCCAGCAAACTCCAGTTATCTTCCTATCAATACTCCCAAACACTGGAGTTCAAGCAAGCATGTTTCCACATTTGGACTTTTCACCTGGGTCCTGGGATCCAAACTTAGGTCTTTATGCTGCACAGAAAGCACTCTTACCCACTGGAGCTATCTCTCCAGCTGTCCTCAACCCAAATTTTTTTTTTATATGTATTTTGCTTGCCTGTATGTATGTATGTACCTACACATATGCCTGGTGTCCCGAGAGGTCAGAAGAGAATGTCAGATCTCCTAGAACTAGAGTTCAGGTAGTTGTGAACTACTGTGTGGGTGTTGGAAACCAAACCTGAGTCTTCTGCTAGAGCAACCAGTACGCTTAATTGCTGAGCCATTTCTCCAGCTCCTTAGGGATGTGTAATCACTCAACAGTATATCCTTAGTCTCCAAAAACCTACCAGTTTCTTTTTTAACGTGTGTGTGAGACACAGATGCCACACTACATTTGCCAGGACCATAGGACAGTTTGTGGGAACCTGTTCTCTCTTATTATAAGGTATCTGGAGATCAAACTCAGGTCATTAGGTTTGGTGTAGCAAGTGTCTTTACAATTAGCCATCTCATCAGCAACCAGTGAGTTTTACATAGTGAAAAACAGGAAAAAACTGATACCTAACCCCATTAAAAAAGATGATTGGTGGGGTGGGTCTGGAGATCTGGCTCAGCTTTTAAGAGCACTGACTGCTCTTCTAGATGTCCTAAGTTCAATTCCCAGCAACCACATTTGGTGACTCACAACCATCTATAATGGGATCTGGCATGCGGCTGTACATGTAGATTGAATACACATAAATAATAAATCTTAGATGATAGCTTGACAGATTTCTGATACTTTGTTTTACTGATTGTAAAATAATAACCTACATACTCTAAAATTTAGTGATAGTGGGTTATCTTGGGAATGGGAATTAAATCAATTTTTAATACAATTTTTCTTCATTTTATTTATTTATTGAGACAGGGTTTCACTGTGTAACCCTGACTGGCCTGGAACTGACTATGTAGACCAAGGTGACCTTGATCTTACAGATACCTGCCTGTCTTTACCTCCTGAATGCTGACATTAAAGTTGCCACCAAGCCTGCCTAATATATAATTTCTAGTATTCTGTTTATTCATGAGAATATGAGTAGAATAATTTTTGTTTTGTTTTCCCTAAGCAGTGAATCAAGAGGATCTAACACCTTTTTTTGGTCTTTTGAATGCACCAGCCGCCCCTGTGATACACATGCATACATGTAGGCAGTACACCCATACACATAAAATAATAATGACTTCAATTTTTTATTTTTACAAATATGGATGTTTTATTTATGTATAAATAAATTTGATAAAGAAGACTTTAAGGAGCTAGACGCTAGATAGATCAGTTAGTGTTTAAAAGCATTGGCTGTTCTTCCAGATGATCTAAGTTTGCAACTTAGGTGCAAACAGCCATTTGTAATTCCAACTCTTGGGCACCTGATACTTCTGTCCTCCCTGGGCACTATGCTGTACTCATGTGTAACCCACATTCAGACATACACACACTTAACTCACAATTAAACATAATAAAAATATATCTTTTTGAGAAAAAAAAGTCTTTCAGATTATTTTCCAAGAATGAAAATCAGGGAAAGCAGCTACAATATTGTAGCAGAAGGAACTGTTCTTGTCTTTGGATGGTGAGGAAGGAAGGACCTGGTCATTCCACAAGAGCAATGGGACAAAAGAGTAAAGTAGAATAAATGCCAGGAAAAAAAATAATCGTACCTGGGAAGAAATGTAGATTTTAAGAGAAAACTTAATGGATTTTAAAAAACATACTAATAGATCAAAGTAACATTAATACCATCAATGGTAATATGTGCAAGGCAGTTGGAGAAGAGAGATGAAATTTATAAATATGAGAGAGTCATTGTGACTGATAAGTTACTGGAGGGGTAAGGTGTGAGATTGAAGCAAATGGTTAAATGAGTTAAGGGCTATGGAGACCAAGGATAGAGTTGTCTTATTAAGTGATTTGGGAAAGCAGCAGAGATAAGTTTACCATCCCCAGACCAAAGATGCACAAGAAACATATAAGTGAAGCTGAGTGCTGTCAAGGAAAAATTACTACTTGTTAATATGCCATAGTGATAGAATTGATCACCTAAGATCACAGCTGCTGGCTGACAGGCTTTGCTTTGTTTTACTTTATACTTATTTATTTGTTCATTTTCTGAGACTAGAGACAAGGTCTCACTATTTAGCTCTGGCTGTTCTGGAACTCATTATTTAGACCAGGATGGCCTTAAACTCAGAAATCCACCTGCTGCTACCTCCCCAACCTCTGGGGTCATAGGTATGTGCCATCACACCTGACCTTGCTTTGCTTTATCTTTGAGAACTTGTAATTCGGGAGATTTTCTTGAAAATTGGTTTCTGCCTCTTGAGAGATCTGAGCCTGTAGTTCCAGTAGTTAGGAATCTGAGACAGAAGGATGACAAATTCTAGGTCAGCCTGGGATACATAGAACAACAGTATTACAAAGAAAAATCTGAAATTCTGGCTGTTTAGGTGTCACTGTTTCCACATAGTAAAAATTCAACTTTTGTTGTAGGTAGCTGCCACTTCAGACTGCTTGAACTTTCTATTTCTCTAGTGATGACTTACTCCACAGATTATTTGGCTATTCTTTTACCTTTTGGACTTTAAAAGGTTCAAAATAAATGTATTGGCCTGGAGAGATGGACCAGAGGTTAAGACTATACTGTTCTTGCAGAGGACCTGATTTAAGTTCCCAGAACTGATGTTTGACTCAGGACTCCAACTCTAGGGTATATCATGCCCTCCTCTGGCCTTTTTTGGCACTCCACTGAAGTACATTTGTATAGGTGTACACGTGTGCATATACATAATTTAAAATTAAAGAGCTGTAAAGTATTTTAATTCACATTAAATTTAATTCAAATCAGAGATTTAATTTTAATTCATATTGGCATATCACAATTTTATTTTTATTCTTGTAATATCTTTGAAGTCATCATAACTCTTCTCTTATTCTCTTGTTTGTTTTGGTTTGTTTTAATTGTTTAGAGGCTGCCTCCATTTGAAACATTTTCTCAGGGACCTACATTGCAATTCACTCTTCGCTGGACAGGAGAAACCAACGATAAGTCAACAGCTCCTGTTGCCAAGCCTCTTGCCACTAGAAATTCAGAGAGTCTCCATCAGGAAAATAAGCCTGGTTCTGTTAAACCTGCACAAACTATTGGTAAAAACACCATTGCTATCAAAATAGTGGTTTCAATGTTTGGGCTTTAGAGCAATTCAATTGTATTTTTGTTATGTGTAATTATTCAAGAAATGCTATTTGGCTTAAGTAGCTGTGGTAAATTAGAGTTTGCCTGAATTAAATGAAAAGTTCTATGTGAAAGTACTGATTAACAGTTCCTTTTCTAGAACCTTTGTTCCTGAAATATGTAGTATGTTTACAATATATAACACCTTCAAGTGGGTCTGTAAATATCCTTGTGTCAATTTAGAACAAATTTTTCCACTAATTTGCCACAGTTAAGGAAATGATTTTTTTTTCAATGCATTTTTAAAATGTAAAGCATTGGGCTGCATAGAGTGTTTGCCTTGCATGCACCAAGGCCCTAGGTTCAATCTCCTCGTACTGCAATAAAAGAGGAGGATGGGTACAATCAGAGTTCTGTTGTATTTAGTCCTAACTTAAGATGCTTTAAATCTGTCTAAGAACACTGACCTTGACTTTAGAGCATCTAGGTATTTTATCTGAGCAGATTTGTCTTTGACATTGCAGTCATGTGTGCCCTGGTGTCTGATTGTTAAACTCACTTGTACACAAGATAATAAATTAAATTTAATAGGTAGAGAAATGAGTTATGTCATCGGAAACATTTCCTAATAATTTGTGGCTTGTGAAATGGGTAAAAGAGTTACAGGGAATCTTAAAAGCTTTATGACATAATTGTATGTGTAGATCATTAGACACACACCAAATAATTTTTCCATTAAGTCTGAAGAAATATACTAAAATCTTTAAGGATGATTTTTTTTTGGGGGGGTGATTTTTAAATAATCAGTTTTCACTTTCTGATAAACCAGCTTTTAGAGGATAACTGCTTGCTACTCTGCACTATAATAACCAATCAGAACCAGTCAGGGCTAGGTTTGGAGCTCAGTGACAGAGCAGGTGACTAGCATCTGTGAGTGCTAAGTTCAAGCACAGCACCACCCAAAACAAAAACATCTGTGACCTTTAAAGTACTTTCAAACTTTTAAATTTACGGTTATTTTTAATATGGTTTATGATATCAAAGGAGTTCTTCAGAAGTTTGCGGGATTTTGTTTGTTTGCTTTTTAAGAAATTCTTCAATATAGACTGATAAATGATTGTTGATCAAGTATTAAATAACATTTTTCTAATACATCTTTCATTATCAGTTGAGGTTAACAGAAATACCACAATTATAAATATTTGTTAATAATTTTGGCAAGATACTTTATAGAAGGGGAATATTTTCATCAAATATGTATGTATTTTCAGCTGTTAAAGAGACGCTGACTACAGAGCTACAAACGAGAAAAGAAAAGGATTCTTCAAATGAAAATCGCCAGAAATTAAGAATATTTTATCAGGTAAACACTACTGACTGGTTTTAAGTAATTGTAAAATACTTTTTTTGTCTGTTTTATCTGAATATTTTTTGAATATTGAACTGTTTTTAGAGATGATAATAGTGTTTAGAAATGTGCAAGATGTGAGCTTGATGCTTTTTCTCTTTTAGTTCCTTTATAACAATAATACAAGACAACAGACAGAAGCCAGAGATGACCTGCATTGCCCTTGGTGCACTCTTAATTGCCGTAAGCTGTATAGTTTACTCAAGCATCTAAAACTCTGCCATAGCAGATTTATCTTCAATTATGTAGTAAGTAGTTTTTTTTATTTTTACTTAACAATAGTACACATCATACACAACAGCCTTAGAGAAATTGCACTTTGCATGTGAATATAATCCTCACACAAATTCTTTGATTTTAGGGCAATTTCCTTCTTGATTGAGAAATAGTTTGTATAAAGTCATCAAACCAATAAATGGAACTGTTAGGATTTTAATTTACTTTGTGGGGTTTCTTTTTTGTTGTTCTTTTAAATTCTTTTTTGTAGCTAAATTGCTCTTTCTGCGTGTCTTTGCCTCCTGAGAATTATGTGTGGAGCCGCTGGGCCTGGCTTGCATTTCCTTCTGGTCTGATAATGCTTGGCTTATTTTAGTTTTCAAAACATTAAGAACCCATAATTGTATTTTTATTAAATTGGGAGATTAGATGTGTAGTGTAGGATTACTGTTACTTTCTTTTCCTAAACACCATATTTTTGTTTTTGTTTTATTTATATAGTATCATCCAAAAGGTGCTAGGATAGATGTTTCTATCAATGAGTGTTATGATGGCTCCTATGCAGGAAATCCTCAAGATATTCATCGCCAACCTGGATTTGCTTTTAGTAGAAATGGACCAGTAAAGAGAACACCTATCACACACATTCTTGTGTGCAGGTGGGTAGAAAGCTTACTCTCTTGCTTTTATTTTTTTATTGTGTGTGCGTGTGTGTGTCAGAGTTCAACTTGCAGAAGTTAGTTCTCTCTTCCCAGCATATTAATCCCAGGGATTGAATGTAGGCAGTCAGGCTTGGCAGCATGTGCCCTACTTTTTTTGATGTTAAAATAACAAAGGGGATACAATCAAAGCTAGTATTTTAGTAGAAATCCTCATTTCAGTTTTAAGTAACCCTTCCCAGACCTTTTTCTACTGGTGTTTTCCTTTCTTATTTTGAACTTTTCCCTTAAGTTATATTGTTTTGTTGCTGAGGATCAAGTCCAGGTCTGTGGGCATGCTAGACAACACTACTGATGCAGCCCTTTTTTCAAGTTTTTGTCACTTAATTAATATATCTCGATACTTTTGTTTTTATCTATTTTGTTTTTGTCTCTTTGTAGACCAGGGTGGCCTTGTACACACAGAGGTCTGTCTGCCTTTGCTTCCCAATTTCTGGGATTAAAGGTGTGTCCTACCACACCTAGCTGGCATGTTGTCACTTCTACATTGGTTTGTGTACTTAAAGAATTCCCCGTATATAGAGAGGTGGCTCAATGGTTAAGAGAACTGGCTGCTCTTTCAGAGGTCCTGAGTTCAATTCCCAGCAACCTTGTGGTAGCTAACAACCACCTATAATGGAATCTGATGCCCTCTTCTGGCATGCAGGTGGACATGCAGAAAGAACACTCAGAATCATAAATAATTAAATCTATTTTTAAAAAGAAAAAAAAAAGCTCCACATTGTGGCTAGAGATGGCATACTGATTAAAAGCACTTGCTCTTGCAGAGAACTCAGGTCTGTGTTCATACCAACATAGGAATCTGCAACAAGATATTATCTCTATTATAGATAATAAGAAATGTAAATGATTCTGTTCCTGTAACCCAGTGTCCCATATGATGCTGTCCTGAGATAGATGTCATTATTTCTCCTTTCATTGAGCTTTATAAACACTCAATAGTGGTGAAATTAGAGCAGTAAATCTAACTGCTAAGATTAAAGTTTCATCTTTAAAAAAACCTAGACAAAATATAATTTTCAATTAGATGTGTATCTATGACTATTGTCCTGGTTTTCCAGTTTGTGAACAAATACACATGTATTAGTGCATTATAATGTAATAACTATTGTAATAAGTAGTTGTGATATATAAAATAAATTATCTTTGAGACAGTTTTGCTATACATGGGTGCATTTATGTATAATTACCTGCCATATATATGTCAGTTCCCAAGAAGCCGAAATAAGGTGTCAGATCTCCTAGAGCTGGAAACACAGGCAGTTGTGGTCTACCCTAAGCGGGTGATGGGAACTGATCTCGGATCGTCTGCAAGCACACTTAAACACTGAACCATTTCTTTAGCTTCTTAAAATGTTTGTTGTGTTTTGTTTTTGTTGTGTTTTGATTTTTGAGACAGGGTCTATGTACATTGCTCTGCAGGTTATGCAACTCACGATGTAGACCAGTCTGTCCTCGAATTTACAGAGATCCACTTCTGGGATTATTAATTATTATTCTTTGTATACATTTTGTTTAAGTTTATTTTTTAGACCCAGAAAGATAGTTTTTTCTTTTAAACTTTGATATTTAATATGTAGGACTGGGGCTATAGCTTAGGGTTTGATCTCTTCTTAGGAGAAAAACTTGTCATGTGTCTCCTTTATATATCAAAAGAAAACAGTTTAAGGGGTGCTGCCTCAAATAATATTATGATCTTTGTTTTATGAAACAATATTACAGATTTCACCTCATGTTTGGTGTTATGGGTGTAGAAATTGTCTTGTATCAACATTGTTGGTTTTTTTCCCAATTAGGCCAAAACGAACAAAAGCAAGCATGTCAGAGTTTCTTGAGTCTGAAGATGGAGAAGTAGAACAACAAAGAACATATAGTAGTGGCCACAATCGTCTCTATTTCCACAGTGATACCTGCTTACCTCTCCGTCCACAAGAAATGGAAGTAGATAGTGAAGATGAAAAAGATCCAGAATGGCTGAGAGAAAAAACCATCACTGTAATTACCACTGTTTTTCTCCTCCTTGGCAGTGCTCATGCAATTTGTATAATTATGTCATTTAAAAAGTTATTTAAGTAAGGAAAAATTATTTTTTTCTAAGTTTGTGTCGGGTACTTTTATTTCTGTTGGTAGCTCTGTTTGTAACTTAGGATTTCCTTTTAAGATAACTGCTTAAGTAAAAGTTGATGTTAATGCTGCCGGATGTGGTGGTGCATACCTTTAGGCCCAGTACCCTGGAGTCAGAGGCAGGTCCATTTCTGAGTTTTACAACTATCCTGGTCTACATAGTGTGTTCCAGGACAGCCATGGCTGTGTGGAGAGACCCTGTCTTAAAAAATAAAAGGAAATGCTGCGTCTTTGCTATTTTTCAGTTCAAAACATTCTACTTTTGACAGTTTTTCTTAGAAATATTACTTGTTAATGTTACATATGTAATAGGTATTTTTTTTGTCTTTCAGCAAATTGAAGAATTTTCTGATGTGAACGAAGGAGAAAAAGAAGTAATGAAACTGTGGAATCTCCATGTCATGAAGCATGGGTAGAGTGCTCTGTTCCATTACTGCCTTCTTCTTGCTGCCTCTCATTCTGTGCACCTGTGCAATTTTTTTAGTTAATATTTTATGTGTATAGGTGTTTACCTGCATGTATATCTGTGTACTTTTGTGTGCTTGGTTTCACCAGAGGACAAAAGAGAATGTCTGGACTTGGAGTTAGATGGCTGTGAGCTGCCTCATGGGTGCTGGGAATAGAACCTGGGTCCTCTGCAAGAATAACAAGTGGTCTTAACCACTGAGACATCTCTTTGACACCCCTCACCCCTTTTGTTTTGAGACAGTGCCTCATATAGCTTAGGCTAGCTTTGAACTCCTTATATAGCTAAGGGTGACCTTTACTCCTTATCGTCCTCCCTCCATGCTAAGATTATAAGTACACAATACCATGTGAGGTTCACCTTTTTGTTCTGGTGGTGGTGGTGGTGGTGGTTTTTGCATGCACAGGATGTACTGTTCACATGGAGGTCCTTTGGGAATTGATTGGCTCCTTCTATTGTAGGTGTCAAAGAGCATGGCACAAATGCTTTTCCACTGAGCCATCTTGTTCTCTTTTCCCCTTTTTAATAGACAAGATAATTTTTGTTGTTGTTTTTGTTTCTCTTTTTGAGACAGGGTCTTTCTACATAACCCTAGCTGCCCTGGAACTCACCTTGTAGACCAGGCTATCCTCAATCTCAGAAAGATTTGCTGCCTCAGCTTCTCAAGTGCTAGGATTAAAGGCTTGCACCATCACACTGTCAAAGATAATAATGCCCTGCAAAGATTGCAGGGGGTGTGGTAATAATAGGAGAATCACCTGCCAGAATCTTATTTAAACTATTACTATGGATATGTTTCCTAAATATTACTCTAATTCAAAATTGAGAATTAAATGATACTTGAAAGAATGAACTGCATGATTTTAAAGGGCCTTGATTTTTTTTTTATACACACACCCACACAAACAACCTTGTATTAGGAGATATATATGTATATATATATATAAATTCTATGTATAAAATCAGTTGAGTTGAAAAGTAACATAATGTGACTTTCTGTTGAGGTATAATTCCTCCTTAAAGCTTAACACAATATATAAGTATTCTCTTGGTTGTTTATTGAGATTGGGTCTCACGTACAAGAGGCTGGACTTGAACTCATGTTCCTCTTGGTATTCTGGGATTACTGGTATGTACCAGTTTGCTCAGCTTTTTACATTTTTCCTTTAATAACTATGTATGTATTTTGATACAGGGGCTCAGTATTTTTCCTAAGCGATCTTAAACTTGTGGGTTCAACCCATTCTTTCACTTTTTTTTTTTTTTTTAAAGATTTTTGGTGTGTGTGTGTGTGTGTGCATGTGTTTTAAAGATTTATGCATGTGTGCTAGTGTGTCTTGAGGCCAGAAGATCAGTCCCTGGAGCTGGAGCTATCTGTGGTTGTGATCCACCTCACATGGGTGCTGGGAACTAAATTCAGGAGGTCCTCTGTGGGAGCAGGACGTGCTTTCAACCACTCAGCCATCTCTTTGGCCCTCGCTTCATCCTTTTGAGTCTTTATTACACATCGCTAGAAGCATGGGCACATGCCACCATCCTTGGTTCCTTTTTTTCTTTTTATTCCCAGTGAATAAAAAAATATGTGATGTGCTTAAAAATTGTGAAAGGCTACCACAGTGAGGTCACACACTGGAACCTGTAGAACTGTGGAAAGAAACTGACTGCAGGACACTGTCCTGGCCATACATGCACATATACAGTACTTAAAATTGAAGGCCTGCAGAGACAGCTTAGTGTTCAGAGCAGAGCATCCAGGTTCAGTTCCCATCGCTTACGTGGTCGCTCACAACTGTCCGTAATTCTTGACACACATTTGATGCACAGACGTACATGCAGGCAAAACATCCATATACATGTAAAGAGATAGAGATTGGATTAAATCTTTCTTCCTTTTTTTCTTGATGCCCATTTCATGATGCAATTTTAGTCTGGAAATGTAGTCAATGGTCTTAAGTAGATTGCTTGCTTAGGATATATAAGGCGTCATCCCTTACACCACAGAAGTTATGAGTTTAGTCAGATTACTTAAATTTCAGCTCCCTGATCTAAATCTATAAGTATGACAGCAATTGAAGCTATTGAGGTGCCTGGTTAAATTCTATATAGATCAAGTTTCTTTACTTTCTAAAATACCTGGCTGACTCCTGGTTGAATTATCACATCTTGATGAAGACTTTCTATTAAGTTATTTGCTAAGCTTGGGTGTGTTTGTCATATTATATATACATTGCTTATCTCTGTTGTTTTCACAAAGGCTGTATATCACTATTAATGCTTTTTGTTGTTATTGTTGTCTTTTAATAGATTTATTGCTGACAATCAAATGAATCATGCCTGTATGCTGTTTGTAGAAAATTATGGACAGAAAATAATTAAGAAGAATTTATGTCGAAACTTCATGCTTCATCTAGTCAGCATGCATGACTTTAATCTTATTAGCATAATGTCAATAGATAAAGCTGTTACCAAGCTCCGGGAAATGCAGCAAAAACTAGAAAAAGGAGAATCTGCGACCTCTGCAAATGAAGAAATAAGTGAGGAGCAAAACGGGACAGCAAATGGATTCAGTGAAACTAACTCAAAAGAGAAAGCTTTGGAAACAGATGGTGTCTCAGGGGTTCCAAAACAGAGCAAGAAACAAAAACTCTGAGATCTAACCAACCCCTTGTTGTGGACAAACACTGAAATTGCTTCTAGGGAATTCAGCCTCTAGGAAGAGTTGTGGTTTTAGGTCGTTTTTTAATCATGGATTTGGAACAGGAAGTGTTAGATGAAATTGGTGATTTCAGCGCGGAGGTTCTGTGGGTCTGCTTCACTTCATTCTCCTCATGTGCTTATCAGCTTTAGTGGTGTCATCACAATTTGGGTTAAGCCTGAAAAGCAGTACTTCAAAGAATTTTTTCTAACTGCAACATTCATCTTATGAAATACATTGGGTTAATCTAGGAATTTCACACCTAAATTATAATGCTTTTTGCATTTGTGACTGGCTGTTTTTCTGTTTTGTAATTATGAGACATTTTCTGGGGTGGGATTGTTGGGATGTCATTCCCTCTTAAGATGGAGGATTTTTGTGAAATTGTTACATTATCACTTTCCTCCAAACTTTGACCCTTGATTCTAAAATTATTTGGAATGATTTTATACATTTCTATACATTTGGAATGAAAAGTTACAATGCAAGTTCTCCATCAGTTCATGTTGCAATTTTAAAGTAGCAACTATTCATCTCATGCCTGTTGTAGATGCTGTTAACTCTCTGTGTAGACCATGCAGTGTCACGTGCATTCATGAAGTTACCATTTGTTTTCAAGTGGATAATTTTAGTGCTTCCTTACCCAATATATTTTTTTTACTTGAACATGTTTTTAGTTTTTCTTTTTCAATAGGTAATCCCATGAAAGAAAAGGTTCTCCTGTCCACATCTTTATATTAGGATTGTAAAACAAGAAGCAACAGCTAGAGATTTTATATGATGCCACTTTAGGGTGGAGGTGTCCCTGAGAAGGAACCAGAAGATATTACACCTTGTTTCCTTTGTGGTGTACTTTGTGATTAGAATAGCCAATGCAGATAAGCTGACTGGAATTGTTTTGAGCAGTTTTCCCTGTGTTACGTGTATTACGCGCATGTTTGCGGTTGGGTTTTCTCCAACAGAAAGTGGTTTCACTACTGGCGTATTAATAAGCACCAATAGTTTTTATTCCAACTCCAAGCACTGTGGTTGAATAACATCACCTCAATTTTTTTATTATCCTTTAAAGATATTGCATTTTCATATTCTTTATTTATAAAGGATCAATGCTGCTGTAAATACTGGTATTTTTAATGTTTTAATTTCATTCCACCACCATCAGATGCAGTTCCCTATTTTGTTTAGTGAAGGGACATAAGCTTTCTCATGGTGTCTTCAGAGATTTATAAATGTAAATACTGATTTGGCTGGTCTTTACAATGTGTCTAACTGTGAGGCTATTTAAATAGTGTGGATGTGATTTTGTCATCCAGTATTAAGTTCTTAGTTACTGGTTTTTGTGTTTATAAAATAGGAAAGAGGGAAACTGTGGTTTTCTTTGCAGACTCCTTGGCTCTCCTCATGAGTTCACTAAACTCTCATTTTGCCTCTGGGTAGTGGGTTTTGAGCATTTCTCTTGGGCTTTAATTTGCTAAAGCTGTGCACATATGTAAAAAAAAATAGATTATTTTAGGGAAGATGTAGGTGTAGAATTATTGCTTATGTCATTTCTTAAGCAGTTATGCTCTTAATGCTTAAAAGAAGGCTAGCATTGTTTGCACAAAAAAATTGGTGATTTCCCTCCCCTGAATAGTAATGAAATTACTTGTTGAGTAAACTTTTTATGTCATCTTATAATAAAAGCTGAAAAATCCTTTTGTTTCTATTTATAAAAAAAAAAAAAGCTTTTCTATATGTACCCTTGATAACAGATTTTGAAG
Organism: Cricetomys ansorgei; assembly: GCA_026225945.1. Taxonomy (NCBI): domain Eukaryota; kingdom Metazoa; phylum Chordata; class Mammalia; order Rodentia; family Nesomyidae; genus Cricetomys; species Cricetomys ansorgei. Next base: position 3,192,173 of record JAMJFZ010001898.1, on the reverse strand, counting down.
AAATCATGTAAGATGATAAAGCATTTGAATGGTACAATAGATGTAAAAAAATTCAGTTTAAAAGAAACGTTTGTTTTTACATTAAATGTTTATTTGAAATCAAATGATTTTGTACATAAAGTTCAATAATATAAAGCTGTATTCTGCTTTTCTTCACTTGTGGTCTGTATTGTTAATGTGTGCATTTAGATTTTTGCTCTTCTTGCAAAGAGGACTTGAGTTCACTTACCAGCACCTACATCAAGCAGCTCATAGCCAACTTTTTTGTTTTGTTTTTTTTTTTTTTTTTTTTTGAGATAGAATTTGTCTGTTGGAACTCTGGCTGTCCTGGAACTCACTCTGTAGACCAGGCTGGCCTCGAACTCAGATCCTCCTGCCTCTGCCTCCTGAGCACTGAGATTAAAGGCATGCACCACCACTACCTGGCAGCTCTATCTTTTTAAAAGAACTTTTCTTCCCATAGTTGTGTTTTTTGGATCAGCAGTGAGGGTATTGAGGAGATCTTACTGGCTCAAATCTAATATTTATAGTTTTGATGGTACCCACAACTTTCATTGCCACTGGAAATAAAGGCATACTCCCCGGTCCAGCATAATAACTTGTACTGATTTCCATTCTGATGTTAATATATCTTTATAATATATGAGTTGATTTTAACTACAATTCTATGGTCCAATGACTCAGCCTGTTGTTCCTGTCTCAACATTCAGAAAATTTAAAGTTAGTGCACTATGTAGTCTCTCTGGGGGTCTGTTATACCTTTTTGTCTTGCATTATCTTTAATGTCTGGTTAGATATTTCTATACCTGGTGACCTGTAGGACTGCATGGTATGCTGGTAATAAGTATAAAAATTGTTTTTTCATTTTACAGGACATATGCAGGAGTATTATCAGTCTTAATTTGTGAAGGTATTCCCATAATAGCCATTACTTCCAGTAAATGTGTAATTACAGAGTCATCCTTTTAAGAACTCAAGGCAAAAGCCCATTGAAATCCTGAATAAGTATCAATAGTATGGTGTGCAAACTTTAGTTTTCAAAATTATGCAATGTGGAAAATATCCATCTGCCAGAATTCCTCTCTTTTAGTACCCTTAGGATTACTTCCAGGACGCAATGGGGTTTGAATATACAAGGAACATGTTGGACAGTTCTTTATAATTTTCTTGGCTTGCTCCCTAGAAATGGAGAAGTTCCTTTTACTGTTTTTGTGGTACTTCTCATGAAATTTTGGGGCTTCTAACACATTTCCTATGTGATGGATCTCAATTTTCTTGTGCCAATGGGCCTGGCAACCCTGTGTGAGATACATGTAATATACAATATTAAATATAATGGACTATTTCTACTGGAGACATATCCCAGTGGATAAGAGCATTGATTGCTCTTCCAAAGGACCCAGGTTCAATTCCCAGCATCCACATGGTGGTTCACAACCATTTGTGACTCCAGTTCTAGAGGATTTGACACCCTCTTCTGTGGGAACTGCTCATACATGATGCAGTCATGCAGGCAGGCAACACATACATACATAAAAAACATTTGCTGGGTGGTGGTGGAGCATGCCTTTAGTCCCTGCACTCAGGAGGCCTGGTCTACAGAGTGAGTTCCAAGACAGCAAGAGTTATAACAAGAGAAACCCTATCTCAAAAAACCAATAAATATAACAATTTCAGTCTCTAATTGCTTGTTGCAGTTGCATAAATAAGGTTAATTGTGAATTATCAGGAATAAATCCGGCATCTAGATGCAAAACAACCCTTTCTACATACTGAGAATCAGTGATGATATTAAAGAGAGCTAATAATACCATAATAGTAGTTTACAACTCTGATTTTTTAACTGAAGCATATAGGCTTCGACTAATTTTTTCTGACCTGCCATTCCTGATTTGTGTCAGTATAAAATGTAGGCACTTCAGATATAGGTGGTTCTCTCACAATACAAGGGGGTATCCATCCAGTCCTTTTGATAAACTGAATTTGCTTTCTTTTAGGATAATTGTTATTAATTTCTCCCAAATAATTAGCTTTTTGCCAATCTTCATTGATTACCCATAACAACATAATCTCATTAGTGTAAGGCACTACCATTTTTGCTGGATCTGTTCCTGACAGCTGACAAAGCCTTTCATCCCATTATAATTAAATCAACTTTTTCTATTTTTTTTTTACTCTTAAGTGCCATTAAGTATCCATTCTCAGATATTATGATCCTCTCTGCATAAGAACCAGGAGCTTCCTGACTTGGATTGATGGGCTAACCAGTGAGCTCTAGGGATCCTTTCTCCACCATGCTATAATTACAGGTGGTGCCATGCCTGGCTTTTACACTAGTGCAGAGTGTAAAACTCTGGTCTTCATGCAAGCATGAAGCACTTGGCAAGCACTTTACCAACTAAGCCATCTCTCTCTAGCCTCTCTATCAGACAGGATGTGGCCAAGCAAGCAGCCAGGCTGCCTCAGCCTCTAGTCCTGAGATTCTATCATCATGAGCAGCCAGATGTCCTCATTTCAGTAGAAACTTTTCATATTAATATCTCAAAAGATCTCCAGCTGAACAAACATTGAAACTGGAATGTGCCCAGACTCTCTTGACCCCACTAATGCTTTTTGTTTTATGGGGTTTTTGCTGTTTGTTTGAAATAGGTTTGGAATTTAAGATGTTTTATTATTTTTATGAGTAGGAACCTTGTGCTGATGTTATGTATGTCTGTGCACCTTGTGCATGTCTGGTGCCCAAGGAGGCCAAAAGTGGGAGCCCTAGAACTGGACTTAGAGACAGTTGTGAGCTGCCATGTTGAGTGTTATGAATTTAATTAAGATCCTCTTTAACTGCTGAGCCATCTCTCCAACCCTGAAGAGATTTCAACACAGATTGTAAGCAGAGGGGTCAAGAGAAAGACAATCAGATACAAACCAGAGCATGACGTGGGCTTCTCAAAGACATGATCTCTTGTAGTTGTTAGACCTACTGTGGCTCAGCAAGTAAGAGACAGGCATATTCGTAGTGCAAGTCCTGCCAGACCTCAGCACAGGGAACCACTATCCTAGCCAGTGCCATACCGTATAGTGAAACCCTGGGCGTCTGACCTCAGATGTTTTTATTGATATAGAACTCAGGTGTTCTACTGATAGCAGGTGTAGATCATGAGCGATCAAATATCCCCATACAAATTCAACAGTTACAGACAATACGAAATGCCAAGGCCTAGTCAGCCCCTTCTACAATGCACAAAACAATTTATACATAACTAAAAATAAACTGCAACAATCAATAATGCATATTCTCTGATTGTTGTGTTTATGGTAACCATGCCTTTAACGGCTTTTCTATGTGTGTGTACAGGGTGAATTCAGATATATGTGGAGGTCAGAGGACAACCTCAGGTTTCAGTCACACTACACACCTTGCTAGAGACTGCATCTCCTTGTTTCTCTGATGGGTACACCATACAGGCTGGCCGGCCTTGGAGAAGCCCTGGATAATATGCTTGAACTATGTTTGGCTTTTACATGGGTTCTGGAAACTTGAAATCAGGTCATCACTCAGCAAATACTTCTGTTCACCAAGACACTCAACATCACAGCTTTTCTGAGTCCTGTGTCCTGGCAAGTCACCAAGCCTGAGGGAAGCCTACTATCTTGTTTTTATTTTTAATTTATGTGTGCCTGTGTACTGGCACATGCTTGTGAATGTAGATACCCACAGAAGTCAGAAAAGGGCATAGGATCTCTTGGAGCTGGAGTTACAGCTTTTGTTTGTGGTTTGTGGGTGCTGGGCACTGAACTCATGTTCTTTGCAAGAGCAGTTTGTGTTCTTAACCACCAAGCCACCTTCCGGCCCCTTTATGCGACAGGGCCTATGTAGCCTTTGTTGGGCAGAAATTCAAATTGTCTTGACCTCCTACATGCTGGGATTACAGCTGTACAATAACCATGACAGGCTCTGAGGGCAGCCCCTCTCCCTTTGCCCCCCTAGCACTGCAAACACGCTTGCCGGGGGCCCTTGGGGCCCTTGTGTTCAACTGGCCCTGGTGGGAAATCCCCCAAATTTTACTGCTATTTCCAAACTGCTCCATGGTGCTTTCCAAGGAGCATCTGCTGATGACTTAGGGTTCCTCCTCTTCTCATGTCTGTTTGATTCTCCCACTTCCTCTTCCTGTGGAGACACTACGATCAGTTCTTGCAGCATTTGTGGTTTATCTCTACCAAGTTGAATTTGTGACTTGTGGTGGTTCCCGGCCACAGCCTTCTAGTGTTAGCCCTAGAATTTTACTGTTGTATCTGTGTAGCTGCTCCATTTCATTTACCTGTGTATATGTGTATGTGGAGGTCAGAGAACGACTCGGGGGAGTCCATTCTTTCCTCCTACTATGTGGGTCCTAGGGATGGAACTCAAGGTACCAGGCTCAGTGGCAAGTACTTTTATCTGCTAAATGGTCTTACTGGCCTTTCCCCAGTCGGGGCTGTGTTCCAGGCTTGTTTCTTACTTGCAACACTAGAATAACCTTGAACTGGTCCTTCCACTTTCATCTACTTTCTTTGTGCCAGGAAGGTAGGCTTTTCTTCTGCAGTGTTGGGAACTAAACTCAGGGCTTCATGGATGCCATCTACGAATTAAGCTACATCCCACGCATTAGTTGCTCTATTTTTATTTTTCTTTCTTTTCCAGAAGGAACTAACTACGCAACCCTGGCTATGCAACTAATAACAACCCTGGCTGTTCTGGGACTCTCTTGTAGACCAGGCTGGTCTCCACCTGCCCCTGCCTCCCAAGTGCTGGAATTAAAGGCATGGACTACCATACCTGACTAGCTGCTCTTTCTACGTGGGATTCTGAGCTATGAAAACCTACAAATCATCACTACAAACTCTCTGGAATCCATCTAGGAAATTTTAACTCAATTAATGAAAATATCAAGGTCTATAAAGACCTTTGATGTAAAGAACAAAGGGAACAAAAACAAGGGGACACTCACCTGAAACACTCCGGTTCATACAGAACTACACAGAGAAAAGTCTGGAAACATACCTGATTTTCCTATGTAGAACAGGATGGCTTCTAACTCAAGAGATTCTTCTGCCGGTGCACCACCACACCTGGCCCAGACTTTCTCAAATCAACTGCATTTTGCTAAAAAGTAAACACTGTGTTTCACTCCAGTGAGAACATACTGGGACCATCACTTCTGTCAGTCAGTCAGGTTCTAAAGCCTGATCCTCCTCCATCATAGTCTCCATCGATTCACACAGACTTAGACACACCAGGGAAGAGGGAATGCAACTGAGAAACTGATACCCCCAGACTGACTGGTGGGTGTGTCTATCAGCATCTTGTTGATTAGTGACCGACGTAGGAGGGCCCACCACCCCACTGTGGGCAGTGTCATCTGTGGGGTGTCCTGGACTGTATAAGAAAGCTGGCCGAGTATAGAGGCCTGTAAGCAGCATTCCTCTGTGGTTGCTCAAGCTCCTGCTTTGAATTCTTAACTGGCTTCCCTAGATAACTGACAGAAAGCTGTGAGCCAAGTAAACCTTTTCCTTCCCAAGTGGCTTTTGATCATGTTTATCACAGCAACAGAAAAGTAGAACCCCTTCTATGTCCCTGCATTCACATATCTTCCCATCTACTTCAAATGTCTATTGTTAAAGATCCCTGCTGTCATTGGCTCATTTCACAGCTCAATGTCTCTCCAGACTGACCAGCTTACTTAACTGGTATCTTTCATGTTAACTCCTCATAAAGGGGGAGGGTTACTGGTAAGACAGCTCACAGATAAAGGTATTTGACACCACGCCTGATGACCTGAGTTAGATCTCTGAACCCACATGGGGGAGGGTAAGTTGTAAGTTGTCCTCTGAGCTCCAGCATGTACACACAAATAAATATATTACACACACACACACACACACACACACACACACACACACAAAGAGAGATGACTCAGTGGTTCAGAACACTTGCTATGCAATTATAAGGATCAAAGTTTGGATCTCAGTAGCCATGTAACAAGCCAGGTATCACCCACACAGGTATACACGTGTACATATGAGTGTATACTCACACACAGATACATTCACACTCACAAATATATCTTTAAAAAAAAGAAATTAAGAAAATATTTTTATAAGATTAAATGCCAATTTTTTTTTGGGGGGGGGCGTGTTTCAAGACAGGGTTTCTCTGTTGTAACTCTGGCTGTCCTGGAACTCACAGAGATCTGCCTGTCTCTATCTCCTGAGTGCTGGGATTAAAGGGATGCGCCACCATCTCCTGGCTTAAACACTAATTCTTTAACTAGGTATACAAGACTTACAATCTGACTGTAGATGCTCTCTCCAGACTCTTCTCTGGCTACTGCACGGTTAGCCCTCGGCCTTCACTCCAGCCTCACACAGCACAGCCCTGCCTCTTAGCCCCAGGGCTGGCACTCAGCTTTAGAGCCTTTGTTCCCTGAGCTCCTTGGGCAGGCTGACTGTCCCACTGCTGTGCTGCCAGCAGGCACTTTCCTACCAGTTCCCAGCTCCGTGAGTGAGTTCACAGTTAGAAATGAGCTTCCAGTGACCAGCTCTGATCTCGGCCACCCTACTGTACATCTCTTTAGCCTCATTTTCTCATCTGCAAAGTGGAAATAACAGTAACACAAATGTCCTGAGTACCAAGGTGTAGACTAAATGAGATAACATACTTTGAAAATTCAGCACAGCGCCTGGCACGTAGTAGAAGTGCAATAAATGCCCATTCTTACTACATCTTCACCCAAAGTCTTAATGTTGGTTCATTAGAACAGAAAGAGTCCATGTTCTAACAAACAAAATCAGCAAATGACTTCCAGAGTTCAAACAGTAGAATTCCTGTCTGTCTACACTTAAATTAATTCTGGGTTGGTTTTGTTGGTGTTATTGCCTTTCTGTCATCCTTCTTTTTTTGTTGAGACAGAGCCTTAAACTGTAGCCCAAGCTGGCCTTAAATTCCCCAAAATCCTCCTGCCTCAATCTGACAAATTACAGTTGTTCTTTATAACACCTCGCTAAATTCATTAGTTAGATATTAGTTAGTTCTGCGTATAGGCATAAATTTAAGATGCATTTTCTTTTAGAAAGTAAGGATCTCTAAATTCAAGGCCAGCCTGGTCTACATATTAAGTTCCTGACTAATCAGGGCTACACAGGGACCACATGTCTCTAAATAAATAAATAAATAGATAGATAGATAGATAAATAAATAAATAAATAACAAAGCAAAGCAAAGCAAAACAAAACAAAACACACACACCCCCATACATTTAATGAATGAAGGAGATGAAGATGTCTGGAGAAACTGACCCCTCTCTATTCATTCAATCCATTTATTGTGCACGCGTTACATGCCAGGCACCGTGCTCATTGAGATGAGAGAGTATGTAAGCGTGTATGATCAGTCTTTTACAACTTACAATAATGACTAAGAAAAATGCCTGGAGCCACAACAAACCATTTTTAAAATATCTAATAAAAGGCAGACATATTAAAATTGGATTTCTCATTCTCACAAAACACAAAATACACATTGTCGTTAACTTCTCATTTTTTATTTTGTTTCAGAAGGCTGGACAAGGCACCTAGAACTTCTTACTAACATGAGAAAGGCACTTATACATAAAAAGGCCAGGAGGAAAGGTCACGATTGTCAAAAAGGGAGCATGAACCCCCAAATAAATTATCTTACAAAAATATCATACTTGCTTTTCCACTTTTTTACTACTGGTAAAAACAAACAAAAAAATTCACATTAAAAATTATCTGTACGCTGGTATAACAAGACCACAATTTTTTACATATTAAGTAAGTCAAATAAATATTTTACACAGATTTAAATTTAAAAAAAATAGGTCAAGTATCTTACCCTATATTTCTTTGGTCCGCTAACAGACCATTCTCAGCTGACATCACACTGGGCTGTAACACTCCTCACAGGCCCATGTGCGTGGCTGAGGCGGGGGTGCACATGGGTGCATGCCATGAACATGTGAACTGGCTAACACTGCTATGTACTTCTGTAAGTGGCTCTGCCTTGAGGAATGCAGACCCTCTGCCCTGTCTGTCTCACACTGCCCACAGAGAGCGGGGGATCCGAACATTGGCTTTCACAGATACTTGTTAGGCACTGAAAAATATAGAATTTACTAAGCTTTTCAGACCTACAGATGACTGAACACAGGCTACAGATTACTGAACATAGGAGCAAAGTCAGCGTACTCGTGCGGTAGGGGTGGGGGGTGAGGGTAGGGAGGAACGGTGACAACACACAACTGGACAGTATCACAGAGTCCTGGCTCTAGCTGTCTTTTCTGTTCCCGGCTCTAGCTGTCTTTTCTGTTGTTTGTTCCTGGCCCTCAATCTTGATGAAAATTTAAGAATGTGACATTTTTCTGTTCTTACAACCAACACTAGGAAGAAGAGTGTGAAAAGAGTTTTTATATCTTCTCACACTTTGAAAGCTAGTTTGATATTTATGCTGAGAACAAAACTGAACTATGGTTTTGTCCATTCCATTTACCTCACAGCTTACTGAAATACTACAATTTGAACCCAGCAACACTTTTCATTTCTGGTGGCCCAAGAAGGAAGTTCACCTTTTGAAAGGCAGATGCAACTAAACTAGGCTGAGGGCAAAAACAGCAAACCCTCAAACCAAAGCCAAGCCCTCAAAAAGCTAAAACACCAGCACTTTCCATCCCGGATAGAAGAACGAGCACCCGAAGTAAAGGGAGCCGCAGGACTGCTCGAGCAGCCAGTCAAATACCACCTCCCTGTTACTGGAGCTGATGGTCACTCGCAGCTTGACATTCCCACCTTCGTTGTTGTTAGCAGTTCCCAGAGTCACAGCTTCTATGTCAAATGTGACAGTGGATCCAGAGGTAACCGCAGGCAACTGATTAGTCATTTCTTTTCCATTGACAAAAACTGCACCTAAAACGTTAAAAGTCATTCACCTGTGAGCGATGACTGAGATGCAGCTTCTGGATTACTGAAAACAGAGACCGTCTCCTAATTCAGAAAAACAAACACTCCAGAAAATCGGATATTGATAACGAATTTAAATAAGGACTAGGCTCCATTCTGACAGCCGGAGCAAAAGTCAGAGCTTTAATCACATTTCAGAATTCTGGTATGGGGCTGGACTCTTCCAGGAGAGACTGAGTTTCCTCTGAGAACTGCATCAAAAGAAACACTACAGAGCTCAGCCCTCAACCACAATACAGTTTCCTGTGTAAGAACCTTGCTCTATCTAATGTTTGCTCTTGTTTCACAAAAGATTAAATATTGGGTTAGGAGTAATTTCCCCCCGCAGAGGTGGAGGAAAAAAACAAACCCAGATTGGCTTCAAAGTGCTGTGATTACAGGTATATGCCACCATGCCTGGATTTGGGTAGTGACTTTTGAAAGCATAAATACAATAGAGTAAGGGACTAAAAAGTACTTATTATTTTATGTGTGTGATGTATGTGTAAAAGAGGGCTTGTGCATGTGGTGGCAAACATGTGGAAGCCGGAGGACAACTCTGTGGAGGTAGCTCTCTCCTCTCCTCCTGCCTAACTAGTCTGTGTTACAGAAGTTTATTTTTAGTTGTATATAAAATAATTGTTTTATGCACTGTTGGGTGAAGGGCTGTCTAGGGCGTTTTGTATTGCTTGCAGCTGTTGGATTTCTGTGGGGGTTGTTTAATTGCTAATGATCTACACATGGTATCAGTAGAATACCTGAGGAGTTCTGAATCAATAAAACACCTGAGTGCAGATGCTTGGCGTTCCACTGTTAGTATAGGACTGGCCATAAGGTCACTCTGGCTGAGGTCTGGCAGGGTTTGCACATACAAGAATGCCTCCTTGTCTCTCTTGGTGAGCCACCACAGCAGTATACAACTATAAGCCTATGTGTGTTTTTTTCATAGCTGGGTAGGACTTTTGGTTGCTTGCCTTCTCTGGAAGCTTACATGGTACCTTCTGGCACCAGTAAGTTAGTCCTTAGGGAGGAGGCTTTCAGGTCAGATTCAGCTACTGGTCTGTTCTAAGGGCACAGTCGTGTGTGTCTTACCATTTGTGCTGATGCACACAGCTTGATCCCGCTGCAAAGAGTCATAGCCATTCTGCTTTTCTGCACACACTCCTATACTGTCTCTTCTGTCTGGCTGGCCCACGGTTTCAACTCTGTAAATGAAGTAGAAAGCTCATTTCATCGCTCTCTCTTTTTAAAAATGTAACATGGGACTGGCAAGATGGTCCAGTGGTTAGGAATACCTGCTACTCTTGCAGGATGGGAGTTCAGTACCCAGCACCCACATCAGGTATTTCACTACCACCCATAACTCTAGCTTCAAGGGATCTAATATCTTCTTCTGGTCTCCACAGGCACTCAAACACAGATGACATACATTCACCAGACACACGCACAACATACAAATAAACAAAGAATAAAAATATTTTATCCTCTGAAAAAGAGAATGTTTAAAAAAATAAGTAAAAAATAAAATAACATGGTTCCTAACAGTCACTATCAATTTCATCCCAACTGCCATTTTCTAAATAATAACTAATATCTTATTATGTCCCATGAAATTTTAACATTTTCTCTCTTTCTTCATTTTTTTGTTTTTGTTTTCGAGACAGGGTTTCTCTGTTGTAACTCTGGCTGTCCTGGAACTCACTCTGTAGACCAGGCTGGCTTCGAACTTCAGTGATCTGCCTGCCTCTGCCTCCCAAGTGCTGAGACTAATGGCATGCACCACCACTGCCCAGTTAAGTTTTAAATACATAATAGAGTCATATGTCAAAACAGTATCTGATCAGGGGAATGGAGAGATGGCTCCGCAGTTAAGAGCACTAACTTCTCTTCCAGAGGACCCAAGTTCAATTTCAGCACCTATATCACAACTGACAAACTTCTGTACCTCCAGTTCTAGGAAATCCAATGCCCTCTTCTAAGCTTCTGAGAGAACTGTATGTACATGGTACACAGACAAAAACATTCATATACATAAAGTAAAAATATTAAATTAAGAAAGAAAACAACACCTGTTCAATGATGTTTAATCTTGTTAACTTGACAGGGTTTAGAGTCACCCAGGAAGCCAGGCATAAGAGTGCACACCTTTAATCCCCGAACTTGGGGCAGGGGTGCGGGTGGGTGTAGGTAGGCTGATCTCTGCATTAAAGGCCAAATTTGTCTACATGAGTTCCAGGATAGCCAGGGCTATGTAGAGAGACTATATCTCAAAAAATAAAACAAAACAAAAAAACAAAAAAAAAACCAAAAATGACCTAATGAGAATATTTCTGAGAAATTTTAATAAGGAAGCAAGACCTTACTTAAACATGTTTGGCATCACCTCAGCCTGAGACTGACTAAAAATGGGGGGTAAATGGAGAAAGCCTGAGAACGCCACCATTTCCTGCTCTCTGCTTCTTAGTCTGCCCAGGTGTTAGGGGTCCTAGCAGCACTCTGCCCCCCCAGGAACTCTGCTGGGTCTTCCTGCTGTGCTGGACTGTCTCCTCTCAAACAAAAGCCAAAAATAAATCCTTCCTCCTCGAAGTTGCTTTCCTGTCAGTTATTAGATCCAGCAATGAGAAAAGTAACCAATACAGTGACAGACTCCATATATGGTGTTTTATCATAGCTGGTTTTCATGTGTATTCCAGTGATCCAAATTCGGGTTCTCACACTTGCTTATTAGCAAGTAGTTTTACCCGCTGACACATCTTTATACCTGCTGGCTCCATTTTTAATTCTGTGTGAGCGTGCTTGCAGATGCCCACAGAGGCTAGAAGGATAAGATTGCCTTTGGAGCCTGAGTTACCGGTGTTTGTAAACTGCCTAACACAGGTGCTGGGAACTGAACTCAGGTCCTTTGAGAGTAGCACATAATCCTAATGCTGAGCCAATTCTCTAGGCCCTACCTCTATTTTTTTAGACAAGTTCTAACACTGAATCTGAAGTTTTTGCTAGACTGGCTGCCCAATGAGCTTTAGAGTTCTGGGTGTCTCTGGCACCCAGCGTTAAATTGAGGGCTGTAGAAGCAACCTCTCTGGCTTTTTACTCAAATTCTAGGGACTCAGGTCTCATGTTTGCACAACACATCCTTTTTTTAAGTCATCTCCCTAGCTCCCATGGCTCTTTTTAAAGATAGGGTCTCACTTGGTAGCCCAAGCTGGCTTGAAATTCACTCTGTAGCCCAGGCTGGCCTTGAATTTTTGCTGGTCTCCCTGCTTCAGCCTCCCAAGTACTAAGTATAAGCTACCATGTCTGGCATTTCTTCTTTTCCTTAAACTCTGATTCTCTGTGATACCCAGTGCTGTAAATACACAGACTGGGAGACGAGTTCAATGAGATGATGTAGTTCATCTTAGAAAAAACAAAACAACACTCAATCAAGAGAACTGGCTTCCCATTTTAGAAAAGTGATATTAAGAAACAGAGAAGAAAGCTTATCAATTAATTCTGTCACGACCAGGACTGCAAATACCCCAAGGGAGGAATGTCCCTTGACTTCATGTAATCCCCCCTCTGCAAACAAATTAAAAGCCAGAGAGTGATCTACAGGCAACCTCTTGGCTTATCTCCCCGAAACAATAATAGAGTGTGTGGGGAGAATTCCTCTGGGTAACATTCCCTGTGTCTGTAATGAGAGCTTGCTTCAGCAGGTCGCTATACCTCTAGGGGTACTGATATGACAAAACACAAAGCACTCCCCCCCCCCCCCCCCCCGCAGCTGCACTCTCCCGGGACCATTCAACATCTCTCCACACAGATTCAAAGATCCTAGTTAAAAACAAATTAACTTCATTTCTGTTTTGTGTAGATAATGTCTCACCTACATAGCCCAAACTGGGCCAAACTCACGATCCTCCTGCCCCAGCTTCTCTGGTGCTGGGAGCAATTAGCAGATGTGTTGTGCCTGACTCAAACACCAATTTAAAAAAAAAAAAAAAAACCCAGTATTTTTATATATTATTTGAGAATTTCATAGAAGAAGAAAATGTTTTAATTATAACCATCTTCCTTCCTGCCTCCAGCTCCTTCCCAACATTACCCTCCGACATGTCCCCCTCTCAACTTCATGTTCTTCTTTTTAATATCCCACAGAGTCCAATTAGTGCTGCCTGGATGCACCTGGGTGTAGGACCACTCACTAGATCCAGGGCAACCTACCAAGGGACACACCACCCCATACAAAAATGATTCTACCTCCCTTAGCAGCTTCTCCATTGGGCTTTTATAGGAAATATTAAATTTGGCTGAAGGTTTTGAGCATTTGTTCAGTGCTGGGGCTCAAACCTAGAGTCTTCTGTATGTTAACTGCACACTATACCACTGAGTGGACCCCAGCCCTAGACCATTTTTTGAATAGAAGAAGTGAACAAGATACCTGGTAATGGCAGAAATGAGCTCTCTACAGAAAAAAAGATCTTGAGCTTCAATTCACTCAGAAATTATATTAATGTTAATATTTAATGAAAAGAAAGCAGGGTGGAGGGTGTGGCTCAGTGGCAGGCCTTGCCCTGCATGTGCAAGGCCCTGGCTTTGACCCTAGTAGTGCAAAAAGAAAGAAGTCAGGCATGATTGGTCCATCCATACTTGTAATTCCAGCACTTAGGAGGAGTTTGAGGCCAGCCTGATAACAAGACTCTGACTCAGACAAAAAATGGGATTGTGAGAAGGCTCAGTGGGTAAAAATGCTTGTCTTGCAAGTCTGACAACCGAGTTTGATCTGCAGAACTCACATTGTGGAAGCTGAGAAGCCACTCCTGAAAGCTGTCCTCTGACCTTCACAAGCTTGCCATGGCATGAGTATACCTACACTCTCACACACACGAATCATATGTATGTATATACATGCACACATAAGATAATAAATAAAACAAGCCGGGTGTGGTGACATACAGTTGCAATCCTAGCACCAAAGGAGCAGCAACAGGATTGCTGAGAATATGAAGCCAGCCTGGGATACACAGTGAGTCCCACCTAGAGCAGCTCTGGCCATAAAGTGAGACTACAGGGTGTGAGGGTGCAGGAACAACCACAAGCAAACACTGAACCAAATCCACATATTCCAAAGCTATTAATCTTTGGATGTGGTAGTACTTGCCATAATACTAGTACTCTGCAGACAGAGGAAGGGGGATTGCTGCAAGTTCAAGGCCAGCAAGGGCACACATTAAATTCTAAGCCAGCCAGGGTACCACAGCTAAGCAAGCCAGAAGAAGTCAAGTAGCCTTCCTCTGTCCTCTCTGTTTCAGTTCCTGACTCCAAGTTCCTACTTTGACCTCCTGCTCTGGCTTCCCTCAGTGATGGACTACGACCTGTAAGATGCAATAAACATTTTCCCTCCCAAGTTGCTTTTGGTCAGTGTTTTATGACAGCCATAGAGGGCAAGCTATGACACGAGGACAGAATACAGTGCTAAGAACACAGATTTTGGAGCTACACTTCCAAGATTTGAGGCCTGACATGATTATCTAAGGTAATTTAATGTAATTTAAAAAATAAGGGGCTGGTGGGGTAGTTCAGGAGGTAAGCACATGTGCTACTCTTGCAGAGGACTGAGTTTGATTTCCATCACCCACAACCTGTAGCTCACAACTGCCTGTAAACTCCAGCTTCAGGGCTCCAACATCTCTGCAAGGGCACCTGCACTCTCATGGCATATGTACACGTGTGTAGACACACAACATTAAGAAGTAAACCGATGATGATGCCAGGAGAAGTTAGAAGCGAAGAAAACAGGAATGTCCAGTCAGGAAATGGAGAGGCCTGGAGAAGGTGTCGGCTGGGGGCACAAAGGCAGAGAAGCCCTAGGAAGGGCTATGCACTCAGCCAGAAGCAAGGTCTCACTGCTTCAGAGGCTCTATGAAGCTGTCCAACCTGTGGCCCATAGCCCATATACAGCTGGCCATAGTTATGAATTCAGCCCAACACAGAATTGTAAACTTAAATGTTTTGCTATTACCTCCCCATAACTGCACTGCTCAGTTCTCAAGTAGAAGCTTTCTAGTGGACAACACCATGTCACAATGCCAAAAGGTTGGCCCTGCCTGCATGCCCTCCAAAAACCACAGCAGAGACAAACCAGCCGGACAACAGAGCAGGGCCCGTGGGAGGACAGCTGCCCTTCCAAAGAGTAGGTCCTTAATAGAGTCTCCATTCAGCACACCCATCACCTTCCGCCTTAACCACTGCCACCGTTGAACAAGGGGAGAAAACCCTTAGTCCACGTTCAATGACGAAAATGTAAAGTCTGCCTAAGACTGGGTTTAACTGAGTTCCAATTACTCACCCTGCCAAGAGGGGCCCAGTGAGGCTTCTCTGGGAGGATAGAGAAGCAAAGTCTGATTGAGGCCTACTGTCAGGCCAGTCAGCAAACAGTAAGCAGTGGGGTCAGATGAGTCTGTGCCACTGCCAAGTATGCAAGCCATCAATCAAATACCCCCTGTATCCACAGAGAGGGAATTTAAAACATAAGACAGCATCAGGGTTAGGCAATACAGGGAGGAAAAAGGTCCTAAAACTGGAAAGAAGGGGTGGGCAGCTCTGTGGAAGAACAAATGCTTCACATGTTCTAGGCCTGAAGTTCAACTACAGCACCACCACCAACACAAAAGAGCTGAGGAGACAGCAGCCAGGCTGTAGATCTTCATATTGATAAGAATCACATTTACATCCTCACAGAAAGACAGAGGAGGCGCAATGACAAGTGGCTAAGATCAGGAATTCCTCTGGGTGTGGTGATGCATGGCTAGCCCACACTCAGCAGACTGAGGCATGAGCTAACAAACACAGATTCTGGGGACAGGCTACTGGATTTCAATTCCAGCCTTGGTTCTTACTAGCTGTAAGTTAGTTGTATTAATTAACTTCTTTGTGCCTCAATTTCCTCACTTCTAAAACAGTCAACTACACTTACCGCATTACCCTAAGACTATATAGGCTGGCTGTATAGCTCAGTTGGCGGAGTGCTTGCCTTGCATTCTCAAAGCCCTGGGTTCAGTCCTCAGCATGAATGAAGCAGCAGGGCAGTGCACCTCTCATATCCCAGCTCTTGGGAAGTGGAAGCAGGAGGATCAAAAAGTTCAAGGTTATTCTCAACTACATAGCCTAGGGTACATGAAACCCTAAGCACTAGCACTTGGCACAGAGTAAATACCATTTATCTATCAACTACAATTATGTAAGTCTTAGAAGGTCTGTTGATGTGCAGAAGTACTTGGTTTTCAGGAATTTCACTAAACAAAGTATTTCTGTGCACAAAGACACAAACAGATTTTTTAGTATAGAAAACTCAACTGGGTGTGAGTTAATTCCAGCACTCTGAAAGCAGGAGTTCACTGAGATCACTGAGTTCGAGGCCAGCCTGGTCTACAGAGCAAGTTTCAGGACAGCCAGGGCTACAACAGAGAAACCCTGTCTCAGAAAAACAATAACAACAACAACAAAAAAAAACAGAAGTGAAAAGAAAAGAAGGTAGGAAAGAAAAAAAAGAGAAGAAAACTTACTACATGGGGGATAAGTAGATTTTGGGTTTCAGGTTCTACTATAATTAGATGTAGAATACCTCCTGAAAGGCATAGTGTCAAAGGCTTGGTCCTCAGCTGGCAACTGTTAGAAACGGGTGAAAATCCTACCACCATAACTACTGGCACAGGCCCCAAAGAAATAGAGCTGACCCATCTGAGCTAAACCATCAGAAGGTGAGCCAGACAGCCCTCTTTTCTTTCTGAGCTGATTATCTCAAGTGTTTATAGTAGAAATGGAAAGCTAAGGCAAACTCATTTTTCTCCTCTCTTGGCATTTTTCTGGTGATTCAAGCATTCTTTCTTTATGACTTAATGGGCAAGAGGAGGTATCAGAAGCAAACAAAGCACTAACAGGCATATCCTGACAGTTGGGGTAAGTCCAAATGGTTTCAGTGGAAGAGAATACAGCAATACCAGCTCAGACAAAAATTCCAGATGCTCTCGATGCCTTACACATCAGAAAACCAAACAGAAAATAATCCATCATCTGAGGCTAGTAAAATGGCTCAGAGGATACAGACATTGGTCACCAAGCCTGAGGAACTGGATTTGAACACTAGGACCTACGTGGTGGAAAGAGAGAACTGACTCCTTCAAGTACGTGAACACCTCCCCCACACATGTAATTAAAATATTCTTAAAGAAACAAAAACATTTGATAATCTTGAGACTCAAAACTTAGAGTTTGCAACATTGAAGTAAGCATGGTAAAAACCAGGCACACACTTGATAGCTCAAATCAAAACTGGGCTTTGCCAAAAGTAATTAAATAAAAAAAAAAAAAACACTTCAGCTTTGGTTTTCTAGGAAGAGCCACTTAGTAGTATGACCATAGAATACACTACTTAGTTAATAAGAAGGAAACATTTCACAGGGTGGTGATGGTACACACCTTTAATCCCAGCACTCAGGAAGCAGTAGCTAGCCTGGTCTGCAAACTGAGCTCCAGGCCAGTCAGGGCTACACAGAGAAACTGTTTCGGAAATACACCCCACAAAAAATAGAAAACAATGTTTGGCTTCCAGTTTGGTCTGCTGTACAGACAGGGTCTTACGCAGCCCATGCTGGACTTGCTATGCTGCTGGGGTCAACCTTGAATTTCTCCATCTCCTCGGTGCTGGGGTTACAGGTCTGCACCACCATGCTCCATGCCTCTGATTTGGAAAGCACTTTTATGCAGTATTCAATTTATCCCTACTTACCAAGAGCAAAAGAGAGAAATTTATTGAGTACCAAGCACTTTACACACACCATCTGTTAGTCTTCAGAATAACCCCCATGGATACAGATGAGAAAACTGAAACGGAGGGAAAATGTAAAGCCTTGCCAAAAGCTTGGTGTGGTAGTACACATCTTTAATCCCAGCACTTGGGAGGCAAAGAAAGGCAGGGCTCTGAGTTTGAGACCAGTCTTGTCTTTGCTAGTTCTAGGCCAGCCAGGATACATACAGTGAGACCCTGTTTCAACAAAACAAAACAAAATGAAAACCTGGATATGTCAACTGGATATGTCAAACTGGAGACTCATGCACACCCCACACACTCCATTACAATGCTAGAGGCATGTCAGGCACTTCACAATCTACTTGCCTGAATGTTAATGTCTGTCCACAGAAATAGGTTGGAGCACTGGAGTAGAGAACGCCAGAGGACTCGGCATCATTCCGGAGTGCTATATTCCTTCGACTGCTCAGACTGTACCCCTCAAAGCCAGTTGTCCACTCTTTAAAAGATATTAAAAATTATTACAATATTTTCAAGGGTATATTGAATATAAACACATTAAATAGGATTTCAGGTGAAAGTAAGTACTTAGAGGAGTTCTGGATAAGTTTAACAAAAGATTTCATGACAGGGTACTGGGGTCAGACCCACAAATTACAAAAAAAGATTTTGGCTGGATGGTTCTGGTGCACGCCTTTAATCCCAGTACTGGGGAGGCAGAGGCAGGTGGATCTCTATGAGTTTGAGGCCAGCCTGGTCTACAGAGTGAGTTCCAGGACAGCCAGAGTTACAACAGAGAAACTATGTCTCAAAAAAAAAAAAAAAAAGATTTTTGGTAAATTTCTGCACTATTTGAAAATCAGGTGGCTATCATCTACCTAAAAAAAAAAAAAAAAAAATATTCAAATTTAATAGTTTTAAGATTATCCCAACCTTATTAAGAATGAATTAGTAAGGGGTGGGGAGAGGCTGTGTAATAAAATTGTAATAAATTTATATTTGTTTTATAAATATACACAAATATTTATTTATATTTATAGTATAAATATATTATATTTTTATTTATTTTTATATTTTTATTTATTAGTATGTATAAGGATCTAGGTTCAACCCACAGCACCACATTGAAAATAAGTAAACAAATAAAACAGCCGGAGAGATGACTCAGTAGTGAAGATACTTACAGAGTACTGAAGCTTGGTTCCCAGCACCCCATTTTAATCAGCTCAGGACTGCCCATGACTCCAGCTGGCCCCCATGGCACCGGTAAGATGTGATCATATATACACACACAACACAACTACTAAGTGTGTAAGTAGATAGGTATGTAGCACATGGCTGTAGCCCAGTTACCTGGGAAGCTGAAACGGAGCCTAGAAATTCAAGATAATCCTGGGTAACACTTCCAGGAAAAAGAGCATGTCTTTTAAGACAGTTTTGGAGAAGACAGACCAATTTTCAAGTTTGTAAGATTTTTAAGAGTGTTCAGAACAATCAGTGTCCTAGGTACTGTTTTCAATGTGTGGTTTTAGGTGATGTTCAATTTTGAATTCCAAGTTCTGACAAAAACAATTTACACGGAGTGATTTGAGTGAGAGGCAGGTTCCACATTCTTTTCTCAATTCAGGATTAGCCTTAGGAATGTGGTTAACCTGTGCACCATTCTCAGCACAGAAGGTAAACAGTCCTACACCCCAGAGCTTTGGGCGTGGGAAGGTAAGAACATACCATGAGGCACCAGTGTGGAGTGACCCGTCTGGGGAACACTCCAAGGACTCCACTCCTGTCGGCCGTCTCCTCGGGCACAGACTCGGAATTGGTAATCAACATTGGGGTCTATGTGTAACACTATGAATTCAGTTTCAGAACCTACATACACGTCTTCAAAATGATTTGCAGTACATTTACGGAATTGAAGCCTGTAATCTTGGGCTGTAAAGTCATCGTCCACCTATGGAGAAAGATTTTAGTTAGGTAAAAACCACTGAACAAATAGGGACGTGCTAGACCAAACACATGGGCCTATGTGCTGAAGAGGGGCCATATGGAGCATGCTGGCAACATGCCATCACTGTTTCCTTTCCTTTCTTTTTGTTTTTCCTGAGACAGCGTCTTACTACATGTAGCGCAGGCTGGCCTTGAATTCATGGAGATCCTTTTGACTTAGCCTCCTGAGAGCTAGGATTATAGGTATGCATTACCATACCCAGTTGCTTCTCCTTTTCTTTTTCTTGAGAGCAGTTCTTGTTCTATTGCCCAGACTGGCCTTGAACTCACCATCCTCCTGCTTGACATCCCAAATGCTATGCTACCACACCTGGCTCCCTTTCTTCGATTTGTGTGTGTTCACATACATAAGCATACCACAAAGCACACATGAAGGTCATGGACAACTGTGGGAGTCAGTTTTTTCCTACCATGTGGGCTCCAGGAATTGAACTCAAGTTGTCAAGCTTCACAACAAATGCCTTTATCTGTTTATCTATCTTACCAGTCTGTCTTTCTTTCTTCTTTTTTTTAAAAATTGAAAGTGTCTTTATTATTACCCACTCTGGAGCTGGGGGTGGTAACACTGTCTCTAATCACAGCAGCTGGTAAAGTAGACAAGAGGCTCAATAGTTAAAGCCCACCCTCAACTACATAGCAAGTTCAAGGCTAGCCTGAACTACACGAGAATCTGTTTCAAAATGACTCAGCAGGAGGGTTCCTGACACAGACCAAAGTTTAATCCCCAAGACCCACATGAGAGAAGGAAAGCGAACTCCTGCAGGATGTCCTTTGACCTCCAGACACTTGACATGGTATGCATGTGCACATACACAAATAAATAAAATGTATTTTAAAGAAAAAATAAAAGGTGAAGCAAAGAATAGCTAAACAGAGAGGCACACGACTATAATCTCAACACTTGGAAGGACAAGGGAAGGGGATCACAAATCTGAGATTAGCCGAAGCCACACACCACATTATTTATTTTATGATTTATTCTCTGTGTGTATAATACTAGGGAATGGATCTGGTACCTTGCATAGGCAAACAATCCTCAGCTCCACAGCTGGTTCTAGGCTAACCTGGGTGATATGACAAGCTCAAGCTCAAAATATTTTAAAGGAAGAAAAATGCAAAAGATACAAATAAAAGAAAAATAAATATCCAAATATGGAAATATACTGCAAAACCATGAGCTAGCATTTGGGCAAAAACATGAGTCTGACACTATTAAGTACTGGTAAATTCGGAACAGTAGGTATTGACATGAGGTATGGTAGCATGCACCTGGAATCTCAGCACGTGGGGAGGGTGAGAGACAGGAGAGTTGTGATGAGCTTGAGGCTAGCCTGGTCTATGTAACAAGACCCTGCTCTCCCTTCAAAACCAATTCACAAAATCATTTAGGGAAAACATCTAGCATTACCCAGTACAGATCCACTACATTAAGCTCTTACAATTCTACAGTAAGGTATACTTTAGAAAAAGACTTACATGTGCACATGGAAACACAAATAAGAGCACTTACAGTGAATAACAACGAAATAATAAACAAAAACCCTGGAAATAACCAGAGTCTTTGTGGATTTTTGTTTTTTTAGCTTTTGGTGATGATAGTAGTAGAGAATGTGGGTACTTATAGAGTCCTTGTTTTAATCCAGCAAAAGCATATCTATATCTTTATTCTATATGAAGGTTTCAATTTAAAAGCTTCATTTAAGGAAAAAGCCTGTAGGAGCCATTTTGTGTACACTGGTGCAGATATGTATGTGTGTGCGTGTTCCTGCACATAGTCCACAACATTTATGTGGAGGTCAGGGGACAAATTTTGGATACCAGTTCTGTCTTTTCAACATGTGGATCCATGGAATCAAACTCATCAGGCTTGGTGGCAAATGCCTTTACCTACTGAGCTATGTTGCTGATCTTGAATGACTTATTAACAGCCAAGATATGAGGGCTAATCTGAACTGGTTTCTAATTAAACACACACACACACACACACACACCAAACAGAATTCTGGGCAATGCTTAGTGTAAAGAAACTACAGAAATATTTGTTTCATCATTTTTAGTTTTGTTTCAAGACAGAGTCTCACTATGTAGTTCTGCCTGGCCTGGAACTCACTAGGTAGACCAGGCTGGCCTCAAACTCACAGAGATGCACCTGCCCCTGCCTTCAGAGTGCTAGGATGAAAGGCGTGTGCCACCACCACTCGGGTCCCTAGGACTTTATTATAAAACAAAAGGGACTTTTGTTTGAAAAGAGAAAAACGAATTAGTTAATAGAAAAAAAATCTTAAAAGCCCAATCACAAACCCACAATGCCGAAGTCACTTCTGCAGTTCAGTAACATACCTTACACCATCTCACTATGATGCCTCCAGGTTTCTCTATTAATTCTTCAATCTGTACTGGTGGGCGGGACGCTACAGTTCCATGCTTAAAAATGTGGTCTTTCACTATGTTAAGAATGGAATCATCCAACTGAGCAGACAAGCAGGGTACATCAACTAGCAAAGGCACTTCTGGTAAGCTGAGGAAACAAAGGTCATGTGTTTATGGCATGCTCAACTTAAAGATGAAAAGGCAAAGACTATTTTAGACTGGTCACATGCTAGAAAAATCCAAACGGCCTCAGCAAAGAGTTCTCAAGAAGCTGGAGCTTTGCTGTGAGGGGCTTTCATCATCTTTACATTGCAAAAAGATTCTCTTCTCAAATCATTATAAGCAAGACAGAAAAAAATGGAAACAGTGGTAGCATGTACTATAACCCAGCAGTGGGAGACCGAGACAGGAGACTCACAAGCTAGAGGGCAGCTTGAGTTATACACAGTGAGACCCTGCAAACAAAACAAAACAAACAAAAAGAAAAAGACAAAAATCAATAAAATCACAACCATTGGGTTTATATCAAAAGATCTTGTTTACTGAAATAAGATTTGGTTTCAATGTAGCATTCAGAATGTTTTTTTTCTTGTGCAAAGACCATGACAAATGTCTATGTATTGCTCCAATTTCACTATGTGCGCTGCTCTGAAAACAGGCACCAGAATTTTTAGAATTTAACAATTTAACAATTCTCTTATCTACTGGAAGTGATAGATTTATAATAATACTATGTCAAAGATTTCAACCACAATTATTTGACAATAGTAGTAATGATAACAGACAGTAAAATTTTGAAAAACTGACCCACTATATCCTGTAATCAGATTTTTTAACAGGAATTAAGGGGGCAGGAAGGTAAAAACTGAGAGGAGGGCAAAATACTTTAAGTATTTAAGAATAAGTCCAAAAGGAACAAACTCTTTTACCTGTCCAGCTGAATGTGGGAGGCCTTTTTGGTAAAATTCCACAATTTATCATTTTGCTCTTCTATGCCGCCAAGAATGGCAATCTCACCTACAATTGAGGATAAGAAAACTAGCTCAGTAAGAAAAAAGGCACATTTTAAAGTCATTATTACAAAATAACTAACAACTTGTGTCTACCACAGGTTTCTAGCTTTGTTAATTCCCAAGTGACACACAAACTCTCAAAATGACTTGGTAAGCCAGAGAGAAAAGGCGGTTGCAAAATTTTGCCACAGACCAAAGCTTCTGTTCTATAAGAGCAAATCTAGCTCAACAACCAATTTTACACAGAGCAGAAGGCCAGGGACATTTCCTCATTCCTCTTTATCAATTCTTTGAGTATTTCTGTTTTAACCATGGTTTTTATTTTATTTTAACATTAATTTATTGGAGGAGGTATATGCACATGTATAAGTCAAAGGACAGCTTGTGAGGGTTAGTTTTTTTCTACTGTGTGGGTTTCAGGGACCTACCTCAGTCTGACAGGCTTGGTACCAAGCTCCTTTACCCACTGAGTCACCTGGCTGGCTCTTTTTTATGACTCTTTTTTTTTTTTAAGATAAGATCTCACTATATAGCCTTTGTTGTGGGATATTTTACTTCTGTTGCTGTTTTGGTTTATAAAAGGGCTTTGATGCCTTGTAGTTGTGAAGTCTGATGCCTTGCAGCTAGTGCAGGCCTTGCTTCCTACCTATTCACACCCTTATGCTAGCCCTGCTGAGATCTCCAGATAGGACTGTTTACAGTTGAAGGTGACCAATCAAAGGTCTGGTGGCTGGGTGATCAGAGAAGAGTACTATTGTGTTGTAATGAAGGCCTGGATATGGAGAAGGGGCTGGGGGGAAAGTTTAAAGAGTCTCTGGCAGAAGCAGGCAGAGAGAATGGAGGAGGACAGAAAGGAGAGAAGCAGAGGATGATGGAATAAAGTCTCTGCCTAGCCGCCGGAGTATTGAATTCCCTGAGATTTGACATGGCTTGTAATTAAAGAGCATTGGAAAATTCAACAGTGGACTCTTATTAAGCAATTGAACATTAAATTAACAAGCCTTGGCTGACCTGAAACTTGCTATGTAGACCAGGCTAGCCTCTAAATTCACAGGATATTCCTGCTTCTAACTCTCAAGTGCTGGGATCCAGGGGTGAGGAACCACACTCCTGGTTCCTCTTTTATCAGTTCTAACAGGAACAAAGTATTCTGCTAAGAGCAGCAACAGGACATAGGATCTTAAACAGCAAAATGACGCCAGATGAGATGGTACATGCCTGTTACTCTAGCACTTGCGAGGCTGACAAAGGATTGATTAGAGTTCGAGACAAGCCTGTCTTATATAATGAGATCTTGTCTCAAAAAAAGGGAAAAAAGTCAAACGATTCAGTTAGATTTCTCTGAAAGTACACTATACATTGGATCAGAAATTACTCAACAGAACAATAAGAAGGAAATGCTATAAAAAGAATATGAAAATGATCAACCTCTACATCCTCCACAATGATCAAGGATATTGTCATATTACCAAATGCACCCTGGAGTTAATAAAGTTTTTTTTAAACTATGATACTGTTAGGGCAAGCCGGGCGGGTTTCTAAGGAACCACGAGACACGGACCGCTGTAACATACATGAGGCATTTATTGATTACCGGCGCGCGTCCGGGTCCCGCCTATCCCACGCAGGAGATGAGCATGGAGGGCCCCGATCCCTTCCCCACCAGCCCTTTTATCGGGTTAGGGCAAAGGGGTCTGGGGATGGGGGCTCGTGCAGCTGATTGGCTCCGAGCTCTCTATGTTAGACTAATTGGTCGAGAGTTTCCCGCCCGCGGGATCCAGGGGGGGCGTGGTCAACCTGTGCCCTTGGACTAGCCCCTTGGGACAGGGTGGCTCCTGGTATGCTGGGGAAGGACGAATCCTGCTGATAAGCTTAATGGTCATTTCCCTGTGGGTGGGGAGGAGACTGAAGAGTACTGTTAATGGCCGTACTTGGGAAGGCATTTCCCCCTATATGTGACTGCATTCCTATGTTTCATATTTCTTAAACCCTTTCAATACTTTTATTTACTTAATCGTGTGTATGGTCATGCATACCATGGCATGCATGTGGAAGTCAGGGGACAACTTGCAGGAGTTGGTCCTCTCCCTCCATCCCATGGGTCCCAAGATCAAACTTAGGTCATCAGGCTTGGCAGCAAGTACCTTACACAATGAGGCAACTACCAACCCCAACTCAAGTTTTCTGAGAAAATATGACCTTCTTCCTTACTGAAAGAGAAACACACATATTGAACGCTGCCTCAAAAGTCTCTTAACATTTGAGAGGTAGAGGCAGGGTGATCAGAAGTTCAAGGTCACTTTTAGCTAATAGGAAGTTTAAAGTCAGCCTGGACTCTGAAGTCCTGTCTTTAAAAAAAAGGGTGGGGTGGGGTGGAGAGTTGGCTCAGGAGTGAAGAGCACTTGTTCTCACAGAGGAGCCAGGTCTGTTTCCTAGCACCCAAATGATGATTCACAAACATTTGTAATTCCACTTTCAGATCTGGTCTCCACAGGCAACAAGCACACATGTGGCATACATACATATATGCAGCAAAATACTTATAAGAATAAAATGAATAAACTTAGTAAGTTTTTTAAAAATACACAAAAGTTTTTATTCCTTGGGAGAAAGGGGGAATAGTTTAAATTAAAAATGTTTCTGAAAGCCAGGTAGTGGTGGCACACACCTTTAATCCCAGCACTTTGGAGGCAAAGGCAGATGGATCTCTGTGAGTTCGAGGCCAGCCTGGTCTACAGAGTGAGTTCCGGAACAGCTGGAGTTATAACAGAGAAACCCTGTCTCGAAAAACCAAAAAAAAAAAAAAAATTCTAAAGTATAAAAAAATTCAATCATTAAGTGCTATGACAAACAAGTACGTGCCTCAAAGGATTTATTTTCAAAAATGAAAGCACAGTCCTCAATGTGATGGGTGTGCATGCCCGCCCTGTGCTGCCCTGCTTCTGGGTCTGTTTCCAAACTCAAATCCTCCAAGGGAAGACATTCTGTGGTTCTGCTAAAAAGAATTTTCTCAACGGCACTATTATGTCAGTTAAAAATAAACATGTCTCACTGAGGATTACAATTAGCTACGGAGCAAGTGTGAGGCCTGGGCCAATCTGATTACATAACTCTCACTTGAAACAGATCTTTGACATTCACTCCACTCCTGATGTTACTTCTGCTTAGAATCACTGCCGCCTTTTTCCTCTGCTTGATGAATTTCTTCAAGCCCCTATGCAACTCCCACAGAGGCTGTCCTGTACTTCCCCAGACAGACTCTTCTGTTCTTTAGATCTTACTCAGCATGACTCCCACTGAATCACAAGCCCCGAAGAACAGAACTGTTACCTTTTTATTTAATATACCTACCAAAGACCTGCACTGGAACTAAGAAGGTCAACATCAAGGAAGGAAGACAGTGATACACAGTCTAAGACCTAGGTGTGAATTATGAACTAAAAATGAAGTTACATGTGATGGCTCGTACCAGTAAGCCCAGTCCTCACGCTGCTTAGGACTGCTGAAATTAATTCATTGGCAGTCTGGACAGTAAATAGGAGACCCTGTCTCAAAAATACAAAACAAAACAGCCAATAAACAAAAGTCTATATAAAGTTGTGAAAATAAGTCAGAAATGACATACTGAGTAAGTGAGTAAAAATGTAATGCATTAGCCAGTAAGATGGCTCAGTGGTTAAAGGTACTTACACCAAGCCTGCTGACCTGAGCTCTATCTCTGGGATACATATGGTAAAAGTTGAGAACCAACTTTGTCAGTTGTCCTCTGACCTCTGTGCATATGCTGTGGCATGTGTGAGCCCCTCATCCCCCCACAAACACAGAATGTAATTCCTTCAAAGAAATGTGAATTAGATACCATAATCATAGAACCCTCTGAAACAATCACTCTGTTTTATAAATGATTCCAATCAATACTTTGATTACACTTAGACTATGGTTCCTCACAGCTTATCTATGGTCCTGTATTATAACTGTCTCAAGGCAGAAACATCCCAGGCACCCTTCAGATGCCAAGAAGCCTGTCAGTACCCTAAGAAATCAGCCATGTGTCTGAATGAAAGGCTCTAACAGGATTCCCACCTTCTCGGACCAGGTCATCCGCGGTGTTAACTCCATGCTCTATGAGCTTCTGGCAGTCATCTAGTGGTTTGATGGTCTCCTGTTCAATGGTGTCCACTTCCTGCAAAAGGGTTACCAATCGCTCATCCAACAGCTTCCCCAGGGTTCCTTTTAAATCACTAAAATGCTGTTTAAGGACATCTCTTGTCTGTGAAGCACTCTCCTTTATCTAAAAAGAACATAAAAACTCAATTTTAGAATCTTTCATAATTACTTAATCGTACCACACAACTGCCATCTTCCACTCATTTAAAAAAAAGATTAAATGCTGTGCTTGGATTGAACCTAGGACTTCACACATGCTACACAAGCATTCTACCACTGTTATATATCCACAGTGCTCCTTCCCCTTTGATAATTAAGACGGGGTCTTACTATGTAACCTGGGTTGGCCCAAAATTTATAATCTACCTTCCCAGTGCTAGAATTATAGGGTGCATCATCAACCCAAATCACATTTTTCTTAAAAATGGGGTGGGGGATAAGACAGACAGGGTCTTGCAGTATAGCTTTGGCTGGCCTGGAGCTTGCTCTGACCTGTGATACTCTGGACTCAGCTTAGTAGAAAACTTTAATGTAGCGAAGCATGGTAGAACATTCCTGTAATACCAGCATTCAGGAGGCTGAGGATAAAGCATCATAAATTTGAAGCCAGCTCAGACTATACAGCTAGACTTTGTCTCACAAAGAAATTTTTGTTAATTAAATACACTTAAGGTACACCAGTGTGTTTTGACATACATATACACAATCAGTTGATACTTAAGTCAAGCTAATCAAGGTATCCATCTCTTGACATAATTTATTTATTTTCTTCGGTTTTGGGGGACAAGGTTTCCCTGTATAGCTCTGGCTGTCCTGGAACTCTGTGGACCAAGCTGGTCTAGAATTCAGAGATTCACTTGCCTCTGCCTCCTAAATGCTGGGATTGAAGGTGTGTGCCACACCATACCTGGCTTGCTGTAGTTAAAACCTTTAAAATTTTTAAATTTACATGTATTTAGTGTGTCTGTGAGAGAGGGGGTGGGAGGAGAATTTGTGTGCAAGTGCTCCTGTGCCATAGCATCTGTATTTGGAAGCCAGAAGATGACTTTGGGAGTCACTTCTCTCCTTTAACTATGTGGGCCTCAGGGACTGAATTCAGGTTGCCAGGTTTGGGGTAAGCACCCTTATCCAACAAGCCATCTTGTCAGCACAATGATTACTTTTTTCAATATGTGGCAAAAACACTGAAGATCTCTTTTAGCAATTTGCAAAGTATAATAAGTATAGACTACAGTCCTATCCTGTACATCAGAACTCCAGAATACATTCATCACACATAACTAAAACAATGGGCTTTCTAACCTCCATCCCACTATCCCAACCCTAACCACCATCCCACTCTTCCTCCCCACCGTATTCGACTCCAAGTCTCTAAGAATTGGACCCTTTTCAGATTCCACGTGAGGTCATGTAATACTTTCCTTCTGTGTTCAGTTGTTTTACTAGCGTGTGATAAGCGTGTGTCATCAAACTCAGCTCTGTTGTTGCTGCTGTCATTTGTGTTTTGACAAATTTGTTTTTCTCTTTACTTTTGTGTCTCTGTGTGTGCATATGTGCATGTAGATGTGTACAGATGTCTTCCTAGATCACTGTCCGTCTTATTTTGGGGAACACGGTCTCTCATTGATCATGGAACTCACTGACTGATTAGAATGGCTGGCCAATAATTGAAACAAGTAGTAATTATGAAACTTTCTTTGCAAAGGGATTCTGTCTGCTCCCTGTTAATTCAGATGGTAGGGATTCCATCCGAGACTGACTGAACCAGCAGTTTAGAGGAGAAGCAGGGGGAGCAGATGCTTACAACTCTCACTTGTCAAAGGTACATCTGATTCTGCCCACATCTTGAGATACACTGTCCTCAGTTCACAGAGCAGAGATTAAGGGTCTTTCTCTGTTCCAGGAGTTAGGACAGAAAAGTCTCTGTATCTCACATATGTTCCAAAAGCAAATAAGCTGTTTGTTCAGACATCAGATGTTTTAAAAATGTAATTCGGATAACATACAGTCCATTTTCTCTCACCTAAATACTAACTAGACGTTAGACAGTTAAATTAAAGCACACACATGAACTTGAAGATGACCTGGTGACAGGGCACTTGCCCAGCAGTGCAGGCCCTGGATTCGATCTCCAGCAATAAAAACAAAAACGAGTTCCCAGAGCCCACACTCTGCTTTACAAACAATAGTAGTTTCATATGACATTGTATACTACCCTAATCCTTTCGTCAGCTTTCTCTTGATCAGTGTTTGAAGTACTCACACACACACCTACCAAGAATGAACATATCAAAATATGTCGGAGAGATGACTCAGCACATCAGCTGCTCTTCCAGAGGACCCAAGTTCAATTCCAGCACTATGGGGCTACATGCAGCATTACATGGCAGCTTACAACATCTGTAACTCCAGTACTGACTCCCTCTCTCACCTATGCAGGCACCAGACACACGTACAGGCAAAAGACCCACAGACATAAAAATATATAAACAAGAAGATAGTCCAATTCCTAGAACTCATGTAAAAGCCAGATACAAATTGTCCTTTGACCTCCACATGTGTGTCCAGGGCACATGCTCTCCTATGCACAAATGTGTATACACACATACACACACAAAAATATTTAAAAAAACAAAACAAAACAAAGCCAGGTGTGGTGTTGCACACCTTCAATCCTAACACTCAGGAGGCAGAAGCAGGCAAATCTCTGAGTTCGAGGTCAGCCTGGTCTACATAGTTCCAAAACAGTCAGGGCTACACAGAAAAACTCTGTCTTGAAAAACCAAAAAATAAAAAATAAAATAAAAAAACAAAACAAAAAAACTACAGAAAGAAAACCTTACTATTTTATATTGTTAGTAATGTACAGCATCAGCTCTAGACCTGCTACATTTTAACTTATTTTTGTTGTTAGTTTGAGACAAGATCTCACGGGTACCAAGCCTCAGACTCATATGTAGCTCAAGATGACCTTGAACTTCTGATCCTCCTTCCTCCACTCCCCGCCTCCCAATATTAGTATTAAAGGTAGGTGCTCCCATGCCCAGCTTCTTGAAGCATGCTAGGCAAGTACCCTCCCAACTAAGCTAAATCCCAGTGCCAGGACCTGCATTTTCCAAGGCCACAGTTAATTTATAAACTTGTTGAATAAAGTCAACAAGTCAGAGCACTGTGCTACATTTCAGACCTCCCTCTAAGAGGAAACTCTGCACTTGAACACTAGACCAGCAAGGCCCTGCCTGTGTCTTTAACGGATATAACATATGCAGGAAGTGCACTGGTTAGGTAAAGTCAATTTCCTCTTTAGAAAGAATTCAAAAGCTCCCTCAGACATTGCACGCCCATGTTATGTTTGTTTTTGTTTCAGAACCTTAGGGGAAAAAGGAAGTATATAAACATTAGCAGCGAGGTCTATGGAAGGGAGAATCCATTTCTAAACCCACCTCCTGTATGTTCACCATAAATTTGGTGTCTTTTGTTCACAGGATACCAACGGCCATTTCAAACCTGCCTTTACCTTAGATCATTTTCTTCTTCCAAAAACAATTTTACAATTTAAAGCTCAGTCAACATTAATCTGACCATATAAGTAATCAAGTGCATTTACTTGGCTTTATGAAAAGTTTTAAAATAAAGGCTTCGCAGATACGAGAATCTCCTTGTATTTGAGGTGGCACCAGAGGTCAAGAATGTTCACTCTTACCTCACTGAAGGGTCACAGATCTTTGCACCATTTACAACAGAGGGAAAGGCAGCTCTAAAACCCCAAGCAACTTAGCAAGGCTTCACTGTGCCCTACACCTGACTCCAGAAGCCACAAATGTAACAGGTTTGTATTTACAGACACAGTTTTAAGGAGTTCCAAGCATGATGGCACACTTCTGTGACCTAAACACTCAAGATGCGGAGGCAAGAAACACCTGTCTACAGATTGAGTTCCAGACTAGGCAGTATTATACTGTGAAACAACATTGTTGTTCCCAGGAAAATCAGTAAATTTAGTATTGCCTGAAAACACTTTCTATTAATATCATCTATTTTTTTTCTAGATGTTTCCCAAGTTGGCCTTGAACTTGTTATATAGCTCACTCAAGGATAACTTTGAACTTCTGATCCTCCTGCCTCCACACCAAGTATTGTATTATACATGCATTATGTATATGGTGCTATGGGTCAAACCCAGGGCTTCATGCATGCTGGTAAGCATCTACCAACATAATTATACCCTCAGCTTCTATACCACACATTTCTTGCGCCTGCATAAAGCATAATGTAGTTAACAACCATCAGCCTCAAATGCTACCTAGCCATCTAGGATAAGAATATCTCTGTAACAAAGTAGATTTAAGAATATAAATGGCCAGCCACCATACCTTTAATCTCAGCGGACTAAAGGCCAGCTTGGTCTATATAGCAAGTTCTAGGCCAGCCAAGAAAGAAAAGTATAAAAGGCAGGCAAGTCAAGGTCTCCAGGAAGAAACTGTAATGTACACAATTTATATTATTTGGTTACATTCTGAACTCCTACTGAAACCTCCACTGTGACAGATCATCATCATCATCATCATCATCATTATTATTATTTTTGAAACAGGGTTTCTCTATATAGCCTGGTTGTCCTGGAACTCATAGAGATCTGCTTGCCTCTGCTTTCCCAGTGCAGGGATTAAAGATGTGCAGTCATCATCCCTGCCAGCTCATTAAAACATATTCACTGAGGCTGAGTTTAAACTTAAAGTAACTTTTAAAAGTTTTAACAGGCCAGGCAGTGGTGGTGCATGCCTTTAGTCCCAGCACTCTGGAGGCAGAGCCAGGTAGATCCACTGTGAGTTCAAGGCCAGCTTGGTCGACAGAGTGAGTTCCAAGACAGTCAGAATTACAACCAAAAAGTTTGAACAGGATGATGAGCTCACAGATACTACCCATTGACACAAAACAACATAATGGACACACTTTCCTCAAGCGTTTAGCTATTAGAAGGTCATAAAAATAAGGCTGGAGAGATGGCTCAGCAGTTAAGAGTCCTAACTGTTCTTCCAGAGAACCAAGGTCCAATTCCCAATACCCACATGGCAGTTCACAACTGCCTGTAACTCCAGTTCCAGATCTGACACTCTCAAATAGACACACATGCAAGCAAAACACCAATGCACATGAAATAAAAATAAGTACGTTAAACTAAGAAAAGAAAAAAGAGCACCAGCTGTTCTTCTAGAGGACCCAGGTTCAAATACCAGCACCCACGTGCCAGCTCATAACTGTCTGTAACTCCAACTCCAGGGGATTTGACACCCTCACACAGACATTCATGCAGACAAAACACTAATGCACACAAAATAAAAATAAAAAAATCATTTTAAAAGGTCATAAAATGTACTTAAAACCTATTAAGATATTCTTCGTTAGACTTGATTATGCAGGTTTATAATCCAGCACTTAGGAGGTACTCATAGGAGGATCACAGCTACATAATGAGTTCACCCTAGGCTACAAGAGACCTAGTTTCAAAAGATTAAAAAAAAAAAGAAGAAGCTGCAACATACTTGATACATTAGCATAACATTATTAATTCAGCAAAGTAACTGGAATTTATACTATAACCTTTAAAACGACATTTTTATGACTTTAAGAACTTTTATCCTCCAGCTTTAAGGATTTGTTTTCTCAATTGTTTTGTCAAATTAAAGTTGAGACTATCTTTAAAAACAATTAGCTAACAAGAACACAAAGGGGCTATTGGCAGATAATTCCGTCAATAAAGTATTTATGTCACAAGCATGAGAACATGAGTTTGGATCCCAGCACCCATAGAAAAGGTAGGCACAGTGGTGTTCATTTGTAACTCCAGCACTGGATAGGGATAGGGGTATATAGAGAGAATTACTGGAGCTTGCATGCCAGCCAGTCTATCAGAACTAATGAGTTCCAGGTTCAGTGAGAGACCCTGGTCTCAAAACATAAGGCAGAAAGCAGTCAAGACAGATACTGACATTAAACTCTAGCCTCCACATGCATTTGTATATGTGCTCACAGACACATGTGTGCATATACTACACACACACACACACACACACACACCAAAACAAACCACAACAAATATCTAGGCGTAAGCAACTGCTCTACCACTGAGCTACATCTTCAGCTTTAATTATTTTTGTTTAAAGACTGCGTCTTAGATGTAGCCCTAGCTAGACTAGAACTCAGTACGTAGACCAGACTGGCCTCAAACATGTAGCATTCCCGTAGGAATGAGCCACCTTGCCTAGCTAGTTGTTGTTGTTGTTGGAAAGAAGCATGCAGCTTAAAAACAAAAAAACAAAAAAAACTTTCTTTCCTCCTTTAAAAGACTTTTTTGAGACAGGATATCTCCAGATAGCCCTGGTTATCCTGAAACTCACTATATAGCCTCCAACTTAGAGAGATCCATCCACCCGTCTCTGTCTCTTGAGTGTTGGAATAAAGGCATGTGCCACGATGCCTGCCTTTTATGAAAAGTTTCAAAAAGGAAAAGTATATGACATGATTTGGTTGTCTACTACCTTAGTACACCAGAAAACACTCCATGAAACTCCAGGCCTGGTACAGTCCTCCCCACCTAGAAGACCAAGTTGGCAAGCAACACAGTCACATGTTCATAGCAATTCCATGAAACTGATGCCATGTTACTTCCAAGGCTCACTCCTTAGATCTGACAAATGTTTTGGTACTTTTGGAGGCCCTGATGCACCATGAAAGTGGTATGAATGTCATGGTAGAGAACATACATGGATGAGGAGGAAAGAAAAAAGAGTTTGGGGGTGGTAGGAGGGGAAAAGAAGAAGCCTGGGATGGTGTTAAGGCATTTAGGTCTCTAATGGGTCCTATTAATACTAAGACTCTGAAAGGAAAATCAACACTCTATCTTGGAGATTCCCTGTAATTCGACAGCAGGATCAAGAGTTTTGCTAAGTGAAACCAGAACTGCCTAACTCAGCCCCACTTAAATTCCAGAACTGTTAAGGAAAGATGATTGCTTTTTTTTTTTTTTTTTAAGGTAAGGGGGCTTAAGAATGTGTCTTACTATGTAGCCTGGAACTCATTATGTAGCCCAGGCTAGCCTCATACTCCTAGAAATCCTCCTCCCTCAGGCTTTGTGCTAGGATTATGAATGTGCCACACCAGAGGACTAAAATCATTGCTTCTAAACTGTTGAACTCTGGTGGTTTATAATGCATCAGGAGATAACCAACCCATATGATAAGACAGATATTTAACTCTTGATTAACTGCATTAATGAAGAGAATGCATATAATCAAAATTACAATCTAAAAGGCATCTCTGCAAAACTACACTCACAACATTTATAAAGGCTTTCATTCACATGTTTACTGAGGCCTATTATGTGCCAGGAATTGAGGTTGTAAAAATGAATAAGGCATGATCTTAACCTAAAAAAAAAAAAACAACCTTCATTCTACTGGGCATGGTGGCACACGCCTCACAATCATAGCATGCCCAAGCCTGAGGCAGGAGTACAAAAAGTTTTAAGCCAGCCCACCTCACAAACCAAAAAACTTTCATTTTTGGGAAAGAAGACAAGACAGTTCCACACACCAGGAACTGTAATAAAAATATACAAATCTACCAGGATTTAAAAAGGGCATTTTGTTGAGGAAGACCATAGCAGACATTTTAAAAATAGGCTATCATTAGAAGAAGCAAGAGATGTCATCTTGAATAACAATATTTAGTAGTAGTTTTTATAATTGTGGATAATATTAATTGAAAACATTCTATGCCTGGACATTATGCTAAACATTAAATACTTTTTTAAAATTTTTTATTTATTTTTATTCTGTGTGTGTATGATGGGAATGGACATGATGTGCCACAGTATACATGTGAAGGTCAGAGGACAACTCTATGGATTTGATGCTCTCCTTCCAGCTTTATGCATGTTCCAGAGATCAATGCATGTCCTCAGACACGTGCAGCAAGCACTTTACCTGCTGAGACATCTCATTGCCCATAGCACTTTTTATTTGTTTGTTTTGGTTTTTTTTGAGACAGGACCTCTCTGCATAACTCTGGCTGTTGTGAAACTCTCCATGTAAACAAGGCTGTCCTCAATCTCACAGAGTCCATTTGCTTTCTGCAACCTAAGTGCTATGATTAAGGCTGTCCCACTACACCCTGCTGGACTACGTATTTTAATTCCCACACTGGTCAGGTAAAGTAAGCACTATTTTTTATCTTCATTTACAGATAAGGAAATTAAAGACCAGGAAAGTCAAATCTCACTAGATCTCCTGGCTAAGAAGGATAAGTAAAATAATTGCAATAATTAGTGGCTCTCTAATAGCCCTCAATTTAAAAAAAAAAATCCCTATTTGATGGACTTTCCAGAAAGCAAATTAGCTGTACTTAAATTTTAAAATAAGTGCAGTTTTTCTCTATCAAAATTATATGTTCAACGACGGCTGCAGAGATGGCTCAGTGGTTAAGAACACATGCTGCTCTTGGAGAGGCTCTCCACCTATAACTCCAGTTCTAGAGGATGAGACATCATCTTCTGCCACAGGCACTTCATGCAAACACCCATATACACAAATAAAAATACATAATACATATATGTGGATTGGAGGGATGGCTCAGCAGCTACAAGCACTTGCTGCTTTTCTGAAGAACCTGGATTCAGTTCCTAGCACCTGTATCAGGCAGCTCACAATCACTTGTAACTCCACTTCCAATGGCTCCAATACTCTCTTCTGGCTTCAGAAGACATAGCATGAATGTGTTGCAAAGATATACAATTGGGCACACACACACACTCCCTTTCAAAAATCAATAAATAAAATTTAAAATGTATGTATATATAGGCCAGGCAGTAGTGGTGCATGTCTTTAATCCCAGCCCTCAGGAGCCAGGGGCAGGTGGATCTCTGAGTTCAAGACCAGCCGGGTATACAAAGTGAGTTCCAGGACAGCCAGGGCTACACAGAGAAACCCTGTCTTGAAAACAACAACAAACATAGTTACATATAGAGCAGTTTCTCACCTTTGTAGAATAATATGCACTGACAGATACATCAAAATGTTAACCACAACTGTCTGTGAATGTAATATAGGTTGTTTTCAAATGATTTTATTTGTTCTTAGCTTTTCCTAGATCTAGATATAATGCTTTCTTAGGATACTGTAATAGTGCTATTGCTGTACCAAATTACATCTAAACAGATTCCTGTTTTGAAAATGGTTACAGAAAGGGAAGTGAGAGATAAAAGCAGCAATAATAGCTTTCTTTTCTTCACTGAGCTACTAAGACTTCCTGTCTTGGTTTTCTGAAATAACCTATGTTTTTCTTCATGAGTCTTTAGTTTGCTGTGTGTTTTCAAATCCTGTGGGAATAAAGATCTATGGAGAACCTTGTATTACACAGAAAAAAATAACAAGGACACTAATTAAATATTCAAAAAGTAATCTGAAATTAGTTATCTAAAAAAAAAAAACTAAGGTAGGCGTAATACAGTGTTGGACACAGTTACTAACAAGACCAGGGCAAGAGAATCTTCTGAGTCCAGAATTGCAACTTGGTGAGACCTTGCCTCAAAAACAAAAGCAAAATTAAGTGTCTGTGGTACTGTCATCCCAGCACTCTTGATATTGAATTAGGAGAATAACAAGATTTGAGGCCAGCCTGGACTACACAGTGGGCTCTACGCCTATCAGAGAAACAGTGAGACCATACTTCAAAGACCAACCAGCCAAAGGGGAAAAAACCTCAAACACACACACACACACACACACACAAACACACACACACACACAAACACACACAAACACACACACACACAAACACACACACAAACACACACACACACACAAACACAGACACACACACACAAACACAGACACACACACACAAACACACACACACACATACACACACACAAACACACACACACACACACACAAACACAAATGTATTATAAAAACACAGAACACAGAAAAATTATTCACTAACTGGTCCAATTATAGATATTAAAAGATGCTAGCCAGAGTGGTAGCATAGATGGATAATACAAACTACACAGGAGACAGATGAAGGAGAATTGTCCAAAAGAGTTCAAAGCCACCCTGTGGGGCTATACAGTCACAAAAAGACTTGCTAGGTAAGAATTGGCTTAAGATCATCTATTATTCATCCAGGTATGTTGGAACAAGCCTTTAATCCCAGAACTTGAGAGCCAGAGGCATGCGGATCTCTGTGAGTTACAGGCCAGCCTGGCAAATTCTAGGACAGCCAGAGCTACACAGTAAGACCCGCCCTCAAAAAACCAAAAAATAAAATAAGATCATCAATTTTTCAGTTGTATTTTTTGTATAATTATCTAACATACAAATGTATGATATTTCAAACACAGCTTTGAGACAGGGTCTCACTAGGTAGATATCCTCAGGGTATCATGGGACTTACCATCCTCCTCCTCTAGCTTCCTAAGTGCTGGGATTTCCAAAATGCACCACCATGCCCCAAACATTTTAACCTTGGAAGAAAAAACATGGCAACTTATGAAAACCCACTTAGTTTAAACCCTAGAAATCAGTGAAGGTCTACTGAAGTGGTAATGTAGTCTGAGTATGTGCACTCCAGTCTTTAACATGTATTCTTTTTTTTATGATTTATTTCATTTTAGTTATATGTATGTACGTAGTGGGCATGTGCATGTGAGTGCAGGTACCATAAAGTGAGTGTGGGTACTGTGGAAGCCAGGGGCTTTGCATCCCCTGGAGCTAGAGTTACAGGTTGTAAGCCACTTGACATGGGTACTGGGAATAGATCCTAGGTCCCCTACAAGAGCAGTATGTACTTTAAACCACTGAACCATCTCTCCAGTCCTTTAAAGTATCTTCTTATCATATAGGGATCTGCTAAAGTAGATTCAATGGGCCTGCTCTAAAGCCTAAGGTTCTGCATTCTTTGCAAGATGAAGTCAGAGCTGCAGGTCATAGACCACAGTTACAGTAGCAAGTACTCAGGGGTCACCACTGGCCAAAGCTGGGTACAGCCTTTACCAAACAGTACCTCAATTTCAGAATAGACTCCGAGGAAGCAAAGATGGTGATGGTCAATGCCTAGAGGCTAAAGAAATCACCCTACTAAAAGACACAGGAAAGGCAAGACTGTTGTTTTAGAAGGTGAACTGTATCTGCACACTGAAACACTGGCATTTCTCACTGTAGGTGCTGTCTGGTACCTCACACTGACCCCACTTCAGTAATGAAAGATGGACCTTCTAGATCTGCAAAACTCAAGTGTTAGGCCTAAGACTGTAGCAATGTTCTCAAGGTTTTGCTGCTGTTAGCCCTGAATGGATGGCTGGCATCCTTGATTTGCAATCTCTGTTTACAAGCAGAGATGATAATGTTCTAGAAAAAGCACAAGTGATGAAAAATACAGTGAAAGTAAAACCCCAAAATGAATACACAACGACTTGGGCTTCTCTTGTTTATTTTATTTTTAGGGGTGATAACCTAATTATCAGGGACCAAAGTTAGGAGTAAATTCATGAAGATTTATTTCCCTGATCTCAGTATACAAGACTTAGAAGTATTTCTGATACACAACAAATATTTACTGAGTGAATGAACAAGTAAGTACTTAAAGAGAGCGGGAGTTCATTTCTTTAGTACCTGCTTTTTAGTACCAAGCGTTCCAGGGAGGTTTAGAAAACTATTCTTAATGATTTCCACATCAGAATAAGCTGGCTGTGAACATTATTTGGTTTCCAACAACTGAACATATTTCTAGCCTTAAACTTACTTAAGCAGTAAGACAGGTCTTAGCTGGGTGACAGGTCTGTATCCTCGGTATTTCAGAGGTGGAGACAGGAGTTAAGATCATCTTCAGCTAAAAACATGTTCTAGGTCAAAATATACAACATGAAAACTTGTCTCAAAAAAGCAAATACCAAAAACAAAAACCAAACAAACAAAAAACAAACCAGGCAGTGGTGGCGCATGCCTTTAATCCCAGCACTCGGGAGGCAGGTGGATCTCTGAGTTCCAGGCCAGCCAGTCTATAGAGTGAGTTCTAGGACAGCCGAGGGGGGGGGGGGCCGGGAACAGTAAGTTAGAGAAAACCCTTACATCCCTTACATTCTTCCTATACAGAACTTCCTTTTCTCCAAAAACAGAGAGTAGGGCCTAAAGTTAACCACAGAGGAGAAACTGCTACATGTTTTTGACAGAATAATTTAAAAGATTTTTATTCTTGTCCCCCAGACTTCCATGTACACTATTTCTTAACCTTTGGCAAACTTTATGAGAGATTTTTACAGAGTAAGAAACCAAAGAAAAGATAAAACGTATGCCAAGAATTTCTGAAATGGCTAAATAAATCTTAAACAAAAAAAGTTACTATGTGATCTGGTAACTGGTAGCTATGTTCTAAAAAAAAAACTGAAAACATGTCCACACAAAAAACTGTATAGAGATGTTTGTAATTAATAATTGTCAAAAAGTAAAATTAAACTCATTGTCCTCCAACTGGTGAATAGATAACACAAGAAACATTCATTTCACAAATATTATTCAGCCATAAAAGGACTCAAGTACTAAGAAATGCTACCGTATATATGAACCCTGAAAATACATTCTAAGCCAAGGAAGTCAGTCACATATTGCATGACTCTGTGTATAACAACATGTCTGGAATAGGAACTGGGTTGTAGCTAGCATACACTACTTAAACTAAGAATAATGGTGTGTATGTCTGTAATCTAAGAACTTGGGAAACAGACAGGAGGATCAGAAAGTTCAAGGTCATACTTGGCTACACAGAGAGTTCACATGCTATGAAAGATCCTGCCGGAAGGAAACTAAGGAAGAATTAAAAGGAAAAAAAGAAAGATCCAGAATAGGTAAATCCATAAGATTAGGCAATAGTTTAGGTAGCTATTAGGTTACTCAAAGCGACAATTAATGAATACAAAATATTTCTGGAGAATGAAAATATCCTGGAATTAGCATATCATGATAGCTAAACAATTTTGAATGAACTTTTTAATTATTATTTTATGTCTTTGGGTGTTTTGCCCACGTATTTATCTATGCACTATGTGTGTGCCTGGTAACCATGGAGGCCAGAAGAGGGTATAGAACTGGAGTTACAGATGGTTATGAACTGCCATGTTGGTGCTGGGAGTTGAACCTGGGTCTTCTGAAGAGCAGCCAGTGCTCCTACCCTCTAAGCTATCTTTTCTCCAGTCTCTATGGCTACACAATTTTATAAGTTCACTAAAAACCACTGAATGAATTTCATGATGTTTATTTTATTTCAATTAAAAAGTAATAATCATGGCTTGGTATGTAGCTCAGTGGCAAAGCATTTGCCTGACATGCATGGATTCCATCCCCTTGGGAGAAAAAAGTAAAAAAGGAAGTAAAAGCAAGAAAAATATACACAGTACAGCATCCCTTCCTCTCTGCTCTTCTCGTCCTTCCCAAAGCAACATTTTTACTCTAAAACCATATATTTGATGTAGCTAATCTGAAAATGACTGGAACTGTAGAAATATCCTAACCACCAAACAAAGGCACCTGCTTATTTTGATAACAGTTTTGTAACGTAAAACATTCTTAAAATTCAACTTGCCAGGGGCCTACAAATCCAAACAAGCACAATGAGTTAGAAGTAGCTGTAGTAACTTGCAGCTGGAACAAAACACATTCCAGTTGACAAAGGAGACTGACACGATGTAGCCAGAACATAATGTCATCAGAAATCCTGTGATGTACGTGCTCTTAATGCTTTCTGTGTTGAGCAGGAAACAATGCCTTTCAAAAACAAAACAAAATGAAAACCATATGGAAGCACACTAATTATAGGAGTATGTTCTGTATTTAAATTATTGGATGCAAAACTTAATTGCTCATTGGGTAGAGCAGTTTTCCAGCATGCCTAAAGCCGTGACTTCCATCCCCAACACAACAGATAAATAAATAATAGATAAATATAAAATGAAAGAACATCGGTTTAGTTTTTTATTCAGTACTGTAATTAGGCAAGTGCTCTATCGCTGAGCCACACCCACACACCTAGGCTTAGAAATGAACATTAACTATCTAGGGTGGGAATCACACTAAAAAACGCACTCAGTATAAACACAAGAAATTAGTAAGTACTGCGCCCAGGTGTTTATTTCATTCTTCTAGTGCCAACCTAATGCTTCTTAGTTGCTGAGGCAGTTAGACAGCAGCCACACTCATGTATAAGATATCTGAACTGGCTGAAACATTAGTCATTTAGTAAAGAGTACTTTAGCCATGAGTGGTGGAACATACCTGCTACCCCACTACTCCCGAGGCTAAGTCAGGAGGATTTCCAGTTTGCTGTCACCCTGGGCTACAAAAGGAGTCCCACGACAGCCTGGGCTACATCGCAAGATTTCATATTAGGAAAAAAAAAAGTTGGAGGGGGGTAGTGGGAGTGGATGTGCTAAAACTACACTGTAAACATGCATGAAACCCTACCTAAACAATGTTATATAAAAAGAAGTGTTACACTCTTAAAAAAAAGTTCTAAACTTTTGAACATTTATTTCAATATGGCAGAAGGAATCATGCAGATACTTTCAAAAGGAAACCCAGATGTGTGCACTGAAAGACCTTGAAAGTATTCACCAAATCAGGTTTAATTGTAAGTCACACCTAGATTCTGACCCCAGTTTTTTGTAAAATAATGATGCCTGGCCTACACCACCTCTACAAAGATTCAAAATACACAAAACCCAATGCAGATGGAGAATTCTTAGCGGCGGGGATAGTCAAAGGCACTATTGTTACAGCGCTATTTCACCATTTTCAGGTTCTACACAGCAGCATGGGAGTTACTGGAGCGATGGTGCACATTCGTAGCAAATTAGGCCTAGAGAAATCCTAATGGAATCCCATTTACTCCAAAAGCATTTACTAAGCACTTATTAGGAACTTGGTTATCTGTCTTATCTAGCATTAGCAGAGGGTTACATCTTCTTCTGTATACATCTGAGGGTGGAGAGGAGCCATGTGGTTTTCCTATATAGATCTTTGCTCCCCCTTTCCTGGTGGAGAGATAACTGCACCACTTGAAAGTATATTTAGATTCCATTTTTGGCACTCCTCTCTTTCAATCTGTCTTTCTACTTCCCTTCACCTTTGTATACCCTCCCTGAAACATCTAGTTTTCCTCCTTCTGCCCTTCAACATCCTTCACCTTAAGTTCTAGTCCGTCTAGAGATAAAATGATTTTTTTTTCCACGGCATTCGCGATCCTGTGAGATATTCAAGTATTAGCCCCATTCATTCGGCATTCATGTTACAGCTGCTCAGCCTCTCCATCTCAGTTTCGTCTACTTCGTCTCCAACTTTACTGTGCCCACGTCACAGCCCTCAGGCTTTCTAAACTGAGTACCACAGGCTTCCCCTCACGATGCCCTCTTCCTCCAGACTCTCGGACATCTCTCCGGGATCCCTCGGATTTTGCTCCGGTGGCTCAACCTCGGATGCCACCCCTACTCCCACCAAGAGCTCGCAAGACTTAGGAGCGCTCCTCGCACTCTTCCTCGGTTCCCCAAACTTGTCTTCCCCTCAAGAACTCTGCAGCGTCCACCTCCCCACGCCCGGTATCCAACAGGTCGGCGTCCGCCTTCCCCTCGGAGTCCCGGAGCCCCCGCCGCGCGCGCCCACCCTCCGGCCCGCGCCCTCCGAGGCCCGCAGCGGCCCTCCGACCTGCCTCTGCGCCTCCTGCAGCCCCTGCAGCCTCTGGCCCAGCTCCCGCCGGTAGCTCTGCGCCGCCTCCACGTTCTCGCGGGCTTCCTGCAACAGCACCTCGGGCTCCGGTTCCATCGCGCCCCTCATCCGGCCGCGCAACCCGCCGGGTCCCCGACTGCGCCGGGCTCCAGAGAGCGGCCCCGCGCGGCTTGGCGCAGCGGAAGCGCCGCCCCGCCCTGCCCTGCCCGTCACGCCCCGCCCCTGCCGCTGCTTGATTGACAGACGACGGGGTTGGGGGGCCCACACTCGCTAATGGCGTCCTGGTCTGAGTTGAGTGGGGGCTGTGGCGCCGCCTGTGTAGCCGCTCCTCTGGCCTCTGGGCTGCACCGGCCGGGATGTTTCCTCAGGAAACGACTGGAGGCATTAGTAGAAACACGTGAACAAGTCGCTGAGTGCTTCCCACTTCTTATCTCACTGCGCTACGTTATCTGCCCAGCACAGAGGAGGAAGTAGAGGGACACAGAGGGGAACCTACTCTGCCAAGCTCAGAGCGTGATCCCCAGATCCGAGGCTACTGCTCTGGCCCATAGATCGTCGTTGTGCTACCTCCCTAGTAAATGCCAGCTTAGGCGGGCATTGTGAGGATACCGTGACCCACCACCTACTCTTAAGGGGGGAGGGAGGTAAGAAAGAGGCCCAAGTGATGAGCATCTGTCAGCGGTTCTGGCAGATGTCCAAGGCGGGTGTTGGCACGCTTTTTCTTTAAGGGCCACTAATAAATATCCACTTGGCATGTGATGAAGTGTGTGTTTCGATGTATTAAATAACTGAGAGTGACCACGTGCAATAAAAACTTATTCCTGAGGAGCAGCATGCTCTGGTAGTCTCAGCTACTGGAGAAGCGGAGGAGAGAGGATTGCTTGGAACCAGGAGCTAGAGGCCAGATTAGACAAGGCTGTAAAAATAAACCTTTGAACACTGAAATTTAGATATAGCATAATTTTCACGAATGGTCTTTATTTTTGTTTGTTTGTTTTCCTAACCATTTAAAACAGTAAAAAGTAATCTGTTGGATTTAAGTCCTAGACCATAGTTAGCTGATCCATAACCTAAGGTATCAGAGGTGTAAATTGTCTTCACCAAGACCAGATACCTTACAGGATTGTCTCAGGATTATGCAATGAATCCATATTAGAGGCAGATCTCAGATGTTCTGGGCCAGGCTGTTCTTCCTTCATTTGGGCTGGACACAGGGGCACACACATTTAACCCCAACTCTTGGAAGGATCAGGAGCTCAGGATACTTCTCTGGTTGTTACATATACATAGTGAGTCTGTAGACAGAGTTGTAAGAGACCTTATAAAGGGGCGAGGGATGAGAAAGGAGTAAATAAAAGAACACTTGAAAGTAAAGAAAATAGAAGGGAAGCCCTTTTGAAAGTAAAACTGGGAGAGTTGCCAGGGGAGCTGGTTTTATCCTAAAGATAATGTAGCCTGGTCCTTCGTAGATAATTGGCATCTGCTAAATGACTTAAAGTATTAACTAAGTAAGCAGAAAAGAGTAGGACAAGATAGAAAAGAACAGTGCTGTCCCAGACAGGACAAGTGGAAAAGAACCACTTTGGAGATAGGAATA
Source organism: Cricetomys ansorgei (assembly GCA_026225945.1). Taxonomy (NCBI): domain Eukaryota; kingdom Metazoa; phylum Chordata; class Mammalia; order Rodentia; family Nesomyidae; genus Cricetomys; species Cricetomys ansorgei. The sequence goes on along the minus strand of JAMJFZ010001898.1, from coordinate 3,147,473 downwards.
GGAGACGCTTAAATAAATAGATGAGTGTTGCTGAGAAGATAGAACCTCATACTGTGTGGAAAAGTGAAGACTAAAGCAAAGGAACCAAAGAGATAGCTCAGTGGTTAAGAGCACTTGCCTGCTCTTCCAGAGGACTGGGGTCTGACTCCCACAACCCACATGGCTGCTCACAACCATCTGTCCTCTGCTTGGCCTCCACAGGCACTCTATGAACACAGTACACACCCACTGATGCAGACGAAACACTAATACACATAAAATAAAAATAAGTTTTTAAAATATATTAAAGAAGACCAAGAACGATTGGAGAGATGGCACAATAGTTAAGAGCACTGACTGCTCTTTCAGAGGATCCAGGTTTGAGTCCCAGCACCCTCATGGTAAGTCATGACTGTCTATAACTCCAGTCCTGAGGACCTGATGTCCTATCCTGGTTTTCATGGGTACCAGTTACACACATAGTGCAAAGACATACATGCAGACAAACACTCATACACATAAAATAAAATTTAAAAAAATTTTTTAAAGCAAGGGCCTCAGAGTTCAGGATAAGGAGTATTGCCTTCGCCAGGCATGTTGACATATGCCTGTAATTCCAGCACTCAGAATACCAAAGTAGAAGGATTAGTTAAGGCCAGCCTGGGCTGCATAGAGTTTAAGGTCAGTCTGAATCACCTACTAAGACCTGTTTCAAACAGCCAAGAGTTATGCTACTAATGTAGCTCAGTAGTAGAGAGCTTGCCTAGTGTTAGATGCTGTTCTATTGCTGTGAAGAGACATCATGACTAAGGCAATCCTTATAAAAGAAAGCATTTAATTGAGGGCTTGCTTACAGCTTCAGAGAGTTAGTCCATGGTCATCAAGGCAGGGAGATGTGGCAGCAGGCAGGCAGGCATGGTACTGGAGCAGTAGCTGAGAGTTCACATCTGACCCATAAGTTTCAGTCAGTCTGGTACTGGGGTAAGCTTTCAAAATCTCCAAGCCCACCCCCGTGACACATCTCTTCTAACAAGGCCACACCTTCTAATCCTTCCCAAACAGTTCTACTACCTGGAACCAAACACTAAAATATATGAGCTTATGGCGGGTATTCTTATTCTTCTCTCTGTTTCTGTCTCTTTGTCTCTCTCTGTCTCTCTCTCTTACTGTCTCTGTCTCTGTATTTCCATAGCCTTGGCTGTCCTAACTCACTATATAGACCAGGTGACCACAAATTCACAGAGACTGGCCTGTCTCTGCAGGGACTAAAGGAATACACAACCATCTGGCAGGTCATTTTTCTTCTTTTTTTTTCTTTTTGGTTTTTCGAGACAGGGTTTCTCTGTTGTAATTCTGGCTGTCCTGGAACTCACTCTGTACACCAGGCTGGCCTCATACTCACAGAGATCCACCTGCCTCTGCTTCCCCAGTGCTGGGATTAAAGACATGCACCACCACCACCTGGCTGGGCCCTGCTTTCTTAACCTTACAGCTAGATTCCTAAAGAGTAAATCATCTTGTCCCTAGAAGTAAGAAAGGAAGAAAGTCCAGAGGCAGCAAGGACATTGATGGTTGGCTATGGGACAGGGTTCAGATTAGGAGGATCCAGAGGCAAGGATGGAATTGCCCTTCCCCAAGTAAGTAGACAAATGGGAATGTATTAAATCAAAATGATAAAGGGTTAGCAAGAGAAAAGGGACTATGAGAGGGGAGAATGAGCACTGTAAGTTTAACTATCTCTAAGCATTCCGCATAATTCAGGAACAGCACAAGCCTAGAATGTGCAAGGCCTTGGGTTTGTTTTGACCCCCAGCCCTGCATAAAAACAACCAAAAAGAGGAACTCCAGAGATGGCTCAGCAGTTAGAAGTGGATACTGCTCTTGCAGAGGAACTGAATTTGGTTCCCAGTGCCCATGTAAGGTGGCTCACAGTCCCTTGTACTCCAGGGGAATCTGATGCCTTGGGCCTTCTCAGGCACTTGCAGTCATGTTCACATACCACACAGACACACACTCATACACATAATTAAGAATAATAAAAATAAGTCTGAAAAAAAATCTAGTCATGGTGGCACACATCTTTAATTCCAGGAGGCAGAGGCAGGTAGATCTCTGTGAGTTCAAAGCCAGCTTGATGTACATATGGAGCTACAAGACAGCCAGGGCTACATAAACCCTGCCTAAAAACAAACAAACAAAAAGCCCACCACCAAAAAGAAATGGCTCTCAGTTGTGGTTTCTCTTTTAAACTGGCCATCAGGAAAGGAAAATGTCAAAATGCTTACTTGTAAAGGCTGGAGCATACGCCTTTGCAAAAGCACACACTCAGACACAAAATGTTTAAAGAGCAATTTGGGAACAAAACCAGAAATGAGCCTTCTGCTTGGTTTCGTAGTCCAGCCATGGCAACACATACATAAGAAGAAACGTGTGGCTTGATGCATCAAGTCAATGAAAGCTCAGAAACTTTACATTTAAACCACAAAATTTTGACCGAGGCAAAATAGGTGGGCAGAGGTTTCAGAGACAGTTTCTTAGAGAAAGTAACCCTAAGCTGGAGCTTTGGTTCTTTTAGAATTGGGTACATGTGTCTTTCTTCTTTCCTATCTATCAAATATCTATCTATCAGATAATAGTAAAGGAATTTAAGGTTAGATAAGGAGTAGGAGAAACACTGGCGAATGAGAGCACACAAAAGACTATCAGAGAAGAAATAGTTGGAAATTGGGAAGCTGATGGAAGAGGTGTAACTCACATCAACAGAAGAAAGTTGCACCCTAAGCTACAGAGAGGAACCACTCACAACTGGGGCAACTACCATCCAAAGATGCCTGAGAAACTCAGGTTAGAGTTAAGAACCCAGAGACATTCTTTTTTTTTTAAAGATAGGGTCTCATGTAGCCCAGGCTAGCTTTGAACTTGTTATACACTGAAGGATAATCTTGAACTTCTGAGCTCCTACCTCAATTGCCTAAATCCTATGATTACAGGTGAGTACACCACACTGAATAGCCCCAGATACATGCTTACCCACATTAAAGGATATGTATATCTTCATGTATGTTTGTACACCCCATGCATGCAGTGTCTATGAAGGCCAGAAGAGGGCATCTGACACCCGAGTCCCGTGCCCCCCCCCCCTCCGCCACACACACACTGGAGTTACAGAAGGTTGTCAGCCACCATAGCCATATGGGTGCTGGAGATTGAACCTAGCTCCTCTGGAAGAGCATCCAGTGCTCTTAACAGCTAAACCAGTGTTCCAGACCACCACTACCCCTCTTTTTTTTCTGAGAAAGAGTTTCTCTATATAGCCCCAATTCTCCTGGAATTCTTTCTGTAGACCAGGCTAGCCTCAAACTCACAGATCAATCTGCTTTTGCCTCAGGAGAGCAGGATTAAAAGTGAGTTACCATGCTCTGCTTAGGTCTGGAACTCTTTTCTTTTTCTTCTTTCTTTTCTTTTTCTTTTCTTTCTTTCTCTTTTTCTTTTTTCTTTTCTTTTTTTGAGACAGGGACTCACTATGTAGCCCTGGAAGTTGGAACTATGTATGTCCTGGAACTTGCTCTGTAAACCAGGCTGGTCCTGAACTCACAGAGATCCGACTGCCTCTTCCTACCAAATGCTGGACTCTTAATCCTCCTGCCTCAACCTCCTCAGCCAAGCCTGACTTTATTTAACTTGAGACTAATTACTGCATAGCTGGTCTCAAATGTGCAATCCTCCTGCATCACTCATTCTTGCTGCCTCATCTACTTGCATGCCTGGATTATAGGTACGTGCCAACATTATCCAGCTCAGATTTTAAATGCTCATTTATTATTATTGTTATTGTTGTTGTTTAATTTTTTTATTTGTTTTAAGACAGAGTCTCGTGTAGTTCAGGCTGATTTTGTACTCAATATGTACTCCAGGATGTCCTTGAGCTCCTATTTCTAGATCCAAATGCTGGGACCACAGGAAATGCCACCATGACCAGTTCAGCATTTTTAAAAGAAAAATGCAGCTGGGGCTGGAGAGGTTGCTCAGTGGCTAAGAGCACCGGCTGGGCTTACAGAGGACTTGGGTTGATTCCTAGCACCCACATGGTGGGTCACAACCTTCTGTAACTCCAGTCTCAGGGGATGTAACTAACACTTTCGTCTGAACTTCACAAGCATCAAACATGCCTGTGGTTCACAGACATTGATGCAGGCAACACACCCATACACATAAATTAAAAAATGAATTTTGGGTGGATACAGTCTCATTATGTTACTCAGGCTCATCTTGAGTTTGTGAGTTCAAGTACTTCTGCTTCGGTCTCTCAAGTAGCTAGAACTAGAGGTATGCATCGCCATTACTGGCTCTATAATAGATATCCTGAGATTTGTCGATGTTGTTCATGTAGTACTAGTTGTTCTTATTATTAGAATTTTGCTATGTACCGTTGGCTGATTTGGAAGCCATGATGTAGTACAGGCTAACTTACAGCAATCATCCTACCTTAGCTTTCCAAGTGTTGTGATTTCAGACATGTACTTGTGTGCTTACCTTTGGAGGGGTTAGTTTTGTTGAAATGTTACTATTTTTAGGGGGCTAGAGAAGTGACTCAGCAGTTAAAAGCACTGGCTGCTCTTGCAGAGGACCTAGGTTTGAGTCCCAACTTACGGCCTCACAGGGGATCTGATGCCCTCTTTTGACCACCATAGGAACCTGGCACACACATATTGAACATTCATACAATAAAAACAATAAATATTTTTAAAAGTTATATTTTAAAATATTTCATTTATTTATTTAGTGTGTGTGTGTGTGTGTGTGTGTGTACCTTTGTATCCTCTGGGGGGCCGAGGAGGGTATTTGGCATCCTTCCCTTTCACTTTCTGCTTATTCTTTTGAGGTAGTTTCTCCTTGAACCTGAACTCATGGAGGCCAGACCCAGTGATCCACCTATCTCTCTGGTCTCAGAGCTGGGGTTACAGTCATACACAGAATGCTCAGTTTGTTACATGGTGCTGGGATTGGAACACCAGTTTTCATGACTATGCAGCAAGTGCTCTTAACCACTGTGCCATTTTCCAACAATTGCTTTTAAAGATTATGAATTTTTATTTTATATGAGGTAATGTTTGCCTGCATATATGTCTCTTTGTTGAGGGTTTTCCTGGTGCCACAGAGACCAGAAGAGGGTGGCCTCAACTCACAGAGATCCGCCTGCCTCTGCCTCCCAAGTGCTGGATTAAAGGTGTGCGCCTGCTTAAACAAACATTTTTAAAATATAAAAAAACATAAGCCTGGCATACAGACTAAGTTCCAGGACAGCCGGGCTATACATATAAACCCTGTCTCGAATTATATATATACAATTCTGTGAGGTATTTATGTGTTCGTATGGTTAGCGCAGGTGTGTGTTCTTGTAGAATCTAGAGCTCAACATTGTCTTTACTTCTTCCTAACTTCTTTATTTTCAAATTTATTTTATCATTTATGTATTTATGTATTTACGTATGTATGTATGTATGTATATATTTTAACGACAGTCTCTTAGCTGAACTGGAACTCTATGTAGACTAGGCTAGTCTCAGACTTACAGAGATCTACCTTCCTCTACCTCCCAAGTGCTAGAATTAAAGGCGTGGGCCACTAAAATTAAATATAATTTTAAGAATGACTACAGTCAAAGTTTAAATTCGGTCACCAAATGACTAGGTAATCTTCGACAAATCGCATCTTCACTAGTCAAACTCAGCTGAACCACCGAAGTGTCAATCTCTGAAATTTCACTAGGACTTCCGGACAGAACTTGTTCCAACGCCCGCCGATTGGCCGAAGAAAGAAGTTTGGCCTTCGCGGCTCACCGTCCGCCCAGCCTCCAGAAGCCGTCGTAGGCTCCGCCCCCTGCGCTCCGGACGGCGCGAAAACCCAATTGACAAGAACTCCCGCCGAAGCCCCACGGCCTGACTTGCGTTCGGTGTGCGGCGCCCACTGCGGCCTGGGACTTGAGCGCTTAGCCTGGAGCGCCCGCCTTGGAGGCACCCTGCACTGACCCGCCGCGGCGCAGGGCCTCCGCCCGCACTTTCTCGACGCCTCAGCCTGAGTCTGGCTCGACGGCCCTGGGCCCGGCCTCGCACTCTCGTCGGGCCGGTGGACTCCGGTGGACCCGAGACGGACCCCGCGGTTCGGCAGCTTGCTCCCACGGAACCCGCCGCCCTTATGGCCTCCAGCCAGGCTGGGCCGGACCGCTGGAGGTCCTAGGAGCCCCGGTTCTGGGAGGCAGGGATCATGGTGGGGGTCCTGACCATGGCGGCCGCTGCAGCTCCCCCGCCAGTGAAGGACTACGAGATTGAGGTGAGATCGAGGATCTGTCAAGCTACTTTCTGCCTTTGTTGGGGAACTGTGGCGAGTGTGTGTGTGTGGGATCTTGCTTGCTTCTGGGATAGGAGGGGAGGGACGTGATGACCCACAGCTATGATTTTGTGGGGGATAGTTGTCCCGGTGTGTTGCGGTAAGTCCTCACGAACTCATTGGAATTATAAGATATTTTCCGGCTCGCATTAAGTCAGGATTTAAAAACTGCAGTTCCCGGGTCCTGAAACATTGGTGGAGTGATAAGTCACCGTGGATCTCAGGGTCATGTTCTTTGTTCGTGATATGGAATCATAGAACGGCGAAGAAAATAAAGCTTTAAGTTTAGTTAGTCCGTGTACCTGTCCTAGGAATTCCATTTAGAATGTCGCTTAAAAGAATCAAGTGAGGTGCTTAAGCCAGTTTCTCGTGGCTGCAGAACTTAATGTAATATAGTTAAGAGTCTCTGTGGCCCGTTAGGAGTTCGGTATTTGCCATGTTTCAGAAAATACAATAATTAGTGGGGACAGTGCTTAATGTAGGAAACCCTGGATTTCCAAAAAAGAAAGAAAAATACTCTAAGTAACCATAATGATACTCTGTGCTAATAAGTAGTGACTAGGATCCTAAAGTACCTGGTTGATATCTATATGTACATGCAGAAATACCCTGGGTGGACTTGGACCTACTGATCTCCTGTCACCACCTCCCAAGAGCTGGGATTACAGGCTTGTGCCTTTTAGCTGCTATGATTTTTTTCTTTCTTTTTTTTTTTTTTTTTTTTTTTACACCATGTCTCAGACTAGCATTCTAACTGATGTGTTCTGGTGTCCTTGAAGTGAGCTAAGATGTATGTTCGCTTAAATTCTAACTCTTCATTTTCAGGATCAAGTAACTTTTTTCTACTACAGAATACTTACATTATTTGCTGAATCAAATGAATTATTTAGCTTGTCTCAAGTGTAAGGGACTTTGGACACTTGAATTATTTGATTATGGGATGGCTAATTGTATCAGTCTTTGACTTATGGTTTCTGCTTTTGGTGTCCTTCGTAGAAAGTCCATTTCATAATAATGATATTTACTCTTTAATCTTACCATATTACATATTTACATAGCTTTGCTTAATAACCCTGTCGTGAGGTATTATTATTTCTTTGAAAGATGGTTGAGTTCCAGGACAGAGCTACAGTGAGACCTTGTCTCAAAACACCAATATAACAATAAATAAATAAAATGAATAAATTTTAAAAAGATGTGAGCTGCCATACCTGACCTAGGGGAAAATCTTATGTCTGGACCTAGTGACACACACTTTAATATCAGCACTTGTGAGGCTGAGGCCAGCCTGATCTAAATAGCGATCAGGACAGCCAGGGCTATGTAGAGAAACATTGTCTCAAAAATAAAACAAAACAAAACAATTGAAAAATAGAAGATATACCATGACCGAGGCAACTCTTATGAAAAGAAAACATTTAATTGGGGGCTTGCTTACAATTTCAGAGGTTTAGTCCATTATCATGGCAGGAGCATGGCAGTTCATGGCTCTGGAGCAGTAGCTAAGAGCCATATCCTGATCAGAAGCTCAAGAGAGAGAGCAAGAGACTAGGCCTGGCATGGGCTTTAGGAACCTCAAAGCCCACCCTCAGTGGCAGTCTTCCTCTAAGAAGTCCACATCTCTTAATTCTTGTCATATAATGCCACTTCCTGACGACTAAGAATTTAAATATATGAGCCTATCAGGGCCATTTTTATTCAAGCTATCACAACTTATTTGCTTAATTTAGTAAATTTATAGCCCAGGTTTAAGGGTCTGTATAAGTAGTTCATATTGTATAGACTTGTTGAGTTCTCCTTCTGTAGCCCAGGCTGGCCTGGAACTCAGTGTGCAATGTAGTCCTCAGTTCACTGTAGTCCTCCTGCCTCATCTTTCAAGATATTGGGACTATAGTTATGAGTCACCATACCTGCTTTTGTTTATACTTAAATCCTACAATACACATAGAAATGAAATGAGAAATAATACCCTTCTAAAGACAGGCTCAGAGGTTCTAATCTAGTAAATTCAGAATAATAAGATATTTCCTTACTATAGTAGCAAGGTTGATTCATACCATTCACATATAGTCAAGAAAAGAAATATAGACCATAGAAAATAAGACCAGTTAATTTGCCCTGTGCTATCCTACAGGTTTCACAATTCAAATCACCTATACATAAAGGTAAACCCGTGAAGCCTTTATAAGATACATGTACAGCCCAAAACAGGATCACTATTGCTATTAAACCAGCAGCTAGATGAGCACCAGTCATATTCAAGATCCATCAAATGTCTAGTCTGTTGCTTTAGGGCTACAGAGAGCAGCATTAAATGTATGTGTTGATCCATGTTCAAATAGAGTCTACTTCCAGAAGTTGGTTAATTTTTCTAGTTATGACATTGATTTTTTTTTTTTCAGTGTCTCACATAGGCCTGACTGACCTCAAACTGATTGTTTACCTTGAGCTTCTGATCCTCCTGCCTCTACCTCCTTAGTGCTGGGGTTGCAGGTGTTACTTAGTGGTGGGGATCAAATCTAGGATTTGGTGAATGCCTAGGCAGTTACTCTTCCTGGCCTTAGTTATGACAGTGAAAATGACATTTTTCTTGATAGTATCACCTGGTTCTTGATTTCCTTATGCTCTCTTACTATCAGCCAGTGCCTTGCCTGGTCTTCATCAGCCATACCTGGGCTCATTAGAATCTCTGTTCATTTGCCTGGGTATAAGTATCATTGTTGACTGCAAGTTATTAACACAGATAAGACTGCCTTTAACATCATAAGCACCTCAATTCCATGAGGATAATGGCTACTGCAGGAGGTAGGCAGTGACTTGTAGTAGAAAATTAAAACAGTAGACTGTGGAAAGTGGTCTTTTAGTGTTCTTCCACCATGAGTTCTACTTGATTTGGTACATTTTAGCATCCTGAGCTTCTTAAGTAAAGTATTTCTTAGAAATACTTAGAATGATGTGTTGATTTTTTTAACCAAAAAAAAAAAAAAAACCAGAATGGATTATTTGTAGGGTCCCTACCTTGTGTTAGGCTCCACATATTTCTGTGTATTCATTATAGATTCTGTAAGGAAGATGGTACTATTCTAAGGTTATAAGTAGAGGGCAGGCAGGGTGTGTTGATGCACATCTTTAGTCTCAGCATTTGGGAGGCAGAGGTAGGCAGATCTCTGTAAATTTGAGGCCAGCCTGGTCTACAGAGTGAGTTTCAGGATAGCCAGGGCTACATAAAAAGAAACTGTCTCAAAAAATAAAATAAAGTTAAAATAAACAGAGGACAGTAGAAACTTATGTTTTCTTAAAAGTATAGTGGTCTTAGTTTTGTTTCAATATAAACTTTTTGTTTATTTTGGGTTTTTTATTTTGTTTTGTTTTGTTTGAGCCAGAGTCTCACTATATTCCCTGGCTTGGATCTTGCTTTGTAGACCAGGCTAGCCTCAAACTCATAGAGATCAGCCAGTCTCAGATTCCTGAGTCCTGCTCAATATAAACTTTGTTGTTGTTTATGTTTGTTTTTGAGGTGAGGTCTCTATGTAGCTCTGACTGGCCTAGAACTCTATCTATAGACCAGATTGGGTTCAAACTCACAGAGATTTTCCTGCCTTGACTCCTGAGTGCTGGGATTAAAGGCATGAATTACCACACTGGCAATATAAACTGTTATTGAAGTACAATATATATACATGTTGTATAAGGTACACACATTGCATATACAACTTGATATAATATTAAAATTTGAATGTAGGCTTAACATTAAAGACCATTTTCTTTTTAATGTGTCATTTTTCACTGGAAGCAGCCTTCCTGGGTAGGAGAGATGGCTCACTGGGTATGAAAGCTTCATGTATAAATCTAATGACTTGAGTTCAAATTCTAGCAAAAGTCAGGTATGGCTGTACAAGCCTATAACTCCAGTGCTGTGAGGAAGCCAAGTCAGGAGGATTGCTGGGACCTGCTGGCCACCAAGCTAGCTCCAAGTGTAATGTAAGAACTTGTCTCAGGGAAATAAGGCTGGAAGTGATAGAGCAGGACATCAGCTATCTTCCTCCAGCCTTTGCATGCTGCCTTGATACATGTGTGTGTGCATACATCACACACATACCTCATGTGTATACACACAAATAGAGTATCCCTCCGTTGTTTTTCTATATAGTTATTTAAGCTGTTAAATATGTGTTTACAGTTCATATTTTTATTACTTTACTTGAAATAAATGTTTTTTTTTTTCTTTTAAATTGCTAGCCATGCAAAAAGCGGAGAAAAGATGATGACAGCTCTTCCTGCGAAACAATTACCAAATATTTATCGCCAATAGGGAAGACTGCAGACAAGGTTTTCCCGCCACCAAAATCCAGTAACATTCTACATTATTTTAGAAAGACTTCACTCACAAATGATAAGCTACAATTGACAAAGGAGTGCAAGATAAAGCCATCTACCCCATTGCTTGGCAATAGCAAAGACTGTAAGATACCTTTGGAAGTGTTCTCAAAAACAAAATTTAAGAAGAAAGGAAAGAGAGTTAATTTATCCCATCAACTGAATGATATTAAAATTGAGAATCAATCTCCAGTTGAGATTAGTAGCGATGGTAGTAAGGAAGACAGTGGTCTAAGTGATTTTGTGGAAAGCAGTGCTTCTGTTTTTCTTTACAAGAAACATGTGGAGGTTCTTGCAGAAAGCATTCAAGACAGCAGAAACCAGCCAAACACTGTGACGTCCAAAAAAATTTCCAAGAAAGTAAATTCTAAACAAGGCACCACAAAAAATGATGGCAAAATGAGAAAAAGGAAGCACAGCAAGGTAATCGATCTGTCTGAAAGTTCACCCTTCACAGATGAAATGCATCTGCTCAGGAAAGGTAGTAAAGACAGTACACAGACTAAACCTTCCCTAACAGGTAAAGATGAGAAGACTGCAAATCATGTAGACTCCAGGGCTCATGCAACCAAAATAGCTGATTTAAATGAGAGTACAATAACTGTTTCCTATGAGGAATTTTTAAAAAGTCACAAGGCAGCTAACGTGGAAGAGATACATGACCCTGCAGTGCCAGCCCGTGCTCCTTCTGAGCCTGATGAAGCAGTCAACAGTGGTTCTGAAGGTGAGCCAGAAAGCTGTGAGCCATCTCTACAGGCACACCTTAAAACAGTTACTGTTCTCGCACAAATTCACCCCACTCCCCCCAAAAAGAAAGGGAAAATACCCCTAATTTTTCTGAAACAGAAACAGCTTGAGCCGGAGAATAGCCTCTCTGATCTAGAAAATGAGCAGACAATTCAGAAAAGGAAATCGAATGTTGTGATCCAGGAGGGCCAGTTAGAACTGGCGGTGCTGGAAGCTGGGAGCTCGGAGGCTTCCGTACCAAAGTGCAGCATGGAAGAGAGACAGCAGTTCATGAGAGCATTCAGGCAGCCACCTTCTGAAACGCTCAAAAACGGGCTAAAGAAACCTTTGGAGAAGCAGAAAGACCCAAGTGAAAAATCTGTAAATGAAGAAGGAGATAACACTTCTGAAAAAATCATGGAAACTCCTAATGTCGAAATAGTTTTAAATCATGGTAGTTCACAGGCACACACTGACAAAGCAAGTTTTCATAAGGAGAAAAGTAAAAAGTCAAAGAAAAAGGGTGAGAAAGCATTAGGTACTAGGACAACTCCAGGTGAAAACAGAGAAGAAAATATGCAAAAGGAAGAAACAGCCTTTTCCTTAAAAGATAAACAAAAGCAAAATAGCCTTCGAAGGAGTTTAAGACAGAAGTCCAAAGTTTTCAAAAGCAATGAGATACTTAACAGTGAAAGTCTTTTTTGTGAGGACCCAGCTCATGACTCTCTAAAACCATCTCCATGTGACAAAAATAAATCAAGAGAAGGCAGCACACCAGTCAGGGACACGGTTACAGGTTCCAAAGCTGAGCCTGAAAACAGGCCGGTGAACATTTCCACCCCCAAACCTACCAGGAGATCTCTGAGAGGTAGCAGCACGCCTGCCACAGTCACCCTTAGAGATACTGAGTCTGTGGATGCCCAGGACACTACTCCAGTGAAGGCTTCCACTCCAAAAGCAGCCGGCATATCAGAAAAGCACAGCCTGTACACAGCAGAATTAATAATAATATCCTCTGATTCGGAGAGCCCGATTAGGTAAAGTATTGTTTTTCCTCTCAAGTTGGGGCATTCCACATGTATTATTAATACAATTTGTTTGTAACTAATTTTTTATAATATTTTTATTAATAATTTGAGTTTCATACAGTATATTTCGATAACACCCTTTTCCTATTTCTCTCTATTCCACTCTCCCTCCTCTGTGCCCTCAAAAAACAAAGCAAAAAAAAAAAAAAAAGGAAAATTAAGGTGAGCTTGTGTGACAGGATCATGGGTCACAGGCATCACCGTGGTCTTTGGAGGCAGCAGGCTGATGCTAACTAATATTTTATGTGTATACAATCCTGAGGACTAAACCTCATAGGTTAGGTAAGTGGTCCACCACTGAGCTACATCTCCATCGTTTCATTTTGAGACAAGGTCTCTTAGGTTGCTTTGACTGATCTTGAATTTCAGCAAGGCCTTAAACATTCTATCCCTCTCTGTACTCTCCAAGTGTGACAGGCTGTGCCACCAAAGCTGGCTTTTGTTTTGTTTGTTTTGAGATAGGCTCTTATTCAGTAGGCTGGGTTGTTCCAGAACTCAATATTCAGCCTAGGATGCTTTCAAACGTGTGGCAGCTTCTGCCCCAGCTTCCTGAGTGCTGGGATTTCTAGTGTGAGCCACTGTACTCATCCTTTTTTAATAATTATTTACTTAGACATGTTCTTGCTATATACAAAGTTAGGGCACTGGAGAGATGGCTTAGGTATTAAGACCACTGGCTGCTCTTCTAGAGGACCCGGTTCGATTCCTGGCACCCACATAGCAACTCACAACTGTCTGTAACTTCAGTACCCTTACACCAATGCACATAAAAAAAAAAATTGAATAAATTATTTTTAAAAAGGTCTAGGACTCAGAGTTCTCTTCTAAGTGTTTGGATTGTGCTGGTGTGTATCACCACACCTGGTTAATACAGTTAATTTAAAGTCTGTTTCAGAAGAGTTACAGATATGTTTCAGAAGAGTTACAGATATATTTCAGATGAGTTCTAAACTCTTATTTGTCACAGTTGATAATCCTTGGAAAGATAGTCTTCAAATGTGAATTCAAAAAACATGAGATTAAAAATAAATCATAATTGCGTTTTTGCTGTTGTTTTGAAACAGGGTCTCTCTATGTAGCCTGGGCTGTCTTGGAACTCCCTATGTAGACCAGTCTGGCCTCCAACTCAAAGAGATCCTCCTGACTCTGTCTGGGGTGCTGGGATTAAGACATACACCACCACACCCAGCTGAGTATTATTCCTTAGATAAATGACCAATACATGATTGAGTATGTTCTTGAATACTAGTTCTGTCTAATGTTACGATTATCTAGGATTAGTTTTAATTTTCTTCAAGTATTATTTTCTCTTTTTGTTTCTGTTTTTGCTGTACTGAGTGTGGGTGCTCATGTTAGATAAGTAGGCATATTTTCTTCTCTTTTTTTTCCTTTCTTGTTTTTTCTTTCCTTCCCTTCTTCTCCTGTCCTCTCCTCTTATCTCCTCTCCTCTTTTCTCCTCTCCTCCTCTCCACTCCCTTCTTTTCTTTTTTTTTTTTGGAGATAGAGTCTCTCCTGGATGGCCTGGAACTTGCTATATAGACCAGGCTGGCCTTAAATTCATGAATGATCTGTCTGCCTCTGGTTCTTAAGTGCTTGAATTATCAGGTGTGCATCATTGCACCTGGTAAGCCTTATTATTTTTATTTTTTTGTTAGCAAGCAAGATTTTACTGAAAAGTAAGCTCTCTAAATCAGGGAGGGGTCCTGAAAATGTGTTGATTAGGCTTATTTCTAGATGAAGTAATAAATCGTAAAGCTTGGGTCTGATGATATAGCTCGGTGGTAGAATGGTTGCTTAGTATGTACAGGACCCTGATTCCATCCCCTGCACCAGAAATAAATAAAAAAGTTTGACTTACTGTTGAATCAAACCAATGAATCTTTTTTTTTCTTTTGTTAGGATTAGAATTTTAACCGGTTTTTATATTTAAGATTCTTATACATTATTATGAAAATGTTTATAAATGTCTTTTTTTTCCAGAATGAAATTCACCAGAATTAGTACTCCCAAAAAGTCAAAGAAAAAATCTAAGAAATCTGAAACAAGTGAGGGAGATCTCACTTCTCAGAAGAGAAAGGTAAAAAGGTCCTGAATTCCTGAAAGTGATAACTCTATTTCCTTAAAGGACCAGCAATAGTTACTGGAAGTCATGTCAAAGAAGACTCTATTGTGTCATAAGTCCATTAACAACCTATGCCATTTATTCCATTTCTCTAGCTAGTTTATTAAGATATCTTACTGTGGGTTGGCAAGCTGGCTCAGTGAGTAAAAGTGCTTGCTATCAAGCCTGCTGACCTGAGTCTATGAGATACACACACACACACACACACACACACACACACACACACACACACACACAAACAATAATAGAATATACTATGTGATTGTATTAGCTTTGTCTGTTTGGGAGTCAAGGGGACAGTGGTTAAGTGTTCTACTACTAAGCTTTTTGTTGTTGTATTTGGTTTTTCGAGACAGGGTTTCTCTGTGTAGCCCTGTCTGTCCTGGCTCTCAGTCTGTAGATCAGGCTGGCCTTGAACTTCAAGATCCACCTTCCTCTGCCTCCTGAGTGCTGGGATTAAAGGTGTGTACTGCCACTGCCTGGCTCTACTACTACTAAGCTTTATCCTCTGGCCTCTTTTTGCTTTTTATTTTGAGACATAGTCTTTCTAAGTTGCTCAGCTGACCTTGAACTCACTTCATAGGCATAAAGGTACGTATTGAATGTGTGATTGGCCTGCCTCAGTCTCCCTATATATTTTTTTCTCTTCATTTTTATTTTCTATGTATGGATGCTTTGCCAGCTTGTGTGTCTGTGCACCACGTGTGTGCAGTATATAAAGAAGCCAGAAGAGGGCGTCAGATCCACTGGAACTGGAGTTAGAAATGATTGTGAGCCACATGGGTGCTGGGAATTGAACTCCAGTCTCTGGAAGAACAGCTAGCCACCTCTCCAGCTCTTCCTGTGTTCTTAACTTTTTTATGAGACAGAGTCTCCCTATGTAGATCAGGCTAGCTTCTAACTCATAGAGATCCACCTGCCTCTGAGAGTTCGGATTATAGGTATATACCACCACAACCAGCCCCCGGCTCTGTTGTTGATTCTTTCTTTCCCATTGTATCTAATTAGATTCTGTAACGCCAATGTCCATGTATTTTATATTTTTCCTTTATATTATCTAATGAGAGCCTTGCATACAGTATGCTCAGTAACTATTTGTATTTGAAACGTACTTAACCTGAGTTTGTCATCTAATGTAAATTATACCCCCCTCGAATTTTTTGTTTTTTTTAAGTGTGTGTGTGTGTGTGTGTGTGTGTGTGTGTGTGTGATGTGTTTGTATGTACAGAACTCATATGCAGTCATGGCAGTGTGCAACAGTACATGTGATGTCAGTCCTTGCCTTCCATCTTGTTTGTCTGGTTTAGGCTAGCCAATTTGTGAACCCTTCCATTTCACTGTAGAACATTGGGATTTTGAACTGGTACATGCTGCCATGGCTGGCATCACACAAGTTCAGGTGCTTTTTTTTTTTTAATCTTTTTGAGAACTCATTATGGAGACCAGGCTTCCCTTGGACTCACAGAGATCCACTGCCTTTGCCTCCTCAGTGCTGGGACTGAAGGCATGCGCCACCATGCCAGACTGTTTCTGAGGTTTTAAACTCAGATTCTTACACTGAACCATCTCTCCAGCCCCTCCTGGGTGTTTTTACACACATGCATATATACTTATAAGGACAATTACAGGTAAAAAAGACAGACTTAATTATCACTAAATACACTTGTTTTGGGGGTCCTTGGTAAGATTTGAATAATCATTTTGTGGTTGATTTTTAATGTGATGTAAATATATTTTTCTATTATATATTTTTTCTGTTATTAAATATGAAATTCTTGCTGTGATCTGAATTAATAGTCCAAATTTTTGTCTAGTCAAACAGTAAACACTTCAAAAACTATATCAAAAGCAAAACATCTGCTTGAGAAAGCAAAAGCTTTCCGGGTCAGTGGAACAAAGACTGAAGAAACAGCGATGCCCCTGAGGCGGTCCTCTAGACACCAGACACTTCCAGAAAGGGAGAAGTCGCCAGCATCAGATGTGAGTATTCAAACAGCCATTGGCACGGTTGTTTCCGTATCTTGTTATTAGGAGTGGGAGAAGAAACCTTTACAAAGGCATAAGGTCCCATGTGGTGGCCAAGATGTGGTGGATGGTCTGCTTGAGAAGGCTTTGGCTTACAGGATATAGTCTGAGTCTCAGGGCACTCAAGGTGTTTTGTAAACGGAACTGATTCTTCCCATTGCTTCAGCTCTTTACCACAGTAGTACTAAATTACTCATTTCTCCCCACATAGCTCACTTTCACTGTTTTCATCTTATTTTCTCACTTCTAAATTCACATTCCAAGCCCTATCTTCTACCTGACAATTCTCTACTCAACTTTTATGATCCTGCTAAAAGCCACCACCTCCTATTTTTAAAAATAGTTATATTGAGATATAATTCACATAGTGTACAGTTAGCCATTTAAGTGTACAGTTCATAACCTAAGGCATTATGGTGCATACCTCAAATCTTAGCACTAGGAAAATAAAGTAAAGGGATCGGAAGTTCAGGGAGATCCTCAGGCTTTGTAATAACTTCCAGGGAAACTTGGCCTAAATGAGACCCTGTCTCAAAAAAGAAAAAAAAAAAGTATGTAGTTCAGTGTCTTCTAAAAAGTTCAGAGTTGTTGTGCTTCTACCGTAATGGATTTTAGAAAATTTCTTTTTTTTTTTTTTTTGAAATAGGATCTTGCTATGTAGCCCAGTGTCCCTCAAATTTACTGTCCTTTTGCCCCTTTTGCCTTAGCTGGGATTGTGAGTATGTGCTGCTGTGCCAGTTTAGAACATTTCCATTACCTCCAAAGAGGACACGATTCCCTTTGCTGTCACTTCTAGCTCTCCCATTTTCCTATGATAACTACTTATCTGGTTTTTATTTCTATAGATTTTCTATTCTGGACAGTTCCTAAATATTATGTGATATAATATGGAAGACTACTACCAACTGAGCTATGACCCCAGCCTTCTATAGTAACAATTATCCCTTTTTCCAATGTATCCATGCTTTATATGTTATCTACCTGTTAGTTATTTAGTAGCCACCTTAGTTATCTGATCAACTGAGGCAATATTAACAGTGCTTGTGTTTAAGCATCCTTATTTTGCTTGATAATGGCTCCATAGTATAAGAATAGTAATGCTGGCAATTTGGGTACACAAAAAGAGATAAAGTAGAAAAGGTGAAAATTCTTTAATTAATAAGGAAAGAAGTTTGGCATGCCTTTAACCCAGTACCCCAGACTGAGGCAGGCAGATCTTTGTGAGTTTGAGGCCAGCCTGGTCTGCAGAGTGAGTTCTAGGACAGGCAGGGATATACAATGAATTCACCTGTCTCAAAGAAAGGGAGAAAGAGAGCAAGCAAGCTAGATGCTAAAATTGTAGAAATCTGTAGTAAGAAAGAATCTTCTGTCATTATGAAGAAAAACGAAATCCCTTCAGTTTCACAGTCACAACCTTAGTCTTTTGCAACCTCAGCGTAAAAGTTGTAGTAACAGTGTGTGTTATTAGGTAGGTATGTATGTATGTGAACACAACCTAGCTCAGAACTGTCTAAGGCTTGGATATTCACTGGGTTTTGGAATCTCCTGTGAACAAGGGAAAATACTGTATTGAAGTGTTTTTTTTTTCTTCTTCTTATTTTTGTCTTAGGATTCTGTAATACTAATAGATTCAAGTCCAACTTCTATAAAGCAACCAGAGAAAAATCAGAAGAAACTTCAGAGTTTGAACGATGTACTAGGAAAAAAACTTAAGCCTTCTAAAAATGTCCCTGGTAATTAGATTTAATACTGTTTCATGAATAATATAATGTTTGGGGGCAATTAATTCTGAGTGTTCTGATGCAAAGTTAATGTCTTATTCGATAAAATAGAAATTTTAGGTGTTTTGTTTGTTTGGTTTGGTTTGTTTTCTTTGAGACAGGCTATCCCTATGTAGTCCTGACCTGGAACTGCCTGCCTTTGCCTATGAAGTGGTAGAATTAAAGGCATGTACCATCAAGCCTGGCCTTGTTTTGTTTGTATTGAGGCCTGCCTTGAACGTCTCATTTTTCTGCCTCTACCTTTAAGCGCTGAGATTACAGGTGTGTGCCACCTTGCCTGCCTAATTTTCCCATTTTCATAATTAAAATTTTGATCGAGTTTTTTAAAGAAAAATTGAGCATATTGTTTCTTTCTTTCTTTCTTTCTTTCTTTCTTTCTTTCTTTCTTTCTTTCTTTCTTTCTTTCTCTCTCTCTCTCTCTCTCTCTCTCTCTATCTATCTATCTATCTATTATTGGTTTTTTGAGACAGGGTTTCTCTGTTGTAATTTTGGCTGTCTTGGAATTCACTGTTGACCCGACTGGCCTTGAACTCACAGAGATCTACCTGCCTCTGCCTCCTTCCTGGTGCTGTGATTAAAGGCATGCACCACCACTGCCCGGCTTTGGTCCCTGTTTTATTCATTTGTTTTTAACATTAAAACATTTAAAATCTTTAGGTATTTCCCTAGAGGTACTGATCAAAAATTTGAGATGTACGTTCTGTTGTTAAAAATAAAAGTTCCTCAGGGGATTCTGATATTACCAAGTTGATGAAACATTATTATATAGCATTTTTATAATTATAATTACTAACCCAAGTATTGATTTTTTTTTCTAAGGAAAAATGAAAATTGCTCCTTTGTTTCTTGCCAAAAAGACTAAAAGAATACCCATACCTGTCCTTGATTTGGATGAAAGCAGGTCAGTCCAATACAAATATTTAAACATTGAGTACTTTATGGAATACAAGTTGTATTTATTTGTTTACTTTAACTAGATGTCAATGACTCTGTGTGTGTGTGTGTGTGTGTATGCATATTTGCGGTTATATGTGCTCAGGTGTGTGTTGGTGTGCTTGTGTGTAGGTGCTCATGTATGTGTAATTGGAGGCCAGAGGGAAATGACAGGTGTCTTCTCCCATTAACCCCCTTTTATGTGGGCTCTGGGCATTCCAACTCGGATCTCCACACTTGGAATGGCATGTGCTTCATCCATTTGAGTCATCTCCCCAGGCTTCTGATAAAGTTTTCAAAAACTCTATTGATAATACTTGCACTACTGTTGAAGGTCTTAGTCTTTGGTAAAGGGTTTGGAGTTATTTCACAAAAAACAGCAGAATTTTTTTTAAAAGTGCCAAAGAGTCAAACTTTGTTCATGATCCTCATTCAACAAATATTTAAATGCACTATTTTTTACACTAGGAATGTTATAAGCAACACAGTGCCTATCCTCATGAGACTTATAGTCTCCAGAGGGAATACAGTCTATAATTAAACATTAACTGGCTTAACAAATGAAAAATTGACATTGTGCTAAGGAAGGGTACAAAATTTTATTAGTTTATATCAAAGAGATTTTTTTTCTGGTCATTTCACTGACAAAATGATACCTGAACTCTGAAGAAAGAGCAGCAATGTATCAGGGGGAGGGATAGCCAGAGGGAACTGTGCACTGTACTTGAGGCTGTAAAGAATGGGCTAAGTACCAATGACAGAAAGATGGGTCCCAGCCAGTGGAAGACCGTAGATGCCATGCTAAGAATTTGCTAAGACCACTGGGCAGTGGTGGCGCTCACCTTTAATCCCAGCATTTGGGAGGCAGAGGCAGGTGGATCTTTGTGAGTTCAAGGACAGCTTGGTCTACAGAGTGAGTTTCAGGACAGCTAGGGCTACATAATGAAGCCTCAAAGCCCACTCCTAGTAACACACTCCCTCCAACAAGGCCCACACCTCCTAATCCTTTTAAATAGTGCCACTCCTTGGCGACTAAGGATTCAAATATAGGAGCCTGGGGGATATTCTTATTCAAACCACCATACATATTTAAAAATATTTATGTATATGTGTCTGTCACCACCTGTTTGTCTGTATGTACAACATGCGTATACATGCCTGAGGAGGTCTGGAAAGGGCACTAGATTTCCTGAAGCCATACAGGTTGCTGTGAGTCACCCAGTGTGTGTACTGGAATTGAACCTGGGTCTTCTGCAAGAGCAGCCAATGTTTTTAACCATTGGGTCTTTTTTTTTCAGCTCTTCTTATTTATTTATTTAGTCTTTGAAACTGAGTTTCTCTGTTGTAACTCTGGCTTTCTTGGAACTCACTTTGTAGACCAGGCTGGTCACAAACTCACAGAGCTCTGCCTGCCTCTGCCTCCCCAGTGCTGGGATCAAAGGTGTGCCCCACCACTGCCGGGCTCTTCTAATTTATTTATGTTTATGTGTATATATGTATGTGGTTATCCATACGGGTACCTTTAGAGGCCAGAGAGGGAGATTGTTTCCCTTTCCTGGAACTGGAGTTATGGGAGGCTGTGAGTCCCCTGCCATGGGTACTGGGAACTGAACTTGTGTCCTCTGCAAGAGCAGCAAATTCTCTTGATCACTGAGCCACCTCTTTAGCCCAGTGATACTCATTTCTGTAACTGTATTAGTTTTGTTTCTTGTCATATATTAGTTTTTTCTGTTCTAGAACTGCACAAAAGACTTATATGTATGTATTTTTTGTTCCTGATTGCTTTTGCTTAGTACACACACAGACACACACACTCATCTCCCTTCTCCCCTCTTAAGAGATTCTTCACCCATTTCTCCATGTTGCCCAGTCTGGCTTCAAATTTTTGGTTTCAAGCAAACTTCATTTCAGCTATCTGAGTAAGTGGGACTGTATGTGCATGGCACTATAATTGGCTACTCTTCTTTACATAGGGTAATACGTACTCAGGGTAAGTAAACCGTATGAATTTTAACGAATGTGCATGTTTATCGTCACCACTACAATAAAGATAGAGAACATTTTCATGATTCTCAAAAAAGTTCCCTTTGCCTCTTGCAGTTAACCCTGTCTTTGAGTTCACTAAGTAGCCCAGGCTGTTTTGGGACCAACAGTCTTTTACCTCTGTTCCCAAATGCTAGGAACTCAACTGTCAACACAATAAGTCTTTTGTGGTTGATTTTTGTTTTTTTTTTTCCTTTGTGTGTGTGTATACTTGTATGTGTGTGTTTTTTAAAAAGATTATCATTGTGGGGAGTACACATGTGAAAGTCAGGGGACAACTTTGTGGAGTAGGTCCTCTCCTTCTACCTTTATGTAGGTTCCAGAAATTGAATTCAGATCACTTGGCTTGTGTGACAAGCACTTACCTGCTGAGACATCTTGTCAGTTGTGATATTTTTTTCAATTGAGACACATTTTATGTAGTGGAGGCTGGCCTTGAGCTTACTATGTAGCCAAAGATGACCTTGATCTCCTGATTCTCCTGCCTTCTACCTGAGTGCTAGTTACAGGCGTATACCACCACACACAGCTATAATAAAGCTTTCTTTATAAATTACCTAAATTCAGGGTTAGTTAGTTTGTTTGGTTTTTTTTTTTTTTGTTTTGTTTTTTGAGACAAGGTTTCTCTGTAGTAACTCTAGCTGTCCTGGAATTCACTCTGTAGACCAGGCTGGTCTAGAACTCTGAGATCTGCCTGCCTTTGCCTCCCAAGTGCTGGGATGAAAGGCATGTACCACGACACCTAGTTGTTTTTTAAATTATTTTTATTATATTAATTTATTTATTTACTTAGGTGTACGTGCTGTGGCATGCATTCGGAGATCAGAAAACAATTTGTGGGAGTTGATTCTCTCCATGTTGTGGGTCCTGGGAATTGAACTCAGGTTGTCAGTTTATTCCTTTGGGTACTTATAACTTTTGCTTTATTTTTCAAATAATTTTCTTCAAAGTCAAGAGTCATCAGAACAAACTCAGGATTGTGATGTACAATTTAAAGCAAAGCGTGATTTTCTAATGAGTGGTTTGCCAGATTTACTGAAACGACAGATTGCAAAGAAAGCCGCTGCGCTAGATGTATACAATGCAGTGAGTACCAGTTTCCAGAAGGTTGTTCACGTGCAACAGAAGGATGATGGTAAGTTTATTTTGTATGTGTATGTATGTTTTTGTTTATTTGTTTGTTTATTTAGACAGGGTCTCTCTGTGTAGCTTGACTGACCTGGAACTCACTATATAGACCAAGCTGTCCTCAAATATATTTATTTTTTAAGCCAGGGTTGTATTCTGTAGCCCAGTCTGGCCTTGAAGTTATTATGCATCCTAGGCCTCAAATTTAGCAGTACTTTTCCTTTAGCCTCCCAAGTGTTGAGATTATAGGCACAAGCCCATATCTGGCTGAGTATTTATTACCCTGTTAGAAATAGTCTCATACTATGTAAGATATTGTTAAAAAAATAGGGCACTGGCGATGTCACTAGTTGATAAAACACCTGTCTACATATGGGAGCCCTGAGTTTGATCCTCAGCACAACAAAAAAGTAAAAGTGAGGCTAAGCTTCAAGGACAGTGGCACACACCTGTTGTCCAAACACTTGGAGCCCGACATAGGAGGGTCAAGAGTTTGAAGCCATTCTGGGCTGTATAGTGAGACTTTTTTTTTTTTTTTTTTCCCCGAGATAGGGTTGTAATACTGTTGTAACACTGACTGTCCTAGAACTCTGTAGACCAGGCTGGCCTTGAGGGAAGTAGGGAGGGAGGAAAAGAAAGACTTAAAGAACTAATAAATTAAAATTTAAAAAAGAATAGTGTAGGTTTTCTGGCTTTATAGCATTCTGATGGTGATTTTAGTGATTACAAGTATATTTTATCCTTTTTTCCTAATCAAGTTTACTCAAGTTTACTGAGGATGCTCCCATGCAGAACAGAGAAGCCAAAGGATCCTTTTCCTACCCCTTTTGTCCTCCTTGCATCCCTCATGTATGGGCTCTTGAATGAATATTGTTTTAATGTTTAAATGTGGACTTGTTGGCAGGCTGGATTTGTAGTTCATGGACAGTCTGGATGGAGTACATAGCAAGTTTAGTGCCAGCCTGCAGTCTATAGTGAGGCTCTGCCTAAAAACAAACAAGAAAACAACACAACAAACAAAAATTCAAATCTAGACAGAGTCTAAATCAGAATGCTAAACAGTTCCATGATTTTTATCGTACACATCAAAGTTGATTTAAAAAGAAATGAATTTGCTGGTATTTGCTCATTTTTGACAAAGAGAAGACTAGGTAATTTTTATTAATTGTTTTTTGGTGGGGGTCATGCTATGAAGCCTAGGCAAGCCTTGTGCTCTCAATCCTGTCTTGTCTTCTCAACTATTGGGATTATAGGCGTGAACCACATCATGAGTGAGCTATGCATTTTGTTCACTATGGGTGTTTTGTTTACATTTTTGTTTTAACTATATAGCTGCTTTTGTTTGTTTGCTGGGTTTTTGTTGTTGTTTGGTATTCTGGGAATTGAACTCAGAGTCTCATACATACTAAGATTTGTCAAGCCTTTTCATGTTTGCATGGTTGATATTCAGTATATAAACTTACGATACTTTTATGTTTTTCTTTAGAGTATTGGTTATGGCATTTGAAGCCACCTTCTTGTCCTCTGTTAACTGAATTTAAGGAATTGAATACTAAAATAACAGATGTCTCAAAATGTGTTGTTGCTCTTGGTGAATTTTCAACATTGAATTCAAATCCAAGGAGTAATTCTGCTGTTGTCGTAAGTATGAGAGAAATCATCCATGGTTCTATGGGTGATTCTTTCCCTACTTTCAGAGGAAAAATCTGGCTATCAACTGTTTAGCCCGGGGGTTCTTAAAAGGCTATACTTTTAAAAACAAATCTAATTGAACTATATAATATATATTCTCTTTAAATAGTCATAGAGCTTTAAAGAAAATATATATGTGTATATATATTTTGTTTGTTTGTTATTCTTTTTTTTTTTTTTTTTTTTTGAGACAGTTTCTTGTTGTAACTCTGGCTGTAGACCAGGCTGGTCACAAATTCACAGAGATCTGCCTGCCTCTGCCTCCTGAGAGCTGGGATTAAAGGCGTGTGCCTCCAACTACCTTGCAAAGGAATACATTTTTTATATTTTATTTTTATGTGTGTGTGTGTTCCTTGAGTGCATGTATGTGTACCATGTATGTGCAGCTACCCACAGAGACCAGAAGAGGATATCAGATGCCCTGGAACTGGAGTTACAGGCAGTTGTGAACCACCTAATACTGGCAGTGGGAACTGAAGCAAGGTCCTCTGCAAGAACAACAGAATGCTCCTAACCACTGAGCATCTCTGCAGCCCTTTACAGAGATTTAAAACATCGGAATAACAGCCAGGCACTGGTGGTGCATGCCTTTAATCTCAGCAGTTGGGCTTGGGGGGCAGAGGCCAGAGGATCTCTGTGAGTTCAAGGCCAGCCTGGTCTACCGAGTGAGTTCCAGGACAAGCCAGAGTTAAAACAGAGAAACACTGCCAAACAAACAAACAAAAAATCAGAATAATTAATAATGGAGCCAGTCATGTTGGTACATGCTTACAAACTGAGCACTTGGAAGACTGAGATAGGAGTATGGTGAATTTAAGACCAGACTGAGCTATATACTGAAATTTTTATTTAATTTTGAGAGAGGGTTTCAACTTCACTATGTTTCATTGGCTGGCCTGGAGCTCACTATGTAGACCAAGCTGGCCTCAGACCCACAGAGATTCACCTGCCTCTGAGATTAAAGGTACACACATTAAAGGTACATGCCTGGCAAGACCCTATCTTTAATTTAAATGAATGAATGAATAAATAAATAAAGTGATTTTTAACAGAATATTAAATTATGTAGCACAGTTACATACTTTGTAAGTCAGAACTTTACTAAGGTGTAAAGCATAATTAGTTGAAAGTATAATATATGAAATAAGTCCTTCCAAAGCTAAGCAAATTTAGCCATGTGTTTAGTTTAATAACTAAAGCTAATCTTCCATCAGTAGTGACTTTCTGGGCAAGCAGCAGTATTTGATAGTGTTGTTGCCAAGGCAGTAGATGATACGGGCTTGTTATTGTGCATCTTGTTCTTCACTGCAGTTGATGAGGACAAGGAAGGAATTTACTAAAGAAGTAAGAAATCTTTTGCTGGAGGAAATAAAATGGTCAAATTCTGAATTTTCTTTGGGAAAATATTTTCCACTGCTTCTAAAAAAGCGAATTGAGCACCAGGTACTTTCTGAGGGTCATGGTAAACAAGGTTAGTGATTAATCATTATCATTTATGTCTACATTTGAGTTTTGAAAAGTCAAAACCCAGCCTTTGACTCTTAGAAGTAGTTAGCACAGACAGAACTTTACTGCCAATTGGCAAGGAAGATTGTTTAGGAGTGCAGTGTAGTGTTTGGTCCTGTCAACTTCCAGAGATCCCAACCTAGGTAGATCTAGTTATGTTAAAATGTTAGTCATTCATTAATAAAGCCTTAAATGAGTTCATTGCAACTTATGCATCTTGTACAGAATGTGATCTGAATATTAACATCTCCAGCTTATTCTTAATATATAACATTTTATTCTTAACTTTTCACCTTAATGTTGTAAGATTATAGGATATTTTAAAGTGATAGATTATTCTATATTGAGGGTTATTTTGTTGATTAGTAAACACATCCATTTCTCTAATTCCCAAAATAGCAAGTCCCCATCTACAGCCTGATATCAGTCAAAAAGAAACCAAAAGGAAACGCATGGAAACAGGAAATCAGAAGTCAAAAAGAAAGAAGCCAAATGAATATTCAGTGAGCCCAGAAAAGACAAAGAGGAAGTCAGAAAAACTTGACAAAGGAATCAGCTCTTCTGGGACAAATCTAGACTCTTCCAAAGGTATATTTCTAAATATCTCAAGGAAGAAGCACATGCTTTAAGTACATGTAAAGTCAAGACAGAAGCAGTAGAAGATGATGACATTCTGATAGCAGATGTTGACTGAGTCAGTAACAGAAATGCTGACCTTTCCTGGCAAATTGGATTTTTTTCCTTCTTATCCTAGAACTCTTGATTTTTAATCTCTCATCATCTCCCCCCACCCCACCCAATTTGAGACAGTCTCATGTAGCCCAGGCTGACCTCAAAACAAAGGCAACCTTGAACTTCCTGCCTCCACCTCCAAAGCGCCAAAATTGTAAGCTTGCATTACCATGCCATGTTCATGCAGAGTCCTGGGGATTGAACTCCGGCCTTTGTGCGTGCTAGGCAAATATTCTACTTACTAAGCCACATTGTGAGCCCCATAACATTTCATTCTCCCTCACCCCTCTCCCCCTTTTTAAAAAACAGTCTTATGTTGTCCAGGGTGACCTTGAACTTGCTTTCCTGTCTCAGACTCCCAAACAGTTCTTTTGGCATATTAATATATTGGTGTTAAATTTGTGGTTTTATTCTGCATTTATAAATACATGTGATTTTTTTGTTTTTAGATACAAGGTCCTGCTGTGTAGCCCTAGCTGGCCTTAAACTCATGAATATTAGGATTGTTGCCATTCACCATACTTTTCTTCTACATAGCTTTTGTTTTCTAAGGCAGAGATCAGCCAGGCCTGGTGGTGCAGGCCTGTAATCCAAGTACTCAGAAGCTGAGTCAGGAGGATCACATGTTTAAGTCTGCCTGCACTATAGAGTGAGTTCAATACCAGCCTGGGAAACTTAGTGAGACCTATTGCTGGGGCTATAGCTCAATGGTAGAGCATAAGCCCCAGGTTCAATCCCCAGCCCTATAAGAAAGGAAAGAAGGAAGGAAGGAAGGAGGGAAGGAAAGAAGGGAAGGATAGAAGGAAAGGGAGGCACAGAAACAAAACCTGAAATCATACTATTTATATTGTTTTTCAGTATATTTTACCTTTCTATCCATTCCTATGTAATATATATATGAGTGTATATATATGTATATATATACATATATATACACACATACAGAATATATATACATATACACACACACACACGCATACATATATATACATATATCTTGTCCAAAGTCTTCTATTGAGTTGGTTTTTGTTTGTTTGTTGTTTCTTGAGACAGTGTTTCTCTGTGAACTCCTTGCTGTCCTCAAACTCTCTCTGTAGACCAGGCTAGCTTCAAGCTCATAGATCTACCTGTTCCCGAGTGCTGGGATTAAAGGTGAACAATACCATATCAGGCTCTATTGAGTTGATTAAATACATCTATTTTATGTAAAGTTTATGGAATGTTTTAATATTTGATATGGCAGGTCATCTGCCATTTTCTTTAAATTTTTTTATTATTTTATGGTTTATGGGTGTTTTGCTTACATGTTTATCTGTGCACCACACGTGTGTGGTGCTGGCCTCTGCCAGCACAAGACATTAGATCTCTTTGAACTGGAGTTACTGATGTTGTGAGCCATTGTGTAAGTTCTGAGAACAAACTTGGGTCCTCTGGAAGTGCAGCCAATACTCTTAACTGCCTGAGCTCCATCTCTCCAGCCCTCTCACCTGCCATGAGGGTTATTTTTACGAACTGACTTTGTTAAGTAAACTATTGGTTTCCTTACCTGTATAAATTCCATTGTTACTTGATTTTGCATATGCTGGCATGTTAGTTTGGAGAGCATCTATTTAGTTTGGAGACTGCATTTTGGCAGTCTTCTGTTAGGGGTGCATCCTTTGTCTCTTTATCCAGATTGGCTTCATAGATTAGATGCTGTGCTGCCTTTGTTCTGTACCTTTTGGTTTTTGTGATACACATTTTTCTTCATGGTTCATATTATTACATATGGTAATTTAACTTATAGTTATTGAAAGTTGTAATGCACATACATTACTTGGTTTTTATAGTAGTTGATTTTAATTTTTTTCTAATTTATTTATTTATTTTCTTGAGACAAGGTCTTAATATGTAGCATGGGCTGGCCTGAAATTCACTATGTAGACCAGACTAGCCTCATATTCAGAGATCTACATGTCTGCCTCCTGAATGCTGAGGTTTTAAAAGTGTGGGATTAGTTTTAGTTTGTTTGTTTGTTTTTTTAAAGGTGGTCAAGTTTGGTGTGACAAATTTTAAATATAAAGTTTTAAGAATATACTTTTGCATTTTATAAATGAAATTCTTTCTATAGATGTCTTTTATTACATTTATAATATAAATGTCTAGAATGTTTGCTAATATACCCTAATTTATTTATCTATTTATTTATTTATTTATTTATTTTTGCTTTAGATTCTGGAAATGAAGACATGCTTTGGACAGAAAAGTACCAGCCTCAGAATTCCAATGAACTCATAGGCAATGAGTTAGCTATCAAAAAGTTACATAGGTTGGTAAAATTTGTAAGGGAATTAAGAAATAGTTTATAAATTTAGTTTTATTGTTCACACTAAAATTTAGACACAACAAAGTAATAATATTACATGGGAAATTATTATCGAATATAATTTCAAGTAAAAAGTTTCTCTTTTTATTTCTACTCACCAGAGGTTACTGCTATTGAAACTGTCTCATACAACTTTCAGACAAAATTGTACGTGCTGGTCATGGTGGTAACACCTGTAATCCCAGTAGTCTGGAGATGGATGCAGGAGGACCAGGAGTTAAAGGCCAGTTTGAACTAAATAGCAAATTTTAGACGAGCCTGGGCTACATGATACTCTTTTCTTTAAAAAAAAAAAAAAAAAAAAAAATCACATGTACACATTAATTGACAGGGTTTCTCTGTGTAGCCCTGGCTGTCCTGGAACTCTCTTTGTAGACCAGGCTGGCCTCAAACTCACAGAGATCCACTTGCCTCTGCTTCCCGAATGCTGGGATTAAAGACATGTGCCACCACTGCCTAGCAATTCTTACTTTCTAACCAGTGGAATCATCTTACTATTAATACAGGTTTGCATTTCCAAAGCTAAAATTTACTGGCATTGTAAAGTTCATTATAGTGGGTCTTTATTGGCTTGTCTTGGTAGGAGTTCATATTACCTTTCCAAAAGCTGGGCATAGTGGTGCATACCTTTTATCCCAGGAATTGGAAGGCAGAGACGTGTGGATATCTTGTAAATTCAGCGATAGCCTGGTCTACATGGTGAGTTCTAGGACAGCCAGAGCTACATAGTGAGATCCTGTCTACAAAACAAAACAAAAAACAAAATTGCCTTTCCAGAGCCAGTCCGCATTGTGTTCTCCTGTAATCCTAGTACAAGGAGAGGCTGGGGAAAGAGAATTACTGTGAGTTCAAGGTCAGTAGGGATCATCATGATGACTCAGTGGGTAATGGTGCCTGACTGCCAAGTGCTATCCAAGAACCCACATGGTAGAAGGTGAGAACTAACTCCTAAACGTTGATCTCTGACTTCCACATGCACACATACACACAAAACAGACTTGTGATCCTTCTTCTTACCTCCTGAGTTGTGGACTACAGAGTGTTAGAATCATAAGTGTACACCACTCCCTGTTCATCTGGTGTTCCATGTTGAGCACAGGGATTTGTGCATTTAAGAGAAGCACGCTTTTAGCTGAGCTACATCACAGCCCTATGCTTTAGATTATTTGTACTAACATATTTCTCTTATGACAGTTGGTTGAAGGACTGGAAAAGAAG
Source organism: Cricetomys ansorgei (assembly GCA_026225945.1). Lineage (NCBI taxonomy): Eukaryota > Metazoa > Chordata > Mammalia > Rodentia > Nesomyidae > Cricetomys > Cricetomys ansorgei. Next base: position 3,117,371 of record JAMJFZ010001898.1, on the reverse strand, counting down.
AACTGAACTTGAAGAAAGACAGAATTTGAAGGGGAAACGAGATGGAAAACAGGAAGGTATTTTGAGTTATATATTTTTTAAATTATAGTGAATATTTTTAGAGTTAGGGTAGCTAAAATTTGCATAAACTTAGGAATCAGTATATTTCATATTTGATTTTTTTACTCTGAATTCAACTTATATTATTAATTTTTCATTTAAAAAACATTTATTTTATTTTATGTGCATTGGTGTTTTGTCTACATGTATGTCTGTGTGAATGTGTCAGATTCCCAGGAACTGGCGTTATAGACAGTGTGAGCCACCATGCTGGGAATCGAATCCAGGTCCTCTGGAAGAGCCGTCAGTGCTCTTAACCGCTGAGCCATCTCTCCAGCCCCTTACTTTATAGTATTTATTGGCAAGAAATTTGTGGTATTTAATTGCTGTGCTTCATGAGTTAAAAGTGTTGCCTAAGCAGTTAATCATTTTATTTGTATTTGAATAATTTTTCAGATTTGTCGGCTAGCATGGACTTCAAAGACAGTTCAGATGATGAAGAGTGTCATCTTTGCAACACTGTCCTTATAACAGGGCCACCTGGAGTGGGAAAAACTGCCGCTGTCTATGCTTGTGCTCAGGAGCTTGGATTTAAGGTTAGTAACTAGTTACAGTGTTAATGTAAGAATTGAATTTTGAAAAATAAACTCACCAGTATGCCTGTAGTCCTAGCATTAAGTTCAAGGAACATAAACTCAAGGCCAGCCTGTGTTATATAATGAAGCCTTGTTTCAAACAAGAGGAAGAGGTGATGGGGAGATGACTCAGTTGGAAAAATGCTGAGGACTGAGTTCAGATTCCCTAGCACCTGTGTGGAAGCTTCTGAGCTGTGGGTACCTGTTCTAGCACTGGGGAGGCGAAGTTAGGCAGATTTCTGGAGCACACCAGCCAGCCACACCAGGTTCACCAAAAGACCTTCTCTTTTCTTTTCTCTTCTCTTCTTTTCTTTTTTTTCTTTCCTTTCCTCTCCTTCCCTCCCCTCCCCTCCTCTTCCCTCCCTCCCTCCCTCTCTCTCTCTCTCTCTTTCTCCCCCTCCCCCCTCCCTTCTCCCTCCCTCCTTTCCTTTCTTTCTTTTTGGTTTTGGTTTTTGAGACAAGGTTTCTCTATTTAGACCAGGCTGACTCACAAAAATCCGCATGCCTCTGCCTCCCAAGCCCAAGTGCTGGAATTAAAGGCGATCTCAGCCGCCGCCGCCACCGCCACCACCTGGCTCAAAGACCCTTTCTTAAAAAACAATGTGGGGAAAGATTGAGGACCACACCCAAGGTCATCTGGCCTCCACAAGCATACACTCTCACTCACAGGTGTAGAAAGGAGGAGGAAGCAGGTGTAATGGTTCCTGCTTCTAATCTCAAAACTCAGGGAGCTGAGGGCTGAGGCAGGAGAATTGCTGTGTGTTTGAGGATACTCTAGGCTACAGTGTGACACCCTGTCTTGAAAAGAAAGGAAAGAAAAGAAAAAAATTCTGCTTTTAAAAAAAATATTTTTCTTGTAGATATTTGAAGTGAATGCTTCTTCCCAGAGAAGTGGGAGGCAAATCCTGTCTCAGCTGAAGGAAGCTACCCAGTCCCATCAAGTCGATAAGCAAGGTGTGAACTCCCAAAAGCCCTGTTTCTTTAATAACTACAGCATTGGCAAGTCACCAAGTAAGTAACTATTCCCTTCAGCTACAGTAACCTTTTGAAAAATAAAATCTGAGAGACTAGTTCTTGTCAGCATCTGCCATTTGCTTTTTATCTTTTTCTGCATATAAACAGTTTTCTTCCCTGCGCTGTTTTGAAATAAAATAAATATGAAGGCCATAAAATATATCTCAAGACTGTTTTATGGTATTTAATTGCTGTGCTTCATGAGGTAAAAGTGTTGCCTAAGCAGTTAACCATTTTATTTGTATTTGAATAATTTTTCAGATTTGTCGGCTTTTTCTACTGTTTTCTACTCTTTTTTTTTTTCTACTGTTTTAATCCATATGTACTTCAATATATTCCTAAACATTGAGGGCTTTTGAAAAACATAGCAATAATATCATACTCAAACCTAACAAAATTAGGCTTGTTTCTTGCTGAAAACACAGTGTGATTTCAGTTTCTGTGATTTTTGCATGGTTTGTTCAAATCAATATCCAAATAAGGCTCACATCTCACACTTGATTAGTGCTTGCCTCTTAGGGTTTTTCACCGATTCTATCAAATTCCTACCTTTTCTATTCCTGTCATTTACGTGTTGAAGAACTAAGTCCTTGTCACACTATGGTATATTCTCATGGTATCAGTCACCATATTCCCCTTCTCCACATTGCTTGTCACCCGCTGGTTGTGGACTATAATAGATTCAGGTTCTGTTGTATGACTGGAATACATGAATAGGTAGGCTTGTTCTCCCTATGACATTATGAAAGAAGCCCTGTCTTCCCACTTCTGTTGATTGATGAATGAAATTCAGTATTTTCATTCTGGTTGATTTATGGTAAGCTCTGTGTCACATCTTCTTTAATGTTACTATGCAGCATTAGCTGTCTTTGTCTAATAGAAGATGTCTCACTGCTTACTGATACTCATCCACTTCTCAGTCGTTTCTTCTTTGCATTTCAATTTGAATAGTCATTGCTATATATTCAAGTTTGTGGATCTGTTCTGCAGTATCTAAGATGCTTTCAGTGCCATCCAGCAGTTTTCATTTCCAAAAGTTCCATGTGGGTCTTTTTTTATCCTTTTGTGTTTCCAGTTATCTTGTGCCCCATATTCCCTCTAAATATTTGATCATATGGAATATGGTTATAGCTGTCTCGTTGTTCCTGTCTGTACTTCTGTCGTCTGTATAATTTCCAAGTTAGTTATCAGTCTTTTCTGTTTAATGGATTGAATTCTTATGATTCTTTAGGTGCCTGGTGCTTTTTATTCAAGATTTAATTTTATTTTTTATGTATGTATGTGTGCCTTCATGAGTTTATGAGCACCGTGCATGCAGTGCCTGCAGAGGCCAGAAGGTATTTGGTCTCTGGATTTGGAATTACTTGCAGCTATGAGCTGCCTCGTGTGAGTGCTGGGAACTAAACCTGGGTCCTCTAGAAAAGCAGTAAGTGCTCCTAACCATTGAACCACTTCTCCAGCCTGAATCCCTGATATTTCTAATTGCCTGTCAGACTTTGTACAGTTTGTCTTGCTAGATTCTGGGTATTTCTGTCTACTGTAACTATCCTTGACCTTTGTTCTGAGTTTATTCATTTCAGGTCTATTAAGTTATATTAGGCAAGATCATAGCAGCATTTAGACCTGTGCTAATTCTGCTCCTCTACTTAGTACTGCTTCTGAGCACTCTTGCTGTTCTCCCATTATGATGATGTTCATTGGTCTGTCCTGTGAAAAGAATGAATTCAGCCAGGCATGGTGATACATGTTTTTAATTCCAGCACTTGGGAGGCAGGTGGATCCCTATGAGTTTGAGAGGCTAGCTTGGTTTATGTAGTAAGTTCCAGGCCTTCAGGGCTACATAGTGAGACCCTATATCTAAAACAAAAAACAAAAATAAAAAAAATTTAAACAAGAAAAGTATGAATTTGCTATTCCTAATTTCTCTGTGTTTCAGGATTTGTTTTCCATGGTCCTCCTCTCATGAGTACTCGATTTTAGACTTGGCAGAGGAGGGTTCTACAGATTTCAGAGCATTCTGCCTTGCTATCTCAATTTGTGTATTCTCTCTTACAATCTTCATCTGTCTCATTTCCTCAATTCCTTTCTATGGTCTTCTTGACTTAGGAAAATTTGGATTGGGTTTCCCTTTCCCACAGTGCTTAGGAATTCTCTCAAAGCAGTAAGTTGGGCAATCTTCATGGTTAGCTGTTTGTTCTTGTCCCTCAGGGATCACGTCCTTTGTTGGATGGTAGCAAAATCTTGAAAAATGTTTCATTCAGTAAGTCCATTTTTAATTGTTTTTATTGTAGATGGAGAAGTAATTCTAGTCTCAGATCCTCTTATCTTGTCCAGAACAAGAATCACATCTTTTTTCTTCAGGTGTTTATATACTCCCCTCTTTGGCTGGCAAGGAGCTGTTTCAGTTGGCTGTGTCTTTTTGATGTGGCCTATGGAATCATTGTATCCCCTTTCTTCCTGGTGTGCCAGGTTGCCCTATACTTAGAGTGGCTGGAGGTAATTCTTCTGTTGGAAAGGTTTTGGAAATTTTTTTTTAAATATCAGTTTGAGTATCTTGAAATTAAAGGTAGCACATAATGCCAGGTGTAGTAGCTCACACATGAAATATGAGCATATAGGAGGCTGAGATGGAGGACTGTGTGAGTTTAAAGCTAGCCTTGGTTACAGAATGAGAAACTTTCTCATAAAAGTAAGCGTGCTCTAGACTTGTATAGCTCAGTTGATAGAATGCTTGCCTAGGATGCAGTGAGCATGATAGTGTATGCCTCTAATCCCAATACAGCAACTCAAGGTTATCTTTGGCCATATATCCAGTTTAAGGCTAGTGTGGATGACACGGGACCGTATTTAAGGAAAAAAAAACAAAACAGTATTATGTAATTTTTCAAAACTGGTAATCCTTTGTCTATGTCAAAACCAGGAAAATAAGAGCAAAGTAGTATTTCTACCATTTATTCAATATAAAGAAATGTTTTAACTAAGATTTTATATTTTTTCTATGTTATTAAAATGTCCTATTTAAAAATTTTTTTAGATATACTTATTTTTTTGTGTTTTGCCAGCATGGCTGTTACGTGTACCACATGTGTGCCTAGTTCCCACAGAGATCAGAAGAGGGCAATGGATCCCCTGGAACTGGAATTCTAGATAGTGTGAACCATTACATAGGTGCTAGAAATTGAACCTAGGTCCTTTGCAAAAGCAACAAGTGCTCTGAACTTCTCTCTAACCCCAAGACAAATGTCTTTTGTTTTGTTTTTTAATAAAGTTGTAGTGATAATAACCTTTTTAAATCCAAAGTTCTCATCCTGTTTACTGATATCCAAGTGATAGGATCAGATCCAGGGATAGAGAGTAAACCAAAATGAACAGGGCTCAGTTATGTAAATAGGGTGGAAATTGAGGAAGATAACTGCTCTACTGTGTAATTAAGACATGTAAGGACTAAGACAAGTAAGAAAGTTACAGAAAAAACATTTTAGTGCTTCCGGAGAGTAGAGATCACCCTTTATCTTTTGATTTTGTGTGCGTCCTCCAGAACCTCTTTGGAAATACACATTTCTTGCTTGCAATACTGATACACTACAGAGCCCAGTGTATGCCATTGCCAGTTTTCCTCCAGGGTCTTCTGATTTCAAGCAGCTATAGCAAAAACAACTGGAGGAATTGTGAACATTATTTCAGAATCATGTATTTATGATAGCTGTTGGATGCGTACCTGTCACCTGTCATTCTTGCACTCAGAAGGCAGAGGTAAAGAGGATTGCCATGTCCAGCCTGACTGGGATGGTGAGGGATGAAGAAAAATTAAAAACCCAGACTCACAGAAAAGCTGGGAATGGGTGGTCTAGGCTCTTTGACATAACACCTTAGAAGCTCAATGTGTTTGTTAAATACAGTTGAACAATGAGGCAGGATTATTGTATACAGCTACAAAAGGAGATGGGGTTATACAGATAAACAAGGAGCAAGGTTTATGGTACATAGCTGAACAAGGAGGAGGTTCAGCTCGTCCAGTAGGGGCAGTCTTCAGGCTGTAAACATGGGAAAGAAAATGATTGACATTTTCTGCACATACTATCAGCACCCACACATAGAGGAGAAGAAGGCTTTGTCATCCCTCTGAGCCTGGGGGAGTGGGTGCCATTTTCCCATGGGTCTGATGTTCTGGGGTCCTTAACATGTCTATATCCATATCAACAATACATATCTACTTAGGACTTCTTCCATTCCCCACAGAGGATCAAAAGCTTGAGTTTTATCTGGGTATCATAGAAAGACTTTTTTAAACAGTCAAAGAAAAGTGTGTATCTTTGGAAAGGAGCATCTTTTCCAAGGAGGTGCTTTGTTCTGTCATTCTGTTAGAAAAAAAACAAAAAAACACAATAACATAATGCATATAAGAATAAAATAAAATGTCTGCCTTTGGTTTGTATCATGTAGGAGTAGAAATATGCTGTGGATAACCTTGTCTTACTATCAGTGTAATTTTAGAATGTTGTTTTTAAAAATTTTTTTTCAATAATTCATTTAATTTTTATTTTATGTGCATTGGTGTGAGGGTGTCAGATTCCCTGGTATTGGAGTTACAGACAGTTGTGAGCTGCCATGTGGGTGCTGGGAATTAAACCTGAGGTCCTCTGGAAGAGCAGCCAGTTCTCTTAATTGCTGAGCCATCCTCCAGCCATAATGTTCTTAAATACAGTTTGTTTTTCACAGAAAAGTTGAACTCACCTGGGAAAGTTATTACATCACCAAGGAAGCTTCCTCCATCATCACCAAAAAGAAGTGGGCAGAAGCAAGCACTTCCCACTAAAACTTTGACAAATTACTTTAAAGTATCCTCCAAATCCAAAAGTAATGAAGAAATAGGAGCACTCATGGGAAATAATAAAGGTACAACCTTAAGTTAACAAAGTAAATTAACCTTGATGCTTGAAACTATAAATGTATTTCATATGTTCCTATGCTATTTATTAAGTCTTGGTCATGCTAATGATCCTAAATATAAACACAGAGGTGTCACTATTGAGTAAGATTTGATATAAGAGTTCAGTTTGTGGGTATATCGTCTGTTTTATTAAATGAGTTTTGCCAGGTGTCATGGCACATGCCCTTAATCCCAGCACTCCAGAGGCAGAGGCAAGTAGATCTCTGTGAATTCAAGGCCAGCCTGATCTACACAATAAGATCCTGCCTAAAAAGGAAAAAAAAAAAAAAAAAAAAGTGAGTTTTACCTAAAATACTAACATTGTATTTATGCAGGAATCAAAAATTCTTCTTTGGAACAGAGGCATATTATTCAGACCAAATCAACAAATGCAAATGATTCAAATGTTAGAGATTTTGGAGCTGAAGAATCCAACAGAAAGAATGCAACGTCTCTCATTCTCTTTGAGGAGGTAGGCTTGCAGGGACACACATTCATGAGGTCTCATAGTAGAGACATATTTTAAAGATTGTTATGAGTTTCTTATAAGGAATTATAAAATAAGAAATCCAAGAATACTTAACTATAGAATAATATTTTATAAGGAATGGTAATTAAAACACATTTTCTTGGGGCTGGAGAGATGGCTCAGAGGTGAAGTGCACTGGCTGCTCTTCAGGGAACCTGGGTTCAATTCCCAGCACCCAAACATGGCAGCTCACAACTGTCTGTAACTCCAGTTCCAGGGAGTCTGACACCCTCATACAGACATACATGCAGGCAAAATACTTATGCACATAAAACAAATATTAAAATACACACATTTTTTCTTTGTTTTATTTTATGTATGTGGATGTTAAACCTGCCTATATGTCTGTCCACCATGTGTGTGCACCACCCTTGGAGGCCAGAGGAGGGTGTTAGATCGCCTGGAACTGAAGGTGCAGATGGTTGGGAGCCACCATGTGGGTTCTGGGAATCAAACCTAGGTCCAACCAGTGCCCTTAACTACTCAGCCATTTCTCCAGCCCTGTCTAGAATAATTTTAAGATGTCATAAGATAACATTTTAAAAGATAATTTTAAGATAATTCAAGGATACTGATTATTATCTAACAACTATAGAAATTAATTACTATGATTCATATCTACCCATTTATTGGTGATTGATCATCTTTAAAGTTTTTTTATGGTATAAGACATAAACTTTTTAGCATGGGCTCAAGTCATACTTCAAAAATTAATCAGTGTTGACTCTGACATAGTATATCTACTGTGTATATCTATAACTGATTTGAGTGTGTATATTGTTACTCTCACTATATTAATATTCTAACAAATGGTTTGTAGGTTGATGTCATTTTTGATGAAGATGCTGGGTTTTTGAATGCAGTCAAAACATTCATGGCAACAACTAAAAGACCAGTAATTCTTACTACAAGTGGTATGTAACAATAATTTCAGTACAATTTTTTTTTTTGTTGAAATATTTTGGAAGCGCTACTAACTTTAAAAGTCAGTTGAGGAAAGAAGGGTGTGAGCTGGCAAGATGACTCATCAAATAAAGACCCTTGCCAAACAAATCTGTTGACCTGAGTTCGATGCCTGAAATCCATATAAATGTAGGAGAGAACCAATTCCACAGGATTGACTTGGTCCTTCTGAATGCTTATGCACACACATACACACACTCTTACACACAGAGACCTCATGTACACAGAACATACACACACAACATTACTAATAAATAACATTATAAAATAAGTGGGGGTGTATAAAGATGGCTCAGTGGTTAAGAGAGAGGACTTGTTCTTATAGAGAACCTGGGTTCAGTTCCCAGAACCCACATGGTAGCAAACAACTGTCTGTAATTCAAGTTCCTGGGGATCCAATGTCCTCCTCTAGCCTCAGGCACCAGGTACTCACAGGGGACACAGAGATACATGCAAGCAAAACACTCAAACACATAAAATAGATAAATCTAAAAACTGGTTTGTTTGTTTTTTCCCCCCAAAACAGAGCATAGTGTAGTGGCACAGGTCTGTAATCCCAGTACTCAGGAGGCAGAAGCAGGAGGATCCCAAGTTTGAGGCTGGCCTGATGTCTGTAATGGATTACAGGTCAGCAGTACTGCATAGCTAAATCCTCTCTCAAAACAAAACAAAACAAAAGCAGTCAGATACCTGTAGTCTAAGCTAACTTGTAAATCCCAAACCTGGTTGAGAATAAGACCACAACAATTAAGCCAAGTTTGAAGCAAGCAAGCTTTAATTAAATTAATTAAATACTGGCCAGGAAGATGGATTCTGACCAGGTCCATTCTGAGGTACCCATGGAGTGAACCTGTCATTTCCAGAGCTCCTTCAGAATGGCACAGTCATGTGGCACAGGTGCTTAAAAAGGCAGAACCCATAAGGCTACATACTTCCCACCAGTTTCAATCAGTGGCAAGCATCTGTCCTGATGTACTTTCTTGTCTGGGTTATCTCCTGCCTACAAGTAACGAAGCACATCGGGTGCTTTTGGGACATATCCAGTGCAGGAGGGTCAACTAAATGAGATCTAGACACTCCCTACCAAGCAATCTAAGAGGTTGTATCCTTGGGCAAGAGAGATTTAAGATTATCTTACCTGAACAGCCCCACCAGCACTCCAGTAAGTTAAGTCCTTGTTTCTTAGGCAGAGTAACTTTTGCTTTACAAAAGCAGATGCTTCAGATGCAGGAAGCCCGAGCTTTAATGCCAACTTGGGTACCATAGGGAGACCCTGTCTTGAAAACGGAAGAAACACATACAGGCACCCCACCCCCAACCCCATAGCAAGGCCTTGCTTTGAAAACAGTAGAAACATACACGCATGTATGCACAAATATGATGTGTCTGGGCATGGAGTTGAGTGGCAGAACACTTGGCTAGCACATGCAAGGCTCTGGGTATAATCTTCAGAACCACCTCTCCCCCAAAAAAGTCACTTGACAAATTCTTTTTCTAAAATGAGGAAGCTAGGCTTTTTTTTTCTCTCTCTCTCTTTTCTGAGTATTGTTGGGATCTGTGTAAGGGTGTTGGATCCCCTGGTATAGAGGAATAGCTTGTGTAGTAGATATGAAGGGATCAAATCCAAGAATCTATATGAAGGGATCACATCCAAGGGTCTGTCTATATGAATGGATCATATGTGTGGGTCTGATGGAATGGAGAAAGAATGTTAAGAATGTTGGTACACCTTTAATCCAGAAGGCAGTGGGTGGTACACACCTTTAATCGGTAAGACAGAGGCAAGTAGGAAGACAGGAAGCAGAACTCAAAAGGAGTCAGTGTCAGACAGGAAGTGATATCTCAGTTGAATCAGAGTAAAGGGCAGGCAGAGTGACAAATCAGAGGAAGAATTATCAGAATGAATCAGAGTGAGGATACACCCAACTCTCACAATAGCAAAGCAGGCTCTCAGTTCAGACTGCGGCACACAGAGGCTAAGAGACAAGCAGTATCAGGCAATCAGTATGAAGCAGTCTGAGGAGTCTGAGGCAGAGACACAGGAGAAGTTCAGCAGAAGGAAAAGTGAGAGTCGGATAACAGTGAGAGTTTGAAGCCTAACAGAGCCGTCTAGTCAGAGAAGTTGTGGAAGTCAGCCAGAATCAGAAGAGTTTGGTTAGAAACAGCCAGCCAGCTCAGAAGGTCAGTTTGAACTAGCAGCTTGGAGAAGAGTTTGAGCCAGAACATCGAGTGATGTTGAATCAGCCAACCAGAAGTCAGTTGAGTTCAGTACAGCTCTGAGTTAAGAAAGAGCTAGTCAGAGTGGCTCAGTCAACAGTAATTCTTAGAGATTGGAACACTGTAAAATCTGGGCTTGTATCTTGAAGTTTAGATTGTACTAAGGCTGAAGCCTTTTAGGTCAGGGCTAGCAGTTTAAACATTCTAGATTGTATGGAGGCTGAGGCTGAAGCCTTCAAGTTCTAGGCTTAAGATAAAATTGTACGGAGGCCAAAGCTCTCTAGGACTCCAGGACTAGGACAGGTGATTGAATTTTCAAAAGAATAAAAATCCTTTGGGCCTGAATTAACCTCTATACCCTGGAACAGGAGTTACAGACAGTTGTGAACTGCCATGTAGGTTCTAGGATTTGAACCCAGGTCCTGGAAGAACAGCAGCTCTTAACTGCTGAGCCATCTTTCCAAAATAAATCATTCAATCAATCAATCAATTATAAATAATAAATAAATAAAAATTTCAGTAAATCTTTCAAAAATAAATCTAAAGGATTTATTTTTGTTAGGTGTGTATGAGTGTTTTGCATGTCTGTACCATGTATATGCCTAGTGCCCACAGGGGTCAGAAAAGAGCATCAGATCCCCTAGAACTGTAGAATTGAAGTTATGGGTGTTTGTTAGCTACCATGTAGGTGCTAGGAACCAAACCTATGTCCTCTTGTAAGAGCAACAAGAGCTCTTAACTATTGAGCTATCTCTCCAGCCCTTGGAAGCTAGTTTTTGTTGTTGTTTTGGTTTTTTGTTTGTTTTTCAAGACAGGCTTTGTAACAGCTGTGGCTGTCCTGGAAGTCACTCTATAGTAGACCAGGCTGGCCTCAGACCGAGAAATCCACCTGCTTCTGCCTCCTGAGTGATGTGATTAATGGTGTGTGCCACCATGCCCTGTGGAAGCTAGTGTTTTTTTAAGTAAGAATTATTCACATTTGTACTAAACTTGCAGCCTTTGGTTTTAGTTATGAAACTCAGTGTATTTGAGATTAACACAGATTATCTAAAAATAGGTACTACTTTGAATCATTGTGACCACTGTTAGACATTTAAAAGACCTGAATTAACAACTGCCTTAAAGACAGACTTATAAAATAGTTAATGTGTGCATTATAGTAGGAAAAAAATCAGACCCTTTCCTTGTTTCTTTGCCATACCTATAATTTGACAACCAACAGTGTGAGTGTGTGTGTGTGTGTGTGTGTGTGTGTGTGTGTGTGTGTGTGTGTGTATAAGAATGTTTATTTGAGTGGGATAGTCTTACTCCTTAACCAGGCTGGCTTAAAACTCAGAGCAATATCTTGCCTCATTCCCCGCAAGTACTACAGTTACAGGAATGAGCCACCTCTCTGGTTTCCTACAGATCCTTAATAATTGAATTTAGCACTTCTCCATTCCATGATGACATTTCAAGGAGATTTGTTACATGTTTACTTAAAGTAAGCCATCATCAGCCTCAGAATTTTTCCTACCTTCTTGGGATTTAGAATTGGATATTTGGCTTTAAAAATCCATATAGTTTTTTATTGTTATTTGATAAACTGCCCTAGAACTCTCAATACTCTTTGCTCAGACTGCTGGGATTATAAATGTGGGCCAACATATTTGGCCTGTAATTTTTTAAAAATGTTTTTATTATTTATTGTGTGCACACATGTATCATAACACATATGCCACAGTGCATATGTGGAGCTCAGAGCACAACTTCTGGTAATTGGTTCTCTCCTTCCATCAAGTGGATTCAGGGGATTGAACTCAGGCTATCAGGCTTGGCAGCAAACAACTCTCCCCACTAATCTATCTGATTATTCCTATAAGAAAAAAATATTAGACTGGATGTGGTCTGGAGTACTCTGGAGGCTTTCACAGGAAGATTGTTACATAACTAGACCTCATCTTAAAAACAAAAAAAGAAAAATAAGATTTGCAAATATTCAGAATGCTAGTTCTACTATAGAGATACGTGGGAAAGTTCATTTGTGCTTGGCATTACCCTACATGTTTTCTTTGGTGCTGGGCATGCACTTTACCAACCAGTAACATCACCAGCCCTTTAATTACTTAAAAATATGAAAATCTTAATAATCATAGGTTAGGTGATAGATTACTAAAAGGTCATAATCACTTTAGATCAAAATAGAAAGTTCCTTAAGAATTACAATTTGCATGATGCTATAGTCTCCCTTTATCCATGAGGGATACTTCTAAGACCCACCCCCCACAATGGATTCTTGAAATTTCAAATAGTGTCAAACTGGATATACCTTTTCCCTATACATACATACTTAGAATGCTTATAACCTAGTCATAATAAGAAACTAACAACTACTTACTAAGAGAACAGTTAAAACACTTATTAACAATTATAACTGTAAAGACCTAGAGAGTAGGCTCAGCAGTTTAGAGCACTTGTTGCTCTTGCAGAGGAGCCAGGTTCAATCCCCAACCTTTAACAGCCAGAAGTGTCAGATCTCCTGGAGTCAGAGTTACAGGCAATTGTGAGCTGTCTGATAGCGGTGCTGGAAACTAACCTTTAGTCCTCTGCAAGAGCAGAATGCACTGTAACCACTGAGCCATTCTCTCCAACTCCTGTACTTCATTACCAATGAAATGCTAGATACTGTCATAGAAAAGTATAACTGGAAAAAGTTATTTAGTGTTCTCATGTTTCTTTAAAACATTATGTTGTTTTCCTATAGATCCCACATTTAATTTAGTGTTTGATGGCTGCTTTGAAGAAATCAATTTCACTATTCCTTCCTTGGTAAGTTTAGAATTCTCATGATCGCGGACTATGTATATCACAATTATATAAAAGATACCTTTTAAATTCATAGTTTTAAAATGTGCTTTTTTATTGTTTTGTTTTTATTTTTCAAGACACGGTTTCTTTGTGTAGCCCTGTCTGTCCTGGAAGGCTGGCCTCAAACTAAGAGATCTACCTGCCTCTGCTTCCTGAGTGGTGGGAAGTTATATTTCAGATATTAAAGTTTTCTGTGCACTCTAATATTCCTTTTTGTTTTTTTCCCCTTTGAAACTGTCTCAACATGTAGCATTAGCTGGCTTAGAACTTTCTATGTAGACCATGCTGGCCTTGAACTTACAAAGATCCACCTGTCTCTGCCCCCAGAGTTCTGAGATTTAAAAGAGTATACCACCAAGCACAGTGCATTCTATTTTAGTTTTTATTTGTTTATTTGGTTGATTGGTTTTTCAGAGTGTGTGTGTGTGTGTTTTGTTGTTGTTGTTTTGGTTTTGTTTTTTTTGAAACAGGGTGTCTCTATATAGTCCTGGAGTTCGGGAACTCACTCTGTAGACTAGGCTGGCCTCAAGATCTCACAGAGATCTGCCTGCCTCTGCCTCCTGAGTGCTGAGATTAAAGGTCTGTGCCACCACCGCCCAGCCTTCATTCTATTTTTAATAATAGTTTATAGAGATAAAATTTTATTAGAGATAAACTGTGCACTTGTCTAAGCGCTGGGATTCTTAAGAGACCAGGGAATCATAATTCACATCTGAATAGAAAACTGCCAGTTTCTGAAGGTCCTGGAGACCTGCTTCTCACATGTAGCATGACCCACAGGACTGCTCTAAGGATTTTAAAACCTAAGAACATGGCAAATACTTGAAACTACCAAGTTTATGGTATTAAACTTTTTTTGTTAATTTTTCTTTTAAGATTTATTTTACTTTTATGTGTATTAGTGTTTGCTTGCGTGTATATATATGCACCATGTGCATATTTGGTGCCTGTGGAGGTTAGAAGAGGCTGTTGGATCCTCTAGAACCGGAGTTACAGGTGGTTTGGAACCACAATGAGGGTGCTGGTGACTGAACCCCTGATCCTCTGCCTAAACAAGTGTTCTTAACTTCTAAGCCACTTCTCTAGAACCCTCCCTCTCCTAAAGATTTATTTTAGCTAGATATCATGCGTGCCTTTAGTGCCAGCATTTGGGAGACAGAGGTTTATTTATTCTGTGTATGTGTGTTTATATGGATGCACATGTAACATGATAAATGTGTGGAGGTCAGAAAACAGCTTTCAGGAGTTTGGTCTCCTTCCACCATGTGAGTTCTGGAGATTGAACTCAGATTGTCAAACTTGTCAGCCAGGGCCCTTAGCTGCTGAGCCATCTTAGAGAGATGTCCATAAATGGGCCCAGGTTGTCTTAGAATGTACTATGTAGCCAAAAACGGCCTTGAACAGGCCTTTGCCACCAAACCTGGCTTATATGATCCCTGAGATGGAACTCAGGGCTTTATGCGTGCTAAGCAAGCACTCTGCCAACTGAGCTATATCCCTAAACTTATTTTTGTAAAATTATCTTTTATAGCCCATGCTGGCCTCAGTCTAACTGTGTAGTTGAGTGTGACTCTTGGTCCTCTTGCATGCATTTCCAAAGTAATGGATGACAAATGTGTTATATTCAATAAGGTTTTTATGATGTTGAACATCCTTCCTTTTTTTTGTTTTTTGTTTTTTGAGACACAGTTTCTCTGTGGTAGCTCTGGCTGTCCTGGAACTTACTCTGTAGACCAGGCTGGCCTTCAAACTCACAGAGATCCGCCTGTCTCTGCCTCCCAAGTGCTGGGATTAAAGGTGTGCACCACCACCACCACCCGGCTTGCATTCTTTTTTTTTTTTTTTTTTTTAAGATTTTTTTAATTTATGTCTGAGTGTTCTGTCTGCATGTATACCTGCATGCCAGAAGAGGGCATAGGATCCCATTATGGATCTGATTTTAGAATTAGAAAAGTATGTTTCAGTATTGTT
This sequence comes from Cricetomys ansorgei, assembly GCA_026225945.1. NCBI lineage: Eukaryota > Metazoa > Chordata > Mammalia > Rodentia > Nesomyidae > Cricetomys > Cricetomys ansorgei. The sequence continues at coordinate 3,102,226 of JAMJFZ010001898.1, read as the reverse complement.
ATAATATTTATAATTTCAATAGCTATAAGATGCCCTGTTAAGCAACCAGGCATAGTAAGGCACATCTTTAATCCTAGCACTCAGGAGGCAGAGGCAGATGGATCTTTTTGAGTTTGAGGCCAGTCTTGGTCTATATAGTAAATTTCGGGACAGCCACAGCTATTTAGAGAGGCCCTTTCTTAAAAAAGAAAGAGAGAGAGAAAAAAGAATAGAAATCCTGTCAAGTGTACTATTACTTAATCCAGCTCTATAAAATTGCCTGTAGTGTTCAAGTTGGAGAATTTCGAATAAGTTTCCTTAATAAGGCTGAATGTGGTGGTACACACCTGTATCCCAGCAGCCAAGAGGCAGAGGCAGGGAGAATCCTGAGTTTGAGGTCAGCCTGGGATATGTAACAAAATCCTACTTAAAATAACAACAACAAAAACAAAATCGTTACAGGGGAACATGCCTATAATCCTAGCATTTGGGAGGGGGAGGCAAGAGAGTAGAAGTTCAAGTTCAAGGCCAGCCTGGGTTTTTGTCCTTGTTGTCCTCAACTATATTCTGTAACCTCAATCAGAATAAATAAATGCCTTTGATTAAGTGGTATATGCTCTTGTATTTTCTAGAGAAACTTCATTCTCAAAGAGTTTTAAGATACTGAATTTTAGCAAAATTCTTCATAGATGTTCAGGTTTACTACATTTCTGCTAATTATGCAACTAACCATGTCTTTATCTCCCCCACATCTTGCCTTATTCTTCTGTTTTTAAGCTAAATGTTGCCAGCTATCTACAAGTGATTTGTTTAGTTGAGAATTTCAGAACTGACTTAAAAGACTTTGTAACCTTGCTGACTGCAAATGCTTGTGACATCAGAAAAAGTATCCTTTACTTACAGTTTTGGATTAGAAGTGGAGGTGGAATTTTAGAAGAAAGGCCATTATCACATTGTCGTAAGTTGTCATGAGATATTTTTGTTTATGGGACCATATTCTTAAATATATAGTCTACCAAGTTTGGGGTTTTTTGTTTGTTTCGTTGGTTGATTTTTCGAGACAGGGTTTCTCTGCTGTAACTCTGACTGCCCTGGAACTCACTCTGTAGACCAGGCTGACCTGGAACTCACAGAGATCTGCCTGCCACTGACTCCCAAGTGCTGAGATGAAAGGTATGCACCACTACCACCTCACATTCAAAGTATTTTTAAAAATTGAGTATGTAGCTATGCTGATTTTTAAATACTTACATATCTACTTTTTTATAAACGTTTCAAAAACATTAAGTAATAGCCAGGTGTGGTGGTACACACCTGTAATCCCAACAGTCTGGAGGCAGAGGCAAAAGGATCAAAAATTCAAAGCCATGCTTGCCTGTATAATGAGCTCAGGGCCAGCCTGGGCTATATAACACCTTTTCAAAAAACAAAACAACTAAAAAGTGTAAATACACGGAACTCACAAAAATGAAGGAGGGGAAAATTTTTTCCAAGACTCAGTATGGTGTTGCATGCCTGTAAGCCTAGTTCTACAGTCTCTCAAACAAGGTAAAAAAGAGAATCCTTAGATTTTCTATCATGCTTTTCAAGCTCCTGGTTGCTTATGAAGTAAACCTGAGATGAGTTCTGACAGTACTTGGGGGATGGAGTCCAGAGGACCAAGAGTTTAAGGCCATCCTTGGCTCCATAGCAGGTTTAGGATAGCCTGGACTACATGAGACCCTGTCTCAAAAACACAGCAAAACAAACACTCCAGACTATTGCTTATACATTTATGGATATACTGTTTCTTACAGAGCTATAATTACCACCTAACAGCTTCCTTCTTTCCTCATAAAAAACATTCTTGTGCCAGATGTGGTGGCTTGCTCCAGTAATCCTGGCACTTGGAAGAGGAAGCAGGAGGATCAAGAGGTTAAAGGACATTCTTGGCTACATTGAATTCAGCCTGGACTATAGGAGACCCTGCCTTGACCAAAGCAAACAAAATATATTAGTGATCTTTATATCAGTATAACTGTATCGTTCTTTTTATGTGATTGTACTTAAGTCGAGGTGGGGGGGTTGTGTGTTTCTTTTGTCTGTGAGAGGTTATATGCATGTTGTGTGCACCACTGTCTTTCTCAATCTCTCGCTGCTACTCCAGTTTTTTATGTGTGTGTTGGACATATGAACTTAGTGCTTGTGCTGGCAAGCACTTTACCCACTAAGCCATCTCCCTAGCCCCTTTTTTAAAAAATTTTATTTCTTAAATTACATTTATATATGTAGTTTTGGTGGTGTGGAGGTATGAAGGTCAGAGGACAACTTGTAGGACTCAGTTCTCTCCTTCTACCATGTGGGTCCCAGAGCCTGAACTCAGATTGTCAGCTTGGCAGCCAGCACCTTTATCAACTGAGTCATCTCACCGGCCCTGATTTGGTTTTTAGACAGAATCTCACGAAGAATCTCATGCAGCCCAGGCATGTGCAACTACACAGGCGTATATTCTTTGAAGCATATTTAATAGTTTGTAATTCCAATTTTCCTAAGAGCTTGGTTTCAGTTTTGTTTTTTGTTTTTTTAACTTTCTACTGTTTTCAGTCACTGTGACCTGATTTTGCACAAACATTGATTACTTTCTTCATTCCAGGTCCTGTGTTTTCATTAGTCAGCCACACCCCTTCCCTGGGGAAGTGCTAGTTTGTGTGTTGCCTGCTCCTTAGTCGCAGTTTTGTAGGGGTAGATCCTGTTTGTTCTAGGGGGAACAAACAAGAAAGGAAAATGAAGAAAGAGTAAGATGAGTTCTATAAAACTAATCCCTTATCTTTTTTTCCCTTTAATTAGTTCAAAATTTAAACTTTTTTTTCAAAGTAGATCTAGCTACATTTATTCAAGTGTAAGTGCAGCTTTAACAAGCTCCCAAGGATGAACGTGATAAATAAGACATGGGGGAAAGTCCTGGTATATGTGCGTGATGGCACACATCCTGAGGCAGCAAGGTCAGACGGTCAAGACTGCATACCTGAGCTGTCCTCTGGCCACCAAACACACAAAGTTTAAGGGTATCCTTGCCTACATTGCAAATGTGAGGCCAGCTTGGGCTACATGAGATTCTGCCTCAGTGAAAGTAATAAAATATCCCTGGTATAAACAACAAATAATAATAATAAATAAGAGATAGGCTTGAATCACTTCACTTAGGTATTTTTGTTTTTTTAAATATTTTATTTTATGTACGTTAATGTTTTGCCTGCATGTATGTGTGAGGTTGTCAGATCTCCTGGAACTGGAGTTACAGACAGTTGTAAGCTGCCATGTGGGTGCTGGAAATTGAACCCAGGTCCTCTAGAAGAGCAGGCACTGATCTTAACTGCTGAGCTATCTCTCTAGCCCCTTCACTTAGGTATTTTTCAAATACTGAATTATACTGTGGTTGTAATGAAGTGAATACAGGTGTGGAAAAGAACAAACTAGAGTACAGGACAGGTGCTTTCTTTCATACAGTTCACTTAAAATACATTCACCTGAGGTTTGCCTTTATTAATTTTTTAGGAGGAAATAGCAAGAATGTACTGGTTTGCTCTGAAGATGGCTCTGATGCAAAACTTAACTCTAAAACCACCAAAAGGAACCGTGCAGCCCTCCCCAAATGCGACACTGGCTGTACAGAGACTTTGTTTGGACTGAAGAACATTGCTCTCCCATCTCAAGACTTACTTTCCTTTTTAAAGGTATTTTCTGTGTCTTTGTGGAATGTTGAATTCATGTTTCTGTCCATCTCAATGTTAACACTGTGTTCTGAATCTTAATTCAACTTAAAATTTACTTAACATTTTCTAGACTTTAGGTGTGAGATTTTAACTTGTTCGACTGTGTTGACAAATGAGACATAGGCACAGCTTCAAAAGCATAGTACAGGACTCATGTTAAATTTAGCTCTGGCAGTGGTAGTGCACACCTTTAGTCCCAGCACTCGGAGGCAGAGACAGGTAGATCTCTGAGTTTGAGGCCAGCTTGGTCTACAAAGTGAGTTTCAGGACAGCCAGGGCTGTACAGAGAAATCCTATCTCAAAGAGCCATAAATAAATAAAAATTTAGAGACTTATAAGACAAAAAGGACATTTCAGTGTAATTTTTTGATAAATGACCTTCTGATACTGAATTGGAGTATGTGCTAAATAAATTACACTAGTTCTCCAAATCAAAATCTAAACCTAGTTTTAGACTCAGAACTTTTCTCTCTCCCCCACATCTCTCTGTTTTCATTTTTTTGTTCCCCCTCTCTGCCCCCACCAGCCTTGGGGACTGATCCAAGGAATCTGGTGCATAGTAGCAAATGTTTTACCACTGACCTACCCCAAGACTAGTCAGTACTGTTTCAATGTGTTGAGTATAATCTAATAAATTGACAAAGGGTAGCCACTTGGTACTTTCAAGATAGAATGGGTGGCCAAGGGAGGTGGCTCAGCAGTAAAGATGCTTGCAATCTAAGCTTTTTGACCTTAGTTTCATAGGACACATGTGGTAGAAGGAGAGAACTTACTCCCACAAATCAGCTATCTAAAAGATAGAAATGCATAAGGACAAGTCTATATTCATAAGTGTGGGAAGATGTCTAAACTAGGTATTCTTAAAACACCTCTTTACTCCAAATTGCTTTCAGCACAAGATGACAACAAAGGAAGAATGGCATAAACTCATCCAGCTCCTCACAGAATTCCACATGCAAAACATAGATTTATTATATAGTAATCTTGAGTTCATCCTGCCATTGCCAGTTAATGTCATTCCAGAAGTAAAAGATGCTTATGGCTTCCCAGAGACTACAGAGACCAGTGCACCGGGAAGCATGAAGTATCTTACCAGGAAACAGTCAGACCAGCCATTGAAAAAACCACAGAAAAAGAAACAGAAAAAGATGGTGATCCTAGATGACAGTGACTTATTTGACACTGGATTGGACTTTTCTGATGAACTTACTAGCTTATTTCCTGAGCCTTCCTCAACTTTAGAAGAACCCACAAGCAGAGACAGAGAAGGCAACCCAGAGACAAAGACACAAAACAAAGGTTTCAAGTCTGACTCTGTGCCTCAGTCTCCTAAGACACCAGCAGAGAAGAAGTGTTCTGCACTCGTTTCCCACTGTTTAAATTCTCTCGCTGAATTCATGGAGAACATGTCCTTCTTAGATGCGTTTTTTACAGATCCAGGGGAACAGAATGAGTTGGGTAAAAATGCCTTTCACTGGACAAGCGGAATGGTTAAAAGTGGACTTTGTGACGAGTTTAGTCTTGAAAGTAAAGATGGGTGGACTCCTCAGAGCTCTAAAGAATTAAAAGCAACTGCAGAAGCTTTCAGCTTTACTAAATGTTCTTCTACCATTTCAAAAGCATTGGAATCCCTGAATTCATGCAAGCAGTTAGGAAGAGATCCAATCAGTGAGCTCACTTTCTGTGTTTCACAAAAGTGCGGTGATGTATGCTTTCGCCAATCAGCAGCTAATTTAGAGTAAGTCTATTTGTTACCTTCTATTTTTCAGTAATCCACGGCAGTGGTTGTTCCTACTAATTTTAAAATGCTAGACTATTAGTTATAGGAAATGTTGTTAATAATATAGCTTCTCATCAAGTTAAAGAGATCGTTGAGTAAACTAGCTTGAATGAAATTTGGGGAAAGTGAGCTGAGTGTGGTGGCACATGCCTTTAGCTCAAACACTCAGTAGGCAGAGGTAGGAGAGGAGGTTCTCTAGGCCAGCCTGGTCTACAGAGGGAGCTCTAGGACAGTCTACACAGAAAAACCTTGTCTTGGAAAAAGGAAGAAGAAATTTGAGGAACCTTTAGGTAACAAGGAGAGGGGTTCAGACTTCTGACAGGTAACGAGTAGCCATTAAGGTATTTCACTATGACACTAGACATGGTGGTACATGTTGGTAATCACAGTTCTTGGGAGGTAGAGGATTTTGGTGATTGTTACATATTTGTGTACAAAATACCAGAAAATAATACTTACTCTTAATTTGCAGCAATGCTGACAAGAGGATGGCAGTCATTAAAAGTGTATTTTCTAGTCGATCTCTTCTGAACCTGGGTAATAAACAAGCTAGTGTAATTGACTATCTGCCAACTCTTCGAAACATTTGTCGGATAGAGAAGCTAAAAGAACAAGAGAAAAATAAAAGAAGGTAAAGTGTGTAAAAAAGTAACATTTTATGTATCCATGTCAAGATTAATAAATATGTTCATGGGAATGAAAATATTGATTAAATTGTCTCTATAATTTTTGACAGGTTTCTGCACTATTTTGAAGGAATTCATCTAGACATTCCTGAAGAGACTGTGACTACATTGGCAGCTGACTTCCCTTGATGCTCCCCATCATCAGTGTCTTGTACAGATATGTGGTCCTTAAGACAGATTATGTTGACTTTCAAAGAGATTATTTCTCTTAATGTAAATTTTAAAAGACTTTATATTTTTGTGGTTCAAGTATTTAAAACGAAAAATTTGAGTTGCAAACTGTATATATGATTGTGGCAGATTTTTTTTCTGAATGTTTTGTATTATCTATATTTGCTTTGTTGTTATGCTATGTCTATGTGTGAGCTGTCTGTAGAAGGTAGTGTTCACTAAGATTTCTAAAGCTGTTTCATTGATGAGCACCTCTGTAATTTTCCTTTTTCTTGTAGCCTTCCTCTACTCTCCAGCATCAGTGCTGTCCTTCTGTAAATAGCTGCACTATTTAGCTAATAGCTGCACCTAGCTGGCAGTCTCTGAAGTTACACAGTGTAAAACAGAGTTACATTCAGAGTATTTTTTAAATGTCCCAGGAAGTAAATTATGTGTCAGTTTTGGAAAGCATTGCACTTCCTCTTGCCTTCATTTCTCATGCCCTCCTCCTGAATGCTTTACCATCTAATCATTGACTTATTGGTATTGGTAAAGTAAAGCATCTGAATTCTAGTTTTTATAAATCCTTCTTAGCACTCCTTGTAGGTAGTCCCAAATCATTTGTATGTTTTCTGGTACTTTTATATCATTGTTTTAAATCATAAATATAATGACATTAATTTATCTATTCTGGACAAGTTGTTGATTGAAGTAATAGTGAAGGATTCTACCATCTACCATGGGTTTCTACTTAACAGCTGTTTCCATTTGAGTTTTGTTTTTGGGTTTTGTGGTGCTGAGGACTGAACTTGGGGTCTTATGTGTTATGGGTAAGTGTTCTATGTCTTAGTACATATATAGGCTTTATGTTTTGGTTTTTAATTATTTGTGGTGCTACAGGTCAAATCCAGGGCCTTGTACATTCTAGGGACATGTTTAACTACTGAGCTAGAACCCCCACCCTGTTTTTGAGACAGGGTCTGGTTATATTGCTTGGGCTGCCCCTAAACTCCTTCCACACTTACGTGATCCTCCTGTCCCAGCCTCTCAAGGACCTGGACTACACACATATGCTACCACACCCAGCAAGGTTGTGTCTTACTGTTTAAATACTTGTTTTTTACTTTAGTAGCAAGATTTTAAAATGTCACATTTTACTTAATGTTATTTACAGCCAGATAATCAGGTATGATTAAAATTGTTTCTTATTGCAAATGCTTGTATAATAACATAATATTCAGGTACATTTTTTGATGAATTGTTATTTTTAACTCAAAAGTTAAGGATCCTGGTTTTGTACTTAAAAAGTATAGGTGCATACCTGTTTACAAATGTGTATGAAGATGTTTTTACCTCCTCTTCAACCTACCTTTTCTTGTATTAGCAAACTGATCTAATTAAAAGTTAAAGCTGAAAGTTTTATGTGGTATTTTAAAAGTTTGTTATGATCATCTTAATGAACATGTATATTCAATAGCTTTAGATTCAAATGCTACACCTTACGGATTTCTTTGCTGAACAAAAGGAAATACAGTCAAAACTTTTTTAAAGATTTATTTATATTTTTAATGTATGTGAACCACATGCTTACAGTGCCTAAGAAGGCCAGAAGAGGCCATATATTCTGGAGCTGGAGTTAAGGATAGTTGTGAGCTGCCTATGTGGGGGTTATACCCAAACCCCTGTAAGGGCAGCCAGTGCTCTTAACTTCTGGGCTGTCTCGCCAGCTCCTGAAGCTTTTAAATGTCCGTATCTGTGTTTTCCTGTGGAGTGTCTATAGGTGCTTAGCAACTATTCAGGTGTTTTATTATTAGAGACTCTGATCATTCTCAACAACTGATGAACCAATATAAAATAATTCCATACAATTGTGTTCAAGTTATTAAAACTTCCTTCTTAGCAGGGACATGGCTAGGTGTGGTTTCTTTTTGTTTTTTGATAGAACATTTTTCCCCATTACTAGGTGTCAAACCTAGGCAAGCAGTTTATCAGAAAGCTACATCACCAGCCTGTCCTAACGTATCTCCCGCTCCCCTTTTTTTGAAGGTAGGGGGCAGGGAGTTTGGGACAGAATCTCACTATATTCCCAAACTGACTTCACACTCACAACCTTACTGCTCCTCTTACTATTCTTTGTTTAAATGGTTACTTTCTAGTTTTCTACATGTATGCGTTTCCAAAGAATGTCAAATCCCTTGGAGCTAAAGTTATAGGCAACTGTAAGCACCTGCAGTGGGGCTAGGATCCAAACTGGAGTCCTGGAAAAGCAGCAAGTGCTATTAATGGCCAAGGCATCTCTCCAGCTTGGTGTTAGCTTTTTTTTTTAAAAGATTTATTTATTTATTTGAGGTTTTATCTACATGTACATCCACATGACAGAAGAGGGCATCAGATCCCATTATAGATGAGTGTGAGCCACTATGGGGTTAATGGGAATTGAACTCAGGACCTCTGGAAGAGGAGTCAATACTCTTAACTGCTGAACCCTCTCTCCAGCCAGGTACTTGCTTTTACTTGCTTCCAGCTGTGTGGGTACCATCTTAACTATTTAGCACTTAAATGCAGAAGGCACAGAATTTCATAAAATATTTATTGATTTGGTCTTGGCTTGTGTATACTATTTCACAGCCAAAAGCCTGATTTTATAAACATGGAAAATACTCAATATTTCTTCTCCACTAACTTGGAGGATGGGAACAGTTGATTTAACAATTTTAAGACTAATAAATTAATATAACACTAGAGTAAGTGCATTAACATTTGAGCTCTAAGTCTCTGCCAAAAGCTAACTCATAAAAAGCAACAGCTTGTAATAATGAATCATACAACTCTTCAATCCGGTGTGAGTCCTTCATAATCTTCTGTCTGTATTGCACTACTCTCTCCTGGGGGAAGAACACCCGAGGCTCCTCCTTCAGCACAGATTCTGAAAGGAATTGCTTCACCAGCTCTCTCCCACTAGTCCTCGTGTCACCAATCATCAGGTCAAAATGCTTGCCCACAGCATTTCGATTTATGCTCAGCACCCGATGCTGGCCATCCTTGGCAAAAGTTTTGTTGAGTAAGGCATACAGCATGGCTTCTGTGATAACAAAATGTAACAGTACAGGAAACAGAGATGTATTCTGAATGGAAAGTCCTGATTTTTCCAAAATGTAGAGATCTGCTTTAGGCATCTTTGAAATGACTGAAGAAATCTTAAAAAAAGAAAAAAAAAATCAGAAATAATTTATTATGTTTCATGTTTGTCCTATTTCTGACAATTCTAAAATAACCATAAAGCTTCTCAGGAAGAAGCTATGATAAGCTGCTAACAGTCTCTTCATTTCTAAAGTCTGTACTAGTTTCAAGATTCAGCAACTCAAAACTTTTTTGTTCTTGTTTGTTTCGTTTTTGCCTTTTTGAGATAGTTTCTCTGTGTAATCTGACTGTCCTGGAACTCACTCTAGACCAGGCTGGCCTCAGACTCACAGAGATCCTCCTGCATCTGTCTCCTTAGTGCTGAGATTAATGGCATGCACCACTACCACCTGGCTTCAAAACTTAATTCTTAACCATTTGAAATCTTTCAAGGTAGAGCAGAGGGTTGGAACTAGCTAGGATTTCTGCTGATGGTGCATAGCCAAAACTCTCTTATCATCATGTGCATCACCAAGACAGCAATTCCTGCCCATTTCACATCTTGAAGACTTGAAGGAGACAAAAGATCACATTTAAAGACAAGGTTTCTAAATTTTTAAAAAGATCAAATATAATAAAGCTATAATAGGAGTAAAGAAGTGCTCTAAAAGACCCGCTTCACTATTTTTACATCCCTTTTAGAGCTGCACATGGAACCATGTAGGAATGTCAAGACACAAAACAAGAAGCAGGGATGATTACTGCCTTACCTCTTCCAGATACATAGATGATGGGTATGTTTTGTTTGTTAATTTCCAACACTCAGCCTGCTGCCAGTCCAGCACTGTCGGTTTCCGGTCAAGGTGAGCCCATGCAATTCTTCGAGTACCGAAAACAATAGATACGATACTATTAACTGCCTAAAGGAAAAGGGCTGATTTGATTACAAGTGTAAATATCTTACAGCTATAAAACCTACAAACCCAAAAAGCTGAAGAATTCATGTGATCAAAAGTTCATTTACAAGCTGGGTGTGGCGCACACCTTTGATCCCAGCACTAGGTAGGCAAGAGGCAGGCAGATTTCTGTGGGTTGGAGGCCAGCCTGGTCTACAGAGAGAGACCCTGTTGGGGTGGGGAGGCACTAAATAAATAACATCCTGTTCCTCATTCCTTTCAACAAGTATTCTAAAAGCAAGCCTCCCCTCCCCCATTTTTAAGATCTATGTGTATATGTGTGTTTTCTGCCTTGTCTTCCCTTGATTGCCTGAGACCTCTAAAACAAAATGAACCATTCCCTTCCCAAGTTGCTTTTGGTCATGGTATTTTATCACAGCAACAGAAAACAAAGACACTGTCTCCAAAAAAAAAAAAAAAAAAAAAAAGAAGAAGAAAAGGTGGGGCCACCAAGATTGCTTTGTGGGTAAAGGCAATTGTTGCCACCAAGCCTGACAACCTATAACCCACATGGTGGAAGGAGAGGCAGCTGACTCCTCCAAGTTGTCCTCTGACTTCCACTGGGAAAGAGACACAAATAAAAATGCAATTAATTTAAAAAAAAAAAATCACAAGACTGCAGCAAAGGAGGAACACCACCTGAAGCCTTCCTTTGCACACATATACAAAAAAATAAACTGGTGAAACAGCTTAGTAGAAAAGTTACTTTCCACCAAGTCCATGACCTGAGTTCAATCCCTAGTACCCATGTGGTGGAAGGAGAACATGCATTCTGACCTCCCACACCACACACATGCCTTGGCACATACACACACACACACACACACACACACACACACCAGAAACACAGAGAAGTAAATAAACATTTTACAGAACAGCATCTGTAAAATAAAATGGCATAATGCATGAATGTTATTATACCACCTGCACACAGCCATTCCCTGGACAACAGATTTTTATTTTTTTTTTACTAACAAAATTGCTTTTGGTGTGTAAGTGCTTTATGTTGTGTGTGGTGCATGTACATCAGTATTATGCAGGTGTGTGTGTGTAAAGTCATGTGCCACTATGCTCAGCTCAGAATAATTTTAAATCATGCTGGAAAGATTGCCATAATGTTCTAGAATCACTCCTTAGCCAACCCATCTTTGTAGCTTAATTCCCCCCATATGCTCCTGACATAAGTGTCTATCTGTGTAACAGTTCTAAATAAACATGCACACCTGTTAATCCCAGCACTAGGGGCCCAGTGCACATATGTGCACTTGGAGGATCATCGAGAGTTTGAGGCCAGCCCAGTTAACAGAGTTCCAAGCAAACCTGGACAACAGAATAAGACCCTGTCATAAAAAATAAAAATAGGGCCTGGCAAAAAAGCTCAGCAAGGTGCCTGACACCAAGGCTAACAACCTGGGTTCTATCTCTGGGACCCAAACATGCATTAGCACCACACATAGACAATATAAAGGTAATTAAAATAAAAAATAAACTATGTATAGACATACTTCTTGTCATTCATGTTTTTATCCAGAATGCCCTCTTTTCCCAAAATTGAGTTTTTCAGTAAACTTTTCCAAGATCTGCCTCTCTCTTCTCACTTGCCAACTGTCTGTACCTTTCATTGTATGCAAGAGATCATCAATTTCTATGTCTAGATTCCCTAACTAACCCTGAAGGAGCTTGTCCTGGGCCAGAGAGATGGTTCAGAGAGTTAAAGCACTCGCCAAGAAGCCTGACAATCCACAAAGCAGAAGGAAGAACTGACTCTCAAAAGTTGTCCTGACCTACAAACACACACACACACACACACACACACACACACACGTAATTAAAAACAAAAAACCTCATCTCTAACCCACTACAGGGAACAGTGCTTTCCAGTTCTCAGGGTACCTTAAGTCTCTCTCTCTCTACACCTGGCTTGATGAACTTTCTCAGCAGCCACTTTTCCTGTGACTTTCTTCCCCTTCCACTCTCTGGACAAAGAATGGAGTTACAAACTTGAACAGCAGTTTTATACTGGATCAAGGGCACATCTATCAAACTTTCCAAACTCTGAAACGGCCCAAACTTCTTTCTGTGTTCTACAATGTTGATGGACTTTCTTCCACGAAGCAGTCTGAAAGCTTCCAATTCTTTATCAGAAGCTGTATTCAACACATGCAAGATAGATGCCTGCTGCTGCAGGGAGAAGAGCTTGTCCAGTGCATTCCCAGGTTCCTTTCCATCTGTATCACAAACAGCAACACTGGCCATGACTGTCTCAGGTGCAGTAGATTTTCTCTGACAGCAGAAATTATTTAGGACTGAAGGCAGGAATGAACACTCTGGGACTGGAACCCATCTCCATCTCCCTAAAAGGGGAAAAAAAAAATAAACTGGGATGTCTTCCTTTCTTTGATTAATTCCCAAGCTTGACTAGACCCTTTGCAGTCATATAGACTTGCACATAAACCACATTATCATAGAGAATTGTCTCTAAAATAAGCATAGAACCAGTCATAGTTGTGCCCATCTTTAATCCCAGTACTGGGACACAAGCAGGCAGATCTCTGAGTTCAAGGCCAGCCTGGCCTACAGTCCCAGGACAACCAGGGCTATATCTAAAACAAAACATAAAGAGTAGTTTTAGCATGGTATGGTTATCTCTATAGTTGGAGGTTTTGGTTATTTAGAAAGTGTCTCAGTAGATAGTCCAGACAGGCCTCAAACTCAGTATATAGACCAGGATGATCTCAAATTCACAGTAATCCACCTGCACCAGGGTAGCCACTGCTACACAGAGCCCCTGTCTTAAGGAAGAAGTTGTAGTTGCCGAAGTTGTAGTTGCCTGGCACTGTAACCACATATCTATAATCTCAACAACTGAGAGGCAGAGGCAGGAGAATCAGACTCCAGGCCAGACGCCATAAGATTTATACCAGTCTGGGCTACATGAGATCTTGTCTCCAAAAAATAAATTAATTCAAATAAATTGTAGTTTGCCGGGTGTAATGGAGTCTACCTTTAATCTGAGCATTAGAGAGGCGGAGACAGGCAGACCTCTATGATTTCAAGGCTATCCTGGTCTACATATTGTGTTCCTGGTTAGTCAGGGTTACACAATGAGACCCTGTATAAGAAAATAAAAGCAAACAGAAGTTGTTCGGGGCGTGAGTAGAGCACTTGGCCTGCAAGGCTGTGGTTTCGATCCCCATTTTAATTAAAATTATTCCAAATGTCTGATATTTCTGGTACTTGTAATATTAAGAGAATCTTCTTGTAACCCTTTTTGTATCTATCTTTTTTGTTTTTTAGAATCATTCTCAACTACATAGTGAGTTCCAGGCTAGCCTGGGCAACATGTGGCTTTGTCTGGGGGCGGGCAGGGGCTGGCGGTATTAACTGAGTGATAAGAGAGGGTTTATCTTGCTCTGCACACTTTTCAGTATTTCTACCATGACTGCGTTTTTGCAAGGAAAGCATACACCATGCAATGGATAATTGTGTAAAACACTGGAAGGAAAGTCATTCTGACACAGCGGCCGCAGGAAAATACTGCATCCCCTGCCGCCCGCCCCGCCGGGAAGGGGCACGCGGACCATGGGCCTCAGAAGCGCACGGGCTCCGGGGCTGCGGGACAGGAACGCCCTCACTCCGCTACAGCTCCACGCGGGAGAAGCGGACACGAGACAGGAGAGAAGCACGCCAGGTCACTGGCGGAGGGCAGGCGACCACCTCGTGCTCGGGAACCATACCTCCGGCCTTGATAAGGCAAGCAAGGTTCGTCCTCCAAGCCATAGCCAAGGAGCTCAAGAACCAGCCTTTCTCCACCCACTTCCGACTCTTGTGTTCCAACTAAAAGCGCTCGACCGGGGCTGGGTAGAAGGGTTCCGGCGGAAGAGAAGGTCGGAGGCCCGGAGGCGGAGTTCCGAGTGATTGACGGCTGATGGTGCTGAGGACGTGTGGGCGGGATCTCCGAGGAGAGAAGAGCTAGACCGAGTTTAGTCCTGCTCTGGGCTCTGGGTTTGCAGGCAAGAAGCTGACGTGAAGCGGACGGTGGGGAGCTCGTACGCGCACAGATAACCCTGTGGCTGAGATGAGAGGCCTAACTGGGAGAGATGCCCGCAAAGGGAGAGAGGGTCACCGTAGGAGATCGCTTTGACGCTGGACGCTGTCGGCCATTTAGAAAGGATGGATTCGATCCTTTGAATGGGGAATGAAACGGTTTGAAAAAGTCCGGCAGGTCGCCTGTTTTTCAGTTGCAAAATCAGATTAGAGGGATTTTCTACAAAAAAATAATAAAGTGAACTTTTTGTGTAAAAATCTTCCAAACACAAATTTTTTAAAAATCGTTTCATGTGTGTGTCATAGAGCTGATGAAACGTGGGAAATTTATTCTCTCACGGTTCAGGAGTCCAGAAACTTACAATCAAGATGTCAGCGCGGTTGATTCCTTCTGAGGATTCTGTGGGAAATCTGTTGCATGCCTCTCTCTGACCTTCAGGCGACTACCTTCCTCTGCGGATAGTTGTGTCTCTCTATAAGGACAGCAGTCACACTGGAATGGTGTTTTATTTTTTAATTTCTGGATTTTTTCAAAATTTAAATGGGCTGGTAAGATGGCTTACTGAGTAAAGGGTCTTGCCACCAAGTCTTATGACCTGAGTTTCATTCCTGGGACTCACATAGTAGCAGGTGAGAACTAAGTCCGTTAAATTGTCCTTAGACCACTATGCATGTATGTATGTATATGTGTACATATATACATACATACATACATACATATATTTGTGTTTCTATATGAATATGCATGTGCACAAACCCATCACAAATAAATAAATGTATTTTAAAATGTGAAACTTAAAAATAAGTGCTGGAGAAACGACTCAGCAATTAAAAGGCAATACTGCTGTTGCAGAGGACCTGAGTCTATTTCTAGCGTCTTCATCAGGTGACACACAGACAACTCTAATTCTAACTTCAAGGGGTCTTCTGGATGCCTCAGACATCTGCACTCAGTGGTAACCCCCCAAAACACACACATATATACAATTTTTTAATTTTTTTTTTTTAAAGCTTCCAATCCAGGAAGAAGTGACTACCTTTTCACTCTGGAATTTACTCTATTTAATGAGGTATTGTGATTGAATTACATCCTTCAAAGCAGATATATTGAAATCTTAACTCCCAGTGCCTCCGAATTCAACCTTACTTGGAAATAAAGCCGCTGTTGATGCCATTAGTTAAAGTGAGGTGGTATACGGTAGAGGCTGGAGTGTGTGTGACTCCTGACGAGCATGCGTGAGCTCGGGATTCAAGCCCCAGCGCTGAACCGCCAAGTGACCTGGGACGTTGCCCCGGTTATGTGGGTGGCTGAGGCAAGAGGATCACTTGAGCCCAGCAGTTCAAGGGCACCCTGGGCAGCAATAAGATTCTATCTCGAAAAAATTCCTGCCCCCCAAATGAGATCACAGTGGACTGGAGTGGCGGCTATTCCAGCGTGATTGCTGTCCTGAGATGTCTGTGCGAATGCTACGTGACGACGGAGTGCCACATCCATATGTGGAGGAAGTCGTCACCTGAAGGTCAGAGAGAGGCGTGTAACAGATTCCTGCAGAGTCCTCAAAAGGGACCAACCCCACTGACATTCTGATTGAAGGTGAGAGAATACATTTCCCATGGTTCATTTCATCAGCTCTATGACGCTCACACTTGAAACAAACACCTCGGAGGTCTGGTGGTGCTTCGAGAGATGGTGCCTCTTAGCAAAACATGACTTAGTGCTTGCTAGTTGCCGAAGCGGAGAGTTTCTCTCTGAGCCTCAGCTTCCTCATTTGTAAATTGGAGAGTGTGGTACTTGTGGTATAGAGGATCCATGAGCAACTGAATGCAGGGAACCCATGTGCAATAAAGGTTCAGTGAGTGCGGGTTTTCCCATCAAAGTGTCATCGGTCCTTCAGAACTAATGATTAATAGCCTTGAGAGGAAATGTCCTCATCGGAGTATCCATTCTGAACTGCACTTTGACCAGAGACTGGAGGTGGCGGGGAAAGAGTCAGCCTAGCACTCATGATTCACTGCAAACCAGAACCAGGGTATTCAAAATGAAAGTGGTCATCTTCCTCCTAAAATCAGCTCCTTTTTATTTCCCTATTTTTATTTTTAGATAAATAGCCTTGGAGCAGATTAATTTCATTTGTAGGAATATTAAAAATTATTCTCCATAGCCAGATACGGTGGTGCACACCTTTAACCCTGACACTCCGGGAGGCTCCTATATTGTGAGATCAAGGCTGTCTTGTCCCAATGCTGATACCCTGGCTGGGGTGTGTGTAGCTCTTCTCTAGCATGCATGAGGCTCTGGAGTCAAGCTCCAGAACTACTGCACAATCAAAAGAATGAAAATGCCAAATGACTGGGGCATAGCCCCAGATCTTTAAAAAAACAAAAAATAGGACCTGCAAGGTGGCTCAGCAGGTGAAGGTACTTGCTGTTTATTCTGACAACTTATGTTCAGTCCTTAGAACCCCTGTGGTAGACTTGACTCCTACAAGTTATTCTCTGACTTCCATACATGCACCACAACACACAAGTGTGTGTGTGTGTGTGTGTGTGTGTGTGTGTGAATTACATAAGTAAGTAAATGTAACTTTAAAAAAAGACTAAACAAAATTAGTATGCGAACATTTTTCTCTTGTTTGTTTTTGTTTATTGAGAGGGTTTCTCTGTGTAGCCCTGGCTGTCCTGGAACTCACTCTGTAGACCAGGCTGGCCTTGAACTCACAGATATCTGCCTGCCTCTGCCTCCCAAGTGCTGAGATTAAAGGCGTGCATCACCACCACCTGGCACAAACACTTCTTAAGACATAAAAAGCATAAAACTTGAAGACAAAACATATTGGATTTCATTAAAGCTAGATGTCTGCTCACTGAAATGCACTGTTGTGAGATGCCATGTGAATCCTGGGGAAGAGAAGTATGTGCTCCTAACTGCTAAGCTGCCTGTCCAGCCTGCAAAATAAAATAAATCTTAAAAATATGACACATATTAAAATTTAAAGGGATGTAAAATGGTATCAAAACTATGGTTTGGATCATATCAAATGAAATATGAAAGACCAGAAGGAAACTCACACTCACAAAATAATAATAATAATAATAATAAGGCGTGTGGTGACAGGGCTGTTCCGAGTGCGGTGTGAAGCTCCCCTGCCTGCCGATGTCTTTTTTGGAGGTTAGGTTCACAGGCTCACCCTGATGCATTGGTGAAAAGCAGCCAAGGCAAACTGGATTCAAACCCCAGCTCCAGGGCTGTACCCACCCAGGGTGCTTTACCTTAGTCTTGTGACCTTGGGTAAATAAATTCCTCTGTCTCTGGGCTACAGTTGCCTAGTTCATAAAGTGGGCCTAAAACTAGTCTCTGTCTCAAGGTTGTCACAAAGATAAAATGGAATTGTGGAATTGTGCATGTTGGCAGCCTGGTACATGGCAGTCCCTGGACCATCAGTGAGAATGATGTTTTCTTTCACTGCATTTTCTAAATTCCCTATAATTATAGTTTTCTTGAAAAATCTAAAACTAACAAATATAATTTTTTTTTTTACATTTTCAAAGGGGTCATGCTCTAGTCCCTGGAGATCTCAAGCCTGTTCCTGGGAACACAGTGGAAGACTTTCTTCCAGGCCTGCTGTGGCTCATCTCAGTCAGAGAGCACTGATCTAAGAACAGGACTGTGTCCTGAGGAGCCCTGGGAGTTTTGTTTATAGAGGACATTCTGTCCCAAGGTCCTGACTTCTCCATCATTTCAGCAGCTGTTGTCTGGACTGAGCGCCCCGGAGAGGCTGCCTCAACCCACCCTCGAATTCTGGTCTCAGTCCTCAGAAATGGCTGAGGCACGACAGCCTCTGCTGAGTCCTCTTCCCTTGGGAACAGCTTCTAATTTCTTTTCTTCTTCTTTTTTCTCTCTTTCTTTCTTTTAAAAATATTTTAAGTTTATTTATGAGTTTGAATGTTCTGCCAGCTTACATGTTCTGTGCATCAAATGTATGCCTGGTCTCTGTGGAAGCCAGAAGAGGGTGTGGGATCCCTGGAACTGGAGTTACAGGCATTTATGGGCTGCTGTGTGAGTGCTGGGAACCAAATCCAGTCCTTTGCAAGAGCAGCGGGTGCTCTTAACCACTGAGCTATCTCACTAGCCTTTTCCTTTTTGTCAATACTGGGTATTGAACTTAGGGTCTCATGAGTGCTAGGAATATGCCCTCCCACTAAGTTATAAAGCCTTACTTTTTACCTTTTTGTCCTGTGTCTGTCAGCACCACAGGCACAGCACAGCTGCTCAGCTGTGGTTATATGAGAGCAAGTGGTTATGTCTACACTCAGCGTTCAGAAGCATGTGAGCACTAAGAAGGGTTCATAGCCTGACACTTTGCAGAGCCATAGTAAGGTGGCACCGGGGTTTGACTTTGATGCTGTTGGCCAGGCTCCCAGTGTCAGAGACTTCAAGGGCTCACCAAAGGGTTGCCTGGTCAGCATTTTAGCAAGATACAACTTTGGAGTTAGAGGGGTATAGAAAGTGGATTTTGGGAGGGCATTCAGAGAGGACCGGAAAATATAAGAAACTATCCACCCTTTTTCATTTTCCAGATCCAGAAGCCAGGAAGGATAAAGCTCACTTTTAGGCCATGTGGCTGGTCAGGACAGGTGCAGATATGATGTAAGGCCCTGGGACTCAGGTGTGGGCTCTGGAACCTGACCAGGAACCTGCTGAACCACGCGTACAGTCTGTGGGCAGCTCCGCACTTCTCCTCCTGGTAGCCCACGTCCTAAGTTGTGAACCACGTTTGGGTTGGCTGTTCTGAGACGGTGAAGTGAGGTCTGTGGAATGGCTCTAGGAGCGGAGGACCCAACATTCCCATGCACATACCCAACTGCACATGGCCTTAGAAGTGATAATTGTGTAGGAGGCGGAAACTGGCTGTAGGTGCTGTAACAAACTTGTTAATTCCTGGGGGCGGAGGGGAATTATTTACGGCTGGATCTCAGCAGTTAAGAGTGCTTTCTGTTCTTGCAGAAGACTCACTGTTAAGTTCCCGGCACCTACACAGCTGCGGCTCGTACCTACCTTTAACTCTCCCTGCAGGGGATCCGATGCTTCTTTACGGGCTTCTGCACGCATGTACACATAACCACCCATGAACACGAACACATAATCTAAAAAAAAATGAACAAGTACATATTTTAAAATAATTTATTTTTCCACACACATATACATATAATAAAAAATAATATGAGGTTTTAAAGATGACTTGGTTTACTTTTATTTACATGTATGTAAATCAAATATGTATGTGTGATGAAGGCAAGAAGAGTGTGAGACCCTCTGCAGCTGGAGCTACAGGTTGCTGTGAGCTGCGGGGCATGGCTGCTGGGAACCCTGACTGGGTTCTTCGGCAGGAGCAGGAAGTGCTCTACACCACTGCACTCTCTCCAGCCCCTCTCTTTGCTTTTTATGTTGGGACACGGTTTTGCTCAGGTTGCTTTGGAGCTCACTGTGTAAACCAGGCATGCCTCGAAGAACTCTCAATCCTTCTGCTTCAGCCTCTTGAGGAGCCGTGGTGTCCGGCCTGCTGCCTCCTCTGTGAAAGGACAGGATGTCTGCTGCCCATCAAGGGCTATCACGAAGCTCAAAGGCACCAATGTCTGGAGTTTGGTCTGCACCCAATCAGTGTTAATTACATCCCCACTTCCAACAATGAGGAGGAGACGTAGGAAACCTGTCTCTAAGTACTAAGATACCATAATTTCTCCTTTCCTAGGATGACTGCAAGTCCACCTTAAGTGTTTGCTATCTTTTAAACTAAAACCTCCAAAAATAAGGAAGGGACGAGAAACCCAAGGGGACCTTTGAGTCTCCGGCTCCTCTCCGAACAGACTGCTGCTGCATTTCTTCATGAGGCTTCCAGGGAGGGTCAGTTAAGAGTCCAGATGCTACAGGAGACTCAGAAAGGCTGGGGCTCCAAGCAGTCCAACTTTGCCCTGAAGGTAAGCAGGGGAGAGATGTCCTTGGCGTGTGCCCTCTTTCTCCCCCTTCTGTCTCCCCTCTGCCTTCATACCTTACATTGTTGCCTTTCCCATCCTCCTCCTGGGAGATTTATTTCTGTCTCTTTTTTAATCCAATGCAGCGGAAATGAATCATCTCTGGGTTTGTTTAGTAAATAGCTTCATCCCTCCTGACCCCAGCTGGCTCACTTACTGACTGACTCCTTTAGGGATGCTCCTGGGCCAGTCACCCTCCTCCAACACACAGTCAAGACCCCTAAGGCTGGCTATGTCTGGAATGTGTTTCTTTTCTCCAGGTCTGGTAGCTTGACCTCGTCCACCATGGGGGTAATGAGAAATGAAACCAAGCATTCCAGGTGAGTCCCAACAGCTGATCAAGAGATAGGAGGAGCAAGGAAACTACTGGGTTCTGAGAGCTTGGTGTGTATCTCAGCATCCCTCAAAACCCTCATCTCACAATGAGACCAAGGTTCAGAGTGTGTGTGTGTGTGTGTGTGTGTGTGTGTGTGTGTGCGCGCGCGCATGCGCGTGTGTGTTGAATGTGAGTATATGAAGGCCTCAGGTCCTTCAGGATAGAAACCCAACATCTCTGTGCATTAAGCCTTATCTTGTCAGGGATGACTGACAGGAATCAGTGAGTCACTGGGGGTGGTGTGAAAGGGATGTAGTGAAATAGGTTCAAGACCACACAAACCCTGGCCACTGCACAACGATGGAATTTCACAGGTTTCAGCTCTGTCCAGGTTAGTAGTACTACTTCCTGGTGAACCCAGACATGAAACTTTTTCAGTTTCTAAAAATGAGTAGAGGCTGTTTCCCAGGGCTGCGGGCGATGCAGGAATAGAATATTGACACTGAACTCTAGTTAATGTAACGTGGCATGGATCCCAGGTATGGTCAGCTGAGGCTACCGAGGCTAGATGGCCCTATAGGAATTGTAACAGGGCCAGATCCAGTGCTGGAGACTGGGAATCATGGAGGGCGTCTGAAGAGGGGGCATTTGCATCTAGCTTTGTCTCTAAACTGATGTAAGATCCGCAGAACACTTTAACAGGAGTTAGAGCATGTGTAGCGTTTCCAAGGAGCCCTGAAGTGCAGACACGAGCCTGTTGTGTTCTTTTTCTGGAGAGACATGAACAAATGACTGTTCATCCCATGTAAGGCGCCAACGATAAACCAAAGAAATTGTACCCAAATCTAGTTTGAGGAAATAAATGAGTTTATTAAGGAGCATGGGTGACTCAAAAGAAGCAGCATCGCCGAAAAGCCCACCCTGTATGAATGCCTATTCACGAAAGCTGTACCGCTGGATCATCCTTGATCCACTTGCAGGCAGCTCCAGCAAAGAGTCTTCTCTCCACAACCGTGTGAGTCTTGTACTTTTCTGAACTCCCTGAGTCTGATGAGCCCCCTCTTCTCTCCAGGGCGGAATGTTTTAATGCTGAGGAAACAGCCACACTGCCCTTATATGCCTCTTTTTCAGATGTGAAAACTGAGGGCTAGAGAGACTGAATAAAGCACGGTCCTCCAGTTAGCAAGTAGGCAGTCAGGATTAGATTTCCTGTACACGGGTTCATCCCCGCAAGTTGTGGAGCCTGACGCGCGGCCTTCGGGGCGGGGCATATTGGCTAAGGGCGTGGTCGAGGACCTGGAGGCGGGGTTTGCTGCCCCGGGGGTGGGGCTGGCGGCAGCATTGGCGTGGAAGCTTGGAGAGCTGAGTCCTTCTCCGGCGGTCGGGCAGACGCAGGACCATGGGCGACCAGGGGTGGGAAGCGCGGAGGCTGGGTGGCTGAGCCCCCTAGAGACCCCCGGGTCGGCCATGGGAGACGGCGAGCGCAACAAGAAGCGGCTGCTGGAGCTGCTGCAGGCTCCGGGCACCGGCAACTCACACTGCGCCGACTGCGGGGCGGCTGGTAAGGGCGCCGTGTGCGGGGCAAGTAAGCCAGACGCGGCCCCAGCCCCTGGCCCTCCGGCCCCTTCCTAGGAGCCCGTCCACTCGCGACCCAGACTCGCTCCTCGCCTGAGACCCCGGTCCTTCTCGCTGGAGAGTCTCCGGCGGCCCCGACGGTCCTCCTTCTCCTTGCTCCCGAAGCCCGGAACCTCAGTCCTCGCTCTCCAGATGTCCATACTCTGGGTCCCTCTCACTCTCCCACCGGGCACCTTACCACTCAGGACCCGGCACTGGACATCATCTCTGGCCCCGGGCCCTTTCCGCGCCCTCGGACCCCGAGATCCCCTCCGGTGCCTCCTGGGCCCCCCGCAACCCCCACTGCCGCACACTGCCCCTGAGGATGTTGATGCGGCACCCAGCCCCGAGTCTCCGAGCAGGTCCCTCACTCCTCTCGGTTCCCCCTTCCGAGATCTCCTGGGTGTAGCCACTCCACGGGGTGGGCTAACCACGGTTCATGCTGTCACCTCACGTGTCCAAGGTTGGGGACCAAGAGAGGAAGGACTGAGGGCGTGAGCAGAGCTGGCCTCCAACCCGGAATTCTAATTGTCCAACCCAGCCTGTCCCTTGACCCCAGCCCAGTCCTGGTCCAGCTCAGCGGAGATCCTGCCCTTCCACCCCGCAGATCCTGATTGGGCCTCTTACAAGCTGGGGATTTTCATCTGTCTCCACTGCTCTGGCGTCCACCGCAACTTCCCAGACATCAGCAAAGTTAAATCCGTGAGACTGGACTTCTGGGACGACAGCATTGTGGAGGTAGAATGGCGTGCATGTGCAGAT
This sequence comes from Cricetomys ansorgei, assembly GCA_026225945.1. Taxonomy (NCBI): domain Eukaryota; kingdom Metazoa; phylum Chordata; class Mammalia; order Rodentia; family Nesomyidae; genus Cricetomys; species Cricetomys ansorgei. The sequence goes on along the minus strand of JAMJFZ010001898.1, from coordinate 3,079,034 downwards.
TCTTGGAATTGGACGTGGATAGAGGGGGCTGGACACAGGTGTTCCTATTCCGGAGGAGGAAAATGAAGTCCAGAGAGGTGCAATGACTAAGGAGAGGAAACACAGACTAATAGGTGGTGGCTTAGACAAAGGCCCTGAGTTCAAATCCTAGCTAAACAATGGCTGAAGCCCTGAGTAGTACCTTTAAATGTGTGTGTGTGTGTGTGTGTGTGTGTGTGTGTGTGTATTTAAAGATGTGTGTTCCTGAGTATATGTATGTGTACCACATATGTGCAGGAGCCCACAGAGGTCAGAAGAAGCTATTAGAGTCATTGGAGTTACAAGCAGTTGAGTTGCCACGGTGGCTCTGGGAATTGAACCCAGGTCTTCTGCAAGAGCAATAAGTGCTCTTAACTACTGAGTCATCTCCGGCCCCCGGACTAGTTCCTTAAATAGCTATGGATTCTGTTTCCATGCCCATGGACATGCACCATCCTCTAACTAGCCGCCGTAAAACACAGGTTCAGTCTAGACACAAAGTGAATTAACAGTTGCTGTCATCATTCATGGGAGTCAGGAACTGAGGAAGAGAAGCAGCCTAAGTCATAGCTTGAGGTCCTTCAAGGCTCCCTAGCCCACTCTGCTTTCCTGCCCATTTGGTACGCAGGAGCCATTTTTGTCCAGAAAATCTTAAGAGAGCCCCAGGTCAACACCACACTGGTGAACTGAGAGGTTTAAGGGCCACTGGGGAAGCAGGTAACATTGTTGAGCACTCCTATTCTATGGCAGGATCTGGGCTGGACTTTTTACTATACAGTGCACACAGGTAACTGTAAGCCTACTATGTTCTTGGTGGGGAAGAGCACACTGACAAGGGAAAGACAGGCACTCTGAAACCAGCTTATGCACACACAGATTTTTGCCTTCTAACGCCCCTGTTATGTCTTCATTGGGATAGGCGAGATCCCTAGAGTGGCTCATGCTATGCTGGGGTCCAAAAGCAATGCATGTCTATGGCACAACTCTGGGGCCCCCAGGGAGAAGACATGTGTCCAGAGACATGGATTACAAGTCTGGCGTTCCTGCCCCTGCCCCAGCAATTGTCACTGCCCACTGGCACATCAGCATATCACGGGACAGAATGCCCTCTGTGAGTCTCAGGTGACATGGGGTAGTCTATGGGGCTGGCGGCCACTTCCATTCTCCAGCTACCCCAATCTCCTGTAGACTTTGAGGAGGCTTGGCTGTCTGTGGAATTTTTGTTTTGTTTTGTTTTTTGTTTTTTGAAACAGGGTTTATTTGCTGTAACTCTGGCTGTCCTGGAACTCACTCTGTAGACCAGGCTGGCCTTGAACTCACAGAGATTCATCTGCCTCTGCCTTACTAGTGCTGGAATTAAAGGAGTGGGCCACCACCTGGCTTCCAGTGTCCTCTTTAGAAACAGAATAGTAGTATTAAAATGGTTGCAAGGACCCAATAAGCCATTGTGTGAGATCTGTGAAGAGCTGTTCCTAGATAAGGCATGGTTATCATTCCCCAAAGTTATGGCAAACTAGGGCTTTTCATGCCTGGTGAGAAGCCTCCTTGAGGCAGTTTCTCCTGGCCCTGCCTCAGAGCCAATGAAAACCACAGGCTTTTTATTTTTTTGAGACATAGCCCTGGTTGTCCTGGAACTCACTGAGCAGAACAGGCTGACCTCAACTCACAGAGATCCACCTGCCTCTGCTGGGATGAAAGGTGTGTGCGAGGCACCACGCCCAACAACCTCAGCCTTCTGGGTAGACCATCGCTTTATTTCACCTGGTTTGTTTTTTTTCTTTCTCAAGTTCTATAATTACTCCAATTTCCTCTTGTCTTACAGTTCATGACCCACAATGGGAACCTCAGTGTAAAAGCCAAGTTTGAAGCCAGAGTCCCAGCGTTCTACTATGTCCCTCAGGCCAACGACTGCCTGTAAGTGACTGATTCCCTAGGATGGGTGGCGGAGTCCTTCCCAGCCCTTCTCTGTCCCTGGTACCTTTGTCTGAGGAGAGTTCTCCTGTGACCTAGTTGGAAGGATGTTTCCAGGAATTAATTTGGTATTATCACAGAGGATGCATGGGATTCCTGGTTTAAACTAGGTGTGGTGGCAGAAGCCTGTAATTCCAGTGCTTAGGAGGTGAATAAAGAGGGTTTGATCAGGAATTCAAGGTCAGCCTCAGCTGTATAGTGAATTGGAAGTCAGCTTGGGCTACTCGAGAGAATCTGCCTCAAACAAAACAAGAGCCATTCATGTTTATGGAGTTTTACCCGTGTGTCCAAGCTTTGTGCTAAAAGCTATTTGTGTTAGTGTCAAACGCTCAGCAACCCTGGAAGTATAACTGTTACCTGTAGCAGAGTGTTTTGAATAAGTTTTTTGTTCTGTGTAGCCTTCCTTATGGTTGCATGCTGCTTGGACTTCTGGAAACTTTGCTTAGAACAGAAAGGAGGCAGTGGCCAGTTAGCATCTGGTGGGTGGGTTTGATAGATGATAATCCTGCTTTTTAGTAGCTCCTGATCTTCGAGCTTCAGACCGTTAAGGACAGGCAAAAGGGGCCGTGAATTTTTCTTTCTTTCTCTCTTTTTATCTTTAAAGGCCGCCTACAAAAGAGGTGAAGATTTCTCTCTATCTCTTTAGAGCTAGAGGTTAAAAGACACAGTGGGAATCTGTTAAAAGTTAGGAATCAGTTATAAATTAAGAACCTGTCTCAGTAGCAGTTAGGGCAGAGTACAGGCTTCAGAGTTCAATGACAGAACGCGATGGATGTGAAGGGACATAGAGCTGGGTATGGATCATCTGATACCTAGCGTGACACTAGGAAAACCCAGTACAGTGGGAAGGTTGTAAAGGTGAGGGATGAGGAGGACCAGTGAAGCTAGTGATCCCAAACTTCTGCAAGGCTGACTCCCTGAGCCTGGGCCTCCCCAGGGACTCAGCCTCGTTCTACCTAGTAGATAGATACAGTCTCATGGCTGGAAAGTCCGTGTTTGAACCACTGAGTCTCAGTGTGGTGCTTCCAGGCCTTTCACAAAAAAACCATAACTGTGACTGGTGGTTCTGTAGTTTTGTAGTTGGGTGACCCCAGGGCCACTGATGCCATGTGCAGTGGCAGAGAAGCACAATTTTATATGCAGAAGGCCTCAGGTTTTTTCCCCCCACGACTCTACTGCTACCCAGCTATAAGAAGGTGGCCAAGCCACAAGCCCCTTGGATGCCCTTCTGCATGTAGTTCAAGTCCCTCTTCAAAAGCCTGCCTGACAACATGATGTTGTAGCTCAAATGAGGTCATTTGGGTAAGGTCTCCCATGTCACCCAGCATGATAGTTTTAATGACCTTCTTGAGTCAACTTTACTGTGATATTAGGTCCCTCACCCCTGTGAGGGTTGTGCCGGACACCACTTGAAAGAAACCATCCCATCTTGTTCATAGCCACCATTCAGCCTTTGCTTCAAACCCAGGGACAGAGTCTCATACATGAGCTTTCTGCCTCCCCTGCTCCTACAGATGTCTTTGAATTTTAATCCCTGTTGACTGAGGGCTGGTGGCTGCTTTCCTCCAGTTCTAAAACTATTGCATTCCCCACCTCTGGGACCAGAACAGGAGCCCTCAGTCTCTAGTCTCTCCCCTAGTGCTGATCCTAGGGCCCAGGATTCCCACTTCCATGTTGGGCCTGGTGCTGTCCCCTCTGTCCTGTGGGGAAGGCTGTGCCTTAGGAAGGTATTGGAGGTGTATGCTGAGGGTCAAAACCAGGGTCTTGTGCATATCAGGCCAGCACTCTACCTCTGAGCTACACCTCAAACCTAGAAAGAACCCTTGATTATGAGGGACAGAACTCTAACTTAAGCTAGCTCAGACACCAAAAGGGTTTGTGAGTACTGAAGATCAGACACCAGGAAGGACAAATGTGAAGCCATCCTCAAGAAGGACCGTGCCAAACCAGGTATGGTAACGCACATCCGTAACCCTGGCCCGGGAGCTCAGGGAGGCTGAGGCCAGAGCAGTCTGGGTTGAGGCAAGCCTGGACTGCAGCATGGTAAGACCCTGTTTTAAAACAACCACAAAGGCCTGCAAGATGGCCCAGTGGGTAAAAGCTTGAGAACTTGAATTCCATTCCTGGGATCTGCACAGTAGATGGAGAGATCTGGTTCCCACAGGTTGTTCTCTGACTTCCACACATGCTTTGTGGAGTGAACGCTTACACACGCACACAAAATAAATAAATAAATAAATAAATGAATGAATAAATAGATACATAAATAAATAGATAGATAAATATTTTTTTTTAAAGAGAAAAGAAAAGGGAGTAGAAAGAAGAGGAGGAGTCTCATAATACCAGGGGCTTAAGCATGACTAAGGAGAAGAAGGGGAGAAGGAAGGATCACAGCAGGGACTAAACAGTGACCAGGCCTTTCATATTCTCCTGGCTTTTTTGCCCTCATCTTTCTCTCATCCAGACTTCTCCCTGGCAGCAAATCCACTTGCAGGTTCATGCTGCACTGCCCAGCATGGCCCAGAGAGGGCTTCTTCTATTCAGTCTCTCACTTTTGGTCCCTTTGGCCCATACAGCCCAGGGCAGCTCAGCTCCAGGTGACCCCTTTGGGCCAGATGCCCAGCTCCAGGTCACTCCTGTGCCCAGGACATTCAGTCAGCTAAACTTTGGAACATGAACCTGGAAAAGATAAGAAAGAACAAATAATGAAAATGAGTCAGTCAGCTGCACAGTTTTACTGCAGCCAAGAATAACGTTTGGTTTAGGTTCGCTTTAAGAACCAACTGTGAAAGCTGGGAGTGGGGTGTGGTGCATGGCTTTAATCCCAGCACTTTGGAAGCAGAGAAAGGCAGATCTCTGTGAGTTTGAGGCAAGGTTGAAAAAAAAAAAAAAAAGAAGAGAGAGAGAGACAAAAAAAGGAAAAAGAACCTACTGTGTTGCTCGAGAGATGGTTCAGCAATTAAAAGCACTGGCTGCTCTTCCAAAGGACCTGGGTTCAATTCCCAGCATCCACATGGCAGTTCACAACTGTCTATAACTTCTGTTCCAGGGAGCGTGGAGTCCAACACCCTCACACAGACATACATGTAGGGAAAACACCAATGTACATAAAATAAATAAAATATTTTTTAAAAAGAACCTGCTGTGAGAACCTGGTGTTGTGAGGTACACCTTTATCTATCTAACTCTTGGGGAGGCAGAAGCAGGCAGATCTCCGTTTGGCATGGCCAGCCTACCTGGTAAGACCCTGTCCAAAACAAAACAAAAGAAACAAACAAAAAAAACCCCAAAAAACAAAACCAGCTGTGTGTTGAGCATAATGTTGGGATCTTTACATATAACTGCCCACCTTAACAGCATTAGGGAAGGCAGGTATGATATTACTGGCCCATCTCCCAAGTTTAAAGATGGTAGAGAGCTTATCTAACGTGCTGAAAGCCCTGGGTTTGATTCCCAGTGCTGCAGAAAACTGGAGATGGTGGCACACACCTGTAACCCCAGCACTTGGGAGGTGGAAGCAGGAAGATCATGCGTTCAAAGTCATTCTCATTACTTTAGACACCTTGGGGTCATCCTGGGATACACTGGACCTCATCTCAAAATTAAAAAAAAAAAAAAAAGTTCAGTCATTTTGCTCTTTGTAGTGTGGTGGCCCAGAGTTCATCAACAGGTCCAGACATTTTTGGCTCAAGTTCACGAGCAGAGAGTTAGTGGGTGGGGAGGCAAAGTAAGTGTCCAGGAACCTGATATCTTCATCATTGACTTAGAGGCTGAAGGACAGTCTGGTGCTTCTTAACCTTCTAGAAGACAAATTTCCCTGGTGTGTCTCTGGAGAGCAGATGCACTGGCATCTAGTAAGCAGAAGCCAGAGGTACTGCCACACATACCATATAGCATAGGGCAGCCCCACCGCCACTACAGAGAATCATCCAGCACCAGTGTTAACTATTCTAAGGCTGAGAACCTCTGGGGATCCTAAGAAGGCAGCAGCTGGGCTGTCCCTACCCTCTGCTGCAGGGTCTTGGAAAGTCACTGTTCGAAGATACTGCAGGAGACACAACTGACCAAAAGTTCTCTTTTTAGGGTCTTAAAGGAACAATGGATTCGAGCTAAGTATGAAAGACAGGAGTTTATGGCTGATGAGAAAGCTGTCCCACCCCCAGGTAAAGTTACTCTTTTGTCTGCATGTGTGCATGTGCCCCACATGTTTGCAGTGGACCCAGAGGCCAGGACAGGGTATTGGATCCCCTGAGACTGGAGTTGTGACAGTTGTGAGTCGTGTGGGTACTGGGATTTGAACCTGGGTCCTCCGGAAGAGGAGCCAATGCTCTCAACCACTGAGCTATCTCTGCAGCCCTAAAGTTACCGTCTTAGGGTTCTGAGGTCTGTGTTTTAATGAGCTCTAGAAAATGAAAGGTAGGAGGTAGGCTTGGTGAGTAGCATGGGCTGGATTTCAGCCTCTCCTTCCACATCATGAAGTTTTCACTCCACTGACTTGAATTCCCAAGCTGGCACTGCCCAGAGGACAAAGGTCTTAAAGGATCTTAGCTTCTAGGATTTCCAGGAGTGCCAATTATTTCTCAAACTAGTAGGTGCCTTGAGATCACTTTTTGTTTTTGTTTTTTTTTTGAGGCAGTGTTTCTCTGTTGTAACTGGCTGTCCTACAACTCATTCTGTAGACCAGGCTGGCCTTGAACTCACAGAGATCCACCTGTCTCTGCCTCCCAAGTGCAGAGATCAAAGGTGTGTACCACCACACACACCCTTCATTCTTCTGAGGCAAGACCCCATGCCTCATGTATCTAAGCTGGCCCTGAACCCACTGTATAGCCAAGGATGACCTTGAACTTCCGCTCCTCCTGCCTCTACCTTCTGACTGTTAGGATTTTAGACATGTACCACCATAACTGACCTTATGCAGTTCTGGGGTTAAACCCAGAGCTCCTTATATGCTATGAGAGACTCAGCTGAGCCATATGTCAGCCCAGGACCTCTTTTAGAATCAGTTCAGTTTCTCAATAGTTGGTCTTCTTATGAGTTTTTCTTTCTTTCTTTTTTCCCTCTCTTCCCTCCCCTCCCCTCTCTTCTTTGCCCTTCCCTTTATATATTATTAAATTTAAAAACTTTTAAACTTTTTTTGTGTGTGATCGTTTGGCCTGCTTGTATGTATGTGCACCACATGCAATACTGGTATCCTCAGAGGTCAGAAGAGAGTGTCTGACCCCCTGGAACTGGAGTTATGGATGGTTGTGAGCAGCAATTATGGGTGCTGGGATCTGGGTCCTCTGCAAGAGCAAGTGCTTTTAACTGCTGAGCCATTTCTCCAACACCTTTCCTTTCTTTCGTGTGACAAGGTGTTGCTATGTAGCAAGACAGACATCAAACTCCTAGCAGCTCTCCTTCCTCAGCCTTCTAAGTGCTAGGATTACAGTCCACACCTGTCTTCTTCTAATGAAGCAGCCTCATCTCATGGAGAGTCAAGGAAGAAAGGTCCAAACAGTGGGCAGAGTCTGAAATGATATAAAGTTGTCCCCAGATAGGACCCTGTATCCTGCTCAGTTAGATTGCCAGTATTTGGATGGCAGGTGGAGACTCTTCCTACCCCCAGGACCTTGGGATGCGCTTTAGCTGCTTATGTTAACTTCATGGTTCACTTCTTCTCGCCCTTGGTGGTGTAGGTAACCGAGAAGGGTTCCTCTGGAAGCGGGGACGGGACAACGCACAGTACCTGAAAAGGAAGTTTGTCCTTCTAGTGAGAGAAGGCCTCCTGAAGTACTACACCAAGGAGGAGGTAAGGGGCCAGGCTGCCCATGGGTCCTCAGCGTCATTCCGCTCATTGAGACCTCTGTGGACAGTGCCTTGGCTTACAGAGAACCTCAGTCCCGGCAAGCATGGCATTCTCCTACTTTGCCTTGGCAGCAGTCAATCCAGTTCAAAAACAACCAGACTCTGATCACTTAAAATCAGCTTAGTTTGGTCCGTTTCATTGTTGTTCTCTGATATTTTTTCTTTTTGAGGCAGGGTCTCACTATGTAACCCTTACTAGGCCAGAACTTGTTATATAGGATAGATAGCCTTGAACTCAAAAATCCCCCTGGGAGTTTCCACCACACCTGGCCAAAAGCAATTTTATTGAGATATATTTACATATGCAATTTACTCATTTAAATGAGGCTGGGCAAAGTGGCTTGTGACAATGATCCCAGCATTTGGGAGGCAGAGGCAGACTGATCTAGTTTGAAACCAGTCTAGTCTACAGAGTGAGTTTCAGGACATTTAGGGCTATAGAGACCCTGTATGGAAAAATATAAATAAATAAATAAATAAATAAACAAATAAATAAATATTAAAAAAACAAAACAAAACTCCCTGTCACTTTCCCAGTGCCCCAGAGAACCCCTTGTGGCCAGGCAGTCAGGAATCAGGTGTCTGCTACCTCTCCTCCTCCTCCTCCTCCTCCTCCTCCTCCTCCTCCTCCTCCTCCTCCTCCTCCTTCTCTTCCTTCTTTTTTCTGGTGTTGCCAGGTATTGACCTCAGGATCTGCACATGCTGTGCGAGCACTCTTATCACTGAGCTCATCCCTAGCACAGCTAGCTCAACTTTCTTTATGGCACAGAGCAGCAGTTCTTAACCTGTGGGTCGAGACCCCTTTGGGGGCCGAATGACCCATTCACAGGGGTCACATAAAATAATTTGCATATCAGATATTTACATTATAATTCACAACAGTAGCCAAATTACAGTTATGAAGTAGCAATAAAAACAATTTTACGTTTGGGGGTCATCACAACATGAGGAACTGTATTTAAGGGTCTCCGTACTCTGGAAACAGAAGCTGGTGGATCCCTATGAATTGCAAGCCAGCCTGGTCTACATGGTGAGTTCCAGGCCAGTCTGAGATGTACACTAAGACCTTGTCTAAACAAGGGCTGGAGAAATGGTTCAGCAGTTAAGAGCACTAATTGCCCTTGCAGGGCACACCCTGGAGTGGTTCTCAGCACCCACACCGTGGCTCCTAACCACCCCTAACTCAAGTTCCAAGGGATCTAACACCCTTCTCTGAACTCTGTAGGCAGCCAGCCTTGCTTAAAGAAGAGATACAATTCTGTGTCCCTATGGGTAGAACATCTGGGAGAGAAGGAAGTGGTCAGCACATGATTGGAGGCCAGCCAGCATATCTAACCCCCGGGGCATTCCAGGATTAGAGAACAGAAAAACAAAAAGTGCTAACAAAGTAAACGTGAAGGAATGGCCAAGGAGAGGGAGGAGGTCTGAGTGCTTCAGCTTGGGCTTGAGGCATTCAGTCTGTTTTCCCCTCTGCTTTCCTAGAGGAACAGGCAGGGCTAGACAGGGCTCGCTGGCCTGGTTGCATCTGGGAGTGTTTGGAGACAAGCGTGTTAACCCCCCAAGTGGAAGTGGGGACCTGCAGTTTTCAGGACTGATAACTTGCTTTTTCAACACTTCTTTTTTTTTTTTTCAAGGCAGGAAGAGAAAGCTCTGCTGTGGTTAGGCAAGGCTCAAGCTCTGCTGGTGACTTGGCCTCCTGGACAGGGTCTCATCCTTGGCTGGATAGAGGTTATCTGGTTTTCAGTCCCAAGCCAATCCAATGTGTGTGTGTGTGTGTGTGTGTGTGTGTGTGTGTGTGTGTGTGGCTTTTCTGTGTTCATTTTTGTTTGAATATTTTCTTTTCAGATGGGATTTTTGTTTGTTTATTTTGTTTTTTGTTTTTCCAAGACAGAGTTTCTCTGTGTAGCCCTGGATGTACTAGAACTCATTTTGTAGACCAGGCTGGCCTCCAGCTCAGAGACCCACCTGCCTCTGCCTCCCAAATGTGCCACCACTGCTAGACTTGAGATAGGATCTTGCTGTGTAGCCCGGGTTAGCCTAGAACTAAGTTGTCCTGCCTTGGTTTCCTGAGGGTTGAGATTACAGGAATGCACTCCATATGGGCCTTTTTCTTAAAATAAATAAATAAATAAATACTATTATAATAAATATATAATATATAGTTATATATTTATTTATTTTATATAGTTATATATATTATTAACATATACTATATAATATATGTAAATAATATATAATAAATAAAAATAAATCAAAATGAATATATATATATATATATATATATATATATATATATATATATATATTTCCCCAAAATGGAAATTTTTTTCATAATAAAAGTAACTCATTTTTATGTAAACTTTTTGGGTTGTGCAAAAGTTAGGCTAAGTATGGTGTGTGTTTCCAGAGTCACAGCTTCCCTGGAGGCTGAGGCAGCAGGGATTTCCATCCCAAGAGTTAAAGACTAACCTGAGGACCATGGTGAGAACTTCATCTCAAAAACAAAGCAAAGTACAAAAATGTCAGTTAATAGAGTGAAAAGTATAAAGAAAGTAAAGCTCAAGCCGGGCTTGGCAAGTATAAGAAGAGATGTTCCATCTCTCTAGCAGTCAGGATGCAGATTTAAGTCACAGGGAGGTAAACTGGTACCCACCAGAGGGAGGACTCTGAAATGGCTGGCAATGGCAAGCACTGGGTTGGGCTGTGGGACAACGAGAACTCTCACACGTGGCTGGGAGGAGGAGGGGGACTATATACTGCTATACTCTTAGAAAGCAACTAGGTGGCTATTTCTTGTTTGTTTTTGGCAAAGGGGGTCTTGCTATGTTGCCCAAGCTGCTCTAGAATCCTGGCCTCAAGTGATCCTTCTCCTGACCTTCCAAATTCTGAAACTCTAGGTGTTCATCACCATACCTAGTGGGAAGTTTTTGTTTTTTGAAAAAAATTATTATAGCTGGGTGGTGATGGTGTATGCCTTTAATCCTAGTACTCTGGAGACAGAGGCAGGTGGATATCTGAGTTTGAGGCCAGCCTGTTCCAGGACAGCAAGGAGTTCACAGAGAAACTCTGTCTTGAAAGAAAAGAAGGAAGGAAAGAAGGAAGGAAGGAAGGAAGGAAGAAAAAAAAAGACTTTATTTTAGCCCAATTATGAAAAAAAAGTCAATCTACAACCAGCTAAACAAATAATAGTGTAACTAGAAGATAGAGTGATATCCAACAATACAGGAGGATGACTGAGGGGTTGGAGAGGGGCTCAAAGCTAAGAGCAATTGCTGCTCTCCCAGAGGACCCAAGTTTGGTTTTCAGCTCCCACAGCAGGTGGCTCCCAACTTCCTGCAACAGAAACTGAATTCTGGAGCTGTATCAGCTCTGAGAGCTTATTTGTCGGGAGCCAAATGTATCTGCTTACTTTTCCACTCTTCTTCACTCTTTCTTGCCGTACACTTGCTGCTTCTAACTGAAAGTTACTGTAACAGAGTCTTGTTCTCTTGCCCCTACTGCTACTGAGACTAACTTGTAACTTTTTAAAAATATTTTATTTTATATACATTGGTGTTTTGCCTGCAAATGTATCTGTGTGAGGATCCCCGATTACCTGGAACAGGAATAACAGACAGTTGTGAGCTGCCATATGGGTGCTGGGAATTGAACCTAGGTCCTCTGGAAGAGCAGCCACTACATTTAACATCTGAGCCATCTCTCCAGCCCTCGACTTGTAACTTTTTAACCCTCTAGCTCTAAAAGGTTAGGAAGGAAAGAGAGAAAGGAAGATTTCTTCACAGCCGCTTATCTGTCTGAAGCCTGGAGAACTGGACTAACAGCTAACAACTTCTATCCTATTAACTGTCTCAAAACACGAACTGCTGCCTGCCTACCTTCCCATCAGTGCCTTCACAACAATTGTTCTCTATCACTGTCAACTCCAACTGACCACTCTCCTTTATAGGGCTCCTAAGCTGATCCCAGTAGTCCAAGTGACGTGTAACCATAAGGAAGGCTGCACAGTATAAAAGACTTCTTGGCAAAGCATCCTACCCCCCCCCCCAATTACTAAGTTATAAGTTGAACGATATTGATTATTTATTCTCTAAGGCCTTCTGCTAGATCATCTCTTCTCCTTTCTGGTCTTCAGGAGTTTATCCTTTGCATTCATACATGATGTATTACCTACAAAGAGTGAATATTCAGGGGATATGAAATTGCTTGAATCAGTCCCCCCTTTTCTGAAGCTTTTACTTTCAGACAGATGCCAAATGTCTCTGTCAGATCCTGTCTTGTGACTCTTTGCACTAATCCATTTTCTACAAAAATGCTATAGGGATCTTTATGCTTCAAGGAGCTCTGATGTTCACTGATATTTTTGAAGGCAACGGTCTGTCTCAACATTTTGTCCACTGACTCTTTTGCACAGAGACAGCCCTTGAATGTCTGGAACTTTGGCTTTAAGTTGTTCTTGTATTTTTTTCTGGTTTCTCTTTGCTGTAAGTGTTCTTTTCCTCTAAAAGGGAAGTCATAATCTCCTCAGGACTAGTGCACTGTCAGCCATTGTACAAGTCATGAAAAGTCTTGGGACTCTTGGAGGTAGTGTCAGATTTGCAGTGATTGGCATTTAGTGGGCCATCACTCTCATCATCTTTTCCTGGAACCTTCTGAGGTTTCACATAGTACACATGGTACCATAGATAATACTCAGGTACACATATATACACATAAAATAAATATATCAATCTTGTAAAACTGATAAATGTAACAACATAAGTAAAATTTACTAATATCTTTTTAGCAAAAAGAATCCTTATATAAGAATAATAGAAGAGGGACCTGGGGTAATGCTCAGTGAGAGGGTGGGTGAAGCCCCAGGTCAGTCCCCAGCACCACAACACTTAGTTAATTAATAGACAGAGAGATAGAAGAATGAAAGGGAGCTGGAGGTATCAGTGGTAGAGCACTTGTCTAGACTAGCGCCCGCTCCAGGTCCAGGGCTTGGTCCCAGAACCACAAAATGAATTAAAAACCTACGTAAGATAATGCAATAAGTTGTTCATACGTAGGTGCCTATGAGTGTATGTTTGTACAAGTGTGAGGAAGGAACTGGAAGAATAGGCATTAAACTCTTGCCTGCCTGTAGGAAATCAGGAGGAGAAAAGACAGAGTGATGGAGTCAGCTTCATTTAAAGAGATTGGCTTTATTAGTGTGTGTGTGTGTATGTATGTATGCATGTGCGTGCTTGTGTCTGTGTTCGTGTGTGTTCATGCGCGTGCATGCATGCATGTTGGTTGGGATTAAACCCAGAGCCTCATGCACACATATTTGGCCACTGAGCTGTACTCCCATCCTGGTAATGTCATATTTCTTTTTAAGTTAGAAAGAAGATTGAGCATGATGTCTATTGCACACCTTTAATCCCAATAGTCAGGAGATGGAGGTGGGTGGATTACTGTGATTTCAAGGCCAGCCAAAGCTACGTATAACTATGTATATTTTTAATATGTGTTCAAATATATATACAAATACAACTCGCATATGTAATGTGCATATATATATACATATATGTATATATATATATATATTACTATAGGTTCCTGATGCACCTATTGTTCTAGAGGAGTTGGTATTTCTTGATCGTAGATATTGTGAATACTTTTTCATATTAATAATACTGATAGGAAATCTTGATAGTGCTAGAGATAGGCAGGGGCTGTGCCTCTGAGCTCCATCCCCAACCCTGTTCTCATTGTGTGGGGATTGAACTTAAGGCCTTGGACATGTGAGGCGAGCTCTCTATCGCTAAGCCTCATTCCCCAGACTGTTTGCTACCAAGCAATACTACAACAAACATCTTTTGACATATATGTTTGCATAGTCATGAAATTACTTTTTTGTGATAGATTCTTAGATGCAAAATTGTGGGTCAGACAACACACTGTAGCCAGGAAGATGGCACACTGGTAAATGTGCTTACCCCACAAGCCTGACAGTATGAATTCAAATCCTGGAACAGATGGTGAAAGGGGAGAACCAGTTCTAGAAAGCTGTCCTCTGACTTCCACACACATACCGTAGCACATGTGTACCCACAGTCAGCCACAACAACAACAGTAATAATCACCTCAACATCGTAGTGGATATGACCAAGTTTCCCTCTAGAGACTTTCCATAGAGCTTTGCTTAGTGATGAAATACTCTGTAGATGCCCTGTCTGGTTCTCATAGACACTATCTCGGTTAGCTGGCTAGTGGCATGAGGTCAAATGTGACTAAGAATAGAACTTTAAATTGTGTTTAGGTTTTTTGAAGGCCAGAGAGATAGTTCTGTGTGGCTTCTGCAGGTCTAGGGGCTTGGAATCTTCATATCTCCAGTTGGGATCTCTTCTTGGCAGCTGTTGGCGCTCCACCATGTGTCAGAACCCAAGGGACAGGCACAGAGTATGGAGTGTGTGTGTGTGAGGGGTGTGTCAGGGGTGGTCTGAGCCGCCACGACTGCTTCTATCTAGCTGTTTATTTCATATCAGTGGTTGGTTTACTCCAGAAACGTTTCTACGGCTAAAATGTGTGAAAAGTCCAAAGCAAAGGCTTTCTAGACTCTCTTGGAGCTCTGAGGGGCCAGTCTGACTAGGCGGACAGAGGATGATGAGCACGGGCAATTGTAGAGCAGCCGTGCCTTCGGCTGTTAGAGCAGCCCAGGGTTATCTACTGGGGACTTGTTTGTATTAAAGACATTGGCGAAGGTGACAAGAAGGTACTCTGGGGCCATCAGAATCTTGAGAATCCTCTTTCCCTCTTCTAGGGTAAAGCCCCAAAGGCTATCATCAACATCAAGGATTTGAATGCCACCTTCCAGACAGAGAAAATAGGGCATCCCCATGGGCTGCAGATCACCTACAGGAAAGAGGGCCGCATCAGGAATCTGTTTGTGTATCATGACAATGGAAAGGTGAGATGGCCCAAGTCCCTTCTGCAGCCTCCGGCATGATGGCCTGTCCCTCGGGCTCAGCTCGCCACCTCCACTGCACACTTCTTCCTTCACTCAGCTGCTTCTGGAGGCTGGCCACTGCTGCCGCCTCCCCTGCTGCCGCTGCTGTCCTGATCTGTTTCCACTTTGTAATCTCAGAGTGAGATATCGGAGATGAACCTAGTAAGCACTGAGAACATGTCTGAGTAGAACACAGTCATCAGTGAGAGAAAAGTTAGCAGCAGGAACCATAGCCAGAAACAGCAGATCCGATGGCTGTGGTGGCACATGTCTTTAGCTCCAGTGCTAGGGAGGCAGAGTCAGGTGGAGCTCTATGAGTTTGAGGCCAGCCTGTTCTATATAGTGAGTTCCAGGCCAGCCAGGGCTGCAGAGTGAGACAAAAAGAAAAAAAATGAAATGGCAAGTCTAGATAAGGCCAGAGACTGTGATTTGGGAGGAAGGGTGGATAGACTGGGCCAAGGCCTTCCTTTCCACATGTCCTACTGGACCAACAGGATCAGTATCAGCTTGAGTCTTGAGGCTGGAGCAATGGCTCCATGTAGCACTTGTTGCTCTTGCAGATTACCTGGGTTCAGTTTCCAGCACCCACAGAGTAATTCACAATAACCTACTACTTCAGTTCCAGGGCATCCAATGCCCTCTCCTGGCCTCTGTGGGCACAAGGCACTTAGGTGGTACACAGACATACATGCAGGCAGAACATGAAATAAAAGCAAGATTTTTTATTTGTTTGTTTTCTAGACAGGGTTTCTCTGTGTAACCCTGGCTGTCCTGGAACTCGATCTGTAGACCAGGCAGGCCTTGAACTCAAGATCTACCTGCCTCTGCCTCCTGAGAAAAAAAACAGATTTCTTATACCATTTAAGAAAATTATTTTATTTCATGTATAGGGGTGTTTTGCCTGCATACATGTCTGTGTACCACATGCATGCCTGGTGCTGACCGAGGCCAGGAGACTATTGGGTCACTTGGAGCTGGAGCTACAGACAGTGGAGAGGTTCCATGTGGATGCTAGGAATAAAACCTGGGATGTCTAGAAGAACAGCCAGTGCTCTTTATTTTTAAATTTATTTTTATTTTGTTTGTTTTGTCTTCATTTTGCTTTTTTTATTATTTATTTTTTCCTCTCTCATACAATACAGCCAGTGCTCTTAACTGCTAAGCCATCTGTCCATCCCCAAAATAAATACGTCTTAAAAAAATAAATAAGTGCTATGAGGTGGTAATGCACACCTTGAATCCCAGCACTTGGGAGGCCGAGGCAGGCGGATCTCTGTGAGTTCAAGGCCAGCCTGGTCTACAGAGTGAGTTCCAGTACAGTCAGAGTTACAACAGAGAAATCCTGCCTCAAAAAAAAAAAAAAAAAAAAAAAACCAACCCAAAATTAATAATATTAAATAAGTAAGTAAAAGGATTAGCACTACCCCAGACCTGCTCAATTACAAACTTTAACAGAGTCTTAGGTGATTAGGACACACAATAACATTTGAGAACCATTATGTTCCCAATCTCCCAGCACTTGGGAGGCTGAGGCAGGAGGATCGTGAGTTTGAGGCCAAATTAGGGTGCATAGCAAGGCCAAGAGATCAGCCCAGTTAGAGCAGAGCAGTCAGGCAAAAGTGTGTGTGTGTACATTTATATATAATGTATAAATATGTACATGTATATAAACAAACATATATATACACACATATATAAACAAATATGTGTGTGTGTATATATGTATGTGTGTGTGTGTGTGTGTGTGTGTGTGTGTATATAATATATGAGAATGAGTGAACTGGTTCAGATTCTCAGCATAGTAAGTGATCAACAGGGCAGAGATGTTAAGGGCATTGGGGAAGCATTGGTTGATATTTTGGGGTCATCTATTAACTTTGCCAGACACACTCTGCTCTTGGCAATTGTACCCTTCATTTATTGATGCTCTGAATAATCCAGGAGATATTTTTTCCCACATTCAAGGGACAAGGACATGTCAGATCACTTGCTCAGGGCCATACATAGATGTTTCCTCAGCCCTGCACCCACTTAAAACCTTTAAAAATTGGATTTCTTCGTCCTATTTTATATGTGAGTGTGACTGACTCTGCCGGTGAGAGAACCTTAGGCAGCAGGTATCTGGAGCTGATGAATGGACTTTCCAAGGGCCCCTCCAACTGGGGAGGGGACTCTGAACTGCTCTCTAGCGCCTACCTCTCATGGGGCTTTTTATTTGTTTGTTGATTGGTTTTGTTTGGTTGGATTTTTTGTTTTTGTTGCTGTTTTGAGAGATTCTTACTAGGCAACCCTGGCTGGCCTGGAACTCTCTGTGTAGATCTGGAGGGCCTTGAACACACCTGAGTGCTGATTAAAGGCATACACCACCACACCCACATCTCCTGGGGCTTTTAAGGACTGAGTGACCATGAGCCATCAATGTGAAAGCATTTCTCAACGGCAGTTAGAAGCTTAAGTGGCGCGGTGACTGTTTGCTCAGGATGGTAGCAGATGATAGAGGCTACAGCCACTTTCTTTTTTGGTGCTGGAATCTAACCCAGGCTGGGTGATGCTGGATATCCTATTTTTTGGGGGTGGCTCCATTTACCTACTGCCTGAGATCGAAGAACTTTTGTGTATCTTTATTATTATTATTTTTTTTTTTTCTTCAGTGGGTGGGAGAGGGTTTATATTTTGCTATGTAGTTCAACTGGACTTGAACTTGCAGCAATCCTCCTGCTAAGATGATAGGCATATGACAAGAGACCCAGCCAGAAAGCCCTTAACAAACACCAGGACAAGGGGGCTCAGAAGTCCTGAGGACTAGGCCTGTGTGTCTCACCTTGGTGGGGAAGAAAAGAACTTGTTGTGTCCTGTTGAAATTGTATTCAAATGGCTTTCTCAATCTCGGAGATGCCTTAAAGCCCTGTACCACACCAACCCATGGAACGAGTGGACTGTGGGGGGAGGGGGAGGGCCGGAGGGAGGAGGAGCATGAGGTGGTGAGTGTGAGTAGTGAGTTGGGGAGTTAAGCTGCAGATCCCTGGGCGTGTTACAGTGTTACATCTACACACTAGGGGTTGTTGAGTACTTTGTAAAATGATACTTGGTTGATAACAGCTCTTAGGGCCAGCAGAGGAGACTTAGTGTTTAGAACACTGTGAGACATCACAATGTAAAAAACATACTGTGTTATGTTCTTGGCACCATCTTGCTCTGGTTTATTTTTTTATTTATGTGTATAGGTGATTTCCCTGCATGTATTATGCCTGTACCATGTGCATGAAGTACCTGTGGAGGCCAGAAAAGAGCATCGGATCCCCTGGCACTGGAGTTACATATGACTGTGAGCAGTCCTGTGAGTGCTGGGAACCAAACCAAGGTCCTTTGTAAGAGTAGTCAGTGCTCTTAACCACCGAGCTCTCTCCCCAGCTCCTTGCTCTCTATTTAAGCTACCAATTGTCTCAGTATAAGTGTTTAGTTCTTTTTTTTGTCCTGTTTTTTTTTTTTTGAGGCAGGGTCTCAATATGTAGCACAGGCTGTCTTGGAACTCACTATGTAGATCAGGCTGGCCTCAAACTCACAGAGATCCACCTGCCTCTGCCTCCAAGTGCTGGGATTAAATAGAGGTCTACACCACCATGCCCAGTCTCTGTACGAGTTTTCGATGAAAATTTGATTAGAGAAAGAGCAAAGTAACATGAACGTGTCAATACTTTCCGGTAATTCTAGTACTTGGGAAGCAGAGTAGGAGGGTCACAACATTTAAGCCTGGGCTCCACGGCAGGCCCCGTATCAAAATGAAACAAAAACAAAACAAAAAACAATAAACACTAAAACAAAAGGATGAGGTGGGATACACCTGCAATCCCAACACATGGGAGGAAGAAGCAGGAGGATCAAGAGTTCAAGATTCAAGGCTAGCCTCTGCTACTTTGCTGTTTGAGGAGGCCAGCCTGGGCTACATGAGACTGTGCCTCAAAAAACAAAAAGCAAACAAAAAAACTAAAAAAGGCTGTGTGTAGAGGGCTTGCCTAGATGCCGTAAAAAGGGCAGAGGTGGGGAGGCTGGAGAAATCTCTAGGCAGAGCACTTGCTGTTTTTACAGAGGACCTGGGTTCTGTTCTCTGTACACAACATGGCTCACAGCTGCTTATAACTCCAGTTACAGGGGATCCAAGGCTCTCTTCTGTCCTCTGCAGGCAGCACACACACACACCTGGGGATGCATACATATGTATAGGCCCTCACTCATACACATAAAAATGAAAGCATGGGGGTGGAGTGAGGAAAGGGAAAGGTTGCCTGATTGGAGGGCCGCTGAGAAAGCCCTGAGAGTGCTTGGTTCTCCGGGTGAGTTCATGTTGACCCGTGATCATGAAGGATGTACTCCCTCACTGTGACAACATAAAAAGTCCATCCAGTTGTGGCCCGTATACAGGCCCTGAGCATCTCTGATGGAGGAGTGTCCCCGTATGCAACCCCCACCCCACCCAAAGGAGAGTGTCCCATCAGCCCACACCATCATGGCATCTGAGAGTCTGAGGTCAAGGCCCGCTCCACACCCATGAATCTCCTGATAGGAATCCAGATGATCCTCACCCACTTTAGACAGCATACTAAGCCTTTTTGTGCAGCTCAAGCTGATCTTTTTCCATGGCTGGGAGCTCTTCCTGTCTGTGACTTCCGATTAGCTCAGGGCAGTCCCCTGAGCTCTGACATCAGCCTCTCCAGATGTCCCTAGATTGGACTGTGTGCTGTGAACACATTGAGTGTGCTGAAACCCTGCTACCTCTAGCCCTGCCACACCCACCCATCTCAACATTGTGTGTGCTTTGAATTTTCCCTGGCAGGAGATAGTGGATTGGTTCAATGCTCTCCGTGCAGCCCGCCTGCAATACCTAAAACTGGCCTTTCCTGATCTCCCAGAGTCTGAGGTGAGCTAAATGTGGGCTTGGCTTCTGAGTCTCCCACCCCTTCCCTTTTTTCCTTCTTGTCTCCTGACCCCACAGGGGCTAGACTAGATTTTAGGACAAGGCTAGGGAGACTGGAGGATAATGAGTCTCTGCAGGACCTCAGCCTTTGAATATCTTTCTGACCTTTCCTGCTGCAATATGCAAATGAGCCCTACATACCATGTGCAAAGTGCTTTTGACTCATTTTATCTCATAACTTTCTAAATAGTAATTGCTTAGAACAGGTAATTATTCTTATTACATGCAAGTGCCTTTCCCCTGCCGTCGCCCCTGTGTGCTGTGGTGTTCTGTCCCTGGGAAGATGGTGGAACCTCCTCATTCCAGGACTGGATCTGCCTGTAGTGGTAAACATAGCAGCAAGATGAGAACTTTATTTCAGTTGTCCCCATCCATCTACTTCCTGCAGGCTTGTCTGGGGAAGCTGGAATGATATGGGGCAGAGGATGCTGTTTTAACCCAGGAGGCCTAGGCCTTCATGGATGCTCCGTCACTGACAAACTATGTGACCCTTACAGGTCACAGTACCTTTCTGAGCTTGTTTCCATATTAGGAAGAAGAAGGTGGTTGGTCCAGGGTTTTTTTGTTTGTTTTGTTTTGTTTTGTTTTTTGATGTTGTTTGTTTGAGACACAGTCTCACTCTATAGTCCAAGCTGACCTAGAACTTACTATGTAGACCCGGCAGATCTGGAACTCAGAGATCAGCCTGCCTCTGCCTCTCGAGTGCTGGGATTAAAGGCCTGTGCCATCACCACCCAGCTAAGAGTATTTAAAAAATTTTTTTATTTAATCTTTTTGTGCATTAGTGTGAGGGTGTCAGATCTCCTGGAACTGGAGTTACAGACAGTTGTGAGCTGCCATGTGGGTGCTGGGAATTGAAACCAGGTTCTCTGGAAGAACAGCCAGTGTTCTTAACTACTGAGTCACCTCTCCAGCCCCCTCTTTTTTAGTTTTTATGATATATTTATCTATTTTGTGTGTGCACTGAGCCATTTTAACAGCCTCAGTCCTGGGTGTGTGTGTGTGTGTGTGTGTGTGTGTGTGTGTGTGTACATATGTGCAGATGCAGATACACATGTGTGCATATGCATGTGGAGGCCATTAGTCAGCCTCACGTGTTGTCCTCAGATGCCATCCACCTTTATTTACTTGAGACAGTCTCTCTTCATTGGCTCGTGCTCTCCCATTAGGTTAGGCTGGCTGGCTAGTGAGCCCAGGAGTCCTCCTGTCTGTGTCTCCCTGGTGTTGAGATTATGGCCCTCATGACCATGCTAGGTTTTATGCAGGTACTGTTGTTCAAAGTCAAATCCTCATGCTCGCATGTGCCCAGGGACCAGCTCCTCAGCCTGATCCTGATGCTTAGACTCATCTGTTAGACCCTCATTGAAAGCCCAAATGTTCCTCAGTTCCCAGGGTTTACGGAAGGCTGAGTGTCTGGGATAGGGTCGAGTTCAGGCTTAGTGACGTTCCCATTTAGAAGTGCCTAGGCACAGTTCCAGCAAGGCCAGGGGTCAGGGTCAGGGCTGAGGTTGCTGTGCTTAGTCAGCACCCGGAGCTGGTTACTGCTGGCTCAGGGAGTGGAGAGTCAGAGTGCTGACTGCTGACCCGGGAGAGGGGAGGGTACAGAGCAGGAGCTCAGCCTTGTTTAATCTGGCCCAGCTTCCTCTCTTTGCTAACCTGTGTAGAGGAAGTTGGTCTTTAACCAGAGTCCTCAATGTTCCTTGCCTCCTTCATCAGGTTGCCCCACAACCCTGCCTGCCTCTCTTTCCTGTCTTTCCTATGTGTGGGTGTGATGCTCAGTTTAAGGGTGCTGGAAATCCAGGAAGTCTTTGAGGAGTTGTAATCCTCTCATCTGGAATGCAAACAGGGCTGGGCTGTGGCTCAGTCTTAGAGAGTGAGCGCTTGCCTAGTGTGTGTTAGACCTTGCGTTCCATTTCTAGCACAAGGAAGGAAGAAGCTAGGCTTGTTGGCTTGTAATCCCAGCAGTTTGGAGGCTGAGGCAGGAGGCTTGCTGTGCAAGTTTGAGGCCAGCCTGGGTCACACCCTGAGTTCAAAATCAGGACACCTTGGGATACACAGAAAAACCATGTCAGGGATGGAGGAAGGAAAGGAGGGATGGGGTGAGGGAAAGAGAAAAGAAACGCATCTTGACCCTGGAGTCAGAGAGTCTGGTGTGCTGCCCAGCAAAGACTCTGCGTTTCAGTGTGCTCACCTGTCATGTCACCGTGGCCCGAAGCCACCTGCCAGGCTATTGTGAGGACGGAGCGAGCGAGCCAGTGTCTAGTACAGCAAAGAGCGCTGAAGGAGAACCTTGGCAGGTGGCTTCCCTTGCCTCCTCTGTTTCCCGGAGCCTAGACCAGTCCTGTGCTGGCTCAAATTCAGAGAGTGGAGCAGTTGGGGCCCTACTTTCTGCAAACAGAGAGTAAATGCTATCAAATATATTTGAGGAGAAATGGAGTAGTTTAGTGTAGGCTTTCATTTTGGGTCTCAACTTCCCTCTCTTGCCTCCTGTTGTGACAAGTGGGTCTCTTGGCAGCCTCGCCTGAATCTGTAATCTGGGATGAATGAAGTATTTAAACCTTGACTGAGCCATGCTGAAAACTGCAGATATATCAGGGCTCACTGGCTGTGTTGAAATGTTTGTATTATATCCAGCACACACTCCTAATATACCCCCATAAACTATGAGTACACACCCTTCCCCATTTCAAACTTCTCCTTTGTCTTGGAGCCAAGTTCAACCTTAAGCCCTGGGTGTGAAAAGGGGGGTCAGCCTCTGTTTCTCCCCCCAGCTCGTGCCTCTCATCACCAGGAACTACCTCAAACAAGGATTCATGGAGAAGACTGGTCCAAAGGTACATTCTACTGTTTTCTGGGTCACTTAACATGGTCCTATCTCAACCACCAAAAGAGAAGAAAATCAGGGACTGGGAGCTGGGGAGGAGAGGGAGCAGAGAGGGCTGAAGAGAGAGGGAAAGGAAGAACATTAATATTTGTGAGTTTTGGGGTTGAAGGACTGAGTAGAAACTAGTAGCTGGCTGGAGCCAGCATCGCTCCAGGGCTTTCTTCCTCTGGTGTACCACCCTGTCATCTTCAGCAGTCTCTTTCCGTAACCATTAGACTCTAACCTAAAGCAATGCGGAGAAAGAATCACCCAGGGCAGTAGTTCTCAACCTGTGGGTCTAGACCCCCTTGGGGGTCATACTACTCTTTCACTGGGGTCACCTAAGACCGTCCACACATCAGATACTTACAGTACAAATCATAACAATAGCCAAATTTCAGTTATGAAGTATCAGTGAAAATAATTTTATGGGTGGAGTCACCACAACATGAGGAACTAACTGTATTAAAGGGTTGCAGCGTTAGGAAGGTTGAGAACCACTGCCCTGAAGAGACGCTTTTGAGCAGATGTTTCAGAATCCGCTGTGCTGGGAGTCCACCAGGACAGTATAAGGGAGAGAGGGGCTACTCTGAAAAAACAGCGGTGTACTCTTTCTCCGCATGTTCACCCTGGCTCCCCAAAACTAAGCCCACCCCACCTCACCTGGGCCTGTGCCTTCTCACTTATCTAAGGAGGAAAAGGAGCTGCCATTGAGCAGCGAGGAGCCTGGGGTTTTCTATAAACCAAAGGTTGCACAGTCCTGTTAGTCTCAGCGACATACATAGGAGGTTGAGGCAGAAGAACTGGAGATTCAAAGCTAGCCTGGCCTACATAACAAATTCAAAGTCAGTCTGCACAATTAAGTGAGCCCCCGTCCCCCATCTAAAACTAAAAGTTTAATAAGGTGGGGTACGGTGTGGCGATGTAGCAGACAGGAGAGGGGTGCAATGTAAAAACACAACTGTAAATTGTTACAGGTGGTTAGGAGGCCCCTGAAAGGTGTTGGGGGACAGTGTGAAAGCCTCAGGAACTGGAAACCTGCTTCCCTCAGAAGCCAGACATGGTTCCTGGGTTTTGCCTCAGGCCTTTCTCTCCCGTGACGTAGGTTCCAGGTGAGCCAAGCCCAGCACTTTTAACTTTGTGAGCAGGAGCCACTTCTGACTTCCCTGGCTTCCTTTTTCTGAGACTCTGTCCACAGTCTGAGAAAGAGGGAAGTACTCCTTTCACTCCCAGGCAGAACCTGGAGGTGCAGAGCAAAGCTATCAGGGAGGGAGGAAGGAAGGAGGTGAGGGGCACAGAAGGCCTGGGCTGAGCCTTCAGTGTCTGAGCAGCTGCTGGTTCATGGTGGTGTACCCCTTTAATTCCAGCACTCCAGAGGTAAAAGCTGGGGAATCCCTATGAGTTCCAGGCTAGCCTGGACTACACAATGAGACCCTGTCTCAAAACAAACAACTCAGAGTCAGGTGCTCAGTAATGTGAACCCAGAACCAGTTTGGCTAGACTTCAGTCTCAGTCCTGCCATTATAGGGTTATTCTCTGGGGAGGGTATGTACTCCTAGGTACTAGACCCTGGGAGAAGCTCTAGGGCGGTGGTTTTCAGCTTTCATAACGCTATGACCCTTTAATATAGATCCTCGTGTTGTGGTGAGCCCCCAGCCATAAAATTATTTTCATTTCTACTTTATAACTGTAATTTTGCTATTATTACAAATTGTAAATATTTGATATGCAGATGGTCTTAGGTGACCCCTGTGAAAGGGTTGTTCTACCCACAAAGGGGTCATGACCCACAAATTGAGAACCGCTGCTCTGTGGCGTCTGATTGCAGAAGCCAGACTGGAGAACCAGGGTGATGGCCTCTTCTCTGAGCTGGCTCTGACCTCTGTGCCTGACTTTGCCTTGTCTGGTAAGAGGTTCCTTCTTTTGCAGCAGAGAGAACCCTTCAAGAAAAGATGGTTTGCCCTGGATCCTCAGGAGCGGAGGCTGCTGTATTACAAGAACCCCATGGTAAGAGCCATTCTTGGTCCCTCCTTAGCATGTTCCCAGTCAGGTGGGCTAGTGCTGATCTCAGAACATATAGAAAGGCCCATCTCCCAGAATCCCAGGACAGGGGAGCCCACCACAGGAAAGCCCGTACCCCTGCTTCTCACTCAGCTCCCTTCAGGATCCCCAGTGCTGCCAACTGTGGTTAAAGTCAGGTATAACTACTCCCTTGTAACCAGGGGCCTGGAGTGGAGTGGTTAGGCTGGAGGCCCAGGAACCCGTTGGCTGAGCTCTGGGCTCTAGTCCAGCCCCGGCATTGTAGAGCCATGCCTTGGCCTGGGTGTGTACTTAGCTCTCTATGCTGCGTTTCCCTTCTGCAAAATAACGGCTTAAATATGAATGCCTTGCTTAGAAGCAGCCGTGATGAGTATAGATGTTGCTAATACACAAAGCACTTGAGCTGGGCCTGGGGGTGCCAGCCTGTAATCCTAGTTACTGGGAAGGCTGAGGCTATGGATTACAAATTCAAATACTCCCCGGGCTGCAGAATAAGTTCAAGGCAAACCTGTATAATTTAGTGAGACCTTGTCTAAAGATTAAGGAAAAAAAAAAAAAAAAGACAGGAAGGAAGGAAGGAAGGAAGGAAGGAAAAGAGGGCTGGCCTCAGCAGTAGAGTTCTTGCCTAGCATGTTTGAGACTCCAGGCTCAGTCCCAAATGCCCAAAAACAAAGTAACAGCCTTTGAGTTCACAGTGCCTGGTGTATTCTCTATGTTAGTAGCTTCAGCGGTCTGTGTGCAATATACTTTAGGTTTTAACTATTCAAAATCAAATTACATCTGGGAATGACATGCACATCTCTTTACAAAACTTGACCTTGGGCTGGCAGGACTGCAAGGGCCCCTTTGCCCCAGGGCAGCCTCTGCTGACCTCGTGCCTTTCATTTCCAGGATGCTTTTGAACAGGGCCAGGTTTTTCTGGGAAGCAATGAACAGGGATACGAAGTATGCGAAGACCTGCCCAAGGGCATCCGGGGCAATCGCTGGAAGGCCGGGCTCAGTGTCATCACTCCAGAGCGAAAATTCATCTTTACCTGCCCCAGTGAGAAGGAACAGCGAGAATGGCTGGAGAGTCTGCGGCATGTCCTGTCCAGTCCCTTGTCGCCCCTCTACCTCCTCGGTGAGAAATGGGGTTGGAGTGGAGATGGGGGTTCTTTTGGGTAAGGGCAGAAAAAGGCTCCTTTGCTGTGATCCCGGAAGGGCCTGACTCAGCGTTTTGAGTGGCCCTCACTTCCTGCCAGAGAGAAGCACACGCATTGCACACTACTGTCAGAAAGTTCCCCTCTGCACAAGTTCCTCCATGCAGCCTGTCAAGGGCTTCAGGAGGAACCTGGCCCTAGCGGAACTGGAGAGGCTAGCTCTCCCAGCTAGGCAGGGTCCCAACAACCTTGTCCTTTTTCTCTTAAGAAAACACTGGCCAGGTATCCTTAGGCACCTCCTGGGATTCTGAGTTCCTCCCCTCCCAGAGGGAGGGCTATTTTTAGTGTTCTCCCTTTCCTTGGTCTTCCCTTTTGTCTGTCTCCCTCCCTCTCCTGTTCCTCTTCACCCCAGATGTGTCACAAGGAGACTGTTCCCATCTGTTGACAGCCCTGTGAAAGGCAGAGATGTGCTGAGTTAAGGAGGAAGCATCTGGCCCAGGGCCCAGCTTCTGGGGCATAAAGGAAAAGTTCTGTGTTTGGAAAAGTACGGACTGAACAGGTGACCCCAACAGCCCCTGGGAGAAGCCTCCTGCCTTCCTAGACTCACCAGTATAAACACAACTGTCACAGCCTGGCATGGTGGCTAACACATACATTTAATCCCAGCACTTAGGAGGCAGAGGCAGGTGAATCTCTGTGAGTTCCGGGCCAGCCTGGTCTACAGAGTGAGTTCCAGAACAACTGGGGCTACATAGTGAGGCCCTGTCCCAAACCAAGCCAAACCAAATCAAACAAACAAACAAAAAAACCAACCCACAACCGTATTCACTGTCCAGTTCCCAAAGCCAAGGATACAGGAGGTAATTGATGAAGCACTTTGGCCGCTGCTCTCTGTGGGCCTGAATCTTTGTGTCTCTGCCCCTGCTTTCCTCTCCCTTTTTACCTGTGTGTCTTCTGTCACACAGACAGCCTTGTTCAGGCTGTTGCTTTCTGTTTTATTCTCATTTAGTTTCTTTTTGCATTCAGTGCTGTCCTGGCTTTCTGTCATTGTACACTTGTCCCCTTTGCTGTTCCTTTCTCCAGCAGGTCAGCACTAGCACGGCCCCCTTCCCCAACCCTCCTGTTTCCTTTGCAGACACATCAGCAGAGAGTAACTGTGGCCTCAGGTGACCCATCTCGAGGAGCTGCTGGCCACTCAGCGCCTGAAGTCCTGGAGAAGTATTCACCTCTGCCCTGGTTGTCCAGAAGGAAGCCCCGAGGCCAGCAGCTGCCCCCGTCAGTGAACTCTGTTGAGACTGAGGGTGTGATTTATGCTACGGCTCCATGGACTTCTTCCAGCAAACATGTCCCAGTCTTGGGGAGCTGGCACAGAGAAGAATTCAGCTCTCCAAGCTTGTCCTGAAGTCCTGGAGGCTTTCTCACGTCGGCACTGGGAGATGGGTGAGGCGATGCATGCCTGTCTAGAGGCAGCCGTGCCTTGAGTTCAGTGCTAGCCTGGACTTAAAGTGAGTTCACGTCCAACTTGCGTTACACAGCAAGACCTTGTCTCAAAACAAACAGAAACTACAGCGAGGGGTTGGAGAGCGAGGGGGTGGAGGCACTGCCATAAAAATGCACACACAGCATTGTGCAAGTGGAAAAAATGTAAAAGTTTAGTCAGAACCTAACTATGAAGAAATACTCAGACATTCAAATATTACTTACATGTTGCTATACAACTCTTCAAATGTCAGCATCATAAAAGATAGAACTGACGAGGTATGGTGATACACGCCTTTAGGTCTATGAGGCAGGCAGGCGGATCTTTGTGAGTTCAGGGACAGCCTGGTCTACACAATGAGTTCCAAGACAGCTAGGACTATAGAGAGAGAACTTGTCTCAAGAAACTGGGGGCAAGCAGAGGCACAGACAGACGGACAGACCAATTTCAGGGGTGGTGGTACCTATAATTTTAGTACTAGGGAAGTAAGAGGCAGGAGGATCAGAGGCTTTACTACTATACATAGTGAGCTCAAGGCTAACCTGGGCTACATAAGACCCTGACTCAAAGAACAAGCAAAACCCAAAAAAACAGTATCAGGACATGGCAAACAAATGCAGTTTGGGATTCTTGATTGGAACTTGGATTTTAAAAAACAAGAAGAAGCCTTAGAGCTAGAGAGGTGGCTCAGAGCACTAGCTTCTCTTCTGGAGGACCTGGGTTCAATTCCCAGCACCCATGTGGCAGCTCACAACTGTCTCTAACTCCTGTTCCAGGGGATCCAACATCCTCATACCAATGCACATGAAATTAAATAAATTATTTTAAAAATCCATTGTAAAGGGCAAAATTGATGTTGGAGAAATTAGGATCTGAATGTATATTAGCTAAAAGTATTGTAAGATTGTGACAATTGTGATATGTTTAAATAGAATGTTCCTGTTCTTATGGAGACACATGCTGAAGTAAAATGTAATGATGTCTACAGTCAATTCTTAAATGGTTCAACTAAAAAAAATCAGTATGTATATACATATATGTATGAATAGAATGCACATGTGTGCATATCTATATCTATATACAGAAAAGCACACCACTGATAAATCTAAAAATGTAGATGGGTATTTATTTTCCTATTTGTGAAATCTTGTGAAAATCTTACATATATTTGAGTTTTCATATTTAAAAGTTGATAAGACACCCACTCTTCTCTTTTTGGTTTTCCTACAAGAATCCAACATCCCTGGAACCTGGCATGGTGTGTGCATCTGCAGACCCAAGTACTCAGGGGGTTCAGGCAGGACCACTAGAGCCAAGAGTCTGAGAACTTCCTGGGCAATCTGGTGAGACACTGTCTCAAAGTTCCTGGGAGGGGCTTGAGGTGTAGCTCAGTTAGAATGTGTACTTAATGTTTTGCAGTGGTGACCAAAGGGAGGTAAAAGTATTTACCAAGCCAGAACATATACAAAAAGATAAATAAGCATGCTATAAAAGCCGGGTGGTGGTGACACACATCTTTAATCCCAGCACTTGGGAAGCAGAGGCACGCAGATCTCTGTGAGTTAGAGAGCAGCCTGGTCTACAGATGGAGTTCCAGTACAGCCAGAGTTACAGCAGAGAATCCTGTCTCAAAGGAGGAGGAGGAGGAATGGGGGGGCGGGGGGAGAAGAGGAAACACAGAGACTTGGATGGAGAATTCTCAGAAAGAACAACTCCACTATCTAAGGAAAGGAAGTTCTTTTATAACAGTTAAGAAGAGTTAATTGATCATATCTGGATAGATAAGTGATCATCTCTCAAACTTGCCCCCGACCCCCACCCCTCCAGACAGGGTTTCTTTGGCTCACAATAGTAACTCCAGTTCCACATGATCCATCTCCCTCTTCTGGTCTCCACAGTCACTGCATCTACAGGGTACACTTAGATGCAGATCAAACACTCATATACATGCTCCATTTCTGTACATATTTGAGAAGCAATAAACTCATAAATGACTCCCCCTTTCGGTTTATTTTCGAGACAGGGTTTCTCCGTGTAGTCCTGGCTGTCCTAGAACTCCCTCTCTAAATCAGGCTGGCCTCGAACTCTGAGATTTGCCTGTCTCTGCCTCCCTAGTACTGGGATTGAAGGTGTGTGCCGCCACCTCCAAGCAATTTATATACAATAATAAGGAAGTTGGGCTGGAAAGATGACTCAAAAGCACTTATGGCTCTTGGGAAGGATTTGAGTTCAGTTCCCAGCACCAACATCAGTAGGCTCTCAAGCACGTGGGACTCCAGCTCCCGGCGGATCCATCCTCTCTGGTCTCCATGGGTACACAAAGCACACGTTTTAAAAAATTGACCTTTAAAAAAAGAAAATATGAGAAAGCTACCTGATTATTGAAACTCAGGGTACATTGCATGTATTTGATCACCTCCCAAGTGCTGGGGGGGGGGGACAACCATCCCCCACCCCCGCTTCCTAGGCAGGCACGGCTGGTGGCTCCTGCTGCTACATATCGTAGCCTGCAGGGGGCAGTAAGCCGCGAAGTGCTCAGGCTGTTGTGGCAACCAGCCGTCCATCCTTAAGGATGGGGGCGAGGTAAGCCTCCTTCTTCTCCAGAAAGTGACGCCAAAGTTGAAAATTTCCAAACTATGTAGAAATTTGTCAAAGGGAAAGGGTGAGGAAATTAATCTCAGCTGAGGAAATAAAATGTTCAAAGGCCTCAAGCTAGGAAAGGAGAACGGAAAGAAAGTTCGTGTCTGGAGAAACAGATGCTCAAGTTTCCTAATGAATGGCTTGTTGTTTCTTCTCCTTTCAAGGAAAATGCAGAGATGTACTGGGTGTTCTCTCATCTCTTCAACAGACTGAGATGGTTTTTAAAAGATTCTCTTAAAAAAAAAAAAAAAAAAAAATATATATATATATATATATATATATATATATTCCCATGTAGCCCAGGCTAGCCTAGTTTTTACTTGTCTTACTTTACTTTACTTTTTAATTTAATTTAATTTTATTTTAGAGACATGGTCTCTCTGTGTAGCACTGCCTGTTCTCAAACTCACTACATAGACCAGATTGGCCTCAAACTCACAGAGATCTGTCTGTCTGCTTCCTGAGTGTTGGGATTATAGATATGTGTTTCCATGCCCTGCGAGGGACTCTGAATTTACTCGACTTTCTTTGAATTCCCTGGTCAAAGAAGCAGCAATATAAATTTTGGATGTCTCTTTCCAGAATGAAGCTCCCTGGGGAGGTGGGTCCTCTCCAGCTCCTGAAGCAATCTGGGCATACCTGCTGGAGCATGCATGAAGAGCCACGTCTGCCTTTCTCGCCAGTGTGTGCTCCTGGGGAGCCTACCTGGCTATGTTCTGGGATACAGAAATCTGTAAAGACACAGCTCCCACACTCAAGGAACTCACTACTAGAAAGGGCAGTAAGGAGGCAGTAAATATAGCTGATTAGAAGGGAAAGGGGGATTCTAGGTGGGCGTGTCCCTCAGAGAGGCAGAGGAGGATTGACGATAAGAAATCCAAGTGAGATACAGTGAATGGACTTCTGTAGCTCCTGACCTCTGTCTGGATCTCTATCTTGGTTCCTGAGGATACCTCTATATTTTCATTTTATTATTTTATTTATTTGTTTTTTTTGTGTTTTGAGACTGGGTTTCCTCTGTGTAGCCCTGACTATTCTGGAACTCACTCTGTAGCCCAGGCTGGCCTCAAACTCACAGAGATTTGCCTGCCTCTGGCTCCTGAGTGCTGAGACTAAAGGTGTGAGTGGCCACTACGCAGCTTATTTATTTTTAAGCAGACCAAATGTAGATTTTTAAAAGAAAAAAAAATGAGGGAAGCACTGCTGTGAGTAGGAGAGGCCTCCATGGCAAAAATGCTATTTTTCCTTTTGGGTTTATTAGCTATATAACTGTGTACACGTGTGGGGTGGGGGGGTCACGGTACATACGCCGTGAGACCACTGTATGGAGTTGGTTCTTTGCACCTTCCCATGGGCTCCAGGATCAAATGTGTGTCGGGTTTGCATGGCAAGCACTTTACCTGCAAGCCACTGCATCAATCCTGTTTTGTTACTTGAGAGAAGTTCTTCTGTAGCCCAGGCTAGCTTCCAGTTACACTATATAGCTAAGGATGACCTTGATCTTCTGACCCTCTTCCCTCTACCTGAGTACTGAGATCACAGGCCTTCATGCATATAGTGAGCACTCCCCTGAGTTATGTCTCCAGTCACCCCAAACCCCTGTTTCCCCTGTTTCACTTGAATTGAAAAAACATAAGGATCCAACAACAGATGAATTTGATTTGACTGGTTTTAGTTAAAGTAGGAAACATTCTTCATAAATTCAATGAGCTCAACTGACACCCCCAAACTTTCAAATATATTTCAAGAATATAAGAGAAAATCCTTCCAAAAATATTAGACTGCCAAAGATATATTGAAATGAACAATGATCTAATTTTCCTAGCCCTTTCTGAATATATCAGGTTAAACAAAGATGTCGCTAAGTAGAAATTTAACTGGTTAGAATTGATAACTCACTTGACAAGCCTTAAAAGGCTTTTGGCTTAACACCTCAAAAATAAAAAAGTGAATATTTTGTTTGTTCATTTAGTGCTTGGTTGCCTGTCTTTTCTCTTCATTGATTTTCTTTCTCTTCATTTAAGAGAAATTTACTCTGCATCTCCACGCTATCTTGGAATTCATTATATAACACAGGCTAGCCTCAAACTCCCAGGCCATCCTTCCTTCTGCCTCAGTTTCTTGAGTGCTGGGATGCTTGGAAAGAATGTGGATACTTCTAAAAAAAAAAAAAAAAGAAAGAAAAGAAAAAAAAGATGTATTTATTAGGCTAGAGTGATGGCTCAGCAGTTGAGAGCAATATCTGCTTTTCAGGAGGATCGGGGTTCAATTCCCAGCACTTTGACAACGTACAGCCAACTGTAACTCCAGTTTCAGGAGATCCAAAGTCCTCTTCTGGTCTCCAGGGGTACTTCACAACGTGCACCTACAAACATGAAGGCAAATCATACACATAAAAATAAAAATGAACATAAAGATCTTTTCAAAAGCACTTATTTTGTGTGAGTCTTTCACACATTCACATGCTACAAAATGCATGTGGCAGCCAGAGGACAATTTTTGGGAATCAGTTCTCTCCTCCCTTTATGTGAAAACTTGGGACTGAATTGAGATTGTCATACTTGGTGACAGCCATCTTTACCTGATAAGCCATCTAGTTAGCCCCAAAGTGTAGTGATTTTTGTAATACAGATGGGCTCCAATTCTTGCTTTCAACAATTAAAAACAAAACAAAACACTACCACCACCATCACCACCACCACCACCATCACCCACAAAAAAAAAAAAAAAAGCCAGGCTTAGTAGCCCATTCCAGTAATTGTAGCATTTGGGAGGTGAGGCCAAAGGATCAGGAGTCCAAGATTGTCCTCTTACTGTGGTGGGATAATTGAACTTATTCTCAGATATTGTAAAACTACATACACTACCTGTACATTGAAATGAACTTTAAAACATTTGCTATGTCCAGCAGCATGAGTTGCTGTAGGAAGGTCATTTTCCATAGCCTGTGAGCTGGGTGTGGATGGGTTGTGGTTTTCAGGAATGCAGAAAGAATGCTAGTTTGAGGATAAGGCAATTGATGTTCAGATTATCTTGCCCTCTGGGTCCTTCATATTAAAAGCATCTGTTTGTTTTATTGCTGATGAAAGGCATTTCTGTGGTTCCTCCTATTCTGTTCAACAAAGAGATATGGAGAGATATGTCTCTTGGCCTTGACCTTTGACTAGTGGCATCAAGGTAGGCTGGCCAGGTGTTTGGGGAGCTGGATTACAGGATTCTGTTCATTAATGCAAATAAGACCTTTGTAGACACTGAAGACCATGTGGTCATGGTCCAGTCCATCTCAGAGGCTGTCCCCTCTACCTAAGTCGTTCTGATTTACATCTTGGAGCTTGTCTTTATGTTCTTTACTGGACCAGCTTAGGAATAATTCCATCAATATCTGACCATGTGCTTTCAGTCTAACAATTAGACACGCACATGCCAAGACTAAAAAACAAGCCTCCTGGTGGTGAGAGTATAATCGGCATCACTGAACCAGAAACAGGTAGATCACCCACCAGTTTCCAAATAACTAGGTCTGCATAGGGAGCTCCAGGAGAGCCAGAGCTACAAAGTGAACCTGTCCTGTCTCAAAATGAGAGAGAGAGAGAGAGAGAGAGAGAGAGAGGTAGCGCATGTGAGAGCTGGAGAGACCACGGTTAAGATCATATACCGTTCTTGCAGAGAACTTCCCACATTAGGAAGTTCACAACCACCTGTAATTCCTTCTCCTCCAGAGGGCCTTCTGGCCTCTTATGGGGGCACTGCACTCAACTGCATAAACCCACACTCACACAATTAAAAGGAAAATATGTTTTTAAAAATCCAATTAAAAAGTTGCTGGGAATCTTAAAAATAGTTTTTGAATTATTTTCTGAATTCATTCAACCTCAAAATACACAGCAACTCAAGCTGCATGGCTACTGATTTGTTTTTTTGTTTGTATGGATCTCAGAAAATAAAAAGTGACAGCAAGTGGGCTCAGCCCTACAGAGACTTGCTGAAGCGGATCCTCTTCCTAGCTTAAGTTGTTGGGGTTGCATCTTGGTGGATGGGCGAGCGTGACCCAGCGGTGGGTGGGGTATGCTGTAGGAGGGGCGGGGCGAGTGGGGAAAGTGGGTGGGGTATGCGATAGGAGGGGAAGGGCGAGCGGGGAAGTGGATGGGGTATGCGGTAGGAGGGGCGGGGCGAGGGGGGAAGTGGGTGGGGTATGAGGTAGGAGGGAGCGGGGCGGGGCAAGTAGGTGGGGCAGAGTGGAGCCGGTCGGGGCGTCCTAGCCGTCACTCAGTATGGCCGCCTCAGGCCTCTGCACCGCGATCCCTGTGTGGCTGAGCGAGGAGGACCTGAGCTGCATTATCTGCCAAGGGCTGCTGGACTGGCCCACCACGCTTCCCTGCGGCCACAGCTTCTGCAGCCAGTGCCTCAGTAGCCTGTGGGTCACGCAGCGAGCGGGCGTGGATGGCCGTCCGTGGGACTGCCCCACCTGCCGGGAGGGCCCGTCCGCGAAGCCCACGCTACGCAAGAACCCGCTGCTGCAGGACCTGGTGGACAAGTACCGCCACGCGGCGCGCGAGCTCGAGGCTGGTCCTGAGCCCGAGCCCGCGTCGCCACACCACCCCGCGCCGCCGCCGGTAGGAAACCCGCACCGTTTAGGCAGTCCGCGCGCGCCCCCTCGGGCCTTTCCGCCTTCCCTGTCTTTTCTTCCGTGATTTTCTCAGTCTAATCTGTTTCCGGGAGAGAATCTTGGAAAAGTCCAGAGGTGTATAAAGAAGTTGAAAAGCCTGGTGTGGTGACCTCAGGGCTCCCAGAATTTGGGTGGCTGAAACTGGGGCATGTCTCACACCAGCCAGAGCTGTCTAGTAAGGTCCTGTCACAAATAGTTAAAATAAAAAATCCCATCCAACCACGGTGTGGTGCATCCTTGCATATTTCCATTTTCCCCCAAACTTCCTATGATGTCTGAAAATTTTTAGTGTGGCAGAATATTTATACCATAAAATTTGCCATTTTAACACGGTTTAATTAAATTTATTTATGTATTGAGGAGGGATCTAACTAGTGTAGACCCAGTTGGCCTTGAACCTGAAGTGAGTGATGATCTGCCTGCCTCTGCTTTCCAAGTCTGGGATTACAAGTGTGGGCCACTTGAACTCTATAATAGAGATCCACCTGCCTCTGCTTCTCAAGAGCTGGGATTAAAGACGTGTGCCACCATGACCAGCCAATCATTTGAACAGTTTTTTGAGTCTATAGTTTGATAGTATTTGCCATACCTCCAATAGTGTGAATCTGTCACCGCTGTTGCCAGAGTCATTTCATCTCCGATCACCACAAATAGGACCTAGGTACCCACAAAGCAGTAACACCAGATTCCTCCAGCCCCTGCACATTCCTCATCTACTTTATGTCTGAATTTACTTGACCTACATACATGTTTCATGTAAACAGGCCCATTTCTTGTCCTTTGTGTCTAATTTCTTTCTTTCTCATAGTGTTTCCAGGACTCATTCATGTTGTAGCATGTATCAGAACATCCTTTATGTAGCTGAGTCATATCATATGTGTGGATATATCACTTTCTAGTCGGTTTATTTAGTGATGAACAATTGAATTCTTTCTACTGTTTGGCTATTATGACTATTGCTACAATGTACGTTATCTTACAACTGAATTCCCATTTTCAGTCTTACACTTTTTCAGTTGGAGGCTGATGGGAGAGCATATGTACCAGCCATGCACTGTCCTACCAGTCCCCTCAATTAATTTTCTGTGTAGTGTTAGGTAAGAATCTAACTTCAAGCAGGGCACACGCCTTTAATCTAACTTCAAGTAGGGCATGGTGGTACCTACCTTTAATCACAGCACTTGGAAGGCAGAGGCAGGTGGATCTCTGTGAATTCCAAAGTACACAGAACAGTGGTTCTCAACCTTCCTAATGCTGCAATTCCTTAATACAGTTCCTCATGTTGTGGTGACCACCAACCATAAAATTACCTTTGTTGTAATGTAAATATTTGATATGCAGATGGTCTTAGGTGATCCCTGTGAAAGGGTGGTTCAACCCCCAAAAGGATTGGGACCCTCAGGTTGAGAACCACTGAGGTAGAGAGACCCTGTCTTAAAAACAAAACAAACAAAAGAATCTAACTTAATTAATTTGTATATGAATATACATTTTTCAGTTAGTATTTGTTGAAAAGATATCTTGCCCCTTTAAGTAGTCTTGGCATTCTTGTCAAACAGTATTTTACTGTATATCTGAATGCCTGTTTCTTGGTTCTCTATTCTTTTTCGTTGGTCTGCATGTCTGCTTTCATTCTAGTCCCTTGGTATTTATAGTTCCCTTTATTGAGTGGTGGTTCCTGGGTCCAGTTTTGGGGAACCTGAAGCCAGTTTTGCTCTTTTAAAGGTGGCAGTACAGAAAGGCACCGCAGAAGTTATCCAGGAGCTGACAGAGCTAGTGAGACAGCTTATAGACGTCGTCAGGAGCCTTCAAACACAAAGACCTAGCTCGAGG
The DNA here is from genome assembly GCA_026225945.1 of Cricetomys ansorgei. Lineage (NCBI taxonomy): Eukaryota > Metazoa > Chordata > Mammalia > Rodentia > Nesomyidae > Cricetomys > Cricetomys ansorgei. The sequence goes on along the minus strand of JAMJFZ010001898.1, from coordinate 3,042,592 downwards.
TCTGGACTGGACAGTGACCTGGCCATTCTGGGCACGGTAGGTTCAGCTGGGAAAGGAGGGGCCAGGGTGAAGGGCAGCTTCCAGCTAGAGCAGTATGAGACATGGAGTGTAATAGGTCTCAAGTTTTACCATTCTCTTTACTGCCATGTATGGGTGACTGGAAATCTGGCATGCTGGACATGAGTTAATAGAAGCTTCAAGGAGGCTGGAATCCATCCTTTCTACTCTACCGAATCAACTCTCTCTAAAACCAACAGGCTCTAGGTAAACCCCACAGATTTGAATGTCCTTATCTTCAGTGACCTTTAAATTTGCTTTAAAGATGTATGTATCTCATGTGTATGGATGTTTTGCCTACATTTATGTATGTGCACAGTGTGCATGCCTGGAGCCTATAGAGGTCAGAAGAGGGTATTGGATCCCTTGGAATCAAGGTTACAGATAAGGGTGAGCCATTATGTAAGTTCTGGGAACTGAACTCAGGTCCCCTGCAAGAAAAACAAATGCTCTTAACTGTCAAGCTAATTCTCCAGCCCCATTTAGTGACTTAAAAAAATTAATTTATTATTGTATGGAGGGAAGAGTATGTGTATGTGCAGGGGACGGTGTGTATGTACAGGGAGAGTGTGCGTGTGCAGGGGAGGGTGTGTGTGTGCAGGGGACGGGGTGTGTGCAGGGGAGGGTGTACATGTGCAGGGGAGGGTGTGTAGAGGAGAGGGTGTGAATGTGCAGGAGAGGGGGTGTGTGGAGGTCAGAGCACGTTCAGGAGTTCTTCTCTCCTCCACCATAGGTTCCAGGGATCTAACTCAGGCATCAGGCTTGTGCAACAAGCACTCTTACCAGCGGAGCCATCTTGCTAACACCCACCTCCTTTTGAGACGGGATTTTGCTGTGTTGGCCAGTCTAGCCTTCAACATGAACTCATGGTCCTCCCAAAATGGCCTCCTGGTTATCACCATGTCTCTCAGTCTCCAGGCTGCTTTCATTTGATTTTGTTTCATGAGACAGGATCTCTAGCCTAGGCTTGCCTTGAACTCAGTATATAATGAAAGTTGGCCTAGAACCCCTGATCCTCCTTCCACTGCTTTCTTGCTTCTCATCTTTTCCTCTTGGGTATCTCAAACACAGCAAAACGCCCCACACTGCTTTTCCTCTGTGGATTCCATCACAGCGTTGGTCTTATTCTTCCAAATACACAAGCCAGGAGCCTGGAACTCATGTCATTTCCTCTGCTCTAACCTGCAGCAGCACACTGTGACTTGGAGGCGTCCAAAGTATCTTCCACATCTGTTCACCTCGATCTCCTCTGAGAAGTCTCTAGTCCAAGCCTATGACGATCTCTTGCCTGAACTGTTATTGTAGCAAATATTCCACTCTATTTTAATCAGCTTTCTTCACACAAATGTAACTGTGTAACTCATCTGCTTGAAATACTCTGATGATGATGTCTGGTTTAGCTGTTGGGTGTTCACCAGAGAAGACTGCTCGGACATGGATTTAAGCCAATAGAAAGTCTTTATTAGCTAGATAGCGACTACACTGGGTGTTTTGGATCCCAGTGTAGTCCTGAGCCTTTCTCAGGATGAGCTTTTAAGCACAAAAAACATGTTGACATACTTCAGTTATGTTAGCCAGAGGCAGAACTACAGAAGCTAAAAAGCAAGATTAGTACATTTTGAGAGTTTCCCTGAACGATAGGGAGTTTGATGGATTAGGCCTTTGTTTTAGTTTTGGCAGGTGGTGCTGTCTACATGCTGAGTCTTACAGCCTGAGTGGCACTTACATCATGGAGTCAGTTGTGCTGAGGTCTCAGGGCCTACTGAGGACTGGGGCCCTGTTCCATTAACCTGAGACAACCAGCTTTTTAAAGCTAACCAGTTTATTTTAGCTCACTGCTTACAGGAGTCCAGTGGCAATGGCAGGGAACATGTGTAGAGCAGAGCCTCACAACCTCATGGCCAGGAAGCAAAGGAGAGAAAGAGGAGGGAAGGAGTGGGATCATGCCCCCAGTGGCCTAAAGACCTCTTACTGTACTCTGCCTCCCAGTTACAGCTCACAGTTACAGTAGTACTAGATGGGGAGCCATGTGTGATTCAAACTGTAGCAGAGTCGTTTGTTTGGGATTAAGATGCAAGTCCCCCAAAACCAACAAACCCATATAGGATCCTATGCCTGTGTCCTCTCCTGACTCATCCCTCTTGACTTTCTGGCTTGGTGTACTCTAGCCACCCAAGCCATATCAGATCCTAAGGATGTTTTGTTTCTTCCCACTCTGGCAGCATCACCTAGAGGATGACTACTCTTCCTTCATACCCTCAATTATCACTCTCTGGGAAAGAAGCCTTCACTGATTTCCTTGAATGAGTCAAATTCCCTATCAGAGGCTCTTAGGATTGTTTCCCTATGTTTAGGACTCTCTATTTATTTATCAGTTATTACAGCTACAACCTTCTGATTTGTGCACTCAAAGAAAATATCAGGTAACCTCTTTTATTACTGTCGGTCTATTCTATTGAAGTAGGGTCTCTCTCCCTGAACCTGGGGCATGTTGAAACCAGCAAACCACAGTGATTTTCCTGTTTCTCTTGAAACTGATATTATAAGTATTGTGCCATGGTTGGGGAGATGAGATTACTTTGACTTAGCAGCCTAGCTCCAGGTTTAGTGAGAGACCCTGTTTCAAGGGAATAAAGTAGGGAGAGCTAGAGCAGGAAACCTGGATATCCTTTTCTATGTGCACATACAGCACACACACACACACACACACACACACACACACACACTACACATACACAAAAAGTATATAAAATAAAATTAAATTTAAAAAAAGGATCTTATAGACTGAGGATGCAGCTTAGTAGTAGAATTCATTCATGAGGTTCTGGATTTGATCCCTAGCATCACAAAAAATAATAAATAATAAATCTTATGCAAAAAGAGCTGGAGAGATGGCTCAGCAGTTAAAAGCACTTGTTGCTTTCCCAGAGGACCTGGGGTTGATCCTCAGCACCCAAATGGTGGCTCACAACCACCTATAACTCCATTTCTAGGGGATTTGATGTCTTCTTCTGGCCTCAGGCACCAGGCGTGCATGTGGTACACATACACAAAAACAGACAAAGTACTCATACACGTAAAATAAAAGGAAAGAAATCTTTAAAAGTTTTGTGAATCAGGTGGTGGTGGTGGTGCACGCCTTTAATCCCAGCACTCAGGAGGCAGAGGCAAGTGGATCTCTGAATTCAAGGCTAGCCTGGTCTACAGAGTAGTTCTAGGACAGCCAGGGCTATACAGTGAAACCCTGTCTTGAAAAACCAAAAAAGTGGAAAAAAAATGCTTGAACATTATAATTTTTGTTTTGTTTGAGTTAGAATCTTACTCTGTAGCCCAGGTTAACCTTGAACTCACACCAAACCTCTTGCTTCAAGACTCTCAAGTGCTTGGATTACAAGCATGAGCCACCATATCCTGCTAGGAGAATATTGTTTACTTGTTTTTATGTATATGGATGTTTTACTTGCATGTGTGATTGTACCCACATCAATGTCTGGTGCTTGTGGAAGCCGCCATGTGGATGCTAGGAACTGAACCCAGGTTCTGGAAGGGCAACCACTGCTCCTAACTGCAGAGCCATCTCTCCAGCCCCTAATTTAAAGCCTGTTTAGACTTAAATGAAAAGCTGTAGATAGAAGGTGGAGCTTGAGTGTATTCAATGAGTTCTGTAGCTGGCTTTTGTTTACTTGTTATTTCCTGATTGGTCAACAGGCTTCTTCCTCTGAGGAGGAGCACTCCTTGGGTTCTCCAAAGCTAGTGACTTCCTCTGAGACGAAAATTCAAGAGATCCTCCATAACCTAGAAGAAATTCAGGAAAAGCTACAAGGGAGTGTCACACAGAAAGAAGCTCCTGGAGAAGAAACTCAGGGTGAGCTGATGGGATATGTGGAGCAGGACTGACTAAGGAAGTTAGGCATGGCCAAGTGCCCCTGGCTTTGTTTTCTGGGGACAGGACCCAGAGCATGGTCACTTTTCGCTGTGGTCATGTAAGTTGAGTAGGAGTGGGCTGAGATATGGTTGTGGCCGTGTACATTTTGAGACATGAACTCAAGGTAGTTTCTGTAGCATAGGCCCCCAAGTAAAGCAAAACTCACATTTTTAAGTCTTGTGAACCCTGACCCCAGCTTTTGCTCATCTTTGCTTTTGTCCTAAGGATATTGGGTTTAGGCTGATTGGACTTTTTGTTTTCATTTTTACTTACATACGTTGTAGTGGTGGTGGGCATGTGGAGGGTTAGGACGGAGGTCGAAGGACAACTTGCAGAAATTGGTTCTCTCCTTACACCGTGTGTGAGCTGGGCATCAACTCAGCTGGGCTTGGCAATAGGTGCCTTTACCTGTTGAATCATTTCTCTGGTCCTTGTTTTCATTTTCTTCTTAGATTTATTTTATGTGTATGGGTGTTTTGCCTGCATGTATATCTATGTACCACCGGTATGTCAGAAGAAGGTGAGGGCATCTGATGCCCTGGTACTGGAGTTAGGGATGGTTGTGAGACAATATGTGAGTGCTGGGACCAAATCAGGCCAGCTAAGTCAAACAGGACCTGAGAGGGGGAGTGAGAATTAAGGAGAAGACGGAGACAAGAGACAGATTTGGGAGGGCCTACAGTGAATACTGCAGCCCTGAGTTTATTTAGTACAGCCTATTTATACGCTGCTCAACGTGTGAGAAACAGAACCCACAAGTAACGCAAACAATAGCTGACATTTACCCAGGAAGCCTGCTGTTATCTTAACATCCTCCCTCCCAAGGCCAAAGAATGCCCAGCTCCTCGCCCTGGGCTCCGAGTGCACCTCCTCCTGCATCAGCAGATCAACCAGCTTGATGATTCTGCAAAACATCCTGCTTTGCAGGCAGTGTGCTCAAGGACAAGGAACATTCAGCTCCTTTTCTCACGGCTTCCGACACTTTCCAGAACCTAATATATCTAGTAGGTAAGCTGTAGCCATCTATTAAGTCTGGCAATATAGTAATAAAGATACATGAGACCTTTTTAAAGGTACAAGCCTGACAGACCTCAGCAGAGAACGCAGCACGCCATCTTCCAGCTTCTACTGCTTCCTCTGTCCCAGCAGTTTATTCTTATCTTAAAAGAATCTCATTGCTCTCTCTTAGAAGTCTATTTGTATGATCAAAGAAATACAATGGGTTTGCTCAAAACCTTTGGCCATCAGGGTGTATCCACGTTTATAGTGGGGTACCATCCAATACAAATGGGGCCAGACCACATCCTGTCCAAGCCATGTCCACTTTATAGTAAGGCAACTACTGGACAATTATGAGAGGCCAGGCCATGTCCTTTGCTGCCTCCAGCCTGTTGGAGTATCCAAATGACCTCTTTATCAGCAACTCTGTTACAATGAGCTAATGGGAATGGCTATATTTATATTAGAAAGCAGGCTGTTTCAGGTATAGAAATTACATCCTGCCAGGCTTCAGGCAGCCAGTGCAATGATTATTTTCAGTGAATATAATATCTGGAGATATGTTCAAATATACTGCAACACTAAGCAGTTTGGTTTATATTCAGAAAGTATAACTTACTAAAACTTATCTCCTTAAGTTTTCAATGTTTAAAGCTTTGCCTGGTGATGAATGTGTATAATTCTAGTACTTAGGAGCTAGAAGCAGGAAGATCAGTTCAAGGTCATCCTCAGTTATATAGTGAATTCAAGGTTAGCTGTGATACATGAGACTGCTTCAAAAAACAAAACAAAAATTTTAAAATTAAATGAAAATTTACCAGTATTTCAGTAGTTATACATCATTTTTAAAGATTTATTTTTATTTTTATTTTATGTATGTATATATGTGTGTGGCCATGGGAGGATATGTGCATGTGAGCGCAGGTGCTTATGGAGGCCAGAAGAGGGGTTGGATTCCTTGAATCTGGAATCAGAGCCCTTTGTAAGCCAATCTGTCATAGGTGCTGAGAAATGAATTCAGATGCAAGAGCAGTATGTGCTCTTAACTGCTGAGACATTTCTATAGAACCTATAGGTGAAACATTTTGAAAATATTGTTTAAAATTATTTTAAAGCCGTATGTGGTGGCTCATACCATTAATCCTGCTTTGGAGGCAAAGGCCAGAAGATCTCTGGAAGTTGGAGGCCAGCCTGGTCTATATAGTAAGTTCAAGGCTAGCCAGAACTACATAATGAGACCTTGTCTCAAAACAAAACCAAAAAAAATCCCCACCAAATTAATATAGTTTGCATGTATGGGTATTTTGCCTACAAATATATTGTGCAGCACGTGCATGTTGGATCCCCTGGAACTTGTAGCAGTACATCCACGGTGTCACTTAGCAAGGAAAACATGTGCGGGGGTCCTGGAGGTCCAGCTCTGGCCCCCGCGAAAATGGGGGTTCTTTCTTCCACGAAGGATGGGTAAACCCCAAAGAAACACGAGACAGTCTTGGTGGCTGTTGAAACCGCACGAGGCCTTTTTATTAAATGAACTTGGCGCACGCGGCGGCTTGGGACAGGTGCGGCGGCTTGGGGCGGCTGCCGCGCACGGGCGGGAGATGTGGGCAAGAGGCGAGAGGGCAAGAGGGCAAGAGAGCAAGAGAGAGCGACCCCCGCCCAGGGCTTTTATTGGGGTCCCCTGGAGCCCTGGTCTTGGGCTATTTTGATTGGTTCCTCAACCTCGTCGGTCAGGTGTGGGGGTAGCCACCTGCACCTGAGATGCAATGGTGCCTGGGTATTCTGGGGAAGAAAGAATCCCTGCTGAGTAGTGGGGAGAAGCTGCTAATAACTACTAACTTAGGGGAATTTTCTGGGTTTTATATTTCTTAAATCTTTGCAATAAACCTGGGTTGCTTTATTGCAATTTACTTCTGGATAGCATGGCTGTGTTCCATTCCAGCCCACAGTAGCCAGCTCAGGGATTGATTTTGCTATTACTATTGGCTTATACAGATCTTATTATTGATGAGAGAACATATGCCACCGTACAGTGAAGACAAAAAAGGAGCAAGGCAGTTAGGGAATTCCAGTTCCCGGCAGTGAATTCGCTTCAGGAACCTTGTCAAGCTAAAGCATTTCATAGCCTGGGAAACCTGGGCCCCAACAAACATGGAAGCATTTTCATAGTTGCAAACCTTGTCAGACCTCAGCAGAGGGAGCCACTATCATGGCAAGTGCCATTCTGGACAGTGGAACCTGAGCCTCTCATCTCAGGGGTTTTTATTGATACCTAAGCTCTTCAGGTGTTCTGTTGATACCATGTGCAGATCATGAGGAATCAAACATCTTTTACATAAAGCCAACACCTGCAGACTATATAAACACCAAGATCTAGGTAGCCCTTCATCCAACAATGCATAAAATTACTGTTTTAAACAAAAATAAAAATAAACTTTTGCAACAGGAACTAGAGTTATGGTTTTGAGCTACCACATGGATGCTAGGAATCGAATTCAATTGAGCCATTGCTCCAATCTCCTATCTGTATTTTTTTAAATTGTCGTAAAACTTATTTTACCAAATATGCTGGGTTGTTTTATGTCAACTTGACACAAACCAAAGTCATTTAAGAGGAGAGAACCTCAATTGAGAAAGTGCCTTCATAAGATCAGCCTGTGGGCAAGCCAGTAAGCAGTACCCCTCCATGGCTCCTCCCTCCAGGTTCTAACCCTGTTTGAGTTCTTGTCCTGACTTCCTTTGATCTGTGATAGGGAAGTATAAGCTGAACAAACCTTTCCCTCTCCAACTTGCTTTTGGTTATAGTGTTTCATTACAGCAATAGTAACTCTAACTAAAACACCAAATTTTCTTAGTTAGCCATTTTTAAGTGCAGCTCAGCCAACTTTAATTATATTTACATGGTTGTACAACCAATCTTGAGAACTTTCTCATCTTGCAAATCTGAATCTTTAGTCCCATCAGATAGCTCTGTATTCTTCCAGTCTCCAGCCTCTGGCAATTGTGGTTCTACCTCTTTTTTATTTTTTATTTTTGGTATATGTATGTTTTGAGGGAGGGATTAAAAGCAGAGCTTCATGCATGCCAGGCATGTGCTCTACCATTGAGTTCCACCCTCAAGCCCCAGTGTTTGTCTCTTGTGACTATTTTATTTCATTTAGAGTAACATTCTTCAGGTTCATTCATATTGTAGCGTGTGTCAGAATTCTTTTTTATAAAAAGTCTGTTGCCAGATTTTGAATAATTATTTATTCATTGATGGACACTTGAGTTGTTTCAATATGAAGTGAATTTTGAGACTGCCTTGTAATCCAGTCATGGTGGTGCACACCTGTAATCCTAGCACTTAGATGGTGGAGGCAGGAGAATAAAGGGTTTAAAGCCATCATTGACTTCTTGGTGAGTTTAAGGCCAACATGGATTACATAAGACCCTGTCTATAAACAAGCAGAGAGAATGGCTTCTGATTGGCAGCTCTCCTGCTCCTCCTGCCCTAAGTTACCACAGCCCTCACCCTAGATAGTCTTTCATCTCCATCTGGGCCTTAATTTTGCTCTTTGCTGCTGTCACAAGGTACAAAGTAGGGGGTTGGGGAGATATCTCAGTGGTTAAAGCATTTGTTGCACAAGTGTGAGAACTGGAGTTTGGATCCCCAGAACCCTTATAAATGCCAGGTGGGTGTGGCAGCCCATCTGTAGTTCCAGCCTGAGAAGGCAGAGCTGGCCGATCCCCAGAGCAAATTGGCCAACAACACTTAACCACACAGACAAGCTCTGGGTTTGATTGAGAGAGCCAATCTCAGTGAATCAGGTGAAAGAGTGTTTGATGGTGATTCTCAGCATTGATATCAGGCCTTTACATGCACCCATGCACACACACACACATGCACAAGCACCTACACATTCAAAAATATGTATATACATATGCACACAGCACATACACAAGAAAATGAAAAAAGGATACAAATGGGGGAAGATTTCATCTTTGCCATGCTACAGGGTTTCCCTCACTTTCTCTGATCCTGCCTTCCCATGGTCATTACAGTTTAGAATATATAATTGTTTAAGTTGATAGTTAAACTTTGGAACATGGAGAGGGAGTTGGAGTGGCAGCAGTTGACACGAACTTTACATGAGCTCAGGTTACCTGGCTTATGTAATAACCATTTAGGGTAGGGTGCTTGTTTGGAGGTTCTAGCAGAGGAGTGCAGCTACTCATATACCCTTGACTGAAGACCTGTCCTCCTCTATTCAGGGAAGGTCCTCCTCTTTGACCAAGCATGCAGCTTCGGGAGGGAATCACATGGAGTGGTGAGGGAGGAAAGGGATACCCGTCTACCCAGCCAGATCAGCCCATCAACACTGGTGATCAATGGGGTGACATCTGTGGCAGCCAGATGGACCTCACATCCTGTTTAGGGTGTTGGCATGGGGGTTGTGAGTATTCTGCATATGGGGGTGCTGCAATCTCCTAGAACTGTATTGATTTATTTGATAAATAAGTATAAAACATTTTTCTGTCTATTAGGCTTATGTGTCTAAATGCTTAGAACATAGAGATGAACAAGATCCCTGCTAGCAAAGAGTTTGTTTTTTTATGGGGAAACAGAAAAAAAGAGAGTCCTACAATGATAACATGGGGCTGCATATACTTGGTCTGAATGCGGTGTCTGCATGACCCAGACACCCAGAAATGTGCTAATGGGAAAGAGTGCAGGCCTGTGCCCATATCATGACAGTTGGATACCTTCGGTTTGCCTTTTGCTAACAGGGCTTCCTCCTCCAATTACTTTTTTTTTTTTTAACTCCTAGAAATGCCATCTTCTTCCTCATGCCTGATGCCAGACCAAAGATGTCCTGTACCCAGGAAAGCTTCTCAGTTTGCCCTATGTAAGTATGAGGTCCACTCAAAACTTACCTACTACAGCTGGGATATAACTCAGTAGCTCGAATACTCAGTAGCATGCACAAGACCCTGGGTTCAATTCTCAGCACTACATAAACCACGTGTGATGGTACATGCTTGTAATCCTAGAACCTGGGAGGTAGAGGCAAGAGGATCAGTGTTTCAAAGTTATCCTTAGTTACATAGTGAGTTTGGGGCCAGCCTGGGCTATAAGAGACTTAGTCTGAAAAAACAAATAAAACTACTTATAGGCAGCATGCAGGAGCTACAAGAACGTGCCGTGCCCATTCCTTGCTGTGGAACCTAATCTTTCATTTTTTACTCTTGGACTTTTCCCGTAGACTAGATCTCTCGGTCTGGAGAGGTTAATGTAAAAGCAAAGAGCGTTGGGAGTCTAAGATTCCAGGCTCAGCAAGGTTGTTAAGCACCTAGATTCCAAGCAGATGCTGGACGTCCATGCTGGTACCATCAGTTAAAGCCTCCTGTTTGCTCCCCAACCTTATATATACTGTTGCCACAGGCTAGATGGTCTTTAAGAGCGCATGTCCCCTGGAGCTCTGTTAGATAGCTGTACAAGCCTGGAGAAGTCAGCTCATAGGGCCTCAGTTCTCTTATCATCGAAATGGTAATAATAAACTGATAGAATTGCATTACATCTATGTGAGGAGAGAGGGTTGCGGGTAGGGGTAGAAGTGCCAGGAGTAGAGAAGACGTGGTATTCAAGTATTAGCACTTAACAATAGTGGCCTGGGAGTATGGTTGTGCAAGACTCTGGGTCTGATTCCCAGCACTAGACAGACAGATGGGGGTGGGGAAGAGAAGGAAGGAAAATATTATATACAGATGAATAACACATAGACCCGATAGCCATGGTCATGCTCATAAGGCATAGGTATTGAGAAGAACAAGAATGACTTTGTACTGCATAGGATTCAGAGATAGCTTCCTAATGGGAGGTAAAAAATAAAAGCAGGAAGCTAGGCAGTGGTAGTGCGTGCCTTAAATCCCAGCACTTGGGAGGCAGAGGTGGATCTCTGTGAGTTTGAAGCTAACCTGGTCTACAAAGTGAGTTCCAGGACAGCCAGAGTTACAACAGAGAAACCCTGTCTTGAAAAACAAAACAAATAAACAAAAAACCAAATCAAATAATAATATTAATTAATTAATTAATAAAAGCAGGAATAGGGTACTGATAATACAACATGAAGGTTATATAGAGTAACTACAAACATTACCCTAAAAGATAAAATGCTACTTTTTTGCTGTAAGTATATGACTTCCACATGGGTAGTCAAAAACTGACTATCCATAACTAGAGGGATGACTCAGCGGTTAAAAGCACTGGCTGCTCTTCCAGAAGACCCAGGTTTGATTCCCAGCACCCTCTTTGTGGCTCACAGTGGTCTGGAACTCCAGTGCTAGGGAGTTAAACACCCTATTCTTGACTCCGTGGGCACTGCATACATGTGGTGCACAGACATACATGCAGGCAAAACACCTATACATAATAAATAAAAAATGAAAAAAAAATTGACTGTCCATGTTCTTGTGGTTTTTATTTCTTTCCAGGGGCCATCAGTCCAACCTTTGACTTGAGGAGCCTCTCCTGTAACCTGGAGGTTTCCAACAATTGCCGGACAGTGACTGTGTCTCACTGTCGACAGCCCTATGTTTGGAGTCCCGAGAGATTTTTAATTAGCCAGGTCTTATGTTCCCCAGCCCTTTCTTCTGGGCAGAAGTACTGGGAAGTGGACACTAGGAACTGCAACCACTGGGCTGTTGGGGTGGCTTCTTGGGGCATGAAGCGTGACCAGATGCTGGGAAGGACTACGGATTCTTGGTGTATAGAGTGGAAAGGACCTGGCCAGTTCTCAGCCTGGGCCATGGTGAAGAAAACTGACCTTCACTTAGGCCGCCCTGAGGTTGTGGGCGTGTGGTTGGACCTTGAGTTGGGGAAGCTTGCCTTCTACTCTGTTGCTGATCAGGAGAGGCTTCTGTATGAGTGTGAGGTCTCTGCTGCCTGTCCTCTGCATCCTGCCTTCTGGCTATATGGCTTAAGTCCTGGAAACTACCTGGAAATAAAGCAAATAAACTCATGAAACTTTCCCTTGGGTAGGAACAGAGCTTCCTGGTCTCTCTATTTTTGAGCAACTAGAGAATTCCACTTAAGGAAACTGGATATGGTAGTACATACCTGTAATCCCAGCCCTCCTTGGGAACTAGAAGCAGGAGGATCACTGCAAGCTTGAGGCCAGCCTGGTCAACAAATGGAGGTTCAAGCCCAGCTTGGACTACATGGTATGACTTTGCCCGCTTTTGAAGTTGTTCTTCAAAACTGTGTGTTGGACAGGATTAACTAAACAGGTTTGAGATCTTTGAACCTTGGGCATTTCAGAGAAAGAGCTGGCCTGGAATGTCTCCTGAAGGTGACCTTTAAGGCCTTAGAATAGCCTGCCTATTAAGAGGGACTTTCGACCATTCTCTATCCCTTTGGCCTCATCTGGGACTGTTGGTCCAGTTAGCCTTGTGGCTAACGAGTCACATTTATATGACTGACCTACCCCCCCAGTTAGCTGACATACACTATATATGTCCCATGTACTACTGTTGGGAGGGGGGAGCACTGTCCTTGTGACTAGTAAGAGGGAGCCTGGACACTACCTTCTGTACCTTTTTCTATTGCTCATTTTATTCTGTGGCCTCTCAATTGTAATAAACTGAAATCATGTGTATCACAGCTGTGCTGAGTTCAGTGAGTCCTTGTACTGACCTTGGAAGCAGAGTGGCCTTAGGGACCTACAAACAGAGGGCTAGATGTTACTTAGTAACTGCTGTTCAATAACAGTTCCATGAATTTAGTACTTTAACATAATACACTGAGCTTGGCAGTAGAAGTGCATGAATTTAATCCTGGCACTCAGGAAGTAGAGGCAGGTGGATTTCTGAGTTTGAGGCTTGCCTGGTCTACAGAGTGAGTTCCAGGACAGCCAGGGCTACACAGAAAAACTCTGTCTCAGAAAACAATAACAAAAAATTAGAATAAATCATACACCATACATGCACTGACCACAGACAGACTTCTTGTCATTATTTCCTAAGTGGAATTACCTGAAGAAATTATATAATTTTAAACATTATAAGTGAGTGTAAGAAGATGTAATTAGGTTATATTAAAACATCATGAATGAAGAACTTGAGAATCCTCCAATTTTGGTATAACTGAGAAGTTCTGGAAACAACCCTGTCTATAATGAATGACAGCTAAGCATATACATTTGTGTGTGTGTGTGTATATATATATATATATATATATATATATATATATATATATATTTTCATTACAGTCTAGGGGTATATTTAATTCTGGTGATTTTTCAGGAGTAAACAAAAATTACTAATTTACTGTCCATAGATTGTTTTTAATCCCACAAATGTCCTGTGACCTACACGGTTTTGAGAATCACTGGTTGATATATCTAAGTCAGCAAAAAATGTTAATGTTCCTAAGGTGATTAAAAATTATACTCGTTTGCCTTCTAGAGTTCATGGTGTTGTGGGCAGGCTAATCATTTTGCCCTTGGGAAAATAATGAAGTCAGCAAATAAATTCCAGGTTCAATATGAGCTGTTAGCCATGACATGCAATGAATGCTTTACCAGCATGGCTTCATTCTCAAAGAAAGCCCATGAGATAGCTGTTTTACAGATGAAGTTTGTGCATTCAGAGGCTTGTTTAGTGCTGAACAGCTGGAGAAGAAGTTGGAGAAGAAATGTAGAATTCAGAGTCTGTTCTTTTAACTGCCTAAGAAAATTCAGGCCATTTGGTGGTGGAGGGAAATGATCAGATAGGTTTCTCAGTATTGATTTTCTCTTAATCAAGAGCCCTTGTGGACTGGGACACACAGGAGCATGAGAAAAATCAGAAGAAAACTCAGTGTGTTCCAGTTCACAGATGATGTTTTGTCTGAAAAGTTTCTTCCAATAGTCATGAACAAGTCCCATTAATAATTAATTGTACTGAGTGATAGACCTCAAGCCAGATCAGACAGAGAATTTATGCTCTAGAGACTGACCCTTGGGATGTAAAACCACAGTTCTCATCTTAAAGAGAATGAGATAGTTTATTCTGGAGCCATTTTGAGTGACCATGGCCCAAGAACACAGATTTAGGTTACCCCAAATTTCATGTTTCAACGTGGAAGCAGTTTCACAAAGTTTTTATAGTTTTACAGAAAGAGAAAGTCATAAATCAAGATGAGTTTAAAATACATTTGTGGGTACTTGGGAGACATAGGTACTCAGAGATGGTGGAAACTTTTCTATAGACTCAAGATGCTATCTCATGGCATCCTTGGCTTTTGGATTGGCAGAAGGTCATTGCCTCCTAAGCCAACAGATTCTAAAAGGTTTTTAATCTATTGTCACAAGATGTTGTTCAAAGGAGGGCAAGGAATGGCTGTTCTAGAGATCCAGAATTTAGTCCACAGTAAGGTATTTAACCTCTAGACCTACAACATTCCAGGCTCTCCACAGTACTAAAATGCTGATCAGCCAATCAGTGTCTGCAGACACAGATTCCTTTCAGGAGTTTTCTTTCACAGGACCATGTAGAGGACATGGATGTTTAAACAATGATGGAAGATCAACATTGCTGAAAGCTTAGAGTATATTTACTAGATACCAAGGTATTGGACTTTTTTGCTCCTCCAAAAGAGGCTTGGTAGGAAAAGCAATAAGCCTTCTTAAAGAAAAAAAAATGAAGAGGAGCACCACAGGCTCCTAGTGGCACAGTATTACAATCTCGGCTACTTGAGAGGCTGAGGCAGGTAGATTGTAAATTCAACATTGGTTTGGGTTACAGAGTAAGTTCAGGGCCAGCCTGGGCAATGCAGTGAAGCTCTACTTCAAAAAAGGAGAGGCAAAAAAGACTAAGGCTATAACAAGACTCTGTGTCAATCCCAGTGCTTAGAGAGAGGGGGGGGAGGGAGAGGGAGAGGAGGGAGAGGGAGAGGAGGGAGAGGGAGAGGGAGAGGAGGGAGAGGGAGAGGAGGGAGAGGGAGAGGGAGAAGAGGGAGAGGGAGGGGAGGGAGAGGGAGGGGAGGGAGAGGGAGAGGAGGGAGAGGGAGAGGGAGACGGAGAAGGGGCGGGACAAAAAGTGAAGACAAGGCAGAGGATGGGTACTTCTTTGGGTTTAGCTTGAGAGCCGGAGACAGATAGGTCTGAAAGGTGGGACTGAAGCCAACCCAAGTTTTATTTGGCCTCTTGCCCAGGCCTGTGAGGAACTTAAGAATCAGAGATGAAGCCCTTGTCCGGCCCAATGTCAGTCATCTTCCTGGCATACTATCTCTTTTCCCCAGCAGGCCTGCCTACTAGCCTAGGATGTTGCACCCTCCTGGGACTCAAGAGAGAGGTTGTGTTGCTGTTTTGCAAGTTCTTCCTTTGATAGGCATAAAAGATAGATCCTCTTATCTCTAGGCAGAAGCACTTTGCTCTGACTTCTCAATGGGCACTGCAGGGCAGTGGCATAGAGGCCGACCTGTGAAAGGAAAGCTCCCCTTTAGCACACTGGAGTAAAATTCCATCAGTGCTGTCCACCTGCCAACGTGTCCTCTTGGCTTCACCCAGTCTATTTAATACACTCTAATAAATCTGATATCCCTACAGTAAGTTTCATTGCCAATGATTGTGTTTTGTTGCTGTGTATTTTATCATGGGATTTGCTCCTCAGACTCTTGAGAGGTAGACAGAAGTTACTTCCCTCAGCTGGGTGTGGTGGCACATGGCCCTGGGAGGCGGGGTTGATGGGAGAGCCAGGAAGAACTTTGAGTTCAAGGCCAACCTGGTCTATATATTGACTTCCAGGACTGCCAGGGCTACCTGGAGTCACCATGTCTCAAAAACAAAACAAAAAAAGGAGTTATTTTCCTCTGGATTTATTTTATATTCAGTATTTAAATATCATTTACCATGTATCAGGCAGTATTCTTATGTATTTCTCATTATATAGGATAATTTAATTTTCATAACAGTCTCACATAATATATCCAATTGTTATTTATATCTGGCATCTGAGGCAGCAGAGAGGTTAAGAATTTGACTAATGTTCAGCAGGTAATTGGCAGAGTTGACATTCAGAACAAAGCAGGGCAACTCCGAATTTCCTGCTCCTAACCTAGATCTGTGCTTTTTACATTTTATTTTAATTTTATTTTTTGGTTTTTCAAGATAGGGTTTCTCTGTGTAGTCCTGGCTGTCCTGAAACTCACTCTGTAGACCAGGCTGGCCTCGACTCAGAGAGATCCGCCTGCCTTTGCTTCCCTATTGCTGGGATTCAAGACGTGCGCCACCACCGCTCGCAAAATAATACATTTTAAAAACAGACAAACCAACAAACAGGATGATGGGTTCAGGGGCGTGAACACACTGGGAGCCAGTCACCTCGTTCAATACAGCCTTTCTGACAGGTAAGTCCAACAGTGTGGACACCAGGTAGGCACATCACCTACCCTCCTAGACCTTACGGTAGTGAGAAGATCCCTGCTCTGAGGCACTACCAAGCTCCTGCATAGTGATCCCAGACAAGGAACTTCCGTTCTTAAACAAGTGGGATCCGATCCTGGCAAAGTCCGGCGTGCGGCGGGAAAACCTCCCGGGCTTGTGCTGCCGCCAGCCTGGCCCACAGGGGGCGCTGTTCCAGCCTCGAGAGCGTTCGCGTTCCGAAAGCGCGTGTCCCTCGCCGCCCGCCGTCGTCCGCGCCGCCGCGCCCGCCGCTGCCCGCGTCCGCGGAGCCGGAGGAGGTGGAGCTGGCTCGTCCGGGCTCCAGAGCGGAGCGGCAGCGGAGAGATCGGTGCAGCCAGTCCGGGCGGCCTCAGCTCGGGCGCAGAGGCCTGAAAGGCTGGCAGGGGGCCGCGGTAGCGCGGGGAGAGCCGCGCCACGGGCTGGGCGCTCCCGGCGTGAGGCGTGCGCTCCATGCGTGCGGGCCGAGCGCGGCCCCTGCGAGCCTCAGACATGAAGAAAGACGTGCGGATCCTGCTGGTGGGAGAACGTGAGTCCGCGCCCTGCCGGGCCTCGCAGCCCCGGAGCCCACCTCAAGCCTGCCAGCCCCTCCTCGCTCCCCTTCCCGGCATCTGCCCGGTCCCTAGGTGCTCCCCGCAGGCCTCGTCCCCTTCAGTCCCTAATGCCCGACCCTGTCGCTGCGAAGGTCCTCGCCTTCGCCTCCTCCAGTCCTTTCCTCTGGGGCCTCTGCGTTTCTCGGGCTCCCTCCTGTCGGACCCTCGTCGCCTGTCACTCACTGCCTCACAGATGTTGGAACAGGCAGACAGCACTTGGGACTGCGGGAATCGGCTCCCGGGGACTCTAGGGGGAGGAGGAGTGCAGAACTAGTCGACTTGTGGGCAAGGTCAGGTTTCTGGAATTTTTTTTTTTTTTTCCTCTTTTCACTTGCAACCTTTGCGGCTACTACATGGGCATTAAGAGAGAGCGTTGGGTTGCTTGTGTAGCTCAGTAGCAGAGCTCTAGCACTTGGCACGCATAAAGATCTGGGTTTAGTCTCCAGCATCAGGGAGAAAAAGACAAAGAGTTTAAGATAGCGTTTTTGTCGTGTCCTCCCCACCCCGTACTTGTGCTTCGCGATGGACTAACTCCTGGTAATTGCGTTATTTCCACAAAAATTTACTCGCAACTTCAAGTTAATATGAATACTAAGTGAGCGGTACTCAACTAGGGAGGAACCTTTAGTTGAGGCAGTCGTTACTGTAAAAGTCTTAATTTTCGCTCCTCTTTAGCTATTCCATAGTTATGTGGTAGTCATTTTGCGCTCAAGAGTAAGCCCGCAAGACTGCAAAATGCACACACACACACACACACACACACACACACACACAAGACCCCCTAAAGATTGTTAAATCTTTAAAAGAAAACAAAAACAAAAATGTTTTTGCTGGCTGACCGTTCAGCAGGGATTCCTGATCACACTGCAAGTTACATGACTCAATCATTGGAACTACAATAAAAAAGATGACTAAAGAGGACTTGAATTGGCTTAAAAGTTAATTAGTTAATATTTTGCCATTCCTGATATGAAGCACTTTATTCTAAACCACATTACATTTTTGAGTAACCTCTATAAGTCACTGTGGTACATTCCCAAAAATACATTAAAAAATTGTGGGGTTTTTTTTTGGGGGGGTGTTGGGGCAGGGTGTACTCTTGGGACCCAGACAGAGGGAGTCAGATCCCTTGCAGCTAGAGTTACAGGTGGTTTGAGCCACCGGACTTGGGTACTGAGAACCAGATTGGGTCCTCTGCTTTTAACCACTCCAGCCCCAAGTCTGCACATTTTTACTATGGTTGTAGTGTTCTTTGAGAAACCTAGTGTGGTCACTCATGTCTGTAATTCCAGGACTTGGAAAAAGTAAGGGAGCATTGCTATGAATTCAGTGCCAAGCTTGTCTACATAGAGGATTCTAAGCCAGTCTGGGCACAACGAGCCCAGATACAGCTTATTTTATTTTATTTTATTTTATTTATTTTTTTAGAATTCTTTAGTCAGAATTTGGAAGTAAGCTTAGCTAAGCATAGTTTTTATAATGATGTCTTAATCTATATATCAAATTCTCAGAGTTCATGAAAGCATTATTTAAGGTATGATTGGTGCTGATACATTTGGAGCCGAATTAGGGAAAGTGAGCAGGTGACCCTTATTTGTATTTTGTAAAAATCTGGTACTTTTATTTTTATTTTTAAACAGTTTTTCAAAAAGATAGGTCCATGTTTTGGATTTAGTGTTGAATATAGGAGTCAATTATATAGCATTAGTGTATAAACTATCTGACTAGAAATGCTATTCATGTGTAAGATTCAGCCCTTAGGACATTATGTTCAACTTTAACAGTATTATTTAGGATCATGCAGACTTTTAAAATTTGTTAGGAAAAATATGTCATTTAATAATGAAAGCAAACAAGAGAATTGGAACAACTGTATGAGTTTTCCAATCATAGGGGGAAACTTGATATAAGGGAAAGCCTTAGTTTTTTGGGGGAGACATTGCTTTTTTCTTTAAAAGGTGATTCCAAATTTGTTAGTGGCACACATCAGTAATCCATTACTCAGGAGTCTGAAACAGGAGAATGGCAAATCAAAATAAAATTTTTAAAGGGCTAGGGTATATAGCTTGGTAGTAGAGCACTTGCCAGACACACATGAGTCCCTGGCTTCAATCTCCACTATAGCACAAGCAGGGGAAGGTTGGCACCAAAGCTTTAGGCCATCTACTATTAAGAGAACAAACTATAGCCAGGTGTGGTGGCACATGCCTTTAATCAATGAACTTGGGAGGCAGAAGTAGGTGGAGCTCTGTGTTGGAGGTCAGCCTGGTTTATAAGGGAGTCCCAGGACAGCTAGGGCTACACAAAGAAATCCTATCTCAAAAAGACCCCAACCCCCCCCCCCACACATAACATACATACATATACACCCATATATATGCCCATATACATATATATTTCCCCCCTCTCCTCCTTTCCTTTCCTATTCTTTTTTCATTTGAGATAAAAGTATTAAATTTGACAGGCTGCTTGTGATTTGGTTACTAAGCCAAGAATGACCTTGAACGTCTGATCCTCCAGGCTCCCATCTGAGAGCTGGGATTACAGGCCACTCTGTTTAGTTTATGTTGTGTTTGGGATTAAACCTAAGGATTTGTGCTTGTTAGGTAAGCACCCTACCAAGTGAGCTCATATCTATGTGTGTAGATCTGAGGACAACTTGTGGGAGTCTGCTCTCTCCTTCTACTATGTGGGTTCTGGGGATTGAATTTCGGTAGTCAGGATTTGAGGCAAGTGCCCTTCTCTGCCAAGTGGTCTCACAGGCCCTATTTGTTGAGATTTAATGTAAATAACTTGTCAGCCATTAGCCTAGCTGTAGCTTTTTAAATCCTAGATTTAGGGCATACACTTGTAATCCTAGCACTTAGGAGGGAGGAGATCACGACAGATTCAAGGCCAATCTGGCTTATCCAATGAGTTCTGGGCAAGTCTAGGCTACATAGTGAGATACTATCTTAAAAAAAAAAAATTAAATGATTAAATAGTAGGTAAATATGTGTCATCTATTTTAATACAGATCTGACACATTTATTATCTATTCCTCTGATATTAGAAAAAAGTGGTTGTGATTTGAGTTTTTAATATGCTTATTTAAACACATTGAGTTTTCAGTTACTTTAAGATGGTTGGGGTTGGGGAGACAAAGAAAGGAGCATGCATCCTTTCTGGTATTGTGGATTTCAAGTCTACTCTTTTGTGTCACTGTTACTTTATATCCTGCCAGCGTCTATCCCTGAACCAGGCAGTGGCAACTTCATTCACTGGTGCTCCCAAATGGTGAATGGTTTCAACGCTGTGTTGACTCAGTCATCTTGTTGTACTGCTGAGGTGAAAGGGATATTTTCTTGGCCCATATTTTCTTATGATCCATCTAGGCATCATGCTAACTAACTGTTTTCTGCTTAGTGTAAAGATGAAGAGTTGTCTGTAAAATCTTAAGGCATTTTGTTTGCAGAGAATGACAAAGTATTTTAAATGTTACCTATGTTATAGTTTAATTTTTGTTTATCAAATACTGTTAGGTCCGATCAAAGTGAATTACTCTTCTTAACACAAAACATACTCCTATCAGCCTTCAAAAATGCACTCACATGAAATAATCCTCAGGTCATAATTTTTCTCATGTTCAGATTTGACACCTTTAATCCTAGCACTTGGGAGGCAGAGGCAGGTGGATCTCTATGAGTTTGAGGCTAGCCTAATCTATCTAGCAAGTTCCAGGACAGGCAGAGTTAGATGCACATGTTAGAGTGACCCTGTCTCAAAAAACAAAACAAAACAAAACAAAAAAACCCAAACCTAACAAACAAAAAACAAAAACAAAAAACTCAAATAAAACTTACATTTAACTAGAATTGTTTTACTGTAGTACTGGAGAGACTGTTCAGTGGTTAAGAGCACTGGCTGTTCTTCCAGAGATCTGAGTTCAATTCCCACCAGTGGTGCTTAACAACCATCTATGGTGGAATCTGATGCCCTCTTCTAGCATGCAGACTGAGCACTCAGATACATAAACAAATAAATTTTAAAAAGTAATCTTAGCCTAGCGATGATGGCATATGCCTTTAATCTCAGCATTTGGGAGGCAGGCAGATCTTTGTGAGTTCCAGGACAGCCAGGGCTACAACAGAGAAACCCTATCTGGAAAAGAAAAAAAAAAGTAATCTTAAAACATACAAACAAATGTTTGTCTCTATTAAAAAAAAAATTTAAAAAATAAAAAGTACCCTTGTTAACCATTAGAAATACTTTAATACTTTATTAACTATCCAAATATTATAATTAACATAAGTAGTTACTGTTATAATGAAGTTCTATTTTTACATTAAGTTGAGATATACTTCTGCTTAAAGTCTCTAACATGGATCTGTTTTCTTTTCAAGTGAATCTCATAGTTCTTCCCTGGCTTATCTAACTCATTATCAGTTATCCCAACTTCTGCCAAACTAGTTCAAACTGCAGTTAGTGCAGTTATGGCCTAAACTTGCATATTCCCTATTCTCAATGAAGCAAGCAGAGCCATCTTTAAAAATACCTCATTTGCATTTGCCTAACATGATTAAGGCCCTAACATGATTAATGTCCTGTTGCACATTTAAAAAAAATTGTCTAGGGAGTTATAATTTCACTCAGAAGAAAGTCCAACAAAGTTCTTCCCAAAGTGTGGCCTTTGCTTCACTCATACTGTGTTCTTCATTGCGGTCTCTACAAGGAGCTCCTGACCTAGGCATTAACCCACTACTGTGCACAAGTGCCTGTTTTTCTGCCTTTGGCTAGAGGACAGGATTTGTCTTGTTCTTTTCTGTATTCCTCTACAAAATAGGTACTGGAATATTTATTGAAGGAATGAATGAGTTTAAGCTAGTTCAGTTCTTTTAGACATTCCCTGGTAGTGCACGTCTTGTTTAACAGCAAGTTCTAGGCCAGCCTAGAGAGACCCTGTCTCAAAAAAACAATTGAAACAAAAAATGTCATTATCCTTCCTCCTTTTCTTTGTTCATTTGAAACAGTATCTTACTATATCTCAAGTGGGCCTGGGATTTGTTAGGATGCGTAGGTTGTCCTCAAATTTGCAGGCCTCCCTTTGCCTCCCTAGTGCAGGGATTGCAGGCATGCACTGCCAAGAGGCTTGGCCTCATTCTCTTGTCTTAAATGACAATATGGTTAAGTCAGGATCTGAAGGGACTGCAGTTATCCATTCTCTAGCCCTTTTGCATTGTGTGATCTGGGAGATTCCTGTGTTCAGGCAGTAAATTAGACTAGGGAGTTACTGTGGCATTGTCATGTCTATTTCATGTCTTGTCTGTCTTTTCCAAGAGATCGATGTCTCAAAACAAAAGGCCTCTAGGGCCTTAAAGAATTGCTGAGGATGAAGAATGGCTCTTCAGGTGTAAATTAGGCATTGAATCTAAGAGGCTTTGAGTATAAACCAGCATTCATGTTAGAAAACTTACTAAGGGCACTTTAAAACACATTGCTTTCCATGTAAAGAAATATTAATGATTAAGCTGCTCTAGATTCATTAATAATACTTCTACCCACCATTTAGGAGGACACCCTGTGGTTAAGGATATGTTCTCTACAGTCTGAAGAATGAACTACAGTTGTCATATATTGGGTTGTGAATGTGTGAGTTAGGTATATAGAAAGCCAGAGTAAAAGAACAAATAGATAAATTGATAAATGATAGATAATAAAACATCTTCACATTGGATGCTCAAAATATTAATAGTAAATATTAATAGTAAATAGTAAATAGTAAAAATTGACTAGGCTTCTGAAGAGATAGATGCCTAAGTGGTTAAGCACACTTGCTCTATCAGTGGACATGGTTTTGATTCTTTACTCTGACATGGCTGCACACAACTGTCTGCAACTCCAGTTCCAGGGTATCCAATGCCCTCTTCTGACCTTCGTGGGCACCAAGCACACACATGGTGCACAGACATACATGCAAACAAAACACCCATAAACATTAAATAAAAACAAATGAATCTAAGAAAGAAAAAAATATCTAACCAGGGAAGCCCTAGTCAGCTGGAGTTAAGGATAGAGGGAATCCCAGGCAGAGCCTGGAGTGAGGAAAGGTAAAGTCGGCAATTCAAGGACTTACAAATGTCCAGAAGGAATCGACTATGGAAGGTGGTTTAGGCAGCCGACTGTAGTCCTTACTGAACTTTCTTTCTGTGAATGAGCATCCTATGGCTGGCTGAACTTCTTGCTTCTCTTTCCCACAGCAAGCACTTTTCTATCATGGGATAAATGGTAACAACCTCTGTTGGAAATGGTTCACCTTTCCATATTCTTTAGGGCACAATGATTTTACTCTTAGGTTGTTTTGCTCCTCCCTCTTCTGTGTTGCAGAGTTAGGGGAACTGATCTATCTCCAGAGAAAAAGATCTTGTGGACACTCTGAGACAAACTTGCTTGGGTCTGAAATGAGAGTGGGAGGCCACCCTGCTTCAGAACCAGGTTCTCAATGAGCCCAAAGTCACATGACGGCTTATCAATACAGTGTACATTACAGGATGTTTCTTGCATAAGGAATTCTGCTCTGCGTGAAGTATATATTCTGTTTATAGAGAGATTCTATGTCATTCAGACCTGTAAATCAAACTCTACCCTTTAAGGCTAAGGAGATGGCTCAGTTGCTACAGTGCTGCATTGAAGCATGAGAATCTGAGCCTGGATCCCCAGCACCTACATAAAAAAGCTGAATGTGGGGCTGGAGAGGTGGCTCAGTGGCTAAGAGCACTGGCTGCTCTTCTAGAGGTCCTAGGTTTACATCCCAGCACCCAGAGGGTAGCTCAAAACCATCTGTAACTCCAGATCTAGGGGATCTGATGTTCTCCTCTGACTTCCGCTGGTACTGTACACACGGCGCACAGACATACACACAGGCAAAACATCCATACAGATATAAACAAATAAACCTAAAAAAAAAAACTAAACCAAACTGTGTGGAGGTAAACCTTTAATCCAAGTATTTGGGTGGCAGAAGCAGGTGATCTCTAGTTTGAGGCTGGCCTTGTCTATATAGTTCCAGGACAGCCAGGGGTATTTGAAGATACCCTATTTTTTTTTTTTTTTCTTCTGCCTCTGCCTCCTAAGTGCTGGGATTAAAGGTGTGTACCACCACTGCCCAGCTTCTTTATCTTAAAAATTTTTTTTTAGAAAAGGAGTCTGGGTATGGTCAGCTGTGTCTAAACTGCAGAATATTGGGAGTAGTGAGTCAGATCTCCTCTCCTAGAGCCCCATAGCCATCCAGCCAGTGACTGCCAGGCTCAGTTAGAAACTGTTTCAAAAGCTAAGATGAAGAGTAATTGAGGAAAACACCCAATGTCAACTCTGGCCTCCATATTCATGTGCCTGTAACCTCAGCTACAGGGCATCTAATGTTCTCTTCTGGCCTCCTTGGGTACCTACGTACATGTGGAGTGAGCTCCATGTGTGCATGTGCACACATGTACACACAGCACACATGCATATTTAAGAAAAAAATTTCAAAAGAATGTAGCTGGGCATTGTGGCTAACACATGTAGTCTTGGAATTTGGGGGCTAACACAAGATAATTACTATGGCCCAGCTACATAATGACTTCCAGGCCAACCTGGGCTGCAATAATACCAAAATAAGACAAAAACTGAGAGTGGGTGGTGGTATATAAGGGACAAAGAATATGAATGTCTTCTACATAAAAATTCAGGATAATTTTCTTAAAAAACTCAGGCCAGCCTAGATAGCTCATGGGGCAAAGGTGCTTGCTACCAACTCTGACAGCCTGAGTTCAGTCTCTGGAGCTACATGGTGGAAGAACAGAACTGACTTCTGAAAGCTATCTTCTGACCTTTACCCATGCACTGTGACAAGTATGTACACGAGTGTACACATGAAGGCACACATGTACTCATACATACACATAAACACACATACCTGTTTTCCAGTGCCTTATTTACTTTTCTAGTACTTACTAGCACTGTGTTGATCAGACTTGGAAAAAGGTTTATTATAGATGAGGACATCATTTGTCCTGTAGGCCAGTGCCTACCTATGGTCATTAAACTCAGAATGTAGACCAGACTGGCCTCAAACTCTCAGAGATTCACTGCCTCTGCCTCCCATGTGCTGGGATTAAAGGTGTGTCCCATCACACTTGGCTAAACTACCAAACCTTTCCCTCTCCACCCCCCTTTTGAGAGAAGCTCAGGCTTGTTTGGATCCCATTATGTATACCAGGCTGTCCTCAAACCCATGGCAATCTGTATCTGTTAGGCTGTTGTGTCACTCAGCAAGGAAGAGATAGAGGCATTTTCGTAGATGTAAACCCAGCCAGACCTAGGCAGAGGGAGCCACCTGTCATGGCAAGTGCCATACTGGACAGTGGAACCCCGAGTATCTCATCTCAGGGGTTTTTAGTGATACCGAAGCTCCTCAGGTGTTCTATTGATACCAAATGCAGATCATGAGGAATCAAACATCTTTTACATAAAGCCAACACCCGCAGACAATACAGATGCCAAGACCTAGGCAGTCCTTTACCCAACAATGCACAAAACAACCATTTTAAATATAATTAAAAATAAACTTCTTCATCAGCAATCTTCTGTTTTAGCCTCCCATTATAGCAGTGGTTCTCAATCTTCCTAATGCTGTGACCCTTTAATATAGTTCCTCATGTGGTGATCCCCAACCATAAAATTATTTTCATTGCTACTCCATAACTGTAATTTTGCTACTGTTATGAATTGTAATGTAAATATCTGATATGCAGTTGGTCTTAGGTGACCCCTGTAAAAGGGTCAGTCAGCCCCCAAAGGGGTTGTGACCCACAGGTTGAGAACTGCTGCATTATATGGAAGATTCTTGCTGGGATTATTTTTGGGATTAAAAGCTACTAGTTAAAGCCAGACTATGATTGTGCAAGCCTTTCATCCCAGCCCTGGGGAGGCAGAGGCAGTTACTAGTTAAAAATATAACTCTATAGTCACTCTCCTCCAAACTTTATTTTAATTACAGTAATTTAGGAAGAACTAAATTTGTTTGTTTTTAGTTTTTAGTTTTTCGAGACAGGGTTTCCTTGTTTATCTCTGACTGTCCTGGAATTTGCTCTGTAGACCAGGCTGGCCTCAAAGTGGCCTCTGCCTCCTCCCAAGTGCTAGAATTAAAGGTGAGTGCTACCACTGCCTAGTGAACCGAAACTATTACTTTTTTCTTTTTAGATTTTATTTTATTTATATGAATGTCCTATCTGCATGTACACCTGCATGCCAGAAGAGGGCACTTGATCCCATTGTAGATGGTTGTGAGCCACCATGTGATTGCTGGGAATTGAACTCAGCTGTGAGCCACCATGTGATTGCTGGGAATTGAACTCAGTACCCTTGGAAGAGCAGTCAGTGTTCTTACCTCTGAGCCATTTCTCCAGCCCAAACCAACACTTCCTAATACAGAAACAAGATGAAGAATAAGTTCTTTTACCATTTGAAGCATAGGGTGGTTGTCAGCAAGAAAATTAGCCAATATGGCTGGAAGGGTGATAATTGGAATGACAGAATATTATTTCTCCTTCATGAGTCTTAGGAGTTTGCTGCCACTTGAAACTAGATCATCAAAGGATGTTATAAAAAGACAGAAATTTCAAACTCAGAAAAACCTAGGTAATTTGTATATAGTAGCAAATTATATTTTTCCATGGATGGCCTATTTAGAAGTATGGAGTCTCAGACAGGTAGTGTGTTGTGGTGAATTGGATCAGAGGCCTCTGTCCTTAGGAATAATTGTGACCTTGCATTTTATAAATCATTTAAATACCTGTCAGTCAAAGTAAAATAGAGAACATTAGATAGTAGGCTAATAAAAGATAAGTTTTATCCTTCATATTAATATATATGTTAAATATATCAAAAAAACTTACATTGGATTTTATATGGTGAGTATGTTTCATTTTAATAAATTGTCATAGATTTTATTATAAGTATATTTTATGCAATATTTATACTTTAATCTTTATAGTAAATATAAATTTTAACTAGTATAATATTTAAAGAAGAATAGAGGATTTCTTTTCCTCATGGAAATATTTCTGGAGCAGCTGAAAGAAAAATATTTATTTATTTATTTATTTTTGAGTCAAGGTCTCTCTCAGTCACATGTATCTCTAGTTGGCCTGGAACAGCCGAAAGAAAAATATTTATTTATTTATTTGTTTGTTTGTTTGTTTGTTTTTGAGCCACAGTCTCTCTCACTTACATGTATCTCTGGTTGGCCTGGAACATACTATGCAGACCAGACCAGGCTTGGCTTGGACTCAAAGAGATCCTCCTCCTTCTGCCTCCCAAGGAGGCAGAGTTTAAAAGTGTGTGCCATCATGTCTAGCTCTAGATGGAATTTTTATACTGTTGTGAGTTAAGTTGCCTCAGATTCTTTCCCAGATGATGCAGAATATTAGCAAATAAATAAATAAATCACACTCTGAGAAGTGGTAACTGATACAAATGGCTTACGGCTGAGTTAGCCACACTTCTTGGGTCCGCTGTCTTGTGTATCTGTCAGTAAAGTTGTTTAGTTGTCGTCTCCACCCCTGCTACTGTGTCTCTTTTGCTGTGTTAGAGGCCTCCCCTGTTGAATATGTCTAGTCACAGATATGTAGCTTGTTAGGAGCCTGCTGCTGTTCAGGCAGCCAGAGCTGCCCTCTGGACTAATGAGCTGAACTGTGAAGAAATCTGAATTTCCTCATAATGCTGTTCTCTCTTTTCTGCAACTATTACAGGAGACGCAGGGGTTCAAAGGAAAAGCTGGCAGCTACAACCAGGCCGAAGACGGTTCTAATGGGTTTGACATTTGATATCCTTAGTGCTAGGGATACTGTAGTGAACAGCAAATGGTCTCTGCTCTTGAGCAGTTTTTCTGCTTAATTTTCTAGAAACACTAAGTAGCTGATAAGAAATATCCCATTTTTATCAGAGTCTAGGAAATAGATCAGGAGCCCTCTGTTGATATGTTGGAGGGGTGTCTGGATCTTATACAGATGCAACTTTTTTTTTTTGTCTTTTGAGACAGGGTTTCTCTTTGTACCTCTGACTATCCTCTATAGATAGATACCAACTCTATAGAACCCACTCTGTAGATCAGGGTGGCCTTGAACTCACAGATATCTGACTGCCTTTGCCTCCTGAGTGCTGAGATTAAAGGCGTGCGCTACCTCCACCGATTTGAATGTATATTTCTTGAGTGTGTACAGCGTGATTAAACCATTTTCATGCACTTGGACTCAATCTCCAGTCCCCCTTTTCAAACTCTTCCTAGATTTTGGGATGAGGCTGAAGGTTCCAACCCTGTAATCATGAGGTTGGATTTTTCTGGGGACCAACCTTCATTCTGAAAATATCTTGCCCATAACTCCTAAATGAGTTCTTTCAATAAGGATGAACTTGTATAGTTATTTACAAGAAAAGACTTAGCTGCTGTTAGGAAATTGCAAGGGATTTTGAAGCCCCTTGACATAGTTTCACACTCTACTTTGTTATGAAATTCCAACATTAGTTTTTTATTAGGAACAGATTGGATACAATGATTTTAGAGTTTGTTTTTTAATTATTATTTTATTATATTGTGTGTATGTGTGCGCATTGTGCATGCGCATGATTATATGTATATATGAAAGTCAGGACAACCTGTGAGCATTGTTTTCTCCTACAGTGTGAGTCCTGGGGATTGAACTCAGCTTGTCAGGATTAGGAGCAAGTGGGACTCATCTCGATGGCTCTGTTTTATTTTTTTGTTGCTTCAGCAGTTGCCTGCTAGTCACAGTTCACAGTAGTATCTTCCCTTTTCCTCCCTAGTGTAGTGCTGGGCCTTAAGTGCAGAGACTCACTCATTTTTAAGAAGCTTTGGGAGCCCCAGAGGGTGGTGGCACATGCCTTTAATCACAGTACTAGGTGGGGGAGAGCAGAGGCAGGTGGAGCTCTGTGAGTTAGAGGCCAGCCTGGTCTACGGTGTGAGTTCTAGGATAGCCACAGTTATAACAGAGAACCCTATTTCAAAAAACAAAATACACAAACAAACAAAAAAGATAGATAGATAGATAGATAGATAGATAGATAGGAAGGAAGGAAGGAAGGAAGGAAGAAAGAAAGAAAGAAAGGGAAAGAAAAGAAAAGCTTTGGAGGGCCGGAGAGATGGCTGAGTGGTTAAGAGCACTAGCTGCCCTTCTAGAGGACTCCGGTTCTATTTCCAGCACCCTCTTCTGGCCTCCACATACAATGTGTGCACGTGTTGCACAGGCATACAGTAAGGCAAAATACCCATACACATAAAGATAAATAAATCTTAATAGAAGGAAAGCTTTGAACACGAGTTTGAGAAGTGTTGGAAGGTGGAAAGTGTTTCCCTGTCAGTGCTGCTGTGCCCGGGCATTGAGAAGTCCAGTCATAGTGCTGGAGGTCATACAAATTCTTGTTTACAAACATCTGGTTATTGTGTTTATGTAGACTCATACGTGGTAAGTATGTATGTTACATTCATGGTGGCTTAATACAGGTTATGAACAGAAGTAGTTTGGTGGAGGAAGTGGAGGCAGAGCTATGGTAGCTCTGGGAGTCTTCAGGCTGAGGTAGAATTGAAGAGCTCTGAAGAGATTAAGATGTAAAAGTACAGAGGAGACAGGGAATGATTTTTGGATGAGGAAAGCCATGTGAGGAGGAGGATAAGACTCATTGTGGCTAGTTAGTGCTTGTGCCTATGTGAAACATAGAGGCCTTACTTGTTCAAATTGCCTAAGTGGACAACAGTGGAAAATGAGGTTAGGTAGGTGGCTCTAGTTAGGTAATACTACTTTTCAGTAGAATGATTTTAGTGATATAGTAGGTAGTTGAGAGTCAAAAAGACTGAGTTAGAAAATGAAGGGCATGTAAGAAAATAGAATTGACATTGGTAGATTAATGAGGATAGAAAGTTGGAAACAGAGATGTTTAAATGAGAGTACCAGAATTAGATAAAAGGGCAAGCAGAGTCAGACTTAAAACATCAGGCTGGGTCCAGTGTGGCAGGTGCCCATGGTTCTAGAACTCAGGAGGTGAGAGGACTGCTTGGGCCCAGGAGTTCAGATTAACGGGGGCAGTGTAGTGGGTCTGCTCCAAGAGTAATCAGAAAAAAATTAGCAGAATTTTAATGCAAAGTAAGAAACCTGAATTAGGAATGATAGTTTATCCTGCTGTGTAGAAACAGTGTTGACCTTATCGATGATAACTCTAAAGCCTGTTAGGATGTAATTTTTATAAAAGGAGGACAGTTGGTGGCCTTGTGCAGAAGTGTTCTGAGCACCTAGGACATAGAGAAGTCTCTAGAAATATCCATTGGGCTTAGAGATGCAGCTCAGGGGCAATGTACTTACCTAGCATTTGAGAGGCCCAGTGCTTGACCTCAACACACACAAATTATAAGAAGGCATCTCATTTGTCAATATTTACGTTAATTTTAGATGATACCTATAAATCTATAACTTGCCGATTTTTACCATCAAAATAGGATAGTACTTATTGGCAGTTTTTAGTAGCCAAACTTTTAGTTTAGAAAATACTGAGGGCCAGGCATGAATTTACTTTTAGGAAATATGCAGTAAGATACAGTTATTCTCGAATAGTCTTGTGTGTGTGTATGTGTGTGTATCTAGCCACTCATCAGTTGGTGAGTTTGTATGATGTAGATACAGATACTGCTAGAGTACAATGAGACAGGTAATGTATACACAAACATGTAAAATGTCATGTGGGGAATTTGGATTAAGGGTAGACATGGACTGGCATGGTGTTTTACACCTGTATTTCAGCACCTGAGAGGCTGAGGTAGGCAGAATGCTGCGAATTTGAAAACAGCCTAGTTTACACTTGAGTTCCTAGATTATACAGTGAGGTTGTGTCTCAAAGGGGGAAAAAGACACAAAAGCCTTCAAGATGGCTCAGTGGGTAGAGGTGCCTGCCACAAGCTCTGAGGACCTAAGTTCCATCTTTGCGACTAACATGGTGGAAGGAGAGAAGTAACTCTCACACGTTATCCTCTATCTCCATACCCATGTCTTGGCATAGGTATGCCCAAACACAGACGCACACAGATAGATACACGCAAATAAATAAATGTTGAAAAAATTTAGACACAAATCTTTTCTACAATATATTTTTTTATAAGTCTGAACTTTTCTCAAACTAAGTGTGAAAAAGTTGAAAAAAAAAAAAAAGCTTTAATCTTGGGAGGCAAAGACAGAAGACCAGCCTGGTCTAATGTTCCAGGACAGCCAGGGCTACATAGAGAAACCTTGTTTCAAAACACACACATGTAAACACACACACATACACACACCAAAAAAACAGAAAGGAAGAAAGAAAAGAAAAAAGTAAAAAAATGAGCAGGTGTTATTCTAATTGTCACCAGTGAACCATGAATATTTTAACTTGTACAGTTAAATTGTGCAGTACTTGCTTGTGTGTGCTGCATGCTGATGCTAGGTTACTATTCCCTTTCTGTGCTCTTAGCAGTCTTGAAAAGTATGGCAAAGAGAGCACTGGCCTGGCCATCAGGAGACAACCTGTTTTCTTAGGTCTACAGTTCATCTTTTAGTGAGATCTTAAAGAAATCACTGTTTCTGAGTCACACATTTTCGGTCTGAAAACTGGAGAGCTTAATAAACTTGCATTGTTGGTTAGGTTCTAGAAGTTTTGTAATATTGGCTCTGATCAAAACAGAAATAATTCGTTGTGAGCCACATGAATAAGGCTCACACTTTTTTTGACCTAAGGCAATTGAAAAGTCTACAGAGAGATGACTCAGTAATTGGGAGTGCTTGCTGCTCTTCCAAAGGACCCAGAGTTGTTTCCTAGCACTCACATGGGGCAGCTCACAACCACCTGTAACTTCAGCTTCAGAGGATCCTGTACTATTTTCTGGACTCTGGGTATCCACATACATGTGTATATATCCACATGCATACACATATATTCACATAAAATAATAAAAATAGAAATATTTTAAAAGTCTATAGACATTAGAGCTAGAAGTTACCTGTTAACCCATATACTATTCATGTTGTTTTAACCAGTGCACTCTTGTGTGTTCTAGCTATTTGTCATTTTCCAGAATTTGGTGCTTTCAGTTCACTCTTCCTTTTAGTCATTTAGGAAGAGACTGATTATTCTTTTTTGTTTGCTTGTTTGTTTGAGACAGAGTTTCTATGTTGTAACTCTGGCTCTCCTGGAAACTCACTCTGTAGACCAAGCTGGCCTTCAACTCACAGAGATCCGCTTGCCTCCCAAATGCTGGGATTAAAGGCATGTGCCACCACTGCCTGGCATGATTATTCTTAACTGTGGTAGTTCACTATAATCTTTTACATCAATTTTGGGAAAGAGAAAGGAAGGATAGAAAGAAATTTTCACTGCTTTTGCAGGCAGCCTTGATAAAGAATGAGAGAAAAGTAGAAATCTTTACAACCTTTTTTAGGCTGTCCTAAGCTTGAAGAAGACTATCTGACAATGAGTCAGAAGAGTGTCTTACTTACTTACTTACTATCTGTAAACTCAATCTCTACGATATTTGTTCTTTTAGGCAAGAATCAACACACTAATGATGGACAAACCAACCAACAAACCACTAACACAACACTCACCCCAGCTCTCGGTGCTTCAGACCTTTTATACTCTAAGCAAAAGTTCCCACAAATCCAATGGCACACAATCCCAAGAACAAGCTATAGGTGCCAAAACAATTGCACCTGACCAAATTATAGGCACCTGCATCAAGTATTCCAAATCGAGCTCATAATCATCCTACCATACCTGGGGTGGGAGCGTAAACCTAGTCCAAACGCCATTTTTGCATTTTTAAAGAAACCAAAATAACAAAACTTCTAAGTGTTCCGCTACACTTAGCTCTTAAAATTTACCATCTTTCATATTTGGACTTACCATGGTGGCAGAGACGAGCAGAGAGGTGGTCTACTTTCCTCTAGGATCTCAGACAGATTGGTTGGTGAGCACTTGAATGTTTGACAGCAGTGTAGTTATATAATCAGAAAAGTTGCTGGAATAGAAATCAGATGTCAGAAGAAAGATTGGGATTTTAACTTTTCTTTATTAAAAAGATCACTGGACAGAAAAATTTGTATTTTTCCTCTTGTTACCAACCCTTTAAATACAGAACAAAAAAGGAAGGAATGTACATGTGTAGGGATACAGGCATTCTAATATCCTGTTGGTGAGTGTGTAAGCTGATATATTCTCTTGTGAACATAATTAACAATGCCAGTTAAAAACAAAACAGACCATGTGTTAACTTGAATTTTATTTCAAACAATTTATGCTGTCGTATATGAATTACAACATTATCTATGAAAGTGAAAATTTAGAAATGATTTAAACGCTCATTTTTAGGAACATTAAGCAGTTTATATTATGGGATAGATTCTTATACAATTTTCAATAGGTAATGCAGGAAGATTTTTGATACTGTGTTCTGTTTTTCCTCAAACCTGACATCCTGTTCCCTCAGCCTCCCCAAATGCTGAGGAAAATGCTGGTACACCTGAGCTGCAGGAGACTTTAGTGTTGCTCTGAAGTGGGTTTATGATTGCCTTTCCCCTAACAAGTAATAAACTATGTGGTTACTGGATTTGAGTTCCTATAGAACCGAAATAGTTCATTAAAGTAATGATTTTTCTTTTAACAGCTAGAGTTGGGAAGACATCATTGATTATGTCTCTGGTCAGTGAAGAATTTCCAGAAGAGGTAAATGTTTAATTTCTTTGTCATATTTAGTTTTGTTTTTTTAATTTATAAAAAGTAAGCTAAAATGATATGCCACTTTCATGTGTTTCTTCAGCAGTTAGGACTTTCAAAAAATTCATTAGTTTACAGAGGACATCTCCTTAAGAAAGAACCTATATTCTTCTCATTTTGTGCCTTTGCCTTTAAATTTTGTTTTTTTCCATTGTGTGTGTGTGTTTGCACATGCACATGTGTGTCATAGCACGAAGTGGAGATCAGAGGACAACTTGTATGAGTCAGTTCTCTCCTTCCACATGAGTCCTGAGGATAGACCTCAGATTGTCAGTCTTGTTGGCAAGTCACTGAGCAAGTCACTGACAAGACAATGGCCTTGTCATTTGTCATCTTTGCATCTTGTCTCATTTTTAAATGGTGGCAAAAAGGATCTAGAGATCATATAAGCTGTGTGACCTGTTCTTAAAAGTAAAATGTTTTCCAGAACCCCAAATGTGAAAGAGATGCTGAACATTGTATAACTTGAAACTAGATTTACAGTCTGGGTATCACTTGCCTTCTGCCTGTTTCTGTCCAGTCTGTGAGGTGTTTTTGTCAGAACCACTAGAATTCTAACACAACTAGTATTATCTACCTGCTTCATTTTACAAATTAGAAATGAGTTCATTCTATATTGACTACAAATCCAAAGAATTGTTGTGTATAACATTAAATTAATAATAATGAAATGCCACTAGAAACCAGGTGGTTTAGTTTTTGGTATTATTATTACTGTTATTAGTATTTTGAGACAGGATTTCATGTACCACAGGCTAGCCTCAAACTTACTATGTAGCTGAGAATGACCTTGAACTCCTGATCCTCCTGTCTCTACCTCCCTAGTGCTAGGATTACATGTATGCACCACCATACTGGGTTACACAGTGTGAGGAGATGCTGGCTAAACCCTCCATAAAGTTAGGATATTATTATAGAGAACAGCATCAGTGTAACAGCATAACAAAACTTTGGATTTTGTTGTTTGTTTTGTTTATTTTTTGAGGCACAGTCAGTATTGTACAGGTTGGTCTCAAACTTACTATGTAGCCATGACTAGTCTTGAACTTTTTTCTGATCCTTTTGCCTCTGCCTCCCAAGTACTAAGATTACAGGCTTGGCTTGTTTCTTTCAAAGTATTAATGTCAGAGTTTGAGCCTGTAGAGATAGCTCCGTACTTAAGAGCACTTGCTGTTCTTCCAGAGGACATGTGTTCAATTCCCAGCACTCCTGTTAGATGACTTGTAGCTGCCTGTAACTTTAGATCCTGGGCATCCACACTTTTCTGGCCTGTTGGGTACATCCCAGCACACATATGGTATG
Organism: Cricetomys ansorgei; assembly: GCA_026225945.1. Taxonomy (NCBI): domain Eukaryota; kingdom Metazoa; phylum Chordata; class Mammalia; order Rodentia; family Nesomyidae; genus Cricetomys; species Cricetomys ansorgei. The sequence goes on along the minus strand of JAMJFZ010001898.1, from coordinate 3,007,472 downwards.
CAAGTGCATGTGCCTGCACACAGACACACAGAAGTAAAAATAAAATTAATGTTAGGATTTGCACTTACCCTTTCTTTACTCTTGCTTAGAAAGAAATAAATAACCTTATAGTTTATTGCTGAGCTAGAAATTTAATGTGTCATGTGGCAATGTCTTTATTTTTCTGGATTTTTGTGGTGGTTGGGATTGAATCCAGGGTCTTGTGTATACCAAGTAAGAGCTGTATCTCCCATTGGTAGCATTTTTAGTATCCACAATTCCATGGCTGCTTATTTTGTTTGTTCCCCTTCACTTTAATTAAAGAAGAATCAAATAGTAATTCCTTAAAGTGGAATATAACCATTAATATTAATTTAGAATTACTTAGGGTGTAATACCTAAACTTTTCTGCAAAAGTTAGGAACTAGTAAGATAGCTCAGTGAGTAAAGGCGCCAGCTGCTAAGACTCACGATCTGATTTTAATTCCCAGGACTCACATGGTGAAGTACAAAACTAACTTCCACAGAAGAAAGAAATGAGCCATCACAATTCCCAATTTTGTTAAAAATATCTTGCTTTCTTTCTAAAATGTGGAATATAAACACAAGACATAATGCATCCAACCAGTTATCATCTAGCCTAGTCAAAATTAATATTTATTGGTTAATTTGAAGGTTGTAGATTTGTTTTGTATTTTTTGTGGGAGTTGTAGGGTTGAGAATTAACCCAGAGCCTGCATGTGCTGGACAAGTTCTCCACAGCTGGTTATATCTGTCAAGTTGCTTTGAATTAACATAGCTCCTCATTTGTAGAGTGTCTAAATTCCCAACAAAATAGAATGCGAACCTTATTTAAATATCTAATATTTAAATGCCAAATTAAAAATTGTTTTAAGTTTGTGAAAAATTCGAGATATCCTTAACATGACCTCCAACTACAAAGATCCCAGGGTTTTTTCCTTTTAAGCCAAGGCCAGACGTTTGCTAGGCAAATGCTCTACCACTGAGCTATACCCCAGCTGGAAACTTATTTTTTTCTTTCCTTTTCATTTTATTGTTACAATTTTTATTTATTATTTCTATGTGTTTGTAACCACAGTATACATTTGGAGGCAAGAATACAACTCATGGGAGTAGGTTCTTTCCTCCCACTGTGAGGGTCTCAGGGCTCAAGCTCAGGTGGTCAGCAAGCATCCTTACCTACTGACCCATCTTGCTGGCCCTTGAAAAATATTTTTATTGTAGTTTTGCTTATTTGATAAAACACCCCAATGAAAGCATTTTAAATGCAGTGACTAGCTACAAGGTTAGCTTTGGGCAGAAGGGCCTGATTTAGATAAGTCTACAAGATCTCTTAGTAAGTTTGATGGATAATTTCTCCACACTTACTCTTTTTTATGTTTGTTTTCAAATAAAGGTTCCTCCTCGGGCAGAAGAAATCACCATTCCAGCTGATGTCACTCCTGAGAGAGTTCCAACGCACATTGTTGATTACTCAGGTAATGTGTGACCTCATGTGGATGAGGCTCTGGAGTTAATTTAATAGCCTTGAAAATAGAACCTCATTGAGCTTTTAAAAATGTTGAGAAGCTCAGTGTTTAAGATCATAGACTACTCTTGCAGAGGACCTGAGTTCAATACCCAGCACCCACCTCAGATGACTCACAACCTTCTGTAACTCTAACTTCAGGGTTATCCAGTGCCTGGCTACCACAGACACATGTGACATGCACACCTATACATTTGCACTCACACAAATGTGAATTTGCATACACACACATGCATGTCCATACACATATTAAAAAAAAATGAGAAGGTTCTGAATTCTAAAATTTTTGAGGGGCTGGGTATATAGCTCATTTACATAGTATTTACCTAGACCTGATTTTGATCTCCAGGATCACACACATAAACATGTATATATTATAATGATTTATTAAACTTTGAATGTTTAACCCTTGTTACAAAAATGAATTAAAAATGGTCACTTTGGGAGCTAAGGAAATTGCTTAGTAGGTAAAGTACTTGCCAAGCATACATAAAGACCTGAGTTCAGATCCCGTGGCTGTAACACCGTCACTGGGCAGAGGCAGAGCCAGTCAAGCCTGTTTGTGCACAGCAGGTTCCGTCAAGAGACCAGTCTGGAAAAATAACGTTGAGAGTGACAGAGGAAGAAACCTGACATCAACATCTAGCTTCCACATACGTGTACACACGCAGACATGGACACATGTGTATACCATTTACTCATGAAGTTCATCTTACTGTTTCTGATAGTTGTGTAACTATACATATTACTGGTTTTATTTGTATGTGTGTGGACATCAGTGTGCCACGGTATGTGTGGAGGTCAGAGGATACTTTGTTGGATTCGATTCTCTCCTTCCACTGTGTAGGTTCTAGGGATTGAACTCAGGTTATCAGGCCTGGCTTCAAGAGCCCTTACCCACTGAACCATCTTACCAACCCAGAAAGGAAATTCTTTCTTCATTGTTAGGCTATAGTTTTGCCCCTGGGCCTTTATTGTTATTACTCCACTGTGCTGATAGTGTCCAGATTCTCTAGTCCTGGGCTCTGTGTCTAGATTCTTGTCTGAACTTCTGACTCTGAAGCACTCAGTCTTCTTTCTTGAGTTACTGATCTCTTTTGTCTGACCCTTTTTCAACTCTTGATCAGATACTGGCCTAGATCTTTGACACAGTGCCTCTACTCTTGTGTGCTAGAATTGTCCTCTTGAGTACTTCTTCCTTGCTAACCAGTTTCTTTATCTTAGTTCAACTTTTTCTTTCTCTGAATCACCCTTATTTTGCTAACTTGCCTGGTATTGTTAAATTGTATCATTTTGAAGACTTATTTATTTTTACAAGTATGTGTGAGTGCCTTTACATATGGAAATGCATCACATTCATGCTTAGTGCCCATGGAGGCCAGAAGAAAGTTAGAATCCCCTCAAACTGGAGTTACAGATAGTTATGAGCTGCTATGTAGGTGCTGGGAACCAAACCAGTATCCTCTGAAATAACAAGTGCTTTTAAGTGCAGAACCATCTGTGCCAATTTTCTCAGGTGTTTGTGACACACACACATACACACATACATGCACACACATACACATTATATAAATTTTTAGCTTGACTATTAGTTATGAAAGGTTTTAAAATACAAAACACTCACTTTTGTCATTTGTAGAAGCAGAACAGAGTGATGAACAGCTTCATCAAGAAATATCACAGGTATGTATAAAAATGTCATTTTGGGGTGGGTGTGTGTGTGTGTGTGTACAGTGATAATCCTATGAGTCTATATTTTTAGTTCTTTTACCAAGCATATGCTTTTTTTGAGGGGCAGTAGGGAATTGAGACAGTTTTTGGTAGCTCAGACTGCCCTTGAATTCCTAGTGTAGCTGAGGCTTGTTTTGACTCTCATGCCTCCATTTCTTGAGATTTGGTACAATAGCTGTGTGCCACCATGCTCAACTGGCAGGAATTCCTCAACTCTTTGTTGTTGACATTGATATTCAAGTATGTGGGTTTTTGCTCTAATTATTTAGGAATATTTTCCTCTTATAGGCAGATTTTTCTTTTCAAAAAATTTCCCCCTTTGGCTCAAAAATCTTAGATAGTTAGTTCATAATTAAATGCCGCTGTATATATTGTTTCAAAGTGCCACTAATTTGTTTTTTTCTTCTAGGCTAATGTCATCTGCATAGTTTATGCTGTTAACAACAAACATTCTATTGATAAGGTATATTTAGATTTTCTCTATATTTAAATTCAGTGTAATACTATTTATTTACTTACTTATTTTGAAACAGGTTCTTCTTATGTATCTTAGGCTGGCCTGGAATTGTTATATAGCCCAGGCTGGCATTGAACTTGCAATCCTCCTGCCTCAAGTTTTTATTTATTTTTTGTTTTTAATGTAGGGTCTTGCCCTGTAGCTTGTACTGGCCTGAAACTCATCACCTTCCTTCCTCAGCCTGGGATTCCAAATATTCACCACCATGCTTAGCTTTAATGGGGCACTATCAAAGCTGATCCTCCAGTGAGAGTTTTAAGGACTCTTAACACAGTAGGGAGGAGAGATGGCTCCGAGGGTAAGAGCACTGGCTGCTCTTCATCTGAAACTCCATTTCAGATCTAGGGAATCTCAGGCCCTCTTCTGACTTCTTAGCACCAGGCATGTACGTGGTATATAGACATTCATGCAGACAGAACACTCATAATCATCATAATAATAAAGTGTTATCTCTCTCTCCCTCTCCCTCTCTCTCTCCCTTCCCCCCATCTCTTTCCCCCCCTCCCTCCCTCTCCTTCCATACTCTTACTATGTAGCTCTTGTTGGCCTGGAACTCAATATTTAGGCCAGGTTGGCCTTGAACTCAGAAATCTCCCTGCCTCTACCTCCTGAGTGCTGAGATTAAAGTCATGAATCTTTTCAAAGAAGATCTGAACCATAGTTTAATTCCTACTTATTTTCATTTTAGGTAACAAGTCGATGGATTCCTCTTATAAATGAAAGAACAGACAAAGACAGCAGGTATTTTTTTTCTTTCAAACTTTTTATTGAGAAATTTCAAACTTAGAGAAGATGTAAAAAATAGTAACAAACGTCTATAAAGCCCTTACTTAGATCACCAGTTATTAACATGTCCCACATTTGGTTTTTTCTTTGTTTGTGTGTGTGTCCATATATCTATACATGTATGTGTATGCATACATGTGTCAGAGGGCAACCCAAAGCAGAGGATTGGGGCTGAAGCTGTTAACAGCACTTGTTTCGAAGGAGACTCACCACCTCCTCAGACACCAGGCACTCATGAGGTACACAGATGCAGACAAAGCACTTAAACACATAAAATAAACCTTAAAAAATTAGAAATAAAGCTGGGTGATGGTGGCGGCAGCATACCTTTAATCCCAGCACTTGGGAGGCAGAGGCAGGCAGATCTCTGAGTTTGAGGCCAGCCTGGTCTACAGAGTGAGTTCCAGGACAGCCAGAGTTACAACAGAGAAACCTTGTTTCCAAACAAAACAACAAAAGATAAAAATAAAAGGATTTAGTTCTCTTCTTGTATCGTGTTGGTTCCAAGATGGTATGGAGATCATCAGGCTTGGCAGCCAGTGCCTTTACCTGCTGAGCCACGTCATGTGCCGTTTACATAGACTTCATCAGTTCTCTCTGTTCACCCACTCCATATACCACCATATACCTTTGGAGGGGGCAGTAGTGATTAGAAACAGAAAGTATGGGGCTGGAGAGGTGGCTCAGCAGTTAGGAGCATTGGCTGCTCTCCCAGAGGACCTGGGTTCTATTCCCAGTACCCATATGGCAGCTCACAACTGTCTGTAACTTCTGTTCCAGGAGATCTGACACAAACATACGTGCAGACAAAGAAAAACCAATCAATATACATCAAATGAAATAAATTTTTAAAAAATTTAAAAAAAGAAAAGAAATAGTAAATAGATTTGAGAGCAAAGCAGAAAACAGCTCTGACACTGTAGTGATTTGTAATTACTGATAGATTACTTAGGACTTGGAAAATGTTGAGCAACACTTGAAATCTGGTTTGGCCACTTAAAAACTGTAAGTCTCTGACTTCGTCTGACTTTCTAGTTTCCTCATCTATAAAAGGGTTAAAGGTAATCCCTACCCTGGATACATATGGGTGTATTGAGAATTGAATTAGATAGCTTATAAATAATAACTTCTCTAAAATGCTTTGTAAATCTTCATTTAGGAATTCATGCAAGGAGATTCTGCACAGTTCTTTGGAGCATACAAGTATGATGGGGACAAAAGCAAGAGAACATATTCAGTAATTTTCTAAGTAGAATGATAGTTCTCTGCATAAATGTTTGCAGTTTTTAAATCAAATGAAAATATTTCCTTTTATTATTTAACGGCACAAAATTATTTTTATTTAATTAATTAACTTATTTATTTATTTGAGACTGGGTGTGGGAACTCCAGAACTTTACCTGCCTCTACCTCCCAAGTGGATTAAAGGTGTCTGCCTCTGGTCCTTTTTTTTTTCTGAAACAGGTTCTCACTGTAGAGCAGGCTGACCGGAAACTCACAGAGATCTGTCTTCCTCCTGAGTGCTAGAGTTAAATGTTTGTGCCACCACTCCTGGCTCCATATTTTAATCTCTAAACAAAAACAACAAACTACTTATTTCTTACTTATTTGTATGTGTGAAGTTTTGTGCACTGTGTGCATGCTGTGGAAGCCAGAAGAGGGCATCAGATCCTCCGTAACTGGAGTTACATATCTGGCCCTTTGCTCGATTTTTCAGAATTCTTTGTTCAGCATTTTTGTCCTTTCATACTCTGGAAATCTGGTGCCCCTGTTTTACATATTTATGGAAGGGAAAACTCTGACTTAGATGGCCTTACAGCTCTGTGATGATTCCTCTTCATTGTTTTTTAAACTTTGTGGTGAGTTACTGACAAAGTGGAAAGGAGAGAATGACTTCCTCAGCTGTCTAGTGTCATTTGTGGCAATTTAAGTTAATTAGAATGAAATAAACCTAAAGTCTAAGTTCCTTTGATATATTTACCTCCATTTCAGGAGCTCCATAGCTACCTTAACACCGACTTGCTCTTGGCACTTTCTCCATATTGGAGCTATTTCTTGGAGGGCCTCTCCAGAGAAGAGAGCATACCCTTGCCAGTATCTGTGAAGAGCAATTTATGTCACTGAATTTAGAAACTTTGGCTTTACTGTCATTAAAACAGTATGGCTACTTTGTGGGCCTTGTTTTATTTTATTTTTGTCACTTAATTTTATTTTATTTGAGAGATATAAAATCTCACTATTTTTCCCAGGCTGTTCTCAAACTTGTATCCTGCTTCTACCTCCAGGTAGCCAGGATGAAATGTATACACCCCTGTGGCCTGCTGGGGCCCTTGTGGTGCCATATGGAAATGTCCTTTGGCACTTGAAGCTGTAATGTGTGAATTGTCCTTTCCTTCCTTGAAGCACACAAGTACACTTACTTCCCTGGTTATTAAGTTTTCCCAAATTGCTGCACTAATTTTCTTTATTATTTGTTTTGAGACATATTCTCACTGTGCAGTCCAGACAGACCTTAACTTCTAAATCCTCCTGCCTCAGCTTCCCAGTTGCTGGCATTGTATGTGTGCACTGCCATGCCTGCATGGACCTTACACTTTCCAGTAACTTCTTTCCTAGCCTTATGCTTGCAGTTTATTTTTGGTCCATACCTGTTCTTTAGATCATTGTCACATAGCTTTAAATCAGGAATACATGTTACTGTCATCTGAGGAACTTTAAAGAACAAAACTGTAGATGCTTCCATTTCATCCTGGGGTTTTAGAATTGATAAACATGGAATTGGACTTAGACATGCATTTTTTTTACATTCTATAAATTATTCTGATGCACACCTTTTATTATAAACTACTGTGTTTTTTTAATTCTTCCAAATCTTGTTAGGAGTATATACTTGGACAGTATAAGCAATAAAAATCACACTGAAGTTAAAGGGTGTTAAAGTAAATGCTGTTGGGAGTCTGGAGTCCAGTAAAATGATTTGTTGCCTCCAAGCTGTCATTTAGGTCTCACAAGTACCAGTCTCCAGTACTTTGTCTTCTCATCAACTTAACTTACCTAAAACAAGATTTTTAAATTCTGTTTGCTCTTTGCCAAGAAATGTGTTTTGCTTACATATATATGTGTATACTATGTGTGTGCCTAGTGTCCCCAGAGGTCAGAAGAGGGTGTTGGATCCCCTTGAATTGGAGTTACAGACAGTTGTGAACTGCCATGTGGATTCTAAGTGCTTTTAACCACTGAGCCATCATCCAGCCCCTAAGCCACCATATTTTTAAAAAGCTTTTTTCTGGGCCAATGAGAGGGTTCTCTGCTAAAGGCACTTGTCAATAACCTTGATGACACGAAGATCCCTGGAATCCTCATGACAGAAACAACTGACTCTCAAAAGTTGTCCTCTGAACACACACACACACACACACCACAGACACTAAATAAATAGAAAATGATAATAAAAAAGCTTTCTCCAGGCTTTAGGATGGCTCGGTTGGTAAAAGCTCTTGCTTCCAAGCCTGACAACCTGAGTTTGATCCCCAGAACCCACATGGTGGAAAAAGAGAAATGAATCCAAAAAGTTGTCCTCTGACTTCCACTTGCACAGCACGGCCTGCTTGTGTACACACACAGATGTAGTGAAGAAATTTTTTTAAAGCCCTTTGTATTTATTTTACTCTTTTTTTTTCTTGGTAGTGAGTAAAAGTTCATAATTTTATTGTCTTCATAACAAAATCATCTTAGCTGGTTGATGGTGGCACATGCTTTTAATATCAGCACTCAGAGACCGAGGCAGGGTATCTCTGAGTTCCAGAACAGCCAGGGATACCCAGAAAAAACGCTGCCTGGAAAAAAACAAAACAAACCCAGAATCGTCTTAGAACTAGATCATTGGTCTTTTCTCTTCTTATGGCCTCCCAGTTCATAATACTCCCATATCTGACTAGCGTCCTCTTAGATCTGCAGTTAGGCTTAACACACTCAAGCCCCAGCAGTCTTTGTAACTTTAGCCTTCTTGGAGAAAGGAGGCTTAGTCTGCCCACCATAGCTGCTCTACTTCCTGTCATAATGACACTTTTCACACAAAGATCCCTAACCCCTTCTCATACTCTGTCTTTCTGTGGGGATGGTGCTTGCCACATTTCTTGCAGAAAGTCCGGTGGGTCTTAGGAGCATTCACTATGTTTATGAGAGAGGCCAAGGCTTTTCTTAATGAAAAAATTCACACATTAAAAAAAAGAGAGAATAGTGTAATGAACCTGTCATCCAGCTTCAACAGTTAATTTAGGACCCGTCTTGTTTATCTGTTTCCCTGGGACCATTTTGAAGCAAACAGAAATCATACCAAGTTGTAAATATTTCACTGTTTATCTCTGAAAAGTATCAGGTCACATTTAAATATATTGATTGGGGCTGGGATGATGGCTCAGCAGTTAAGAGCACTGGCTGCTCTTCCAGAAGACCTAGGTTTGATTTTGAGCACCCACATGGTGGCTTACAACTGTTTGTAACTAGTTACAGGGGATCCAGTGCTGCCTTCTGACTTCTGTGGGTACCAGACATGCACATGGAACATACACACCTGCAGGCAAAGCACTCATACATGTAAAAAACTAAAGCAAAACAAAAACTGAAGTGTTGAGTTCACTGGCACCAGATACATTAAAACTAGTAATAATAAAAAACAAAAGCATTGATCAGATCAGATCTTGCCCCTGCTTATAACTCTTCATGGCCTCTCGTTTATACTAACATACAACTTACATTCCTCACCACAGTGTAGAAGTGCTAATATGACTGGCCTTTCATCCCCATTTCAGACCTTTCCCTTGTTCACCACTCACCATTCTGGCATGCTTTTCCTGTTCTCTGACCCTGCCAGGATGTTCATGCTTTCTTCTTCCCGGCAGCTCTCCCTGCCCTCCTTGTAGCAGATTCCATCTAGTCCCTCAGTCTTTGGCTCAAACGTCACTACCTGAAGAGAAGTTTTATGATTATCTCCCTCTCATTATTTCTTAAGCCTCCCTATTCAGTTTCCTTCATGACACTTGAGTTAGAAATTATTTATTTGCTGCTCATTTTCTGGTTTTCACTATTAGAATGAGAGAGGCCTTTTTCTTAATGCCCTTAATACTTAGAGTGTGTGGCTTGAAACAGGTACTGTGTAAAGGGGTGTTTACTGAGTAAATGAACCTACTATCTAGGGGGACTTGGCCTGATTGTAGAGAAGTTATGTTGGGAAGATTAAAGATTTTTAGTTAGAATGAGTAATGATGTAAGTTAAAATATAAATATAACATCTTTTGCTTTCTTAATGTCATTAATGCCCTATTTATTTCAGGCTGCCTTTGATACTGGTTGGGAACAAATCTGATCTGGTGGAATATAGTAGTATGGAGACCATCCTTCCTATTATGAACCAGTATACAGAAATAGAAACCTGTGTGGAGGTATGCCTCATGCTTTAATTTGGAAATGTTTTGTTGGTGAATGCTTCATAATTTGAGACATGGATTAGGTGGGGGATTATGTGGGATGGAATAAATTTTCTATTCTTTGTGAAGTCATATAAATCAAATAAGACAGGGAACTTAAGAGGCTTCCTCTTAAACTCTATGGAGACATTTGTACTGTCTTTAAAAAAAATGCGCTTTTTAGTTTCTTCAAGAAATCTTTTTTGGGGGGGAGGGGATCACAGGGAATGAGACAGGGTTTCTATGTAACTCTGGCTGTCTTGGAACTCTGTCTGTAGACCAGGCTGGCTTGGAACTCACAGAGATCCACCTGCGTCTGCCTCCTGAGTGCTGGGACTAAAGGTGTGTGCTGCCACCACCCAGCTAGAAATCTTTTACTTTATGTTGGTTTTCTTTTTTCCTTCTAAGTGGGGTGGATATAGATGTAGTAAGAGAAAATAAGGAAAACTCCTGAGAGTGGGAAGGGCTCCAAGGGAGGAATACTCTGTTGACATTTTAAAAATTATCATCTTTAGCTGTCATAATTAATTTCAGAGTATAAAATTCAAACTTTTTTTTTAGTGTTCAGCAAAAAACCTGAAGAATATATCAGAGCTGTTTTATTATGCACAGAAAGCTGTTCTTCATCCTACGGGGCCTCTGTACTGCCCAGAGGAGAAAGAGGTAACCCAGGCTGTGTTCTGTGGGCCTGAATGATGCAGGAATTCCATTATGGTGGTTGGTCTTAGTAATGTTTAGCATTTTATAAAGCCAAAGCTATTGAAATTGAATTGTGTTGCTTATTAAACTGTTGAATTGAGTGTTCTGGTTCAGTGACGCTGACACTGTTTCCAGTGTAAGTGTCTTCCAGGTAGTGCCACTGACACAGAACTGGTGACACTGACAAAGCAGCCAGGACTCAGCCAATGTTTTACTCTGCAAGTGTACAATCTATGGACTTTTTTCTTAATCTTCCATTTATTTATTTTGTGAGGTGGGTGTATGCCATGGCATGCCTGTTGAGGTCAGAACAGCTTGTGGGGGTCAGCTTTTTCTTTCCACTGTGTGGTCCCAGGGATCAAGCTCAGGTCATCAGGCTTAGTGGCAAGTGTCTACCCCCTGAGCCATCTCACCAGCCCTGAAGATCTATGAATCTCAACAAAAACTTGGGTAGTGATTTTGTTTGTTTGTTTTGTGTCAGTAATTGATCTCAGGGCCTTGTGCTTAGCACCGAGCTTTATTCCCAGGCCTCTTGTAGTTTTTTGTCCTTGGCACATGTGATGCAACTTGAATATACTCTCTTTCAGAGTTAAGAAATACAGTAATTCCATTGAGAAATACCCAAAATTTAACAAAAATTTGCCATAGATTTAAAACTGATTTTTTTTTTTAGATAAATAGCACAAAGTTTACCTCTTTTAGGCATACAATTAAGTGATTTTTAGTATATTCAGAAAGTTAGGCACCTGTTATCTAACTCCACTGCCTTACGTCATCTCCCAGAGAAGCCCTGTAGCCATTTGCAATCACTTCCCAGTCCTCTTTGCCACCCTTGGCAACTGCTGGTCTGCTGTCTCTCCTGGACATTTCCTGTCAGTGGAGTCATCAGTGAATAGCTTTTTGTTCTCTCTCCTTTTACCAGCACCATGTTTTCATGTCCACTCCTCTGTAGTATATGTCAATACTTAATTTCTTCTAGATAAATAAAATTTTATCATATGAAGGTAACAACTTTTCATCTTTTAATCTTTTGTTGTCCACTGAAGTAGTTTCTTTCGTTTGACTATTGTGAATGGGTAGCTAACGTTAACTTGTTCATACACAAGTTTTTTTTTCTTGAAATATCTGTTTTCAGTTCTTTTCTATCTATATTTAGAAGTGGAATTGCTGAGTCACACAGTTATTTTATGGTTAACTAAGTGAGGAACCAGCAGATATTTTCATAGTAGCAGGGAATGTTGTATATTCCTACATGCTATATATAAAGATCCGATTTCTTTTTCTCTGCTTTTTCTATCCCCTCTTGCACTCTCCTCCTCCCCCATCCCGTTTCTTTCTCTCTCTCTTTTTTCTGTTTTTGAGATAGGGTCTCTTTTATGTACTCTGGCTGTCCTGGAGCTCACTATGTAGACCAGGCTGGCCTTGAACTCACAGAGATCTGTGCCTGCCTCAGCCTCTCATGTGCTGGGATTAAAGGTGTGTACCACCACACCTGTGTCTGTCGGTCTGTCTGGATGTATGGCTGTATCTCCCCCCACCTCTTATCTCAGTCTCACTATCCTGGGCCGTGTTTATATGATATATGGCTGAGGATGGCCTGGAGCTCCTGATTCTCCTGCTTTTCTTTCCCAAGTGTTGGGATTACTGTTTACTTCCATACCCAGATGAAATCCCCAATCTATTTTCATCTTTGCCAACGGTCAATGCTTTTGGTTTTTTGGTTTATTACAGTCATCCTTGTAGATAGCACTTCATTTCATTGTGATTTTAATTTACATTATCCTAATGGCTAATGATTTTCAACAAATTTTTTAATATGCTCATTTATATATATCTACTTTGGAGAAACATCTATTCAAGGACCTATGGCCATTTTTTAGTTAGATTAATTTTTATTGAGGCAATTTTTTATTTAAGTTTAATTATTTTTATGTGTATGAATATTTTGCCTAATATGTGTACCGTGTGCATGCCTGGTGCCTGAGGTCAGAAGAAGATATCAGATCCCTTGTAAACGGGAGTTACAGATGATTGGGAGCCAGTTTCTGTGTGCTGGGAACGAAACCTGTGTCCTCTGCAAAAATAAGTGCTTTTAACTGTTGAGCTAACTCTCCAACCCTGAGTTTTTTTGTTTTTGTTTTTTGAAACAGGGTCTCAATATATATGTAGTTCTGGCTGTCCTAGCCTATGTAGACCAAGCTGGCCTAACAGAGATCCACTCACTAGTGCCTCCCAAGTGTTAGGGTTAAAAGTGTGTGCTACCACGCCCAGACTGAGGTGTTATTTTTAAGAACTAAAATGTTGAAACACTGGAGAGATGGTTCAGCAGTTAAGATCACTTCTCTTCCAGAAGTCCTAGTGTCTATATCCTTTGGCCTTTCCAGGCTCTCACACATATGTGGCATGCAAACAGACATGCACAATCTATAAACAAACAAATAAATGAATGCAGTCTATAAATAAATAAATGCAGTTTCTGATATTGGTAAGTAGTTGGCAAATTGAGACCCATTAACCAAACTTGGCTTAGTTTTAATTTTGTATAACCTGTGAGCTATGAATAGATTTCATGTATTTTTAATTATTAAAAAAATTCAAAAGGAATTGTATTTTGTGATATGTGGAGACAATATTACATTCAAATTGCATAACAGCCATCCTTATTTGTTGATGTCTGTGGCAGCTTTGAGAGTTTGAACAGTGCTCCTGTTCAGTCACTGCCTGGTGTAGCACTTACTGCACAGACAGAGTGCTGTGACAGCTTCCAAGTGCCACACCCCATTCCAGAACAAGAAAAGTGGCAAGTAGATTTTCAGTAGCAAAGCACTTAGAGTCCCTAAGCCTGAGCTACAGTTACAGCATTGTTTTTCAGGCTTTGGTGCAAGTCCAAGGAAATTTCTGTATTTCATAGTCCGTCTAACTCTGGAGTTGATTTTCTCCCAGACCTCTAACTGGAACTGGTGAATCTGTAGTATAGTACCATCCTAAAAGGCAGACACCAAGGAAAGAGTCTATTGCATCTCTACAGATGACTTGCAAGTGATAGATTTTCCAATAAAAATCATGTTTGTAGGGCTGGTGAGATGACTTATTTCATAAAGGTCCTTGCCACTAAGCCTGTCAGCCTGAGTTCAATTCCTGGGACCTGCATGGTAGAAGGAGAGAACCAACTTTTGAGGTTTGTCCCTGACCTCCATGCATGTGCTGTGACACAGTCATTTTTAGTGCCGCCCCCCCCCCCAATAAAGAAATAAAGATTTTAAAAAAAGAAATTGTGTAGCCAGGTGTGGTACCACACACTTTAATCCCAGCACTCAGGAGGCAGAGACAGAAGGATCTCTGAGTTCAAGGCCAGTTCTGGTCTACTGGTCTACAGAGAGAGTTCCAGGACAACTAGGATTACATAAAGAGACCCTGTCTCCAAAAAAAAAAAAAACAAAAAAAACCCAAACATGTTGTGGATATGTATCAGTATGACCAGCAGTACTATGTAAGCATTTTCATCTGGTCTTCCTGTAGAGAACACTAACTTTGTATCTCAGTTTAGTAAAATAAAATCCCTTCAGGGGAATTCTATTTCTTTAGTGACCTACATGACAAAATTTCACTCATTTGTTACTATATGAACATTTTAAATGTTGTCAGTAAAAATCAGGGAATTAATGCTATGTAAATAACCCACATGATATCCATAATTTTGCATATTTGGCTCCAAAGTTTAAAATATTTGCTATGTTGTTCTTGATAGAAAGAGTTCTGATTTCTGGTAAATATAATTAGTCTTGAGTTATTCCTTAATCTAATCATGGTTTCTCTTCTTTATTTTTGGTTTATAATTCCTTAATTTGGATTGTTTTTCAAACTTATTCTTAACTTAGTGTTCCCTAGACTCAAACTTATCCTTAACACAGTGTTCCCTCAACTCGTCTTTCCAAAGTTAACTCTTTAGAAATGCATTCCATTTCAGTACAGCTTCATTTCACAGTCAAGGAAATTTAGAAAGTCCTTTTGAATTATAGGAATTTACCTTGGAGGCCTTTACCCCAGAGATATGCTAAATTCCCTGTTAGTTTATTCTGTATTCTTTAACTGTCCTCTGTTCTTAGGCCTATTATTAGTTCTGCTAATCTGCTGATTCCCTGCCCTTCCCCCAGTCCCTGAGTAAAGCCTCAATATGACACCATCTGCTACTCAGTTCTCAGTTATATCTAAATAATAAAGTAACATATAAAATTTTTTCAACTTTTAGACTACATATTGTTTTATATGTATACAAGCTTTAAGTCTAAGCTTATACTAAATTTTTTTTTAACTGAGATTGGAAAGCTCTTATGACCTTGAATTCCTGAGTTTTGAGACCTTGTCTCAGAAAAAAATGTAATGATAGTACCATGCCCATGACTTTAATCCCAGCACTCAGGAGGCAGGGACAGGTGGATTTCTGAGTTCAGGGTCAGCCTGGTCTACATAGTGGATTCCAGGACAGTCAAGACTGTGTAGAGAGACCCTGTCTAAAAGAAACAAAACTAAAGTAATATTAGTAATCTGATGAAATGTAAGTATTGATGTGTTTTTTCATCAAAGTGTGAAATCCCCTTGAGGATGGAGCAGGGTCTTACTCTGTAGCCAAGAAGTTCTGTCTTGTGTATCATTCTAACTACTGCTATTTTTGGAAACATTTAGATTATGAAATCATCGTGTGTGTGTGTGTGTGTGTGTGTGTGTGTGTGTGTGTGTGTGTGTGTGTAGGGTAGTATAGTGAGTTGTAGTGTTAGTGCGTGTATGTCTATGTACATATATATGGACACCTGGAGTGGATATTCGTACTGTGGATACTGTGCTCCTCTTTAGTGTTAGAAACAGGGTCTCTCACTGAACCTGAAGCTTACCAATTCAGCTGGCTGGCCAGCAGTCTCCAGGGATCCTCCTGTCTGTACCTCCCTAACACTGAATTATAGGCTCCAACCACTGTGGTTGGGTTTTACATGGGTGCTGGGGATTGGACACAAGTCCTCATGCTTTCACAGGAGGACAACAAAATATAACAGTGTAATCTTTACAGTCCATTTAATATTTTTATAAAAGAAGCCTTAGCTTTCTAGTTGACTTATTTTCTTATTCCTTCCAATCTTGTTGAATCTTTCTCACTATATTAAGTTGCTCTCCCAGAGAGGTCATTTAAAACAAAATAACTTATTGTAAGAAAAATACCTTTTTTTTTTTTTCCAAGCATTTTTCTTTTAGGGGCTGGAGAGATAGCTAAGATATTAAGAGCATGTACTACTCTTGTAGAGAACCTGAGTTCAGTTCCCAGCAGCACCTATATGTAGTATCTCACAGTTGCCAGTAATTGTAGCTCCAGGGGTCCAATACCTCTGGCCTTCAAGGGCACCTGCACTCATGTGCGTATACCTACACACACACACAATTAAAAGGAGGCAGAGGCAGCCTGATCTCTGTGAGTTCCAGGCCAGCCAGAGTTACAACAGAGAAATCCTGTCCTGAAAAACAAAATGAAACAAAACAAAAAATAATAATAATGAAAATTATTTTTTGATAATTTTTCTTTTTGTTTTTCTCCCATTTATGTGTATGTGCTCACAGTGTGTGTGTGTGTGTGTGTGTGTGTGTGTGTGTGTGTGTGTGTTGTGTATATGTGTGGGTAAATGTAGAGGTCAGAGGATAACTTTTGGGAGTTGGTTTTCTTCTTTCCACCATGTTAGTCCTGATGATTTAACTCAGGTCATTGGACTTGTAAGCAGGCATCTTTAGTGATGAGCCCTTTTCTGGCTTAAAATTCTGTAATTCGGTTTCATATTATAGTCACAACTATTGTCATTATCATTTTGCTCTGGGTAGTCATAGGAATGAGATTATAAGTTATTGAATGTGTTTTCTCACCCTGCTATCTCATTTCTCTGATTCAAATGAGTTCTTAAGAATCTACTTCCAAAAAAACATATGTAAAACATAACAAGCACTCTTTATGACAAAACTACACTGAAAATGACCTTAAAGCAGTGGTTCTCAACCTTCCTAATGCTGTGACCCTTTAAATTTCTCATGTTGTGATGACCTTCAAACCATAAAATTATTTTTGCTACTTCATAACTAATTTTGCTACTGTTATGAATTGTAATGTAAATATCTGATATACAGATGGTCTTAAGAGACCCCTGTAAAGGGATTGTTCAACAATTCCCCTCCCTATAGTAGTACACCTACTGTGTTGGCTCACCAATGAATACAAGGAGGCATAATCATATGTGCAAGCCATGCCAGACCTCAGCAGTGGGAACCACCATCCTGGCCAGTGCCATACTGGAAAGTGGAACCCCGAGCATCTCTGCTCAGGTGTTTTTATTGACACAGAACTCCTCAAGTATTCTACTGATAGCATGTGCAGATCATAAGCAATCAAGCTCCCAACATAAACCAACACCTGCAAACAGTACAAAGCACCAAGACCTAGGCAGCCCCACACCCAACAGTGCATAAAACAATTACTTTATACATAACTAAAAATAAACTTATATAAACACCTCCTAAATGGTTGTGACCCAGCAGTTGAGAACCACTGCCTTAAAGAGATTATTGCATTTTTTATTGAATATGATGTTCTCTTTCTGAGAGAGGGTAGGGAGATTTGAATGAAGCTACCTCCAAGTTTAAACTTCAAAAATCTTCCTTCCAGGTATGATTCTGCATGCCTTTAACCCCGGATCTTGGGAGGCAGAGACAGGTGGATCTCTGTGCGTTCAAAGCCAATCTGGTCTATATAATAGGTTTTAGGATGTCCAAGGCTACATAGAGAAACACTGCCTCAAAAAAAAAAAATCTTTCTGATGCTTTTTTTCCCTGCATGGTGTTGGGAATTGAACTCATAGCCTCAGGCGTACTACAAGCATTCAGGCATCTTACCACTGTACTATATCACTAGTCTCCAGAAGTCTTTTTTTTTTTTTTTTTTGGTCAGTATTGTTGGCAATGATTATCTTACAGAAGTATGTGGGTCTTTTTGTGGTGTGTGTGCATGCATGTGTGCAGTGTGACCAGAGATTAATGTTAGGATGTCTTTCCCCAATCACTTTTCCACCATCCTTTTTGAGACAATATCTCTCACTATATCTAAAGTTAGCTGTTTCATCTAGACTAGTTGGCCAGCATACTCAGGGATCTGTCTTCTCTACTCCAGCACTAGGTGTATAGGGATGGGCTTTTATGTGTCTTCTAGAAATCCAAACTTAGGTCCTCAAACTTTGCTGAAAGTCCTGACTGAGCTATCTCACTAGCCCCATGAACCTTACTCTTAGGTAGTCAGATATTTTATCCTTTATATATACTAAAAGAATTAAAGATGTTGCCAACATAAATTTCTGTCACCATTGCTTGTGTGTTTTACAGATCTCAGAAGACAAGATTCACTTTCAAAATGTAAATAATCTTACAATAGCAAGTTAGTAAAAGTTAAATACTTACTAACCAGTCATATTTGTAACCTATTTGTGAATAATCATTCATTTTATACCTAACTTTAACATATGCATGGAATAAAGGAAAACATTGAGTTTCTTGGTCTGAGATTCAGATGACACAGTGCTTGCTTAGCAGGAGGCCCTGGATTTGATGCCCAGCCTATATTTGGCTTTGCATTCAGGAGGCTGAGGCAGGATGATTCAAAGCTTGAGACTAGCCCAAGCTATATTATTGCAAGACTATGTCTCAGGAAAAAAGAGAGAGAAAACAGGGAGGGAGGGAGTGGGGAGAGTGAATGAGAATAAAAGTTATGGGCGTTACTGGCCCTGGTGGGGCAGTCATGCAATCCCAGTTACGTGGGAGAATAAACTTGGGCAATTAGTGAGACCTTGTCTCAAAATACAAAGAAGAAAGAGGTGGTGGGGTAAAGTGCCTGCTGCGCTGGTGTGAGGGCTGCGCTCAGATCCTCAGAACCCACATACAAGTGGATGCCATGGCCTGTGTTTGTGATGCTAGTGCTCCTCTCTAAAGTTGTGAAGCTGAAACAGAATCCCCAGAAGCAGACAATAGACCAAAGTTGTCCTCAGATTTCCACATGCGAGCACCATGGCCCACACACAAGATTACAAAAAAAAAGTTAAAAAGGGGTTGAAGAGATGGCATAGTTACAGAATGTTTGCCTAGCAAGTTCAGTCCTCTGTACTGAA
Organism: Cricetomys ansorgei; assembly: GCA_026225945.1. NCBI lineage: Eukaryota > Metazoa > Chordata > Mammalia > Rodentia > Nesomyidae > Cricetomys > Cricetomys ansorgei. The sequence continues at coordinate 2,988,563 of JAMJFZ010001898.1, read as the reverse complement.
AAAAAAAATGTAAATGGGTTTGCTTTAGTTTATTTCTACGTGTTACCAGTTTTTTATGTTAAATAAAAACTATCATGGGGATGGAGAGATGGCTCAGTGGTTACGAGCACTGCCTGCTCTTCCAGAGGACCCAGGTTCAATTCCCAGCACCCAAATGGCAGCTCACAACTGTCTGTAAATCAAGTTCCATGGGATCAGACACCCTCACACAGACGTTCATGCAGGCAAAACACCAGTGTACATAAGATGAAAATTAATAAAAAAAATTTAAAACTATTAGAAGCTGTCTCAGTATTGTTTGTGGAAATTGTATTTTAAATTATTTTGTTTCTTTTCTCACTGTTGTATAGATGAAACCAGCTTGTATAAAGGCCCTCACTCGTATATTTAAAATATCTGACCAAGATAATGATGGCACTCTGAACGATGCTGAACTCAACTTCTTTCAGGTAGCTGTCTTTAGCTTCAGATTAGGATTTATTAGCTTAAAGGACAATATGCCATTAAACAATCTGTTTTCTGTAAAACTCACATCCAGCTATTAAAGCTTAAGATATAAAAATGCCACTTAAGTCTAGGAACTGAGACTTTTTGATTTGATTTCATGTTATTTAGTGGGTGTATGAAGAATGATGACCTCTAAATCACTTTGCTTTCTGGGTTTTGTATTATGTGACTACACAAAGAGCTTTGTGTTTCTGAAACAGAATGAGGAATACTGCCAGTTTCTTCAAATATAACACACTTCACTGAAATAATAGGGAATAGAAATGATACTAACTTGTTTCTTTTGGTTGTAGTTCTTTGATTTTGTAGATTATCAGTTTTATTTGATTTGTGGATTTATATTCTGGTTTGTTTTTAAATTTATTTCATTTTATTATTTGCTAGAGAATTTGTTTCAACACTCCATTAGCTCCTCAAGCTCTGGAAGATGTCAAGAATGTTGTTAGAAAGCACTTAAGTGACGGTGTGGCTGACAGTGGGTTGACGCTAAGAGGTAGGGAATGGTGCTTTTTAATCATTTTGTCTCCTGGGTGCTGGGTGTTAAGCCTGGGGCCTTACTCATGCAAAGCAAACATTTTGCCACTTAACCATATTTTCTAGCCCATTTCCCACCCCTTTAAATTTAGTATTTTAAATAGCATTATTTATACATAACGGAAATGTTAGTATTGGTGGGAGATTATTAACTTTACTGTCAGTGTAAATTAGAGGTAGGGCAATTGGTTAGATCAGATATGCAGAGGTCTATATGAGGAAAAGAGATGCATGTAACAAACATCTTAGTACTCATAAGCAATTCTCTAGGCAAAAATTACTTTTAGGGGCTGTGCATATGAGTCAAAATTACCAAATACACTGTTCCTTGTTGAGTATATTGCTGAATCATGCTGTAATAAAAACTAATATATGCTTTTCTCCCTGGCACAGTTACAGTCTTCACATCAACTATATTTACTGATTTACTTTATTTCAGGTTTTCTCTTTTTACATACACTTTTTATCCAGAGGGGGAGGCATGAAACTACTTGGACTGTACTTCGACGATTTGGTTATGATGATGACCTGGATCTGACGCCCGAATATTTATTCCCCCTGTATGTACCTCAGTTTCCTAATTTATTTCACTTTCCAAGTACTTTTGTAAGTTTTATTTAGTATATACATAGTTTTTAAGTTCTTCAATGACTAATTTAGGATTACAGGCAGGTTTTCAACTTTTATACTTTCAACAGTTTGGACCAGAGATTTTTTTTTTTTAATTCTCTCTATTATGTAGCTCTTGGAGCTCACCATGTAGACCAGACTGGCCTGAAACTCACAGAGGTCCACTTACTGAATGCTGAGGTAAAGGGTGTACACCACCATACCTGGCCAGAGAATTCTTTGCTGTAGATCTTGTCTTGTCCTCTCCAGTATAGGATGATGAATAGATCTTTAAATGACAGCAACACCTTTTCTTTCAGTTGTGACAAACAGAAGTCCTTTCATAAGCAGATCATCCACAGTTGATGCCTGTACTTAATACAGTATGACTTAAACACTTTATTCATTTACTTAGTTGAAATTTTTTGTTGTTTTAAGGTGAGTTCTCATTGTGTAGAGTAGGCTGGCCTTGAACACACAGAGGTTTGTCTCGGTTTTCCAAGTGTTAGGCTTATACATTTGTGCCACCATACCCTACATTACAAATTAAAAAAAAAAAAATTCACTGAGGGCCAGGCAGTGATGGCGCACACCTTTGATCCCAGAATTTGGAAGGCAGAGGCAGGCAGATCTCTGTGAGTTCAAGGCCAGCCTGTTCTACAGAGTGTGTTTCAGGACAGCCAGAATTACAACCGAGAAACAGTCTAAAAAAACAAACAAAAACAAAACAACAACAAGAAAACTTTTATTAATGACAGAGGGGGGAAAATAATAGGCAATCACAGTTTTAGAGTCAAAAGATGAGGAAAATGTTATTTAGCATTTTTCTCTCCTTCATTATTTCTTCCCCTTCGCTCTTTTTTGTTTTGTTTTTTGAGATATGGTTTCTCTATGTAGTCCTGATTGTCCTGGAACTCACTTTTTAGACCAGCCTGTCCTCAAATTCACAGAGATCCACCTGCCTCTGCCTCTGAGTGCTGGGATTAAAGGTTCATGACATCATCACCTGGCTTCCCCTTCAATTTTATGGTTTGTTTTTAGTTCATGTTAAGTATTTTCTCCTAAATAACTAATGTACGTGTGGTTATTTTCTATTGGTGATGCTGTTTGAGTTTTATGTGTTTAAATGCTGGCTCAGTGATGTCCTTCCCGGGAGAGACTGCCTGATTTTGTTTGGGTGTCTCTTCTCTGTTTTGGGAATTGTGGCCTGCCATAATTGGGCCTTGGCATCTTCTGGCCTTTCTTCCTTGCCTTTTAGTCATATATTGCCTTCAAGGTGCCATTTCTAAGAATTGTACCTCCAACTATCTATGTAAGGGTTCAGAAAAAGTTGTTCTAATCTCCATTGTCAAGGAGCCAAGAGTCTTTTTCTGATTAGATTCTTGGTCCATTAATGTGTTCTAGATTGAAACTTAAGGAACTGAATGTTCAACATAGCTTTTCAGTACATACATACTAAATCAATGAGTTTATCTTGGGACCCTTCACAGTGTTTTCTTTCCTATGTTGTTTATGTGGGTGGATGCATTCTACAGGAAATTGATTATTATTAGCGTGGAGGGCTATGCATACATGTGAGTGTGAGCCCCAGGAGGACATTGGTTGTTCTGGTCCACCACTTTCCTACTTATTCTTTTGAGACGTGGTTTCTGACTGAACCTGGAGCAAGTCAGGCAGCCAGCGAGGCCCCTTGATGCTCCTCTCTCTACCCCACCTTCAACCCCAGCACTGGGGTTACAGATGCTTGTGTGACTGCACTCAATTTTTTATGTGGGTACTGGGAATTTGAACCCACTGAGTTATCTCTTCAGTTGCAATTATTACTTTAAATTTTTTTATTTGTATGGATATTTTGCCTGCATGCATGTTTGTGTACCATGTGTATGTCTGGTGCCCATAGAGGTTAGAAGAGGGTGTCACAGCCTCTGGAACTGGAATTACAGCAGATGTTTGTGATGTGGGTGCTGGGACTCAAACCTGGATACTCTGGAAGAGAAGCCAGTTACCTTATGCTCTTACCTGCAGAGCCATCTCTCCAGCCCCCAATTATTAAGAAGCTGATTCTTGGGCTGGAGAGATGGCTCAATGGTTAAGAGCATTGCTCTTCCAGAGGTCCTAAGTTCAATTCCCAGTAGCCACATGGTGGCTCACATTTATAATGAGGTCTGAAATCCTCTTCTGGAATACAGGTATACATGCAGATAGAGCATTCATATACATAAATAAATAAATCTAAGAAAAAGAAATGAAGAAGTTGCTTCCCAGGGGTTAAGAACTCCCAAAGAGTACCTGAGTTCAGTTCCCAGCAATTAAATCAAGTGGCTCATAACATCCTCTTCTCGCTTCTACAGGTACCTGCATTCACATGCACATACCCACATATAGACACATACCTTGTCCTGTAAAGACCCATGGTGGTTAACTTCTCCCTTGAATATGATTCCTTAGAATTAGGGAGCTGTAACTCTAACAAAAACAAACAAACGAAAAACAAATTGTGAAGGATGCTGAAGAGGCAGAAAGAACTCTGATGCAGCATGCAGTGTTGGTAGCAATGCAAGTGAGTACATCCATTGTGTAAACAGTATGGAGGTTCCTCAGAAACCGAAAAATACAGTTTTGTTTGACTGGTATGACCCAGCCTTCCCTCTACTGATTTCATATGGAACAGAAGTGGAATCACCAGAGAGATACCTGCATTCATTTGTTTACTGCAGCGCTGGTCCTGAGAGCCACAGTACAGAATCACTTATGGGTGAATAAATTGTTTTAAAAAGTTGGAGCTGGGTAGCTCAGCAAATAAAGATGCCCTAAATGCCTGAGCCTCCTGCCTCCATGTGGGAGCCTCCTGCCTCCGTGTGTTAAGTGCTTGGATTATAGGCATATGCTGTCATCCCCAGTTTATGTTTATTAAATCAAGCTGAGGGCTTTGTGCATAGTCTAGCATCCTATCAGCTGAGCCACATTCCATCCAATAATCAGAATTATTTGTAAAGTTGTTTGCTGTTGTATACCTACTGTGGCAGCTCATCAATAAGACACAGAGGTATAATCATAGGAGCAAACCCTGTCAGACCTCAGCAGAAGGAACCACTACCATGGCAAGTGCCATCCTAGACAGTGGAACCCTGAGCATCTCATCTCAGGTTTTTTTTTTTATTGATTCCTAAGCTCAGGTGTTCTATTGATACAAAATGCAGATCATGAGGAATCAAACATCTTTTACATAAAGCCAACACCTGTAGACAATAAAATGCCAAGGCCTAGGCAGCCCTTTTCCCAACAGTGCACAAAACAATCATTTTAAACAGAACTAAAAATAAACTTCTGCATCAGTTGTTATTTTAACCTGCCTTAATAATATTTAGGAAAAATAGTTTATGTCTCGTTAAAATGAACATTATTAATAATTCTTCTGAGGAATGCCATAAATACTCCATAGACCTTCCCTCAAAATGTCTGTGTGACTTCAGAGAAGGTATTTTGTGCATATTGTCATCTCACTAAAGTACTTGTTTCAACTTTCTCATTTCTCAAATTAAATTTTAATATTTGATTAATGATTTATTCTTAATTTTTTTTCAACAGGCTAAAAATACCTCCTGATTGCACTACTGAATTAAATCATCATGCATATTTGTTTCTCCAAAGCACCTTTGACAAACATGATTTGGTAAGTCTTTGCCTGGGGTTTTCCAAAGTACATAATCAAATATTTCTGTGAATGATTTTCTTTTATTCTTTGAGGTGCCTAATGTTTATGATATGTCACCCAAACTTCAGGCTTTTTACTCCTGTGATTTTATTGTTTTCTTAGGATGGAAAAGTCTAGTTTTCCAATAGAGTGATAATGTGTGGAAATGTCTTAGTAAAATATATAAAAGTTGGGTTTTTTTTAAAGATTTATTTATTTATGTATATGAGCTCTCCTATCTGCATGTACACCTGCATACCAGAAGAGGGCATCAGATCCCATTATACCATGTGGTTGTTGAGTATTAAACTCGGGACCTGTGGAAGAACAGCCAGTACTCTTAACTACCGAGCCATCTCTACAGCCAGCCAGCCTGCCTGCCTGCCTGCCTATCTATCTATTATCCATCCATCTATCTATCCATCCATCTATCTCTCCAGACAAGGTTTCTTTGTATAGCCCTGGCTGTCCTGGAACTCACTCTGTAGACCACACTGGCCCCTTAATTCACAGAGATCCACTTGACTCTGCTTTCCAAGTGCTGGAATTAAAGGTGTGCGCTACCAGGCCTGGCAGTCATTCTTATTTTAAAATGAGTTTCTCAAAGTTTATTTTTACTGGACTATGGAGCTTTTTTGTTTGGGCATTTTCTTTCTAATATCTGAGTATTATGTTACTTCCTTGTATTTCTCCAGGACAGAGACTGTGCTTTGTCACCTGATGAACTTAAAGATTTATTTAAAGTTTTCCCTTACATACCTTGGGGACCAGATGTGAATAACACAGTTTGCACAAATGAAAGAGGATGGATAACCTACCAGGGATTCCTTTCCCAGTGGACGTGAGTATAGAGCTCACCTTTTTGCTCAAGAGTCACAGTTATTTTTAAATTATAGTGGTATTGCATTTGTCATTTTATATGCCTGTCAAATTTAGGAACTCCTTCAATCTCAACTTCCTCTAAGCAGCATGTCTCGGAGATAACTGTACAAATTTTGTAGGTTTGTCAAGAAGGGACTGTTTTCTTCTTGATGATGTAGGAAATAATAGCATCAAGATGAAACTAAATTTTGTAGTTTTTGTTTAAGAAAATTGTAACTGTCATTGCTGTTTCACAGTTCTTCAGCAAATAGGGAGAAGCATGTTTTACTGGGCACTGGAATTTGTGTTCTTTGTTTTATATGATTTTTAATTTCTTCTCTATAAAAACTTAATGAGAATGTGTCTAAAACCTACTTAGAGCATGGTTGGCCTTGTGCTAAGAGCATTAAGTGAATTCCGTTCTTACATGATGTCATGATTACTTTAGCATTGCTGAGAAAAAACTTTTTTCCAGTGAGGAGATAGATGTGTTGAAGAAAACCAGGTTCCACTCCAAGGAAGGATACCTGAGATATTTGAGGCAGACTTTTTCAACATTTTCTCTCTCTCTTTCTAGTTCTTCCTCTTCTTCTCTGTCCATTCCTCCCTTTTCTTCCTCTCCTTCTTTTCCTCTCTCTCGCTCTTTCCTTTCTTCCTTCCCTTCCCACCCATCTCCTGCTTTCCTCCCCACTATCTCCCTTTTCTTCTTTCTTTTTTTTTTTTTTTGGTTGTGAACCTAGTCTTTAACAGCTGACCCATCTCTCCAACCCTATGTCTCTTTTCTGAGTCCAGTTCTTCCCTATTCTAAGCTGGCCTGGAACTTACCTGTAGCTGAGATTGATCTTGAACTCCTAATCCTCCTGCCTTTACCTCATAAATAACTTGGATTTCATGGCCGTTTTATGTGCTGCTAGGGAATCAAACTAAGGATTCTACCAACTGAGATACATCCCAACCTCTTCTACCTCCCAAGTACATAAGAAGGACCAATTTTGGGTACTTTCAGGAGGTATTTCTTGCTTTTCTGTCAACCTTTTCATATCTGCTTAGCTTTTGTCTGGTTAGTATGTGCAGGACATTATTTAGGCAGGGAAGTAGATAATATAATATGTCCCTGTTGTAGCTTGTTTCAGCATTCGTCTCTGCAGCAGCTCATTTGCACAGACTTGTTTCTCTGGCAGGTGGAACAGGGAAATTCAACCTTATCCTGTATTGTCCTACCAGTCAACTATAGTAATGACAGTGTAGGGAATGTTATGGTTGGAGAGGCTGGGGAGATAGCCCAGTTGGTAAAGTGCTTAGAAAGACCCACAGTACAGAGGTGGCAGGCACTGTCATCCCTCAGGGAAGGTGGAGACACTCAGATCCCTAAACCACACTGGCCCTCAGCTTAGCTTTCTTGGGGAGTTCCAGGCTAGTGAGAGACTATCTCAACAATGAAGATGTACTTTCCTGAGAAATGATACCAAAGATTGTCCTCTGGCCTGCACACATGTGCACATCCACCGTTACACTTGTGTACACTCTTTCATGTGTCATACAGACACATACACACAGAGTCATAGTTGGACAAATAAGAAAGTAAAGCAGCCTGATAAATATTATCTGGCCTGGTGGGCATTTTTTTGAGTTATTGGAATTTTTTTCTGTGAATGTTCATTTAGGACGTAAGCCTTATAAACTTCCTGGTTTTAGGCTCACAACCTACTTAGATGTACAGCGTTGCCTGGAGTATTTGGGCTATCTAGGCTATTCCATTCTGACGGAACAAGAGTCTCAAGCTTCAGCCATTACAGGTAAGCATATGGATGCTATTCAGCTCATGACTGTAAATATTTTTTTAACTCCAGTTTTGGGGTATGGGAATGTAGCTCAGTTGGTTGAGTGTTTACCTAGCAATGCATAAAGCACTGGGTCTTATCCCTAGCACTACATAAACTAGGAATGGTGGTGCATACCTGTAATATCAGCAAAAGTTCAAGGTCATTCTCAGCTATAAATCCAGTTTGAGGCCAGCCTGTGCTATATGGGACCCCTCTTTCATCACAAAAACAGGGGGCTGGGCAGATGGCTCAGAGGCTTAGAGCTCTGGCTGTCCTTGCAGAGGACCCTTGTTGGGATCTCAGCACCCACTTGGTAGCTCACGGCCATCTGTAACTGTTCCTGGAGATCCAACATTCTCTTCTGACCTCCATGGGCACTGGGCATACACATGCATACATGCCAGCAAAATGTTCATACACATAAATATATTTTTTAAAATGAAAAACAAAAACAGAACCATTGTACCCTTGAACTCACAATAGCTGTGGTTACTTACACAATACCTGCACATGGTTGGTACCATCTACTGCAGGTGCTTACAAAGCCTCACCACTCTGAGGATGTATAGGTAGTGTATATTTACTGGGAGGAGGAGAAGACATTTTCTTCAGTGGTATAGCCACTGGTAAGTGGTGAGATGCTTATCCTTTTAAATAACCCTCATGCTCCTGTAAGTACCCCTAATGGCTCAAATGAAAAGACATGAATGGAGCTAGAGAGATGGCTCACTGGCTCTCTTCCAGAGGACCTGAGTTCAATTCTCAGCACCCACATGGCAGCTCACAACCATCCATAACTCCTTTCAGGAGATCTGACACTCTCAACATGGACATGCATGCAGACAAACACCAGTGCACATGAAGTAAAAATAAATAAATTTAAAACAACAACATGAAAGACTGGTGGAAAGGAGAAGGGCATCAGTGGGAATGGGAAATAAAGGAGGGTAGGGGATGGATATCATTACAATGTACTATACACATGTGTGAAAGCAAGACCCATTATTATAATAATTAATGTCTACTAATAGATGTTTAAAGGATTCGGAAGTGTGAACAAAGTTACCAGGAAGCCAAAAAAAAGAACTCATTTCCAACGTTATGAAGAGTGAAGATTAGGCCATCTCATTCTATGTGTGAATTAGTTTTCCTCACGGTTTGGCAATTTCTCTTATCAAAGGGGATAGAGCTTTTGCTTCTATTCTTCTTGCCAATGCTCTAAAGATAAAAGTGAGGATGAGTAATCCTCGGGTAGTAGAGATTTGGAGGCCAATCTAGGTGACAGGAAATCCTGCCTCAAACTCTCCCTGCCCCCACCTTGCCACACCCCAAAAGAAAGAAAGGTGTCTTTTTGTGCTGATTGCACAGTGTTGTTGTTGTTTTTCCAAGGCAGAATCTCATTGTATAGCACTGGCTGTCCTGGAATCCACTCTGTGGATCAGGCTAGCCTTGGTTACAGAAATCCGTCTGCCTCCTCCTCCCAAGTGCTAGAATTAAAGGTGTGAAACACATACCAGGCCTGGCAACACAGTCTTATTTTCTGACCTGCCTCTTTTAAAGGACTTAAATTTGAAATGCCAGTTAATAACAGAATACTGGGCCCTATCCCTTGTGTAAATCCTAGAAAATGTAAATCCCAGAATATTATCTTTTAGGGCTAGAGAGATGGCTCAGTGGATCAAATGCTTGCCATACAAACAAGCATGAGGACCAGAGTTCAGATCCTCAGCACACACGTAAGAAAGCAGGTAGACATGGCAGCCCTTCTGTAGTCCCGGTGCTTGTGACTACACAAGGAATCTCCAGGGCAAACTGGCTTATACTAGCCTAATCAACAAGTGTTGGAGTCATTCAGAGACTGCCGCAATATATAAGATGGAGAGCAATAGAGGAAAACCCAATGTGAATCTTTTCCTCCACATACATGCTCATGCACCACACACATTCACATGCAGGAAAAAAGTCATGTTTTTACTTATAACTTATTACAGTGAATTTACCATAGAAGATAATATATAAGATATATGGTTACCAATACTCACAATTATTTATTTTAGGATATTTTCTTAGAATATGTAATTTTATGATGAAATAAATATCATTTAAATTCTGGAGATTGACTTTACAGTCAGCTTTCAGAAGTGCATCTTTCCTGTTTTATATTTAGTGCTTTGTTTCACATACAATTGACTGTTGTATAGTATGTTTGTAAATCAAACACTTTAAATGTGAGATGCAGCAATACCTAATTTTATAGGTGGTGGAAAGGAGACTTAGTGAGTCTTAGTGGTATATTAGTGTTGTATGTTTTTCTTTTTAGTAACAAGAGATAAAAAGATTGACCTGCAGAAAAAACAGACTCAGAGAAATGTGTTCAGATGTAATGTAATTGGAGTGAAAGGCTGTGGGAAAAGCGGAGTTCTTCAGGCCCTCCTTGGAAGAAACCTAATGGTAAGGATTGTCAGAATATAATTTCTTCTAACTAACATTTATAATAGTAAGTTTCCAAAGTTTTCATAAGCGTTATCCTTTAGGTAATTATTAGTAGTCATTAATCTACTTATATTAATATGATACAATCTAAATTGTAACAATAGGTACACTCAGGACTTGGGAGTCTGAGGCTAGCCTTGGATACATAACCAGTTCCAGGCCAGCTTGAGCTATTTAGTGAGATTCTGTTTTAACAGGCAAACAAAGTAACAATAGTCCTGCTTCACTCATGTTAGCTATCTTGTAGAAAGTTTGTGTTTAGGTGGGAATCAAATGATTGCACATATGAAAGCTCCTAACAGAACGTGGCATGAAGTCCCTGTATCAATGAGCGCTGACAGTTCTGATTATTCCCTTGACTAAGAAGACTGATATTATTTATAGATGGTTCTCATATGACACCAGATTGTACTGTGAGACTTGCCAGCAGATGGCTCCAGAATCTACTCTTCACTAATCCTGTTAACTTCCTTTTCAGCTACTACTTTTACTTTATGCAGAATGAATACACCTTTTTTTTTAAAGACCCTTAGAACTAAGAAATACAAAACCAATATCCTATTTCTGCTAATAAATAGCAGTGTAGAGAGGATTGAATGTCTGTTTGTAACACATTCACACATGAACAAAAGTGTATGCTGATGAAAAGAGGTTACTTTAATATTTTATTATAAACATGGATATTTTTGGTTCTGTTTTTAGAGGCAGAAGAAAATTCGTGATGATCATAAGTCCTATTATGCAATTAACACTGTCTATGTATATGGACAAGAGAAATACTTGTTGGTAAGAACTTCTGTGATACTGAATTATTGGGTATATTTTTAAAAGACTCTGAAAGCTACCAGCTTTCATTTAATGGCCATATGTAGAATGTGTGTGATACTTTTCATTTGGTTTGCTCAATGAAATGTTAATTCCATTGCTTCTGTGTGATGATTAAATGGGTATAGATAAAAGATAAAAATCTATTTGTGCACTTAATTATGTTACCTACACCATAATAAGAAACTCAGACAGTGGAAAAACAAAATGAAATGTTCCCTTTTTATTCTTCCATTTTGATTTTAGAAATTTACATTTAGAGGGAGGCTAGAGAGATGGCTCAGCATGTACAAGAGCATGTACTGCCCTTGAAGAGGATCCAAATTTGTTTCCCAGCACCCACATCAGACAGTTCACAACGAGCTTTGACTCCAGCTCTAGGGAATCCAGGGCCCACTTCTGGTCTCTTCAGGCCCTCTCATGCTCATGAGAAAACACACACACATACCATAAATCCTTTTGTTTTTTTCTCTCTCCCCTTCCTTCCTTCCTTCCTTCTTTCCTTCCTTCCTTCCTTCCTTCCTTCCTTCCTTCCTTCCTTCCTTCCTTCCTTCTTTCTTTCTTTCTTCTTTTTTTTTCTTTCTTGCTATGGGGTCTCTCTGTAGCCTTGGCGGGCCTGAAACTCACTAAAGACTGGCCTCAAGCTCACAGAGATCCACCTGCCCTACCTCCTGAGTGTTATGTTTTTGGTTTGTCTGTTTTTTTAAGTCACTGTTGGTGAGATGGCATTAATGCTTGCCCACAAAACTTGATGGCCTGAATTTGATCCCTGGAACCCACATAAAGATGGAAGGAGAAAACCAGCTTTACAGAGAGTTGTTCTTTGACCTTGACACATATGCAACACTTATGTTAACAAATAAAAAACAAATTGCTTCAAAATATTAATTTTAAACTCTAATGTTACTGGATAGAAATTAGTATGAAGTCAGTGCTGATGCTTGATAGTTTATCTATAATCTGAATTAAGTTTGTGTTCATCAGGGAGGAATATAGAAGTATAAAAGTATATGAAAAGACAAAAAGATGGTGGTGAAATACAATAGAAAGTTTCTATACTTTCCTTGAGTCCTGTGATTTCAGTCTCAAACTTGGTTCAAAATAGATTATTTGACTTCAAGCAAGGGCTATTCTTTGTAAGGTGAGTTTCTGACCAAGTTAGATCCTTAGGAAAAGCTTCTAACAACTGAGTATTGTGAGACATCCACGTTTGGTTTTTGGAAATAGTTTCTCAGATAATCACATTGAGCAAATGTTAGACATTTTATGATGTTACAATATTTTACTCTTTCTGATAGGTTTTGTCACTTTCTAAATATTAGTAGTCAGGAGACGTTGCTGACTGTTAATATTCTTATGTTTTTTGTAAATCATTTTTTGTATTTTGGACATGCATGCTTTCATTGTCAAGTCACTTTTATATCAATATTGTGATTCTTAATTTCTCGTTATCTTTTTGTTTTTACAAGCTGCACGATATCTCAGAGTCGGAGTTTCTAACTGAGGCTGAGATCATTTGTGATGTTGTATGCCTGGTATATGATGTCACGAATCCCAAATCCTTTGAATACTGTGTCAGGATTTTTAAGGTTTGTTCTTATGCCCATGACTTATTGAAACTTTACATAGGGTTTTAAGGATCTGCAGTATGGTGTTTCCTAGTCAGGAAAGTGAAACAAAGTATACTGCAGCGTTTTAAAAAAGTATGTGCATCTCTGTGCTTCATCCCTGAAAATCCTCATTTCATTCTATACTAACAGAGTCCCAGTCATCTGTATTAACATGTTTTTATCTATGTGTGAGTTTGATGTGTATTCCCGGTTGAGAGTTTTTTCATTAATGGAAGGTCTTCTTGGCTATTAGGAATGCAAATGGATTATATATTTATATATTGTCAGTTACCCTAAGAATAATAGCCAGAGCAAGGGAGGCTTGCAAAATGTTTCATTTACTTTGAGATTATCAACAAAAGTCAATAAGAGGAGAAAGCTATATATACAAAGGTATTTATTCTAATTTATTTTTAAAATAAAAAACTATGGAAAAATCCAGATATTTAACATTGAAGAATGGTTTTCGAAAAAAGATAAATATTTAGTAAAATATTAAGCAAACACTAAAAACAATAGTTTTGATTCTGAAGTATGATACAGCCTTATATTTTTAAATGCTGTATGCAGCATAACTGCAGCTGTATAAATATAAATGTGTCAAAAAACTATCAGCAATATAAAGAATGATACTTTTTAGTGCAGAAAATAGGTAGATATAATATCATGTTAAATTAAAGATACATTTTAAAAAAATTATGGTGACTCTTGCCGGATAGTTTTAGCACTTGGGAGGCAGAGGCAGGCAGATCTCTGTGAGTTCAAGGCCAGCCTGGTCTGCAGAGTGAGTTCTAGGACAGCCAGAGTTACAACAGAGAAACTCTGTCTCGGAAAAAATAATAATAATACAGTGACTCTTGAGAATTAGGGTAGGTCTGTTTGTTACTTACATCAGAAAAGCAGCTTGGTCATGCATAACAATAGGAGACTGACCTGGCGCTTTGCTTTTTATTTCATTTTCTCCCTTTGAAATTAATGTTGCTTTGCCTATCTGGGAGGTATTTTTATTTACATTTAGTTACATAGTAGTTTTTTAACTCGCCATCAAAATTTGATTTCACTTTTTTTATTCCATAGCAACATTTCATGGACAGCAGAATCCCCTGCTTAATTGTAGCTGCAAAGTCAGACCTGCATGAAGTTAAACAAGAACATAGTATCTCACCTACTGATTTCTGCAGGAAACACAAAATGCCTCCACCTCAAGCCTTCACTTGCAACACTGCTGATGCACCCAGTAAGGATATCTTTGTTAAACTGACAACAATGGCCATGTACCCGTAAGTACTTGCTCTGTCTTCATTTTCATGTTGCATGGTTCATAGAAACATTGCATGTCATTAGCCATGGGGGAATCTTTGTCACATAGAAATTGTTCAGCAACAGAAAGAAACTTTGTAATGAGAAGGGATAAATTTGAGCAACTGCAAATTTGGTTTGAGTGTTACAAATGATATAAACAGTGCTTCTAGAGTATTGTATATTTTTGAGCAGGCTGTAGCTGTCCTAACAGGATAATATGATAAAGCACAGCCACAAGCCAACATTGAACAGTAATCTTGCTAAGATAAAATGGAGTTGACATCATGTTGCTTTATGCTTGTAAGGCGTTATCACATAAACAATTCATTTTTAAATTTTTCTGTTGATCAGTTGACCATTGGTGTGTGAAAAATTCTAAAGTCTTTTGTGAATTTACATTGAACTTACATTTTATGTTTGAATTCAAGATTTGTCTTTTTTAAAGTGCTGTAAAACGTTACAGGTATAATGTCCAATATATATTTTACAATGTTTCAGCCAAAAATTTCATGTACATTTATTATATCTATACATGCATATGTAAAAACATATAACTATGGTTATCTTCATAATTTACTAACTGCCTTAAAATTGCATGATTCTTAATGACATCATACTCAAGTAGTGTGTTTGTATAAATTCTGTTTTATAACAAAACAGCTTTTCAGGCAGTGCGTTTCTCAGGAGTTTATGTTATATTCTGTTTATTACTCTGTTAGACTCTAAGTCTTTTTCTCATGAAAATTACACTAGAGTTTAATCAATACAGTACTCAAATACAAAAGTAATAGCTACACATTGTTGTAAACAAAGATTGAAACTTTCCAAAAAGGTGTTAATTTATACAGATTTTTGAAGTCATAGTATACTGGTATTCTATTAAATACTTAAATTAAAAAAGGCAGCTAGCCTTTGTCTTTCTATTTGTATTGGAAAACAAGTCATTCCTGTTAATATACGATAGAGACAACCTTACTTGTTTTACCTTTGCTTTAAAACTCTCATGTATGTTATCTACAGAGAGGATCATTACAGAGGCAGCCTCTCCCGAGACATGGGCAGCACTGATAGAATAGAGAATTTGAGAAAAATCTGGGTCTTTCTAAAAACTGCTTTGTAAGTTACTTTTTCTTTATGATTCTGTGGGATTCTGTTTACATTTTCTTTTAGGGTGGCCAAATCTCCTTCCTTGCTGTTAATATTTAGAAATATCTAGAAACGCACTGCTTGGTCAGACTCACTGCCTAGCTGTAACTTTCGGTGCCGTCTCTGCCATGTCCTTGTACTGCTCTTCAGCCACATAGGTAACTGCCAGTGTAACTAGCGCTGCGCCTCTCCAGCACCTTATGCTAACTCCTGTGTGTGTATATATGATAAATGTACATATATGGATACTTCTTACGTATAATACCAAACTACTTCTCATGAAGCATCTCCCTGTTGCTCAGCATACTTCGCATCTCTCCTTTTTGGTGGGTTGAGCCTTGTGGATGTGGAAGAGTCAGATTGAGTTTATAAAATCACAGATGGATTCCAGTATGACAGCTGGCAGTGTCTTGGTAGCAGTGATACAATTCCTCATCACAAGCCAGGTTTAAAAAAAAATTAATTCTTGTTTTTCTTTGTATTGGGAAGTAGGCACTGTTGGGATGCTGCTAATGTCCACAACCACGCCACTGTGCGTTGTGGTCCCATCAGCTCTCAGACACTAAACTAAGGCAGATTGGGCCAGTCCTTTGAGAAGCCTCTAAAAATGATCATGTGTCGTAGGAAATGATTGCATTAATTCATCTGGTGGTGCTCTTCTCAGTGGGTTCTGTGCCAGTCAGTACCTCATAAGTGGTGCAATGACTTTGTCTGACCACTGAGCAGTCATCGAAGGCCCCTGCATTGTAGTCAGGGCTTAGATGAAATGGGTCACCCCATGTGCCTGTGCTAACCGGTGAAACTCCACTCAACCAGAAAGGAGTCAGAAAGCCCTTCGATTTCATAACTTATTCAATTGGCTCACTGTAGACTTTTACATCCTTACTAGAGTCTCATCCATCATACTTAGAGCTGCTGTGTTTTGTAGCTGATGAAATTAACCCTGTATTTCTTCTAGTACAAATTTATGAAGCACTCTGATTTCCTCTGGGAGTCAGGGTGCTTGGTGAATTAAAGACGATGTTGTTCATATCTTCTTAGGGTTGAATGCACTCGTCTGTTGGCCTTTGTGTACTTGTCACTCTTCTCCTTCCTGGTTTTCAGGCATGTGTGTATGCTGAGGGAGGAGCAAGCGGAGGGAGTGGTTATTCAAATGCTAGCAAGCCTGTCCTTTCAGTTGGTGCTATGGCTTACTCAAGTTTTATTTTTATTAATTTAGATGAGGGTGCCATCTATTGCTGTGCATATTTATTCCACTAAAACTCATCTACTAATGATTCCATTCCCCCCTCCAACATTTTTTTAAAGTGTTAGCTAATATTCCCTAGATTTTCTATAGGGAGGGAGGAAGAACTATTACTGCTTATTATGTTTTCAGCAAATGTGGAATTCTGCACAACTTTAGCATGCCCCACACTGTCCTTTTCCTTTCTACAAAGAGTGTTGCTTATGCCTAAACTTTCTTTTTTTAAGTTGGCACACTCTACTTGTGCCATATTTATAAGTAAGAACTCAATCCTGTCCTTCTGTGTGTTTTCACAGCCATGCCCGGTTACGCTGTATGTGCACCTGCAACAGGTGTACATTTTGCATCTGTCAGAACTTCCTCAACTCAGACTTGCTGCAATCTGTAAAGAACAAAATCTTCACTGCAGTTCTTAACAGGTTCTTAACTTTATTTACTGGGTACCAGGCATTCTGTTAAAATACAAAAGAAAAAGTGGATAACTATTTATTATACAGCTACTTACTACAAAGGCAACAAGCCAACTGACCCCCACTAACTCCCACTGAAAATCTCAGTGTGCTGACAGTGTTTAGTTTGGGAAGCATCCATTAATAGTTGTTTTTAAATTAATAGATCTATTTTGGGGATTATAAAACAAGATTTTGAGTCTTTTTCATTAGGAAAGTTACCTGTTTCATTTTATGAAATAATGTATACGTGGATATTAAAATCTTTTGGGTGTGAATTGTAAACTAGAAGGACTTTTGTAGTAAGGAAAAGACATGTCCATCTAAAATCAGAGACATTGTGCTATACTTACCTAGTGTTCCTATGATGTATTGAATGCAAACCACACTAGTATGAACCAAATTCTCTCTTCTTGATACCATTTATAATTCCAAGTACCTGGAATGTTTACCTGAAAGAACATGGTTTCTGGGAATGAGAGTAATAATCAACTTTAAAGACTTTAAGGAATATGGAAAAGAAAGAAAAGACCTATAGTGCTGGATTCTGAGCTCTCTTCCCCCAGGTTTGTTAACCTTGTTTATTCCAAACAAGCAGATTACTTGTTGAAGACATTTTAATCAGGCAGTGGTGACCCATGCTTTTAATCCCAGCACTCAGAGGCAGGTGAATTTCTGTGAGTTCAAGGACAGCTTGGTCTAGAGTTCCAGGACAACCAGGGCTTCGCAAAGAAACCCTGTCTTGAAAAACCTTTTTAAAAAAATGTCTTATGTAATATCAGTTTGTAACTGGTGTCAAATTCATATGTGTCTAAAGATGAATTTGGTTTTTGAAATCGTTTAAATATCATTAAGAGCCAGGCTTGATTAAACAGATGATCAAGCTAAATAATAGATTTGATTTAAAATGGCTCAGCTACTTGGTCCATCCTTGAATACTCTAGCTACATCCATATCCTAGCTAGACACTAGCTGAGTGGAATAATCATGGTATGTGACCACCACCAAGATAGTGCCAAGCCTATGAAATGCTGGTTTCTAAGAGTTGGAAACTAGTGTTGAAGGCATTCTGTGTTTCAGTGATGTTTTAAGCACTAGCAGCTCCAGAGTAAGAGTGCGGCCCCTCAGGCTACTGCTCTGAAGGTATTTCCTCAGTCTCTTGATAGTAAAGTTCTGCCTCTGTCCTTTGAATGCATCTTGTAAAGGAGTAACCAGACTCCATCATGGTGACTGTCAGAAGTGCAAGACTAGTTCACACCAAACAAACTTAGGAACTCTCGTGTTGCGCATCTTATGAGTTGGAAAATTCTGGAATTCGTCTGGCCTAATTCCACAAAAATGCCTCCCTGCGTGCCTTCCTGAGAGGTAGCTATTTGCTTATGGCTTTCTTTTTAGGAGACAGGTTTTGCTTTTGCTTGTTTAGCTAAAATATTTTTCCTTTAGCTTTCTGTCTGTTAGTTTCAGTTCTGCCCTTCAGAACAGCATACAATCACTCTCCATCATCAACATAGCAATCCTTCAGACATTCAAGGACAACCATCATGTCTCCCTTTATTTTCTCTTCTCCATACAGAACACCCCATTTTTTTAGTTTTCACTTAAATCAGGCGATTTTAATGACCTCATCATTCGCAATTGTTATCTGAAATCCTCTTTAGTTAGCAGATGCCACCAAGAGTGGCAAACAGTGCTCCAGGTTGTCTGATTGGCCAGAACTGGAAGCAGCCTTGTTCTGTACATGTTCAGCGCCTGGCTAGTACATGACGGAAGTTTTTAGCAGCACATCCCACTGTTGACATATATTAACTTGAGGTTAATTGAAATTGAATCTTTTCTCCATATGAAATGCTGGTAAAGCAAATGTCCCTTCCTCTCTAATGTTTTTAATATTTTAGTTGACATTTTAAATGTAAATGTTGATTCATCTCTCTACTAAATATCATTCTTTTTAATCTGTTTGTTTTAGCTCAGTCATACAAATGTTATTTTTATAATTTGTCCCATTACATGACTATCATTTTGTTATTTGAAAATTGCTTAGATTAGATGTATTTTAGTTTTCAAGTTACTGATAAATAATATTGACTGATAAATAATATTGGAAGGAGTGAGAAGTGGACAAGCCATAGGGAACTCTGTCAATGATAGATGTAAAATTCAGTTAGCAAATAATATATTCTTCAGCCAAGTATGGGGGTACACACCTGTAATCCCACACTTGGGAGGCTAAGGTAAGAAAGGAAGAAAAGAAAAAGAGAACAATAGTAAAAATTGAAGATTAAAAACTAATGTATCACTAAACTAGTTGTGGTGGCACACACCTATAATCCCAGGAAGCTGAGACAGGAGGATCTCTAGTTCAAGCCCAGCTTGGGTTGTATTTACTGTATAGTAAATTTGAGGTCTGACTTAACTTGGTTCTGAGAACCTAGCTCCAAAAAGAATAAAAATAAAATAAATATATTTGTTATTGTCTAGTGAGTGTATATATGTATATATATATACACTCACACCTAATATACATTGTATATTACCTAACATACATTACATATTAATACCTAGTATATATTGTATCTTCTTATTCATCAAGAGTTTCAGGGCTTTTGTTTTTGTTTTTCTTCTTCTTTCTAAAATCAGTGTATATAGTTTGTATCACATTCCCCAGACTTAGAAATGAACTATTTTATCTACTAAATAGGAAATGACATATGTTTGGTATCTTATTCTTGGTGAACCCACCTTGGCTTACAGTAATTACTAAATACAAGCCACCTATTTAATTATCTGTTCTAGCAGCTCTTAGTTCATATAATAGCAGACTGATTCATTGTCTATATCGTTGGTGGCAGTTTTCCCTGTAGGTCGGTTCAGTCGGTTTCCAGGTAAGGTGATTGGGAAATGCTTTAAATTGGTGTGCTTGCTCCACACTGCAATCCTCAACAAGTCAGCCCTTTCTGTCACAAAAATGTGAAGTGATTCAGTGAAGGTGTCAGCACTCATCACTGACGTCTGGTAATCAAGAATGGAAAATGAGGAGGAAAATAATGTACGTTTCAGAGGACTCCTTCCTTACCTCAATTGTTGCTTCGTCATGCATTAATATATCAGGGGTTCTATACTAAGTTTCTTCTAGGTTATAGAAGGGTGCAGGAAAGCAGCATAGTGGGTAGAGGCCAAAACTCAGTTCCCAAAGTGAGTGATGTGGAATAAATGCCCAAAAGTGAGGAAAGATGGTGTCTGTGACAGGTGTCTATAAGAGACAGTCACTGCTCAGCTGTAGCCCTGTGCACTGTGGGACTGGTGTTGGCTGGCTTTCTGATTCTACCAAAAACTAAAAATCAAGATTTTTAGGTGACATGAGCTTGGTATAATGGCCCACACCTCTATCCCAACACTAGGGAGACTAAGGCAGGAGAACTACCATGGCTTTAAGGGCAGCTTGAGCTACAGAATGAGTTCTATGTCACACTAGGCTTAAATGAGACCCTGTTGGGGGAGGAAAAAAAAAAAACAATGCCAGACAGAGTGGTGTGTGCCATGGGAGGCAGAGACAGGGAGATCTCTGAGTTTGAGGCCAACCTGGTCTACAGAGTGTTCCAGGGCAGAGACACCTTGTCTCAAAAAAACAAAACAAAAAACAAAACAACCGTCAGAAAAACAAAATTCACTGTAAAATTTGATAAATATCTATTTAAAAATACCAGGATAAAGCTTGTTTACAAGCTGCCTATTTGCAGTCTTGGTTTTAAGGTAAAGTTCCCTGAAAATGAAGACAGACAGCGTGGTACAGTGCTGAGACAGGAGATTGCCAAAAGTTCAAGTTCCTCGTGACAAACAAATATGGCAGAGAAAGAGGACACCCGAGCACTGACAGTGTCTCTGTCCTTCACCCCACAGTTCACTACTCATTATTCCTTAAGTTAGGGAGCAGCATTTCACTTTGGTAACTAAGTGCATAATTCACGCTGTTTGCTGACTTCAGGATACCATGGATAGACATTGTCCCTATTACATTTTTAATACATTTCAAAACTGATTATATGTGGTGTTTATTTTAAGCTATTTACTAATGGGTTACTTTGCTTGCCTATGTTACTTTGATAATCACCCAACTTCTTCCCTTCTATAGGTTGAATTCATGTTACATTATTTAGGTGCCTTTTTAAAGAAAGATCTTTATTACTATCAAACCAAAACAAATTACCTTTTCATAGAATTATTTCATGAAAAGGATAGGTTCATAGGATCTTAGATACCAGTACTCTAAGTACGCTTAGAATATTATGCTGTAGTAAAGTAACATGTACAAAGAAATCCTCTTTTAGTGTCTTGTATGCGTCATCTACTTTCCTTTATATATTTTTAAGGACAGGTCTTTGAATCTGTATATATAACATATACTTTTTTTTTACATTATTTTATTTTATGTATATGAGACTTTTGCCTGCATGTGTATGTGCATCACCACGTATATTCCTGGTACCTGAAAAGGCCAGAAGAGGGTAGGGTGTCATATCCCCTGGAACTGTAGTTACAGATGGTTGGAAGCCATCTGGGTGCTGGGGTGCTGGGACTTGAACCAACATCCTCTGGAAAAGCAGCCAGTACTCTGACCTGCTGGGCCATCTTTCTAGTCCCTAAAGTTAAGTTTAAGATAATGTAAGAATTTGTGTTATAGATTCTCAAGTCACCTGCTGATGATTAGAATTTCAGTTTATTTAACATTTGGTTTATTTATTAAAGAACATGACAAGGTAGAGTTTGCCTGATTTGTTCTTTTAAGCATCCCTGGTCAACATAGAGATTACGGAAGCATTTCTTGACATTGGTACATATTTACACCTTTTTTCCAAAGTATGTCACTATTGGGCACGCTCAGCTAACAGTTTGCTTGTGATTTCTGTCCCAGTTTATCTCTGCTGGGTGCTGTGCATTGATTTCTTAATCTCTCCTGAGAAACTTGTTATTAAAATAGTTTATGCCTTCTAGCTCCATTGAGAGAACTGTATTAGCAGGGCCAGAACTGTGGATCACTGTTAGAGCACTTGCCTCACACGTATGAGGCCAGGCTTTGGTCCCTGCACATGCACATATGCACACTAAAAATAAAGTGAGAATAATAAACTGTTAGTGGGAAATGCCAGGTAAAAAATACTTGAAGAATTGAAGCAAGGAGGACCAGAAACTTTTTTTAGTAGAGTATCTAAAAACAGAGAACTTGATTATAGTTTTGGTAACGTTGGTTTATCAAAGTTTTCAACTTGAGATGTGTAGTTAGGATAAAGGAAAAGCTATATGTAATATTCCTGTGTCCTAATAACTCAAAGAACTCTTGCATTACAGTTATCTATGAGTATTTTCTTAAAAGACATTCTGAGATACATAATGGAGTTGTAAAATTAGAATACCACTTATATTAGTGCATTCGTTTCCTATGAATTATAGTTAGAAAGATTAAATGACAAGCTGAAAGGATTGAAAATTAAAACTTCAGATTCCTTTCTAAGAAGTTACAGGGGAATACTAATTAAAATAATATTCAAAATAAAACAGATGGGCTGCAGAGATAACTCAGTGGTTAAAAGTACTTGTTGCTCTTGTGGAGGACCCAGGTATGATTCCCAGCACCCACATGGTGTGGTTCTAGGCAGTCCAATATCCTGATACCCTCCGTTTGACCTCAGAGGTCAACAAGCACGCATATAATACACATACCAACATACAGGCAAAACACATTAAAGAAACAGAATAATCCTAGCACTCAGGAGGCAGAGGCAGGCAGATCTCTGTGAGTTCGAGGCCAGCCTGGTTCACAAAGTGAGTTCCAGGACAGCTGGGGCTGTTACACCGAGGGGCTAGGGAGAGCTGACTGTAGTGGGACACACCTAAAATCCCAGAATTTAGGAGGCTGAGGCAGAATTAGTCCTTGTCTCAGAGACAAACAAGGGACCAGCAAGATGGCTCAGTAGGTAAAGGCACTTGCCACAAAGCACGACAACCTGAGTTCAGTCCCTGGAATTCACCTAATGGGAGAAGAGAACTGACTCCTTCATTTTGGCCTCTGACCTCCACATGCATGCCAGGGCACTACCTTGCCACCATTTCCTTCCCCCCACAAGTAATAACATTTAAAACAGCAACAGGAGCTCGTGAAGCACATGTTCACTTAAGGACTTCATGCGAAGAAATTCTGATAGATAGTAACATGATTATGGCTAGCTTTAATGCCAATTCCTTTCTCCCTTTACATTGAAGAATAAAGAGAAAATTAAAAAACAAGCAAACTCTGTGGACATAGTGGCTCCTGCCTATAAGTCTGGACCTGGGAGCAGAGGTGAAAGGATCACAGATTCAAGGCCAGCCTAGGCAACATCACAAATCCCTACCTCAAAATCAAAAAAATAAATAGAGCTGGAAAAGTAGCTCAGTAATGGAATGTGCAAGGCCCTAGTCAAAAGTTCTAAGACACTTTCAGCCTGTGCTGTTACTCTAAGTCATTCCTTTCCCTACTTGAAATGCAAACTCTCTTCGTCTCGATGGGTCCTTGGTGGTCTATGGTTTAGAATGTTGGAATCATTTTTTCCATGGATAGTACTTTTAGTTTTCAACATTCTGAAATTCTAAGCACATAAACTTCATGAATAGTGATTGTTAACCCCATTTGAGTGACTACTGTGGTTATCATATGTTGTCGGGCAATGTTTATGGCAGTGTTTTTCATTGTCTGGTATATACCAAGACCAGGCTCCTGCGGATATGTAAGGGATGCATGTAGCAGCTCTGGTTTCCTTGTTCAGTATATGAATGTTTTAAGAGTACATAGAGATCGTTTCTAACTCAGCAATTATCTGTGTAATGCATATATTTTAAATATAGAAAGCATAAGATTCAGTCTTAGAGAAAGCAACCCAAAATATATGTAAGATGTTTAATTGAGAGATGTTATTTTTGAGTTCCAATCTTTTGTGAGCTCTGCTGTGAACTGCCAACTGTGTGCATGTGTATGAAAGGTTAAAAGCCCGGGTAGCTGAGTGGGGTGCCATGCTGTTAGCAGACGACGAAGGCAGTATTACTCACCAGGTGCACGCCGTCCGCTCTGTAGAAGATTCCATCTTCATGGAGTCATCTCATGGTCAGCTTTTTCTTGACAACAGGTAACATTTCCCACCACTGGTGGGTTGGCCTTGTTGAAGTCTTCCCAGCTAGAAAAAAATTAGATCTAAATATTCTCTTTCCTAACCTTTAAAAACAGAAAGAAAAAAAAATAAACAAACCATTGCCTGTTGGAAGAACTAACTTGCAATGTAGAGTGAACCTGTGTTATCACTTTGCTTTGTAAAACATAATTATGCGAAAAGAGGCTTCTGGTGAGGATGAGACGTGGAGAGCATGTGTTGTTTGGCTGTGGTGGGAAGCATGGGCACTGGCTTGTTTTCAGTGGTTTCTAGGGAAGAACATATTGCAGTTCATGAGAACTAATTCAGACATTCTGAAACTATGACTAAGGCCAAGTAGTTCTGTACAATTCGAACTCTTGGCTCTTAACTTCTTTGCATATGACAGTGTCTTGGTCTTTTAATGACATCTGACTTTTTCTTCAAATTTGCCTAATTGTAAAATAATCAAGACTGTCTCACTAAACTCTTAATTCTGAAAGTTTTCATATCACCTCAATTGTGTTCACTTAACTAAGAACTAGTCTAATTCTCTTCATTGACACTTAAATAAAATATTCCAATCATTGCTTTAAGCTTTATCTTCTTCATGGTAAGCTGTCATACTTGAGACACTTGAGGATGCTTAACTGTTAATTAACTGAGCATGCTCAAAAACCTACTTTGTGGTTCAGGCTGTCCCTGTTCTTGTCATGTATGATGCAGCTTCTTTTGTGTCATTACCTCTCAATGCATCATATTACGTCATGCCCTTTATTTGGTGTCATCATCACTGCCTGTCTAACTAACGTCAAGGTTTGTTTGGGTTTTTTCTCTTTAATTAGTAGTAACAAAACTAATGCAAGCTGGTCGATCTTCCCTTCCTCTTTGGAATTTTTTAGAGGGGGTAAATTTTTCATAAGTCTCAAGTTTCTCATACATGAAACATTGCTCTTGAGACAGTATTGTCACTTGTCAATTAACTGCTTACAAGATAGCTTTTGATTCCTGGGAACAGAAGATTTTGTCTTACTCATATTCTGTGAATATGACCCTCAAAATGTGAAGCTCCAGCCTAATTCTCATTTTGAAGGACTGTGGTGACATTAAAAAGTATTCAGTTGATTAATCTAACTTCATTTCCCATGTGACAAAAAATATATACAATTTTAGATGTCAACTTCTAAGTAGTAGCTAATTGTAAAGACATTTGTCTTTACTAATGTCTGTATCGTGTGTATAGCCATATTGATAAATGTTTTGGGTAAGAATTACTGTATGCAATTAGCCTGACAAGTGTGCTAATACTTCCCTCAGATAGACTGTTAGATGGTCACTGTAAAAATTTTCCTACTAATAATGTTTTAAATATTAATTATATTTTCTGACTGCAGGCACGTGACACAAGCTGACCTCAAGAGCTCCACGTTCTGGCTTCGAGCAAGTTTTGGTGCTACCGTTTTTGCAGTTTTGGGCTTTGCTATGTACAAAGCATTATTGAAACAACGATGATTAAAAGAATAACCGGCCTACCAAAAACAAATACTTTTATGTACATTCTGAATGCTTTAAATTCTGCTAGAAATATTGAGATATTTATACATGCAGAGTTACTTTATTAATATTTGTAATTCATGCATAAGAGTATTTTACTGATAGTAATGACTGCAGTATTGGCTGGCATATGGAAAGAAAACACCTTAGTAGCCAAACTTAAGTGGCTAAATTTCAGAGGCCCAAAGGGAATATTTTGTAAATAATGTATATATTCAAGCAAGATACAGTCTCCCAAACTGAGTTCTAGAAATGGTGTTTCTGGACATTTCTACATAGTATTCTAGTGTTCACTTGGCTCACTTGGCAAGGTTTCAGTCATCCAGAGATTGTGTTTACTCATGGATCACATATTTATTTCATGTTGACTCAGAAGGACCGTTTGGCTTTTATAGTCATTTCTCTCTGTTTGTAAGATCACACAGGAGTCAAGGTCAGCTTTCCAAAACCACTTTGTTTCTGTCCCTTACAGTAGGCAGCATCGAAGCCATTGTGCAGTCTAGACAATTGTGTGGCTGAGACTCTGGGGCAGAAGCAGTTAGAGGAGGTGTTAACTGTGTGACCACATCGCTTCTTTGTCAGTGTGGGATTTTATAGCCCTTCCAATCAAACGGGGGAAACAATTTGTATTTATCAATGTTTTTAGTTAAATAACAAGCCACTCTTACCACTGCTGAACTTCACCCAAGGTGAAAACTGTTCTATAATGGCGTGTCTGTTGTTAGTATACCGCCGTAGCTGCATGTGTCATGAAGTGTTCTATATCTGGCCTGGATAATCTAGAGGCAACACTTTTTTAATGGTAAAGTAAATCTAATGAATATAAACTCTCACAATAAACCTATTTTTTCCATCATTGACCTTTTCAAGTATTTAAATAAATAACTGCTGTGTACTGTGATCTTGAGTTTTCTTATTTTATAAAGTAAATATCCCTGTCTAGGTGCGAGTCAGCTCCTCTGGTTCCTGCCTTTCGTAGTTTAGAAATTATTTTTATACAAAAAAATAATACTCAGTAGAAAGAAAGTTGAATAAGATGTGTGTGAGAGAGTTAAAGTCTAGGAATGCATTCTCAGAGAAGGCCAGTCGTCCTTTGCCTGCCCTGGCTGCTGTGGCTCCACTGTGGCTCACACGCTTATTTTCTCCTTTGCCGTGATGGTTTTTCCCGCTGCTATTCTGAGGACATTTTCTCACAAGATCACTTTGTGAGCAACTTGTATCAACTTAACCAATTATAAACTTGTTTACTTGCTTATTTCCCCATCTCTCCTCCCTCTTCCCATTTTCATCTTAAATTTGAGGAAGAAAGCATGGTGACACCTCATCTTTATTACTTTCTTTAAAAAATTTTTATTACACTGCACTTATTTTGTGTATCTGTGTGTAAGGGCTCATGTGTGCCATGGCATATGTATGGAGGCAGAAGACAAGGTAGAGGAGTCAGTTCTCTGGTACAGCATGGGCCTTGATGATGGGACTCAGGCCATCAAGCCTGGTAAGCAGGTGCCCTTACCTGCTGAACCATCTCTTAGGCCCTTCATTTTGGTTGTTTTCTGAGAATTTCTCATGTACCAAGTAAATGATCTCAGTTGCACACTTTACAAAGACAGGTATTTTCTTGTCTTCCACATGTTTTTGTTTTGACTAAAATATTATGTCAAATAGATACGCCTTATAGATTGCTGTTTGTGAGAAACAGGAAAGAGTGCAGTTTGCCCAGAGGTGGAAAGTGGCCAGACATGGTGACACACACCTTTAACCCCAGCACTCTGAAGGCAGAGGCAGGCGGATCTCTGAGTTTAAGGCCAGCCTGGTCTACAGAGAAACCCTGTCTGTGGGAGTGGGGAGTGGAAAGTGTTGGGTTTATGTATTTAAACTTTTTTCTCAGTCTTGTTATTCATTCATTCATTTTAAGGTTCTTTGAGACAAGGTCTCACTTATGTACTTCGGCTGGCCTGGAGCTCCCTTTGTTGACCAGGGTGGCTTTGAACTTACAAATAATAAATACCAGAATAAGAATGGGCTATAAAAATTTCCTAAACAGGCCCTTAGAAGGTAAGATAGCTTTGGTGTAAATGAATATAAAAGCCTCTTTAAAATGTACAGTTGTTTGTAGCTTTGGAGGGTTGCTTCCAAGATCTTGCATGAATAACAAGTCCTCTGATGCTCCACTTTGTGTGTGTGTGTGTGTGTGTGTAGGTAAGTGTGTGTGTAGGTAAGTATATATGTGTGTGTGTGTGTATTTGTACATAGCCTCTGCCATGCACCTCCTCCTAGTTACGTCAGGTCATCTCTAGATTACTTATGATATCTAACCATTTAGTGCTTACAATGCATTTTTACAGCAGAAAGGCCATATAAATAGTTAATATATTGCTTAGGGAGTGATGACCACAAAAATCTGTGTGTGTTTGGAACAAATGGAGCCATACTAAAGCAAACTACCACATGGATGAGATGCAAGCAAGCTGCTCACATGAATGCCCCGAAGTACAGGTCTGTGAAGGGTTGGAGGCTACATCAGGATGTGCCTACATGTTACTCTGTTCTCGTGGATTCATTGTAATACTTGTCAGGTTACAAATTGAAGTTATACTTTTTGCAACTTTCTGAAAAATATTTTTGATACAAATGCGGTCAAATCTGCAGAGGGAGAATCACTCACAGAGGTGATTACACAAATCTTAAAAACGTGTCAGCAGATGTATGGCTCAGTGGTAAAGTGTGTGCTTAGCATGTGTAAGGCCTTGAGCTCAGTCTCCAGTATAAACAGACAAACCAAGAGATAGCCTAGTCTTGTTATTATGCTTATCCATAACATTTTGGTTTTTTAACAGTCTGCATTTAGAGGAGTTGATTTGGAATTTGAAAGCCTCACACATCAAGATGCCTATGTGGGGCTGGAGAGATGGCTCAGTGGTTAAGAACACTGACTGTTCTTGCAGAGGACCCAGTTTCAGTTCCCAGCACCCACAAGGCAGTTTACAACTGCCTGTAATTCCAGTTCCAGCAGATACACTACCCTCTTCTCGCCTCCTAAGGCCTCCAAGGGCACCTGCCCACTCATGGTACATATACAGACAAACAGGCACACATACATATCATAAATGAAAATAAAAATTTTTTAAAGATGCTAAATTTAACCAGATGGTAGTGGCGCTTTAATCCCAGCACTTAGGAGACAGAGGCAGATGGATCTCTATGAGTTTGAGGCCAGCCTGATCTACAGAGTAAGTTCCAGGACAGCCAGAGAAAGCCTGTCTTGAAAAAAAAAAAAAAAAAAAAAAAAACCCGATGCTAATTTTCACCATATGAGAATGCCCCACATAGGAAACTTAACCCCTACCCCCCAGATTCACAATCTAGTATACTGTAAAAGTTCTTTAGGTTTTATTATTTGAGCCAGTGGCATGCTATGTACCCCATGCTGGCTTCAACTTTGATGTGTGGTTGGCCTCAAATTCAAGATCCTCCAGTCTCCACTTCCCAAGTACTGGAATTACAGGCATGTACCAGCATATTTGGCTTCAATAACTCATTCCTTTTTTAAATCCCTAGAGTTACAAGTATCTTGATTTTTTTTTTTAATTTTTTATTATTTGTATATAAGTTGTAGGGGCATGCTCAAGCCATGGCACACATGTGGAAGTCAGAGGAACTTTGTGGAATCGGTTCTCTCCTTCCACTTTTGGGGGGTGGGGCATGGGCTTCAGTGTGCATGTGGAAGTCAACAGACTGCTGAAGTTGATTTCCTTTTACCGTGTGTGTCCCAGAGTTTGAACTCAGCCAACAAGTGCCTTTACTAGCTGAAGCATCTCACTGGCCTTCCACTTTCACTTGGGTTCCAGGCTCAGTTCCTGGGGTTTGACTGAAGTTATGGAGCTTGTGTGACAAGCTCCTTTACCCTACTGAGCCATCTTGCTGTCCCTTTCTTGTCTTTTTCAACTGCTAAAATCCCCACTCAGCAAGAACATGTCTGTTGGCCTGTTTGGCCCTCAGATCTGGAAGTCTCCATCTGATTTGTGATATCATGGTGGTGTGTCTGAGATTCTGTCGTGTCCAGATTTCAGTCCCTGGCACCATGGCACACTCAGACTCCTCAGTCTACTTATCCTAGTGTCAGGGTTCATCAAGTATAGTCACCTTACTGGATGAAAGATTCTGCCACTATTAGGACTACTCCCTGACTTCACAGGGCCACTCTGGTTCTTGGCCATACTATCTAGAGAGCATCTGAACTGTAGGTTTTCCTTTTCCTTTAGCATACAGTTGTAGTGATCCAACTCTGAGGTTGTTTCTCCTGGGTTTAAAAGCTGAATGTCAGCTGTATATACACAAAGCAGCGTTGTCAGAATTATCTTTATACATTGAAAAATCCAAATTCTGCAAGAACAATTTCTCTCATTGAACATTTTCCTATTTATAGTATACATTTGTGTTTTATAAGAAAATAACCCAGAACTTTGTTATTTGAGTGATACAAATGTGCATGTAGTAGTTTAACTTGGGTTGTAAAGTCTTTGTATAAAAGGCGCAAACAGCAAATATCAGGCTTCCACTACAGAACCCTGTATGGAATGAAGACCCCTGTAGACACAAGGTAAGCATTGTATTCCAGTGAGCCTTCATGTATACTGAGACTAGAATTTCACACAACCTTTATATACCACAGAACAGTCTTTGAGTTTTTCTTTGGTGACCAGTTTTTCATTTTTTCTCTCACATGTATGTGCATGTAAGTATGTTGGGGTGTGTGTGTGTGTGTGTGTGTGTGCGTGCATTATATAGAGGCCCAAGGTAGACTTCATATGTTTTCCTTAATTGCTTTCTACTTTATTATTGAAGCAGGGTTTCTCCTTTGATCCCAGAACAGGCAAATTTTGCTAGTCTAGCTAGCCAGCTTCTCAGAGGGTATCATCTCTACCTTCTGAGAACTTGAATTACGGGCAGACCTCCATGCCCATTGAGCATTTACATGTGTTCTGGAGATCTGAACCCTAGTCCTGATTACAGGAGAAAGCCACTTTTACCACTGAGTCATCTTTCCTGCCCCTTGGATATTTTTTGTTTTGTTTTTTTGAGATGTTAGCCTTGGCTAGCCTGAAACTGGCCTCAAACTCACAGAGGGCCTGCTTCTGCCTCCCAAGTGCTAGGATTCAAAGTATGAGTCACCACACCTGGCTCCCTTGGGTTTACTTGACCATTAACAGTCTAGAATTCATTCTTAGGTATTCAGAAACTGATTTAGCTGGGCAGTGGTTAGTCATTAAATCACCTGATTATCTTGGAATTTGGAAACAACACTGAGAAGACTGTAAAAACACTGTAGTCGTGTTTGTGTGAAAACAGACTGAATGTGGAGGAGGTGTCTGTGTTGTTCTCACTTTCCCAATCATACCGTTCGTAACTACACAGTGCTCCAGTCAGATTTGCCTCAAAGAACACTTTGCCCCCGGAAAGATGGGGAGATCAGGCTCACTTCTGGGTGCTCTGTAAAAAGTCCATTGATTCCACTCCAGACTCTCATAGCTTACACTGGACACAAACAGTGGAAGTGACTCTTTGAGTCACATGTTACCTGTTTGAGTCTGGGATCAGGACCCAGTGTCCTCATTCTTAGCTTAGTTTTCTTTTCTCTATAGGAATTAGCCTTGAGCAACATTGGGCTTTCTTCTTTGCCTTTAATAAAATTCCAATATAGTCATTAAAACAGAAAGAGAGGGAAGCAGGAAGGGTGGAATGAAATAAAGGAGGGAACCATTAAGTATTTCTGACATTTTTATTACTAAAAGGAATTAAAACACATTTCACAGCGCCGAGCATTCCCTTGATGAGTCCAGCTTTGACTCCTCAGCTGCTCTCGCCAGCACTGTCCTTGCTGCAGAAGTCCACGCTCATTTCCACTTCCTGTCTGTTTTCTCTGGGGCACTGCAACCAGAGCCCTGGAAACCTGGTTCTGTTGACTGTGTTTGTGACTCGGCCACATCACCTGGGCTGAGTGCTGCCAGCCTCTCGCCTGCTGCAGCTGTCCCTCCATCCCGTTCATTTCCTTCTGACGTGCGCTTCACAGCAGCCATCGTGCTGCTGCGGTGCTGGTATTCTTGTTATTCTGTCCTACTTCATACAACCTGAGTTGCTTTTTGCCTGGTTTTCTGCTCTTATATTTCTAGCCCTGTGGCATGCCTGATTCAGAGCTTCTCTGTGCCTGGAATGCTTTTCAAAAAAGGCTACTTTGTGCTTGTCACTCATCTCTTGGTTTAAATATCACCTCCTCATTAGTGGGAACTTCCCAGACCATCTAATGTAAACAAGCTGCCAGGAAGTCATCCATGTGTCCACCTGCAGCCTGCCTTCTCCCTTTAAGAAAAAAATTATGCCGGGTGGTAATGGCTCACACCTTTAATCCCAGCACTTGGGAGGCAGAGGCAGGCAGATGTCTGTGCATTCGAGGCCAGCCTGGTCTACAGAGTGAGTTCCAGGACAGCCAGAGTTACAGCAGAGAAACTCTGTCTCGAAAAAAAAATTTATTTACTTACATCAATAGGTGTTTTGTCTGCATATATGTCTTTTTACTCTGTGTGTGTGTATGTGTATGTGTACTGCTCTCAGAGACCAAAAGAGAGCATCAGATCCCCTGGAACTGGAGTTAGAGATGGTTATGAACTGTCATGTAGGTACTGAGAATTGAATGAGGGTCTTTGTGAGGAGCAACCAGTACTCTTAACTGCTGAGCCATCTCTTGAACCTTTCTTTTTGTGTATTTATTTCTTCATTTGTTGGAGATCACCTTCTGTTTGAATGTAAGCCCTGTAGAGCTTTGTCCGACTTAATCTCCACTTTGTATTCAGTTCCTAAGACAGTACTTGGCACATAGTGTTCATATTTTTTTTTTTAAATCAATGAGCGAACAAATAAAGGAACTTCAAGCGGTTTGTTCTAGAAAACTCTGATGATCAGTGCAGTTTATTGGACTGAGGCAGGGGAAATGAAAATATTTCTGTGGAGATGGTGCCAATAACTAAGTTACGGGGAGGGGAGGGATCTCAACAAAACTAAAAGCAGAATGGCTGGACTTGGCTGGTTCAGATTCATTTGCATAGATCTCAGGACTCTGGTTTGAGCTTTCTTCAAGTCATGGGATGAGCTAGGACCCTTGCCTTGTGTACTGCTCTCTCCTGCCCCACTTAGTCATTGATAGCATTCGTGTACTTGGGGCCTCCTTTATATAGGTTCTGAGCTGGGGGTTGTGAGGAGATGAAATATTCTGGGATGGTCCATGGGGAAAGGTCATAGGTAAGTAAGTACCACCAGAAACTGTAAGAGCAATGGTAGCTAAGCACAGTCACCAGAGATTTTTCTCCAGTAGAATTCCAGAAAGCTCCGCAGAAGGTGGAGCTCAACTTGGACCTGAAATAATTCACACTTAAAGAATAGTCTGTTTCTTTGAGTCGGAAAGTCCAAGTGCCTGTGTGTCTCTTGCTGGGGTTGGAGATCAGTTCCCATCTCACCGAAAGAACTG
The DNA here is from genome assembly GCA_026225945.1 of Cricetomys ansorgei. Taxonomy (NCBI): domain Eukaryota; kingdom Metazoa; phylum Chordata; class Mammalia; order Rodentia; family Nesomyidae; genus Cricetomys; species Cricetomys ansorgei. The sequence continues at coordinate 2,955,237 of JAMJFZ010001898.1, read as the reverse complement.
TTCCAGCTTGGCTTGTAAAAATTGAGATTCATACTTCTGTAAAATCTGTCAAAGCCGCAGTTGAATTTGGAAAATACACTGAAATGATGTGCTTGGAACAGGATAGGTGTTCATCTCAAGTAGCACAGGAGCAGTGCTCGGCCGTGACTGTGAGTGGCTGCTGAAATACACCAGCGTACAGTCCTGTTGCCAGTCAGGGGTAGACGGAACAATTGCCTTCAGGGTTCAGCCACATTTAGGATTCACATATTGAGAGTGAGAGTGACTGTCCAGACCCAAATGAAGTTCTGCTTGACTAGCAGTCAGTGAGAAAGAATTAAGAGATGGCTGTCACTTACAAAGACAGTCTTAGGTTGCCATGGAGATTCCAGAGCCAAGTCCACTGAGGAAACTTACATTGGGTTGTAGTGGGATGTTTGAATTAGATATTTTATAGTTATGTACTCTATGGAATGATGCTCCTGTGGGCATGCCTTCTGTGCTGTGTGGGGGAAGGGTGCTTCCTGTGCCTTGCAGCTTGTTTCACTCTGTAGAAGACTTGCTTCCTGCACCTTTCTCACCTCTGTGCTAAAAACAATAGACATATCCCCCTAGATCTCCACATTTGTTTACAGGCTATTTGTTTACGTCGGTGCAGATGAATCCCTGTGGTCCTCACAGGTTATGCGGCTGGGGATCATGGTTTTCCTCAGCTTGGACACCCTCCACCTGGATAGGCAACAAGTCTGCTGGCAGACCTTGAGGGGTGTTGGGTTCTGTTCACTTGTGTAATTAAGGCCTGTGTGGAGGGAGGAGGGAGTTTTGAATGAATAAAGGACCCAGGGGCAGAAGCAGAGAGAAGACTATGTGAGAGGATTTGAGGTGAGACCTGAGAATTGTCCTTGCTCTTTATTGAGACATCTCAGATGTTAATCATTCCTTTACACTGGGTACCTTCTGGCTGGTGTCTCTGGATTAGTGGAACCACCCATCTTTACAGCTTTCCTGTTGCATTACCTCTGCTAAGCTTGCTTCTATGCTAGATGAAAAATTTGAACTGATTCTTGTGGATCATAAATATTAGCACAGGAGGTCTGGGGTTCTGAGGCATGTGAGAAATGGGATTGATCGTGTTGTTTTACTAGGTGTTTGTTCAGAGAAGGAAGATCCCTTTGGGCCTCTGGCTATTCATCCAACCCAGTATAGTCCTTAAGCTGCACTCCTCTGAACTGCTACCCACACACAAGCCTGAGTATCAGATCCCAGCACCCAGCTGAAAGCCAGGCATGAACAGTATATGTGAGGTAACACAGGGGTGTAGACAGGCATATACACAAAGCTCATGGGCCAGCCAGTTAAGCGGTATGAATAAACTCCGGGCTCAGAGAGAGACACTTGCTCAACAACAAAAAGGTGGAGAGCTACTGAGAAGAGACCTGACACTGACCTCTGGCTCCATATACACACACATATACAAGCATGCAAACTCTGCACCCACGTGCATATATCCAAAGGAGACACCCAATCTTCATGTTTTGACACACTCATCAATACTAATTCTGTAATTCCCAGATAGTAGATTAAATTTGCACTTGTTTTGAAGGCAGGATGGTTCTTTAAATGGTATCCTTTCCATTGAAACAAATAGTGGGACTGGGGGTGGTAATATACACTTCAATCCCAGGATGCAGGATACAGAAGCAGGTGAGTCTCTGAATTCCAGGCTAGCCAACCAGAGCTACATAGTAAAACCCTGTTTAAGATATATTTATATATATTGTATATATAAATATAAAGAGACCCTTCCAGAGGCAGATGGGTCTCTGTAAGTTCAAAGCCAGCCTGATCTACATATTGCTGACTAACCAGAGGCCACATAAGGAGACCCTATCTCCAAAAAAAAAAAAAAAAAGTAAAAAGAAACAAAAAAAGGCAATGAGTCCTTTTGAAAGAGGTTATAGGGTTATGGCAGACAGGTCAAATGCCAGCTAAAGACAATCCTTAACTTTGCAGATAGATTATTTGAAGTGATGTGTTCTGGAGGAATGGAAGCGCAGCTGACAGTGCCCAGGGAGGGCCTCTTCAGTGCTTCAAGCAGTGGGGGAGGGGGTGAGCTCTTGGTTAAGAGCCTTTAGTGGAAGGTACAGCTTAGGATGCTCTAAGTTTTCAGGACAAGAATGGACACCAGCGTGGCCTGGAACAGTCTAAGGTCCTGGGCATGGAGAGACCCTAAGCTTGGCTTCTGCCCAGAACAAGATAGAAACATCTTTAAAAGCATATGAATTATTAGGTTTTCAGTTTTCTTCCTCAATTCCCATCTCAACCCTCTGCAAAGCCTGGAGAGAAAGGTCAACTCTACTCTTTACTGAAGGAGCTTCAGAGTCTCCCTCTCAGGACCCGACAACTACAGTCCTCATGGAAAACTTGACCTTAGGAGAAATTGCTGGCCTGTGAGCTCCACACATTTCCCTTAGAAAGCAGCCAGTGCAGAGTTTTGATTGAACTAAGCAATCCTCTTTTAGGGTTTGTTTCCTTTTCTTGTTCTCCCTATTTCTAGAATTCTAAGAGCTGTACTGTTCATTGTTTCTACCCATCATTATTAAGGGAAAAGATATGGAAACATTCCCATGGTAACAGCTTCATCTCAAAATATCTGAATGCTCTCAGCTTCCCTCACATACTCCAGGGAAAAGAAGAGCTGCTCCCCGCCCCCCAGCTCCCTCTGTCTTCCCAGAGTACAGCCGACTGGTCCATCCCATATTGCAGTGAGGCCTGCTCAAACCACGAACAGAAAAAATCCCAGGTAGCTGGAACAGAGTAAGGACATTTTAAAACTCAGTGTTACACATCTCTGACACTGACCCTGAGAAATGCTAGTGGACATGCACAGGGAAATCAGGCACACAGGATACAGATCAACAGCAGAGAAACCGGTTTGAACAAGTTCAGAGAGGTGGGGAGAGAAAATGGAATGTGACAGCATCGTGCTTGATATATTTATAGCCTACTTTATGGCTGGGAAAGGGTCTTCCATAGTCAAATTGGACGATGGAGATGAGACATGTCTTCTTAAACATATATACTAGTTATCTATTGCATGTGTGCTTATCGATCACAAATTAGTTCCAAACTTAGCAGCTTAAAGTAGTAAGTATTTAAGCCTGGCATGATGGCGCACACCTTTAATCCCAGCATTCGGGAGACAGAGGCAGGAAGATCTCTGAGTTCAAGGTCAGCCTGGTCTACAGAGCAAGTTTCAAGACAGCCAGAGCTACACAGAGAAACCCTGAATTCAAAACAAAACAACCTTTGGGGGGGGGGGATTGCTGAGGAAAGTATTGAGGATCAAACCAAGAACCTCCTGTGTGCTAGGCAAACCATCTACCACTGAGCAATACCCCCAAGCATGGCTGCAGTTTAGCTGGGTGATCTCAGGGTCTCTGATTAATTTGCCAACTGTCATTCAGATTGCAGTCATCTGAAGGTCTCACTGGTGTTGAAGGCTCCTGTACCAAGGTGCCTCAGTCACAAGGCTATTGACAGGAAGTCCCAGATAACATGCTTTGCAAATGTTGCCTCCAAATTGTGATCTGTCTTTTTTCTCTCTCTCTCTTTTCCATTTCTTTTTAAAATTTATGTAATTTATGTGTATGGATGGTTTGTCTGCATGTGTGCCTATACACCATGAGGCCAAAAGAGAGTGTCCACCCCCTGGAACGAGTTGTGGTTGTGAGCTGTCTTGTGGGTACTGGGATTTGAACTTTGGTCGTCTGGAAGAGCAGTCAGTGCTCTTAACCACTGAGCATCTCTCTAGCCATATGAGTTGTCTTATTTTGATAGTAGTTTTGGAAAATATAAGGTTACACAGCCATGCACAGTGGTACACACCTTTAATCCCAGGAGGCAGAAGCAGGCGGATCTATGTTTGAGGCCAGCCTAGTCTATAAATCAAGTTCCCAGGACAGCCAGGGCTGTTACATTGAGAAACCCTGTCTCAAAAAAGAAAATATAAGGTTCCTTCCATTCTGGTATTTGTTTTGTTTCTTGATGTGGGGGATTGTACCAGGACCTCACTTCCAGCCCATAAATGTTTTATTTTGCTTTGTTGTTGGTTGAGACACAGTCTCAGTATGTAGGTCGTAGCTCAAGATGAACTGAAGCTTACAGTCTTCCTATTTCACTCTCCCAAGTACTGGAATTACTTGTGTGTGCCACCATGACTGATAAAAAATTCTTGTATAGTCTGTGTGTGTGTTGGGGAACTGGGGGTATATATGTTTGCATATATGCTTATGCATGTATGTGGGAGCCAGAAGGCCATGTGGGCTCTCTCCCTCCATCACTACCCACTTTTTATTTTTCCAGATAGGGTCCCTCAGTAAGCCTAGAGCTCACGGGTTCCGGGTTCCCTAAGCTGTCTGGTCTATGAGCTCCAGAGATCCACCTAGCTCTGCTCCTTCCCCAGCGGTGAAGCCACAGCTGTACCTTGTTACACCCAGCTTTTTCACTTGGATGCTGGGGATCTGAGCTCAGATGTGTCAGACGCCTTCACTGTTTTTACAGTTGTCCTTGGAAACCCCCGCACAGAAGTCGAGATCTTCCTGTTATTTCCATGAATATGATCCTCAGCGCTAGCAGGAAACAGGTTATCCCTTTACTTGTATCAGAAAGGGAGTCTTAAAAGTAGTTCTGGCCAGGCCTTTTAGCACACGCCTTTAATTCCAGCACATATCTCTGAGTCCAAGGCCACCTTGGTCTACAGAGCAAGTTTCAGGACAGCCATGGCTACAGTAAGGAGAAACGCTGTCTCAGAAACAAACAGGGTGAAAGAGCAGAGGTTCTGGATAGTGAGCATGCTTTTCCTGAGTTGAGATAAGGAAGGGTGTGGGGTTGCTCAGGATGATCCAGTGACTTAAGGCTCCTTTTATTTTTATTTTTTAAATGTGTATTGTGTTTTGCCTGCAAGTATTTTATATATAGTGTGTGTGTTCCTGGTCCCCAAGGAGCTAGGAACTAGAGTTAAGGGTGGTTGTGAACCACTGAGAGGGTACTAGGAAATGAACCAGGTCCTTTCCAAGAGTCACAAGTGGTTTTTTTTTGTTTGTTTTTTTAAGGCAGGGACTCACTGTATAGCTCTGGTTGTTCTAGAACTTAGACCTGGCTGGCCTTGAACTCAAGAGATTCGCCTGCCTCTGCCTCTGGGATTAAAGGTGTGCACCATTATGCCCAGCCACCACCTGTAATAACCAGTTATTACAGTAAGTCTGCAGCCATCTTCTTGGGGTTCATTGAGTTTCTTGTGTCTGGTTTACAACTTTTTTCACACTCATTTGTGAGGTAGGGAGTATGTACATGCCATAGCACACGTGTGGAGGTCAGAGGTTAGCTTGAAGGAATCAGTTCTCTCCTTCCACCATGTGGCTTCTAGATACGGAGCTCAGGTCGTCAGACTTAGTGGTGAGTGTGCCATCACCCTGAGCCTGCACTTATAATTTTTCAATTTTATTTCATATGTATGGATATGGTTTGCCTGTGTGCATGTATGTGCACCATTTGTGAGCAGTAGGCAAGGAGGTCGGAAGAGAACATCAGATACTGCCATGTGGGTGCTGGGAATTGAACCAGGATCCTGCGGAGGGCAGCCAGTGTTCTAACTGCTGAGCCTAAAGTTGTAGTTTTAAGTCACATGCGTGTGTGTGAGCATGTGCAGGTGCACGCAGAGCTCGGGAGAGGACGCCGGATCTCCTAGAGCTGGAGTTACCGCCTGGGTGTCAGGCACCAAGCTCATGTCCTCTGCCAGAGCAGTAGGTGCTCTTACCCAGCCCCCACCCCACCCCACCCCCACCGCACACAGCTGCCTGATGTTCCCATGCTCAGTGATACTCTGTTAGTTTTCATTTTTCTGCTTTATTTTAAATAGTTCCTGTAACTGTGTCTGCAAGCTCACTGGCCTTTTTTTCAATGCTTTTCAGGCTTTCCCCCTTCCCTCTCAGACAGGGGTTTCTGTGTGACAGCCCTGGCTGTTCTGGAACTCACTTTGTAGACCAGGCTGGCCTGGAATTCACAGAGATTCACCCGCCTCTGCCTCCCAAGTGCTGGGATTAAAGTGTGTGCCCCACGACCAGCTTCATCTTTCTCTTTTAGGCCTTGCATTTTATATATCTAAAAACCCAGTTTTGGTATTGCTCGTGTTTTAACGTCTCTAAGCCTCCCTGCTTCCCCCTTTGCGTACCTTCAGGCTTTTCTCAACACAGCTGGAGTGCTGCTTATGAGATGTAACATGGGAGGGCTGGTCTTGGTGTCCCCCACCTGCAGAGCCTACAGGCAGGTGGACCAAGCAAAGAGATCGTAGTGTGAGGCCACCCTGGGCTACCCTGGGCTATGTGATGATAGATACTCTGTCTCAAACATGCAACAGTAGGAAGACAGCAGCATGGGCACGGATCTTTCCGGTGGCTCCTCACCTTAGATAAAAAGACATTTTTAGACTTTCTCGTCTGATGGCCAATATGGCCTCTAAGCACAACTTCTCTGGACCCCTTTCGGTCCTGTCCAGCTATTCTGCTGCCCTTTCGTCCATAAACTGTGCAGGCTATGCTTCCACTCCGGGGCTTCCGCACTTGCGACTCTGGCAGACGTGTTCATCTCCCATACAGCCACAGAACGCGCCTGACCTCCTTCAGGGCGTACTGAGATACCATCTTACCAACAAGGTCTTTTCAGTCTACATGCTTAAAACTTCACTCCTCCTTCCTACAGGCACTTCCTATCTCGAAAACTTCATTTTTCTACGTAGGGCTTATCGCCATCTTACATACTATAGTCTTTTAAAAAGACATATGTTTTCATGTGTGTGTGCGTGCCTGAGTTCAGATGCCTGCTAAGGCCAGAGGGATTGAATCCCGCGGAGCTGGAGTTACAGGCACTTGTGAGCCACCACATGGGTGTTGGGAACTGAGCTCAGGTCCTCTGCAAGAGCAGCGAATGATCGTAACTACTGAGCTATCTCTTTGCCTCAGCCTCAAATACTAGGATTCTGTGCCCTACCACATCTGTGCTGTATGTATATTCCTTTTATGTAATCTTTTATATAATTGTGTTACTTGTTAATCTCCAGACACTGTAAACTCCCCAAGGGCATGATTTTGTTTATTTTATCACTGTAGTAATACTCTGCTGTGGCTCAGCAAAGAAGACAAGGAGGCATAATCATAGATGAAGCTCTGCCAGTCCTCAGCAGAGGAAACCACCATCCTGGCCAGCACCAGGCTCCATAGAGGAACCCCAAGCATCTGAGCTCAGGTGTTTTCATTCTTTCAGAACTCCTCAGGTGTTCTACTGACAGCACATGCAGATCATTAGCAATTAAACATCCTCCACAGAACTCCAACACCTGCAGACAATACAACACGCCCTAGACAGCCCCTCACCCAGCAGTGCATAAAACAATTTTATATATAACTAAAAATAAACTTCTGCAACAATTCCCCTTTTCTGTATTAAAAAAAAAAGCATTATCTTTACAACACACAATTTAACACTACACCAGCAAAACTATCTATAAGAGGAACAATCACAAAGGTTACTAATGCACAGGACCAAATGAAACAAACATCTATCAAGTCTTTCACAATGTCTTTAGACAGCAGAAAAACATCAATGTCCAATTATCTGGAATTCACTCACGATCTTCTGTGCTCCTCCAAAGGGCCGGGATCCCTTCTCTGCTCTGCCCTCTGCAGCACACGTAGCTTGTCCTCCAGGCTCCAGCTGGCTTCACTCCACTGCTGCTGCTGCTCTTGGTGATCTTCATAGTATGGAAGAATTAGAACACACTTCAGGCACGAGCTTTTGAAAGAGATGTAGTGTATGAAGTTGAAAGTGCCTTTTGTTGATCACTGGAGAACAGGGCAGCACTATAGAAGTTACTACAGCAGCTAGAAGTGAAAAAAATCATAAAATGAAGCTGAGTGTGAGGGTCTCCGTGCTCGAATCTGGGAGCTCTGGAGTCAGTTACAAATACCTGAAGAAGAGAGCAAGCCTGTGGGTGCAATTATGACTGGGTCAAAAGCCAGTGTCAGGAGTGTGCTCCAATTAAAAGTGCACTGATTAGAAGAACTGAAAATGCCAAACATAAAGCAAATGATTAAGACAACTGGCATGGAGCTGGCTCAGTTCTGGGACCAGTGTTTTTACAGCCGGCAACAGAGACAGGCTTTTGCCCCTTACTATTCTGAGGACTACACAGAAAACCTGCTCCATCTTCGTGGTTATGATCTTGAGATTATACAACTCAAGAGCAGGAAAGGCTTCTCAAAAGCATATCCATCTGTCAAAAAGAGCTAAGTATCCTGAGTAGTGAGTTACAAGTGAAGCCAGTTTCAGGAAGAAAGAGAAACGACTGTCCTGCAACTAGAAAAAGATTTGCACACTCAGGTAGAATTGATGAGAAAACAGAAAAAGGAGAGAGAGCAGGAACTTAAGCTGCTTCAAGAACAAGATCAAGAACTCTGTGAAGTTCCTGGTATGCCTCCTCATGATGTGGACAGTACCTCTGTTCCCACCTTGGAAGAGCTGAACCTGTTCCGACAGCGTGTGGCAACTTTGAAGGAAACAAATCTAGGCATGAGCAATTTGTCAGCATTAAGTGACAGATCAAATTGTGTACGGAAGAATTAGATCACATTCCAGGCTCCAGTTGGCTTGACTCCGTTGCTCCTGCTGTTCTTGGTGGTCGTCCCATAGTACTGGCATCTTCAGAAGACTAGGGTCTTCTGCTGCAAGTGGGCTGCACTTTCACCAATGGCCTCTCCTGGCCTCTTTTCATGGTGCCAGGCCTCAGTTGCTCTCCATGATCCCTTCGTGTCTTCAAAACCAGTAACACCTGGGTGACTCTTACAGTATCAAGTTCAGCTGCCACCATGAGATATAACCTCGGCCATATGGAAGACAGCTTCTGTGTGCTGACCCTGAGGAAACATTTTCCAGGTTTTAAGATAGAGTCTAGTTTGCAGGAAAAATAACCGGTCACTTTGTCTGCAGGAAGGGTTCCCTCATGGGATGGAGTTCTCATCACCACAGCAGATGTGTCTTGTCAGGACTCTTGTAGACAGGCTTGCAGAAAATAAAAAAAAAAACAAACAAAAACTTCAGTTTTACTAAGCGGCTTTTTTACTCCAAGCTGCAGCTTCCACCACAGCAGGGGGTCCTGTGCCAGTGGAAAGAATCTCCTGTTGAAACATTCTGGTGGTTTGGCAATTTTTTCCCCACCGCTAAGGGTAAACATACAACCCCGTCCATAGATATCAAACAACATCTTGAGCTTCACATGCATTCAATGGAGCTATCAGAAAAGTCCATTTGTGAAACAGTACGCTACCACCAGTGTAGGAGGGAGCGTCGGCTCCATGATCAGGAAAAGGAGTAAGAATCTTGCTTTTTCCTGCTTGCAGCTGAATTCTTATCTCTAAGGACCTCCATTCTGTGGCTCTCACCTTGAAGCTTCTTTCCTCATTTATTTATTAATTTCACAACCTTTTCTCTTCATAGGGGCCTTTTTTCTCTCTCCTCCTCCTCCTTCAGGAGCCTTCAATTAATCAATTAATTAATTAATCCCATAATCTCTCTCCTCTGGTAGCTTCCCCGAGCCTGGAGTTTCTCTTTTTCCTTGTCTCCACGTTGGATTAGCTCCTGTGATGTCCTGCCCCACGTTGCAGGCGCCATTTGTAGTAGTGCATTGCTGTGGCAGCTCACCAGGAAGGACAAGGAGGCATTTTCCTATGTGGAAGCCCTGCCAGACCTCAGCAGAGGGAACCATAGTCCTGGCCAGCACCATCCTCAATCGACAGTGGAATTCCGAGCGTCTGCACTCAAGTGTTTTTATTGATACAGAACTCCTTATCAGTAGGTGTTCTACTGATAACACGTGCAGATCATAAGCAATCAAACATCCCCCACATAAATCCAACACCTGCAGACAACACAAAAGGCCAAGACCTATGCATTCCTTTTTCAACAGTGCACAAAAACCAATTATTTTAAATACAACTAAAAATATACTTCCACAACAGCTCACTGCTTCTAGAATGGTACCAGGAATAGCAGATGCTTGAGTATTTATTGAATGAAGTCAGAGACTCTTGATTTAAGAGATTTGGAGTATAATAAAAATGGAGGAAGAGCCAGACATGGTGGTGTACACCTGAAATTCAAACACTCACAAGCCAGGGGCAAGAGGATCACTTGGCCTACATAGCTTTAAAAAAGAAAAAAACCGAGAAATTTGCATATTTTATAAAAAGTGATTTCTAAAGTTCTCACATGTCATTTAATTATAGTAACCAAGAATCATAACTATTACCACCCTCCATTATAAATACAACGGTGATGAGCTAAAGGGGTTGATTAGCCCTCCATAGACTCAGCCTGGATGCAGGACTGGGCTTAACACTTGTCCTGTACCTACAGACATCACAATGGCCTTTAGAGACAGGCAGAAAATCCCAGATGGTGGTGGTGCATGCCTTTAATCCCAGTACCTGGGGCACAGAGGCAGGCAGATCTCTGAGTTCAAGGACAGTCAGGGCTACACAGAGAAACCCTGTCTTGAGAAACGAAAAAAGAGAGGGGAGGGAGCATAAAAGCTCTTCTCAGAGTCTGTGACTATTTCCCAAGTGAGCATACAGAGCTTCCCCCAGGGGTGTGGTATAAGCAGGCCCACATTTCTGAATTACAGTATCCTGAGAAAAGCCAACTATGGCAGAGTGAAACGCCACCTGCAAATGCCCAGGAGAGCCCAGGGCTTATTTTTAGCCAGGTTAGGGAAAGTGCCGAATATCTTCCAGGAGAGCTAGCAGCTGGCAGGCTGCTGATACAGCTGTGCTTATGTAAGCTGGTGGCAGGAGGGAGTCCGAGGTTACAGAGAGGCAGGAGCTTGGCCCACCTCTGCTTGCTGAGGCTCTCTCAGCCAGCATGTTCTGTTGACTCATAGGTCAGGAGTGAGTTTGTTTGTCATGTGCATTGGTGTTTTGCTTTCGTGTATGTCTGTACAAGGGTTCTGGACTCCTGTACCTAGAGCTAAAGACAGTTGTGTGGGTGCTGGGACTTGAACCTGGGTCCTATGGAAGAGGAACCAGGGCTCAGAACCACTGAGTCATCTCTCCAGTCTAAGGTCAGGAGTTTTTGCTGAAAAGAGGGTGATCTGGAGTGTGCAGAGAACAGAGGAACAACTGGCTCCCTGGGTCTGAGGAGAGATGTCAAAGCTGCCATTGAAGTTCCGTCCGCCAGTGTCTGGTTCTTCCCACCGCTATCCAAGGTAAATAAAAGAGCAGAAGCTCTTTCAAATGGCACGGTTTCAAAGCAGAGCAGTTCAGCTCATTTTGAGCACACATCTCAGGCACGTCAGATGAAAGTGATCTATAATACCCCATCCTGCAGCAGCCGCCAATGCACGGCACCTTCTTTGTCCTGCAAGAAGAAGGAGAAGGAGAAGGAGAAGAAGGCGGCTCTTATAGAAGCCATCCATGTGCCTTTTTCATGGAGAGTTGAGGTAGAATATCTTTTAGCAGGGACTGATTTCAGTTATGACCAAATAAAAAACATGACTAAACAGTGTAACGAAGCCTCTTGTGCTCATCACCAAGCTCCAGTAATAATCAATATGCAGTCCCATCTCATCTGCTCTCCCACACACCCTGGAATTATGTGGAACATATTCCAGGCAGCACATGAAAATATTTCATTGTGTACCTCTGAAGTAGGGATTTTTTTTTAAAAAATTTTTATTATTTTTATTTTTTTGGTTACTTGAGACTGGCTTTCTCCGTGTAACCCTGGCTGTCCTGGAACTCTGTAAACCAGACTGGCCTCAAACTCAGAGCTCCACCTGCCTCTGCCTCCAGAGTGCTAGGATATAAAGGTGTGCATCACCACCACCCAGCTGAAATAGGGAATTTTTAACAGAAGCTATTCTTGATACCATTTTTTTTCTTTTTTTGCTTTAAAAAAATCAACTGTTTCTTAAGATCAAATATTGGTATTCATATTTCTCCAACTGTCTAAACAAGATTTTTTTCTTTTTCAACTTGGTCTGTTTAAATCAGAATTTCTTTTTAAAGAATGGTTTATCTTATTGCTGATGAACCAGGCCATTTGTCCTGTAGAGTCCATGTTGTATCCCTGTGACGTCATACAATACAATCCCTCTGTAAATTCCTTTTTTAAAAGAAGATGTAGTTATTTATATTTCATGTCTATGAGTGTTTTCCTGCTTGTGGGGCTTGTGTGTATGTGCACCACATGCATGCCTGGTGCCTGCAGAGGCCAGAAGAAGGCAGCAGATCCCCTGGAACTGGAGTTACAGATGGTTGTGAGACACTATGTGGGTGCTGGGAACTGAACCCGGTCCTCTGCAAGGACAAGTGCTCTTAACCACCGAGCCATCTCTCCAGCCCTTGTAATGTAACTTTTACCAGTTTAGTTCCTGTGACTTGATATCTCCTTCAGGATTCAGGGTCGGTTCCGAAGGTGCCATGCGCTTCCATTCCAAGCAGCACGTGTCTGATGTCTCTTTGTGGTGTTAAAGGAATCTGGAGTCGTTGTCCAGACCCATTATTTGACTCCTAATGAATTTTAAAAAACAAATGTGACTGAAATGTCTGCCTCTGATTAATACATTCAGAAAAAACACTTCTTTGAAAGTGTGTTGATTGTTACTTTCTGAAGTCCACTCTGGTGCCTGTGTGTAGAAGCGCTGAGGAGCCCATCCGCCCAGCTGGTTACCTGGTGACTTGTTGGCCCTGTGGTGGTTATGGCTGTTCTTCCCACTAGAGGGCACTGTACTCCAGGCCTTCATGTGGCTCCAGGCCAGCTTTGCTTCCCCAGAGCCTCTCAGGAGGCAGTATTTCATGCATATTTATTATTAGGCACCAGTTGGGCACTTCCTGTGTCAAGGATGGAGACAGAAGGGGTCAAACACAGAGTCCTGTGACATTGGATATGGAAATGGTTTCTTTGTATTTCCCCTTTAAAACATCAGCTATGTCATCTGGTGGAAACTGTTTTAGCCCTCCACGGGGTGCTGCCTCCTGCTATAAATTGCAAATTCAGTTACCTGGTTAGATTTTTCTAACTGCCATATATGGACTTTTTTGGAATGTGAATGTATCCAAGATGCCAAGGTGTGTTCATCTTTGAAATAATTATTTATTCTTGATTTTGATACCATGTGTTGAATATCCTGGGGAGAGGAAGGGAACTGATGCTTACTGAGACCTAACTGAGCCACACCCTATTCCTTTTCTCCTTTTTATCTGCATCCTAGCAAGATGGATGAAACTAGCTTTATTTAAATCCCAAAGAAAAAGAATGCCAGGCAGTGGTGGTGCACTTCCTTTAACCCAATACTTGGGAAGCTGAGGCAGGAGAATCTCCGTGAGTTCGAGGCTAGCCTGGTCTACAGAGTGAGTTCCAGGACAGCCAGAGTTACAACAGAGAACCCTGTCTTGAAAAACCTAAATAAACAAACAACTAACTAAATAAATTAATCCCAAAGAAGAAATCCAGGCAGTAGTGACATACACCTTTAGTCCCAGCACTTTTGAGGCAGAGGTAGGCAGATCTCTGAGTTTGAGGCCAGCCTGGGCTGCAGAGTGAGTTCCAGGGCACCAGGCAGCTAGAGCTACATAGAGAAACCCTATCCTGAAAAACAAAAAAACAAAGAAACTTGAGGCTGGGGGAGCTCAGTGGAAGAACACCCGTCAAGTTTATGTGAGGCCCTGCACTTGGCCTTCAGCACAACAAAAATAAAGCACTGAAAACCGAAAAGAAAGAAGCCTGCCAGTTATAGTGCTTGGGAGGCAGAGGCAGTGATATCACTACATAGTCAGGGCCAGCCTGGTCTAGGTAGTGAGGTCCAGGCCAGCCAGAGCCATCGGAAGAGACCCTGTCTCAAAATAAGCACCAAACTGAATAGATAAATAAACCCAAGGAAACAGATTCACTGAGGCTAACTGACTTGCTGAAGGTCACCTTGCCAGATAGACATCTATATTTCTTTCCACCAAACCTTGTCATGCCAGCCTGACCACTGTGGTCCTAGGATGTGGAAAACACTGGGCATTGTAAAGGCACCTTGACATTCAGGAGGCCTTGCACTAGCACTACCACACAGAAGTGACAATAAACAGATGCGTGATTATGGGATCCTAGCCAGTGTTCTCATCACGACATCCCATGTATCAGTCTCCGCAAACCCTCTCTGTAGCTAGGATGCTGGCTTCTGCAGAGGGAAGCCACCTGTCGTTAGATGCATGACATTGTCACTGGGGCTCTGCTCATGGAGATACCTTTGTGCTGATGTCCACTCACGTCCCCCCATCTCCAGGACCAAGGCTTTTGGGGGGTGTATGGGCACAATGCCCCCAATACACCTGAGACAGGTAGTAAAGCCAAGACCCACCACGTCTCTATTCAAATCCTGTAGTTTATTGATCTGAGCAAAAGCCATGAACTTTTGAATGTTTTGTGTTAACGCAGTGCACACATTTAAATGCCTTTCCAGCTCCTCGTCGGTAAAACCACTTACACACTCCAGCCTCATCCCTACGGTCTCCCGCCCTGGCAACACAGCTAAAACCTATCATCAGAGCTCAAGCTGGGCTGGTTACCGAATCTCCTCGGTTACATGATGGAGAGGACAACAGCAGGTGGTGGGGAGGATGGATTTACTGGTTTAAGTTGAGAAAGGAGATACAGGTGGCAGGTGTCAAAAGCAGCAGAGCCAGGAGGTGTTTGGAGAAGCAAAGTCCTGAAAATTCAGCTTGAGGCAGTCACAGCAGTGAGGTTCTGGGAAGCAAGGACAAGCGTGGGTGTGTTCCAAGCCACCAACCTCTTCTTAACAACCCTGGGATAATGAATGAGCCTTTTGCGGGTGCCTCTGCTCTCTGGTGATAGGATCTCCCCCTGCAGACTGTCCCTCTGCAAATACCATTGTGCTCCAGGAACCATCTGGCAAACAGTGCTCCCTCCTTCATTCCTTCAGTGTTCCTGGTATTTCCCTGACTTGTGCCCCAACCCCCCTTTTTCTTGGATATAAATTGCCGCAGCAAGCCAAGCCAGTTGAATGTTTACAGGAGCTTCCCAGGCTTTCCCTAGCTTGGTTAACCCCATCAGTCACTGCCTATGGAGCTGCTCACAGCTAATGAGCTCTTGGAAGCTTCCATCTCCCTTTTCTACTGTTCTTGTGCATTTTGGAGTGTGCAGAGCCAGAAACAGGAGCTGCAAAACAGCCACAGCAACCAGATGGAGAAGCTGGGCAAAGCACATGCATTCTGGTTGTAGGATGTCCTTCGTGGAGAAGGAGCAGGTTAACTCAAGCTCTGCAGAGGACTTGGACAGCTCCCTGAGGAACCACAGCAGGCTGCCACAGCTGTGGGGCAGATCCTGCGTTCCATGCTCCTGCTGCCACAGGGGTGAATGCCTAGGAAACAGAAACTGCCCACTGCAGCCTCTGGGTCCTGTTTTACATAAAACTGGTTTCCTCTCCTGACCTGGCTTGATGGTATACAAGGCTGGAAATTTGAGGGTCATGTTGGGACCCTTTGAGCAAGCCTCTTGCTTCCATCCTGCTTTACTGACTGCATTCAGAGAACAGAGATGAAAGACTCGTTCTTTAGTCACTCAGGGGTGATGTCCTTCACAGACAGGATGGCTACACTGAAATATCAACTGTAGCGCCTCCCATCCACAACCCTGTGACCATTGGATTATTCTGAAGAGAGATAGAGCAGTCAATGCTTAGGCTTCCAGAGTGTCACAGTCACCCTAATCGCGCTGAGCAGTTCCTATGCAGGTCCACACCTTCTGATCATCTTGCATGCAGTTCCTTCTGTCTTGAGTGGCTCAGGCCTCCCCACGTGTTGATCCTTTAGGATTTAGTTTTAATCACCTACTTGGACCTCCTTTTGCCACCACGTACTTTGCATTCATCTCTACTCAGAACCTCCAGGTTTCCCCAATGTCTTTCCCACCTGATACCTCACTGAGGCAGAGCCAAGCCTCACTACCCTCTGGCTGGCTGCATACAGCACTGGGAGCGATGTTTATCAGCAGTGCTTTGGAAGGGAAAGCCAGAGATAGGGATACAGCTCAGTTGGTGGATGGCTGTCTAGTATGCACGAGGCCCAGAGTTCCAACCCCAGTACCCCATAAACCAGATGTGGCAACGCATGCCAGCAATCCCAGGAGGGACAGAAGTTCAAGGCCATTCTCGACTATATAGTAAAATAGGGGCTGGATTAGGCTATGTGAGAGCCTGGAGGTGGGGTAGGGTGGAGAAATAAAAACATTTGCAGATAACAGAATTTGGAGATACAGCTTCCAGGGGTTGCAGAGATGGATCAGTGGTTAAGAGCATTTGCTGCTCTTTCCAGAGAACCTGAAATTGGTTCCTAGCACCCCATGTTGGACAGCTTACCAGTAAAAAACAGCTCCAGGGATCCAGTGCCCTCTTTCTGGATTCTGTGGTTACCAACGCACTTGTGACATACGTATTCACAGACTCATACACATAAATAAAAATACATGTGTAAAAATATTTTAGTGCTGGGTGAGGTCACACACACACAGACACACACACACACACGTATATATTTGGTTTGGTTGTTTTTGTTTTCTGAGACAGGGTTTCTCCGGGTAGCCTTGGGTATCCTGGAACTCACTGTGTAGAACAGGGTAGCCTCAAACTCAGAGATCTGCCTGCCTCTGTCTCCCAAGTGCTGTGATTAAAGGTGTACACCACCATCACCCGCTGTCTTACACTGTTCATACCAGCACTTGGAAGGCAGAGACTGGCTGAGTTCAAGGCCAGCCTAGTCTACAAAGCAAGTTCCAGGCTAGCTAGAATTACATGGTGAGACCATGTCTCAAAAAAATAAAAAATAAAGGCTGGAGTAATAGCTCAGTGGTTGAGAGCACTGGATGCTCTTCCAGAGAACCTGGTCCAATGCCCAAGCACCCACAGGGTGCCTGGCAACCATCTGTAACTCTAGTTCTAGGGGATCGATGCCCTCCTTTGGCCTCTAAAGGTGCTGCATGCATGTAGTCCGAATACAAACATCCAGGCAAAACACCCATAGATATAATATATTAAATTTTTTTAAATTAAAAATATACACACAGAAATCTGCCTCCCACATGCTGGGGTTAAAGAGTGTGTGTGTTTTTTCTTGGTTTTTATTTTCGTAGATACAGTCTTCTGCAAAACCCTCCAGGTTCCTTTTTCTTGTTCCACAGAAGATGAGATTAGGAACTGTGCTTCCCCTGGAGTCCTATGGCTGAATAATGACAGAGCTTGAACAAGAACCCAGCTCTACTGACCTGTTTTCCTGCTGCCAGGCACTAAGGAATCATATTCTGAGCTGCATTTTTCTCAGTCCTGTCTGGGAAAGAAGGCTGATGGGTAATGATCAGGCTTCTGGGCCAGCACGAAGAGGAGGAGGGTGAGAGAGACAGAGTGAATCTCAGAGCTGGGAGGGAGGTCATGGATCATCTAGTCCAACCTCTGCATTTGCAGATGAGAAAATGGAGGCTGGTGGGGATGTGGAGATTGCTCAAGGTCACGTGGCCAGCTGAGCTGAAGATGCGTGCCTCCAGATCTGTTGCCCAACTGCTACACTCGGAGGAGTTGAGAGTTAACCTCCCATCCCAGAAGGGTGGATGGCCTCGCCCTCCCAACCCCTTGCTGTCCAAGGGGCGGGCCCCTGGAGTCCTTGCTCTTCTAGGCTCTTCTTCCCCTCTCTTGGTGGCGCCACGTTTAAGTAGGGTGCATTCTGCATAAATAATAATGAACACTGTCCTTCCAGGGAGGAAGGCCACGTCTGGGCAGGCGCTGTGACAGATGGTATTTACAATGCTCGCTGAGGAGTTCCCTCAGAGCCTCACTCTGGCTGTGCAGATGAGACAAGGAGGAAGCAGAGTTAATGCCCACTGCCTCCTCTGCCTCCTCTCAGGCAGCTGCTGCTGCATTGCTGTCTGTCCTTCCTCCCAGGTGCTAGCAGGCTCTTACATTACTGAACACAGAGGTTCGGGGTGTTTTTCCTCAGCTGCGACTGCTGCTTTCTTGTCATAAAGCCTGTCTTGTGTACCCCAAGCGTTTCTTCTCAGAAACTGTGCTGTCAGGAGACTGGTGAAGTCCTGTTAGGTCACACTGATGCTGAGAGGCTGTCCCAAGACCTGTGGAGTGGAAAATCGTCAGAGTCATTCATTGAGCACATAGTGTGTATGCGCGTGCGTGTGTGTGTGTGTGTGTGTGCGTGTGTGTGTGTGTGTACTGTTGGCAATTGAACTCAAGACCTTGTGCATGCTAGGCAAGCACCCTACCACTGAGCTATACCCCCAGTCCAGGTTGTCACTATAACTCAGGCCAGCTTTGAACTCATTCTGTTGCCCAGGCTAACATTGAAGCTGGGATCATCCTGCCTCTGCCTTCTGATTGCTGTGGTTACAGGTCTGTGTCACCATATCCAGGTTTCTTGTGGACTTTCTATGTCACAGGAACTGGTTAAGACACTACAAACAATGCCAAGTGCTTGCCCTTATGAGCAGTACATTCTCATGTAAATATTGACCACAGATCTTATAGCTAACCCACCTTGGTCCTCCAAGATCCTTGTCAGTTTTTCCCTCTAGAGCAGTGGTTCTCAACCTGTGGGTCATGACCTCTTTGGGGAAGTCAAATGATCCTTTCATAGTGGTCACCTAAAATCATCTGCATATTAGATATGTTACAATTCATACAGTAGCAAAATTACAGTTATAAAGTAGCAACTAAAATAATTTTATGGTTGAGGGGTCACCACAACATGAGGAACCGTATTAAAGGATCACAGCATCAGGAAGGTTGAGAACACTGCTCTAGAGTCTGTGGGGCAACTGGTACCTGGCCCTGCAGTGGTAAATCAAGACAAACCATCTCTGTCATTTGGAACATATCAACAGAGGCTGAGGCAAGAAGATCATGAGCTAGCCTGGGCTACATATGGAGATTTTTTGAGAGAGACAGGGACAAAGTCCAATCTAGTATACAGTGGTGTGTGCACTGATAGCCCCAGACATTAGGGAAGCTGAGGCAGGAGGATGTGGAATTTAAAGCAAGTCTGTTCTACACAGTGAGATGTTATATCCCTTTTCTTCCTTCCCTTCTCATTTTTCAAAAAACAGACACGTAGAGTGATAATTGTTTCACAGTCTGGGACAGCATCCTAAGTTCCTGACTCCTGCAGGCCTGCATCTTGACCAGCTCTATTTGGCCTTGCTCAGTTGCTCTGGGACAGCTTTGTAGCTGATGAAGGCCAAGGGCTCTTATACCATGGACAGGAGGTTGTACTGTTTGTTTATTGGTTCACTTATTTATTTTTGTTGCAGTGCTAGGAAGTGAACTATGTTGCTGGGCCGGAACCCTGCCACTGAGCCCTATACTTTAACTCTTACAGCGAACAATTTGGTGAGAGGGATGAGGATTCAAACCTCCTGCAGGCCCAAGGATCTCAGTGTCCCCTTTTGTAAAGTGGAGGCAGTTGTGTCTGTTCTGTGGGCCTTTTGGAGGATAACATGAGATGAGGAATGAGGAATCGTGCTGAAATAAAGGTGCACCATTATTATTATGCAGAACCATCCTTTCTCCATAGCATAAAACTTGTCTTCTGTTGGAGGCCGGGAGTAATAACTATGTAATTAGACTTGGTGTCATATCAAGCGAGGCACGCTCTGTTTTTCATTAAACAGACATTTATTTGGCTTCTACCGTGTGTAGCCTTGTGTGTTGTGATGGATGTGAAAATTGAATAAGCCATAATCTTCTTCAGAGAATGCACATGCTGGTATCAGGAAGATAAAACTCAGATTAATGTGATGCCAGGTCAAAGGAAGGGAGAGCTTCAGAGGGAGGAGGCAGGAAGGGCCTGCCTTGGTGGGAAGGTTGAGTAGAGGCTTGTTGGACCTCAGGGCTTTCACCAGAGAGACAGGCAACATGGTAGAACCTCCATCCAGGAGACAAGACCTAACCATTGCATAACCAAATGTCATATAGAAGTGTTCCAGGCCCAGAAATGAGACCCTGGAAAACCAGCCAAGCCCCAAGGAGATGGCAGAGGAGAAAGGTGAGGCGAGGTGAAGCAGCTGGCAGGGCATCCGAACATGTGATTGATCAGTCTTGGGACCTGCGAAGTCTCCCCTGTGCCTTTTTGAGTTCAACCATTGGGTGCCCACACCTCCCTTTGAAAGGGTTTGGTGTCTGTGAACCTAGACATCTTTCAATAATGAAATAAGTTACTCAAAAAAAGAGAGGGCCCTGGCGTGAAGAGACGAAAGGAAAGGAAAAAACTCCGCTTGGCAGCCGGGTTCTGTTTGATCTCACAGACAGCGGGCGATGGCAGAAGAACGCAGGAGTTGGAGATGGATGGAGGGTGGTTGGATTCCAAGCGAAGGCCTCCCCCCGGAGCGAGGTCTGCTGTTTGGACTTGCAGACATCAAACATGACTCGGGGATTCCTGGAAGACAAAAGAATTCAGGGCCGAGCCTTGGATCTCAGTCAAAAATAACTCATGTCTTCATTTCAGGCAGGCAAAGGCGGCAGCCCAGGGCTGGTTTGCTGGCGTCTCAGAAGACTGGAGCTACAGGTGTTAGATTTGCTGTGGAGAGAGAAGGAGCCTTGAAGGGGTACAGCTCTGGCTGAAGACATGGGAAACTCACGTGTAAGAAGAAGTTATGATGAAAGAGCTGCCCTTTTTCGCTGCTTCTGGGTGCTGCCTGCTGTTCCTTCGCTTTGAGTGTTAATTATAGCCCTTAATGTTCCCGTGCTGGCTCCTCATTAGCTTTAGGTATCCACAAACAAACTGCTTGCTTCCATGCCTCTTCCTCCCCTGAGGGTTCCTCCTGGCTTTCCCCCCCTTCAGTACAGGAGTTGGAGCCCAGGGTCTTATTCCTGCTAGCCCTGTACTCTGCCAGTGAGGCACACTCTGAGCCCCTTCTGGCCTTTCAGCGACAGCCAGGTTGTTCTAGCTCTCAGGCCCAGCTTTTCTCGGAGGGTGTGTTTGAGAGACAGCTCCTGACACTCTCCTCGCCATATTGTGCCAGTGGCTGTCATTAGAGGGTTATCTAATTTTCTCCCAGGAAGCCAGACTGTTCTCTTTCTTCACACTCTGTAGTCTCAGCACCCTGGCCAGGGTCTGGCAAATATGGCCACGTGCACAACATGTTAGCTTTTGAGCAGCTGCCAGCTTAATCCTCCTAAACCACGGCTCAGTTAGAAGCTGGCTGCGTCTCCATCGCCCACTGGTCAGTGGCCACCCTCCTCAGACCGCACTCAGGGACTTTCTCAGCCCGGGCCTCCCCGCTGGCTTTACCAACCTTGTCTGTGTCCATCCACTTAGCTGTTCCCCAGCAAGGTCTGCCACGGTCTGACCTGTCCTTACCACAGCCTTCCCTCCGTGGAGGAACTTTTCCATACTCTGTCCCAAAGCTTCCTCGTTCTCATGGCTCTTCTCCAGTGCTCTGATCTGGGTAATAAAAGTTCCCCAAAGGTCCATGGATTAAAGGGTTTGCTCCAGCTTGGAGCTCTTGGGAACTTTTAGACATAAGGCCCTGTGGCAGATTGCTATGCCCCTGGGGCTCCTTCTTTGATTGTGGGTCCCCACTGTCTTCTTCTTTTCTTATTCTTCCCAGCTATTAAGTACGACTCCACATACCTTGCGACATTGCGCTACCTTACCATAACCCCAAGGCAACAAGCCCAATCAATCACGGACCTCCAAAAGTGTGAGCCAGAATAAATCTTCCCCCACCTCTCTGTTTTTTTGAGGCAGAGACTTACTAAGTGAAGTCTTGGCATGCCTGGCTGGCCTAGAACTAATAGAGATTTGCCTGGCTCTGCCTCCCGGTGCTGGGATTAAAGGCACGCATCACTACACCTGGCTAAACCTTTTTTCTTTATAAGGTGCTTTTGTCAGATACTTTGTCACACTGGTGGAATGTTGGATAACACACTCAGGACTTCATCTTGCTCTCTGTTGCTTTACTCTGTTTTGTTGGGAACTTCGAAAGAGGTCCTGGAGCTATGGGGTCAGCTTAGCAGTAAAGGACTTGCCTAGCATGCATTAAGTCCAGGGTTTGACCTCCAGTAACACACATGCACACACACACACACACACACACACACACACACACACACTCATACACATGCGCGCAAAGGCCAACCAAATTTGCTGTCATCTCTCACTGGATTCCATGTGTGGCCTCAAGCAGACTCATGTGCAGCATGCACCCAGGACCTATGCATGCTCTTGAGTGAAAGTGGCCATCCTGTTCTCTGCCCCCACCCCCAAGACAGGATTTCTCTGTGTAGCCCTGGAATTCCCTCTGTAGACCAGGCTGGCCTCAAACACACAGTGATCCACCTGCCTCTGCCTCCCAAGTGCTGGGATCAAAGGTGTGCACCACCACCACATGACTTTCTCTGCTTTTATCAGAATGTTCCAGTGCTCTGGTTGCCTTATGTTGGAGTGGGACAAATAGTCAGCTCATTCTATTCCTGGAAGCTTTCTAGGCTTGGTTGCAGGCTCCAGATCCCATTGTCTGCTGGGGGCACATAGTACCTAGATGCAGGTTCCCCTATGCTTAAGAGATGGGCCAGGTTGTCTGGACAAGCTGGGCATTCCTGAGGACATGGACAAAAGGGCAGACTCAGGTTTACAGAGATTGGGTGTCACAGATGGTCTTAATGGTTGCCAAGTCCAGATGGCCATTCTCCTTCCATCAGAGGGCTCCTGAAGGGGTGATCCCTGGGAGACCCCGGGTTCTTCCTAGGAGATTTGAGGACTGTTGAGAACCTGTTCTTAGGGCCAGGAGATGGTACTGTCAGATCCTTCTCCCCTTTGTCCTAACTGCCAATACTCATGCGAACTCTTCTTTGGGCAATACCTCCCCTGTTCTATCTTCAAGCCAAATTCCCTCTGAACTACAGTCAGAAGGATTTATTTATTTATTATTGTATCTGTGTGAGTGTTTTGCCTGCATGTATGTCTGTGTACTGTGTGTGTGTGTGTGTGCGTGTGCCCATTGAGGCCAGAAGAAGGTGTCAGATATTCTGGGACTGGAGTTACAGTTGGAGCCACTATGTAGGTGGTGGGAACCGAACCTGGGACCCCTGGAAGAGTAGACAGTGCTCTTAACCGAGGTGAGATCTTACAGCTAGGCCTGATGTGCAGATTTATAATCCCAACTACTTGGGAGGCTGACACAGGAAGCTTCACAAGTTCAAGGCTAACTTTAGCAACTTAATGAGACCCAGTCTAAAAAATAAAAGTGAAAGGAAGGGAAGGAGGGAGGGAGGGAGAGGGAGAGAGAGAGTGCTGTATTGCCCTGGCTTCTAATATTCAATATCACATGGGCCCAAATAACCTCCCAAGCTGGGTCTAAAGGCTCCTGCCACTGCATCCCACCAGGAGGGATCTTTTCAAGTGTTATCGTCCTGCTCCCCACTGCCCTTAGGACCGAGACCCAAACTCCATTCTCAGGAAACTAGGAGTCTTCACATCCCCCCCACCACCACCCCCAGGCGGGGCTCTTCTACTGACATCTTACTCTAACATCCGACAATGCCAGACCCCTTGCAGTTCCCTCCCATGCTGCACGCTGACCGTCTCCCTGGATTACTGTGTCCCCTTCCACACTGTCCAGTTACAGAAGAAGCACTTCTTTTGGGAAGACCTCCTGGATTCACAAGGACCCCTCTTCTTCCTTTCAGCCTATATGATCCCTGAGCTTCTATGGAACCCAAGACTCGTTGAACACGGCTGTGCCCCACCCCTACACGCAAGCCCGATCAAGCCATTTATGGAGGACAGGGTTTTACTCAGCTCTGTACTCTCAAACATCTACCCTAGTATTTATAAGAGCTCCATAAATGTTCAGCGATTTCACTGAGCCTGCAAAGGTACCTTTCCCATGAGAGCGGCTGAGCTGAATATGATGCTTAGAGCTGTCCCTGGGCTGGATAAGAGAAAGTGTGTTAGGAACAGCTGGAAATCAGTGGGTGCTGGGTGGCTGGATATCTCTGCAGAGTGGCCATCTCTTCCATGCACCTGTCTCTTTCCAGTTCCACTGCAAACAGGCTTTCTGAGCCACCTCTGCTGCAAACACCTTTCTTGAGTTATGTCAAGTCAGTGGTAGCAGGGGTAGGAGAGGCTGGGACCCTGGCCTCAGGACCCCTAGCAGCTGCTTATTCTTGTGGGCTTCTCTTTTCAACGAGTTCAGCCTTTCTTCTGTCCCCTGAAGGCTGTTTTGAAAATCACACCCCCATGCAGACAGTTTTATTTACAAGGAAGTCTTGGCAGGATCTTGACTTGTTAGTAGAGTAGGGATGGGGGAGGGTGGTGAGAAACAAAAATAGTTGAAACGATCACACTTTCTGAAACCGAGATGAAAATTGGTGTCTGTTGCAAACTCACCTAATTAGGATGCAACTAATTTCCTTCTGTGTTTAAGGGGAGTAGTTAGTGCTGGGCGAGACGGTCACAGGTTGGATCCTGGGGCTGCGTGATGCCGTTACATTTGTCTTATGAAAATGAGGACGTTAATTGCAACTCTTGCTAATAAAGAAGATCCTTCCTTCTGACAGGACGTCGAGAGGGGCAAAGATGATGGGAAGAGGCTAAAGGGCATAGCCTTGGTTTTGTATATGAGCTGACTAGGAGACTGCACCAGGAATGAGTCCCTGAGCCTCCCTTAGGGAACACCCAGCCCGAGCACTGGCACAAATTACAGTCACGCGAGAAGACCATCTTCCCTGAGGGCTTCTCCCGCAGGTAAACTGCCCTCCACTTTTTTCTTTAAAGATTCTTTACTGCTAACTTCATTTCTGCTTTTTAGTTTTAGTCGTTGTCTTCCCCCCCCCGCCCGCCCCCCACTCCTGCCCCTCTCTATGGCGGGCGGCTTTCCTGGGTTTAACATGGTCAAGAACCATGAGCAGGGCAAAGGTTAGGGTTTGGGGTCCGAGACCCCCGACTTTGTCCCCATCCCTAGGCTTTCCCGGACCTCCCAGGATCCGAGAGGGCAGTGATTAAGGACGCAAGGGAGACTGGCGGGGATCTAGTCCTCACATCTCACTCTCAGTTCAGTCCCGGTTAACCCTGACGCGGCCAACTTCGTGGGGACCTCGCTTCGACTTCTGTCACGCAATCCGCTGCCTCCAAGAGATGGTTAACTCGGTGCGGAGCCGAGCAGGCTGAGGGCAACGCAGACCCCAACCCCGGGCCTGAGAACAGCGGCTCGCTGCCCGCCCCACCGCAGCCCTCCCTCTCTCCCTCCCTCCCGGCGGGCGGCCTAGGGGGCGGGGGCCCCGCCAGCAGCCCCGCCCCCGCCGCGCACCGCCCCGGAGGAGTCCGTGGGGAGGAGGAGGCTCGCGCGCAGAGCGGGGGCCGCGCGGAGCGGGAAGGAGCGCGGGGAGCGGTAGGGCCCGGCCGGTCCAAGGGCGCCCTCGCCTCGGGCCCGCGGCGGAGGCAGAGAAGTTTGGCAGCTCGGGGCCCGGCGCCCCGGGGCCGCGGGGGCCGCGGCGAGGGCGGCGCGGAGAGCAGGGCCATGGGGGCGAGCGCGGAGGCGGCCGGGCGCGCGGCGGGCTCCTGGAGCGTCGCGGCCGCGGCGGCGCAAAGTTAGCCCGGCGCCCCGGGACACGAGCGCCGCAGCCTGGGCCATGGGCGAGCACCCCAGCCCCGGCCCCGCAGTGGCCGCCTGCGCCGAGGCGGAGCGCATCGAGGAGCTGGAGCCTGAAGCCGAGGAGCGGCTGCCCGCCGCGCCGGAAGACGTGAGTGCCCCCTCCCGTGCCCCTCAAACTTTCTGGGGGGCGCCAGGCGGGGAGCCGCGGCGGCCTCGGCTCCCTGGCCCCGGGGCGACTTGGAGGCTTCAAGGTTATGTCACCCGAACGTTCGGGGTGAGCCGGGGGGCCCCAGCAATGCATGCGTGCGCACCCCACCCCGCTTGGGTTCCCGCGGCTTCCCTGCGGGACACGGCCCAGGCCGCAGCGCCGGGAACCTGTCGACTGCGGAGCCCCCTCCCCGCGGCTGGTGCAGTGCCCGGGACACGGCGTTTTCCTGCAGAGGCGGCCGCGTCACTGTAGT
The DNA here is from genome assembly GCA_026225945.1 of Cricetomys ansorgei. NCBI lineage: Eukaryota > Metazoa > Chordata > Mammalia > Rodentia > Nesomyidae > Cricetomys > Cricetomys ansorgei. The sequence goes on along the minus strand of JAMJFZ010001898.1, from coordinate 2,929,090 downwards.
GACTCCCCCTCCCCTCCCCTCGGCGACCTGCGGACTCTGCAAGCCCGGGGAAGGAACCGGCGCCGCAGAGTCCCCGGTCTCTGGACGGCGCAGACCGGTCTGGAGGGAGACCCCTTCTCGGCTCCCAGATTAGCTCCCGCCCCGCAGCTGCCTCGTCTTGACACTGATTGAAATTCAAACTGGCCTCGGTCCCTGAACCCAGCCAGAGCTGGGAAAGCCGGAGCGCTGGGACGAAACGCTCCCAGCAGGGGGCTCAGGAGTCCTAGACGTTGTCGGTGCCAGGAACGGTCCCCTGGGGCAGGCCGGGGAGGGGCTACCCCAGAGGGCTTCCTTGCCATCTGTCGCTCAGATCTGTCCGCTGTCCTGGGAGGCGAGGTGGGATCTGACACTGGGAAGCCCTGGGCACTTGAGTTAAAACTACTCCCTCCCCGCGTTAACCTGAAAATGGGGTGAACACCTCAGCCGGCACCCTGCCTCTGACCTGTCCCTCCCTCCGGGTGAAATTAAGCCAGGAACCCCAACCTATGAAATGACAGCCAGCAAATCTGAGTGGGCCAGGAGTCTAATATATCTCCGGCTTGCGTGGTTAAATCTGTCACTTTCTCTTGGCCCTAACTCCCGAGAGTCTTAAGTACTTAGTACTTACACTCAGGCTTGGAAGCATATTGGGGAGCACCCACACACACAAAATCAAGCAAGGGTAAGTCCCCTGAGTAGAGTCCTCCAACAGCCACTTGCGCTCCGGGAGTGGCTGTGGACGTGGCCTTTAGGTAGCAGAAGTAACCAGAAATCGCCCTTGTTCTCATGCCTCCATCTGACCGTCCCACCCCAGAAACACCCCATTTCTACCCCCTGCTGTGCGTTTTTTGCCTTTGCTCATCTGGGGAATTTTCAGGGTTCTTCTGGTGGGCCCCTGAGTCTGGTTCTGACTACCGGGCAACAGCTGGGAGGTGATGACGGAATCTCAGGGGTCTGCAGACACCGTGGTGATAAGTGCCTTTCTTTCTCTTCTTCCTCTTGTGCATGGCCTCCCTCTCTACCAGCACTGGAAAGTCCTGTTTGAAAAGGTATGTGAGCAGTTAAATCCCTCCCTTCCTCCCAGCCCTGCCTGAAACCTGTCTCAGTCTCCCTGTCTGCTTGCGTGGGCTTCCCTAGCTCGGTGCTCCTGAGACGGTGAGGCGCTGAGGAGGCGTGGCTTGGTACATCTAGGGCGGAGCCACACTGCTCTAGGTATCCGGAGACAGCTGTAGGCTCCCTGGAGGGGATCCTTTCCTCCCTCCAAATTCTCCTTGCACCACGACTGGGCTTGCAGCACCTAGGAATTGGATAACATGTATTAAAGTTTTCTATATGCAAATAGGTTGCGGTAGGAGGCTGGAGAGGTGGGGGGAGGGGCTTAAAAGAGCCTTCGGGCTTCCTGGCTTCCTTTCTGCTCCTGTTGGGAAAAATGCTTGGCCCCAGTAGTATAAAATCTCTGTCATTCTTGGTGAGGAGGGTGTACTCACAAAATGGGCTCTTTTGAAAGCTGATCTTGTGTCTCATTCTGCAGTGGGGATGGGCCAGTGCTGGATGGTCACATATGAGAGATAGTGTGTGCTTCTTTGCAGTGCCTGAAGTATGGGGTGTGGAATTGTAAGTGCCAAGTGTTGGGTTTGGATCTGGAGATGGACAGTTGACCTTCAGCAGGGAAATAGTTCTTTCTTGCTTGGTACTCGGGTTACTATTGGGTATTTCCTTTCCGTGCTTGTACCATAGTGCAGGAAAAGAGATAGGACAGTGTTCTAGTGTGGGTGGATACTGAACACTTCAGTCACAGGCGAGAGTGATTATGTCATGAAGTTTGTGCAGCTTTAAGGGATTGTTTAAGCTAGGCATAGTGACACACACCTGTGATGCCTGCATTTGGGAGGTAGAGGCAGGATAGTCAGGAGTTCAAGGCTATCCTTGACTATAGAGCTACTTTGAGGCTAGCCTGGGTTACTGGGGGAAGGGGTCTGAAAAGACATCTTTACCCAGCCAGGCCTTTGTTTTAGGTGGGATGGTTTTCAAAGACTTTCGTTTGTTTTCTTTAATGTGCACGTGCATTTATTGATTGCATATGCACCATGTCTGTGCAGTGCCTCCAGAGGCCAGAAGAGGGCGTCTGATCCCCTGGGACTGAAGTTAAGGACGGTTGTGAACTGCCCTGGGGGGTGCTGGAAACCGAACCTGGGTCCTCTACAAGGGCAGGTCTTTCTCCTAACCACTAAAAGATCTCTCCAGCCCCCTGCTTTAAAACAAGATTGTTGTAGGCTTCAGGTGATACTTAGATGCAGTAATGGTATGAGAGGTGATATGGGCTTCAGTGAACTACTCAGGAGCTGCTGAAGCAGACACAGACAGGTAGTTCATGTTAGCCAGTTTTCCATCGTCAGCATATAAAGAGAAGAGATTTACTTTGGCTTATGGTTTTGGATATTCTTTTCGTTTTTTTTTTTTGTTGTTGTTGTTTTTTGTTTTTTGAGACAGGAGAGAGAGTTCCTCTGTGTGGCCCTAGCTGTCCTGGAACTTCCACTGTAAAGGCTCACCCCAAACTCAGAGATCCACCTACCTCTGCCTCCATAGTGCTGGGATTAAAGGCATGCATCACCGTGGCTTGGCTGGTTTGGATATTCTAACCCATGACTAGATGACCCCCTGCAAGGAAGCAAACCATGGCAGTTGTAGTGGGGTGACCATGAAGCAAAAAGAGGGGAGAGACTGAGATCTTCTCCCCACTTCCAGACATCCCCAGTCACCTACAAGATTCTTATTAGACCCAACCTCAAGTTCCTACTACTTCCCAATAACTGCAAGCTGGGGACCAAACCTTTAACACGTGTCATTTTGAAGGTGACAGGGGAGTTGGAAAGGAGATATATGGTGATAGGAGATATTGATAGACCCAAGAAGCTGAGGAGAACCACATCCCCAACTGAAATTCTGAACTTAAGGGGAAAGGAGAAAGTGGGGGTGGAGGTGGGGGTTGGCAAAAAACGACAGCTTTAGTTACAGTTTAATGTGGGGACCCAGCCAAATGCAATTGCCCCGTGGGACTGAACATGTGGCCTTACGGGAGAAAGAGCCTGGGTGCGGATCTTAGGGCATCTTATCCTTTATGCTTGGCTCCCATCCTGAGGGCCACCTACTCTCCCTCTGGTCCCAGCTGCTGGCCTCACACCTCGAGGCAGGAGGGAACCATGGGGTGCCAATGTTACTCTCACCAACAGGCTGCCAGCCCTCTACACCTCCTGCCAGATTTAGAATGAGAACCTAGAACAAATTGTATCATGCTTTTTTTTCCTCTGTGTCTTTCACATTTGACTAATTTCCTTTGCCAGTTTCTGTGTGTGTATTTACATTTTAAAACAAACCATTTAGATGAATGGGCGAGATCTTCCAGTGGGAAGCACATGCCGCTGGAGAGCAGTTCCAAGCAGAGGGTATGAGGTGCTCAGTATTAGCCATCAGTCTGTAAAATCCGACTGGAGGCAAGTCCTGGGCATCTCATAGAGCACACCTGCTACTAGAGAGGCCCACTCAAATCATCCTAGGCTGGGGATGTAGCCCAATGGGAGAGTGCTTGCCTAACATGCACAAGGCCCTGGGCTAAATTCTCAGCATTGCAAAAATACAAATATATAAAAAAATAAAAGGAAAGTTAATCAATCATTCTGACAGACAAAATGAGTTCTAGGAAGGCAACCACTAGGTCTTACGTTGTGCCATTTTTCTCTTACAGTAAATTCTGTCTGATTTCTTTCTTTTCTTTCTCCTTAAGATTTATTTTTTACATATTTTTTTTTCCTGTATGCACACACCATGGGTGTAGAATACTCATAGAGGCCAGAAGAGGGCGTTGGATCCCCTGAAACTGTAGTTACAGACAGTTGTGACAGTTGTGAGCTGCCTTGTGAGTGCTGGGAATTGAATCCAGGTTCTCTAGAAGTGCAGCCAGTGCTCTTAACCACCAAGCCAGCTCCCTGCCTGATTTCTACTCTCTATCCCTTGTGAGGCATGTGAAGCCCGACCCTTCCTATGGATGTTTTGTGTTTTAGGTTCACTGCTTCTGAGCATGGATTTGGGCTCTGGCCCATGTCCAGTCCCTGTGCATAGTGCCCTGATCTTTCGACCCTTTCCCAGCAGGGCTAAATGAAGAACAAGTGTGAAGCTCCTTTAGTATCCACATGGCCTCAGAAAGATATCAGGTTGTCTCCAAGGCAGAGTTATCTTTCTTGCCTTTTCCTCTGATTAAAGTAGTATTTGGCCATTGGTAAATTTGGTGATCATGGGAAAGAAAGTTTGGCTGGAGATGGCATGCAGGCTCCCAGCATTCCCTACAGAGGCAGACAGTCCTGATAGGCTAACCTAGTTAGTGAGACATGATGCCTGTCACTGTCCCTGCAAGCCCATGTGATCCATGATTTCACCTTTCATGGGTTGTTACCAGAGTTGTTAGGAACAGAGCCTGAGCCTTGACAACCCTAACAAGCTAGACTTGGCCTCTTACCCGCCACAGGCCAATTAAACAGACACACTTCCAATAAAAAACCGAGAAGGGAGATTTATTCAATGTGGCCACCTTGGGAAGAGGGATAAAGAGATGCAGTGTCAGGGTGTGGTCTCACCCATCACTGAACCATCTTTATCTCACGACAGTCTCTTCTGCAAAGTGGTCTGAGAAGGTGTAAGAACTCTGTCTTAGGGTTTCTACTGCTGTGAAGAGACACCATGACCGTGACATTCATAGAAGAAAGCACCTGATTGGGACTGGCTTACAGGCTCCGAGGTTTAGTCCATCGTTGTCATGGTGAGAAACATGATGGCACACAGGCAGACATGGTGCTGGAGATACAGCTGAGGGTTCTGCATCTGGATCCACATGCAGCAGTTAGAGAGAGAGAGAAACACTGGGTCTGGCTTAATATTTGAAACCCCAAATCCTGTCCCCAGTGACACACTTCCTCCAACAAAGCCACACCTAGCAGTGCCACTCCCTGGTGACCAAGTATTCGAATCTGTGAGCCTATGGGGGCCATTCTTATTCAAACCACCACAGACTGTTTCATAAATTTCCTCTCTCACCGGCACCAGGCTTTAGCCTTTTTTTTTTTCTCCCAGCATGAGAGTCTGGGGAAATTCCAGCTTATTGGGAACTGACCTAGTTAGGGTTACTATTGCTGTGATGAAATACCATGACCAAAAGCAACTTGGGGAGGAAACGGCTTATTTGACTTCCACATCACTGTTCACCACTGAAGGAAGTCAAGACAGGAATGCAAGCAAGGCAGAAACCTGGAAGCAGGAGCTGATGCAGAGGCCATGGAGGGATGCTGCTTACTGGCTTGCTTCTTTTAACTTGCTCAGCCTGCTCTCATAGAACCCAGGACCACCTGCCCATGGGTAGCACCACCCACAATGGGCTGGGCCCTCTCCCACCAATAATTAATTAAGAAAAAGTCCTATAGGCTTGCCTATAGCTCAATCTTATGGAGATCTTTTCTCAACTGAGGCTCCCTCTTCTCTGATGACTGTAGCTTGTGTCAAGTTGACATAAAACTAGCTAGCACAGAACCATTGTTTCAGTAGGTGTCCAAAGAGGGGATATCTACAAATTTCTCTTTAGAATAGCTTCATTCCAGCCAGGATAGTTACAAAGGTCAGAGGCATTGTGAACCTGGAGCCACCGGAGCAGGGCATGGTCTTCTTTCCCCTTCCTGGGTCAGGGAGCACCAGGGGTCACCTGTTTCCCAGGTGTTGGAGGTGGAATTGGCACAAGTCTTCATGCCATGTCAGGGAAGCCTAGCCCAGCATGAAGCTGACTGGACCCCAAGGGTGAGAAGCCACCATGTTAGCCTTGTTTGGTGGCTGTCCTTCAAGTAAATGACTTAAGATGTCTTCTGGGGATTGGTGGTAAGATCAGGTGACCCTGCATTTTGGAAGCTTCTTCACCCCCACTGTTGTAGCCTTTGTCTGATGTGCTCATGTCCTCATGTAAAAGTCACCACAGGGAGGAGACTGGAGGGCTGTCGGTTTGTCTGCCACATGTCCTGTGTGTTCACTTCGGACTTGAACCTCTCCATAAGGGCATTGTCTTTTCAATTTTTGATGGGAGTGGGGGGTCTTGACGGGTTTTCCTAAGTATTTAAACAGGTTTTTAAGTTACTGGACCAGTGAGATGGCTCAGCAGGTGAAAGCACTGGCATCTAAGACTGACGACCTGAGTTCAGATCTTGGGACCCACATGGTAAAAGGAGAACTCGCTCAAAAATTGTCCTCCAAGCTCCACCTGTGCACTGCACCACGTGACCTCCCGCAGAGAGGATATGGGGTAAAGTCAGCACAGGGCTAGTTCAGAGGCAAAGTGTTGCATAGCGTGTGTGACCTCGGGTTCAATCCCTAGTGTTGCAAACAATATAGTAGTAATAATAATAACAATTATAAGTGCTATGTGTTGTTATAATGCATTATCATGGCAAAAATACTGTAATTTATTGCTAGATCATTTGGACATTTCTTTCATGATTCCTTCTGTGGTTTCAGATCTGAGGCAGTTTCTGTCTCTCCCCAGCTCTCTTAATCCACTCTTTTATTTTTGTATTGGAGTTACAGTGGCTGTGAGACGCCATGTGGGTGCTGAGAATTGAACTCGAGTCCTCGTAGAAGGAGTGCTTTTAACTGCTGAGTCATCTCTCCAGCCCCCCAAAACCACTTCGTTTTTAAAAGCTGCATTTGAAAGTTTAGGTTCATATATGTATTTATTTGTGGGGAGCATGGCATACCGCAGTGTGCTTGTGGAGGTCAGAGGTCATCTTGTAGAAGTTGATTCTCCATTCTGTGGGTTCTGGGGATTGAGCTCAGGCTGTCAGACTTGGCAGCTAATGCCTTTACTGAGTGAACTACTAGGTCCCCCAAACAACTTTTCTTTCTTTTCCCAGTGTCCCCTGAGCCTGTAGGTCTTCTCTTGGCCTGACCCAGACTCTGACCTCATTTGCAGCTTTCCTTCGATCTGGTTGAAGGGGTGGGGGTGGTCATGGTACATTGGTAGCTGCAAGGAAGTTCAGATGAGATGAAACTGCTGAATGGATTATGGCTGAGCCACAGAGAAAATGCCTTGCTCAGAGACAGCCACATTGGCATGGCCCCGGAACACACAATTAAGCAGCAGAGCAGGGCTCCCAGAGAACAACAAAGCCGTGGTTTAACTAGAGCCCACGTCTGGGCTCCGTATCTCAACCCCTTATCAAGCAGCCTCCAGGACCACATCCCTGCCCTGCTCCTACTCCAGTGACCTGGTAGATCATGATTTATAAACTTTTTGATCCCTGACCATTTACAGAAATACATTCAGACAGCAGCTGAGCAGCAGGCCCAAGAACTCCTAGCTCATGTACTGCCCAGGAAGTTTGGATGAATGACAGGTCAAATTAGAGCCCTGGGGGCTAGAAAGATGGCTTGGTTCTTATGAATCTTAAAATCAGAACAAGACTATAGCCTGTGTGTATCATTTGATGATAAGGTATACTCTCCAGGAGCAGCCCTTGACCGTGGGACTCCATGAGCATGTCCCAACATGTCTCAAGTGTAGCTTCTACTCTGTCGGGGGCCACAAGTTATTAGACAGTTGATGAAAGTATCTTGACTAGTCTGCTCATTCTGCAAGTGAGGAAGGACGGTTACTTGGTATGAAGGTGCCTAGGTTCCTGTGTGCTTGCCCTGAGGTCTATGCTATGGCAGCTCACCAAGGAAGACACGGAGGCATATTCATATGCGCAAACTCTGCCAGACCTCAGCAGAGGGAACCACCGTCATGGCAAGCACCATACCAGACTGTGGAACCCTGAGCATCCCAGCTCAGGTGTTTTTATTGATTCAGAACATCTCAGGTATTCTACTGAAAGCATGTGCAGACCATGAGCAATCAAACATCCCTCACATAAATCCAAAACCTCCAGACAATACAAAATGACAAGGCCTAGGCAGCCCTTTTCCCAACAGTGCACAAAACAGTGATTTTATACATAACCAAAAATAAACTTCCACAACAACCAGGTACTACAAACACCTTTGCTTAGTCGTTACCCTTCATGGTGATGGAGACAGGTGGAGCAGTGTTTAAAGCAGGCACCCTCCCCAAGCCTCAGACTTTTCATGGAAACCATAGAATAATAACTGACCCAAATTGTAGAGAAGGTGGGTGGAGTATGCATAGCTCTTGGCATAGATGGTAGGGAGCACCAGCTAAATACTGTATGTTACCTGCCTATAAAGAAATGAGACCTGTTTCCCAGATGAGAATGGACATGTTGTAGACCAGAGTTTGAATCAAAGCATCCAGACTCCTGGTCCAGCTAGGCTGCCTTCCTGGGTGGAGTACATGTTGATGCCCAAGCACTGTGTTCACCTGGCTTGTGAACACTCCAGGGTGAGAGGTGAACGGCCAGGACAAGGAGGGCTGGGCCAGGCTTCCTTCCTCTCGTCCTGTTTGGCAATTCTTGCTGGCCTGTCTGTCTGTAGCATAGAGACTCTCGGCCCAGGGTGCTGCCTTATGTTGCATGATGGAGTCTGTGTCTCAAGCTGTAAACAGACACAATCCCAAATCCCTTTCTGAGATTTTAATTTAAAAATGAGTCTCTACCTATCCCAACTCCCTCCCCACCCTTTGAGATAAGGTCTTGCTATGTAGCCCCTGCTAACCTCAGACTCAATCCTGCTTCAGCCTCCTGAGTACTGGGATTACAGGAATGTTCCAGTCCCCCACCCCCCAACTTTTCTGAAGCAAGCACAGGTCTGTGTGTGTAAAATGTCCTGGAGGGAACAAACACAAGTGTCCACTGTGTGTTCAGCTGTCTGTCGTCGCAATTTCTCAGCACACTGATGTTGTGAGGCTGCTGTGTCCTTTGTTGTTTTGAAACAGTGTCTCACTTTGTAGCCTTGGCTGGCCTAGAACTCTCTGTGTAGACCAGGCTGGCTTTGAACTCACAGAGGAGATCCACCTGCCTCTGCCTCTGCATCCCAAGTCCTGGGATTAAAGTGTGCTACCACACTTGGGTCTGTGTCCTCTTTATAATGGAGGAAACTAAGGATGGAGGGGGCAGGGCTTCCCCAGAGATATGGAGCAAATTGGGAGCCTCTGCAGTGGGTCCGTTTGCCCACAAGGTTTCTGGGTGGCTTCTGCAATAGGTCTGTTCAAGGCTCCTTCACTCCATCTGCCTGCTCCTATTCTGCCTCCCACTTTCCTCCTTCTCCTGAACTGCTCTGCTCTCTCCGTTCTGGGGACTAGGTGGACTCTGGGGGTTCCTAGGAAGGGTAGCAGGAAACAAGGATTTAGGCTGAAGAGGAGAGACAGGGCAGATGTCAGACCCATACTGGTGTCACCTCCTCCTGCCACTCCTGCCACTCCTGCCGGGCGCTCCCTGCAGGCTTCTAGATTTATGGCTATGTCTCGGCTTTGGTCCCTGGGTAGCCTTGACAAGCTGGGCCGGATGAGTCAGTCCAGGTACTCCATCTACTCCTGATCCCCTGGAGCATTGCCTCTGAGTCACAGCCCCCATTTGCCCCTCAGAGCTTGTGAAATGGCTAAGCAAGAGGAGGGAGCTGTCCATGAGCCTTTCAGGAAGCTTTGGGGCAGACTCTCAAGTGGAGAGGCCAGAGTCCTGGAGGAGGAGACTGCTCTCACCCGTCAGTGCTCACCAGTCCCAGTTTCCCACATTCTGGGACATGCCAGTCTCTTCCCTCCTGCAGTTGTTGGTGGAGTGGATGGTTTTGGGGGAACGCTGTTTGCCCGGCCACTCAGCCAGCCTGGATTCAGGTCAAGGTGCTCTGTTCTCTGCTTAGTGATGCGTGTTCTGCCTCCCTGACCAGCCTGTTAGCCTCAGCCATTGAGATTTGGGTCTGTGGCCCTATGAAGGGAGAGGAAGTGTGTTCAGAAGGCTGGCTTCAGGATTGGTGCCGTGTGAGGTCTGAGTTGCCTCCCTACGTACCTGCAATGGCAACGGTGGGAAGGAAGAGCACTGGGGCTCTTCATGGCTCCATGAGGGTAGGCTGGAGGACAGGAGAGGTCAGAACCTGGTCTTAGGACCAGTTCCTTTCCTCTCTGACTGAGGCTTGAGATCTGGGGAGACCCTCTCCTTGTTCACCTAGAGCAAGTCTGGAGAGCCATCCATGGTCAGGTGGAAAATCTCTGAGGGCTTCAGCTTCTCTATCTGCTAAATGGGACTAGTCACACTTAATTGTGTTCTGAAAGAATTGTGTTTTGAAGAATTAGAGGGAGAAGGTCATGGGAAGGACAAGGGGTCGGTGCTCTCTCTCTCTCTCTGGCTGGATTAGCATCCTCATTTGCAAGGAAAAAGTGGAAAAGAAAGCCCCCACTCTCCCATCACCTGCCTCCTGACCTCACCAGCTGCAGCCTGGACCTAATTTATGGGGCTGTAAATATCCATGAATGGGCCAGAGTTCCCTGGTGGTCTGTGGCATGCTGGGTGGGGACAGCCCTTCACGAGCCAGAAACTCCCAGACAGCCTCATTAATTTGCTGTGCTTAGAGGCCCAGGGAATGAAATAAGGAGCCAACAGATGGGGGACACTCCACCCATGGGAGTACAGCCCCTGTACCTCATCCTGTCTAGCACACACACCCTGTGACTTTCTCCCTCTGGGGAGACATTGGGATGAAGATGGGGACTCACCCAGGTCCCAGGGTCCCATGTTCTAGACCCAAGAGATCTTCACAGGATGGCAGCTAGCTTTTTGGCTCCAGATGCTGCCTTTGGGATCATCTTAAGTACATACAGCTTTTGCTCAGGAGCCTCTATAGATGTAGGAGGAGAGGGTCTTCCCAGGAGTGAGAATTCAAGGGCTGGGAGCAGGAACTGGACTATCAATTGTACTAGAAATGCAGTCCGTGCAAGTCACAAATGCCTAATAGATAGGAACTAGGTGTGTTCCCATCTCTCATGCTTTGGGAATTCTGGGGACATTCTGAAGCCTGGGGCAGCTTCCTGGCCCACAGGGAAAGCCGGGCTGCTGTCCTGGGTGCTGAGTTGGCAAACCCCTCTGGCAGGGTTTGTTCCTGAGAGCTCAGCTCTGTGGCCCCATTAGGCCAGTCACTGATTTCTCAGCCTCTCTTGGGACCTGGTATCCCCAGTCAACCTTCTAGCTGGGACCAGATCCACAGACTTTTGCTGCTTCTCCTATCAGCCTGTGATGGAGAGCTGGAGACAGAGGCTGGAGGCCGAGGGCTGGGTTCCTAGCCCTGGTAAAGAAGCCTGGATTTCACAGAGGGAAACATAATTGTACTGTGGACTTGTGATTTGTTCTAGAAGTTCCACACGGTGTTATTGTCAAAAATAAATGCTGCGGTCAAATAAGGTTGATTTAGGAAAATGTGGTGCTGAACCAAATCAAATAGGCATCTCTCTCCACTGCTGGCCTGGCAGAGCCCTTTCTGTGGGTGCTTGCATCATGCCCTTCCATGAGGGCTTCCTAACCATGGGAAAGAAAGTGGATTTTTGTTTAATGCTAGATTTCCACGCATGACTCCCTCCACCCCCATCATCACCATGGTCCACAGCCTTCCGGGAGGTCCCTGAGAAGGAATTGATGTCCCTACTCTCAGAACCCACCGTACTCTCGTGGACCACCCTGGGCCCAGGGTTTCATGAAACACATATTGGGGAGCTCCTGTGCCAGGAGTTACATTTCATACAACTGAACGGGGCTGAGAAATGCAAGGAAGGGCAAGGCTGGGGTCAGTGAGCCCCGTGGAAGAACATCAAATTATCTCTGTCCTGACCACTCACCTACTCTTTAACCTTGAGATAGTCTCTTGCTGTTTTTAGTCTCTGCTTGTTTTCCCATCCATATAACGAGGATGATGCCTGGGCCACAGTGGTTAGCAAGCATGGGAGATGTATGCATGGATGGATGGATAGATGGATGGACAGAAGGACTGACCAGAGTCTTTAGAACTCTTTAGCTTCAATAGTCCAGTGGCTGGAGGGAGCCCAGGCTCTCTGTTCTGCCTGGGTTTGAATTTATCTAAATGAATTACTATTTGTCCAAATGTGAGCAGCTCAGCCCTTGGTGCCTTGGTTTCCTACCCCACCTCTGCCCTGAGGAGTGGCTTTCATAATAGTAAATACCCTGTAGATTCTTGTGAGGATTAAATGGAAGGAGGTAAGATCATCTAATTTTTCAGCCAAGCTGGGACACTGTGAGAGTAGAGGAGGCTCAGTGGGTTGTGTTTGGAGAATAGATGTGAACCAGTATGGCTCCAGAGACACTAGTGTGGACAGTGACCTGAGGGTTCAGTGGGGTCAGTGCCTGATACTTAGCAAGCATCCCACATACATCAGCTTGCTGTATTATGTTGTTCAACTGGGAAGGAGACATGAGGCCAAGTACATAGACAGACTCAAGTGGAGCTGCTTGGCCCAAAAAAGGAGACTCGGTAGTCTCCTCCCAATGGCCTCTGGGCCTCAGAGGCCTCAAAGCCCTTAGCATTCTGCAGTGCCCTTTGCAAGCCATTGAGGTTCCTTCTAGATACTTAGGAGTTTTGTTCTTATTTTGAGGTTTTCTTTTTGTTTGTTTTTAAGGCAGTGGTCTGTAACCCAGACTGGCATCAATTTGATATATAGTGGAGGATGACCTTGAACTCCTGATCCTTTTGCTTCTGTCTTTCAAGTGCCAGGATTCCAGCCCCACACCATTATACCTGGTTTCCCTTCTAGCTGTCTGGACCCAGATTTGTGAGCTCCTAATCTTCTAATTTGCTAGCTGGTAACCAGTACCTCCTCACTTCCTATTTACTCTTTGGTATTGGAACTCAGAATAGAATATCAGCTGCCCCCAAGGGCTTAATGAGCTGTGACTTTCTCTAGCCTATCCTTACTTCTATATCCAGAGATGGATATGGTCCCTTCCATTCCCACAAGAAGGAAGAGGTCCTCCTACCAATACTTTAATGGGGAAACTGAGGCACTGTAGTTGATACATTACCCCCAGCACAGCATCTGGGGGTGGGCTTCTACCTAAACACATGGAGAATTTGATGGCTCATTTCCCAGGCTAGGTAGGCTAAGTGGACCAGGGACCAGCACTGGGTGGGAGATGGGAGATGGCAGAAAGTGTATGTGTGACCTCAGACTGGGAAGAGCAGCCACCTAGGGGATCAGGGGGCTATGGACAGAGCACTGGTGAGATTAAAAGTCCCCTTGGAGCCTCTTTTCAAGGCTGCAGCAAGAGGGAAGGATTGTGGGAGGGCTGCCTGGCCTCCTCTCTGGGCAGCCTCCTATGCTTGGGTTGGATGTCAGTTTCTCCCCTCAACAGTGCACCCCTGTGCAGCACTGGGCTCTCTCTTGCAGCTCAGGACCCACTTTGGCCACTGCCCTCTTGTCAGGCTCCCACCCCACACCCTGACACATTCATTCCCCCAGCATGACCAGTCTAGACCGGAGCATGGTTTTTTGTTTGGTTTGGTTTGGTTTTTTTGTTTGTTTGTTTTTGTTTTTTTTGTTTTGTTTGGTTTTGGTTTTGGTTTTTGGTTTTTGGTGTTTTTCAAGACAAGGTTTCTCTGTTGTAACTCTGACTGTCCTGGAACTCACTATGTGACCAGGCTGGCCTCGACCTCATGGAGATCCGCCTCTTGGGATTAAAGGCTTGTGCCACCACCGCCCAGCTTGTAGCATGTTCTTAACAAGGAAGTTCTATTTATAGGATTTGCTGTGCCCCTCCACCAAAGTAGTACTGCACTCCTAGTGTGACCTCACTCCTCATAGGCCAGAAGGCGGCTAGCAGGTAGACAGACCCCATTTGAGTAAGATGATGAGAATAGCTCCTGGTTAGATGCTGCTCAAGGTTGGCATCAGCCCACTCAACAGATGGGCCAGTCAAGGCTGAGAAAAGACAGCAGTATGATTTTTTTTTTTTTTTTTTGGCCTTACTCCCTACCATCTTACTTGAGAAACAGTTTCAATTAGAAGTCCTCAGCTTTCTTCTGAATGGTGGGACCTTCCTCTTCTCACTTCTGAGCATATTAGTCCACCACACACACGCACACTCACACACTCACACACGTCTCTTTTCATCTCCTCTTGTCTCCTCTGACCTGCACCCTACTGGCTGCCCTTTGCCCACTGTCAGCTCTGCCCCTTGTCCTCATTGTCTGAGCTATCAACCCCAGCAGCCAGCCTGGCCCTGGCTCTCCCCAACCCCCACTCATCCATTAGTCCCTGAGGCCTCATTATTAGGGTAGTGGTGACCCCCCCCCCCCATTGTCTGGCCTGTCTGGCCCTGGCATGAAAGGTAGAGTTTTGGCAGAGAATGGAAGCTCGGCCTGATTCCAGCGTGTTCTCTGCAGGGTAGATAGTCTGTAATGTGCTTGGGGCCAGGGGGCCTGGGGAGCCATAGGGCAGCCCCTGTCACTAGGACAACAGCAGGGAGCCCTGGAGGGGGAGGGGGAGGGGGAGAGCAGGTGGCTCTTTGTCTGGTGCTTGATCCCAGCCTCCTACTTCATCTTCCTCTGCAGGCAGCTCTGGGAAGGCCCCTGGGAAGGGACTGCGGGCTGTGCTCCCAGCACATGCAAAACCACTGGGCTGCCTCCCCTACCGAGGCAGAGGAAGCTCCCTGATATGCAGGGGACCCTGACCCCCGCAGTATACAACAGTCTTCCCAGGACCTACAACCCAGTTCCGAGGTCAACATGGCATCAGTCAGGGCCAGACTAAAGGAGTTAGGGTTGGAGTTAGGGTTGGTTCATGTGGTTTAGAATGGTCATCACCTACACCAAAGTCCTGTTAACTATTAGCAATTTCAACCCTCCCTTTCTCTCTCTGCCCCCTCCTCTCCCCTCTCTCTGCTCAATTTCTACATCTGGGCCCCTTTCTTACTGTAAAACAAAAACAAAAAAGCCTGTTTAGGGGAGACCGGTGGGTTCCTGGAGCCCTGCCTCTCTCAGGCCCAGGACTGGACTCAGCCCTCTGGTGGTCCAGTTTCATTTGAACAGCAAAGTCACCTCTGGAGCGGAAGGTCTGTGGCATCCAGCAGAGCCAAACTGCTGCCTGGGTGTGGAATCTGTCTGTTGGTGCAGCTAGGCCATTTTCCTTGTCTTTGCTAGTGCTTTCTCACCTCTGAGTCCTCTTCTGCACTATGAGGGTCGTAATGTGTTCTGCTCCATCTGTTATGAGAGGAGTCAAATTCTGTACAAAGGGCCTGGAGAGATGGCTCAGTAGTTAAGGACACTTGTTGCTGTTCCAGGGGACCCAGGTTCAGTTCCCAGCACCCACATAGCAGTTTACAACCATCTGTAACTCCAGTTTCAGGTGACCCAACCCTCTCCTCTGGCCTCCAAAGATACCAGGCGCACATGTAGTATACAAATACACATGCAGTAAAAACCCCATGCACATAAAATCAAAAATAAGTAAATCTTGAAAAAAAAGAAATTCTTTATATAAAGTACATAAAACAGTGTTGGACTCCATGAAATTGTGGCCAATATTAGCTGTTACTACTTTTTTAAAAATTATATTTAGAGGTGTAGGTATAATGTCTGTCTCACTGTGGCACAGCCCAAGTGTTATGAAGATTAGAGGACAACCCATGGGAATCAAGTCTCTCTTTCCGCTAAGCATGTCCTGAGGATCGAACTCAGGGCCTCAGGCTTGGCATCAGGTGCCCTTACCTGCTGGGTCATCTCCCTGGCCTTTATTCTTTTCTTTCTTTCTTTCGTTTTTTTCCCTTAATATATTATTAGCCAGGGGGAGTGTCATGTATCTTTAGTCCCAGCACTTGGGAGCAGAGACAGACAAATCTATGAGCTCAACACCACCAGCCTGGTCTACACAGTGAGTTCCAGGACAGGTAGGGCTGTATAGAGAGACCCTGTTTCAAAAAAAACAAACAGCCAAGTAGTGGTGCACATCTTTAATCCCAGCACTCAGGAGGCAGCACTCAGGAGGCAGAGGCAGGCAGATCTCTGTGAGTTCCAGGCCAGGCCAGCCTGGTCTACAGAGTGAGTTCCAGGACAGCCAGAGTTACAACAGAGAAACCCTGTCTCGAAAAACAAAACAAAACAAAAACAAAAAACCAACCAAAGGAAAATCTGTGATTGCTATTATTTGTGTATGTGTATATAGGAGGGAGGGAGGGAGGGGTTGTTGGGGGGAGCTTGTGTGGGGAGTTCAGAGGATGGCTTTTGGGAGTCCGTTCACTCCTTCCACATTTATATGAGTTCTAGGGATCGAACTCAGGTTGTCAGGCTTTTACCTTTTGAGCCTTTTTTTTGCCCTGACATTTCTAGTCTTAAGGATCCTTTTGAGTTTCCTGAAATACTTGATGGTAATAAGCAAAAAAAAAAAAAAAAAAAGTGGAGGATGTGATCTAAACATGGGCCTCTGAAGAGTTATCCTCCCCTAAAGAGTTCTGGGGAGAGCTGAAGTGGTCCCTGACAGTGACTTCTGGCTGTCCGTCTTAGATCATATAGAAACACTATACACAGAGCCTGCTGCCCCTAAACAGCCTTTGTTAACCTTATCCAGAGAAGGAAACAACATGGGTTTGGCCTTCCAACCTCACCCCCTGTACATTCCCATCAGCGCCCCACCCCTGTACTGAGCATCAGACCCAGGGACTCCTGTGCTGGGCAAGCACTCTGGCACTGAGATGAACCCTGTCTCCCATCGCCTTTGAGCACCTACGTGGCCCACTGCAGCATTTCCAGGTGCACACTGGAGTTCTGGTGAGGAACCCCTTTGGACCAGAGTGCTCTTGGCACCACAAGAGATGGGTGTCATTTTCTGAAAGGGTGTGGAGGGCAGGCTCAGTGGGGAAGGAGCAAAAAGGGATAAATGGTTTTTGCTGACTGAACCTAACAGGCTTCTCACGGGAAATTAGTACCTATCTGTTCGTTCGAGCAACCCGTTTATTCATCCAGCAAATCTTGATTGAATGCCGATGAGGCAGACGCTATGACAGGAGGCACTGGCCTTGGAGAAGTTGCAACACAGCAATGAGATCCAAGTAACTAGAAACTAGAACCGGGTTGGATGGGAAGCCTGACTGCTGCCCAGGGCGCAGGGGAGTTTCAGGAGGTTAAAGAGAATGGTGTGAAATGCACATGAGTCCAGGCAAATGCGGGGGCATGTCCACACCCTCCCAAACAAAACAATAGAGAACATGTCTTTGGTGTCTGCTAGCCATGTGTGGGTGTTTGAGTAAGATCCATGGGTGCCCTCCTGCATGGGAGAGGCTTAGCTCCTTCTTTCCCTGTCCCAGAAGCCCTTTGTCTCCTCCACTTACTGAACTCTACTCCTGCTCTCCTTTCTATAGTTAGGAGTAAGTGGAAGGAGAGGCCTGGGGAGAGCTGGAGCTGGGTGATAGAATGCCAGCACCATTTAAAAGAAAATCAACCGAGCGGTGGTGGTGCACGCCTTTAATCCCAGCGCTTGGGAGGCAGAGCCAGGTAGATCTGAATTCAAGGCCAGTTTGGTCTACAGAGCCGAGTTCCAGGGCAGCCAGGGTTACACAGACAAACCCTGTTTGGAAAAAATAAAATAGTAATAATAATAATGATCACAACAACAGCAGGTGTGGTGAGCATGCCTCACAGGGAGGTTTAGCTCCAGTCCAGCCCAAGCTGAGTCAAAGAAACAAAAAGCAAACAAAAGATTAAAGGAGAATGACTTTCTTCTTCCCTGACTCTTGCTTGCTTATCCTCTGGAGGTGGTTAGACTGGATGATCCTGACTGTGTCCTTAGAAATGTCTCCATGGGCCTGTGTTGGGAGAGGTTGGGTGTGGGAGCTTCCGAGTGAGGGAGATCTGGGTCCAAACATCAGCACTGGGGTGGGCGATACCCCACTGACTCCTCCACTTTCTGTGCTTCACCCTCAGTTTGACCCTGGGAGCACCGGCTACATCAGCACAGGAAAATTCCGGAGCCTCCTGGAGAGCCACAGCTCTAAGCTGGACCCACACAAAAAGGAGGTGCTCCTAGCTCTCGCTGACAGCCATGCAGATGGACAGATCTGCTACCAGGACTTTGTCAACCTGGTGAGCATTCTGGAAGGGGAGGGACTTAGACACAAGAAATAGTTTTAGGCAAAGGGGTTTCTTGACTGACAGCATGTGAATGCCCAGCTTCAACAGGTGAGAAGATACCATACTGTCATCAAAAGAAACAGCTCTCGCCTCAATGGAATAAGACATGGTTTATTCTGAAGCAGCATGAGTGACCATGGCTGGGGAACATATACCAGGTCTCCTCAAACACGTTTTGACAAGGATGCAGTTTCATGGGGTTTTCATAGTAATAGAACAAGGAAAGTTATAAATGAAGGCATTTAGAAGCACAGCGGTGAAAACATCAGAGAGACGGTTAATCGGGATGGGGGAGTCTTTGCTGTAGGCTTCAGGTGCCACCTGATGACATTCTGCGCCTTTGGAGAGATGGAAGCTAGGGGTCTGCTAAGTCAGCAAATTCCAAGAGGGCTGGGTGTGGTGATGCATGACTTTAACCCCAGCAGAGGCAGAGGCAGACAGAGCTCTGTGCATTTAGAGCTAGCCTGGTCTACATAGCAAGTCCTGGGTCAGCCAGGGCTACACAGCGAGACCCTGTCTCAAAAATAAAAGCAAAGCAAAACCAAACAAAAACACTGAAATAAAATAAATTCCAAAAGGTTTTTATCTGTTAGTCAGAGGATGTTAGGTCTTATACAGAGGTGGGCAAGGAACGGTCATGAAGAGGCTGAAGCTAGCCCAAGATAATTGTAATTAGGCCCTGAACCTGCAACATTCCAACCATTCTACATCACTGCCATTCAGATCAGTCCCTCTGTCTTTGCAGACACAGCTTGTGTCCTGGAATTACCATTCATACTACTAAGGTCCTGATTTCTCTAATAGGCCCTGGCAATTCGAGTCCTTCCCATTGTGGTAACAAGGTGGCTGCACTGTACCAGCCCTTACACCCTCAGTTCCCAACATAACTATATAGTCTCTTCTTGTGTCAAGTCCTAGCTAAGGCCTAAGTGCACTTTGTGCATTCTCTGTGCACTGGCCTGGGTATATTGGTGAACTCAATCACTGTCCTTCCCAGGAGCTGAAAGTGGGGCTGTTTCCACCAAAATGAAGGGGTATAGTGGGGAGGTAGGGCAGGAGAAACAAAGCTAGATCAAGCCAAACTTCCTGGGATATGTAGCATGAGTGGAGGCCAGAGCTCTTAGAACTGCTGGTGACTGTCCTGGCCCGTGGGAGGGGCCATGGTCGTGAGTCCTGCCCGTTGTCTGTTATTGGTAGAGACCCCCAACCCTGGGATGCTGTGTTCTTTCAGAGGCTGCTGTGGAGGGTTAAATGGGATTCAAGTGGGTCAGGCAAGCTGCGTTTTCCCTACCTCAGATGGATGGGTCATGAACTCGCAGGGGAATACGAGGCTGGATGTCTTCGCTTGCTCCCCCATGGATGAGATGGTCCACTCTCTTCACGTCATTGCCCACGGAGGAGAAAGAACTTTGTGACGTTCCCCATTCACCTAGACATCCAAGGCCTCAGGGTAGCTCTCTGTGACGTGGGTGCCAGGACAATGGCAGTTTCATTGGCCTCTCCGCTGCAGGTTGCCACAGTGTGTGGACTTGTGGGTTTGCAGAGAACTGCTGTAGACATTCAAGAATAGAAGAGTCTGTCACTATTCTGAGTAGACTCAGGGAGCCAGGGCCCAAGCTGAGCGCAGACAAAGGTTCACAGCCTGAGCCACGGAAGTGTCTGAAGTGTCGGAAGTGGAAATGTCATCAGCATCACCCAGAGGCAGACCATGAGCCTGGCTCACGCTTGTGCCCAGCACAGCCCGTATGTACTAGGTGCCTGCCCAATGTCAAGGTCCAGACAAGGTGTTTTCTTCCTGGCTGGCTCCATTCCAGTGAAGCTCTGTGTGAGCTCATGATGAGAAGTGACATGATCCTATCACATTTTTCTGTTCAGACTCAGCTGGAACAGCCAGTGACAGCCTGCATTCCCGTAAAGAGGGCCACCTTGGCACAGCCTGCACTCCTGTAAAGAGGGCCATCCTGGAGCCTTGGCCCGGCTCTGCCTTTGCTGCCCACTCTGTGCCTCTCTTCTCATTTGTAACATGAACCCAATGGTTCATACAGGGTTTTTGCAAGGACCAAATATGATAAAGGACTGTATTTGAAAGTTTGTTGTCTCTTTATGTTCTCCTGCCAGGAAACCCCCCTTGCATGATTTCTGTGGCCTTTCTTGCACTAACCCAGGTAGAATTATCACCCTTATCCAGAGGGCTAGGAATGGCCAGAATGGCTTCTGAGGATGGCTGGCCAGAGAAAGCTGACTTGAAACCATGCAGGGAACAATGAGGAGGCTCAGGGCTCAGGAGGGAGGAAGGGACTCTGCGAGGGAGGCTCCTACTACATGGCCCCATCTGAACCTGGGTTCAGGTGCCCTCCAGAAAGAGCCTCAGACTCCTGTGCCCTGCCCTGGCCCCATTCACCTTGACAGTCCTGCCTGGACTTTACTTCTGGGTCTGGCTGGATTATCTCCTGCAGAGCCTGTGGTCTGAGAAGAACATCAACAACTACATACTAGTCGCTATGAAGCAGCTGGGCCCTTGGGCTTCTTCTCCTAGGAATAGTTTACAGTATGGTCCTGGAGAGGAAGTGAAAGGTAACAGAGGCTTCTAGAGCAGTGGTTCTCAACCTGTGAGTTGTAGCCAGTTTGGAAAGGGGTCTAACAATCCTTTCACAGAGGTTACCTAAGGACAATCTACATATCAGATATTTATATTACATTATATTACAATAGCAAAATTATACTTATGAAGTAGCAATGATAATAATTTTATAGTTGGGGGTCACCATAACATGAGGAACTGTATTAAAGGACTGCAGCACTAGGAAGCTTGAGAACCACTGCCATAGAGGCTGGAAGTCAGGCTACCTGCTGGGCGAAGCACATGTAGTTCTATGTGGGGGTCAGGCCAGGGCAGGTCCTGCTGAGGGCAGGACCTGGTCTTGGGTAGGACCCTGAGTTCGCCCAGTATCCTATGCCCCAGGAGACACTCAGGTGTCCTGGCTTCCATAGCAGGGCACACTTCTAACAACTGGCTGACCGAGATCCTCTTGCACCTTCCCAAGCTGGTGTGTCTGACAACACTCCTACTCAGCCTCTGGCCCTCACCCAACCACCGGCTCCTCCAGGAAAGCCCTTGCTGCACCCTGGGACACATTGGCCTGGGTCCCATGTGTGTTCTCACAGCAGTGCCACTCTGAACTGTGACAGCTGGTTACTCCTCTGTCCTCAGTACCACCATCTCTGCTGTGTCTGGTGATGGCCCTAACACTGGGGATGGGAGGAATGTTTAAGTACAGGCCTGGATTTGAACCCATGCCTTCTTAGGACTCTCTGTACCTCCGTTTCCTATCAGGCAGAGGAGATTTTCAGATATACATCTAATGGAGATGCGCTGTGAGCATCAGAGGTCAACACAGTGGCATTCAGGGAATGCTGCTGCTCATGAGCTCAGAGAAGAGGGGTTAGGCTTGCTCCACAGAAATGCGGTCTAAGGTGTGGGTGCAGGGCTCCTCTGAGGCCCCAGCTCTGACCCTCTCCCCAACCCCCGATTTCCTGTGCAGATGAGCAACAAGCGCTCCAACAGCTTCCGCCAGGCCATCCTTCAGGGCAACCGCAGGCTGAGCAGCAAGGCCCTGCTGGAGGAGAAGGGGCTGAGCCTCTCACAGCGGCTCATCCGCCACGTGGCCTACGAGACTCTGCCCCGGGAGATTGACCGCAAGTGGTACTACGACAGCTACACCTGCTGCCCCCCGCCCTGGTTCATGATCACAGTCACGCTGCTGGAGGCAAGGGCCAGGGTGGGGGCAGGGCTTCCTAGACCTGGGGTTGTATGGGGAGAGGATGCCCGAGGTTTGGAGGGGACAGGAAGGCTGCAGATCAAATAGTAGTGGTCCTGCGAGTCAGAGCCTTGCTAGGGAACCCAGTTGTTATAACCCTAGGCTACAAAGACAGTCCAAAATTTTGGGATTTGTTTTCCTTTTTTTTACATTTTATTATGTTTGTGTGTACGTGTATGTTTGTGTGTATGCATGCACATGTGCATGCGCACATACGTATAGTTGAGTACATGCAGGGACGCGTGGATGCTGGCAACCCAACTCCTGTTCTCTGGAAGAACAGTGGGCTCCCTTAACTGTTGAGCTATCAGACAGGGTCTCACTCTATCCCCAGGCTGGCTGGACCCCACTATGTAGCCCAAGCTAGCCTCCGACTCTTGATCCGCTTGCCTTGGCCTTTAGGTCCTACGCTGAGCGAGGACAGCTGCCTAGCCTCAGGGCTGTCAGTGAGCACTCCCAGAAAAGATTGCTTAGGACAATTTTGTTTAACTGTTTTATTTTCTTCTCTCATCCCAACACCCTTCACCCCTCACCTCCCCCCATCTCCCTTCTCCCCCAGATCTGCCCCTCATTCTCCCACTCCCACCACGCCTCTCCCCAAGAAAGAGCAGTCTTGCCAGGGTTACTGCTCAAACATGGCACAAGATGGAAACAGGGTCAGGCACAATTCTCTACTTCAAGATTGGTCTAGGCAACCCAGTAAGGGGAGAAGGGTCTCAAGGGCAGGCAAGAGGCTCAGAGACACCACCCCTATTCCATTCTGTATGATTTCTGCAGGAGCAGCAGGCCAGAAAACCTCAAGACATCTTTGGGGAACCCAGCAGGTTCTGTGTCTGCTGCTTTGGGCTCTGTGAGCCCCTAAGAGTGCTGGTCAGTTGACTCCATGTGGTTTGTTCTCCTGGTGTCTTCCACCCCTCTGGTTCCCACAGTCCCTCCTCCACCTCTTCCGTGGGGCTCCCTGAGCTCTGCATTTTGGTTTGAGGCCCTGGGCCTCTCTGCATCTGCTCCCATCAGCTGCTATAGGGAGCCTCTCTGATGGGGATTGGGCTAAGCACCTATCTATGAGGAGAACAGGATGACTCTCCTGACCAGACTCTAGGTCCTGGCCTGCCCTGGAATATCAATCATGGATTCCCTCCTTTAGCATGTGGTTCTGCCCTTCCATTGTCCCAGCAGATCTTGTAGGAAGGATAGGTTATAGGTTGAAGTTTTTTGGGATGGAATGGTGTCCCAGTCCTAGCACTGTATGGAAACCTTGCCTGATGACAGGAAATGGCCTGTTTGGACTCCCTACCCCCATTACTAGAGGTTTTCTCTAGGGTCTCCTTGGAGACATTTTTTTTTTTTTCTGCAGCAAAGTCCCCATATTCCTACCTCCTTCAAAACAGCAGCAAAACAGTGTGACAAACTCACAGATTTGGGGATTTAGCCAGACAAATTCAGTAAAGCCAATTTATGTAAATTCCTCTTCTGGAGGAAGCACTTGCCTCGAACAGCTGTTAGCCCCTTGGGTCTTCATTTCCAAACTGTAACGCCAGAGTCACCAGAGCATTCCCATGCTGTCACTGGAAGGACACGGCCATTAGAGTGAGAGAATGGCTGGGGTGCTTCCTGAATAAAAAAGGAGCTGGCATTTCCCCCTGGGGGAGGGAGTGTTCGTAAGCAAGAAAATTAAGTTTTTAAAGAACAGTCTCTCTTTAGGGAATCTGACATACACTCTTTAAAAACATCGCAGGCGAGTGCTTCTCCAAAACCAATCATTTCAACCAAGAGCCATTTCTTTATTTTTTTTTTAATTTTAGTTTTATTATGTATTGTGTATGTGTGTAAAAGCGTGTGTGTGTGCATGTGTGCATGCTTGTGAGTAAGAAGAAAGCTTCAGATCTCCTGGTGTTGGAGTTACAGGCAGTTATGAACCTCTGAATGTGGATACTGGAGATTGAGCTGGGGTCCTCTGAAAGAGCAGCCCCCAAGCCATACTTACTATCATGCAAAAATGAGCCCTGCACAGACAGGGGACTTTCCAGGTACTCCTGTCTGTGGTTTGCCCCCGTGTAATGGAACTCAGTTCTCAGTCCAACACAGGAACCCCAGTAGCCGAGCCCACCTTTGGCTTGGTGGGATGAGTGAATTCCCTTTGGCATTTTCCAGTGTCTGGCCATTTCTCCTCCAAAGCCATGTACCTCTGCACAAGGTCTCATGATGCTCCTGCTTCTTCAGGATCGCCCAGTTTCATGTCATCTTTTTTTGCTAATCAGAAATGTTTAGTCTGGCTGGGCCTGGTGACTCATACTTGCAATCCCACAAAGGGTCACCGTGGGTTCAAGTCAGGCTGAGCTACAGAATGAGATCTTGTCTCAAAAATCAGAGATGGGCTGGAGAGATGGCTTGGTAGTTAGGAGTGTTGGCTGCTCTTCCAGAAATCTGAGTTTGATTCCCAGCAGCCACAGGGCAGCTCACAGCCATCTGTAACTCCAGTTCCAGGGGACCCAGCACCCTCTTAGGTCTCTGATGGCACCAGGCATACACATGGCACACATGGGTATATGTGTAACAAAACATCCGCAGAAATAAAATAATAAAGGAAAATATTTTAAAGAAACTCTTAAACCAGCAACAACAAACCAAAAACCGACCTGGCTCTGTTCTACAGGTAGAGACTTTCTGTTTTGATGTTATGGTTTCACCCAAACACAAGTTGCAGAGGTGTCTTTCTGAGATTTTCTTAGATGTGTTCTTTCAGTGCTTATGGGACTATTTATTAACTTCTATCTGAGGGCCAATAATAATGAGCTGCTCTGGAAGCTCTGCTTGTTGCCAGGACACTGCATAGAAAGAACAGCTGTGTGTGTGTGTGTGTGTGTGTGTGTGTGTGTGTGTGTGTGTGTGTGTGTGTTAGGCAAGCACATTACCAAAGCCTTCATTATCAGCTGCCCGAGCTGCTTCTTGGAGAACACAGGGTATGCAGCCTTGGGTGCTGTGTCCAGGCTGAGTCCAGAAAGCCCTGTCTGCCATTGATTACAGCTTCCTTCCCCGAGTATGTGCTGAGCCTTGAGCTGCCTCTTTTGTGTTAAACTCAATGTTTGCTATTGTTATTTTGTCAATGTAACATTTTAAATTGCATTTATTTATTTGTTTACTTGGAGAGTAAGTGCACGCATGGTGGCTCTGTGTGGGCGAGAGGACAACTTGCAGGAGTCTGCTCTCTCCTACCATCTAGATTTAGGGTTGAGCTTAGGCTGTCAGGCTTGGCGCTAAGTGCCTTTACCCAGTGAGCCATCTTGTGCCCCACCCCCCACCCCACATTTTAAAAAATACATTTTTGAATTTTTACAAATTTTTACTAGATGTATTTACTTTATATGAATGTGTCTGTGCAGCATGTGCACAGAGGCCTGGAGAGGGTATTAGATCCCCTGGAACTGTACTACAGATGGCTGTGAACCATGTGGGTATTAGGAACCCGACCCAAGTCGCTTGCAAGAGCAACAGGTGCTCTTGACTGCTGTTTTTTATGAGTGTGTGTGTCTGAGTGTGCTTGCGGCCCGTTTTGTTGTTCTTTTAAGAAAAGGTCTCTTCCTTGCAGGGTATGGTGGTGCATGCCTTTTATCCCAGCACTCAGGAGGCAGAGGCAGGTAGATCTCTGAGTTTGAGCCGAGCCTGGTCTACACAGTGAGTTCCAGAACAGCCAGGGCTACACAGAAAAACCCTGTCTCAAAAAACCAAAACAAAACAAACAAAAAACAGCAACAAAAAATAAAAGTAAAAATTAAAAAAGAGAAAAGGAAGAATCTCACTCTTTATTTCAGCTGCCCTCAGACTTACAACCCTCCTGTCTCTACCTCTGGCGTGCTAGGGTTACAGCTGAATGCCACCACTGTCAGCTGCCATATCATTTAAAACTTGTGACCACCAGACAGTCGAATTATTGGTACCCATTTTCAGATATGAAAACTGAGGACCAGATAATTCAAATATAACTAATTTGCCCAGGTTGGTCCAAGGAGCCAATGTTAGTGTCCAGGTTGGTTCACATCTCGAAACTCTTCAGCTGATAAATTTGAACCATCCATATAGAAAGAGAAGAAGATACTCAAACAGCTGATTTAACTCTCAGAGTCTGAGGCTTCTGTTTTCTATAGAGCTCTAGTAAGCGAGTGTCTGATTCCATAGCAGACAGGAAATGGAGGACTGTGGAGCTGCCAGCCAAGTACAACGCCAGCAACACTACAGAATCCACACCTGGCAGGGAGAAGAAATGAAAGGACAACAGAAAGAACTGGTGCCTTTAAGAAATTCCGGGTCATTGTGTCTGGGAGGAAAACCTCATCATCCTCGACTTCTGCACTGTGGTAGCCCAGTCTGGTACCCACCACACCCTTAAATGTTTCTGCACATGCTCTGATGATGACACTTTACAACGATCTCCAGAGAAATCACCAAAACAAACACCCTTCTAGGGCCTAAATAAAGATACTTAGTCATCTGAAAATTCGTACGTGTGCACAACGAAGATGAGGGGAAACAGGAGACTCTGCTGTTGGTGGGATATGAAACGGAGCGACCACGAGGGAAACTGGCTGGCATTTCCCCAGTTACTAAAACATGGGGCTGAGGCACAGCACTGGTTAAGAAGAGCACTGGCTGCTCTTCCAGACAGTCTGGGTTTGATTCCCAGCATCTACTAAATGGTGGCTTGCAACCATCCACAACTCCAGCTCCAGGGTATCTTACCTCCTATTCTGACCTCCATGGACACAAGGAACACACGTGGTATACAGACATGATTGCAGATAAAATGTCAATACATATAAAATAATAACCCCCCCCCCCCGCCAATGTTTCTCTGTGTATCCTTGGCTGTCCTGAAACTCTCTCTGTAGACCAGGCTGGCCTCGAACTGAGAGATCCACCTCCTCTGCCTCCTGAGTGCGCTAAAGGCATGTACCACTTCGCCCAGCTTCAAATAATAAGAGCTTTTAAAAATGAGACTTAAGACTACCATCTACTGAGGCAATTCCACTTCAGAGTTAAAAGCCGTGAACAGAGGAGCTCCTTGTCCGCCTTGTTCTCGGAGACCCTCACAGTGGCCAGAAGGTGGCAGTAATCCAAGTTCCCGGTGAAGAATGCTTGTCAAAGTGAGGCAGATACACACAGTGGAGTAGTAGTCAACCTTCAAGAGATTGGGTGAGAACTGCCTCGTTCTGCTCAGCGTGGTAGGGGATTCCTGATTCCAGCGCTTGGGATGCTGAGGCAGGAGGATCATGAGTTAGCAACCCAGTCTGGGCTCTCTAGTGATTGTAGGGCCATCTGGGCTACCGAACAAGACCTTGTGTCATAAGAAGAAAAGAAAGTGACATGTGATATAACGCAGGTCAACTTGAGAATGTGCACTGTAAAATAAGCTGGTCACAGGAGGAGGAGTGCCGTGCCCCCATCTTCATGCTCTTCAGTCCCAGCTGACGGAGCACTGGGGTAGATCGGCAGGCCGGTGGCAGGACACGGAGGCGTGTGGGGCCGCAGAGAGGGACAGCAGGGAGTTCTTGTCTGGGTACAGACTTTTGTCTTTTACAAGATGAAAAGAGTTTTGTGGCTAGGCGGTCTCGAGAGGAGCACGGCGAGAATGCTCTTGGTGCCCACTCAACCGCGTGCTGAAACTGCCGAAGATGCTCAGCGTAGGCTGGGAGGTGGCTCGGCTGGTAGAGGCATCTCCCGCCAACCCTGGCGGTATCTGAGTTCAGTCCCTGAAACCCACACGGTGGAAGGAAAGACCCAAGTCCTGCAAGCTGTCCTCCGACTTGGTACACAGGTGTACCATGGCACAAAGCATGAGGGCATATACCACAACACTTACACTAAATACAGTTTTAAAAAAATTAAAATTTCTGTTGTTAAGAAATCGCACCTGTATGAAATGAGAGAGTGAATTCTTACTAGAATCAAGGTTTAAAAATCATATCCCAGCACTCAGGAGGCAGAGGCAAGCAGATCTCTGTGCGTTCTAGGCCAGCCTGGTCTACAGTAGTAAGTTCCAGGACAGCCAGAGTTACAACAGAGAAACCCTGTCTCGAAAAACCAAAGTCACTCGTACCAAGGAAGCATAGCCAAAGAGATCAAGAGACCCTGTGACATGAGCGTGTTAGGGTGGAGAGAGGGATGTTTTCTGTTTCTGGCTATGGGCATCTTTCATCGCCTAGTGGGGTGGGATGACAGCCTTCTCTCACGTTCCCAGTGCCTGTCAGCCCCAGGGCTGTCCTGGGCAGTGTTGGGCCTGGTAACTGGTACCTCCACTCTGTGCTTCATCCAGATTGCGCTTTTCCTGTACAACGGGGTCCTACTGCATCAGTTTGTGCTGCAGGTGACGCACCCTCGGTACCTGAAGAACTCACTGGTTTACCACCCTCAGCTCCGCGCACAGGCTTGGCGTTATCTGACGTACATCTTCATGCATGCCGGGTGAGTATGTCTGTCCGTGGTCCCTGCAGAAAGGGTGAGTGGGTCTGATCACCTGGGTATCACACAGTTACATATGCATATTTTAAATTTAATTTTTTTTCTTTCTTACTGTGTTGAGGATTGAACCTAGGGACTCTGGAATGCTCGGCAAGTGCTCTATCACTGAGCCCCAAATTCCGGAATTAAGTTTTCAGTTTATCTCTACTGACTTGGATGCAGATCAGAGATGGCTTCCTGAAACTCATGCATAGCAGTCAGTTATTAAGTGCGTGGGGGAAAGGAGAAGCATCAAGGGCAGGATGCGGAAAGCCAGCAATGGGATCAGCACATGCACATAACAGTGTGGTTCTATGTACCTCCCAGGAGTACGTCGAAATGCTCTGTGCTTCCTAGTGGCCAAAGCAAAAAGAGTCATGTGACCGGCCACCAGAGTTGCTCATCAACTGTGTGTGCGATTGCTCCCACAAGCAAAGTAAAGGCCTAATTTATTAGAACTACTTACTTCCTGTCGCAGTCTGTTCAGGAGAAGAAAGCCTGAGGCCCCTCTCTCAGCCCTGAGAATTTGGAGTGCGTAGAGCAGGCCCCTTCTCGTGCCAGAAAGAAGAAGCTCCCTCTATGAGATTTTGAGAGAAAATGTTGCATTGCTAAGTTATAAGAAGTCTCCAATTGAGTTGAGTAGTTTTGAGACCATCTTTGTTCTTGGGCTCAGTAGTGCTCATAGGTACAGTGAAAAGCCAGAGTGAGCCCGGAGCTGGTGAATGGCGCAGAGCAAGCTGACCAGACACCTAGGCTGTCCCTTTCAGCCACTCACTGCTACTCTCTGAGCCTTTGCTTCTTGCATGGTAAGCCCTGGAGCTGCTAGGTCCTGGGCATGGCCAGTCCCTGTCATGCTGTAGGTGCAGATGCACCTGTCACCATCCAGGTCCCTTGTGCATATTCTGTCTGAGCTGGAAGGAATTTTTTTCCATGACAATCGTCCACTCCCCAGCCCATGAGCTGCTGAAAGGCATAGACGGGACCTTGCACTCTCCTGGCTCCCCAGTCTTGGCATACAGCGTTTATCAGGTGAATTAACGAATGTGGTCTGTCACAGGATAGAACATCTGGGACTCAATGTGGTGCTGCAGCTGCTGGTAGGGGTGCCCCTGGAGATGGTGCATGGAGCCACCCGAATCGGGCTTGTCTATGTGGCTGGCGTTGTGGCAGGTAGGTAGGTGGGCCCTGTGGTGATCTTCCCTAGGGAGGGTCAGAGGAGATCCCATGGGTGGTACAAGCCCAGGGTTTCTGGGTACACACAGATCCTCATCTCTAGGATGAGGTCCTGGCTTAGGATTGTCCTCCAAGCAAAATTTTCCATAGCCCACCCAGACAGAGAGGTGTGTTCTGGTAAGGGGGCAGAGCATGTGACTTGGAACAGGCTGACTAACCGCGTACCTGTCGCTGCACTACCATGCTCCAGCTGTGTAAGCCTGGGGAAAATCCTTGGTCTCCTTTTGGTCCCATCAAGCTTGTAGATGGAGCTAATGAGAGCTTCCTGCTGTTGCGGGGATGCTGCACATGTGATAACAGGCCCTTCTGCTGTGCACGGTGCAGAGGGGTACCCAGGGCATCCATGCCATGGATAAAGCCAGGCTGCTCTTTGGCCACGGCCTATCTTGATTGAGCCTCTGAGGACAGGACAGTCTGGCCTAGGAGGTAGTGGATGCTCTGTTGGGAGAAGTCAGTGTGCCTGATTGGGGGGGGTGGGGGGGAGTGGAGGAGCAGGGCAATTTCTCCAGGGAAAGTAACTGCAGCCCAGCTTCTGAGCACCTGCCTCTCCTCCTCATGATGCCTCCAACTTTACCCGCTGCCTGGTAAAGCTTTGCCACCTCAGCTCTTCAGCTTGACAGCTGGCCCAAAGGAGCTTTGTGTGTGTGTGTGTGTGTGTGTGTGTGTTTAAGATCTTAATCTTTCCTGAGTGGCATTAAAATTGTCATCAAGAGAGCTGGGCAGCCTTGGCCTTGTAAACAGGCGAGCAGTGATGGAAGTAGCTTTGTCACAGGATCCCACTCTACTGCCAGGGGGCTGACCTGCTAGATTGTAGACCCCGTGCCTTCCAGGGCGACCCTCCCAGTGCTGTCTCTGGCCTCTGTGTTGCCCAGCTCCTTACACCTTGGACAGTTCCCTCACAAACCTCCCCACCCCCACCCCCACCCCCACCCCTGAATCCATAGTAGGTACTGTGCCGTTAACAAGAGTTCTAGTGAGCACCTCCAAGTTCCAGCTGCTCTCAGCCACCCACACACCTTCCAGTCCTGATGGCCCGGGATTTATAGCGGTATGCTCCTTGCCTAGATTCCCAGAGTCCCAGATGTTAACCAGCGAGGAACCGGGGAAGGACCGGGAAGGAACACTTGCAGTTAGTAGTCAATTAGACCGGGGCACCTGAAATTCAAAATGACTCAGCCCTCACCCAGAGCAGATGACACAGTGGGAAGACAGCACAAGCATTCCTCCCTGGTGATGTCAGTGCAATGGGAAGGTGCGGACAGGAACAAGGCACATCACCAAGATAGGAGGCTATAGGGCTGCAGCATGGAGCCAAGGGCACACAGTGCTCTGCCTGAGCAATTGATTCAGGCCAGAGGGCATTCTGGTCACTACAAATCATGTCATTGACCTCCACAATTGAGTGGATTGATCAGCAGCTACTCTTCTCTGCCTGGTGTAGACACAGAACGTCACATGCCTGTAATGCCAGTGCTTCAGAGACTAAGAGGATCAGATGTTCAAGGCCAGCTTGGGCTACATAGTAGGAGAGCAACAACAGAACGAAAAACAGAATCCAGGGTTTAGAGGAGCACATGACTTGCCGAAGAAGACACAGCTTGTAGTTAGTGGAGCTGGGCTCCCATGGACTCTGTGACCCCAAAGATCGCCCTGTAAGCACAACTGCAGCATGATGAAAACCAAAAGGCAGGTCTTTGCTTTTGTGCAGATACTGTCAGAAATGCAGGGAGGCCTTGATCAGTATCTGGCCCTGCTAATTCCTGCCCAGTGAAGCTATTCCAAACCCAAGGCCATCCTGTTTTATCAAGTGATGGCTAACAATCACAGCACATATATAGCGCTCGGGCTTGTGGGACAGGCCTTATGTGTCATCACCAATAAACATCACAGCAATTTTATAAAGGCTTATAAGGTTTCCACTGTCACTCACATTCAGAAAGATGAAATTAAGTGATCAGGGTGGAGCCCTGTGCACCAGTGACCAACACTGAAGATGAACAGTTGTATTACTAACAATCTTTCAAGCCAGTGTCTTAGCAGGGCATGTGGTCATACGTCTGTAATCCCAACACTTGGGAGGTAGATACAGCTGGACCAGAGTTCAAGGCTATATAGTGACTTTGAGACTAGCTTGAGCTACGTGAGATATTTCATCGAATACCAACAAACAAACAAACACAGCACCTAAGTCTATCAACAACAACTATTACAGAAATTATAGAAGCCAGTATGCATCCCTAGAGCTCAGCACCTGTTAGGTAATAAATATTTGTAGAGTAGATGAAAGAATACATGAATAAATAAGGTAACATTGCTTAGAGGCAGATGTTCTGCTGGTGTTAATTTGAGTTTCTCCTAATGGCCAAAGGAGATGTCGGAGAGCACCTGTCGTCAAACTTTTCAAGCTAAAACCATTGCAGTTGTGCCTTAATAGCAACCATCAGTTCACCTGCATAAAGGCATGGACCAAGAATGTGTTTTGGGAACCAGTCCCTTGGTCTGTGCTGTGCAGAGGTGAGGTGTGGCGCTCCAGCTTGCCATTGTCTTCTTGGCTTCTGTCCCTACCACCTCCATGGGCTCTTGACCTTATAAACCTGTCAGCCATGAGTTTCATAACAGGTTATGAAGACATCCTGCCTAGTCTGCAATCTCCCTTGCTGTCTTTCACTACTCTGTATGCATAGATCCTGTGTATATGGTCTCAACTAGTCCCTCCAGGCCCCAGCTGATGCAGAGAGCTTAGGAAAATCTCTGAAGGTTTTAAGATTATAAAATGAGACGGTGGTGCATCTTTGTTATCCTAGTATCAGGAGGCAAAGTAAGGAAGATCTCAGTAAATTCAAGGCCAGCATGGTCTACATAAGACCTGTCTTTAAAAGATACATATCTCACCAGCAGTGGTGGTGTACACCTTTAATCCCAGCACTCAGGGGGCAGAGGTGGGCGGATCTCTGTGAGTTGGTGAGTTCAAGGCAAACGTGATCTACAGAGTAAGACAGAGTTCTGTCTCAAAAATACCAAAAAAAAAAAAAGATACATATCTCAATCCAAAATCAAAGCCTCAGCCCCTGGATCTTCAGCCAAACTAGAGCTGTGGGGCCAACACAGCTTTCTCTCCAGGCCCCACAATGCATAGCCAGAGGACTACCTGCTCTCCTCAGTGAAGTAGGGAACACAAGAGGGTTTCCTTTGAAAAAGGGGTTTCACAGTCTCAGAATATTGATCGAAAGCTTTAGACTTCCTCATCTCATACATGTGAATACCCAAGCCAAAAGAAGTTAGGAGCAATACCTAGGGTCACACAACTGGTTAGTCCCCCCTTCCGTACTCCTGCTGGGATTCCCAGCTGGCCCCTGGCCCAAGGGTCAAGAGTCTAAACACAGGGAGGGAGAGGGAAAGGTCAGTGCTGAGTAGGCTTCACCCTGGTAGGGCTCTTTGGTCCCTGGAGGCTGCCCCATGCATCTCTGGCCCTGGTGGACTGCTCTGGGGCACAGAGAAAAAGCTGATTTGCAAGAGTCTGTCAGAGGAAAGGGACCAGGGCGAGGCTGGGGCTTGCTCGCCTCAGACAGTAATTAATGAAAAGCTGGCTTGGGCAGCTGGCCCTGCAATCCTGCAATGCAGCCCTCACACAGTGGCCAGGAGAGCATAGGAATCTTTTGTCATGCAGATCCTGCTGCCTGTTTGTTTGCTATCCTGGAATATCCCTAGGCCAATAAAAGGAAAAAGTTAGATACCAAATTAAAGCCAAAAGACTTACTCTCCCTTGAGAGCAAGAATTGATCATAGGGACCGGAAAGGGGGTGCCAAGAGGCAGGTGGTCAATGGTGTTCCCATGAGGACCCTCTCCGAGCCTCCATCCAGATGGTCTTCCTGGTTCAGGAACCTCCTCCTAAGGTGTGGGCCCCCACCTTTGTGGAATTTGCAGATTTGGACTCAGCCTGTTCCTCCTCTTTCCAGTGGCTAATTGATTCCTGAGCCTGCAGGCATTTTCTAACCTTGGTTTTTGCTTGCTCACCCAGGCCGGTTGCTACTCACCCTCTGTGCCCTGGGCTCTACCTCCTAGTTATTTTTAGTCTCCTGTGTCCTTCCCTGGAAGCCAAAGCATTGATCACACTTAAATGCGACCAGAACAATAAATTTCCCTTCTCCTCTCTGCCCAGCTTCCCTCCTAGGACCAAAGTTTGTCATCCCACACACCAACAGCCACAGAACTGTCCTCTCCCCCGAGGGTGATGTCATCATTCTCTGGACTTTTCAAGGACATTCTCCCTCCAGAGAAACCCTACTTGGGAGATCCTGTGGGCCTTTGTGCTTTAGTTTGGCTGGCAGGACGAGGGAGGTGCTGCTAAGCAAGTTTCTCAATTCATCCGAGCAATGAGAGAATTGGAGGGGAGCAGAGGGACCTCTGAACTGATGTGGGAAGTGGCTGCCACTGAGGCCAAGGACACAAGTTTTTGTTTTGTTTTTTTAAAGTCAAGACAGGGTTTCTCTGTTATACCTCTGGGCTGTCCTGGAGCTCACTCTGTAGACCAGGCTGGCCTCGAACTCACAGAGAGCTTCCTACCTCTGCCTCTCGGGTGTTGGGATTAAAGGCATGTGCCACCACCACCCAGCAAGAACGCAGGTTTTGCCCTTTGTGGCTTTCAGGCTGGGGAATCACTCTATGGTAGGGTGCTCACCTAGCCTTTATAAGGCCCTAGGTTCAATTCCTGAAGTTGTGGGGAAAGTAGGAGGATTTTTGTGTCCTGCAGAACAGAATCCAAATCCTGGTTCCAGCGCTCCACATCAGAAAACTGGGATGAGGGCCTTTCCTTACCTCTACAGGGAGGCTTTTAGCACCTGCCTCAAAGGTTAGCCTTCAGGGTGGGAATGAGTCTTGAGGGTAGGAGGGAGAAATGTATGTACACTGCCTACCCTGTGTGGGACTCCACACCGGAACACCTTCCATCCCTGAAGCAGCTTTTCTCCCCTGCCAGATACTGCTGAATCATATGACGTGGTTTGGAATCAGCCCCACTTGGGGCCAGTCAGACTTTTCCTTCTTTGAATCAGCAAATGAGAAAGCTGAACCAAGGGGTTCGTTCCATCATGCGCAGATCTTCTGCACAGTCCAGAGGGAGCTGCAAGGTGGCACAAGGCGGGGAGATGGAGCCTCTTGCTGTGGCGTTGCTCTGCCCTGGTGGCAGGATGCAAGGGCCGGGCCGGGCTGGGCCTTGCCGTGAGTCCAGCGGTCTTGATGGTTTTCACTCTCTCTGTGCCAGGCTCCTTGGCTGTGTCTGTGGCTGACATGACTGCACCTGTTGTGGGCTCTTCCGGAGGGGTGTATGCGCTCGTCTCTGCCCACCTAGCCAACATTGTCATGGTGAGCAGCCCCTGTTCCCTGTGGATCTTCCCTGTCTCTCCTCTGTCGTCTCTGGGCTTGGACATTAATCCTCCATGTACTAGTGTCTTAGAGTTTTTGTTGCTGTGATGAAACACCGTGACCAAAAGCATCTTGGGGAGGAAAGGGCTTATTTGGCTTATGCTTACATATCACTGTTCATCATCAAAGGAAGTCAGGACAGGAACTCAACCAGAGCAGGAACTTGGGGGCAGGAGCTGATGCAGAGGCCGTGCAGGAGTGCTGCTTATTGGTTTGCTCACCATGGCTTGCTAAGCCTGCTTTAGCAGAACCTAGGACTAGCAGCCCCGGGTTGGCCTTACCCACAATAGGCTGGGCCCTCCCCCATCAATCACTAATTAAGAAAATACTCCACAGGCTTGACTACACCCAATCTTGTGAAGACATTTTTTTAAAAGATTTATTTATTTTATTTATGAGTACTCCATCTGCATGTACACCTGCATGCCAGAAGAGGGCATCTGATCCCATTATAGATGGTTGTGAGCCACCATGTGGTTGCTGGGAATTGAACGTAGGGTCCCTGGAAGATAGTCAGTGCTCCTAACTGCTGAGCCATCTCTCCAGCCTGAAAGCATTCTCTTAACTGAGGTTCCCTCCTCTCAGATGACGTTAGCTTGTCAACTAGTGTGCATGGTCATTAGAATTTTTTTTGTCATAGATTGTACAAAGTAAGAGAACTTTGGGGCTGAGGAGATGACCCAGTCCATAAAGCGCCTTTCACACAAGCATGAGGGACCCAAGTTTGGATCCCTAGCACCCCATAAAAATCTGGGCACGGTGTTACACCTCTAACCCCAGTACTGAGGAGGCAGAGAGGAGATGCCTAGAGTTTGCCATTGGGAGTCATCCTAGCCAAATCAGTGAGTGCCAGGTTTGACCTCTGGCCTTCACACACATACACACACACCCCACACACACCCCACACACACCCCACACAAATACATACATGCACACCTAAGTAAGAGAGCCTTAATGATCATGTCATCAGACTTCTCAAGTAGAAAAAGAGACCTTGTGAGAGTAAGAGATCTGCCCCAAATCACACCCTCTGCTCCATAACTCCGACAGCCACCAGGTGCTATCTACTCCCCTTCCCCCCACCAGCTCCATGACTCCGACAGCCACCGGGTGCTGTCCACCCCCCTTCCCCCCCTCCCCAGCTCCATGACTCCCGACAGCCACCGGGTGCTGTCCACCCCACTTCTCCACCCCCCTAGCTCCATGACTCCCGACAGCCACCGGGTGCTGTCCACCCCACTTCTCCACCCCCTCAGCTCCATGATTCCCGACAGCCACCGGGTGCTGTCCACCCCCCCTCCCCACTCCCCCAGCTCCATGACTCCAACAGCCACCAGGTGCTGTCCACCCCTCTTCCCCCACTCCAGCTCCATGACTCCCGACAGCCACCGGTGCTGTCCACCCCCCCTCTCTACCCCACCCCCAGCTCCATGACTCCGACAGCCACCGGGTGCTGTCCCCTGCTCCAGCCCCTCACACTATCAGGGTCCCATTCTCTTTTCTTCCATCCCCTTTGCAATATAATGTTGAGGGTGTGAGCATGGGCGGAGGAGACAGGCAACCTGGGTCCGAATCCCTGCTGCCCACTCCTAAAAGGTGACCTGGGCCAGGTTACTTACTGGTTTGTACCTTGGGTTTTACATCTCTGAAATGGGCTTCTGTGCAATAATTGAGAAAAAGTGAAAAAATACTTTCCTTACAAAAGTAGACTGAGGGTAAACGGGGCCTTCAAATTGGCGTGTTGAAGCCCCTGTGGTAGGAAGCTTGTGTAGTGCAGAGGGCACATAGCGGCCTCTCTAACGGGACTTCGCTGTCCTGCCTCGTGCCCCCGGTTGCCTAGGAGCTTTGTATGTTGCACACCTATTCCCCTATGACAGACATACTCACGCTGCCTACAAGATTTGAGGAGAGAGAGTCCAGAAAGGTCTCCACGAGCCCCTCCTTCCCTGTCGCTTTTTTTCCCCACATGACAATTGTGCTTGGTTGTAACAGCACATTCCCCCATGGTTTCATCTGGTTTTTCTGTTTCGTGGTTGAGTGGGTCGTTCCACAAATCCTAAGATATCCTGGAACTCACTCTCCTACCTCAGCCTTCATGGTGTGGAGTCTGCACCCCCTACCCCACTTCTTTCTTTGTTCCTTTTTTTTTTTTTTTTTTTGCTCTAGGCGGGGCTATCCCAAGCTGGCCTGGAACTCACTGTGTAGTCCAGGCTGACCTCAAACTTGTGACTACGCTCCTCCTTCAGCCCAGCACACCCGCCTGGAATCCCTGCTTCCTGGATCAGGCCCCGTCTCATCTCACTGCCCCACTCTGAACAGCAGGCTCACACACACGCACACGTACACACACACGCACACACACACACCACACACCCTTTGAGAATAGAGAGTGAAGCTAGAGAGGACAGAGAGGGACACAGGTAAGGGGTGGGGCTGAGTAACTACATTTGCTCCTGGGCTAAATTTTGGCAACTTCCCAGCGTGTGCTAGTAGAGAGACTGTGGGTGGGTGTGGGAAAACGTGCCTGAGTGTGAGGGTTCAGGGTGAGTTCTTGTTTACACACACTGCTCAGTCTGCACAGCACAGGGCTGCCTCACATGGCCCCTTTAAATGGGTCACTCTCTATCAGTGCTGTCTCCTCAGACACAGCTAGTCCTCCACCCTCCTCCCCCTGCCCCAGTTCCTCTCTGTTGGAGAAGGAAATGTGGACCTCCTCCCTCCGGTTCCTGTAAGACCGGGACAGGGACAGGGATGGTGGGGGGATGAGCAGGCACAGTAGACTGAGAACACGGGAAAGAAGAAAGAGGCTGGAGATTGTGAAGATCCACCCATCCCCACCTCACAGGAAGCTGCTCCAGTACTCCATGGGGTAGCGGTCCGCTCCACACTGGAGAGTAGGCCACAGGAACTCGGGGACCTGTGGGTCAGTTTTGTTCAGTCTACACTTCTGTCTGGTGAGCAACCCATGGTGAATAGCAGTCCCGTTTGAGACTTTGGTGCCTCCCCTGCCTGCCTCCTGGAGCTGACAGTCCTTGGTGCTTGGTGTAATGGGCTTCTCTAGAGAGTTGTGCTTGTTGACACTGAAGGGTCATCCTCATGACAAAGGTCAGTTTTCCCTCATCAAGGGGCTTGCCTTTGCTCAAATTAACTCAGTGCTGAGATATCAGGTCAACCCATTTGAAATGGTGCACACCTTTAATCCCAGCACTCAGAAGGCAGAGGCAGGCTGATCTGTGAGTTGGATCTCTGTG
Source organism: Cricetomys ansorgei (assembly GCA_026225945.1). NCBI lineage: Eukaryota > Metazoa > Chordata > Mammalia > Rodentia > Nesomyidae > Cricetomys > Cricetomys ansorgei. The sequence continues at coordinate 2,890,760 of JAMJFZ010001898.1, read as the reverse complement.
AGTTCAAGGCCAGCTTGACTTACAGAGTGAGTTCCAGGATAGCCAGGGCTACATAGAGAAACCTTGTTTCAGAAAATTTTTTTTTAAAAGGAAAAAGAAAGAAAGTACCATTTCTGTTTCTGAGGAGTATTTAAATATTAGCAATTTTAAATACTTCAACCTAATAAATATACTAATGATTTATTTCCAAAAATGAGGGTAGACTGTTTATTCATTAGGCAGTATCTCATCAGAGCAAAAGGCAGAAAAACTATGGATTTGACAGTCAGAAAATCTGAATTGAGAACCATTTAATGGCTGCCAGGGCTCTCATAAGGTGGTTGCTAGGAAGATGTGGACAAACAAGCCAGAACATACTTTCCCACGGCAAACCACGGTTCAGCAGCGAGCTCCTGTGTGTACATATGCATACATATCCGTATGTATAACTTATTCCTCTCCTGTTTTTTTTTTTTGGGTGGAGGTGGGGAGGCGTGTTCAGGTTCCATGACGGAAGGGTAGACATCAAAGAACAACTTCTGAGAGTTGGTTCCTTCCACCTTGTGGTTCCCCAGGATTGAACTCAGGCTTGGCGGCAGACACCATTACCTACTGAGCCATCTTGCCAGCCTTATATGTGATTTTTTTTAATGTATGAATTATGCTTCGTATCCTCAGAGATAAATCAGAAAATGTGTTCTTAAAGCTTCTGACATATCCCAGCCAAGTGTGTAGCTCTTCTGTTCTCAGGACTAGCAGTTAAATTAGAGATTTTGCCCTCCATCAAAGTATATCTTATGGTTGTGGTGGTACACGCCTGTAATCCTAGCATTTGCGAGGCTGAGGCAGCAGGATCAAGAGTCAAGGCCAGCCTGGGCTCCATAGCAAGACCCATGTCTCAAAAACAAAACAAGGAGCTCGAAAGATGGCTCAGTAGGTAGAGTTGACTGCAAAATATAAGGACCCAAGTTCAGATCCCCAGAGTGATTCTAATCCTCCTCCACTGAGATGGGAAGTGAGACAGGAAAGTCCCCAGAGGCTCATGGGACAGCTGGTCTAGAAAATGCTGTAGCAAAAAATAAGAGACCGTCTCTGAACAAGGCTGGAGGCAAGAGATTGCCCTCTGACCTCCACATGTGCACCATAGCCCACATGTGCCTTATACACACACACATACCCTTAATAAGCCCTGAAAGTATGTCTTTTATACATATATAAACACACTGAATTTTTAAAAACTTCCAGTTTATGTCAAAGAATTAAAGTCAGAAAATATTTTACCTAAAGATGTGGCTCACAAAAAGGCTTTCAATCAAGACTTCTTATTTTAAACACTGGAAATAGAAAGATCCACCTGACTGAATAATTTATTAATTGCCTGCTGCTGGGGCCCATAAGCTAGAGTTCCATTTTTAAATATGCAAGATATTTACTTACACTTTGCTGTGTGTTAGATGTTTTCCTAAAATGTTTGAGAACCAAATCTTTGTAAATTGAATTTCATTGTCAAAGCTCAAGAAATATAGCTGCTAAAAACAAAGAAAAGTCTCTGCCATAAGGTTTATATAATTAAATGAATAGCCTTTTGTAGGACAGATAAATCACTCCTGATTTATATGGCAGGCTTTCATGGTGTGTGTGTGTGTGTGTATGTGTGTGTGGTGTTACTGAGCACTGAACCCAGGGCCTCACACATGCTGGGTCAGGGCTGTTAAGGCCACTGGTTATCTACTTGTTCTTGGTAGCTGAGTCACTATCTCCCCCAGTGAGGCTGTGGGAGAGAATGAAATTAAAGGGCTCCTGAAAGGTCTGGTTCCCCAGGGACTTGGGCTCTTCCACATTTATAACAGCCGCAGTGCCTGCTGTGTGAGGCTCCTTTTCTCTCCTGGTGTTTCATTGCACTCATGTTATTGGAGGGAATAATGGGTTGTAAAAATAAGCAGCTGATGGGCAGGGAAAACTTTGTTTTAACTCCTTCGCTGCTGGGAAATTATAATTCACTGGGATTTCTCAGACTCTAAGGTTCTCAACCTTCCTTATGTTTTGACCCTTTAGTATAATTCCTCATGTGGTGATCTCTAACCATAAAGTTATTTTTATTGCTACTTTTGCTAATTTTGCTACTGCTATGAATTGTAAATATCTGGTATGCAGGTGGTCGTAGGTGACTCCTGTGAAAGGGTTGTTTGACTCCCCCAAAAGGGTCTCAACCCACATGTTGAGAACCTAAGTTAGGATTAGGGTTTAGGTTAGGGTTAGACTTAGAGGGTGGTTGACAGAGCTGTGGACTGGGAGGACCATCAGCCACTGGTAATTTCCTGTGATCTTGAAGTGGCCCTCCTGGATCCTCAACTTCTTCCCTAAAGCAAATGTAGAGGGTTGGACTGGATCAGCCTGACAAACATCAGCACTAACTTCTGTTGGGGCCAGACAGGTTTGCACACTCATGAAGCTAATGGGTTGGAAGCCATACTTGTAATCCTAGGAAGATAAGAAATTAAGGGCATCTTAAGGCTACATAGTGAGTTTGAGGCCAGCCTGGGATACCTGGAACCCTGTGTCAAAAAAATCAAAATAAAACAAACAAGGAAACAAACTCATGGAGCTGGCCTCGGTAGTGCTCTGGAAAAGCAGAGCTCCCTACTCTGTCCAGGGACATTTGGACTTTGTTTGTTTGTTTGTTGAGACAGGGTTTCTCTGTGGTAACTCTGGCTGTCCTGGAACTCACTCTGTAGACCAGGCTGGCCTGGAACTCACAGAGATCCGCCTGCTTCTGCCTCTCGAGTGCTGGGATTAAAGGTGTGCACCACCAGCACCCAGCTAAAATTCACTTCTTAATAATTTCTCTTCCTTTCTTTTCTTTCTTCTTCCCTCCATGCCTCCCTCTTTCTCCTGGGAATAGAACCAGGGTCTTGCTAAGGCAGCTCTCCCGCCACTCTGCCTCATTCCCACGCATAGTAACGGTTACACATGCCGTCCAGTGCCATCAAGTGCGCTCACACTCCTGGGCAGCAGCCAGCACCATGCTGTCTACAGAACGTTTTTTTCTTCTGAAACTGAAGCACAAGCCTATGATCCTAGCATTTGAAGGCCATGTGGCCCAACCTTCCTGCTGCAGAAGGCCAGAGGCTCCCTTCAGGGACTGGATTACTGGATCCAAAGAAGCACTGACCTCTGTTTTGTTCCCTGTCTGTTTGGTAAGGTGTCTTGACAGACACTTTCATTCCCAGTGTTACCCTGCCATCTGCTTCTAAATAGAACATTCAGCAAGCAGATGTTAGACTTTCTAGTTTAAGATGGGCTGTGCACTGCCTACCTCCCTAATGAAGAGGCTTGTTGTGCACAGGATCTCAACATGTTTCCCGTGCTGGCCTTCAATTTGCCATCCTCTAGACTTCTAAGTACTAGCTGATCCTCCTCCTTGTCTTTTAATCTGAAAGAATTTAAATTTAGCCAGTAGGTGGTGGGGCATGCCTTTAATCTCAGTACAGCCAGATCTCTGTGAGCTCAAGGCCAGAGTTCCTGGACAGCCAAAGATACAACAGAGAAACCCTGTCTCAAAAAAACAAACCCTCCCCCCCCAAAAAAAGAATTTAAGTTTATTGAATGCAAAGCATTTGTGGTTTACAAAGCAATTAGCAAAATAATTTACCAAAGGGGTATTGTTTAAACAGTACATTTTAAAAACACTTTTCATTTAAAATTTTTATTTTACTCACTTATGTGTGTATGGAGCGGGGTGGGGGTGGGGTGGCATGTGTGCACCAGGTATGTGGTGCATGTCAGGGGAACAACTTGTAGGAGTCAGTTCTCTCCTTGCCCTGTGTGTATCCTGGGGGTCAAATTCAGCCCATACTTGGTGGCAAGGCACCTAGCCAGCTGAAGAATACGTTTTTGCTTTTTGGGATTTTTTTGTTTGTTTGTTTGTTTGTTTGTTTTTAAATCTGTACTTGTGCATTTTTAAAAGTTTGTATTACATCACCACAGTGAGGCTGTATACCCTGTCATCAACTATAGGAAACGCGGAACTGTGTCTGTGTGGTCAATGCAGAGGAGCCCTTTTCTTTTTCTTTTGGTTTTTTGAGATAGGGTTTCCCTGACTGTCCTGGGACTCACTCTGTAAACCAGGCTGGCCTCGAACTCACAAAGATCTGCCTGCCTCTGCCTCCCGAGTGCTGGAATTAAAGATGTGTACACCAACCCAGCTTTCCTTCCTCCCTTCCTTCCTTCCTTCCTTTCTTCCTTCCTTTCTTTTTTTTCTTTTTAGTTAAGAGCCTTTTTTTTTCTTCTGTTATTTCCAAGACAGGATTTCTCTGTATACCCCTGGCTGTTCTGGAACTCACTCTGTAGACCAGGCTGGCCTCCAACTCACAGAGATCTGCCTGCCTCTGCCTCCCAAATGCTAGGGTCAAAGGCATGCACCACTGCCGCCTGGCTAGAGGCCACCCCCCATTTTTGTCTTAAGAAAAGCTTAGAAGTTAAAGCTTGTTCACAACATTAAGACATTAGAATACTTTAAACAAATCCTATTTATCTTTAAGAAAAAAAGATGTTTTCTCCACAGTTTCCCCAAGTCTTGTCTCCTCCACTATTTGGGGTCCCTGTGAAGTTTAACTAATGTTGCTACAACCTCAAAGGAGCATGAGATGTGCCCTGGAACAGGGCCTGGGATAGCCCAGAAGACAGGGCAGATTGAGTGGATTGGAGGGAACAGAAGTCCCTGGCTGTGCCCAGTTGGCCCCTTAGCTGAGACCAGTGTGCTCCAGGAAGAGCCCAGGCTCATTTCTGTGCTGGTGCATGTATCTGTGTAAACAGAATTGTGCTTGGAATGCCCTGCAGGGATGCCCCTCAAAGGAACCCTGCGGAGGAGTCTTGTAAAGTGAAAAGTCCTTTTGTAAGATGAATAATTGTATTCTGTTTATCCACTCTGGTGGCTTTTTTTTTTTCTTTTTTTATTCAAAGACAGGATTTCTGTTGTAGCTCTGGCTGTCCTGGAACTCACTCTGTAGACCCAGATGGCCTCGAAATTACAGAGATCCACCTGCATCTGCCTCCCTAGTGCTGGGATCAAAGGTGTGCTCCACCACCGCCTGGCAGGCATGATTTCTTATCCTGATGGTTTTGTTTTGACTTTGCTGGGTGTCCTGTCCCTCATTTCTTGTCACCCATGGGACGTAACAGAGAATCTAGTTCACTTGAGACAGGAGACAGAGGCCCTCATCTCACTGGATCTACATGCTCTGCCCTGTGCTGTTCCAGAGCTTTTATGAGATGGATAAACTTACCATTGTCTGAAACCTCAAAGCCGTGCTGGAACATTCTACAGCTACGCCCCAGCCCTCACTCAGCACTTGCTGGAGTGCTTCTTTTCAGTCAGGGTTTTACATAGCAGGTGCACCTGCAGAGGAGGGGCCTGATCCAAACTGACTGAATTCTCCCTTTCCTCTAGAACTGGTCAGGCATGAAGTGCCAGTTCAAGCTGCTGCGGATGGCTGTGGCCTTGATCTGTAGTGAGTACTGGTGGGCATTGGGGGGGGGGGTTGGGGGGGCCAGGACCTAGAATACAGAGATGACTCTGTTCTCGTCCTTTAAGGGCTTTTAAAAAAAAGAAAATGAGGCCTGCTGGTAATGTATCCAAGGCAGGGGCATTCTGAGAAAACCTGTCTCTTTACACTGCTTGATCCTTCTTAATCTTTTGTTTTGTTTTTTTGAGATAGGGTCTTGTATATCCTTTGTTGGCCTTGAACTCACTAAATAGCAAAGGATGACCTTGAACTTTTGATCTTTCTTCTCAAATGCTGCGATTAATGCTTGTGTCACCACACTGGTTTTTATGTGGAGCTGGGCTTTGTGCATGCTAGGCAAACACCTACCAATTGAACTACATTGCCAAGATCCGTTTTAGATATAAAGTATGCAAGCAAAAAAGTATCAGTGACCAACATGGTCAAGAAAAATAGGTGCCTGATCTGTTTGGGTTGTGAACTTGACCTTGTAGAATATGAGTATATTGTACATGCACTCGTGTGCATGCAGGTTTTCAGACTGTAGAGAAGGCTCAGGGTTAAGAGCACTCACTGCTATTGCAGAGTACCTAGGTTTGGTTGCCATTACCAGCATGGCAGTTCAAAACTGTCTGTATCTCCAGTTCCAGGGAATCAAAAGCCCTCTTGGTTCCTGTGGGCATTGCATGTACCTGGTGCACATACATACATGCAGACAAAACACGCATACACATAACATAAAAATAAATTTCTTTTTTAAAAAACTTGCAGTCCTGCCTGGTGGAGTGATGCATGCCTACAAGCCTAACACTGGGAAGCTGGGGCAAGAGGGTTGAATTTTTAAAATTCTTATTTATTCACTTTTATGTACATGGATATTTTGCCTTTATGTCTGTGTACTGCATGCATGCAGTACCCAGTGAGACCACAAGAGGGTATGAGATCCCCTGGAACAAGTTACAGACAGTTGTGAACTGCCTTGTGGATGATGGGAATCCAGTGTAGGTCCTCTGAAGAGCACCCATTGCTTTTAACTGCTAAGCTATCTCTCCAGCCCCAAGTGGCTTGAGTGTTGAGGCCAGCCTGGACTATGGTAAAATGTTGTCTCAGGATGCCTCCCACCTCCCCCCAAAACTTGCGGTTTTAGTGGAGACACAATCTATAGTGACTCTAATGCACAGCTTGTGCTAGGACCTTAGTCAGAACAGGTCAGTTCTACTGACTGAGACGCCTGGACATGAAGACAAGCAGGGCTCAGCAACCTACCAAGTGTAAGGGAGCATATGCTGAGCTTGGAGGCACACACCTTTAATCCCAGTACTTGGGAGGCCGAGGCAAGAACTCTGTGAGTTCAAGGCCAGCCTGCTGTATGTGGCCAATTCCAGGCCAGCCATATACAGCGGTATATAACCATATACAAAAGGGGGGGCTCTGGCAGAGATGCCATTGGAATGAAGGACTTCACAGGCAAAAGATCATGGCAGGGAAAACTGGGGCTTGAGACTGTTTAGTTGTAACAAGAAATAAAGCAAACAAAATCATAGGAGCTAGGTGATGGTGGCTCTAAAAGCAAAGGGAGAAACATACATCACCCTATATACACTGGGAGCCACTGAAGGCTTACGTCAGGAGAAATCCTCAAGGATGTGATATGCAGGAAATTAGCCACATTATGATGTAACTAATGGATTGAGGGGTTGGAGAGATGGCATGGTGGTTAAGAGCACTTGCTATGAAAGCAGGTGGATCTGAGTTCAAATCTCTACCACCCACATTAAAAAAAAAAAAAAAAGCAGGGTACGCATGCCTGTAATTCTAGCATTGGGAGCTGGATAGGGAGAGACCCCAGGGCTCACTGGCCAGCCAGCTTATCCTAGACAGTGAGCTGTAAGCTTCAGGTTCAGTTAGAGAGCATCTCTTTTAAAATAAGGGTGGAGGGGCTGGAGAGATGGCTCAAGGATTAAGAGCCCTTGCTACTCTTGCAGAGGACTGGGGTTCAGTTCCAAGCATCCACATGGCAATTCCATTTCCAGGGGATATGACACCCTCTTCTGGCATCCACAGGTACCAGGCATGTACATAGTACACATACTTACACGCAGGCAAAACACTCATACAGAATTTTTTTAAAGTAAGATGGAGAGCCATAGAGGAATAGATGTCATATCTTCTGCCCTTCATACATATGTGAATAGTTACAGACAAACAGACAGACGCGTACACACACACACACACACACGTAAACGGAATGAGACCCAAAGCCTCAGGTCTCATCCTAAAATGTAAAGAGGTTAATCTAAAAGGAAGCATGGAGGTAGTAAGAGAGGGGAGAGAACGCATTCTTCTTTAGTTTTCAAAACACGTGTATGGAGAACATATATTTGAGTTTACTTCATAAGTATAAACTTGAGGTTCAGAGAGTTCCAAGATCACCGAGATCAGAGGAAATATACCCAGAATATTCAAATATGTCATTACTAATGTTCCACGGTTTAGCGAAGCTGGGCAAGGACCGCCAAGGGTTTCTCAGCCTGGGCTAGCCAGCTAGTGCATGGTTGAAGGAAGACTGAGCCAGAGCAAACCCTGACTGAGTGGGGCCTGTGAAGGCTCTTCCCAATTTCACTTCCGCAATCCCTACAGTCTTACTTGAGTCCTTTGGAAAGTTGAATCTGCACCCGAACCACCAGGAGCCTTCTGGGGCTTGTCTTTTTTATAAAAACCACTGTGAGCATTATAAAAGCTAAAACAGTGATCAGAAGTGGGAACCATCATCTCTTACATGCTTTTCCTTGAGGCCCCAGGACCTGCTAAGCAGCAGCTAGGAGGCACCGTCAGGTTGGGGTAGCTGAGCACCGCCCCACTGCTCCTTTTCCACCCTCTGCTGGCTGTCCTTGGCTTTGCAGGGCCCTCTTCCGACATCTAGTGGTCAGTCCCCAAAGGGAAAGAAGTCTCTGGGAGGAGTGGTAGAGGAAAGAGGGAGGTACACTGGTGAAATAAGAGGTATAGCAGTCCCCTCAAAGGACTGCCTCTTAATTGGTCAGATTTGCCTTGGTTTCCCAGTCTGTAGGAGAAGGCTAAGAATACCCACGCTCTCAGAGACTGAAGAGATGGCTCAGTGGTTAAGAGTGCTTGCTGCTCTTCCAGAACGCCTGAGTTCAGTTTCCAGAAACCACAGTGGGCAGCTCACCATGATCTGTAACTTCAGCTCCAACTCCAAGAGATCTGAAGTACTCTTCTGGCCTCAGTAACACCTACACATGCATCACACACACACATACATACACACACAAACACAGACATACACACACACATACACACACACAAACAGACATACACACACACATACATACACACACACACACAAACACAGACATACACACACACATATATACACACACACACAAACACAGACATACACCTACATACACACACACACACACATACACACATATAGACATACATACAGACATACACACACACATACATACACACAGACTTACACACACACACAAACACAGACATAAACACACAGACAAACACACACATACACACACACAAACACAGACGTACACACACACAAACACATACACACACACAAATGAGCTCTGATGAAAAATTAAAATTAAAAATAATTTAAACAATACCTACTCTCAGCCAGCTTGATGGTGTATGCCTTTAATCCCAGCACTCAGGGAAATAGATTTCTATCAGTTCAAGGACAGCTGTGTCTACATTGAGTTTCAGGATAGCCAGGACTGCATAGTGAGGCCTCGTATTGAAAAGAGGGAGCAAGGGATTGAGGAAGGAAGGCAGGCAAGCAGGCAGGCAGGTCGTCCAGCCGTCCTCGCACTGCCCCTTGGGTATTGGGAATGGGATGGCACTACTGTCCAGCCCTTTCCCTTCCAAAGAGACAACATCCCTATTTGCTTGGCTGACCTAGAAAGTTCACAAAGGGAAGGATTGGACCATAGTTGGTGGCATGCTGGAATTGGTTAAGGGAGGAACTCTAAGATGTGTTGGTGAAAGCGCATCAGAATATTAGCTTAATTCTTTCCTTCCCCTCATTTCCTCTCCATCCCTTTCTCCTGAGCACAAACGCACTGGCTCTCAGGGTTTCCTGGGGGTTTCTAGGTAACACATGGAAGCCCTTTACAGAGTGCACAGTGTCTAGTGCATGATGAAGTCATTGGCCGTCTTCTGCTTGTGCAGCCAGGTACACTGAGGCTGAACCAATGGTCAGATGAAGAAATGTCTCCGGATGTCACATGACCACAGAGATGCTAAGGCCTTTGGAAAGCTGTGCCTTTCTTAGGGTCTTCTAGCAAAGCCCCTCTCGACATTCAAATGACAGCTAAACATTTCTTCTGGAGAAGCCCACTCTAATTCCCTAAAGAATGCCCTGCCTTGTGTCCTGCGTGGCTTTTATATTGTCTCTTTTTGCCTTGAGTCTGTATTTCTTAATGAATTCGTCTTGTGAATGTAATTGTTGATTTATTGCCAAGCCCTGTAGGGATAATTTTATCTTCTTGATTATTGCATTTGGCCTCACGACAGTAAACGAGTTAACAGGTGACTGGATGGCCAGTGTGCCCAGCCTCTGGGCCCCTGTCAGGGACCCTGCTGTGATGTCTGTCTGTCTCCTTCCCTTGCAGTGAGTATGGAGTTCGGGAGGGCTGTGTGGCTCCGCTTCCACCCATCAGCATATCCCCCGTGCCCCCACCCAAGTTTCGTGGCACATTTGGGTGGCGTGGCCGTGGGCATCACCCTGGGTGTGGTGGTTCTAAGGAACTATGAGCAGAGGCTGCAGGACCAGTCGCTGTGGTGGATTTTTGTGACCATGTACACCATCTTCGTGCTGTTTGCTGTCTTCTGGAACATCTTTGCCTACACACTACTGGACCTGAAGCTGCCGCCACCCCCCTAAAGGACTGGAGGACTGAGGCAGGGAGGGTAGGAGGTGGAAGCATCTGGAGGAAGTACCTGCATCTGTTTCTCATCACCAGTTCAGGGAGACCAGGGGGAGCAGGAGACTCTCTGAGCTGGGATGCATGTGTTTCAATGTGGAAGATGGGGCGGGAGATAGAAGATGTAGCTGCTGTCATTTTCCTGGGCTGCTGATGTGGAGTCAGGGGAAAAGTCTGGGGTAGGGTGAGAATTGCTGTCTCTGCGGCCTGGGCCTGTCCCTTGTGCTCCCTTCTCACTTCCATGGAGTGAGCAGCAACCTTCTTCCTGGTCTTCAACACTGGGACACAGAGATGTTCTGAGGGTAGCCACAGTCAGGCAGGTTTTCCCCAGTCCAGAGGTAACTGTAGGCTAGGTTATGTTCTCTGCAGCTGCGGGGTCTGGTGCTCTGGCCATGGACATGTTAGCTTTGACCTGGGGGAGTCCAGAGTGCCCCAGGCTTCGATCCTGTCAATGAGTGCTCTGGTATGGCCCCTAGAGCTGGGCAGGGAGACGCTATAAACTCCAGGCCTTAATCTTGCCCAGGGGATCTGTGAGAGGGACCCATGCCTGGGGGAATGAACTTCATCCCAGGTTCCTCTGGGGAAAGGCCCAGGACCAACTTTCCTTCTTCCTGCCTGAGTCCCAACTGCTGGCATCTCACACTGCCACTCCTGCATCAGTGCCCTAGCTGGACCTTGAAGGTTTTTCTTTGCTCTCTACTGCCCTGACCCTACTTTGTGCCTCTCTTTTGGGTGTGGAGACAGAGTTTTGGTGTGTGCATGTATGTGTGTGTGTGTGTGTGTGTGTTTGTGTGTTTGTGCACAATACCAGGCAAATCAGAACCTGCAGAGGGAGGAAGATGGGGGACAGTATACACATGGGATGTCTGTAAGGGATTGGTGGGATGGGCAGTCAGTGGCCTTGCTTTTAGCATATTTCATTCCCCTCTTTCTGGTCGGGCCTTTCCAAACACCTTCTGAGCATCATTAACCATCAGAGAAATTGTCCGTGCTAGAGAGAAGACAGAGCCCTACCAGAACCTACCAGAGAGGAAACCCACGGCTGCTTTCTTCTGGTTCCCTCTGGGACAGCCTTTGTACCTGTTCTGCCTTCCTATGAAGGCAGATGGAAGAAAGCCTAGGGCAGTAATACTGTGGCCATCTCTCCATGTGAGTTGGTGGGGCAAGAAGTAAAAGGTATTTTGGTGAAAAACTTTGCCCCAGAGAAGAGCTGCTGGGTGCTTTCGTGAGTATCCAGGGTGAGAGCAGCTATAGACTTACATGGTTAGACCTAGACTAGAGATTCTAGAAGGATCTCAGAAGTGTTCTCTCAGGCCAAGTGAGATGGAGGGAGGGGCCTGGTGCTGCCCATATCCCAACAGCCTCAGGTGCCAGGTTGCAAGTTGGCCAGGCACCCAATGCCTCTGCTCCTCCAAGACAATCTACTCAGGCTGGAACTAGAACTGCTGAGAGCCGTAAGGCTGTGGACAGATGACCTTTATATTGCCTTTGGGACTCTCAGCCCCTGAGAGCCCAGGATGAGGAAACCATGGGCCTGGGAAGTGAGGGGCAGAGCACTCTGGAGTAAGGCAGGGCGGGAACTGCTCCTGGGTCCCTTCACCTTTCCAGCTATACTTCCTCACCTGGTCTCCATTCTCTGGAGCCCCTCTCCCATTCCTCTCCCTGTGGCCACCTGTCAGGGCTGGGGTTCGGAGGGCAGCGTCACTTTTCATGCTGGTGGCTGTAGGTTGGCCTCAAAGGCTGGGGAATCCCTAAGCAGCAGCTTTGTAGACTAGCTTGCTTTTAAAGGGAAAAGGAATCATGGAAACCAGGGAAAGGAAAATGGGCCTTCAAAGAAAAAAAAAAAGAGAAATTTCACTTTAATGACATCATTCATCACTCCTTTTTTAATTAGGAAAAGCTCCCTAATGGGGCTCTCTTGGCTCTCAATTTCCATGTGAACCATTCTTGCCTAGAGGATTAGTAGAGGCATTGCTCACCGAACCCAGATCTTCCTCTAGCGTCCAATTCGGTTTGCAGATAATGAGGGTTGCCCAGTGCTGTGTGCTTCCCAGGGCTGACTGCAAAGTGTTGACTCTCCTCTGCCTTAAAAACAGTGCCCAACAGTGAGCTGCCCCTCCAAGGACTAAGTAAGTGAGAAATCAAAACACTAACCGCAATGTTGGTTTCTAAATATTTTTGTATTGTGTACATTCTGTATATTTTTGTTGTAACATATTATTCGAGCACAGATTCCATTAAAGATTTTTTTTTAAGCTATTGGTTATTCTGGAAGTGACCTTAAGGGCTACTGTGGAACCTGTTTTGTCTGGGTTTGGCTCATGGTGGGTGGGAGAAGGGAAAACTGGTAGCAGCCGGTTGATGGTTTGGGCACTGGTGATTGGCACTGTCTTCCTTAACCTTCCCTGGGTGATTGTTCTTCCCATAAAAACATACCCATATAGAGAGCTTCCTGGACAGCTTTAGGGGTGGGTGCCAGTAGATGGGAACTCAGTCAGTGTCAGGCCAGAGCCTCAGTATCAGTGTCCCCTCGGGCCCATTTTTCCTTCCATCACTCTGCACTGCTCTAAGGATTGACAGTTGGCAAGGGATTAAAGAAATGGCAGACACGTGAACTCAAGACAGAAAAGCTGGGATTGGACTGTCATGGATGGAGAAGCCATAGTTGTCGTCCCCCCAACTCAGAGTGTTTGTTGTATACTGTTGAACTTATTGCATCCAGCTGAACAAGGAGGCAGGTATAGCTGGTCTCAGGTAGGTGCCGTCTCATAGGGGTGCAGTCTTCAGGCCCTAAACATGTGGAGGGGGCAGAAACATGTGGACATTTTCTGCACACACCATCTCTGTTTGTACATAGACCAGAGGAAACCTTTGCCATCCCTCAACATCATATAGGGAAGGCTTTGCCACTCCCCTGGGGCTGACATATTTGGGTCCTTGACATGACCTTGCCAAATGTCAACAATACAGAGTGTACTTTACCCTCACTTCATATTCGTGTCGATTTTATATATATGTGTGTGTATATATACATATATATGATTAATATGTTTGTTATTATTAGAGAAATCTTTGAATGCCCTAGAGACCTTTTTCTACCTCAATAAGCCTAGTCTTTAGGTCCTTCTAGGGATCACCACATCTTAATCTTGGAGAACAGGGCATAGTCAAGGTCACACCCAGAAGAGGAAATGGAAGCAGCATATATGCCTGCAACTTTGGAAGTTTAACAACTGAGCTGGCTTTGCATAGGTGAGGCCCGGAAAAGCCAACTGTGTGCCCGCCTTTTCCAGATAAGCAGTGGCCTATGTAGCTTCCCAGTTAGCAACTACTGATGCTTGAGAATTGTCCTGTTAAGTACAGAATGGGAGTCCTTTCCCTTCACATCAATTTCCTGTGTATTATTGAAAAATGTTTACAAACAATGTAGGCGCCGTCCTAGAACTAAGATGAAGACGCAGTTAGATGCAGTTAGTCCAGGCTAACTGAACACCCACTTCTACTTGGAAAGTGGAGGACTGACTTTGCTGCAAAGGAATTCAGGCTCCAGCACCTGAGGCATTTCGAGGATCTCCTTGGAGAACCAAAAGCTGCTTAGTTAAATTTCCCTTTGGCTTCCTCCCATTTCCCTTTACTTTTTTATTTCTTCCCTTCCATCAGATTGTCATTCCTCAAATAATTTATTAAGATATTTACCAATGATAATTTAAAAGATGAAAACAAGCCAGGCGTGGTTGCACAGGCCCTCGATCCCAGCCGAGAACAGGCAGATTTCCTGAGCTGGAGGACAAACAGGGCTATACGGAGAAATCCTGTCCCAGAAAAAGAAAAAGAAAACAATTTACCAAGTCCCTATGTAATGCTAGGTAGTGAGGCAGATATTTTCATAGCTAATGTTTTGTTTTTGAGACAGGATCTCATGAGGTAGCCCTGATTTGCCTGGCTGGTTTTGAATGCATAGAGATTCACCTGTCTCTGTCTCCTGAGTGCTTGGATTAAAGGAGTACACCACCACACTCAGCCATTTTCATAGTTGCTTTATGTGAAATGTTTATAAACAATCCCATGTTTGTACAACAGTGGGAGAGTTTAGTCACTTACTGATAGTAAATAGTACAGCTTGAGCCACACCTAGGCCATCTGGTCCCATTCTTGGTTCTTAGATAGTTACATGGGACATCAAAGGCATTAAACACATACATTATGATAGGGTGTTAATAGAAGCAATTTCTGCTGGGCATGGTAGCACATACCTTTAGTCCCAGCACTTGGAAGGCAGAGGCAGGCAGATCCCTGTGAGTTCCAGGCCAGTCAGGTCTATAGAGCAATTTCTAGGACAGCTAAGGTTACACAGAGAAACCTTGTCTCAACAAAACCAAAACCAAAAAGTTTCTGGGCTGTGGTGGTACAGGCCTTTAATCTTAGCACTTGAGAAACAGAAGCAGGTGGATATCTCTATGACTTCAAGGCCAGCCAGCCTGGTTTACATAGGGAGTTCCAGGACAACCAGAGCTACAGAGGGAGCTTGTCTTAAAAGAAAAAAGAAAGGAAGGAAGGAAGGAAGGAAGGAAGGAAGGATCAAACAAGGTCGATTTCTGGCTAGGGAGAGAACTCTGTAAGGTGGCTATGCAACCCTGAGTTCAGCCTCCAGTACTCATGTAAGAGCCAGGTGGTGCACAACTTGTCATCCCAGTGCGGGGGAGGCAAATCCCTGGGCTTGGCTGGCCAGCCTAACCTACTTGGCAAGTCCCAGGACATATATACATGCAACACACATTTACACACACACAATATAAAAAAGCCTCTCATTGTGTCAGCCCGAGGCAACTCAGAAATAGTAGGTAACTCTGGAATATTTGCTCAGCCTTCTCTGAATAGACCATCCACTGTCAGCCCTACCAGTCTGTCACTGCTCCCTGTCACCCCCAATTCCAGATCTAGTCCTGTCACTCTTAATGCTGAGTGAGAGGACAGGACCTGAGTATTATGTCCTCCAGGTGAAATTGTTTAGACACAAATAAATGTTGTGATAAAAATTGTTTACCCCTTGTGCAGTCCAACAGGTAAGTTTTTTTCACACATGCTTTTGTGTGTGTGTGTGTGTGTGTGTGTGTGTGTGTGTGTGTAAAATATAATTTCCCCATAAACTTGAAATTAAGGTGACAATTGAGCTCAATTAGGTAAAAATACCTGTCTTGATTAGAAGCTGTGTTTTATTATTGTTACAAATATAGTTACATTTTTGATACAAGGCAAACATACATTTCCTTTGTACTGCACACAAGTTTATTCCATGTCTGAACATTTTTTTAAACCTTTAGAATTTAATACATTTACTTATTAAAATTTGAATACAGTATAGGTTTGTGGTCATGAACTGTTTCTTCTCAAACCAACAACATAATCAATTCCCTGACATCTTTTCCCTTGTCTTTAATAGTGGTATAGAATTTGTCACAGACTTCTTTTTAAACGTAAGACGAGTATATACAATTGTGTAATGTAGGGGCCTACATTACCAAGGAAGTACCTACAAATAAGCGGAGAACATAGAGTTATACTTTGCCTATCTATATCTACAAGTGAGTTAATGCATTTGCTTTTATTTTTATTATTATGATGTTTGGTAAAACATTTGCTTTTACTTTTTTATTATTATTATTGGTGTATGGGCACACAAACATGGAGGCCAGTGATCAACCCTGGGGTGTCAGTCCTCAGGAGCCATCTGCCTTTTTTGTTTTCCTGATTGTTTGTTTACTTATTTGAGGGTTGCATGTGTAGAGGTGAGAGAACAGTTTGCAGGAGCAGATTCTCTCCTCTCCTTTCTACCTTTACATGGATCCCAGGACATCAGACTTGGTGGAAAGGACCTTTATCACTGAACTATCTCTCTGGCCCATCCTGTTTTGTTTTTCAGAATAGGCAGTGATTCTCAACCTGTGGGTCCCGACCCCTCTGGAGGTCAAATGACCCTTCCACAGGGTTGCTTAAAACCATCTGTATATCAGATATTTACATTACAGTTCATAACAGTAGCAAAATTACAGTTATGAAGTAGCAACGAAAGTAACTTTATGACTGGGTGTCACCACAACATGAGGAACTATATTCAAGGGTCACAGCATCAGTAAGGCTGAGAACCAGTGAGGGGAGGCCTGAAGCTCACCAGGTCAGCTAGGCTGGCCAGTAAGAACTGTCTCTGCCTCACCAGTACTGGGATTACAAGCACATGCTACCACATGTGACTTTTGTATATGGGTTCCGAGGATCAAACTCGGGTCCTCATATTTATATGGCAAGTACTTTACACTGAGCTATTTTCCTGGCCCCTACACTTATTTTTTAAGTGCCATTTGCCACAGAATCTTGATTGTGAATTTGAAAATGAAAATTACTGTTTTACAGACTCAGCTGTTGATGTCCTAATGTTGCTCATTTTTACAAACTTATTTTCAAGTAGGCAACCAAGGGCATTAGGAAAAGACTCAAGAAGAGTGCTGTAGAGCTGCTGGCTGTCCAGTCGTCAGACAGCTGTAAAAACGCTCCTTAGATTCTTTCCTATACTGCCTATAATTCAAGTTATTAAACTTTACAGCCATGTGAAAGCACTTATGGATATCCCGAATTGTATTTCTCATTAAAGGAAAAGAAGGCCTGGTGAGTCATGTCCCTAGACTACGGAGAGGAAAAGGCAGAAGCTCACTGTCACAGTGAAAGCCAGACTTCAGCTCTTAGCACGGATTTACAAGCAGTTAAGAGTTCCTCAGTTCTGTAGGCTTGTGCTCCTCTTAGCATCCCGAAGGCGGTGAGAACACAAGACTCCTGATTTTCTAAACCAAAATCATTATCAAATGCATATATTAAAGAGCTATGCAGAACAACTATGTGTGGCTGCAGCTGGCATCCATGGGCATTAGAAATGGCAATTGATTTAGGGTAAAACAATATGAGGCTGGCCTGAAACTTGCTATGTAAATCAGGCTAGCCCTGCTATCTGGCTTGTGGAACGCTGCATTCAAAAGCATGCATCACCACACCTGGCTTTGGGTTTGCATTCTTGTATTCGTTTGTAAAGGATATCTACTGTATTTGTTTCTCCCTCCCCTCAATACTGTTTTAAAACTCCAGCATTTTCATCTTTTAAAAAAGGAAGAAAAAGAAAAGAAGACAATACAGGCTTCTGGCAAACAAATACCTGTAAATAATGTGGCCATTTCATGATCGCTTTTCATTAGAAAAAAATGTTTCATATTGAAGCTAGCACCTTCCTTCCTTCCTCTCTTTTTTTCTTGTTTTAGATTATTTTATTTTTATGTGAGTGTTTTGTCTGCATGTATGTCTGTACACTACGTGTATGCCTGGTGTCCAAGGAGGTCAGAAGAGGGAGTCTGGAATTGAAGTTAGAAATGGTTGTGAGCCACTATGTGGGTGCTGGGAATCAAACCTGGTCTTCTCTAAAAGTAACAGTGCTCTTAACTGCTGAGTGGTCTCTCCAGCCTGCCATTTCTTACTATATTTATTTATTGTGCGTGCATGTGTAGATGTGTAGGTCAGAGGGCAACTTGTGAGAATTGGTTCTCTCCTACCATGTGGGTCCCGGGGGTCAAACATGGGTTGTCACTCAGTGACAGGTTTCTTTATCTTCTGATCCATCTTGTCAGCCCAAAAATACCTATATAGAGAGCTCATTTTGAAATTCTTACACACTCATGATTTATTTGCAAATTGGTTTAAAAAGGTGGCTTCATCATTTATACCAACTATCAATATGTTATCAATATGAAGTACTATGGTTTTTTGTTTGTTTGTTTTTTCTTTTTTTAAAAAACCTGCTAAATACTACAGTAATCTCCTGAGAAGCTAAAAATCACATCCAAAGTTTTTTAAGTTTGGAATTTATGTTTGAAGCTTAGCATTTGAGACTAGCAATGTAGCAAAATTCCACAATTGCAGCACACATTATCTGCCTAGGACTCGGTGAAGATATGCCTCAGATTTTTGTGTTTAATTAAGTTAAACAAAAAAAGTACAAAAGGAAGAAAGAACCTGGGGTGTTTCCAGTCATCTTAGGGACACTGTAATCCTATAAATGATGACAACTACTGTTCCATACATGTAGCCTGAATACACGTCATGAAATAGTACCCTCAAGACAGGATTGAGACTTCAGACAAGTGCTTCTCTCATGAATTCTTCAAGGACCACCACCACACTTTTGGCTTCGGGCATTTCTTCATGTTCTACTTTAACAATCTTCAGAAGGATATCGCCACTGCCACAGTTCTTAAGGAACATGTAACATTTAAACAAAGCATAATGATTCGTCTCTGCCTGTCGGATAAACCTCTTCAAATTGTTTGTGTCTTGTATGGCCTAGAAAAAGATTCCCCAGTTAAACGTTTAGTAAAATAATGATGAGGCTTGAAAAATACCCCCTCTCAAGCTGAGGCTCAGTGTGTGCTTTTTGTTTTGTTCTGTTTTGTTTTTTGTTTGAGTCTGGGTCTCACTATGTAGTTCTGGCTGTCCTGGAACCCACTTTGTAGACGAGGCTAGCCTCAATCTTAAGAGAAATCCACCTGCCTCTGCCTCCCAGTGCTGGAATTAAAGGAGTATACCACCATACCCAGCTAATGTTGTTTTTAAGAACACCCCATTATTCCTACTGCTAATATGCTTTGCCTTTAGTGTGACAGACTCTCACATATAAAAAGACTTTAAAAATCTAAGGTGACAGTACTCACCTATCAGAATTTGAAATCATTTATTTCTGAGTTTTGCAACTCATATTTGCATCACAAATTATCAGCCTGCTGTTCCCTAAATATAAGTAAGCAATTCAGCGCCAAGTACTGGAAGTGAAATTGTGTGCATGCCGTGCTGATAAACTGCAGATGCCTTTGTGACTGGAGTTCTGAGGACACCCCATTTAAAAAACATCATGACTGCAAAAACCAGCCACTGATGCTGTCACCCACAGTAATTAAATTCAGAACAAAAACACTGTACACGTTCCTTGGCACACAGCCAGTTCATTACCTTTAGTTTAAAGTTCTCCAGGACTTGTCTGAAAAGAAAAGGGTTACCTCCTTCGGCACCATGTAGGAAAGCCCGCATCCAGTCCTCACAAAAACGGTTGCTTCCTAAACAACAGTAAATAAATTAAGTTAAATACCACAAAGCACAAATATGTCAGTTTTTAAAGATTTTACTCTCATTATTTTTAGTTATGTATCATGTGAGTGTGTGCACAGAAGTACAGGTGTCCTAGGAGGCCAGAGCTGTTGCCCGCCTACACACACACGGGTGCTGGGATCTGAACTCTGGTTCTCTAAAAGAGCTGTTAACCACTGAACCATCTATCCAGACCTAGCACAAGAATTATTTCATAAAAAAACATAATTATTTAAAACTTCTGTTGTGGCTTCAAAAATAGTTATGCTTACAACATGGCTAAGAACTTCCAAACAGTTGAAGCCCCATAACATATTCCCCTGTTTCCCTTCAGAAAGGGCTATCATTCCTATATATAGTTTTTAAGCTTTGGCTACCTACCTTTACCTTATATATGTTTCATTTTGTATATGTTAAAGCTTCGTGTGTTTTTCTAAGTGGCAGTTTCACTAAACAGTATGTTTCAGAGCCATACTAACAGGTATCTCTAGCTCACTTTTAGCCACTTCATATTCCATTGTGTGAATTAGCCGTATATTGATTTTCTGTTATTAAACATTTAACTTGTTTCCAATTTGTTATATCAAAAAATGCCTTTAGAAGTCAGGTATGGGGCTAGAGAGATGGGTCAGTGGTTGAGAGCACTCAGTGAGTAAAAGTACTTGCCACACAGCATGAGGACCTCATTCAGAGTCCCAAGCCCTGTAAAGCTGGATGCCTGATACAAGCATCTGTGAGCTCAGCATCTGTATGGGGGTGTGGGAAGCAGGGACAGGAGAATCCCCAGATGCTCACAGGCCAGCTGGGCTGGTGAACAAGCAGGTAACAACAAAATAGAGACCTTGCCTCAAACACAGTAGAAGATGAAGTTGCCCTCTCACCTCTGCATGGACACTGGCACATGTACTAACACACACAAACATGCACATGTGTGTGTGTGTGCACACACAAAATGACTTTATGTGGGGCCAGCAAGGTGACTCAGTGGGTCAAGTTTATTTGCCACCAAGCCTCAGTTTGATCCTAGGAACCCAATGATGGGAAGAGAAAAATCATCTCCCAAAACTTGTCCTGTGATCTTTACACACCCACACCCACACACAAAGTAATAAATAAATACTTGAAAAATGACTTTAGGGCTGGGGAGGTGACTCAGTAGATAAAGCACTTTGCCATGCAAGCATGAGGTCCTGAGATCAGATCTCCAGCACCTATGAAAGCAGATGAAGAAGCATGCATCTGAAACCCCATTGTTTGTTTAGAAGAAAGGGGTAGACAGAAAAATCCCCAGAACCCTGAGGGCTAGCTAGACTGACAGACACAGCAGTCAACCATAGACTGTCTCAAAAAGGTGAGGACTGACGCCCAATGTTGTCCTCTGACCCCAATGTGTGTGTTAGGGTACACACAAACACACACCCTCAAAAGATTTTAAGATTTCAATGCCCGTCATGGTGGTACACACCTTTAATCCCAGCACGTGGGAAGCAGAGGCAGGTGGATCTCTGAGTTCAAGGCCAGCCTGGTCTACACAGTGAGTCCCAGGACAGCCAGGGTTACAGAAAGAAACTCTGTCTCAAAAAACAAAACAAAATAAACAAGAAAATGCCTTTAAGCCAGACAGACATGGTGAAACGTGTCTATCATCTCAGCACTTGAGAGATAGAGGTGGAAAGTTTACAAGTTCAAGGTCAGTACAGTCTACATAGGGCCCTTTTTCAAAAGCAATCACCAACCAAAAAAAAAAGCCTGTATTTGATGTACACTTATAACCCTACAAGGCAGGGAATTGTCAGCTCAAGGCCAACCTAGACTATACAGTGAGAACTTGTCTCAAAAATAACAAAATTAAAAACATCTTTATGACAGTTTTTGCATTTGTTCCTGTGTACACACACGAGTTTCCTTATATACACAGAGCGGAATACCAGGAATGACTTGAGTCCCGTGTTTCTAGGATCATTAAGGTCTCTGCAAGCTTAGTATAGCACAAGAAGGACGTGTTTTCAGTACAAGAGGTCCACAAACACTGCTACTAGGTTTCCAACTCACCTGCATTGCAGAACTGGGGCTGGGGCCCACTACAGTCGATGATCACAGACTTATGCTGCTCCTCTGTCATGGCCATGCACAGAGAGGTCATAGTGCCTTCATGAATAAGTCCTTGGAGACTGGCCACACTCAGAAACCTGCCACACATACAAGTCCTTTTCCACAAACAGCATTGCAGAATAGGAGACCACAAATGCATTCTGCACTGGGGGTGGGAGGTTAAAATGTTCCTGTTGGGCTTTCCAAGGAAAAGCTTCCTTCAGAAATTATGTTTTTTACCTGTTAATATCTCTCTTTGTTTTTTCATCTGATTCTTTAAGCTCAACAGGAGTATAACTTAGAGCCTATGAGAGAGAGGGAAAGGGAGCCAGTTTGATCATTCTTCCTCCATTCCTCACTGACCACCACTCCCATCCGAATGCATTGGCCCCTGTATAAACTACACATAGTCACTGAGGGGCACTGCCCATTGCATCTTTGCTCAGCGGCTGCCTGCTGACATCTGAAGGCAGACTTGGTTTTCCTTTGCTTTGGATTTTAAGCACAGGACCTTATACACCCTATGTAAGTCCTGTAAGCCAGTGGTTCTCAACCTTCCTAACGCTGCACCCTTTTAATACAGTTCCTCATGTCGTAGTGACCCCCAACTATAACATTATATTTGTTGCTACTGCATAACTGCAATTTTGTTACTGCTATGAGTCATAATGTGAATATTTAATATGCAGATGGTCTTAGGTGACCCCGTCAAAGAGTCATTTGATCCCCAAGGGGTCAGGACTCAACAGGTTGAGAACCGCTGCTCTATCTAAAGCCCTGCTCAGTAATTTATTTTTATTTTTATTTATTTGTTAGTATGGTTTATTTTAAGGCAGTCTTGCTATGCAGCATAGGCTAGCCTGCAACTCCTGATCTTCCAGCCTCAGTTTCTCTACTGCTAGGATTATAAGCATGTTCCACCACTGTAACTTTAATTTTTTAATTAAATTAAAAAATTTTTTTCACTTTAGCTTTTCAGCATTTATCTATTTATTATTTGTTATTTATTTTTTGTTTTTTTTTTTTTTTTTTTTTTTTGGATGGGCTTAGGGTTTCTCTGTTGTAACTCTGATTGTCCTGGAACTCACTCTTCAAGGCTGGCCTTGAACTCACAGAGATCTGCCTGCCTCTGCCTCCTGAGTGCTGAGATTAAAACCATGTGCCACCACTACCCGTCTACTTATTTATTTTTAATGGTGGCTGCATGCATGCCATGACACTCATGTGGAGGTCAGAGGTCAACTTACAGGAGTCAGTGCCCTCCTTCCAGCATGAGGGTTCCAGTGATTGAATTCAGGTTGTCAGGCTTGGCAACAAGTGCCCCTATCTATTATATAATAAATATTATATATTTTATGAGGGCCCTCAACTCTATCTATTGTGTGTGTGTGTGTGTGTGTGTGTGTAAATGTGTCAAAGAATGCATATGGAAGTCAGGACAACTGTGGGATTTGGGTCTTTCCTGCCACCAGTGGGATCTGGGGATTGAACTCAGAACATCAGGCTTGTACAGGGCCCAAACACTTTCATATAGTTAGAATTACGCTGCATTGTTTTCATTTTCAAATATTCTGGAAATTGCACCTGTCCCCTATCATTTCAAATGGTAATTATTCAGACAGGTGTGGTGGGGCAAGTCCATAATCTCAGCACGCACAAGCAGAAGGTCAGATTCAAAGTGTGGGTTAGCACCAGGAAAATGACTTGGTGAGTAAAATGCTAGCTGAGTGCAGTCCCTGGAACCCACAGAAGCCAGATGTGGGGGCACACTGTGATCCAGCACTCCTGTGGGACAGGAGGCAGAGCCAAGACAATCAGCAGTACGATCTAGGGCCAGCCAGCCTGGAGTATGCCACACAGAGACAAGTGGAAGATGAGAACCAACTCATAAAAGTTATTCTCTGACCTACACACACACACACACACAATTTAAATCTCTTCTTTAGAAAAAATTATGTTAATCCATCTTAGGCTACACAGTGAGGGCCTATCTTTAAATGGTGGCTAAAAAGAAAATATTATTATTTTCATTATTATTATTATTATTATTATTATCATTATTATTATTATTATTATTATTATTAGGTTTTTCGAGACAGGGTTTCTCTGTTGTCACTCTGGCTGTTCTGGAACTCACTCTGTAGACCAGGCTGGCCTAGAACTCACAGAGATCCACCTGCCTCTGCCTCCTGAGTGCTGAGATTAAAGGTGTGTCCCTTTAATCCCACCACCACCTGGCTGTTATTTTTTTAATGTGACGACCCAGCTGACATTTTTAATGGGACAGGGTCTCATATAAATGAGGTGGTATCAAACTCTCTGTGTAACTGAGGCTGGGCTTAACCTCCTGATTCTCCTGCTTCCCTCTCCAGCAAGCATAGTCTGAAGAAATCTTCAAGAAGGGACAAGTGATGTTTAGAGTATGTTTCTAAATGACCTGAGGCCGGCCGAGGAGATTCTAATTGGGAACGCTCTTCCGTGCGCAGTACTTACGGCATGTAGCAGGAAGGTCAGTTTCTCCTGAAAGAGAAGAACCACCCTTTGGATTGGACACACCACATCCTCATACCAGCTGTTCAGATAGGACTTGACCTCATTCCCCAGGCCCTTTTCCTAGATCAAGAGAGAATTGTCATTCGCTTTAATCATAAAAGCCTTTACTTTAGTGTACTTTTTCTAGTAGACTCTGTGTGTATTGAATATGAATTTGTGTGTAAGCTACCGGTTGACATCAGGTGTCTTCCTCAACTGCTCTCTACCTTATTTTTAATTACATTTTTGGAGGTGGGGTAGTGGTGGTAGTGGACATGTGTGTGCCATTTAGATCAAGGACAACTTGCAGAACTCAATTCTGGCCTTCAACTATGTGGGTGCCAGAGCTCAAACTCAGGTCACCAGGGTTGGTGGCAGGTAACATCTCTCCAACTTCTCCATCTTATTTTTTAAGGCAGAGTCTCTCACTGAACCTGGAGCCCACTGATTTGGCTCAGCTGATTGGCCAATCAGGTACAGGGATCTTCCTGTCTCTACTACTTCAGCACTGGGATTACAGGTGCATGTCACCACACCCAGATTTTTTTTTCTTTTTAATTTTCAAGACAGGGTTTCTCTCTGTAGCCCTGGAAGTAGCTCTGACTGTCCTGGAACTCATTCAGTAGACCAGGCTGGCTTCAAACTCAGAGATCTGCCTGCCTCTGCCTCCTGAGTGCTGGGATTAAAAACGCCCAGCTTTTCTTTTCTTAAACAAACACAATAAACTCAATAAATTGTGAGCCATGCATCTTGGTGCAGACCTGTAGTCTTAAGACTTGGAAGACTGAGACAGGAGTATCTCAAGTTCAAGACTTCCCTAGACTACAAAGTGAGTTTGGAAGACAGACTACAGAGCAAAACCCTGTCTCAAAAAAAGGCATCATGACACAGTTTTTCTGAAAGATCAGACTGAAGGAATAGGGTTCTATGCATTTCTTTACTGCACTGCACCCTCACTGGAGAGATCCTCTAAATAATCCCATTTCTCCACCTTGACTTTGTTGTGCCTGCAGCATACACAGCATGAGCTTACTGCTATTGAAGGAGTCAGAGGATGTAGTCAATATGTTCATACTCAGAATGTAAATAAGGAAGGGTACCAGGAACTAACTAAAGTACAGAAGGTCGCTAGTTATCAGGCATGCTCGCATGAGCACACCTGGCTCTCTAGACTGCGCTGCTCTCTGGGGATACTTGTCACACAGGTAGAGCTCCAGTCCGGGAGAGCAGGACCCCAGGCTCAAATCCCTGGCTCACACCTCTACTGTCCTTTCCCCTCCTCTTGCAGTAGCTTGTATGTACGTGCCACATAATGGGTAATACATTTATGAGTTTTAACTGATAGCTGCTGCAAGCCAAAAGCATAGTTTTTTCAAACAGGGTCTCACATAAATGTAGCAGAGACTGGCCTTAAACTCCTGATTCTCCTGCTTCTATCTCTCCAGTGCTGGGAGTATAAATGTGCACCAACACACTGGGCTTGAAAGCAAAGTTTTGACATGTTTGGACAAATTAGTCAATATAGACATGTCTAATTCATAAAAGAGTAATGAAAATGGAATGTTTCTAAAATCTGATATCTGCAGACTGTGGCATAGCATATCTCTGACGCCACAGGCTGCATGAACCATTCGTGCTAACCAAAATATAAATCCTATGTGCCTAGAAATCAGATAAAAGGCACCTTCTTCCCCACCACATGTCATTAACTGCCACTGAATTTTACATAGTTTTGTCTTTGTTTTTATGTTTTATTTCTGTGTGTGTACACACACACATAAGCCATCCATTCGTTGAGGTCAGAGAACAATCCACAAAAGTCAGTTCTCTCTTCCCACAATGTGAATCCTGGGTATAAAAATCCATGTTATCAAACTCAGATAGTCAGACTTGGTGGCACATTTACCTTTGAGCCATCTCACCAGCTGTGTTTTAAACTTATTTTATGTGTCTGGGTGTTTTGCCTGAATGTATGTCAGTGCACCACTTGCATGTCTGGTGCCCACAGAGATCAGAAGAGGCTGTCAGATCCCCTGGAACTGCACTTATAGATGGTTGTGAGCTGCCATGTGGGTGTTGGGACTTGAAACTCAGGTCCTCAGAAAGAACAGCCAGTGCTCTTAACCACTGAGTCATCTCTCTAGCTGCTTGTTTTGTTTTAGAGACAGAGCCCACCATGTATCCCTGGCTGGCTTGGAATTCACTATGTAACTAGGCTAGCCTCAAACTCTGCCTCTTAAGTACCGGGATGTGGGTTACTACAATTGGATTTCATGTAGAAGTTTTCCTTCAGCACCTCTGACAGCTGTACTCCCTGCTTGTATTCTACATCATTGATTACTGTGAAGGTTTTAGAATAGCAGTGTCTGGTGGCTACCAACTGACACAACAGACACACCCATCATGGTATGTTCATCACTTCAGTCTTATAAAGCTCCCCTCAGTCATCTTACCTCACAATTCATGTTATTTTTCAGCCCTTGAATATACTTGTCCAATTCAAGCCTGAAAGTATATTCTTAAGGAAGAGATATCGGATGACAAATCAATATCTTACCTCTCAGCAAGAAATACAAGATCTCAGCTGGGCATGGTGGCACACGCCTTTAATCCCAACACTCGGAGGCAGAGGCAGGTGCATCTCTATGAATTCAAGGCCAGCCTGGTCTACAGAGTGAGTTCCAGGACAGCCAGAGTTACAGCAGAGAAACCCTGTCTCAAAAAACAAAAAAACAAAACACAAAAACAAACAAACAAAAAAAAAAAACAGTGGAAGGGCAGAGGCAGGGTACTTGCCAGTTGCCCTAAGTTTTCCTTCCTGATACCCTCAAACACCAAAGAAAGGATATAGCTCCAGTCCTTTTTCAGACCCTCCTAAAAAGCAGACCACGTACTCGGAAGAGGAATGTTCAGATTCCACTGTTGCTATTTCAGGAAGCAGTTTTTCCTGTTGGAAAAGGCAGTAATAACAACCAACTCGGTAATCTGGAATCCTAGAAAAGAAAGAAAAAGGTAAAGTGGAATATCTGGGTACTCATGCTCCTCACTTTGTAGACGGCTCTGAACCCTGGTCATCTTGATCTGGTAACACTGAGGTCACCCACTCATGCAGAGCTCTCCAACCGTCTCATTGTACTCATCTCAGCGGAGGAACAGGACTGTACACTCAGGTGAGGTTTAATTAAACAGCCTCTACACCAGGCGTGGTGATGTACATAATCCCAGCACACTAGGAGGCAGAGGCAGGTAGATATCTTTGTGAGTTTGAGAACAACCTGGTGAGCTCTAGACCAGTCAGGGTTACATGGTGAGACCATCTTAGGTGAAAAACCCAGCGGCTGGAGAGATAGGTAGGCAGTTAAAATAGTACTAGCTAGCTGGACAATGATGGTGCATGCCTTTAATTTCAGCACTTAGGAGGCAGAGGCAGGCAGATCTCTGTGAGTTCGAGGCCAGCCTGGTCTATGGAGTGAGTTCCAAGACAGAAACCCTGTCTTGAACCATCCATCCCCCAAAAAAGAGCACTAGCTACTCTTCTAGAAGACCCAGGTTCAATTCCCAGCACATGGTAGCTCACAACCATCTCCAGTTCCAGGGGATCTGACACCCTCTTCTGGACTCTGCAGGTGCCAGGCACACACCTTGTACCTTGGACAATCATGCAGGCAAAATACCCCCACATATAAAACTTTAAAAATTGTTTAAAGAAAAATCTACACAAATTCAGCCATGTTCATAGAATACTCATGTTTACATAAAAATAAGCATGATCCCCTTCTTTAAACTTTCACATGTCATAAATGTTCCAAGCTGATGTGCCAAGCTTATCCAGTAGCTCTATCCTCCCCCTATCCTCCAGCCACAGGTGCACACTCCTAAAGGAGCCTGTACTTGAACAAATGCCATGTCTAAAGGAGTGTAATGGCAAGACAGTTGGAATTAGCCTGAGGGTGCCTGTGTAAGCCAGAGCTTCCAATTCAAGTTCTCTTGTGTTTATTTCCTCACTGCAAAATGAGATAACTGCCCTATCTCCCTTTGTCAAAAGAACTACATCAGCATTTGTGAAAGCACTTACCAAGCCATAGGCGTACGATTTCCACTTTGGTAATTATCTTTTACAAAGTGATTGTTAGGGATGGAGCAGAGTGCATTGCAAACATTAGGTAAGTGCTCTAAATGCAGGCTACATTGCTAGCCCTGAGTATAAAACAGTCTAAGTATAAAACACACTAAAGTACACCTAGGTGCCAGAATCTCACTCAGTCTAATTTCACAATGTTCATGTGTGAGATTCAGTGTTCTGGCTGGGAGAAGAGGTGCCAGGAAACAGAAAACAACCATGTTTTCTGCTGGTCTAGATCTTTTCGAGTTTCTCCACACTTCTCATGTTTAGCTCAGAAATAAAAAGCACAGGAGACAGCATTTTTTATACTTACCTCAGCTCTACAGATGCAACATTACCCAGCCCTTCAAAGAATGCTCCCTTGGAAAGACGCTTAGCAATGAAACTGCGCAGCTCCGGCTCCACTTCAGATGGCAGATTAGTATCCACCAAGGAGAGGCTTGACAAATGAAAGACACACGTTCCTTACCAGTAGTACACTCACACCCATAAGTCAGATATAATGGATCAAAGCCAGGACCTCAGTCTCTCTCTCAAAAGGGTCCCTATGGAGCCCAGGCTGGTCTTGAACTACTTACATAGCCTAGGTTAACCTCAAACTTGCCCCAGGCTCTCAAGTGCTGGGATCACAGCTGTTTACTGCCATACCAGTTTTATACTCTCTTAAGAATGCTGTCTATTTGACGACCCCTGTTGGTGGGTGTTATTGTTTGGATTTGGAATATCCCTCAAAGGCAGGCTTGGCACCCAAACTATAGTGCTATTGAAAATGTTAGAATCTTTAGGAGGCAGGGGGAAGTTAAGTCACTGGATCTGTGGAAGTATGACCTAAATAAGATATCAGAACCCTGAGTGGTTGGGCAGCTGTCTGGATGCCTGCCTGCCTGCCTCCCTCCCTTTTTCCCCTCATCTCCCTAGCTACTATGAGGTTAATAGGCTCTTCTGCCATATGCTCCTGTCATGAACTCCTGTGTTGCCACAGGCAGAAAGGTAATAGGGCCAACCAACCACAGACTGAAACTGAGCTAAATTAGTCTTTTCTCCTTAAAGATGATCATTTCAGCTGGAGTGTAGCTCAGTGTGGGGATTTGCCTAGCGTGTGCAAAGCCCTAGGTTCAATAAAAAGATAGGCAGACAGAGTGGCACATGCCTGCAACCCTGGCCCTTGGGAGGTAGAGGCGGGAGGATCAGAAGTTCAAGCTCATCCTCATATATATAGTAAGTTCAAAGCCAGCAATGCTATACAAGACCATAACTCAAGGGTTTAGAAACATGGCTTAGTGGTCAAGAACACTGGCTGATCCTGTAGAGGACAAAAGTTCAGTTCCCAGCACCCACTCTTTAGTTCACAACCATTTATAACTCCAGTTATAGGAGATCTGACACCCTCTTCTGATTCCCATGGGCACTGAATGAATACAATGCGCTAACATCCTGGCAAGCAAAACACTTATACACACAAAATAAAAATAAATCACCCAAGGCAGAGGCAGGTGGATTTCTGTGAGTTCGAGATCAGCCTAGTTTATGTAATGAGTTCCAGGCCATCCTGGCTACATAGTGAGACCTTGTCTCAAGAAAACCAAACAAGACAAGGGGCTAGAGAGATGGCTTAAGAGTTAAAAGCACCAGACCTGGGTTCAAGTCTCAGCACCACAAAGCAACTCAGAACTGTAACTCCAGTTGTAGGGGATCTGATGCCCTTTCTGGCCTCTTTGGGCATCAGGTACACAAATGGTATACAAACATACATGCAGGCAAAACACCCATACACATAAAAAAATAAATTAAAAAAAGGCAAACCAAACAAACACAAGTAAAGAGAACAGCACATGAGCTTACATGTTCACACAATCCAAGTTCAAAAGATACCATCTCCTGGCCACTTTTGCTTCATCTTTATATACATACGATCCCCAAATCCCAGATCTTTAAAACTTTTATTTTAGTCCTCCTGCATACCACTCTGTCTGGCTGTTATCTTTATTTTTAAATCTAAATCTTGAGAAATATTATCTTGAATGTTTTATTGGAGTTCCTGTCAAGAAACTCAAAAGAATTCTTTCTGGCCAATCAGGGGCATTATCAGTATTTTCATCTGCCTCTATCTTGAGTGAAAGAGCCATGGAGGGAATCAGGAGCGGACCCTAAGGGATAGGAGGAGCTGATGGGTCAACTTAGCAAAAGCTCAGTGGCGACAGGATACCCACAGACAGCTACAGATATGCACAGATCACGAAGCACAGAAGTGAATTATGCTCAACTGCTGTTACCTGAAATCATCGCCAGAGGGAGTTTCTGCATTTGTGCTATTTGGATGTCCATCTTCACTATCCCCTCGATGGTGTGTCAATCTACAAGATGCAATACAACAGTACAATCAGTTATGGACTATAAATCAGAGTACCCAGCCTTTGCAAGCTAGGTGAAAGTAAGGAACTGACTAAAATGCTATAAAGTCAAAATGCATGGGTCCTCCATTGCCTATTCTCATGACAGAAACCCCATAAAAGAGCACAGACAAGAACCCCCTTTCTCTTTATGATATTTAATAAGTGGAGAAAAAAAATCTAATATCCTGAAAGTTTGAAGAAATGCCTCTTTAAAAATAAATTGAGGGCTGGAAAGAGAGCTCAGTAGTTAAGAGCATTGGCTGCTCTTCCAGATGAGCCAGGTTCAAATCCCAGCACCCATATAGCAGCTCACAACTGTCACACAGACATACATGCAGGCAAATAACCAATGCACATACATTTTTTTATTAAGAAAAAAAATAATTAAAATAAAAATAAACAGGCTGCTGAGTTATTTCAGTGGTTGAGAGTGCTTACTGCACTTGGGGAGGATCCAAGTTTGGTTCCCAGCACCCACTTAGGGCACCTCACAACCACCTGTAACTCAAGATCCAGGTGTATCTGATGCCTCTGGCCTCGGTGGGCACCTGCATGCATGTACAACACTCATACACAGACACAGAGACACATAATTTAAAAATTTAAAACACATCTTAAAAAATAAATCCTAAGGCTAGGGCTCCCCTAAAGTCAGCCGCGGTGGGCAGGGGGTACTGAGGGGAGAAAAAGATAGCAAGAGCGGAGAAAACTAGAGGGCGAGGATTAAAGTATGTGGTAGAAGTGAAGACAATTGGAGACAGGAGCAGAGGGCAAGGAACAGTCACTGACGGAACGCGGCTTCAAGAGCTGCGCTGAACAGCTGTCAGGGGCTGCGATGACAGGGGCTGAAAGAGAGCAGAGGCTTGGGAGTGCCGGGCATAAAAACCCAGAAAGGCCCGGACTGAGGCCAGGAGGGCCCATCCGGCCAGAGACCTTGGCTGGGAGAGAAGGCGGCGTGTGGGGGCCGTGGGGGCCGCGGGGTGCAAGGCTGGCGGCGGGGCCGCGGGCGCAGCGGGCAGGGCGCGGGCACCTGCTTCCGCGGTAGCTGTACAGGCAGTAGCGGCTGATGGGCGGCGGCTCGAGTCTCCGCTCCTCCGCGGAGCCACCCTCTTCGCTGCTCTCCACCTCCTTTTCATCCCCATCCAGCGATTCCTGCAAAGACGGGAGCATCGCTGCAGCCTCCTCGCGGCCCTGTGTCCCCGTCAAACCGTTCCCCCGCGGCCGGGCGGGCCTCTGTGCGCCGGCTCGACCTCCTCCCCGCCCTCGCACACCTGAGTTCCGCTCGCTTTCGGAGTCGGGGCGGGAAAGTCTGGCCGGAGAGACTTTCTCTGGTGTCGGTAGAGGTTCTTCTCTGAGAACCTTTTAAGCTGACTTTTCTGACTTTAGCTGACTCTTCTCCAGTTGACGTATGAAGGAGATCGTATGTGCTGAAGAATGTACAGCTGCGCTCTTGCCTGCTTTCCGTGTGCAAAAAAGACATGCATGTAACAGTTTGGTCAAAGATACGAATTTAGCAGGCCCTGGTGGAACTCTCCTTTCGTCTTAGCAGTCTGGAGGCAGAAGCAGGTGGATCTCCGTGAGCTGGAGGCCAGTCTGGTCTGCAGAGTGAGTTTCAGGAAAGCCAGAGTTACAACAGAGCAACCCTGTCTCAAGAAACAAACAAATGAAATTAATGCCTGGCAGTGGTGGCACATGCCTTTAATCCCAGCACTGGGGAGCCAGAGGCAGGTGGATCTCTGTGCGTTCAAGACCAGCCTGGTTTACAGAGTGAGTTCTAGGACAGCCAGGACTACACAGAAAAACTCCAGTCTCGGAAAAGTAATAATAATAACAATGATGATAATGATGATGATGATAAATAACGGAGAATGAAAGAGTTTTAAATTCTTGAATTTAAGGAGCGCTTTCTAAACACAACAAAACGCTTAGAAACCATACATAGAAAACTTTTTTTTAGCCTGTTACATAAAAAACTAAGCGAGTAGATCGTTCATGTGGCTCAAAAGGAAAATATTGGACAAAATTTTAAGTTTATTTTGAGCCAAGAGACCATGGCCACAAACTCCAATTACCTAGAATTACATAGTTTTCCATGAAAGAGGTGGCACAAACATTTATACTTCCAAAAGAAAATAGGTAGTAGAATCATCAAGTAAGAGAGGCTGTTCCATAGGACAAAGATAGTCTGTGTAACTAGGCAATGAGATGTTTCACAATATTCAGATGTTATCATTCTTGGCTTTAAGGTTGGTAGGAGCCTGGGTCTGCCAAGCTTCTTCTTCATTCTAAGAGTTTTACTAGTAGTCACAAGAGACAGAGGTCGACAGTAAATGGCTACTAAAGGAACTAAAAGATAGGCCAAGATAACTTTGGCTTCTCTATCTGCAACATTTCATCTATTTGTGATTGTAGGGCAGCCTACAGTCAGCCAAGGTCAATCTTCAAGCTCTTGAATGTAGATTAAGCTTTTTAGAATTTTAGTTCACAACATAAATGACAATCTGGGAAAAATTCTTTGCCACATTTATATTAGATGAAGGGCTTTCATTTATGAGATGGAGGAGAGAGGGAGTAAAGGAGGGAGGGACAGAGAGAAGAATGGAAAGAGGAAAGGAGGCAGTTTGGCAGAAGAAAAACAAGGACTATATAGGTAAACTACTCAACATCAAATAAAAAAAATATGATGATATATATGGTGGTTTGAATGGTCCTCATAGTCTCATATAGTTGAATGCTTGGTCCCCAGTTGGTGGAAGTGTTTGGGAAGGATTAAGGGGTGTGGCTTTGTCAAAGGAAATATGTCACAGGGGCCAGGGTCTGAGATTTGAAAAGACTCATGCTATTCCCCGTGTGCTCTTTGCCTCCTGCTTGTGGTTCTGTGATGTCCTCAGCTGTTCCTGCTGAGAGCTTCCACCAGGCCTTCACCTCATCATCATGCACGCTAACTCTTTGAATTCAGAAGGCCAATTAAACCGTTTATTTTATAAGTTACCTTAGTCATGATGTTTTATCATAGGAATAGAAAAGTAACTAAGACAGGCACTATGTGAAAATGGAGGAAGACTGGAGTGGCGAATCTACAAGCCAAAGATGGTTGCCATCACCTGAAACTTTGGAGAGGCATTTAACACACCCTCATCTAAGCGTTTAAGAGAGTATGGCCACACTGACACCTTGATTTCAACTTCAAATCTCCAGAATGGAAAGAAAATGAATTTCTGTCTGTCTCAAGGAAAAATTATTAATCCACCAGACCTGGTGGCAGGTATCTATTCTTTAATACCAGCTACTCAGGAGAGACAGTGGGAGAATCACAAGTTCCAGGCCTAGTTGGGTTAAACATTTCAAGGTCAACCTGAAACTCAGAAAGTTCCTGTCTACAAATGAAATGTGCTGGGAATACAAGGAACCATAATGGTAAAGTGCTCGTCTGCCATGCTTAAGGACCCAGGTTCAGTCCTCGAGACTGAAGAAGAAATTGGTAATTCATAATCCATAGAAATAACTTCATGGAATGGAGTTCAATGCTTGGGTTGAGCATGTAACTCAATGGTAGAGCACTTGCCTGACACATGCAAGGTTTAGTAGTCAGCACTATTTAGAAAAAAAAAAGCCAGGCCAGGTGGTGCTGGCACAAGCCTAAAATCCCAGAAATTGGTAAGCAGAAGCAGGTGGATCTCTTTGAGTTGGAGGCCAGGATGGTCTACAGAGTGAGTTCCAGGACAGCTAGAGTTACAACAGAGGGACCCTGTCTCAAAGACACAAAAATCAAAAAAACAAAACCAAACAAAAGGCTGTGCTGAGGTGAAGTTTCCTTAGATCTTGATCTTATAGTTTCTACTTCCTCCAAAGTTAATTAGGTCAGCATCTTTTTCTCCTGTCTGCATCAATGAGATGATTTCATATACATGTAATGCATGTTTTTCTTGTCATACTCATGGGACAGACAAGGAATGTTTCCAGAGTTTCATCCATGCTGTGATGAAACATATTGGACAAAGTAGTACTTCATTCCTTTTTTTCTTCCTTTTCTTTTTTTGGTTTGTTTATTTTGAGACAGAGTCTCACAGATAGCCTAAGTTGGCCTTGAACTTGATCTGTTATTGGAAGATGACCTTGAACTCATCTTCCTGCTTCCACCTCCCAAATACTGAAGTTACAAATGTATCCTACCATGAGTAGCACTTACTATTATCATTCATGACCAGACAAAATTCCATTTTGATATGTTAATCTATTCTTTTTATTTTTTATATTCTGGTAGTGGGGATTGAACCCAGATCCTTGAGAAAGCCAGGCAAGCCTTCCCCACTGAGCTACAACCAGCCCTCATTTTACTTTTTGTTCTGAGACAGTGTC
Organism: Cricetomys ansorgei; assembly: GCA_026225945.1. Taxonomy (NCBI): domain Eukaryota; kingdom Metazoa; phylum Chordata; class Mammalia; order Rodentia; family Nesomyidae; genus Cricetomys; species Cricetomys ansorgei. Next base: position 2,855,641 of record JAMJFZ010001898.1, on the reverse strand, counting down.
TCACTTTTGTTTTTACAATCCTGTATAACATGTTCTATTCAGTGAGTGATTAGTATTCTAAATCTGTATGACCTCACATAATGTTTATCGTTTGAAAGGGGAAAATGAATGGCTTTAACGCACCCTGTCACTCATGGAAGATTGCAAAGTGTGGCCTGCCTGAGACAGTTTATTAGATGGATTTTAATAAGAGTGACTTGTAATAAATCTGTTAGAACTGAAGCAAGTCAACAGGCAGACTAGGGACTGTAGATGACTGCTCTTAGAGATAGAGTAAGACAGGTAAAGAAGGCAGAAGAAGGTGCGGTGATGAGAGTCCAGGATCTGGAAGCTATTCATTCATGAAAACTCAGAAACACAATGGACAGTGCTCAGGCCAAAGAGGTCCATAGTGGAAACAACTACAGAGAGATACACTTTTGTTTTGGTCTGTTAGGTCTTTTATAGCAATGTACCATAAATTGGGTCACTTATACAAACAAAAATAATGGTGCATGCCTTTAGTCCTAGCATTCAAAGGTGAATCTCTGAGTTCAAGGCCAGCTTGGTCTATGTAATGAGTTTAGGCCAGGGCTTCACAATGAGAACTTGTCTTAACAAACAAGCAAAACCTAAAACAAATAAAAATTTCAATGTATTTCTCCCAGTCTGGAAGATGGGAAGTTACAGATCAAGACTCTGTAGCTTTGGTGTCAGGAAAGCCCTCTTTCTTCTTGTTCTCAGAGTGATAGTGATTTTTATCAAAGAGTTGCAGTTGTGTGTATCATCTAGATCCAAACCCCTTCTCAGAATGTGGTTTCTAATATTTTCACCCATCCTGTGGATTTCTTCAAAGGATACTTAGAAAACCCATTTTTGTGTGCTGGGCATAGATGGCGGTGCATGCCTTTAATTCCAGTACTCAGGAGGCAGAACTCAGATACATTAGTATCTGTGAGTGCAAGGTCAGCCTGTTTTGCAGAGTGAGTTCCAGGACAGCCAGAGTTACAACACAGAGACACTGTCTCGAACACAACAACAGCAACAACATTGTGAAAGTAAAAAAAAAAAAAAATTAACCCTGACTGAAGTTTCAAGTGCCTCATTTTCAAAATGAAGACAGATACACATGTGACAGATTGCAATTGACCTTATTTCATGGGAGAGGAGGGAATGACCACTGTCTTGTTCATAAATTGATGATGCCAATATATTGATATATGGTTCCCCCCAAAAAACCCACCCCACAATAGTACAGGATAATCATGGTGGTATATGCCTATATGCCACTACGTCTCAGAAGATGAAGATAAAAGGAGTAGGAATTCAAGGTCATCATCTGCATAGTTCATTTGAGGCCAGCCTTGCCTACCTGGGATCCTGTTTCAAAAAACCAAACCCAATCCAAGCCTTAAAAGTAATACATATGTCACATTGCTAACTATTGCTGTGTGCCAAACTCTTAAGGGCAATCTCATCAGCTAAGTGGTTTGTATCATTATGTATGATTATAATTAGGCAAGTGTACTGTTGGCATATAAACACAAATAGACCGGTGTAGTGATGTACAACTTTACTTCCAGGGATTGGGAGGCTAAGGCAGGTAGATCTCTGAAGTCAAAGCTAATCTGGTCTATAAGCGAGTTGCAGGAAAGCCAAGGCAACGTAGAGAAATTGTCTTTAAAAACAAAACAAAACGAGTGTAAACAGAAGTGCTGGACTCTAAACCACTTTTTACTTTTACTTTGTTGTTACAATAGGGCTTCATATCATAATTCTGGCTTGGAATTTATTACTGTAGCTCAGGCTAGCCCAGCACTAGGGGCAACATTCCTGCCTTAGCCTACCAAAGTCTGGCATCACAGGCATGAGCCATCACATCAGATTAGAATCTTTTATTATTATTTTTAATCAACAGTTTCATGTAGCTCAGGCGGGTGTCCAACTCACTATGTATCTGAAGCAGGGCATTAACTCTGGATCCTCTAGCCTCAGCCTTCTGGAATTCCTGGATTACAGACATGCCCCACCATCCTTCTCTGTTTTATAATCCTTCTGTCTTTTGCCACCAACACTTTTTCTGTTTTGTTACTTCCAGGTTCAAAGCCTCAGACACTGCATTTTAAAAATTTATAATTAACTAATTAATTGCTTATTAATTATAATTAACTAATTATCTACTTAGCCTTGGCGATCCAGGAACTCGCCTCGAACTCACTCACAGGGATCTGCTTGCCTCTGTCTCCTGAGTGCTGGGATGAAAGGCATGCACCACCATGCTAGGCTCAGAGCTTTTTTTTTATTTTTTTATTTTTTTAACCCAAAGACAAGATCAGGTTTTGTAACCCAGACTGGCCTCCAACTCTTGGACTCAGAGGGTCTTCTATATTGGCCTCCTGAGTGCTGGGACAACAGACACAAGGGCCCAAGTTAATAAGCTGTCGTCACTTCACTTGCTCCCACTGAACCTTCTTGAATCTTTCTAGACATTCCTATGATCGCCAAAGCCAGTTTTGGATTGCCTTCCTCTGAGTTCTGCAGCACTTCACATTCTCTTCACCGGTACTGCAGAACTGACCTAGACTGCCTCCTTGACTGTCACTAAAACGAAGACTTTTTTGACCACATAAGCCCCACTACCGAAAGAATCAGTCTAGCAACTGAAGCAAAAATTACGAACTGGCTAGGTCATAACCAGCGCACACCTTTGATTCCAGCACTCAAGACAGACGTAGAAGCAGGTGCATCTCTGGGAGTTGGATGCCAGCCTGGTCTACAGAGCTAATTCCTTGACAGGCTGGGTTAAGTAGAAAGACCCTGTCTCAAAAAATAAGTAAGCACTGGCAGCTCTTCCAGAGTACCCGGGTTCCATTCCCAGCACCCACATAGTCAGTCACAGCCATCTGTGACTCCAGTTCCAGGGGATCTATTCCCCCTCACCCCCACCCCGCCCCACACACACCCAGACACAGGCAAAATACCAATACATTAAAATATAAAATAAATTGAAACAACAAAACAAATTGGTCATGTCCCAATTATCATTTATTTGTAACCTATCTTTAATCACACTGGTAACCTTTTCCTTCTTCACTTTGCGTACGTGTGGGCAGACCTACTCGCCCAGACAAACACTAAGGAAGCAGCCTGCACAGCCCGAGAGCCTGCACCACTTAAGCCTCTAAGATGGCGGCAGCGCATCTCCACCCACTCAGCGCAGAGGCCCGCATCACGTGACCCTCTCCAGCTCTCGCCGCAGTGGCTGACGGGAGGTGGAAAGAGAACGAGGGTGTCGGCCATTTTGTGTCTGTTTCCTCCGGGACGCGGTGGTGGCGGTTGGTCCGGAGAAGTGGGCGACTTTCTTCTGTTTTTTGTTTTTTTTTCCCGGCTCTTTTCGCCTCCTTTCTTCCTCGTCTGTAGAGCGTAGCTATGGGTCGCAAGAAGAAGAAGCAGCTGAAGCCGTGGTGCTGGTATCCTTTGTGGGCTGGATGTGGAGTCCGAGCGTGGGTGTCGCTTGTTGAGGCCTCTGTCTGAGAGGCCTGGCTTGGGCCTGTGGCGGGGCGCGGCCGGGACCGCGTGCTTCGGTGGCTGGGTTAGAATTTGGGATGGTTTCTTGTAAAATTAGGGTCCTTAGGGCGGGAGGGGTCCGGCGTTTGGTGAGGCTGGATTCGGTGACTCAGGAAGAGCTTGTTTGATGCGAGCGTTGGGCCTGGAGCCCTCCCCCCATGTGCAGTCATTCCCTAGGGCTTCTCTGTTTCGGTGAAGAACCCACAAAGGGATTTGAAAATGATTGGGGTGATGTGCGAATTGACGCCTTGGAGAATCACATTGTGAATGTCCGGAGCTCCCCCTCCCCCACCACGGCGGAGTGTTGGCTGGCTTCCGCGTCTCTTTCTGGCGCCTTAATCTACAGGAAGTGTTCGCTTAAACTGGGTGGAGTTTCTAATATCTGTTACCCAATTTTGTAGGACTGAAAAAAAAAAAACTGTCGGAAAGGAAAGCTATTTTTCTCGTGTTTTTCAGGAAGCGTTAATGTGCCTTACATCTATTACAAAAGTAAAGGATTTGTCTCAAGATCTGTTAAGATAGTTAGCAAATAGCTAAAAATTGGTCACTAATTTTGCAACATGTATATATAAAATATCCTGTGGGACCAGACTAATACTGTAGATTATGGATTGTTAGTTAAATGTGCCTTTTGCTGTGAAGTTGGTTGTAGAGTATAAAAATTGATGAATTCTTAATTTCGGTTCCGCTGTTTAGTGAACTGGCTTGAAGTTGCTTCTCCCAACCCCCCGTTTTTGTTGAGGTTGTTATTTTCTGAGACAGGGTTTCTCTGTAGCCCTGAATGTCGCTGGAACTCATTCTTTAGACCAGGCTGGCTTCGAACTAAAGAGATCCACCTGCCTTTGCCTCCCGAGTGCTGGGACTTAAGGCATGCGCCACCGTTGCCTAGTTTGGAATTGCTTTTTAATTTTCATTTATTTTTTGAGACAGTCTCTCTTACTTGGCACTCACAGAATAGATCTTTCTCTGGAGTGTTGAAACCAAAGGCGTGGGATATGCCAGGCCAAAAGATTTTTATTTTTGAGATAATGTCTCAGTCTGCATCCCAGGCTCGCCTGATTGGATAAATTCCTGCCCCAGACTGCCTGTAGAGTGTAGTACCTGTTCTGGCTTCTGTAGTTTTGGTTAAACTTTGTGATGTACATGGAACTCTTAGCATGTACATTGTAAATGATGAAATACTGAGTAGTTTAAAAAGTCAAAAAAATTTTTTTTGATTTTTTTTTTTTTTTTTTTTGAGGAAGGGTTTCATCTTACCCTAGATCACAAAACTTCAACTCCTGAACCCTTGATCGTCCTGCCTCCACTTAACTAGTGCTGGGATTAAGTAGGGGTGTCCTACTACACCAAGCTTCTAAAGTGTTGGGATTCTCTTGCATGCCAGACAAATACCCTATTGATTGAGCTATATCCCAAACCAGGAGGTACTTGGGATGTGTAATCTCCAAATACAAATGCCAAAACAAATGTGTGTGTGTGTGTGTAGTCCCCTCTTTTTGTTTTTTTAATGTACGATTGTTAAACCAACACATGCAGACTTCTTGTGGCCTGGTGCTCTTGGAGGCCAGAAGAACATTAGGTCCCCTAGAAATGTAATTGCAGTTGGGAGCTGTCTTGTGGGTGTTGGGACTAGATCCTGGATACTGTGAAAGAACTACAGTGCTCTTAACTGCTGAGCCATCTCTCTAGCCCTCCATGGTTTCCTATTTTAAAGTTAACCCATTTTATAGATATATGAAAGGTTTTTTTTGTTTATTTTGAGGTAAGATCTCCCTATGTAGCACTTGGCTGGTCTGGAAACTCACTATTGTAGTCCAAGCAGGCCTCAAACTTCGGTTTGTCTGCCTTTTGAGTGCTGGTAGTAAAGGCATGTACCACCATTTCTGGCTTTCTGTTGTTTTGTTTTGAAATTTATGAGACGGAATACCCATTCCTGGGCTCACATATCTCTCGGCTCAGCTTCAAAGTAGGTGGGATCCACACAACTGTGACAGGCTTGACATGTTTTTGTTAACAGCAGGGTCATTTTTGTGCAGCTTTTTGTACCTTAATGTTTACCAGGTATTGTAACAGAGATTTTGATGATGAGAAGATACTTATACAGCACCAAAAAGCAAAGCATTTTAAATGCCATATATGCCATAAGAAATTGTACACAGGACCTGGTTTAGCTATTCATTGCATGCAGGTAAGGATTTCTCTTTTGTGTTCAGTTTTTGTCCCCTTGATTTGAAACCATGTGAAGAAAAATTTCAAATTTGTCTTGGAAACGATCACACTAGGTAGATAGCAAATTGAAATCTGTTTTGGTTTTTTTCCTTTCTTTTTAGACAGGGTCTTAGCCTATATCCCTGGGTAGCCTACAACTTAATATGTTGACCAGGTTACCCTCAAATTCACAAAGATTCTCTTCGCTGTGCCTGACAGTGCTCAGCCTAGTTCAGCTACTTGGGTAATAAGTATACTAAAATGCACCATTACATCCTTCTTGGAAGAATTGTGTTATTTAATAATGTTCAGATTTCTTCAGGGTTTTTTGTTTGTTTTGGTTTTTCGAGATAGGGTTTCTCTGTTGTAGCTCTGGCTGTCCTCACACTGTAAACCAGGCTGGCCTGGAACTCAAGAGATTTCACCTGCCTCTGCTTCCTGAGTGCTGGTATTAAAGGTGTGCACCACTACTCTGCTTGAGTTTTTCTTTTTTTTTAATGTATGAATTTGTGCACTCCAATTTAGATATTTGGAAAGGCTGGGAGATGTTCTCTGAGGCAGGATTTCAGGCAGCTATGTGCTCTGATTTGGGTGCCAGGAATTGAACTCTGGATCCTCTCAGCAAGCACTGCTAACCTCTTGTTCTCTAGCTTCTCTTTGAGTTTTTTCACAATGAAATAATGAAAGCTTTGGAATTTGTATTTTTTGCATCCTAATGTTATAAATATATATAAAGACGGGTGTGTTTAATTATTTTATTTTGTTAGCTTGGGTTTTTTTTTTTTTTTTCCTTTTTTTCCCCCGCAGACAGGGTTTCTTGTAACTGGTTGTCCTCTTACTCACAGAGATCCTTCTGTCTCTGCCTCCCAAGTGCTGGTATTAAAAATATGAACCACCACAACCTGGCTAATGTATTTTAAAAGATAATTGTATTTGTCTGGTATGTGCCCATCAGTACACAGTTGCCCTTGGATGCCAGAAGAGGGTGTCATCCTCTAGACCTGGAGTTACAAATGGTGGTGAGCCATCAGATATGGGTGCTGCAAACCAAAGTGTGGTCCTGTACAAGAACAGTATATGTTCTTAACCACTGAGCCATCTCCAGCCCCATTTATTTATTGCTTGTACATGTTCACTTGGAGTTTGTGAAATGACTAGGAGTCTGACTCTGGCTATTCTGGAACTTGCTTTGTAGACCAGGCTGCCCTCGAACTCACAGAAGTCCACCTCACTTTGGCTCCCCTAATACTGAGATTAAAGTCTTGTGCCACCACTACCACCCAGCTAGGAGTTTAACTTTTTGTTTGTTTTTTTCCAGATAGGGTTTCTCTGTAACTCTGGCTGTCCTGAAACTCACTCTGTAGGCCAGGATGGCCTCAGATTCAAAAGAGATCCACCTGCCTCTGGAGTGCTGGTATTAAAGGCGTGTACCACCACCACTTGGCCAGGAGTCTGACTCTTAATCCTGTGGTACTATACTGGCAGTGTAATCCTGAGGCTTTCGCATCATAGGTTTTTTCCCAGTATGCTCTACCACTACTGAGCAACAGCTTTGGCCCGTTTTACATACTTTTTAAAAGGGGGAGGGGTCATCCTATCTGGAGAGTTTAACATAGACTGTGGAGTGCAGTGAGACCAGTGAGTCTCCTTACGGAGACTTGGAGGGAGATAATGATGTTAAAACAAAATTTGCTAGTAAATTAAATGTGAAGTTTGTGGGAAAGAAAGGTGGGGAATTAAGGATTTTAAGGTATTCTGAGAAAGAAAAATGGCTTTAGAGAGTCTGATACAACTCTGGGTAAAAAAGTACTTGCACTCATGCATGAAAATTAGAGATCTGAATTTGATCCCTGGGATTCACATGGTAAGAGAGAATCAAATCGTACAAGTTGTACTGTGGCCCCCACATGTGTGACCTGACACAGCACAGTCTCCCCCCACCCCTGCAAGATAAATAATAAAATAAGATGAAATTTTTCCTTAAAAAGCATTAGAAGTTTCAGACTGGTGGTGGTGCCCTCTTTTAATCCTAGTACTTTAATCCCAGGCAGAGGCAGGCAGATCTCTGAGTTGGAGGGTGGCCTGGTCTACAGTCTACAGGACAGCCAGAGTTAAAACAGAGAAAGCCTGTCTTGAAAAACCTAAATAAACAAATGCCCTAGTGTATAATTGCTATATAGATGAGGTAAATTGAAGCCTAAAGATCAGATGACTGGTGTTTTGAAGCTAATAGGTGGCAAAAGTAAGAATTGAATACAGAAAGTAGATCCATTAATTATTTACTAAGTGATGTTTTAATTAGTTCAGAAAAGGCTTTCATGATATACTTTGATATAATATTTTTGTTACTTTTTAAGGTACATAAAGAAACCATAGATGCTGTACCAAATGCAATACCTGGGAGAACAGACATAGAATTGGAAATATACGGCATGGAAGGTATTCCAGAAAAAGATATGGATGAAAGACGCCGACTTCTTGAACAGAAAACACAAGGTAAGTTTCTAATGTGTTAAAGTATAGCTTCACATTGAGAGAGTTGCTATTTTCAAACATAAATTGAATTTTCTTTTTATTGTGGATTGGGTAATATGTTCTATGCCACATGTGTGGAAGGAGGAGGCTTTAACACAGGCTGCCTGGTGTGGACTCCTATACCTGCTGGGCCATCATCTGAGAAGGCGTGGTGACAGCTATGCCACTGTACTCAGCTCCCAGTTCTAGTATTTGAGTGCTTTGCCTGCACATACATCTGTTTCACTTTGTTTTTTAATGTCATTTATGGGATTTCAGCACTGTGCAGACGGTAAAAAAGATGGTATCTAGCTCCTACACATTTTTATTTTGAATTTTGTAGTTATTTTGTGTGTATGAATTTTAAGTTATTTAATGTATGTCAACGAATGTTTTGTTTGCATGTATGTCTATCACTTGGGTGCTCAAATGCCTAGGAGGCCAGAAAAGGATATAACTGTAGTTACATCTTGTGACTGGAGTTAATCCTGTAACTGGAGCTAACTCACAGAGATTCCCTCCTGCTTCTGTCTCAAGACTGCTGGGATAAAAGTCATGGGCAATGTTACTTTAAGTTGCTTAGGTTATTTTTTTCTCTTTTATGTGTGAAAATGAATTAAAACCTTTGCTTTGCAGAGAGTCAGAAAAAGAAGCAACAAGATGATTCTGATGAATATGATGATGATGAATCTGCAGCCTCAACTTCCTTTCAGCCACAGCCTGTTCAACCTCAGCAAGGTTATATCCCACCAATGGCCCAGCCAGGACTGCCACCAGTTCCAGGAGCACCAGGAATGCCTCCAGGTAACATGAGATATATTTAAAACTCATCCTGAGGACTTCATTGTTATGATGCAAGTATTAACTTCCTCCTGTTTAATTTCTAATACTAAGTTTTGTTTTGGAAACATTTTGTAGGCATACCTCCATTGATGCCAGGTGTTCCTCCCCTGATGCCAGGCATGCCTCCAGTTATGCCAGGCATGCCACCTGGGTAAGCAAACTTTCTATTGGTTTGTGGGCTTGGGCCTTTTTCAACTTGGGTGCTGTTAATTAAATGTTACTTTCATCTTTTGCTTCTCAAAGATATGGGCTATATAAATCTTGAACATTTCTAATAAGGGGTCAGTAAGTATGAGCCAAATATATTTGCCTCTGAGGAAAATAGATTTTTGGGTTTTAGGATAGATGTGGAAAATGCCTGCTTCATTTGCATTTGCTCTTATTAAAGTATTGGTTATCGATTTGAATATTTTAGTTTTAGAACTATTGAGGTGTTGGGTAGTTGTAATGATTTACCAAAGCATCAGAAACTAAAATGAAGAAGTGCGCATTGCCCATCACTTTTATTTAAATAGAGTTGGATGTGAAAGGTTTACAATACACTTTCCCGCTGTATTCTGAAAATCACAGTTAGATTTTGATTTTGTCATACATTTTCACAGATTGCATCATCAGAGAAAATACACCCAGTCATTTTGCGGTGAAAACATGTAAGCATCTCATTCATGATGTAATTCAGGAGGTATAATATAATCATAATGTCATTTGTGTGTGTGTTTAATGATATCTATTCATTGACTTAAGAAACTTTCTAATATTCCTCACTAAAACTTTAAAATTGGCACATCTCTTTAATGTAGAAAATTAAAACATTTCTGAGCAAATAGACACAAAATAATTTTCTTCGTAGGTGTGGTTGCCCATGCTTTTAACCTCAGTGCTCAGGAGGCAGAGGCAGGCAGATCTCTTTGAGTATGAGGCCAGGAGGTTCTACAGAGTGAATTTCAGGCTAGCTTGGGCTGCATAGATTCTGTCTCAAGGAATTTTTTTTTCCTAAATGCAGATGCTCTCTCAAGCTATTACTAGGTAGTAAGACCTAATAATAGGTAATACTTATAAACCCATAATCTACCATCATGCTTTATTATTATAGAAGGTAATCAGATTTTCATCTAATTAGGATTTATATAGAAGCTAAATTGCTGATTAAAACGTCTTAAATTGTAGAAGTAGGAGAATATTATCTTGGGGGTAGAGTACATGTGTAATATGCACTAGGAACTGGATTTTATCCCCAGAACCAAAAACCAAAACAAACCACAAATCAAGTTCATATTCTTGTAATGTTTTGATGTAGTTTGGACACTGACTGATCTTTGAAGGTGAGCTTTTTTTTAAAAGGGGAAACTATAAGTATTGGTTATGTTTTTAAAGTCATGGTTTAGTATTATGAAGTATATTTTTATGTAGTCTGAGTTTATATTTGCTAATATTCATGCATGTTCCTCCAGAGAGAAATTTTTATTCCACAAAAGATAAGTCAAATAGAAATGTTTCTATTTATGTTCTTTGTGCATATTTTCTAAATGAAACAAAAGCATTCTGTTTATATCTTTGTTAGGTAGGACTTTCTGTATATAATCTCAAGAATTCTATTGGTTCTGAGTGACTTTGTTTTGGCAGCAGTTTTTTTTTTTTTTAAATCCATTTTACTGGTAAACTGAAGAGTTTGCTGCTTCTTAGAATGTTATGATAAGATGATTGCAGTGTATGGTAGATACTTGTAGGTTGATTGATTTCTGCACTTGAGATATTTAAGGTTTTTTTTAGTGTTTCAAACACTAAAAGACACTAAATTGCTAGATTATTTTCTTGTGATTTATACTTTTTGTTAATATTTTTTGTTTTTATGTTTTCTTAAATTTTGCTTTTTAATAGAATGATGCCAATGGGTGGAATGATGCCACCTGGACCTGGAATACCACCTCTGATGCCTGGTATGCCACCAGGTATGAAATGTTAAACAATTTCCTCTATATTGTGTTTGGTAGCATTTATTCTTAATTTCCTAATTATCTTACATGTTGAAAGAAATTTGCTGTATGGGCTGGGTGCATACAGCTTTAATCGTGGCAGAGACAGGTGGCTTTCTTGAGTTCCAGACTAGCCTGTACATAGTTACTCCAGGTCAGCCAGGGCTATGTGAGATCCTGCCTCAAAAAACAAAGTTGGTTAAAACAGTGATAGCAGTAAGTTTGTAGGTGGGATCTAGTGATAATTGTTCACATTTAAGATTCTAAAGTGACAAAATGAAAAGATAGCTTAAGACTGTTTCAAAGAACAAATGGTCATGTCATTCATGATCATACAGAATTGTTTGTTTGAACTAAATGTGTTTTATTGACCTGGATTTTTGTAACAGGTATGCCCCCTCCTGTTCCACGTCCTGGAATTCCTCCAATGACTCAAGCACAGGCTGTTTCAGCTCCAGGTATTCTTAATAGACCACCTGCACCAACAGCAGCAGTACCTGCTCCACAGCCTCCAGTTACTAAGCCTCTTTTCCCTAGTGCTGGACAGGTAAGGTGAAATTCTTGAAAAGGAGTGCATTTATGTTTAAAGGTAAAATGGACTTACTTACAGATACCTTTGAAATTATCACAGATCAACTTCTTAAAAATAAATTTTTTTTATATAATGTAGCATATCATTTGCTCTATTTATACCTTGATTTCTTCTGTTTACTTCAGATAGAAAGGAATCATGTGGTTTTTTGCTTTCCATAGTTGTGAATTCTTTATTCTTAGCTAGAAATGAAAGTTGAATTTCAGGGGACCTTAGTAAATGATGTTTCCTGGTCCTCATTTGCCTTGTTGAAGGGAGTGGAATTAGATCAGAGCCAATGATAAAATCTCTCAGATTTCAGCAAAACATTTGGTTGGTGTTTCTTCTCATTTAGAACCATGATAAATTGCTGTGCTACACTTGAGCTGGAAGGGCATCATTTAATGGCTGTAAATGTAGTCGTACTTCTTTAGTAGCCTTGCTTGCATTAAAACTTTTCCAGATGAGTGGAAGATGCATCTACATAGTATGCTAGATACCTACCTAATGGTTAAAATTTTTGCACATTTCTTTTAGAATTAAGTAGCTATCTTTATAAGGAGCAAAATCTTTCCTTGTTTCGTTTTTGTTAAAAATATTATTCCTTAGATGATTTCTCAATTTTCTGTTTCTAGGTGATAAAATTTAAGTGCGTTTGAAGCATACGAAGTTAAATTTTTATGGTGGATAGACATTTTAGAGATGTTAAACCTATCAGAATCTGGGCTTACTTCAATTGTGTAGAGCGTCTGCATAGAGAACTATCAGTGCGCCATTATTTTCAGTTGTTATTCTTGAAATACTGAAATGCAAAACATTAAGTTTAGTAAAGAAATTATGTTTAACTAGTTGTATTGGTGTAGAGATAACTTTTTGAGGCATCTACATTTACTGTATATCAAAAATGCGTTAACTCTGCCTCTTTAAATAAAAGACATTTGATTGCATTACAGTCTGCATTTACAAAAAAATGCAATCTATACTAAAAAGCGCCACATGGCATAATTTCGCCCATTTGTTCGGAGACGGTTCATTGTTTCCTTTCTTTTATGCTACAGATGGGGACACCTGTAACAAGCTCAAGTACAGCTTCATCCAATTCAGAAAGTCTGTCTGCATCTTCTAAAGCTCTGTTTCCTAGCACAGCACAAGTACGCAGGAAGTTGCAGTTTAAAATTATTAAAAATGGCTTTACAACTTAACCCTTTGGACCCTTTATAAAAGCTAAATCTTACAAATATATTTAGTTTTTTAGAAGTAAAACCAATATTAAACTCAGATGGTGTTTGAAAATTCGATTTCATACTGATGATTACAACAAAATACTCTATAAACTTCTGTGGTTCTAAAGGGTTAAAAGCATGTGAGCAATAAATGAACTAAAGTGGCCAATGGTTAGCCTGATGCATGGTTAAGCTATTTTTGATTTATGCTGTTTAATGCATCACATCTTTAAGGAAATAAGCACTCTGCATTTGGTTCTAAAGTTGACCTACTTGACATTTTAAACACTTGTATTATGAAAGTATTGTGTGTTACTGATAACTTTTTTAAGAGCCTGCGTCATTAACCCTTTTATCTATACTATAACCTAGCCAATTACTAATTTTGAGAGTAGTTGCTATCTATAGAATACTTGTATAGGTGGTAACATTAATGAGTCACCACTGATTACTATTTAAAGCTTACTGATAGGTTTATTATCCAAATCCTTATATTCTGTAGTTTTTGTTTTTTGAGCTGCTTGATAGATGAATTACTTTAATGAATTAAGAATAGTAAAAGCAGTTACATTAGATACTGTTATGAGTCTATATCAAACAAACTGGAATGGGTACAAAGCATTGTAACTTAAGTTTTTGGAGAGAAGATATAAGACATCTGAGAAGTATAGTCATTTTAACCCAGTATCTTTTGATATTTTTATTGATTGAATTTTGTTGAACATTTATCATAATTGACTTGGTTTTGATTTCATTTGAAATTTGCTCTATTTCATGTTGGTGTCTTTTTTTAAAGTTATACTGTTATACTCAACTTCAGTTTTCGATATTTCGTTGATGAAGGCTTATTATTTTATAGGCTCAGGCAGCTGTCCAAGGACCTGTTGGTACAGATTTCAAGCCCTTAAATAGTACTCCTGCAACAACTACAGAACCCCCAAAGCCTACATTCCCTGCTTATACACAGTCTACAGCTTCAACCACTAGTACAACAAACAGTACTGCAGCAAAACCAGCAGCTTCAATAACAAGTAAGCCTGCTACACTTACAACCACCAGTGCAACCAGTAAGTTGATCCATCCAGATGAGGATATATCACTGGTAAGTTTGTTTATAGTATTGTTTGATCAAAAATCATAGCATCCTGCCCATTTGAGAGTTTTTAGATTGTATTGATATGGTCCTATCTGATTTTAAAACTTCGCAAATGGATTTCATTTCTTTATTTCCATAAATCATAAAATAGTAATCAAAATGGGAACAATAGTGCATGTGTTTTTGTCTCAGGAACTCCCACTCTCATTTCTGAAAGAAAAGACAAAAGTTCAATTCTTGCTCTTAAAAAAATATTTAGACATAAATTTGCATTTACTCATTGACAAAATAGTTGAATGTCAGTGTCTAAGATTCTTTGAAGCCTGTACAAATAAATTTTCATTTGATAATACTTAGATTTGTAAATCTTGAGAACTTGGGCAGCCATGCTTCTAATGTAAAAATAGATACGGTCTTAAGGCATGGAAATTTTAAGTAGTAAGTATCACTTATTTGTGGGAGCAAAATTAAGTTATTGAGTAATTGTACATATAAAATTATTAAGATTTTGGATATTTTGGATATCTTTCTGCTTGAAGAATTTTCCTGTGTTTTTATATTAGAAATGGTATTTTATTTTATTCTCAGGAAGAAAGAAGGGCACAGTTACCCAAATATCAGCGTAATCTTCCTCGACCAGGACAGACTCCAATTGGTAACCCACCAGTTGGACCAATTGGGGGTATGATGCCACCACAGCCAGGCATCCCACAGCAGCAAGGAATGAGACCTCCGATGCCACCTCATGGTATGCTCTCCCCTCTTTCCCGTTCTTTTCTCATCTTTTTGTAAATTCTAATTACATATAAAATGTTAACTATCTGCAAAATGTATTGGCTTAAAAGTACAATACATAAACCAACTTTATGTTTTTTGGTGTTTTCTAGGTCAGTATGGTGGTCATCATCAAGGCATGCCAGGTTACCTTCCTGGAGCAATGCCACCATATGGACAGGGACCACCCATGGTGCCGCCTTACCAAGGTGGGCCTCCTCGACCTCCAATGGGAATGAGACCTCCTGTAATGTCGCAAGGTGGCCGTTACTGATCTTACTTCATCAAGTCTAATAGGTTTGGAGATTAAACCTTTTCTCAACTTGTGCTGTTTATATAGACAAGCCTCCGTCTATAAGGCTTCATTGTGACTTTAACAAACATTATCTTCCCACATACCAGGAACTATTGGACATTTATTTGACATGGGAGAAATTATTTGGAATAATAAAACAGGAACTTTTCCTGAAGTTGCAATTTATACTGTATGGCTTCTTTTTCATGTTTCATCTAGGTTTTTAGAAGTGAAGTATAGTAAATTTGGTTCGTTAAATTGTGAAGGCGCTGGAATTACATGAACATACCACCTTAAATAAAGGCAAGTTCTGTAAGCTTACATTGCTATTTGTAAAGTTATGCCTTCACAGCATTTCCAATGCTGTTGGACTTCGTGTCCCCAACCTAGCTTGGTGAGGGCTGTAACTGTTTCCAAGTATTTGTACATTGGAAGTCTGAATGTGTAACAATATTTAATGTATTTAGAGAGTTCCTCGTGTTGCAGGGTTTAAGAAATCTGGCCCACTGAGGTCATGTGACTTTTCTGTACTGTTAAACTTCGTTGTAATAAAATGAAAGAAAAATTTATGCCTTTTTATTCATAACTCAGCTGTGGACCACTGCCTGAAAGGTTTGTACAGATGCATGCCACAGTAGATGTCCACATAATAAAATTCAATTACCAATACAGTTTTGATACATGATTGGATTCTTTAAGTTGTAGATTGTTTCTTAGCTGCATGTTGCATAAATATAATACAATATATAAAGAACCGTTTCCTGTTAAAATTTCATTGAAACTATTAAGGTACATGAGTCATTACATAATGGGTATGAAATCTTTATGTGTCTTTTTTTTTTCACATCCTTTGGTAACATGTTACAGGAATTTAAAATGCAAACTTCAGAACTTTTTGCTAAGATTGTTTAGAGCCTAGTGCCAGACCCATTCATTTTCTTTTGACTTACTTTTAAGACTGGTTGATACTTTGTGGACCTCAGAAGCGTTCCAAGTACAGTCTTCTAGAAGCTTAGGTGCATGTAGTAATAGCTTCTTGTATTAATAACTACTAAATGTGTCTCTTACAGTATTTTGATGGCTAACAGATAGGTTTCCTTGTTACTAAAGCCAGACAGCTTGACTGTTAATCTTGATCCTTGGAAATTTGAATGTTGCTGTGTTCCTACAGTTAACTTTACTGTAAGGTGACTGCTATTGGGGATTTTGTGTTGGAAGTCTCACAATAGAAGTTATTAATAACTTTTCAATATTTTTTTTGGCTCAGGTATGTTTATGATCAATTACATACATACAAAGTAATTATAAATAATTTCATATATACAAAGTAATTACCAATATAACAAAAACAAATTGATTTATTCTGAATATGAAGTTAAAACTTCTGAGAGAATGGTAACAGTCTCTAATAATTTCTGTGAAGGAATAGGTTAAATTTATAACAAAAATGGTTATAATTTTGTAGGACTATATATTGAAAATACTTGGCTTGTTACAGATCAAAGTAAACGAGTAAAAGTCATTCTATGGAGTGAAGTGTAGCAAATAATTTAAAGCTGAATGCCATTTTCAGTCCTGTATTTTCCTGAAGTGATTTTATGCCGCCTATGCTATTATTGAGGTGCAGAAAGTTCCAGTTTATAATAAAAATATATATTACAAAAAAAAGCTTTATCAGAAATTCTGCCAGCAGCTAAGTTAACATCCCTTCTTCCCCTGATTACCTATCTCAAGTTTCAGGACCTCTATATATTTCTTAGATCTGGCAACACATTTCATACTGTCAAATCTGCCAAATTAAGGTTTAAAAAAAGGTAACAAGGATAAATTTAGACTGATTAAATTAATGCTTCTAAAACAAAACATCTCAGAAGAATTTCATGTTTTAGATTTTCTGAAAACTGTATTAGAATTTTTAAAATTCTGCAAAGCTTTACTGCATTTTCTTCAAAGAACAACATATCAGTGTATTCTCTGAAGTCTACAACTTATAAATAAAAGAATCCTAGTAAAAATTTATAAAGTTTTGCAGATGGTGTATTAAACACATTTCTGTGTTTTGTTGCTGTATGGTTTAGGAATGGTCCATTTACTATATTGTTGAAAGTATCATTTTTGCATGCATCAAGGATAATTAAGCTTCTAGAAAATACCTTTGACCTAATTGCTTCTGGGGTCCATACTGTGGTTAGATTACAAGTGTAACAAGTTTGACATTACTTCTTTAATGTCATTAAAAGTGAATTTCAGCTCTCATCACAAAAGGCTGCTTTCAAGATTAGCTGTATGTTCCTGTGAAACGGATTACAACATTGAAGGAAGCTATATAAGATAAATTCTGATGTCGGTTTGGCTTTATTTATTTATTTTCCCACTTCTGGATCAATCCAGAAAAAAAAAGAATGTCTGGCACTAGTTTCTATTCTATGTGTTTTGCTACTGAAAGTGAAAAGGTCACCAGATAAGGATCCAATTTTGAGTGACTGCTGGAGTTACCACTTAATTTGACTTCTCATTATTGTAATAATCTCATAACCATTTGTTAGAGGAAAGAATGCCTATTTTATTGATCAAGTTATATATTGAACTTAAAACTCAGTTTAATGAATTACTTACGGCAATCTCAAATGAGTTTGGGCTCAGAATGCAATTGTAGACAAGAAGAGCTGCTCTTTTTCTGTTGCTTGCTTGATCATTGGACTTAAAAAATTTGATGCATGTCTTTTTAATTAATTGGGTGATGTTTTTCTAAAATTAAAATTTTCTTCTTCCTATAGCCCTGCC
Source organism: Cricetomys ansorgei (assembly GCA_026225945.1). Taxonomy (NCBI): domain Eukaryota; kingdom Metazoa; phylum Chordata; class Mammalia; order Rodentia; family Nesomyidae; genus Cricetomys; species Cricetomys ansorgei. Next base: position 2,837,814 of record JAMJFZ010001898.1, on the reverse strand, counting down.
ATAGGACAGGCTGAGGCTGAGTCTCAGTGTTGCCCTGTTCAGTCTGAGGCAAGTGGGATTTATTTTATTACTTATAGGGGCTTTCACAGCTTTATGGCTGTTGGATATTTATGTCCCCAAACTTGCAGCAAGTTTGGTGAAGGCCCCTAAATTTAATTAAATTTAGGATTTTTATATTCCTTTGGCAGAGAAGGCTCTATATTAATATTCACGTTTGGCTGTGGTGTTAATAAACATGTTTATTATTGTTTTATTACACAATATTTAAAGCTTTATTGAACATTAATAAATTGACCATTCTTGATTTGGAGGCATGAAATGTTTCAAATTTTTACTTTGACCTCTAGGAAAATCATACTGGTTGTTTTCTGCTCAAACTTAAATTTAACCTCAAGGATAAGTTATTATTTGAAATGTCACAGGATACTGAAGTTTGTTCTAAATCCCAAGCTTATTGAACATCAGGATGGTAAGATCATCTGAAAATGCTTATTTTTAATGTTCTCAAATCTCACCACACTAGAGCAAATGTTAATGTAGAGCCCTGTAATGAGTGGGAAGGTGATTTGTCTGTGCTTGTGTGGTATGTATGGGTGTAGACTACAGGTGTGGTATTATAAGGGTTTGGGTATTATAAGATGCAATGGATAGATAGCTCATTTTCAGGCAGCCAAATTGAAATTGGGACATGGGATAAATATAATACTGACTTTGGATTGAATTTTTGGAAGTTAATTTTCAGCCTTTATTGAACAGTGCTTTATGTAATTTGCACACACCAGTAGTATATCCACATTGGTTTTCAGTTAGAATTTGCTTTGATTTTGGTGTTAAAATCTATATTGGGGATTGGGGAAATGGCAGAATGTAACTTCTAACTTTTTTATTCTTTCCATTAGACTGGGATCGATTTTAATCCTTTTTTGTTGTTGCTGTTTTATGGTTATTGGTTTTTGGTTTTTCAAGTTGGGGTTTTCCTGGCTGTCTTAGAACACTTCTGTAGACCAGGCTGGCCTTGAACTCAGCTATTTGCCTGCCTCTGCTTCCCTAGTACTGAGATTAAAAGCTTGCACCACCACATCTGGCTAGCTAGCTTTTTAATACTACTGTTTCCATAGCAGTGTTTTACTGAAATGTTACAGAATTTTAGACTTGTTAGGGACGGCTTAATACAATATTTCTATTACAGAATGCTTGTCTAATGTGTGCAAGGCCCTGGATGTCATTCCCTCCACCTCTTAACAACCGTGTAATTGGAGATATATTTTATCTTGTATCTACCCTTATCTAGTATATTGAAATCTCTTGAAGTTGCCTGATCCAATTCTAAGTTAAAATTAAAAATAAGTTCTTATTTACTTCAGTAATAGGACTGGGGGAAGGAATTACTCACATTTGAGCTTGGCATAGTGGTTTATGCCACTGTTGGGAATTTGAGATAGGAAAATTGCTGTGAGTTTAAAGTCAGCCTGGGCTACAGAGTAAGACCCTGTCATGGTGAAGGTGGGGTTGTTCATATGTCTTTTGATGTTTTTGTATTTCCCAGAGAACCAGTTTTTAGGTCTCTATAAAGTCCACAGATAAAACTTGATAAGTAAAAAAATTAATGCTGATTTGACTTGAGGGGGATAACAGTGATAACCATTTTGAGTAAGCTAATAAATGTGGGATTTGTAGGACATTTGTATTGGTTAGAATTTACTAAATATGCGCCCTAAATTTTTAATAAATCATACCTGTATTTTTTTAAAGGTAACTTACCTACATAATACTGACGTAAACTTTATTGAATAAAACATTCCCCTGTTCTCTCTACTAGCTTTCCTTATGAATGTATAGTAATCTAACTCTTTTATGATAATTCTTTTTAAGATAGGAAATACTTTAACAATATAGTACATAGACTCCACATGTGGTAGATGAGTTTGCGTAGTACTGAATTTTCAAAACCAGTATTTTAAACTCCTAGACATGCTCAATAGAACACTTACAGATTTTATTCAGATGAATTAATGGGAAATAGAGAAAGGATGGCTTTAGTTTTAAACTACCAACAACCTGAATGAAGGCCAGCTATTCCAAGTGGTTTCCTTATATTGAATTTTGGGTTGGGGTGTGTGTATGTGTGTTGATGTTACTTAACCAATTTGTTAGGAAATAAAATACTCTTAAATTTTTATTTTAAAGCCAAGTATGATGGCACATGGTATAACCCCAGTACTTTGGAGGATGAGATGAGACCAGGGATAGTCCTGTAAGTTGAAGGCCAGGCAAAATTAGAGTAAGACCCTGTCACACAGGTTTTTCCTTTGGTTCTGGTGGTGCATGCCTTATTCCTAATACTCAGGGTAGAGGCTGGTGAATCTACTGAGTTCAGTGTCAGCCTGATCTGCCTATAAGTTCAGATCATTCAGGGCTACATACTGAAACAATATCCATTAAAGCTAAGAAAATTGTTTTTAATTCACACTTTTTTTCTCCTCTAAGTTTTGTGCATTCTTGCATTAATGCTTTGTTCTTCAAAAGAAGATATTTTCACCTCCAACTGTGAACAACATTTTAAAATTAAAATAATTTGAAAAATTTGAATTAGTTTTCTCTAAAACCTATTCAGCTTCATTTCCAGGGAAGAATGTATTTTATAAGAAAAATGTAGAATACCAAAGTAGATGTACACAGCCTAAAATTTAGGTTCTTGAAGCTAATTTCAAATATTTTTGTTTAAGCTAAATACAATGAATACTGTGTAACTAAAACTGGTATGGTGGATGTTAACTTTGATTAGGGTCTTTGAATATGACAATATTTGTGTATTTTGTCATTTTTGAATAAATTCACCACATAGGGGATAAATGGTGTGCACATTGTCTTAAACGACTACTTGGACTCCAGCCATTATTTCACATGTTGCTGTTATAGCACAGTTTTAGTAACGTACTAGTGGTATTTTCTAAGTCCTCAGACATTGTTACAGGGAACCTTTTATTTGTGTTTTCTTTGATTTTTTTTTTTTTTTTTTTTTTTTTTTTTTTGTATGCTTAAAGAACCTATGTGTTTCTCTTTTGTTAAATTCGAGAGGCTGGTAATGAAAGTCATGTTTGTCCTACTTGAATAAAAATGAAGAATTAAAACTGGAGGTAGCCCAGTGGTAGAGTGCATGTTAAGCATGCATGAAGCCCTGGATTCAGTCCCCAGCACCAAAAAAAAAAAAAAGAAGAAGAATGAAGAACTGTTTCCCGAATATATATTAACTGATACTGATTATTTGGGAAAGAAACTGTTGTGTGGTGTATTCAGATTTAAGAAATCCTGAATGTTATGAAAATAATTTTCTGCCTATTTGTGTTCCTTTGTGATTTTACCCTTTTATTTTGATGATTATTACTGACATTTAAAGGTAGGCAGCCTGCAAATCTCAGTATCTTTTCCTGAGTTATTTAATTTCTCAAGTTGGCCAAGAGAAGAATTATTACAGTTCTTTTTGGATCAGAATCAGGGCATCTACTTAGTGCTAATTCCCCTTTACCTGCTAGCTTGTAAATACTTGGAGAAGTAATAGAATCATTTTTTAAAATTGGAAATTAATAAAATAAAGTTTCCTGAGAATTTAATTAAGTTACCTAAAATTGCCTGTAAGGTTTGTCTATGTACTCATTGGAATTTAAAGGTTATCTCATATGCCCCTTGCTTTTTAGTGTAGCTGAAATTTCCAGCTCACTTAACACATTGAATACATTATTGATTTTAAAAATTTAGGCATGTCCAAGAGATAATTCAGTGTTGCTAGCTCAATTTCTGTAGCCAGTGTAAAGTAAACTTAGGCAACATTTTTCATTGTATTGCTATGAGGCTCTGAGGAAATTAAATGCACATTGACTTTTTAAAGTATGGGTTGAACTCCTCAGTTTAATACAATTTGTGTTTTTGTTAACTAGCAGCAGAATTTCAGCCTTTGCTACTTACTGGTAGAGAAGAAAAATCCCACAGCCCTGCCAGTACAGGTTAGTTTAATCTGTAAGTACCTGATATTCCTTTTTTTTTTTTTTTTTTTTTTTTTTTTTTTTTTTTTTAAACCTCCCAAACATCCATTAAGGCACATTAAGGAAGAAGAAAGCTGCTGTGCGCCATTGGACGTTCTCAAACACTCAGCTCTTAGTTCAGAGTAGCTCTAGGTTTGCGGCCTCAGTTGTAATAAAGGTGTAATGCTGCTCCTTTATTATCTGGTTGTGCTTGAGAGAGTGAGGAAATATTTTGATTAGCTCTGTCGGTGTTGGTACATAGTCCAAGGGTTCAGGTCCAGGGTCCCAGAATTTGCTCCATGGTGTTTTCCAGTCACTCTTTCACTTCTACAGTGTGAATCAATTTAAGACAAGTTTCCTCAACTCTAGTAATGAAAAAAATGATGTGCAATTATAAGCTCTAGAGGGTTTCATTTATACTGCTTTAAATGTTGTAGTTATTAATAGTTGTTTTTGTCTCTGTAAGCTTACCACTGTGAATTTACCACTGACATGAAAGCTCACTGCTCATTCAGAACCCTGCACAATCATGTACACGTTTAATCCCAAAACTATGCAAGTAGAAATAGCTTTTGTTGAGGCCAGGCTGGGCTGTGTAATGATTCCCTGGTTGAAAATAAGAGTCAGGTTCTCATGTAATTCTTGGAGTTAAATAATGAAGTACTGCACTTCTTGCTTGAGATTTAGCCAGTAAAAGTAGCCAGAAGATTAGACATTTTATTTGGAAGCAGTATGATTTGTTGAAAAATTTAAAGATCTACACCTAAGCAGCCACTAATAAAAATATATCCTGTGAGGGTTGTTTTTTTTTTTCCACTTTGTTTTTTATTGTAAAATTTCCTGAGGGCTTAAGTTTGATTGCCTTTCACAGTTTAATCTAAGAAATGGCGTAGATAACAGTGGAAATGGTTTTCCTTAAAACCATCTCTTTAGAGCTGCCTTTCTGGTGAGTACTACTTTATAATTTTCGTATCACAGTTTGTTTTTTTTTAGCCTTCCTGAAACATGACAGTAATCAAAAGAGGTGAGCAGTCATCATTTTCACATCTTAGGTAGTAATTGGAGCAGATGACTGTTACTGCCTGACATTTCCCGGTGTTCCTTCCCAGTTTGGGTTCACTCCCCCCACCCCATTTTCCAAAAGGACTATATTCTTCCCTTGGTGAGGAGAAATAATTGTTTTACTTAAAATTAGTTTTTAAGAAAATCTAGGGACATGATGAATGTCATATAGTTAAGACCCTGTAATACTCCAGGTATGGTGGTGCATGCCTTTAATCCTAGCACTCTGGAGGCGGAGGCAGAGGCAAGTGGCTCTCTGAGTTCCAGGACAGCCACCACCTACCCCCCGACACACAGGAGAAACAGAAGAGACAGACAAAACAGACTTGTCTGCAGTTGACCAGAATTCAGTTCCCATCCATATTGGGTGGCTCACAGTCACCTAGCTCCAGGAGGGTCTGGTGCTTCTAGTCTCCTTTTACATTTGTGCTCATATGAACATACATATGCTTATATATAATTAAGAAAACATCTTTTCTTAAAAACCTAATGATTACTTTTTTTTTTTTTAAGTTGACATAAAAGATTTTCCCCCCCATGCTTTTGTTTCTCACTGTATAGGTGAATGAAATAGAATTTGATTCTGTTTTTGGATAGTTCTTGAGCAGTTCAAAGCATTCCAACCTGTCACAGAAAACTTGTGTTACAAGTTCTGATTTCTAGCATTTCTTTACCTGTGAAAATTAGCCTACAAGTGTATATTGCTGTCTCCTTTAGTCACTAGCCTGTAACATAAGGATTTCTTTCCCTGAAGTTTTTAGCCACATTCTAAATACAGTATTTGTATGTGCATTTCATTTTTGCTGTGAACTTTGAATTAATAAAGTCAACCTTGTTGCTCTTTAGTAAATGAACATTAGTTTTTCAAAGTCTGAAATTCAAGTGTGTATGGTAATGTATTCCAGATAAACTCTCAACAAAGACTTGAGCCTAAATTTGTGTCTTTAAGATTTAAAGGGAAATTAAATTAATTTTTAAGAACTCTGTCCTTTCCTAGCACGGATAAAACAGTGACAGTTGGTAAGTATGTAACTTTAAATGCATGTAGTAGTGGTAAGGATGAGCTTGCTTCCAAATTGTATTCCAAGACAGTTACAAGTGAAGAGGAACTCCTGAATCCTCTTAGGAACTTTATATGTATGTTTTAATGTTTTCTCCAAATCTGTGTACTCAAATGATTAAAATGAAACGTTCCTTACTCATTTGTCTGATTTGGTTTTTTTTTTTTTAATTTTTATATGGTAGTTAAAATTATTTTTAACACCTTATTTTTCATTTCTACCTACAACAAAGCAAAATATGGTGCCAAAGGGAGAGAACCACTGTGATTTTGGTAATTCTGTAGGAATCAGTGCATAATTGAGGTTTATTTTTACTTTTTTTTTTTTTAACTTATGTGACTGTGGAGTACCCATATGCAGTTTTCTCTTGAGGTCAGAAGGGGATTGTCTGTTTGATCATTATAGCTGGAGCTTGTGACCCACCTGGTGTGGGTCCTGGGTACTGAACTTGACTCCTCTGTAAGAGGAATGCTTTAGGCAGTGAGTAAAGCCAGTGCTATCTTCATAAGTTAAAAGGCAAAATTGAAATTTGATGGTGGCAAGAGGGGCGTTTACCTCTAGGTTTTTGTTTTTTTTTTTTTTTTTTCCTTACCTGTTTGCCCATTTTACATAGTGCGAGCTATCTCTTGCCATTTCTTAGGGTAAGGCAAATCTGGACAACTTTGTGTTTGTGTTTCTATATGGGTCATTGGGGGGGCCATTCCAGGTCTTCAGGCTTGGCAGGAATGACCTTATCTGCTGAGCCATCTCACCAACCCTCTGATGTTGTATTGGTAACAGAAGGATAACAGGCTATGAAAAGTGTTAATTACAATGGAAAAGATGACTATCTGAGAAGTAAGTAATTTCTTTGCAGCATTGTTTTCTGAAAAGTTACACAAGTGGGTCTGCCTGTATATAATTTAGTCTCCACTGACCAGTGTCAGTTGCACTTGCAGAAAACGAAGAGCCAGATCATTGGGGGATGTTATTGTATGGAGGATCTGAGCAAAGCACCAGAAGGAAGAATAAATTTGCTAGCCTGTGTATGATTAAATGGTACATGACCAGAAATCTTGACCAATGTCATTTTTTTATATAACTAAGCTTATTAAAGGTAGCTTTTAAATTCACTAACACTGGAAACTTGTGGTACATGAATTTGGTTGGGTTTATTTTAAAATAAAAAATTTCCACACAAATAATAGTGTATGTGATACTTTGCTGTGTTTCTTAGCTCCAGAGCATTAGTTTAGATAGTGTGTTCTTTCCTTGTCCTATTATGCATGCTCATACATACATGAGACTTTTGTGCTTGAATATATATTTAGAATATTGTAGAACATTGTAGTTCAATCCTGCTTATATTTACATTGCATACACTAAGTAGGGTCTCCTTGTATTCCTGGCTATCATGAAACATACAATGATATGTATGTATTACCAGTGATTTATGTAATTTTAGAACTCTGTAGACCAGGTTGGCCATATAGTAGCCTCTGAGTGTGCCACCATATCCAGCTTTAAAGATTCAAGCATCTCTGAGTTGGAGGTTAGTCTGGCCTAAAGAGCAAGTTCCAGGACAGTGCAGGTTACATAAAGAAACCTTGTCTCAAAAAACATAAATTAATGCGTATCATTGTATGTATTTTATGTGTATGGATAATTTGAGTTATGTACCTGTACCACATGTATGACTGGTTCTCACAGAGGCCAGAAGAGGGTGCTGGGTCCCTGGAGTTACAGTGGTGGTAAGCCACTGCATGGATGGCTTAGCCATCTCTCCAGCCCTGAGGCCAAATCTTTTTATAAGATCTGATCTGTCCTTTGGAAATATACTTCAGCTTGAAAGAGAGACCTCTGCTACCTGATCTTGTTCATAGCAAGGCATCTACAAAGGCACTTAATTCTGGGATGCAATTCAGTGGCCCAGTAGTAAGTTAACTGACCTCATTTAAATATCAAAGGTATTTTGAATGACCATTTTGGCAGTTAGATATAGTGTATGAGGAAAAGTAGGGCAAGGAATTTTTTGTGTAGCTGGGTGTTGAGCCATGCTGGTTAGATTCTGTGTCACTAAACCACATCCACAGCTTAAGTTTTTGAACAAGATTCATTAAATGTTGAGTATGTGTCTATTTTTGTCAGGTTTTAATTTACTTTTGATTTTTCAAGACTGTTTCTCTGGTTCCTCAGGCTGTCCTCGAACTCTGTAGACCAAGCTGGCCTTGAACTCAGGTCTGCCAGCCTCTGCCTCCCAAGTGCTGGGATTAAAGGTGTGCACCTTTTAAAGAGTTAAATTTGACAAATTGTGCTGTTTAATAAAAAAGCAAATGCTGTGGGCCAAAACTTGCTGGAGGTTAGTGGGTTACATGTCCAAAGTTCTCAATTACATGCTGAGTTTGAGACCAGCCTGACCTAAAATGAGATGGTTGCTTACCCTGGAGGCCGAAAGTCTCAATCTAAGGCAAATTATGTCACCACAAAGGACTACATTCTTTGTGGTTGGAACCCCTGGAAGTATAAGATTGTTAAAGATTTCAGTCTAGAATTGGTTCTCAACCTGTATGTTGTGACTTAACAAGGCTCGCCTAAGGTGATAATGCATATCATGTTTACGCTACAATTCATAATAGCAAAATTACAGTTATGAAATAAAGGTCACAGCATTAGGTGTATTAAAGTGTCACAACATTAGGGCAGTTGAAAGCCACTGCTTTAGAAAGACTGAGTCAATAAAATACTCCCAGGGAAATACAGTCAAAAACTTAATTCCAGAACATTTTTGGATCGGGGAAGGCGTCATATTTACGAACATAAATGATTGAGAATTCTGGGAGTTCATAATTTTCAAAGTATATGTTGTGGGACTGGAGAGATGATGTTCAGGAGTTAAGAATACTTAAGTGCTCCTGCAAAGCCACCTGGCTTGGTCAAAGTACTTATGTTTTCCCAGTAGTAGTGGCTCATGCCTTTAATCTCAGCATCTGGAAAGCAGAGGCCGGTGGATCACTGAGTTCCAGGACAGCCAGTGTTACAACAGAGAAACTCTCAAATTCCACCCCAATACCCCACAAAAAAGTGCTTATGTTACTCATGTCCTAGAATCTACCAAGTTCATATATTTTTGATGGTGATGATAAGACATTGGTACTTGTTCAGATTATTTTGGGTTCAGCAGGAGAGAACAAGGGAGGCCAGAGGAGTGAATATGATTAAAATGTACAATATATATGTGGAACTTTTTTAAAAAACCCGAAAAAAACAACCTGGTACTATAGATCAAAGACAGACCTTGTTAGGCCAAGTATTTGGCCACATTGGCTTCTACTTATTTAGATACTTATGTAATTTCTGTCCTCGGAAAAGAGTTGGCTCACTTCATCACTACCACGCTCATTATTTTGATTCTTCGTTGCTTTTATAAATTGTTAAATAAAGGATATCTCAACTGAATGCATAAGGGCTGGGAGTGCTTATTGGTAAAGATATCATCCTTTCACTTTTATATTTTATATAGTCAATGCTGGTCTAAAATTTCTATAACCATGACTATTTTGTTTGTACAGTGAAAGTTTTTGTTTGTAGTCTAGGTTCTGGAACTGTTGGCAGATTGTTTTGTTTAGGAGAACATGTCTATATGAACAATTAGTCATTCTGCCTCAGCCAATGAGCTAGGATTAAGGGTGTGTGCCATCTCAACTAATAGGTTCTATTTTTTAGTAATTAATAATTTTGTTTTAAAAGTTGTCCATTTATTTTATTTTTTGAGATTGGGTTTCTCTGTGTAGCTCTGGTGTCCTGGAACTTACTCTGTAGACCAGACAACCCAGTCTTGACCTCACAAAGGTCAAGGCCTGCCTCTTTGGAGTGCTGGGATTAAAGGTGTGCATGGCCGCCACCACCTTCCTTCCTACTTTCCTTCCTTCCTTCCATTCATCCGTCCATCCATCTATCCATCCTTGTTTTCAGATCTAGTCTCAATTACACCAGTCCTTACTCAAATTTACTTAGTGTGTATGTGTTAATGGGCCCGTTTCATTTGATATTCACATGTCCAGGTGCCTGCTGAGGACAAGAGGGTATCAGATACCCTGGAAGTAGAGTTATAGACAGATGGTTATAATCTACCTCATATGAATGCTGTGAACCAAGTGTAGATCGAAAGAGCAAGGGCTTCCAACCACTAAGCATTCTCTCCAGCATACCTGGAACCCTGATCCATGTGCCTTAACATCCAAAGGACTGGGATTACAGATGTGCACTTCTGTTCCTGTTCCATGACTTCATGTAAGAATTTCTGTTGTGATGTAATCTCAACTGTTTTAGCTGTCAGTCCGTGTGGCCATCAAGCCTGAGGCTTTGACTTTGATCCTTGGGATTTCCATGATGGGAAGAGAGAAATTACTCCACCAGTCTCCCCTGAACTCCAATTGTGTGCTGTGGTACTTCCACACATACACTTTAATAAATATTAAAAAGTTTCAATCTAAAAAATAAACTAGACATGGTTGTGTACACCTCTTAATCCCAGCACCGAAGAGGCAGAGGCAGGTGGAACTTAGCCTGATTGCATACAAAGTTCCAAATCAGCTAGGGATACATCATTAGACCCTATCTCATAAAAAGTAAAAGGATCGAAGTTGTGGTGGAATATACACTTTTAATCCCAGCACTTGGGGTCAGAGGCAGGCAGATCTCTTTAGTTCCAGGCCCGCCTGGTCTACAAATCCAGGACAGCCAGGGCTCTACAGAGAAACCCTGTCTCAATAAACACACTAATAGAGGGTAAAGATGTAGAGCAATTGCTTTGCAATACTTCTCTGGTCTCCTTTTGAATGTGAGTACATATAAAAACAAGTTCAGAAATAAAGTCATTAAATTGGAGTTACGTATTACATAGGTAAACATTACAGAAGCAAATTATATTTACATAATGTGGAATCTCTTAATCTTGGAAGAGTCGAACAAAGTGGACTCAACTGAGACCATTTCAACCCTTTCCTAGCAAAAAGTCAATATGCTGGGAAACATGAAATAATACATGAGCATACATGTATAAATAGAAGTGAAATTTTGTTGGGAATATAAACACTGAACATGCTAGTTGTGGTCTGTACCTTTATTCCTAGCTCCCTGGAGGCAGAGACATTCTCCTGGTTTACATAGTGAGTTCCAGGCCAGCCAGGGATACATTAGGAGACCTTGTGTTCAAAAGCCAAATAATATAGAAAGCAGAAAGCAATTGAGGAAGACACTTAATGTCAACCTCTGGCCTCCAGGGAGGTACAGATAGACACAAGAATGAATAAGGGGAACTTGGTGAAAATTGGCAGTATGTTAAAATCGTAAGATTATGGGAACATAATTTTAAGAATCCTCAGTTGCAAAGTACAGTTTCTTGTTTTGTGGTTCACTGCTGCAATCAGGTGGCTGAGGCAGGAGGATTGTCATGAGCTTAAGAATAGCCAGAACTACACTAAGAAACTACCTCAAAACCTAACAACAAAAAAGCACAAATTGTCCTTTGGGACTTTGTACTTTGCAGGTCCTTCAGTTTAGCCTGGTCTCTTACCTCTAAATGTTACTTAATGTCCTGGGGTGTGTGTGTGTGTGTATATACAGAAATACATAACACATTTCTGAGACTGGTTTGGTCTGGAACTCACTGTGTAGACTAGGCTGGCCTCTGGCTCACGGAGGTCACCTGCCTCTGCCTCCTGAGTGCTGGGAAGGTAGTGCATGCCAGCACAACTGGCTGTCTCACCTTCCCAGTCTTCTTTTCTCCCAGAACACTATGTGACCTGCTCTACTGCCTATTATATTGTCTGCTTCCCTAGCTAGATTTTTATCTGTTGTGTGTCTGGGTGATTTGTCTGCATGTATTTATGTTCATGTGTGTTAGGTGCTCATGGAGGTCATAGGATGACATTGGATCCCCTGGAAATGGAGTTAGAGATAGTTTCAAGCCATCATCTAGGTGCGGAGAATTAATCCCATGTCCTTTGGAAGAGTAGCCAGTGCTCTTAGCCACTGAGCCATCTCTCTACCTCACCTTACCCCTGGCTGCAATTTAAGCTTCAGGAAAGTGGGAGGTTTTATTTTCTCATAGTCTGTGTAGTAGCCCAGCACATCCTAAGACAGTCAATACAAACTTAGTAAGTAAATGAGTGAGTGTTCAGTGCCAGAAAATCCTTCAGTACTTAAAGTGGCTCACTCCTCTAATTTCAGCATTTTGAGAAGCTGTGGCAGGAGGATCCTGCATTTAGTTCCATCCTGAGTAATAGTGATGGTGGTAGAAATGCCAAGTAGAAGAACATGAGAATCTAATTTGCTGGGGATTAAGAGCAGTGGTTGTTACAGAAACTGGGTTTGGTTCCCAGCATCTACATAGCAGCTCACAACTATCTAACTCCAGTTCCAGGAAATCCAATACCTGCTGGCCTCTTGGGCATCAAGCCCACAAGTGGTGTACAGACATACATGCAGGCAAAATACCCAAGCACATAAAAATAATTTAAGAATCTTATTTTGGCGCATGAAATAACTAGCTGGAAAAAGCACTTGCCACTATCCTTGATAACCTGATTTTGATATCCAGGCTCCTCATGGTGGAAGGAAAGAACCAATTCCCGAATGTTGTCCTCTGTGCACTGTGGCTTGTGTACACACACAGTAAATGAATCAATGTGTGTGTGCATGAGTGTTTGTAACTGTTTATTAACTCAGTTAATAGTGCTTAAGAGCATTTGCTGCGCTTGCAGAGAATCTGATGCCCACATGGTGGCTCACAATCATCTGTAACTCCATTTCCAGGAGCTCTGCCTCCATGGACACCAAGAGCACACATGGTACACAGATGTGCATGTAGGTTAACATGTGTAACAATGTATCATTTTGTTAAAAAAGGAAACCAGACATGGTGGTGCATGCTTTTAATCCATGCTCTCTAAATCTGAGGCCAGGTTGATTTACAAAGTGAATTTTGATCCAGGCTTGGCTACACAGAAAGACCATGTCTCTTTAAAAAAAAAAAAAAAAAAGGTCATCTGGTCCCTTTCTTGTAATAACTTATTTTGTGCTTTATGGATTGCAAATGGAGTACATCTCCAGATTAGGAAAGCAAGGTTCTATCTTACTTCATTTTTCTCTGCCTCCTGAGTGCTGGGATTAGAGTCATGTGCCAGCCACCACTCCTGGCAGTGAATATTTGCAGGATGGATTTTGTACGAGGTTTAGTAAATGAAAGTATGGAAAAGTCCTTGACATAGGCAGTGTTGGAATATGCAGCCAGGCGTATAAGCATGGAAACAGTGATTAAGACGGAGACAGTTGACCGGGATAGGCAGTGATGGTGTTCATCATCTTTGTTGTGTTTTGAGGGCTTGAAAGATCTATTGGTTTGTTCTTTCCATTTTGAGATTACATTTCACAATTTACGTTGTTGTTGTGATATGCTTTTGAAAATCATATCACATCTACAGTAAGAACATCCATAAGTCCAGTAGAGAGCTAGTTAGAGCACCTAACTTAGACCACCTTTCTTGATAGTGTGTTTTGGGAAGGAATGATTATATGTGTGATGTGGCCCTTCAGGTTCAAAATGCAATTTTGTTTTTCAGAAATAATTAGCTTTGCCTGGTGTTACTGACCCATGCCTTTAATCCCAGCACCTGGGACGCAGAAGCAGGTTGATCTCTGAGAGTTTGAAGACAAGCTGGTCTACAGAGCAAATTCTAGGACAGCCAGGGCTACTCAGAGAAACCCTGTTTGGAAAAAAATAATAGTAATTAGCTTTTAGTTTCTTGTGTTTTATATTTTTCTTGAGACAGTGTCTCATGTAGTCCTGACATTCCTGGAACCTGCTATGTACACTAGGCTGGTCTTTTAAGGATACACCTGCTTCTGCCTCAATTGCTGGGGTTAAAGGTGTGTGTCAAGCATGCTTGATAAGGTTTGTGGGGGGTTTCTGTTTCTTAGATCTGGAATAATGAACGGAAATACATCACAGCAAGTGTAGACCATGCTTGGAATATGTGAAGTGAGTTACTTGGGAAAACAAGCCCTTGAGATGGACACAAATATATTATTGTTAGTTCCACATGAGTATCACTAACATGATTAAGTAGAAGTGGTTTTAAAAGTTTGAGTTCAGGGGGTTGGAGAGATGGCCCAGCAAGTTAAGATCACTGACTGTTCTTCTAGAGGACCTGGGTTCAATTCCTAGCACCCACTTGGCACAACTGTAACTCCAGTTCCAGGGTATCTAACACCCTCACACAGACATACACACAGGCAAAACACCAATGCACATGAAATAAAATTATAAAAAACTTTGAGCTCTAGAAAAACCACTGCTTTCAGGGCATGTTTCTTATGCACTTACAAGTTCTCTTTTCACTAGATAAGCATAAATGAAGAACTAACACTAACACGTTTGTTTGTGTTACTTACACTTGTAGGATTCTGTATGGGGAGGAAAAGCAGCCAAGCTGATACTTGTATTGTGTGGATTTTGAAGAATTCCTTACCCCTTGACTCTGTAAATAAGAACTTGACTCTGTAAACACACAATAGCTTTGTTAGGGATTGATTTTGTGATGGCATTCCTTTTTCTTTTCTTATTTTTTTTTTTTTTTTTTGGTCCTGAAACTCACTCTGTAGACCAGGCTGGCCTGAAATTCACAGAGATCTGCCTCTGCCTTCTGAGTGCCAGATTAAAGGTGTGACGAACCACCGCCTGGCTTTGTAGTTTTTTACTGATGGTGAGGTAAGCAGATCCTGGAGTTTCTTCTTTACCCAAACTCTAGAAATAATTGGAAATGTTTTCAAGGTATTCATATTTTTTTTTTAAATACAAGAACACCAATAAAACAAGGTTAATTAATTCTTGGAGATTGTGAGAAAATTCTGACCTAGAGTCAGCTGAGGTTCTTCTATTGAAGAGGGAAGCAGCAGCCTAATGTGCGTGTGGTAATCCAGTGTATACTTGCCTTCAGGAGGGTGAGTTCCATTCTCAGATTGTAGGTAGTAGCTTTGTGAAGACCTCTCCCTGGGCTCTGTATCTGCAACGACTGCCTCTGTAAAGGAGCAGTGTCTCCAAGAGGAAGGAAGGGCACATAATCCTGGGATGTCAGCTGTGGAGGCATCGCTCCTCAATCCACTTTTCCCAGCATCACTGAAACTAAATGGAGCATGTTCTCAGTGGAGAAAAATGGATGTGGTAAAGACTTTAGTTACTGGAGTACCTTCTTGAGGGTTTGGGGGGAAAAAGAAACTGGGCATGGTAGTGCATACTTGTAATCCCAGTACTTGGGAGCTGGAGTTCAAAGACAGATTGGGAATTACCAAGTTATCAAGGCCAGTGCTTTTAACTGCTGAGCCATCTCTTCATCCTTGAAAAGAGGCTTATTTTGGATCATGGTTCTGTGAAGCTTTTGGATCAAAGCTTCCTGTGTAAAAACTTTGGCTGGATTAAGTTTCTCCTCTTTAATACCTCACAGTGGGGTTAAACATGACTTCAGAGGGAACAGACTACATTTGAACCACAGACAGCCCTTCCTCTGAATCAAGTCCATGTGCATGAACAGGCCCTTCTCAGTGTTACCTTATTTCATTGGGCACTGATTTTATTGTATAGCCCCTCCTTTCAGAATATGTTAGCCTTTGACTGTTAAGACATTGTTAATATAGTTTAGTAGTTTTTATGCCAATACCCTCTCTCTCACTCTCATTGAACCCCTTCTTCCAAATTCCATTACTATTTATTTATTTATTTTTATTTATTGGATGTGGTTGAACACCATGGTGTGAATGTGGAGGCTGGAGGATAACTTGCAGGATTCAGGAATCAGTTCTCTCTTTATACCACTTGGTTCTCAGATATTGAACTCAGGTTGTCAGGCTTGGTGGCAAGTGCCTTTCCCCACTGAGCCATGTTGCCAACCCAATTTAATGCAGTTCTTTTTGTTGTTTTGAAACAAAGTCTCACTATGTATGTAGCCCTGGCTGGCCTAGAACTTATTGAGACCTACTTGCCTCTGCTTCCTGAATGCCACCATAACCAGTTGCAATTCTTTGAGACATGTTTGTGCCAGACCTGGTGGTGTAGGCCTGTAATTCCAACTACTTGGAAGGCTGTGTCAGCAGGACTTAAAGTTTATTGCCTGCCTGGGATAGACAGTTCAAAACTAGCGTGAGGGACTTATTCAGAGATGCTAAGCATATAACTCAATGGTAAAGACTTGCCTAGTATTACACAGACCCCTGTTCCTGAATTCCCAGTACCACATCCAGAAGCAGGCAAGCATAGAGAGCTTAGCAAGTGGAACTCCAGTTGGCTTAGGCTGTGCACACATCCCTTGTCAGTGCACTTAGCAGCTTCAGTCCTTGCCTGCATCAAGCACTGTGCACTATGCACACATCCCTCTTATTACTGTTCCTAGCAACCTAGGACCACCACCTATGTTGAACTGCAAGTACACCCCTCAAACAATGGAGGGTTGGCAAAGTGGCCCAGTGTTACAGCACTGATGACTTCAGATCGGTCCCTGGAATCCACAGGAGATGGAGAAGTGGAAGGAGAGAACCAATTCCCTAAAACTGTCCTCTGACCTCCATTCACAGGTCATGGCATACGTATTCCTTCACACACACACACACACACACACACACACACACACTAAAATCAATGGAATAAATTTATTCCATATATCTCAACCTTTAGTAACTTTAGAGACAGGGTCTCTGTTTATCCCTGGTTTTCCTGGTCCTGGAACTTGCTATGTAGACCAGGCTGGCCTTGCACTCACAGAAATCCACCTACATCTGCCACCTAAAGCTGGAATTAAAGGAGTGCACCACCAAACCCAGCCCAGTAACTCATCCAGCATGAACTAGTTTTGAGTACACACTCAATTAGCAAACTATTCTCTAATTGAATTTTGAGGGAAAACCCTTATATGTCATTTTATGCATGTGCATAATTAGGTGAGCATATGATTAAAATCAGATGCATCATGGGAAAGGACACAACCAGAGCAAAGGCCTACATAATCCAAGACTACCAATATAAACAAGAAACCATCCACTCTACACCCTTTAGCAACCATTTCCTCTTCTTCCTCTTCTTTTACCTCAAAAGAAAAAGCCAAACAAGATACCAGCCCCTTGGGTAAGCTAACTCAATAGGGCACTGCTGGCTTGCAGCTTAATAGAGCTGGAATATCACTTTGCTTCTGAATAAAGTTTACTTTCCTCTTCTCAGACTGTGTGCACTTTGTCAGTTCTTTGGATAGATGACAAGAGCCTGGGAACACTGGGTTCAGACAGTGACCCTAATAACAAAGCAAACATATATTTTGTGAGCTTTGAGTTAACCTCAGCACCAGAGTGAGGATTTTTATTTCACATATTAGGAAAAAGACCTGGAACTAGAGAGACAGCTCAGCACTTAAAAGTGCTTGGTGCACAAATCATGATAGTCTAACCCCACAGCACCAGAGGAAGTATAAGTGGTCCCTCAAACACCTATAAATCCAGCTCCAAGGGATCTGGTGCCCTCTGGCTGCCTTTTAGGCATGTGCACACACAGACATCCCATACACATACACCCGTGGAGGCACAAATAAGTACATTTTTATTTTTCAGCTCCTTTGTAATTTTTTTTGTCAGATTTTGTGTGTATGGGTGTTATGCCTGCATTAATGTCTTGCACCAGATACGTGCAGCACCCAAACATGCCAGAAGAGGTTTTTATATCCTTTGGAGCTTGAGTTACAGATGGTTGAGAGCCACAATGTGGGTGCTGGGACCTGATCCTCAGTTCTCTGGAAGAGCAGCCAGTGCTCTTAACCATAGAACCATCTCTCCAGCCCCACAATAAGTACATTTAAAAAAAATTTTTTTTGATATCATAAGATGTCTCTTCCAAGAAGATACCAGGATGCCAAAAATATGATAGAAGTCAAAGCATTTCAAATTCAAATGGAATCCCTTTTCTCTGAGCAAGTCTCTCTAGCTTGTTGTCTTGTGAATGTTTTTTCTTGTTAACACAGAGAATGACAAGTTACAATCTATCCCCTGTAAACACAAAATGCTGTAAGGGATCATCAAGACCTCTTCTTTCAGAAAGGAAGGAACTTCTTCTGTATGTTTCTATTTTTAAAGACAATTACAGTGCCATATTACAATGTTTCCAAAGCTGAAAGTCAGATGTTTGTAAGAAGGGATTCTGTTCTGGCCACACACAGGTCAATTTTGTAGACAAAGTATTATCAATCGTTTGAGGCAGCCAACAAGCTTAGAAGTCATTCCAGAATTAGCTTTAGTTATTTTGGTTAGAAGTTCTAAAGACTGGAGCTAGGTTCAGAAATGAAAATGCTGCATTACCCTGTCTCACAGGTGCATTGAGAAGATGCACTGTGAATTTGATTGTGTTTTCTAGAAGACGGGCTCTGTAAGAAAAATGACAATTGGAAACAATGGAGTATTAAGAAAAAGTGAGGAAAGATCTGTGAATATGAGGATCTGAGTTCAGATCCCCAGAACCCAGGCATCCATTGTAGTTTCAGGGTTGGGAGCTGGAGACAGGTGGAATTCTGGATCTTTCTGGCCATCCAGTCCAGCCATTTAATGAGCTCCAGGTTCAAGGTGGTGAGCACCAGGCATATATGGTGCACGGACATACATGTGAGCAAAACACTCATACACATAAATATAAAACATGCTTAAAAATAAATAGAAATAAAGTCAAAACTTGTCTCCAAACAACTCCTGCCTTGATGTGTTCTCCTTCCATACAGTTTTCTAGGAAATTTTCTCTATTTCTGATATTTCCTAAGTATTGCTATACCTCTCAAAAAAAGTCCTTAAAATTATTACATTTATTGCCAGATGGTGGTGCCGCATGCCTTCAGTCGCAGCATTTGGGAGGCAGAGGCAGGTGGATCTCTGAGTTTTAGGCCAGCCTGGTCCACATAGCAAGTTCCAGGTCAGCCAGGGCTACAAAGAGAATCACCCCCCCAAAAAAAAAAATCCACCAAACCAACCAAACAACCACATTTGTTTCATTTATTATATGTGCATTGTATTTATGTTCCTGTTTGCATTGCCATAGCAGAAGGTCAGAGGACAACCTGTGCCGAAGGATCCAGCCTTTTCCACAAATGGGTTCACGAAAACTCAACTCAGGAGTACAAGTGCAGGAAAAGTGAGGAATGGCAAAGGAACAGAGTGTATACCCCATACCTGGCTGAATGCTGTTCTTAACATGTTCTTTGTATGTGGCATCCTAGAATATTTGATCTAATTAAACTAATTTTTCAATAAAGAATTTATACGTCTATCTCCCCAGGGTCCTGATGTGGAAACAGTTCGAGCATCTATAACTTTAAATAGCCTTGGAGAATCCAAGAGACTTGCCTTGCCCACTCTGACTTGCCTTTGTACCTTAAGGAGTAGTGGGATTAAGCCATTATGCTTAACATAGAGGAACCTGGAGGACATTATGTTAAGGCAAGTCAGGCAGCCACGTAAGAGCTAGAACTGCAAATTCCACAAAGCTGAGGTACCTAACTAACTAAACTCAGAGAAGGATAGGGGAGGAGGACAGGCTTGCCAGAGACTGGGCAATGGGGCAATGGACATCCTGTTCAATGGCTAGGAAATCATATAAGATGAAAGATGCCAACAATTTGGTAGGGTACATTTAAAAATGTATTAAGAGCAGATTTAGCCTGGTGGTGGTGGCACACACCTTTAATCCCAGCACTTGGAGGCAGAGGCAGGCAGATTTCTGTGAGTTCAAGGCCAGCCTGGTCTACATAGTGAGTTTCAAGACAGCTAGGGCTACTCAGAGGAACTCTGTCTGGAAAAACTAAAAAAAAAAAAAAAAAAAAAAAAGAAGAGAGAAAAAGTATTATTAAAGTATACACACATAATATAAAATTTACTCTATTTTTTTCAAAGGAATTTGAAGGAAACATGTTACACAGCAGAAATATGAAAGGAATGAGTGTGTTTCTCAGGCAACACCAAGAGTTGGGGCTGTAGTTCTGATAGTAGAACCCACCATGCACTGGGTTTGATTCTCAGTACCACCTAGACAGGGTATGTTGACAGTAATTGTAGCACTTTAGAGGCAGTAGGAGGAAAATCAGAAGTTTAAGGTCATCCTCAGTTACATAGTGGGTTTGATGCCTACCTAGAATATAATGGTGGGGGAAGGGTCATATTTAATTATACATTTAAGTATATATTTACATTGTAACAATTGAATGTTGTAATAATTGAATGACATAGGTTTTTGTGCCAATGTTTTGGGGGTACTAGGCTTGACCTCAGAGGCTTCCAAATATTAAATGTGCTCTACCACTGAGGTACAGCTGCACCTCCAAATTTTTGAAAACAATTTCATCTTCATCTCAGGAATGTAGGTAGCTGCACTACTAGTTGGTAGCAAAATGAAGATTGAGCTCCATGTTTATTTAACTCTTAAATTCTGTTCTTACCTTCTATAGCTGGAAAAGCATCCTTTGGGTGAACTGTCCAGGCAAGAGGCAAAAGACTTGCTTATCTTCTGATAAGAGATATTATTTGGGGATAAAAAGGATAACGGGAGACAGGTGATTGTTTCCTTAGTGATGCTGAGGATGGGGGTTTGGTTTTTCTGAGCCCATCATTGTTGATCTCACTTCATTCTGATTGTAGCCACTCTTCACACCATGCACTTTGTTATTTGTTTATTTATTTATGTTTTTTGAGACAAGGTTTCTCTGTTGTAACTCTGACTGTCCTGGAACTCACTCTGTAGACCAGGCTGGCCTGGAACTCACAGAGATCTGCCTGCCTCTGCCTCTGCTGGGATTAAAGGTGTGCACCACCATAGGCCTGGCTATGCTTTGTATACCGTCAAACTGTTTTGTGCTTAGATTTCATATCTTCCATTATACCTTTAATGGAGAACCAGTGATATCAGAGCTGTCCATAATGCAGACACAACAGTAAAAATAAGTACAAAGAACCTAAACCCTGCTTTCATCTTGCTACATCTTGCTGCTTTTTTAAAATTTGTTTTAATTTATTTTAAAGATAAGAGCATATTAGAGGTAGCTGTTGTGGTGAGGAAGCCACTGTAGACATTATTACAGAACTGAGAGCCTGTTTCCCTGATATCACAGGAGGAGTTAGAAGATATTTGGGGCGCTAGGAAAACGGCTCCATAGTTAAAAGCGTGTACTGTTCTTTCAGAGGTCCTGAGTTTGTTGTTTCTCAGCTCCCATGTCTGCGGGTCACTACCACTTGTAACTCCACCTCCAGAGGATCTAGCTCCCTCTCCTGGACACTCTGAGTACATTCCACAAAACACATACTCCTATACGCACAAGAAATTAAAAAAAAAAAAAAAAAAAAAAAGAAGAAGTCTTTTAGAAGTTTTTCCCGGGAGGAGGTGTTGGAGAGATGGCTCAGCGCTTAAGAGCACTGACTGCTTTTCCAGAGATCCTGAGTTCAATTCCCAGCAGCCACATGGTGGCTCACAACTATCTATAATGGGATCAGATGCCTTCTTCTGGTATACAGGTGTACTTGTAGACAGAACACTCATGCAAATAATGAAATAAAGAAAATATTCAGAAAGGAGACTGTTTCAAGGCTATGGGATAGGCAGGTCTCTTGAGAGTGAAATTGGGAAGACAGTTACTAGGAGCTAGGCAGGCTTTTTTGGGGAGGCATTTGTAGCTCCTGGCACAGTCTTCCCTCTCTCCATTGTCAGCTAAATTTTCTATCAGCTTGGCTCTGGCTGTTTCCAAGGGACAGATTTGGATTTCAATTCTTTTGGCTTGGTTTCTCAGTACCAGAACTAGCCACTAGCCTACCTAATTTCTTTTCCTTTTTCTTTTCCTTTTCCTTTTCTTTCCTTCTTTTCTTCCTTCCTTCCTTCCTTCCTCCCTCCCTCCCTCCCTCCATCCCTTCCTCCGTTCCTTCCTTTCTTAAGACAGGATCTTACAATATATCCCTGGCTGCCTGGAATACTCTATGTAGACCAGCTTGGCCTCAAACTCACTGAGATCTGTCTGCCTCTGCCCCCTGAGTGCTGGGACTAAAGCCATGTGCTACCACCTAAGGCAGCTTACCTAATTTCTTTAAACCAGGACCCATAAAACTTAGGTTACTGGGTAATCCGTGTCAGCTCCCCATTTGCCTCAACCCATTCAGCAGTGGCTCAGGTAAGCAGAGTCACACGAGATAGAATAAGGACATTTAGGGCTGCAGAAGGCTGTGACGGAAGAGATACTGACTGGCACTAATCTAACATGCATTTTGTGGTTGCAATGTGTAAGTTGCTGTTGTCTGAGTAGGAATGCCATCTGTCAGCAAGATAAGGTACCTTCTGGAGGAAGGAAGCAAATGGAATGAGGTGATGCCTGCTGAATCGCAGGCATAAGACATCACTTTTAATGGAACGGTACAGAAAACTTCGTGGTATGTTGTTTGAGTCGAAACCTAAGGGTTATAAAGAGAAAGGGTGAGAACAACGGGGGATGAGGGGAGAAGAAAAAAAGATAAGAAAAGACAAGGGAGCAGAGGAAGTGGGAGAGTGAGGAGATGAAAGTGGAGAAGTGGAGTAGGGAACAGAGTTGGCAGTACTTTGTAGAGCACAGAGAGATCCTAGCCTCTCTCACAAGCTCCTAACACTAGATACACACAAAGAGAGTATGAGTCCTCTCAAATTAGCAAGAACAAAGGTCAGGACAACTGTAAGAACGTGGATGTGAACTTCTCATGATACTGAGAACTTGACACCCCTGGAAATCACTATGTTTATAGTCTAGGTAACTTCAGAGACATGGCTTGAAATGTAGCCAATAACAGGTGACCATTAACTAGCAGTTTGTGATCCTTGATATACCTTATTCCTTAGTATGTAAGGAATGTATAGGAAGGATTCTACATATTATGTAAGGAAGCTATTATGTAGAAAGAAAACATTAGTCATCAAATCTCTATATTACCTCATAATCATTTTAAAATTTTTTATTTCATGTGCATTGGTGTTTTGCCTGCATGTATGTCTATATGAGGGCGTTGTATCACCTGGAACTGGAGTTACAGACAGTTGTGAGCTGCCATGTGGGTGCTGGGAATTGAACCCCGGTTCTCTGGAAGAGCCACCAGTGCTCTTAACTGCTGAGCCATCTCTCCAGCCTCTTTACCTCATTCTTACAACAACCTTGTGAGCTGTATTTTCTTATCCCTGTTTTCCAGATTAGAAAACTAAATGTCATAGAGATTAAGAAACCTGTGGAAGTCACCATCTACTAGTAGCTGGCCTAGAATTTAGAGCATCTATGTCATTTCTAAGGCCTTTTGTTCTTTCATTGCATTTTCTGGATGATAACCATTCAACTGAAATGGTTAAGAAAAGACAAAGAAGCTGGGGATGGTGCCTTTAATTCCAGCACTTGGGAGGCAGAGGAGGTGGATCTCTGAGTTCCAGGCCATCCTGGTCTACAGAGTGAGTTCCAGGACATCCAGGACCAAACAGAGAAACCCTGTCTTGAAAAACTAACTTAAAAAAAAAAAACAAAAAAAAACAAGGTCTGCGAGATGACTCAGTAGGTTAGGATGTTTGCTGTCATGCATGACTGAACAGTGTGCCTGAGTTCAATCCCAAGGCCCTACATGATGGAGAGCATCCTGACTTCTGCAACTGTCCTCTGATTTCCATATGCATGTGAGTTCCCACAGTCAGACAGAAATAAATATAATAAAAATTTAAAAACTGCAACAACAAATTAATCCAGTATAGTATCATTGGTTCTACATCAGGTTGAGAAAAGAGGAATGCCTTCATTGAGGGGAAAACAAGATCACAGTATTACAGTGAAATTCAGAGAATTTCAGAATTGGGAGAACATAAGGAATCCTGTTACCGGATTGAAGAGATGTTTCTCAGCTTTCATTTGAAAACACAGGGGTTAGGAATATATTCCCTGCCAGTTCTATGTGTCTGTTACCATTAGAGCATTACCAAATCACTTATTCCCTTCATTTTCCTTAGCTATTGAAGAATTAGTTACCTTCTTCACAGAACATTGTGGGACAGACAAAAGGAGATGGATATGTAGATTAATCTGGTCACAGAGGAGTGCAATGTTGGTCCTATTTATAGTTCCTTTTATAGCACAGCTATTTCATTTCTGGATTGTCATCACCTAGAAGAAAGTCTCCCTGTGTATAGTTTTAGCAACATTCTTAGGTTAAGCCTTGGTGGTCACATGAAAGTGTGTTTTTATCCTTTCATTTGATATCTTCACAGATATCTTATTACAGTTGAAGGAATTGGAAATGTGGGAGGAAATGCTATTGTTGAACTGAGAAGCTGGGATGAGTCGTCTATGCATCTCAATAAGTATTTAGATCGAATGACTGGGTCAAAGATGATTCTCAATTCACAATATGAAGCTCTGTCCGAAGATGGGATGGTTATTTGGGAAAAACTGTTCTGTGACACTGGTGATTTCATTCGCATTGGGAAGTGTGTGTATGTGAAGATATTTGAATGAATCCGAACGGTGCTATTCCCTACTATACAACAAGCAATTTTAAACATCGTCTATCGCTATGAACTGACTGGTCGAACGTGGATATATAATGACAGCCAAACAGCGTCCCTTGAACACTCAGCCTCTTTTTGGGGTGATGAGGACTAACTTCGGTG
The DNA here is from genome assembly GCA_026225945.1 of Cricetomys ansorgei. NCBI lineage: Eukaryota > Metazoa > Chordata > Mammalia > Rodentia > Nesomyidae > Cricetomys > Cricetomys ansorgei. The sequence goes on along the minus strand of JAMJFZ010001898.1, from coordinate 2,812,972 downwards.
TCGTCTCTTCAGAGCTGGCCGCGAGATGGTGCTAGGGAGCTCGATGTCGCTGGCGGGACGCTTCTGGGTCACCCGCCCGGCAGAGACTACAATTCCCGGGGTGCTCTGGGAAGGGAGGCGGGAGCCTCGGGGTGGGGTGGGGAACGCGAGGGCGGGTCTTCCGGGTGTGTGTTTCCGGCGTCGGCGGCCGCGGCCGGGGACGGTGTGAGAGCGGTAAGATGGCGGCCGCAGCGGTGGTAGAGTTCCAGAGAGCCCAGTCTCTACTCAGCACTGACCGGGAGGCCTCCATCGACATCCTCCACTCCATCGGTAAAGGTCCTCGCGCCGTCCCCGCGGCCCCGCCGGCTCGGCGCGGCCTGTGTCGGTCGGAGGCGGCGGAGAGGGGCCGGGCTAGCCGGCTATGGTGCTGCTGACTCACTGTGTGTGAGGGGGGCCGGGCCGGGGGCGCAGGCCGCTCGGGGCCCCCAGGAGCCCTATGGCTTCCAGTCGGGCGGGAAGCCCCGAGGCAGCCCGCGCGTCCACCTGCTGGCTGCTGACTCACGGTGGGCGCAGCGCAGCGTGGAGTGAGGGCCGGGCCGGGTTCGCTGCCCCTGAGGGTCCCTGCTCGTGGCCCGCGCGAGCTGGCCCGGGGCTGAGAGCCGCGGCTTGTTACACACTGGTCGCAGAGTGTGGTCTTGAAAGGCCTGGGCGACAGCCGCTCAGGACTGGCATTTCCCGCCGTTGTTATCAGCACAGGTTGCTCCGGGTGGGAGCGCGAGCGCTTCTCTTGGAGTTTTCTTCCGCGGGACGCTGGGAGCAGCTGCTCACCCCCAGCTTTCGGCAAGCAGGCTCCAGCAAGAGAGGGCCACTTTCTGGGTGTGGGAAGTTGAGAGGTGCCACACACCTCCTATTGGCATTTGATGGAGGGGGTCAAGACAGTCCTCAGTCGGGGTGAGACCGCCCGGACAGAGGAGGTGACTAATTCTCCCCAGCAGGGGTTGAAGTTTGCTCTGGGAGTTAGTTGCCTGTTGTTCAGGAAACTCTTTGGAACCGGCCGGTCGCACGTTGTTGGAGAAAAAGAACTTTTTAACACCGTAGTGTGCTTGTCTTAAACCTTAGGGCAACAGGAAAGTTGAAATAGGAGCCTCCAGCCGGCCGCTTTTCTACTCGAATTCAGGTGTGAACAGAAATAAATGGATAACGGAAGGGAAGGCTTTTTAATGTTCGATCTTGAAGGGTTCAATTAGGACATGAGCTTCCTCTTATGGTAATGTGATCTTTTAAATGTAGCCTGGGAAGATTCGGATTGGATCAACAAGTAGTTTAGTGAATGCAGGTGTATGTGGGACTTCCAGGATGCGGGTGTTTATGTTGATTTACTTTAATCTGTTCAGTATCAGTACCCAAGACTTGCACAGAGAAAGGATAGTGACAAGAGCTTGATGTCGTTTTCTTTGGGGGGGTACTAGAGAAGGAGAGGAGATGGGGATCACAATGCATTTTGAAGAAATAATGTTGATAAAAGTTTCATTTCAAAGTTCTGATCCTAAGTCAGTTTTAGAACAAGAGTACCGATTGTTGTTACATAGGTATTTCTCTGTGAACACACGTTAAAATTTAGAACTAATTTTAGGGGGCATGAGTTTTAACTCTTTGTGCCTAGTGTCTAATTTGTTTGCCCTTCCAAGAGTAGAAATTACTGATAAACGTTCCCCTTAAGAGTATTTCTTGGTTGCTCACTATACTGAAAGAGTTCCCTGCAAGCTTCCCTGTTAGAGCATGCTTGAGTCATGGTGGGTAACAGCCTTACTGTTTCCGGACTCCATCATGGACTATCAAAGTCTTGGCTTTTGTCAAGTCATGATGCTTTGTAAGAGCAGTAGTAACTAGTGATGGTCACCAAAATAAGCACTGCACACTTTGGAGAGGTTGTTTGAGGTTAAGGTGGTTGAATAATTATTAACAGTTGAAAGTGGGATAGATAGAAAGTTACTTTAGCAGGACCTGAATCCATTATGAGGCAGCAGTCTCTCTAAGTGTAACTGTTAAGCATCACACTGAAGCTTTGATAGGGATTTTTCTAGAATGGCTTTTTAAAATTTTTATATTTTATTCTATGTACATTGGTATTTTGCCTGCGTGTATATCTGTGTGAGGGTGTTGGATCCCCTGTAAAAGGAATTAGAGACAGTTGTGAGCTGTCAGGTAGGCACTGGGAATTGAATCTGGTCTTCTGGAAGAGTAGGCAGTGCTCTTAACCACTGAGCCATCTCTCCATCTCCCCTAATACATTCTTACTGAAGATTTTACAGACTAAGGTTTATTGAAAGACTTAGTTTATAGTCATCAATAACTTTATAGTTTGATTTTCATTTGTGATAGGTAAACGCTCAGGCATTAAAAAAATATCTTCATATAACATAGTGACTAGCGTGGGGCTCATCATTGTAATTGGGAAGCATGTGCTATAATTTTACTTGAAGCAAGCACAGCAGAAATTTCAGTGTCTATGGGTGAGGTGAATTCTAAGGGATTGACTAAAAAGGCCCACTTAAAGAGATTAATTTATTTTTTATTACTATTAATACAAAGAGTGTCCTGCAGATACTTGAGCATTTTACTTTTCTTTAGATTTTTTTTTTAAAGCCCTGATTTGCTGATTTGGAAAATAGGCTAGAGTTCATAATGGGTTTTATAAGAGTAAAGTTTCCCTTGCTTCATCTTTTTAAATCATAATTTTAAGAGTTCATTTTCTTTTCTCAGTGAAGCGTGATATTCAGGAAAATGATGAGGAGGCGGTCCAGGTCAAAGAGCAGAGTATCCTTGAGCTGGGGTCTCTCCTGGCGAAGACTGGACAGGCTGCTGGTAAGTCTTACAAGTGGACTATACCTGTAATGCTTTTGTTTGACACACCAGAAGGAGTTTTTCTTTTTGTGTTGGAGGAACAGAATATGGGACTGCATCTAACACCCAGTTCATTTGTGGTATTATTCAGTTTTTTTTTCCTGACAACTTGTTGATCTTCAGTTTTGTAGCAGAAAAGTGTAGAATTCTATTCTACAGGTGAGGGAAAGTCCTATTGTTGGGAGCTGTGGTTTGCTTTTGAGTTTTGAATTCTCACTGTATTTCCTTACATATGGGTAGCAACAGTCTTCAGCGATTTCATTGTCTAGCTCTGGTATATTTAAGGAGAGTGACTTTAGGCTCTTGAGAAAATGACTGTGGATTTTGTATCCAAGTGACTCACTTTTCTGATGCAGAATGAGTAAGACATTAAATAGTGCCTTCCTAGGATTTCTTCCAGGGTACTTGGGACTTTTGCACATTGTTGTCCAGATATTCTAGTGGTAACTGAACCATTGGTTGGCTGGGCTCTATATGATACTTGATGATGGGTGTGTTCTTGAAATAAGGAGAGAGTCCTGTTGACTAGAAAGAGCCTTTGACCAGTAGCATGGTTATAATATCATAAGCTTACTTAAACTTAAAATGGATAATTTCTGTCTCTTTAAAGTGAACTTAGAGGGACTGAAGAGATGGCTCAGTGATTAAGAGGACAGGCTGTTCTTCAGTTCCCAGCACCCACATGACAGCTTATAATTGCCTGTAACTTCAGCTCCAGTGGATTTGACACCCTTACACAGACCTACATGTAGTCAAAACACCATGGCACAAAAAATAACAATAAATAAAGTTAAAAGAAAATAAGTGAACTTAGAGGGGTGGAGCGATAGCTCAGGAGTTAAGAGCATTTGTTGCTATTGTAGAGGATCTGGATTCAGTTTCCAGCACCCACATGGCAGCTCACAGCTGTCTGTAACTCCCGCCTTGGGATCTGGTGCCCTTTTCTGACCTCTGAGAGTACCAGACTTGCACATACACAGATATACATTCATACACATAATGTAAATAAATCTGAAAAGAAGTAAAATTGAATTTAGAATATATTTGATTAGAATGAAGTGAGTTCTGTTAAGTCACCTCATGAGTTACTTTCTTTCAGTTTATGTCTAAGCCAAGGAATGATGGAGATAGTATAACAGAATTTCTTGAACTTGTAACTAAGATCTTTTGCAATTAATGATAGTTTATATTTTTAATTACTGACTCAATCAGTAGAAAGTTAAGTAAAGATGTGGATAGTGCATACCTATAATCCTAGCACTTGGAAGGCAGAGGCAGGCTGATCTCTGTGAGTTGGAAACAGCCCAGTCTACATAGTGAGTTCTAGGACAATCAGAGTTTACATAGTAAAATCCTATCTAAAAAACATCCTTATGTCTAGTATATACAGTGAATATTTCAGTAATTTTTCTCCAGTGAGGTTCCTGAAATTCCATTTCATGCTTCTCTCCTTCATTCTTGCCCTCTCTAACAAGGGTATATACGGCTTTACCTTTTGGAATCTTTCCTTTTTTGGGGGGAGGGGAGGATACAGAGTTTCTATGTAGATTTGCTGTCCTGAAACTTACTATGTAGAACAGGCTGGCTTCAGACTCACAGCGATCTGACTTTCTCTGTCTCCCAAGTGCTTGAATTAGAGGTACATGCTACCACTGCCCTGCCACTTGCTGGAATTTAATAAAGGTGAAATATAATAGTTTCAAAAACTCTTCTAGCCTGCTTTCTGCTTTCTAAGACAGTTTGATCCTTATGGACTAGAAATCCTCAGGAGGTCTTGGAACCTGTTTATTAATTTACCTATCTTTGTAATTATTTGATAGATTGCTATGACTTTTATCTTTGCAAATATGTCTGTTCCCTTAACCTTCAGTTTTGCTTTATTGTGGATTTGATAGTTACCTGGAGCTCTACTAAGTACCCTGTCTAAAAAGTTTAAGATCGAATCCCTGGTGGAAAGTAGTACTTGGAGGTTAATGAAGATAAGGTCTGATGCATAGTAGTGATTGAAAGTAGTTTTGAGCATTAACTAGATGCCTAAGCTCAGGATCTGTGGAAATTTTCTCCCAATACTTGATTAAAAAAATGCTGAGTCTGCTAGGTTCTAAGAAGGAGATTCTGATCATAAATTGCAGATAATTCCAGTGGAATTAGGAGTATGATTTTATGAAATTAAAACAATAGAATATACAGACATGGAAAGAAATGGAGTGTATCGAAGAATGCTCAATAGTAGTAGACAAAAATAGAAAATGAGATTAAAAAAAAAAAGACAGTTGAAATAGTTTGTCCCTCTGTTGAGGTAAGAATAATAGTACTTAGAGAAAATAATGCTAGCAGGTGCTAGAGATAAAGGCAGACTACTTAGCTCATGTTTCACTTCTGCCTTTTCTAGGAAGGAAAATGATTTTCAAACAGAAAAGATAGACATAACATCAGAAAGAGAATTAAAGACAAGGTAGGTGAGAGAAAAGAGAGCACATGGTCTTTATGAGGTCGTTCCTCTCGGCTCTAACAATTTCTATCTTTTTTGGCATCAAAGGAGTACCAGCAGATACAAGTACAGAACCACTTCCTTGGAGAATCATGGAGATGGAGAAGTAGATGAACGCTGAGCATAGGAAAATGTTATTCTACCTTTCAGAAAGATAGTGAGAAGAATAGATCAGGATACTGCAGACTGAAATCATTAGTGACCTACTGGGACATGTGATTATTAATTAGGAGATTTTAATTAAAACTGGGTTATTGTGAACAGAGTATTCCAAATTCACCTTCAAAACTAGTAAATTTACAGGGGTTGTGCCATTTGCTTTTGCAAATAAAAGTTTTATTGAACACGGACACACCCATTTCCACCTTTATGACTGTTTTGTTTTGTACTACAGTGGCATCATTTATAAGCTGCATCTGAGACCATATAACCTGCAGAGCCAAAAATATTTATCTGTCCTTTCACAGAAGTTTGGCAACTTGTAGAGTAGAAGAATGAGATAGAAATATATTTGATGAAAGCAGGATGTTTGATCATTTGCCATACTATTACTATGATAGGTATAGGTTATAAATTTATAATAGGCTGAATAGTTCCCTAAATATAAATAAATAATTATTTGCAAACTTAAAAAATTGTGTTGATTTGTTCTTGGTTTTTTTTTTTTTTGATCAACACCTGGCCTTCACGGTTAAAGCCATCCACAGAAGGAGTGGTTATTTTTGTAGACGGTCAATCAGTAGAGAGTAGATTTAAGTTACTGCTTTAAGGTTGGGAAGATTAGTTCAGTTATGTTAAGTAAAAAAATTATATACTTAAAATATTTATCAAAACAGAAGAATGAGGAATTACCTATCTTTATAATATTCTATGCAAAAAGGACTTTAATGAACTCAGTCTGAACCAACAATGCCATCTTGTTGCATTTAGAGATGCACTCCTATAATCCCAGCAGACAGGAGTGGGAAGCAGGAGTTTCATAAGTTTGACTCCAGCCTGAGCAGCATAGTGAGACCCTTTCTCAATAAACCACTTCCCTCATTCCTTAAAATAACTCCTTTGTGCTATATGTGGTAGCTAAATCTGCCCTATTCTTAGACCCCTCTGAGCATTTTCCTCAGTCCTGGTTACCAGAAGCATATCAGAAATACTTTTACCAACATAACTCAGAGGAGGGTGATTGAGGGGATAAATAATTTAGAAACAAGGACACTAAAGGAACATTTGAAATAGCTAAGGATGTTTAGTTTTGAGAAAGGGGAAGTTAAGAAAATGCGAATGGTGGTTATCTTAGAATATTTGAAGACAGTAGGAGATATGGATTTGTTTTTTAAAAGAAAATAAAAATATGTTTAAAAAAATCTTTGATCAAGATTGGACTAGTCTGCTTTCTGAATATATTAGTCACTAAAATCACATTGGACTATCTGCTTCCTGAATATATTAGTCACTAAAATCACAATTGTTCAAACATAAGAAACAATAGTGTATCTGATGACTTCTAATAAGCTATCATGAGCTAATGAGCTAGGGGTGTATGTATCTCAATAGGGGAATACTTGCCAGTTGTGTCCTCCCCTCCCCCTACATACAAGCCATGGTTGTATAGAATAATTAAAATTTGAATAAATGTAAAAAAGTATTTTGTTTGTTTCTTTGAGACAGGGTCTCATGTCTGTATTTTATTTTTTGAGACAGGATCTCTCTGTAACCCAGGACATATCAAAGTATATGTAGCTCCTGAACTCACTCATTATGGTCATACTACCCCTAGCTTCCTGAGTGCTGGGATTACAGCACACCATACCTAGCTAGAATTTTTTGCTTAGGGCAAGAAGGATTTATTTTGCCAATGATTTTAGCTTTTATTTATTGTTGTGGGAAGGGCAATGGAGGAACAGAACTATTCAGTTCATGGTGGACAGGAAGCAGAAAGAAGGGCACAAGAAGGAATTTGATGAGAGAAAAAAAAATCACCGTTGACTGTAATTAGTGTGGAAAGCTCAATAGTTCTTTAACTGGGCCTCTAAAGGCTATATAGAATTTACGTGGGTTAGGAAGCCATCTCAGGTGGGTTCTGGCATAAAGGCAGCCTGAAAGTAGGCATATATAGTGAATGAGCATAAATGAGAGAGCAGAATGGAAAGAAGTCTCAGATGTTGGGAGTCAAAGGTCAGTCCTGGAGAGTGAAGGGATGAACTTCATTCTGTGCATCCTCTGACTTCAGGCAGATGAGGATTTCAAGGACGCTGAATTTGCATTCTCAGGAGGGCAAAGTTTGCTTGCCCTGAATTAGAGTTCTCAAGAGGATAAGTCTACAATTAGAGAATATTAAAGAGACACTGGCACTAAGGTAGCTTCAACCTACATTCCCGAAATACTTCTTGTTTAGTTAAGACATGGTCTATGGGTTGGAGAGATGCCTCAGTAGTTAAGAACACGTGTTCTTTCAGAAGACCCAAGTTTCATTCCCAACACTCATATTTGGGTTGCTTACAACCACTTGTAACTCCAGCTCTAGACTCAGCTTGAGTCCTCTGATCTGTGACTTCTAAGGACATTTGCACTGTATAGGCACTCACACAAATAATTAAAAACAAAATAAATCTTAAAAAAAAAAGCATTGCCTAATTTTTATTGTTAAACAAGCACCGCTCTACTGCTACGAAAGGAAATCTAAAGGTAGATTTCCTGAACCGCCTTCTTCTAAAAGGGAGAAGAAAGCTTTATGATGGACAGCTTTTTAAGTGATTACTTAAGACTTAAGTTTTGGAAGGCTGGAGAGACGGCTCAGCATTTAGGAGCACTGGTTGCTCTTCCAGAGGTTCTGAATTCAATTTCCAGCAACCACATGCAGACTTACAACCATCTGTAATGGGATCTGATGTCCTCTTTTGGCATGCAGGTGTACATGCAGACTGAGCACTCATATACATAAATAAATAAATCTTAAAAAAAAAACAAAAGACTTAGGTTTTGGAGACTAATGAATTTTTAAAATGTATAATGAAACTTTTAAAGACAGGACATCTTGACCTCCCTGTGCTGAGGAAGTGTTACTGCTGAAAGGCTGCACAGGGAAACTTAGAGGGGAGGGAGGGACTTGGACTTGGAAACCCCTGTCTAGGGGAGACTGCCAAGGAATAGATTTGGAGGTTAACAGATTACCCTTGTGACTTGATGTTTGCTGGTTGTAAGCTAGTGATTTTGTCCGTGGTGGGCAGGTGCACAGCATGTTTCATGTTAAAACTGTTCTGTGAGAATACAAGAACTTTGCTGTTTATTTTTCATTAAAATGAATAAATGAGGCATAGATGGAAATGTTCCATGAGTTTTCATAGTGATCCACTGAGCAAGTGGAATTTTGGTATGTGATAATATTGTTGCTATCTTATTACCTGCTGGGATTTATAGAAAGTTTATAAGACAGGGTCTCACACTGTAGCCTAGGTTAACCTAGATCTCATTATGAGGATGGCCTCAGAGGCAAGGTAATTCTCCCACCAGAACCTCCCAAGTGCTAGGATTATGGGTATGATCTACTACACTTGGTTTTGCTGGGAATTGTTAAAACTTCTAGTGTGTTTCTTTAGAAACCAGGTGTGGTTTTTATTACAGGTGTCTTGGTTTAAAAAAAAAAAAAAGAGTTTTTAAAGTACTTATTTATTTATTATTTACTTGTATGTATGTGGGGTTACATGTATGCCATGTGCTTGTGTGGAGCTTAAAAGACAACTTACAGGACTTAGGTCTCTACGCTCTACGCTCTTTGGGTTCCAGGGGTCTAAGGCGAGTCATCAGATTTGATGGCAAAGCACCTTTACCTCCTGAGGCTTAGCCTTTTTTGTTTTTTTTTGAGACAGGGTTTCTCTGTTGTAACTCTGACTGTCCTGAACTCATTCTATAGACCAGGCTGGCCTCATAGAGATTTATCTGCCTCTGCTTCCTGAATGCTGGGATTAAAGGCGTGTGGCACCACTGCCCAGCGAGAGACTCAGTTTTTTTAAATGAGCATTTTTTTCCTAATTCTAAAATTTACATTTTAATTTCTGAATTGCTTTTCACACAGAGCTTGGGGGACTCCTGAAGTATGTACGACCTTTCTTGAATTCCATCAGTAAGGCTAAAGCAGCTCGTCTGGTTCGATCTCTTCTTGATCTGTTTCTTGATATGGAAGCAGCTACAGGGCAGGAGGTAAGTTATATGTGACAGGAAGTAGATAATAAGGAAAAAAAAGTGTGTTTCAGTGAAAGATGCCTACTTCAGTGTGGTGCTGTGTGGAAGGGAGGACGCTTAGGACTTATCATGTCAGTTTCTCTTTGTTACAGGGCATTTGATACTTTGAGTCTGTTCCATGCTTTGCTTTGTAAGTGGAGATTGTCAGTGGTCCCTGGAATCCTCATTACATCAGGGTCACAAACTGATTCTTGTCTTTGAGGTATTGTATTGCCACACCTTTGTAATGTTTTCTGTGTCTGTAGTACTTTTCATCTTGTGTCACAAAGTTTCTTATGAGCACCATTTAAGCCTTGTGGCATCCTTTCTTGTCGTGTTTTGTATGGCTTACGTGCCTTTATTAAGGGGTGAGCATCCATTTGTTGTGTTTCATGTGTTGGGAAGTGACTGATGTTTCTGTACCTGTTACTTGTACATTTAAACTAGACTTTGAGCTGTTTAAAGAGAGCCTCTCCCTGGAATCAGTATTTACTGAATGCCTGTAGGAATACTAGAGCCAGTAAGTGATACAGTTGAAAAAACACAGTAGTACTCTCATGAGGCTTGATTTTAAGAGGGAAGGCAGATAATATATAAGATGTATGATAATAAAGTCAGGGGCTGGGATTGCCAGTTGGTTGTGTGTCTAATTGTCTGCTGTATCTTAGGTGGGTATGCAGGTAAAAACAAAAGTCCACAGTTGTATAATGGACTGAGTGAGGGATTTCAGAAATCCAGGACACATGGATCCTATTTTGGAATTATATTTTGTTAAGTCTGTTTTCTTGCTTTGGTGCTGCTTTTTTTTTACTTTCTAGATTTATTTATTTTATATGTATCATTGTTTTGCTTGCTTGTATGTATATACATCATGTGTGTGTCTGGTGCCTTTGGAGGCCAGAAAAGGGCTTTGGATACCCTGTAATTCATCTTATGGGTGATCATAAGCCACCATGTGAGTGCTGGGAACTAAACTGAGGTTCTCTGCAAGAACAGTAAGTGCTCATAACCACTGAGCCATCTCTCCAGTCCCACTCTGCTGATTCTTCAAAGCTAAGATACAAGCTTCATTTGCTGAGCAGTCTTTAAATTTACTTGTTTCTGGTTTATGATAGTAGGTCAAAAATAGATAATATTTATATAAATGCCTTTGAATCAAAGTATTATACTTACTTCGAATTAAAGAAAATATGCTTTTTAGAAATGTTCATCTTCTCAAGCCCTAACTTGTTGTTTAAATTGTACTTTGTATTCATGAATTCATCTTTTGTCTAACGAGGAACTCCTTAAAATAGGCAGACAAATGAATATCGGCTTCCAATTAATAAATGCTACTTTAAACTTTTTAGATTAAAATTTTTTTTAACTGTTTCTTTGCTGAAGTCTTTAGATTTGTTCTCCTCCCTATAACAGAGCTGACAGTCGGTAGAACTGCATCTGTTTAGTGTTCAGCTCTCTTAATCCTTTTTTTTCTTCAGTCTTTTTGAGACAGTCTCACTGTGTAGCTTTGGTTGGTCTGGAACTCACTATACAGACCACCAGATTGGCCTGGAATTCAGAGAGATCCTCCTGCCTCTGCCTCTGGAGTGCTAGGATTGAATATGTATACTACCATGCCTTTAATCCTTAGTCCTTTGTGGAAGTATCCTCAGTTAATGACTTGATGCTCTGCTTTATTTGATCAGTGGGACATATATGCCTTTGTTATTTGTTATATGGCTCCATGTCTGGTTAGGCTCTCTTAACTGTATTTGTGCAATTGTTCATTTTCACCAACTAATGGCCTTTCTTCCTTTTCCTAGAGTGAAAGCAAGTGCTCAGGCATCTTTTAGAAAATTAATTAGTTAAATTATTACTTTGTCCGTTTTTAGAAATACCTCACTGTGTAGTCCTGGCTAACTTGGAACTTGCTATGTAGTCTAACCTGGTCTCAAACCCATAGAGATCCTACTACATCTGCTTTCTAAGTGCTGGAATTACAAGTGTATCCCATGGCCTGCTCATTTCTCATTTTGGGTCAAGATCTCATAACTCAAGCTGGCCTGGAACTTGAAATCCTCTTGTTATAGCCTCCCAAGTGCTTGGATCACAGGTGTACGCTACCATGTCTGTCTGCATTTTGTCATTTTCATGTGTGTAACTTTAGTGTTTAGTAAGGCTTTTTTTTGACAATTATCAATTTAGCTTTATTTTTTAAAAAAAGCCAAGTCTTATTCTATTGATTGGATTTTTTTGATAGTTTTGTGGGTTATAGGTTATTTGCTAATACAAAATTGCACTGTTTGTTGTGTGTGTGTGTATGTATGTATGTATATCAGTGTACCCATGTCCTCTGATACATGTATGGGGAGGTCAGAGGACATCTTGCTGACTTATAAGAATGTACCACCACACCTGACTTCTATACCATCTGTCTTTTTAGTTTTCTTTTTAATGACTTTGTTTCCTTCCTTCCTTCCTTTTTTTTTTTTTTTTTTTTTTTTTTTTTTTTTTTGAGACAAGGTTTCTTTGTGTATAGTCCTGGCTGTCCTAGAACTCACTCTGTAGACCAGGTTGGCCTCCTTACCGCTATCTGCCTGTCTCAGCCAGAGCTGGGATTAAAGGTGTGGGTCACCACTGCCCAGCTTATTTTCAAAAATATTTTACCAAGTAGCATTCTGAAAGTTTTGTGTCTTTTCTGTCCCAGTTCGAGCCTTCAGTGGTTCTCCACTGTCATCTTTAGGTTATTCATGGTTTTCTGGAACACAATATACTGTAGGCGCTTGATCCTTCTTGTTCTGAATACTATTAAGTATTTGGTTTGCTAAGAATCTGTCTGCTTTTCATGTTGTACATTTTCATTCTGTAATCCTGTCTCAAGTTCCGTTTTTGGACATTATTTCTTGTTAATGTTGGTGTGATCTTAACTTTTCCAGTGACCCGCATCATATTTTGTACATGTTATATTTCTGATTATTTTACCTTGTATGGCAGTTGTGCATTTGCCTTATCATCTTTAATATAGTCTCAGTCAGGAATTATTCTATACCTTGTAGTAACTCAAGGCTTTCCTCATTCCTAGTATACCTCACACTCTGTGGCTAATTTTATTTATTTATTTTTTTAAATTGATTTTATATGAATAGGTGCCTTGCCTGCATGTATGTATATGCACCATGTGTGTCCAGTGCCCTAAGAAGTCAGAAGAGAATGTCAAATCCTATGGAACTGGAGTTACAGGCTATTGTGAGCTGCCATGTGGGTGCTAGGAACTAAACCCAGGTCCTTTATAAGAGCTGCCAGTGCTTTTAACAGCTGAGGTATCTCTTTAACCCCTAGAGTAGTTTGTCTTTTAAAAAATTACATAATTAGTGCTTAAAGGAGTTTACAATCAGGCCTTGGATGCTCAGAAAACACTTTATTGAATTAAGATCTGTTTTTTTGTTTGTTTGTTTAACTTGTATTTATTAGTTTTATGTGTATGGATATTTTGTTTATGTGAAAGTCTGTGCACCAGGTACAGTGTCCTCAGAGGCCAGAAGAGGTTGTTGTCAGATCCTTGAGAACTGGAGCTAGACAATTGTGAGACCCCCAGGTTGGTGCTGGACATTGAACTTGGGTCCTCTAAAAGAGCAGCCAGTGCTCTTAACTGATGAGCCACCTCTCTAGTCCCTAGATAAGAGTTTATTTAATGGATATATGAGCATATCTCACTTTTTCTTGCCCAGGTGACTCAAAAGTTTTTTGTTGTGGGGAAATTGATATTGTGTTTATTCTTGGTTCTTTAAAATTCTCTAGGTAATGTGAAAGCAGAGGAGGAAGGCATAGATGGTTTACTTGTAGTAATATTGAGGCCTGAGGTAAATAGGAAGTTTGAGAATATTGTTGAGAGAGCTAGACTTGTGTTAAGGAGCTTTTTATCAATAATATGAGGGGGAGGGGCTGAAGAGATAGCTCATGGAGTAAAGATGCTTGCTTGATGCCTGAGTTTGACCCCTGGTATCTACATGGTGGAAGGAAATACTAAATCACTCAGGCAACATAACTATGTAGCAAGCTCCATGACCTTTACATTTTTTCCCCCTGGACTGGCACTGGTTTCATAATTATCATCATAGTTAAAGCAAACCATATACTCTATAATTGAAAATGGATTTAACATTCATTTGTAAAGGCAAAAAAATGTCTAGTCACCTTAACTGAAGTCTTGGTTATGGCAGAAAGAACGCTAGAGGTAGGGAAAGTTCTGGTCCTAGCAGCTGACATGTGGCCTTGTGAAAATTGCTTAAGATCTGGATTATCAGAGGAATGAAGGTGGGTGAGGTGCTAGAGTAGACTTAACTGCCTCTTGCTTAGGTGTATTTTGGAGTATTTATTAAACTACTGTATAGTGCAGAGGGATGTCCTAATTTCTCAGAATCATTTTGTGTTATTTGGAAAAGCACTCCAGGTAAAACTGATGGATATTTCTTAGCTTCACAAGTCATACATAGCTTATGATTATTGTATTTTCCTTGTTAAAAATATTCAGTAAAATATTTTCAGCTTATCCATATCATGAATATATCTTGAGTTTGGTTTTTCAGAACATAACAGAAAACTTTGAGGTTGTGATTGGCTTGGTTTTAGTTTAGTTTTTGTTCTGTCTGACATTGTTTGAGGTCAGTTGTGTTTAGCATTACAGATGAGGTAGCCACTAGGGGGCTTTAGGAGTTAGGAAGGTTTCATTAGTCTCATCCTAGTGAATTTTTGTTTACTTAATGGGCTTGTCAGATCTTGTCTTGTTAGACTATTCCCTTCAGTTTTCTTTCCAAAGTTCTCAGGAGAACTTTGAATTTACATAAGAACCCATTGCATTAGCAGTTCTCCAGAAAGCTCAGTTTCTCATTTCATCACCTTATGTTCTGATTAGCAGCCTTAATACAGACTTACTACTGGAAGTGAGAGAAAGCCTGCCATACTTGATGAGCATTCTGTCCAGCTAGAATGTTATAGGTACCAAAGGCATGCTGTGCTGTCTCACAAAGAATGCTACATTTTGTTACTTTGTACATCTTATTATTGTTTGCATGGCAGGCAGAACTGGGGGTTCACAGCTCTTTCAAATGTGTTAGGCCAATTGTACTTTTTTGCCCATTAATATAAACTAAGTTTATTGAATCTGTTTTTCCTGTATGAATGATAGAAAATTGGTTAGTTGTGCTTAATGAGAAAGAGCAAGCTAGATGTTTTGAGCCTTATAGTTAGGAACAAGTCTTTTTTGTGATTTGAATTTAGCCTCTTTTTACTAGCATAGTCACAGAATTTTACCATTTTTATTTTTTAGCTATTCAGGAAGGGATTTGTGCTTTAAAGATACATAAGATGTCATAAAAATAGACATTCTAGGGCTATTTGTATTGGGGAATTCTGAATATCTACTAGGAAGGTAGAGGAGGAAGCAAAGAACACTTTTTGTGAGACAGGATCTCTCTACATTTCCCTGGCTGTTGTGGAACTCACTGTGTAATGTAGACTAGGCTGACTGGCCTGGAACTCATAGGGATCAGTCTGCCCCTTCCTCCCAAATACTGGGACTAATGGTGAGGACCACCATGCTGGCCAAAGAACATAATTTTTAAAAGCTACGTTGATTCTTCACTACAGTATAACCATTACATGTTGAGATACTGTTTGTCAACATAATACAGATGCTAAATAGAGCAACATGGGCAGTCTGAAAGGAGGGAATTAAAAGCTTCCCTGCTTCCATTGGTTAGTTGGAAGAAGGTGAAAATATAATATTACATTTATTGTTTCTCTTGCAGGTCGAGCTATGTTTAGAGTGCATCGAATGGGCCAAATCAGAGAAAAGAACTTTCTTACGCCAAGCATTAGAGGTAGGTGCCCACCTTAGTATTGACTTCAGATCTGTAGCATTAGTTAAGCTGTAAGTGTAAGGAGTCCCAGCCTGACAGAATTATCTCTAGCAGCTTTGTGTTACCATGTCAGCTGAAGATGACTGGTGGTGCTTCCACCAGTCATCTACTAGGGAATGTCCCTAGTAGAATTAGTTTTGTTTTTGTTGTTGTTGTTGTTGTTTTTTTAAAGTGACAGATACCATCTTATTCTGTAGCTCAGGATGGCTTCAGACCTTTGGCAAGCTTCTTGTCTAAGTTTCCTAAGTTCTGTGGTTATAGATGTGAGCCACCATGCCTGTGTTTAAAGTTTTCTTTTAAATTATTTTGATTTCTTGAAGTTTTGAGGTACTTTTGCTGTTTGAATATAGAAAATAAGCAGCAGTATGGTATAGTTAACAGTCATTTGGCCATAGTAAGAGATAGTACTGGGGCCTAGTTCACTTGTTATGTTGAATTTGATGTTATCATCAGAGCATGTATATTCAACAGTAACAGTTCTGTGACTGTCAATCTTTGATTTCTTTCTGTGGCTTTCCCACTTGTTCCTTCAATCAATGCCTTTTTTCTTTCTAGGCAAGACTGGTGTCTTTGTATTTTGATACCAAGAGGTACCAGGAAGCATTGCATTTGGGTAAGTAAACTGGTAGAAATTAATAAAATATCTAAGCTAGCTAAATGAGTGTATCCCAAACGTTATTTTATTTTTGTTTTTTTTGAGACAGAGTTCTCTATGTAACAGCCTTGGCTGTCCTGGATCTCGCTTTGTACACCAGGCTGGTCTTGAACTCACAGAGATCTATCTGCCTGCCTCTGTCTCCTGAGTACTGGGATTAAAGGTGTGTGCCACCACCCACCCAGCATATCCTTATTGATTGTTAATAATCATATTTTACTTGTGTCTAAGAAGCATTTCAGGTGGTTTACATTTTGTCATGGTATTGTTTCAAAGTTTTGGAAAACTGGGATGGAAGTGGGGCATGGTGCTAGTGTTTGCCTAGCAGGACTGGGGTGAAGTTCTGGGAGGCCAACTGGGTTAGTCTTAATTTTACAAAACAGATGTCAATTTTAAGTTTTAGAGTTTAGAGCAGTAAAAGCCATTTCATTGCAATTTTTTAGTTTCTTTATATATAATAGCTTGTTAAATTTTAGATTTAATATGTTTTAAGTTATAGATGTTTTCTTGGTTACTATAAAAACTACTATATTTTGTTTTTCAATACTTTTATTTATGTGTATATGCCTATGTGAATATTTCCACATCTGAGTGTACCCATGGAGGTTAGAAATGTTGGAGCCCTGTAGCTGGAGTTACAGGCAGTTGTGAGCTGCCTGATGTGGGTGCTGGGAACTGAACTTGTATCCTATTGCATACTTTTAACTGTTGAGCCATCTCTCCATTTCCCCTGTATTACTATTTATATATATTATGAATACTCTATAATATAATATTGCTATTAACATACTTAAAATCTCTTATTTCTGTTACATTTTTATTGAGAGAGAGAATATATGCATGCACACATACTACATGGTGTGCATGTAGAAGACAGAGGGAAACTTACGAGAGTTGGTTCTCTCCTTCCAGCTTGTAGATCCTGGATTGAACTCTGGCTTGGTGACAGACCATCTTTTTGGCCCAAAAATCTCTTAAAATTTGAAAATTTGATCATGCCTAACATTTTAGCAGGCAGGAAGATCAGCTGAAGGTCATCCTTGGTGATAGCTAGTTTAAGGTCACACTGTATGAAACATGGTCATAAGTCTACAAGTGGGGCTGGCTCAGATGGTAAAATGCTTGCTATGCATGCCCAAGGATCTGAGTTTGATTTCCTAGAGCTCAAGTAAAAATCCTGTAATCCCATTGCTAGGAGGTAGAGGCAGAAGAATCCCTGAGGCTTATTGGCCGCTCAGTCTATTCTAACCTGTGAGTCAGCCCCAAGTCTCATTAACCCTCTCTCAAAAACACAAGATGTACAGCTGCACAGGAACACTTGAAAATGGTGGCAGGAAGTTGTATAACTTAGTGAATATTCAAAAAACAAACAACCTGCTGAGTTATATAACCCTTAAAGGTGAATTTTGGTGACTGGGAAAATAGTTCAGTTTGTAAAATGCTTGCCATGCAAACCTGAGGTTCTGAGTTTGATCCTCAGAACCTGTATAAAAAGCAAGACGTGGTGACACATACTTCTAGTCCCAGTGCTGGGAAGGAAGAGAGAATTGAGTCCCACAAGTTGACCTGGCTTCCACATATATACTGTATACATGAACACACAAAGGTCAAGAAACTGAATGCTAGTATTTTTGGAAACTGAAGTGTTTCTTATTATTATTTTAATGTTTTTATTAGGATGTATTGATTATATATAATGAGTTTCATTATGACATTTTCATAGGGGTACATAATGTATGTCAATCATATTCACATCTTCTTGTTACTCTTTGTCTTTCCCACTCATGCTAATCTCTTTCCTTGTCCTAACAAGCTTCCCTTCTACTCTTTTGTTTTCTTGTTTTGTAATCCAGTGCTTTTCATTAAAGCTGTTATTAGGAGCATGAGTGAGAGTTTGTTTACAGGACTTGTGAGCACCTCACCAGAGGGCAGACCACTGAAGAAATGGTTTCTTCTTCCCTCACCAGTCATTAATTAAACCTCCTTTTATAATTTAAACACTTTAGAAATCTCCCATTGCTTGCTTTTTTAGTTGTATTTATTTTATGCATATGAGTGTTTAGCCTTCATGTGTGTGTGTACACCATGTGCATGTGTACATGCATGTGCATGTTGTAAGCCACTGTGTGGATACTGGGAACTGAACCTGGGTCCTCTGCAAGAAGAGCAAGTGTTTTTAACCACTGGACCATCTTTCCAGCTCCACTTCTTCCCCCCCCCCCCCCCCTTCTTTTGAGAAAGGGTCTCATAAATTCAGGTTCCTCCTACCTTAGCCTTCCCCCTCCTGAGCTTACAGGCCCATGCCCATTTCCACTTGCTTTTTATTAATAATCAGATCGTATTTCCCTTTTTATGATTTATTAGGTTGAAAATATTGCCAGTATTCAATGTTTACCCTACAAAAATGCCAACTTTATCTTCCTTCCTTCCTTCCTTCCTTCCTTCCTTCCTTCCTTCCTACCTACCTACCTACCTACTTACCTACCTACCTACCTACCTATTATCTATCTTGGCTGTAGCTCTAGGTGTCTTGGAACTCCTATAGACCAGGCTGGCCTTAAACTCAGAGTTCTACCTGCCTCTCCCTCTCAAGTGCTGGGATTAAAGATGTGGGTCACCATGTCCAGCTAACAGTTTCGTACGTTTTAAGGAGATACTAACTTTAAAAAAAAAAAAAAAGAAAGCTAGCTTTATCGAGATATGTTTCAGATTCATTCCACATTCATCTCTCTGTCTCTGTTTCTCTCTCTCTCTCTGTATGTTTGTATGTGTAGGACAAAGGACAACCTCTGGTGTTACTCCTCAGGCAGGAATGTTCCTCCACCCCCACCCTTTCCCCATTATTTTTGGAGCCCTAGTTAGCCTGTCTAGAACCTTTCTATATTGAATGGATTGGCTTCAATTCGCAAGGTCCACCTCTGCCTATCTGCCTCTGCCTCTGTGTCCTGAGTGTTTAGGAATAAAGGCCTGTGGTACCATGCCTGGTTCCACCTTGTTTTTAAGACAGGGACTTGGGACTCACTGATGATGGTACACTGGATAGCCAGTGAGCACCTGGGATCCTTCTGTCTCTGCTTCCACAGCACTGGAATTAAAAGTATTTCACCACACCTCAATTTTTATATGGGTTCTCGGGGTTGAACTCAGGTCCTCAAGTTTGTGTGGCAAGTACTTTACAGATTGAGTTATCTACCCAGTCCCCCAAATTCCACTTTCAAAGTTAAATAATTCAGTGATTTTAATAAAAAGTATATTCAGTAAGTTGTGCAGCAACCACCACCAATTTCAGAACATTTCTATCACTTCAGAAAGAAGCCATCAGCAGTCACTTTCACTAATTATTCATTCCTTACCCCATTTTCCAAGTTCTAGGCAGCTGCTATTTGCTTTCTGTGCAGGTCTTCCTGTTCAGGACAGTTCATATGAATGGAATCACATATGTGGTCGGCTTTTGCTTAGCATAATGTTCTCAGTATTTACCCACGTTGTCACACGACAATTCTTCATTGTTGCTAAATAATTGTCCATTGGATGTATCACCTTTGTGTGTGTGTTAGTTCGCACGAATGTATGTGCATGTGTATGGAGACTAGAGGTTGATGCTGGTTGTCTTCCTCATTCATCATCCACCCTAGTTTTGAAACAGGGTCTCTTACTGAGTGTGGGGGTTCATGGATTGGCTACACTTGATGGTCATGGAATCCCTGGGGTTCTTTTACCTCTCTCTTCCAGTAACCTTGTAGCTGGGTGCTGGGGATCTGAACTCAGGTCTTCATGTTTGTGTGAGAGCACTACCAACTGAGCAGTCTCCCCAGCGTATGGCTGTATCACATTCACCACTTGATAGACTTTTGTATTGTTTGACTTTTTAGTACTGAATACGGCTGTTTCACATGAACCTGTTTTTATTTTGTGCGGAGGGAACCAGCCTTTTCCACAAGTGGGTTCATGGAAACAAACTCTATGCAGGAGGGGAGTACAAGTGCAGGAAAAATGACAAATGAACAAGGCAGTTCGTTCTTCTATGGGACCCAGAAAATGGCAGGCACAATCACACTTTGAAATGACACTTACAGAACATGCTTTTATAAATAAAATGCAGGAGTGTTTTTAATAGGGGAATTAACAGTATACATATTAAGAAGAGAAGAGGGGAGAGAAAGACTGACAATGTACATTACCAGGGGAGAAGAAGAGAAAAGCGGAGAGAAAGACTGACAATGTACATTACCAGGGTAGAACCACGCCAGAAAGAGACCTGCTCTGGCAAAAACTTTAAAACCCAAATGCAGTTTTTTGGTATGCAGATGTTGGTTAGGCCTTGGGAGGAGCTGGTTTGATATGCAGAAGTAGTTAGTCACTTGCAGAAGTCAGTCATGCCCAGGGAGGAGCCGGTGTCCTTCTTCCTACAACTTAAAATCTTCAAGGTTAGTTTGTTTACTATCAAAGGATATTTGACTCCATAACCCATTAGTGGTTGAATGTTACTGTTGGCTGAATAGTATCTCTGTCTGCCTCAGACAGACATTTGCCTCAAACAGAGCAGGGTGCCATGCAGTCGCCAAAGAAGGGTTTTTTATGGTTTTTAGCTCTTTGGTGCGTATATATTTTTTCTCTAATTAGGCTCTTTTTGCTTCTATCTGTTAAAGGCTTGTCTCTTCCTGGGAGGACCAACTCCCACCCCAGGAATAGCCTAACAATGTGCTAATCAGTATGCATAGATAGCTCTACTCTTGCCAGGACTTAGAAGCCTGCAAGGTATTTTACAATTACAATTTACTTTTGAGTAAAGTGGCTCTGACCCCTTCTCAGCCAACAATAGCCAGCTCAGGTATTCATTTAGATATATTACTAGGCCATGCAGACATTATTGAAAGGCTTTTTGTCACCATTACAGCAAAAAGGAGGAAGGGTCAAAGTGGCTGGTGAGCCGAAATCTCCTGGCCAGAGAGTCCCGGAACTTTGTCATTCATCCATGTTGCTAGGGTATTGGGGCTCCCAACAATTTTGAATACAGGCTTAGAAATGGGGTTACTGGGTCAAGTGATAGGTATAGTTTTTTGAATAGCAACCAAGCCTGTTTACCAGATGACAGAAATATCCTTATCAATACTATCTTTTATTATAGTTTTCTTAATGTTTATAAAGTAGGGTTTCCTTACGGTTTTTATTTGCATTCCTTTAATGATCATGATGTGGAACATCTTTATATGAGAAGTATCTATTCAGACCCTTTGCTTATTTTTAATTTAGTTATTTGTGTATTGAGGGCCCCCCCCCAATTTGGAGGATAACAGGATTTGGGGTGTAGCCCTGGCTAACCTCAACTCATGGCAGTTCTCCTGTTTCAACATCTCGAGTGTTGAGATAACAAGCTTCAGCCACAAACCCATCAATGTGTTTTTTGTTATTTTTTTAATCATAACTTTCACATTTATTTATTGGTTTGTTTATTTATTTATATGTATGTGGCATCTGTGTGGGCGAATATGTGAAAGTCAGAAGATAACCTAAGGAAGTCAGTTCTTTCCTGCCTTATGGTTTCTGGGGATTGAACTCAGATTGGCAGGCTTGCAGGCTAGTGTCTTTACCAGTTGAGCCATCTTTTGTTTGTTTTTCCCAAGACAGGGTTTCTTTGTGTAGCCTGAACTTGGGTCCCCCTGTCTTTGCCTCCCAAGAGCTGGAATTAAAGGTACATGCCACAATACCCAGTTACCAGTCGATTCAGCTTGCTGGCCCTGTTTTTATTTTTTATTCCCATCAATTAGTATTGGTAATTTACAAATATTTAGTCCTATTAATTAGGCTTGGTTAATTTGCAAATACTTTTCCCCATTCTTGTGAATTATTTCTTTACTTTTTCAGATGTTCTCATTTTTCAGTAGAGACTAGTGTGCGTGTGATGTACATGGGTGTGCCCGCATGTGTATCCCTGTGTGTGTGGTGGCAGATGCGAACTGACTACCAAGAGTTGTCCTCTGACCTCCATATGCTTACAGTGGCAAGATTGGGCTTGGCCTGTGCATGTACACATAGTAAATAAAGTACATACAAATTACAATGACATCATATTCATCTTTTCATTTTCTTTTGCTGCTTATCTTATTGTATAAAATTGATTAAAAAAAAACAAAAAAACTCTTCAGCTGTATTTCTTTTTGAGATACGGTCACACTGTAAAGCCTTAGGTAGCCTGAAACTCAGAAATATCTGCCTGCTTCTACTTTCCAAGTACTGGGATTAAAGGTGTGCATCACCATACCTGGCTGCTCTTAGAGGTTTTTGTTTTTGTTTTCCAAGACAGGGCTTCTCTGTTGTAACTTTGGCTGTCCTGGAAATCACTCTGTAGACCAGGCTGGCCTCAAACTCCGCCTGTCTCTGACTCCTGAGTGCAGGAATTAAAGGCATGTGCCACCACCTCCTGGCTATAAGAGGTTTATAGTTGTCTTTCTCCTCTCTCTCTCTCTTCTCTCTCTCTCTCTTTCCTTCCTTCCTTCCTTCCTTCCTTCCTTCCTTCCTTCCTTCCTTCCTTCCTTCCTTCCTTCCTTCCTTCCTTTCTTTCTTTCTCTTTTCTAGGCAGAGTTTCTCTTTTGTAACTGGCTGTTCTGGAACTCACTTTTTAGACCAGGCTGGTCTCAAACTCACAGAGATCTGCCTTCCTCTGCCTCCTGAGTGCTGGGATTACAGGCGTGCGCCACCACTGCCAGGCTCTTTCTTTTTCTCTTCTCTTTTCTCCCCTCTTCTCTCCTCTTCTCTCTCTCCCCCCCCTCTCTCTCCCCCCCCCCCCCCTCTCTCTCTCCTCCCTTCTCCCTCTCCACCCCCCTTCTCTTTATTTTACTTATTTTTTTGAGACTAGGTCTCACTATGTAACCCATGGTGATCTGGAATTAATTATATAGCCCAGTCTGACTTCGTGTTCATACTCCTATTTCAGCCTTCTAAGTGTTACAGCTATAGGCATGCACCATAGTTTTAGTTCTTATATTTAGGCCTTTTATCCATATGAAGTTAATTTTGTACATGGTATAAATCAGTGGTTCTCAGCCTGTAGGTTGTGACCCTAATCCTTTCACAGAGGTCACCTAAGACCATCTGCATATCACATTTATATTATGATTCATAATTAGCAAAGTTACAGTTATGATGTAGCAACAAAAATTTATGGTTAGGGGTCATCACAACATGAAGAACTGTATTAAGAGGTTGCAGCATTAGGAATGTTGAGAACCACTGGTATAAATGATACTAGTCTCTTCTGAGATGGAAGGTGTGTTTGGAATTGGCATATTGAAAACTCCTTCTCCATGAGCCCTTGTACCATGTTTTCTTTCTGTTTTGGCTTTTTGAGGCATTTTCTCACCATGTAACCCAGTCGGGCCTTAAACCTGTGTTCATTCTGTCACAGCTCTCCAAGTGATGAGATTACAGTTATGCCTTCACCATGCCTGCATCCATCCAGTGTTTCTTATGCAGTCCTTTGATTGCTGGATGGGGAAGATTCCCACTGTAAATGTTAGGTGTGTGAGTATAGGACTCAGTTCAGTGTTGTGTTTAGAATAAAAACTTCACAATTACATAGTTTTCTTTTGAAAGCACATTCTGGGAAAACCTAATTCTTGCATGGACTATAAAGGTAACCTGAGTTTTGGAGGGTTTCTTTATCCTTGCCATTATGAGTAGAGAGTAAGATTTTATGGTATTATGGTATTAGGGCTAACAAGGGAATCTAGACCAGAATGCCAGTCCCAAGGCTTGTGTTTACAGGATTGCTAGGGTTTGTCAACTTCCAGCTTAGGTGAGAAAATGGGGCCCCAGGTTTAGGAAGAGACCCTGTCTCAAAGGAAAAGGTAGAAAGTGATGGAGGAGGACACCTGATAATCTCTTTTGGACTGTGTATGCAGAGGCATTCGTACCTGTACATACATTGTATATTCACAAAAACACACGATCACGAATTTAAAACTTTTTTTTAAATTAAAAAGTTATGTGTATGAATGTTTGTTTATATATGTATGTATATCTCACATGTCTGCCCGGTGCCCACTGAGTGCAGAAGAGGGCATTGGATCTCCTGAAACTGGAGTTACAAATGGTTGTGAACCACGATATGGGTCCTGGGAATTGAACCAGGTCTTTTGCCAGAGCAACCAGTGTTCTTATTCTCTGAACCCTAGCCCCAAACAAACCTTTCTTTAGGGGAAAATAAAAGGTTGGGTGTGGCAGCTCACATCTTTAGGCCAGCTTGGTCTTCATAGTGAATTCCAGGCCATCCAGAGTTATATATCTTAAAAACAGGGGGTGTGGTATTAAGACTAACAAGCATATATGTATATTTTCCTTTTCCAGGTTCTCAGCTGCTGCGGGAGTTGAAAAAGATGGACGATAAAGCCCTTTTGGTGGAAGTACAGCTTTTAGAAAGCAAAACATACCATGCTCTGAGTAATCTTCCGAAAGCCAGAGCTGCCTTAACCTCTGCTCGAACGACAGCAAATGCCATCTACTGCCCCCCTAAATTGCAGGCCACCCTGGACATGCAGTCAGGTAAGATAACAGCAGTACAGTCAGTGCATAGGATGTTCTTCATTTTTGTTGGTTTTTGTTTTCGGAGACAGGATTTCTCTGTTGTAACTCTGGCTGTCCTGGAACTCACTCTGTAGGCCAGGCTGGAACTCACAAAGATCTGCCTGCCTCTTCCTGTAGTTGTTATCTGCAATCTTTTACTTCAATTTAGGTAATGAGAAAGGAAGAATAGAAAGAAATTTTCACCACTTTTGCAGGCGCCCTTGTTATAGAATGAGAGAAAGGTAGAAATCGTAACGGCTTTTTTTTTAGGCTGTCCTAAGCTTGGGGAGGACTAGCTGACAGTGAGTCAGACTGAGTCTCAGCTCACTATCAGTAAATTCAGTTTCTCCAACCTTTGTTCTTTTAAGTAGGAATCAACACACTAATGAGGAACAACTCAAACAATGAACTGCCAACCAACAACACCTTCACCCCTAGCCCCCTCCCCGCTCTTGGGGCCTCAGACCTTTTTATACCCTAAGCCAAAAGTTCCCATAAACCCAAACAGTACACAATCCCACGAACAAGCTACAGGTGCCAGATTGACTGCACCTAACCAAATGATAGCCACCCCCATCAAGCATTCCAAATTCAACTCATAAATATCTTCCACACCTAGTCAAAACGCCATTTTGTGTTTTTAAAGAAATCAGAATAACAAAAACTTCTTTCAAATGTTCTGCTACATTGCTTCTTGAGTGCTGGGATTAAAGGTATGTCCCATCATAGCTTGGCTATAGGATGTACTTCTAAGCCTTAGTGCTCACCTTTATCTTATGGGTAAAAGGAGGATTTTCAGAAGTTTGTAGGATTTTTTTGAAAGAGCCTCAGATCAGGGATATTGGAAGATAATCTTAATTTCAGATGTCTGTCTTTTTATACACTTGTACCCTGTATGCAGATTCCTATGTATCCTTCTGGACCGAATTCAGATGTCTCTTCTGCATATTCCTTTATTCATTTGTTCTTGTTTTTGACACAGGATCTCATTATGTAGCTCTGGAACACACATTCACCTGTTTCAGCCTACTGGTTCTCTTTTTTAGCTTGTGAACTAATTTACCACAATATATTTTCTTTTTGTTTGTTTTTTGAGACAAAGTTTCCTTGTGTAGCTCTGGCTGTTCTGGAACTCACTCTAGACCAGGCTGGCCTCAAACTCACAGAGATCTGCTTGGCTCTGCCTCCAAAGTGCTGGACTAAAGATGTGTGCCACCACAGCCCAGCTTTATTCTTTTTTATATTTATTTATTCTTTTATAAGAACGAGTGTCTTACCTGCAAGGTTCCCTAGGAACCTTGTCTGTGTATTTTCTGCTTGGCACATGGAAGGCTGTCTTTAATGTTTGTGTTGAATGACTGTGTGGGTCTTTGTTTTTAAAAGTAAATATTCAGGTTGGAGAACGTGGCTAAGCAGTTAGTGCAATGGGCAGCTCCCAACCGTCTGTAATTCCAGCTCTAGGGGATTTGATGCCCCCTTCTGGCCTTTCTGGGCATGTGCACAAACACACTCAAATTCATAAATAAATGTATAAATAAATAAAGGTAAATCTTTTAAAAAGTAAACTTATGCCAGTAATAATACTGCTAGTGCTGGTGTGGCTTCTCTTGTTAATGTTTTCAAGAAAACAGCATATTTGTTTTTGAGGCTTGCCTGCCTGCCTGCCTTCCTTCCGTCTTTCCTTCTTTCCTTCTATAATGTCCTACATTATAGTTTGTGCTGGCTTTGATTTTGGAATTCTCCTTTCTCAGCCTCCTGAGTGCTGGGGTTCTAGACATGTAACCCTGTAATGCCTGGCTCTCCCCACAACAGACTTATTTGAGTGACTTATTCTGCTATATTGATATACTGGGAGATACAGAGAAATTTTGATATTAAGCTTGACACCTTTAGCAGTTTGTTGGTGTCTTCCCTTTTTAAAAAAATTATTTATTTAGTTGTATTTTACTTATGTGGGTGTTTTGCCTACAAGTATAGTTTGTGCACCATGTGTGTGTTTGGTGCCCACAGAGGCTAGAAGAGGGTGTTGATCCTTTGGAACTAGAGTTACAGATGGTTTTGAGCTGTCTCTCTGGCCCCAGTTTGTTGTGCCTTGAGGGAGTTTTCCTTGGCTGTAGAGAGGTATATATTTTCCTATATGCCACTTTAGTTAAGAACTGTTAATAAGCCTTTAGTCCACACCTTTAGTCCCAGCACTCGGGAGGCAGAAGCAGGTGGATCTCTGTGAGTTTGTGGCCAGGCTATTATATAGAGTGAGTTCCAGGACAACCAAAGTTAAAACAGAGAAACCCTGTCTTGAAAAGCCAAAAAAAAAAAAAAAAAAAAAAAGGAGCTGTTAATAGTAGGATTTGACTCTTCCTTCAAGATGAGAAGCTTTGGGTAAGGTCATAGGTAAAAGTACTTAGGCGAAGGTCAAGCTGGGAATTTACAGTCACTGACTGCATTGTGTCCCTGGTGTTGTAGGTGAGTTAAGGTCATGCTGCTTAACATGGATTTTCTGGAATCAAGTTTTATCAGCTTCATCCTTTTACTCTCATCTGCTAAGTACTTTACATATCTTGATATGAGGAGTGTAGGGAAGCACTGTGGTAAGTAGATAGGTGGGATTGAGGGTTTTTTTAAAACGCGTTATTAACGAATATTTAGGTTTTTTAATTTTTTTTAAGACAGGTTTCTCTGTGTAGCCTTGGCATCCTGGAACTTGTTCTGTAGACCAGACTGGTCTCTAAATCATGGAGATCCACTTGTCTCTGCCTTCAAGTGCTTGGATTAGAAATGTGCACCACCACTGCCCAGGGAGGATGAGGTCTTTAATGTCATATAGGGCTACAGAATTAGGCATGCGTGTGTGTGTGTGTGTGTGTGTGTGTGTGTGTGTGTGTGTATGTATATGTATGTGTGTATATATATATATAAAATTCTCAGCCTGTAACCTACTAACTTCCATATCATCCCAGGTGACAGCATAGGGTGGATATAGTCATTTCAACCAACCTTAAGCTTAAGCTTACCTGGAGCAACCAAATTGGGATTAGTGAGGTGAACTTTGGTATTAGCCTAAAAAATACTGATTAGCCATGTGCAGCTATTTATGAAATTGGCATTATATGAGATTTATACACTGATTGAATATAGGCAAAGACACATCCACAAATGAAATGTATTTGAAATGAAAATAATAACATGTTGGAGCATATTGCCAATCAGGAAAGCTACTTTGGTATGAAAATCCTAAATTTAGCCTGGCTTAGTACCACACACCTTTAGTCTTAGCATTTGAAAGTAGAGGTAGTAAGTAGATCTCTGAGTTGGAGGCCAGCCTGGTCTACATAGTGAGCACCATGCCAGCCAGAGCTACATAATGAGACCCTGCCTCAAAAAAAACAAAGAAAAAACTCAACTTAGAAAAGGCTACATTAATTTTTTATTGTTGGTTTTTTTGTTTTGTTTTGATACAGAATTTCTCTGTATAGCCTTGGCTGTCCTGTAACTCACTCTGTTGATGAGGCTGACCTCAAACTCACAGAGATTCACCTGCCTCTACCTCCTGAGTGCTGAGATTAAAGATGTGCACCACTATCGCCTGGCTCATAATTCTTATTTTTTATTTTAATTTTGTTGCTTTGCTTTTGAAATATAGCCTTATGAAGCCCAGACTGCCTTAAGATTGATTTGTAGTTGAGGATGACCTTGAACTTCCGATCTTTCTGTTTCTACCTCCAAGTGCTAGAATTACAGATGTTTGACACCATTTCCAGTTTATTCAGTGCTGAGGCTTGAATGCAGGGCTTTGTATGTGCTAGTCTTTACTAACTTTACTAACTACTATATCCCAGCCCAGAGTTGATGTTATTAATTGAGGTCATGCGGTCTGGGCATGTGTGGGTCAGCTTATTGGCTCTCAAGTGATGCCATGGAGGCTAAAAATTTGTTCCACTAGTGGTAGGACTAGGCGGTAAGAAGCATGGGAAAGATAATGCATGGTGCGATTTTAGGGTTCCTTTTGAATAAGATCTCTGGCTCCTTTGGGAATTTAAAATGTTGGCATTGATCAGAGAGGCCAGAGACCTGGGGTTTTAATGTCAGCTCTCATGACTGTGGCTGTGACTTGGGTCAGTTCCTTTGTTTTCACTTGAGCTCAACAGTATCTTGGTGCCATTGGGATCAATTTCTAAGGCTTTTTACAGTTGTCTTATGATTCTGCTATTTTATATGGTTCTTCTGTCTTTTCACTGTCCAGGTATTATTCATGCAGCAGAGGAGAAGGACTGGAAAACTGCTTACTCATACTTCTATGAGGCATTTGAAGGCTATGACTCCATTGATAGCCCCAAGGCCATCACATCTCTAAAGTACATGTTGCTGTGCAAAATCATGCTTAACACGTAAGTACACAGTAACTGTAGACATAAGAACTCTAGTCTTTGAAGCAAGTCTGTGCTGTAGCCTCCTTGGCTCAGGCAGGAAGGTTGTCTACTTACAGATGCAACTATAGCTGCAGGCTCTGGGACTGGTTAACAAGAGTGGGGTGGTCGGGGGTGTTCTGTGTCACTTTGCCTGCTAGTCTTAGAGACTCAGGGAGACAGATCTTAGATATTACTTTCCTGGGAAATTCTCTTGGAGAATTTCTCACTCTTCAAATATTCTGTCCTCACAGGTGTTGAGCACAGCACAGAGTTCAGGGAATAGCTGGTGGGCAGTCACCCAGAATGGGGAACATAGAGCTGAATAAATATTTGAAAAAGAGGACCACAGAAGGCATGATATTTAAGTGGTGCTAGGGACTGAACCCAGAGCCTCATGCATGTTAGGTAAACACTGTGTCTGTGACATGGGGTTGTGATTTTAAAGTTCTCTTAATTTACTATTGTTATTAGTTTATTATTATTTTTGAAGAGATAGCCAGGGTACACAGGATCTCATGTTGCCCAGGCTAGCCTTAACTTTTTTGAACATACATTTTTGAAATTTATTTTTTATCATATGTGTATGCATGTTTCTCCTGGATATATGTGTACCTCTTGCATGCCTGTTGTCCAGAAGGCCAGAAGAAGGCATCAGCTCCCCTGGAATTGGAATTACAGATATCTATGAGCATCCATGTGGGTGATGGGAAATAAACCCAGTCCTTTGCAAGAGCAAGTGCTCTTAACCACTGAACCATCTCTTCAACCCTGATCTCAACTGTTTATCTAGATAAGGATGATGTTGAAGGCACATCTCTGCCTTCCAAGTATTGGGATAACAGGCATGAGTTAACAGAGCTGGGCAACAAACCTAGGGCTTCATGTATGTCAGGCACTCTACCAACTGAGCAGTGTTCCCAACCCCAGGGCTGTGTTTTAACAAAACCTGTTATATTGAGATTTGACTTAAACTTATTATTCTGCCTGTTGGGTTTTTTTTGTTTTTTTTGGGGAGGGGAGGTGGCATTCAGTTGGGCCTTCTTCCTCTTCCTCCTTCTTTTTCTTCTTCCTCCTTCCTTTCTCCTTTTCCTTTTCCTCTCTCCCTCATCCTTCTCCTCCTTTTCTATTTTTTGAGATCAAATCTCACTGTGTAGACCAGGCTAGCTTTGAACCCAGAGATCTGCCTGCCTCTGCCTCCCTAAAGGTATGTGCCACCATGCCCAGCTGTGCTCTCATTAATTTGGGGACGCTTTTACTTTTTACTGCTACCTTTGGCCAAGCAGTATATTGGGGTGAATGGGTTTAATTGATTTTTCTTTTCCCTGTGGATGAGTCTTCACAATGGAATTCTAGTAGATAGTTCACCTAAACTTATGATTAGAATCAAATGTCCTGGAACAATTGACCAAGTTTGTCTCTTCATTTTTTATTTTTATTGTTTTGTAGCCCAGAAGATGTCCAGGCTTTGGTGAGCGGAAAGCTTGCGCTTCGGTATGCAGGGAGACAGGTAGGGAATTCTGCAGCTGCAATTCTAATCTGAGAGCAGCTTATTGTCAAGTTTGTGATGTTTGATGGAACAGTGTTTCTTGGTCTCCATCCTATACCCCCAACCCTCATTTTTTCCCGTTAAGCTGGTTCATTGAGCTTTCTTTACAATTAAATTCCTGGCCTAGAAAGCCAGTGTTGGGTGCTGTTACAGACATAGGTAATGTGAGGGACTTACAGAAATACATTGTAGCATTTGCTGTTAGCTTACAATTTATTTTTGGCCAGTTCTTCCTCTTGTGAGCCTGGCTTGCAAAGACAAAATGTTAAGAATCTGACATTTTGATTCTCTGAGTCAGAAGACTGGTCAGATTTGGAACATATGTGCTTGTGGGGAGGTCAGATTACTTGGTGCAGGAACTAGATTTTGATATCTACCTAAGTATTTCTCTTTCTGTTCATACTGTGAATTTGGGTATATTTAAAAAACAGGCCTTCCATGGTTCAACAGCCTTATACCTGAGTAGATGTGAATGACCTTTTAGAGCACACAGTTTCAACGATGGTGTCTCAGGTGTTTGTCCTATCCCCTCTTTGTTCTTTGACTGTCATGGTTAGATAATAGCAGTCATTTTGAATCTCAACTATAGTTGTCTCTAAACAATGAACGGATTAGCTCTTTCCATAAATCTTGGGAGTAACCGTTAACAAAAAATTATTTCCTGTTTCTCTGTAAGGGGTTTTCCTTCAGTAAAAGTTTCAAGTCAGATTGTAGTTCTGACATTTGGAATACTGGCGTTTACTGTAGAGACTTTTCTCATAAGAACTGGAGATGAAGCCGGGTGTGGTGGCACACGCCTTTAAACTCAGCGTTGGGGAGGCAGGAGCAGGCAGGTTTCCGTTAGTGCTGGGCCAGCCAGGGCTACAGAGTAAGACCTTGTCTCAAAAAAACAAAACAGCCAAGGTTTGAAGGCAGAAAAGGAATTGGGTAGATATGGAGATGAGGGATCTTGGAGTAAGGAGAAAGAAGTCAGAGTTCTTGTTATTTTCTCTGTTAGCTAATTTTTCTCTAGAGATTCCTGTATTCGGGTCTATCCTTTTGGGAAACTTCTATTTAAGTCACTTCACATTTCAAAGGGAAACTGGTCAGCAAACAGTGGTAGTCAGTATTTCTAGCTTTTCTTCCCAGGCTCCCTAAAGAAGAGTGCTGGTGGGATAGGTCATTGTCTTTATAGCAGGAGGTACCTATGAGACCTTGAGTATATGTGAACATGCAGAACTTTCATGATTTTTTTCCCCTTAGACAGAAGCATTGAAATGTGTGGCTCAAGCTAGCAAGAACAGATCACTGGCAGATTTTGAAAAGGTGAGCTTGGTATTGAATTGATGGGGAATGGGTGGAGAAGAAGGCCATAGAAACACTTTAAAAAACACTTTTCATCTGGGCAGTGATATCATCCCAGAACTTGGAGGCAGAAATAGTCGGATCTCTGTGAGTTTGGTGCCAGCCTGGTCTACAGAGTTCCAGGACAGCCAAGGCTACACAGGGAAACCCTGTCTGGAAATACCAGGGGGGAAAATTAAAAAAAAAACAAAACAAAAAACAATCAAAAGCCCCCCCACACACACACACTGCAAAAAAAACAAAAAAAAAAAAACAAAACAAAAACAGTTTTAAAGTTGCAAAGATATTGCATGTTGATCCCACATGCTCTTCACTCAGAACCATATCACAACCAGAAGATAGTTTTGAACAGTGAGTGGAGTGTTAAGTTGTACTAAATTCATTTGTGTATACTTTTTATTTTCAAGAGTTGTCATTTGGAGCTGGAGAAATGGTTCACAGTTTCAGAGCACATACTTCTCTTACAGAGGACCTGAGCTCCCTTCCTAGCATGCACATCAGGTAGCACATAATCTATCACTTTAGGCTCTGGGGGATCCCAGCCTTCTGGACTCAACAGGCACCTGCACCCATATGCACACACTTGCACACACTTACACACACACACACAAACACAAACACACAAACACACTTAAAAGTTTTTAAAAAGTTGTCATTCATTTTGTATAATAAAGTCACTTACCTGCACTTTGTGGCAAAGTGGTAATCAGGTAGATGCCCAAGCTACATAGCCATCATGTCTCATGGCTTAACTCTGGGCCTGGTTCTTCCACATGGAACCACTGTAGGTGTCCCAGGCCCTCTTATGCTCTGTGACAAAACAGAAGTTTTTGTTTACTTTTTTTTTATTTTTTAAGACATGGTCTTGCTACGTAGCCCATGCTGACCTTGAAAACTCAGAACAGTCCTGCCTTATCCCAAGTGCTGGGATTACAGTGTGACCCATTTTACATAGCTCTAAGACAAACTTCCACAGGATGATGCTGCAGACTTTGTTTTGCTCATTGAGAAGATTCAGAATGGGAGAAACACTTAATCTTTAGGATGAGACTTGTATATTCTTTTCTAAACCCGTGTTCTTTCTCTTAGTCTGAGTATAGTAATAACGTAAAAACAGACCTAGATCTGCAATAACAACCAGCATAGAAGCTGAGTGTGATGGTTCACAGCTTTACTCTTGGGAGGCAGAGGCAGGTAGGACTCTGAGTTTTGAGGCCAGCTTGGTTTACACAGAGTTCCAAACCAGCCTGTGCTGCATATTGGGACCCTGTCTTAACACCACCCACCACTACCAGGCATGTGCAAAACAAAACAAAAACCCCAACAACCAAAAATCATTG
Source organism: Cricetomys ansorgei (assembly GCA_026225945.1). Classification (NCBI taxonomy): domain Eukaryota; kingdom Metazoa; phylum Chordata; class Mammalia; order Rodentia; family Nesomyidae; genus Cricetomys; species Cricetomys ansorgei. The sequence continues at coordinate 2,779,633 of JAMJFZ010001898.1, read as the reverse complement.
GGCTTGGAGACAAGGGCCACATGGCTCTGACCTTCTACATTAGTCATCATTTTGTAGTGGGCTACCTATTCCTCTCTTGTATGATTTATCTGTTTCTTTTAGTACCTTAGAACAGAGCTAATGTGAGGCTGGTAACTCTATCTTTTACATTAAAACAGTCGCATTTTGTCACAAAATGTTTGATGGAACACTTACTCATATGGTTCTTTGAAAAGAAGGTTCTGTGATCACATACATGGGAAACACTAAGGTAAAACAGAATTAGGCATTTGCCTTTCATTGCATGTACTGTTCTCACAAAGCTCCTAGGAGAGAGTTGTATAATTCAGCATTTTTCATTATTTGATCTCAGAGTTCTTTGCAGTATAAGCTGAAAAATCTGTGTGTGCTGTTCATTTGCCCTGTAAGTGGCATCCTTGACTTACACGATTGAGTTTAAGGACAGGAAGGAGGTGGTCCCACACTTTAGTTCTTCATGCTCTTCTTACTTTGTCTTCTTACATGTCTTCCTTTCAGTTCTCTAGATCTATATTTATATCAACCATGTAGTTCCCAGGACCAGCTCAGGAGGCTAGGAGTAGTGACTTTAAGCTACGGTGCCAGTCTCTGGTATGAGCTTTGTTTTCTAGGCCCTGACAGACTACCGGGCAGAGCTCCGGGACGACCCAATCATCAGCACACACTTGGCCAAGTTGTATGATAACTTACTGGAACAGAATCTGATCCGGGTCATTGAGCCTTTTTCCCGAGTACAGGTAAGAATCTTCCTGGGAACTTTCTTAACAGTGTTGGACTGTTAGATGTTACTGCTGTAGCCTGTTCCTTTTCCACATTTGTCCAAAATAGGAACTCACTTTTGAGGTTATGTCTGCTGGTAAGAGACCACCAAGGACTTAGACTTGTCTTGATGGGAAGTGAATGAAGTAGAAGGATGGTGGTAGTGTAGAGGCTGTGAGTGAGCTGGCCCTACCCTTCCCTCTCTCCTAGTCATTGTACATGTGGTAAACGTTTGCTGCATTTGGTACATGGGATGGTAGGGAAGTGGACAGAGCAGAGGAACACTAAGCATGGCAGGGAGAATCTGGCCCTCTAGATTCAGCAGGCTCAAGAGACACCAGTTCTCTGTCCTTCTTTTTATATTGGAGATAAATTCAAACTTTCGGTGTTGCTGTCTACTTTTCCTTTCAGATTGAACACATATCTAGCCTCATCAAACTCTCTAAGGTAAGTTCTCAGGCCTGTTTAGTGGTGGGGATGGGGATAGAGTACAAAGGGGCTGGCTTCTTTGTCGGGACCAGAATGTGAGCTCAGAGTTGGAGTTGTGTTGTCATTTTGCTCCAATCCATTTTCTATAAGACTCCTTGCAAAAACTTTCATATCAGAACTGGGTGGTTGGTGGCACACACCTTTTATCTCAGCACTTGGGAGGCAGAGGCCAGCCTGGTTTACAAAGTGAGTTCCAGGACAGCCAGGGCTACACAGAGAAACCCTGTTTCAAAAACAAACAAAAAACTTATGTCAGGTTGATCTGTGACTAATGGATATTGGTCGCTTTAATCATTTACTTTGATTTTAGGCCGACGTGGAAAGAAAATTATCACAGATGATACTTGACAAGAAGTTTCACGGTGAGTAAAAGTCACATAGGCCAGGGGCTGGTTAGATTTTGAAGGGTGGATCTTTAAAACAGGGGCTGAGTTTCTCTCTTGATGGTTTCTTGAAACTCTGGCTCCCTTTGAAGTGTGTGTAAGGGGCTGGAGAGATGGTTCAGCAGTTAAAACACTTAGCTGCTCTTTCAGGAGGGCCTAGGTTACCAGCACTTACATAGAAATTCATAACTGCCTATAACTCCAGTTTCAGGGGATCTCACACACATTTGTTATGTGTACTCTCATAGGCTCACACATACACAACATATACACAAATTATAATAATAAAAAGGTCTTAAGAAAACAAGTGAGAGTATGTAGCAAATATGTTCTGTGAAAAATTGGGAGAGAATAAGACAGCTGGGGAGTGGGGTCCTTTTTTTATTGTACTCCTTTTACCTGGTTTGTTCCTGTGTTTCTTGTAGGGATTTTGGACCAGGGGGAGGGCGTCCTGATCATTTTCGATGAACCCCCGGTAGATAAAACTTACGAAGCTGCTCTGGAAACAATTCAGAACATGAGTAAAGTTGTGGACTCCCTCTACAACAAAGCCAAGAAGCTGACATAGGTGAGTGCTGGCCCCGGGACCCAGGGCCAGGCAGCGCTGTCTTCTGCCTGTCGACAATGAACACCACCTCCTGGTCCTCACGGCTTCCCCGATTGACACTGCTCTGTCTTCTCTTGCAGAGTTGGATCTGTAGCGGTCCTTTGGAGTGTGTGTGGCGGGAGAGTGAACCCTTGGGGAAATGCTAGGAGATTCTTTTCTTTCTGTTCTACTTTTCGCTCGGAAAGTTTTTAACCCTCATTGGTGCATCTGTATCCAGCGATAGGCGGTCAGTTCTCATGTAATCAGCACTGGCCAACATGGGAGTGGGGAAATTGCTTAAAAAAAAAAGAAAAAGAAAAAAAAAAAAGATTCTAAATAAAAGGAAAAAGGCTTACACTACCTAAAGCTGTGCTCTCTGCCTCCTGGGAGAGGGCCGCAAAGCCAGGCACCCCGCCAACCACTGGGGATCCTCATCCACCTGCTGGGCGCCACCTCTCCTCTTCAGAATTGGGTGTTTGCCGACCATCAAAAGCAACGACTTTTTATTCTGTTTGTACTGAACCAAAACAAACAACTATGTATAGACTGCTGTTTTCTTTTTTATTTGAAATGAGGCGTTCGGTGTTCTTTCCCTTGCCATCTGGCCTGTCCACCCTTCCCTCTCTGACATTGGCTCCAGCAGACTAGCTGAAGGGCAGGCCCACTGTGCCGCCACCGCCACCACCACTGCAGCAGTATGTGCACGGCTCTGCTCTGACCTGTGAACGAATGGGAGCAATTCCAGGAGCTAGTGTCCACTACGGCCACACGGAGAGCAGTGTGGGCCCTGAGCCTTCGGGGGGCCTGCTGTGCATGTGGCTTTTTGTAACACAGTAACTAGATTAGACGTCAGTGTTTTAACTATTCCTCTCCTCCCCTCTTTGCTTTCCTCTCTCCTCTCTTTCCTCTCAGCCAGGAGACCATATCCTTTCTCTTCCCCTCCACAGGAGTTGGGCTGTCTAAACTCCATCTGCTGCTTCCCCTCTCTTACCCTTTCCTGCTGTCAGATGGATTTATTCCTTTTTAAAACAGTGAACATTGGGAATGAGACTGGGGTGTTTTTTTGTTTTTTTGTTTTTTTAATTAAAAATTTTTAAAAATTTTTCTTTGTTGGGTTTGAAGCACCCTCGTGTCACCTTCCCAGAGTGTCTTTCTCTCCTCTTAGGAGTGTGAGGAAAGGGGTGGCGCTGTTTTAGCATGCTTTTGTTTTTGACGTGATTCCTTAGCAAGGCATTGATGATACCTTGGGCAGGTAAGCGCCTGCACCTTTGCTATCCCCACTGTGTTCTCCTCTCATCCACTCTGTCTTTTCTCTCTTTCCCTCCCCCTCCTGCTTCCTTCCTTCCTGCTGGCCTCCTTTTCTCTTTCTTTAGAATCTTTCTCAGACTATCCTCCAGGTTTTGGTAATAAATTTCTATTTTGTAAAAGGATTTTGTTGTACCAGGTTTTGCATCTTCACTGAATCTGACTGGCTTTTATTTTCCTCTTCAAAATCAGGTTTTTGTTCTCAACCATCTTCTCTCCCCATCATGTCCAGTCACTGTTTTGGTTTTGGCACCATCAATATCAAATGTACAAACGGTTCTTGCTAACCAACACCAGGTATATCTGATGTTCAGATGAGTTCCAATAAAATAATTTTTTTTTTTCAAAAGGTGTCTTTTCTTGAATACTGGAAGGTTTCCAAGCAAATTCAAACGCTCTGTATAGGCCCTTCTGGCTTGGCCAGAGCTCTTTTACTTCATTGCTTAATGGGAGTACATATTTGGAGAGTTGATCTGTGAGGAGTGAAGTCAGAAATGGAGTTAGTGTCTGTCTTTTGGGGGGCAGGAGGGCCAATGAGGACATGTGGGCTTGGTCAGTAGTTGTCAAGCCTGCTTCCTTATCTCTGTCTAGGGGAGGTGATGGGTGTGAGGGTCTGGTGAAGTGCAGGTGCCAGGGAGTCCTGATGGCCAGCTGTGCTTCAGTTCAGTGCTTTTGGGATCTCCAATAGGAGTTATTTTCATGCTGCCCTCAGACCCCAAGAATGGGTCTTCTGAGGGACTCAGGCCTCTGGCTGGACTGCCAAACTCCTTCCAGTTTGAGTAGTTTCGCTGATTTCAGTTGTTGTGTTTCTCTGTATAATTTTACTTGTAGAAAGTTTTGTTTCTATAAAGGACTTTAAAAATCTCCTTAAGTGATGTGCTAGAGCAGAGTGGAGAGGGTTTCACAGACCTAGGAAAACCTTGAGCAGCTCAGGATAGTTGACCTCAGACCTACACTGTCTGGCAGAGCTGCTAGCCATGTGTGGTTGTCAGGCCCCTCAAGTGGGTAGTTCAGACTAACTGCAAACTATCCTTTAAAGTCTTGGTGTGAGAAAAGTGTTAAGTGTTTCTGTAGTAGTATGTCTACTGGGTGGGTCATCAAGGACAACAAGGAGGCATTTTCATACATGCAGTCTCTGCCAGACCTCAGCAGAGGGAACCACTGTCCTTGGCCAGCACCATACTTGATCGACAGTGGAACCCCGAATGTCTGAGCTCGGGTGTTTTATTGATTCAGAACTCCTTAGGTGCTCTACTGATACCATGTGCAGATTATAAACAATCAAACATCCCCCCATCCCCCACAGAAATCCAACACCTGCAGACAATACAAAATGCTAAGGCCTACGCATCCCTTTTTCCAACAGTGCACATAAACAGTTATTTTAAACACAACTAAAAATAAGCTTCCATAACACGTCTCACTAGTTTTTATATATGCATTGGAATAATTGGGGCATATTCGTTTGAATAAAGAATATTATTAAAATTTACCTGTTTTTTTAAAGATGATTACTAGAAAATATTACATTACCCATGTGACTGGTCAGTATGGCTCTCAGGTACCTCTCTTGGACTGCTGAACTAGACCATCATGGATTGTGGCACGGTTTCCCCTCCCAGGTTTCACATAGTTAGCTTAGTTCTCCCACCCCAAGGTCTGGCTATGGGCTGGCTTGGTTCTGGGCTGTCTGGCTGAGGGTCCCTTTTATGCACTTCAAGGTACTGGGGCTTTGTTGTGCATCAATGAGCCTACTATTGTTGAGAGTAGCAGCCAAGAGAGCTGCTCTGGTGCCCTGCTGTGTGCTAGTTATATAATCTGTGTTGCTCAGAAGAGCCACTAGATGCTGCTCTCTGCCCTCAAAGACCTCAAGAATCAGATTCTGTAGCTCTTGATTGGAACCCTTTCTGCACTGTATAGCCACACTCCTTTGGCCTTCTGTCCTTGAGCCAGCATATGGGAAGTGGTATGTGTAGAACAGATCTCAGCTGAGATGTTGTGCAGGCATTCCTGCCTTGCGTGGCAGCTAGAGATAGGCTCCAGGGGAAGTAGGCTGGCTGGTAGTGAAAAGTGGACATCTTCCCTGTAGCTCTCTGAGTATTGGGAAGGAAACATTCCTGCATCATTCAGCTGGTTCTGCCTTCTGGGCTCTTGATTCTCCCAGGTTGGACAGATTGTTCTTCCTCTTAGAACAGTGAGGGAATCTGGGTGTCGGGAGGCAGAGGTAGGTTTGAGTAGGCAGGGGAGCTGTGTAATGCCGTGTGTGATGGCTGTTCTTGGTTGTCAACTTGACTACATCTGGCATTAACTAAAATTCAGAAATGGAGGGCACACCAATAAGGGATTTTTTGCTTAATTTGAAGATCCACTTCTAATCTGGATCTTGAGGTGGGAAGACACATCTCTAACCTGGGCCATGCCTTCTAGAAGAAGCCTATGTGGAAGAAGGAAGCTTTTGCTCTTTGCCTGCTTGTCCTCAGTCTACTTGGCAAGTCCATTCCTTCACTGGCATTAGAGCCAACTTCAGGATGCCAGTGTCTACTGAAGACCAGTGGACTGAGCAACTTCTGGATTCTTGGACTTACTGCCCAGTAGCCAAACATTGTTGGGAGTTCTAGAGAACCCTGATATAAGCCTTGAAGCAGGCATCAGGTATGAACTGGGTGGATAGGTTCCTGACAACCTCTTCCCTCAGCATGTAGCTGTAGTGCCATCCTATTCCTGTTCTTCTGCAATCATGACTGCCCCCGGCAACGTGAAGGGCTCAGTAGTTCAGAGGCTTCTAGAAGGCAATGGGGAAGGGCTGGCTGGGCAGCGAGAACATGAGTGCAGCCATGCTGGAGAAGGCCGGTGAACTCGTGAGTTGTAAGAGCTGGAATTCAGTTGCAGGCAGCAGCAGGCCCAGGTTTTTCTAATGAGTGGACCACAGCTTTCAGAGATCTGTGTGTAATTAGGGAAGTAGAACACTTAACTTTTGCTCAATCCTAGAATTTGAAGGGGAACATAACTATGAAGCCAGCTGATAAGCTGTGTCTCCACCAGAGGCCGGAGCAACAGAGGCTGGCTGTCAGTGTTGCCTTTCCAGGAGAGGCTTTGGGCCAGCGGTCTGAAAGACCCTGGGAAGATGACTCACATCCTACCTGTGATGAAAAGGAAGAGCCAGGGCAGCTCTGCTTGTTCTCAGTGTTATAGTTGAGAAGGCTCTTGGAGAATTCCGTGGAGTTTGGTGTGCTGGGCTCATGCCTGCCTGGCATCCCAGCAGTGGAAGAGGATTGCAAGTTGCTGGCAGGCCTGTGCTACAAGGAAAGGTTCTAAGTCACAGAGTCGCTATGCCCATGAAGGGATTAATGAAACTCCTGCTATTAAGTTGTTAGAAAGTCAGTGTGGCACCTGCCTTCAATCCTACAAGTACTTGTTTACGCCCACCGCCCCGCCCACCCTCACCCCCTCTTCCCAGTGTGAAGCTCTCATGGCAGCATGTTCTACCCCTGGATCTTGGACCAGCCTCCAGAATTGTGAGTTAACACTTCATTACTTTATAGACTACCCAGTGTCGGGTGCTGTTTCCTAGCAATTGAGAACCTGCTCCTGACTCCTGTTCTTTGACGAACAATGTGAGGAAGGGACACTCAGCTACACTAGCCTTCTTCCTGGGTGTTTGCTGAGGTCCTGGAAAAACGTTTTTAGTAAAGCATAGTGCATTTTCTATCCTGGTCATCAGGGTTCCTAAACCTTTCCGTTAATGTTGGCAGAGAAATCTCTGGATCCATGACGAAACTGGCACTTTATAACCTGGAAGTACTGTGCCTAATGACTCAACAAGATTCCCGTTTTGGGTAGTTGGCTCAACTGTTGCAGGTGTTGTCAGGAATTCTCTAGGTCCAGAGGGTGGGGGGTCTGAGTTAGGTGCGGTTTACGCTTGTTTGCCAGTTTGAGTCGCCAGAACCTGTCAAAATGAGTGAGTAGTAAACCGGCAGTGGCTTTTGTGAAGGGTATGGGGGAGTGCTTGTGAGCTATGCGTCGGTGGTCAGAACCAGAATTTTCTGCAATTTTACTGTCCTCAAGTTTCAAAACGGGCAAATCAGAGGCTGGTTTTGGAGGCTCAGCGGCTTGATTTTGACACAACGGGTGAGAGGAGGCTCCGAGGTCGTATCTGTGATAGGGTCCGAGGGCCGCCCTAGCCCCGCTGGCCAGGGTTTCCCTTAGTCTTAGGGGCGGCATGCTTCCTCGCCGACGCGGGGTGCAGTGCTTCCCGGCCCCCTCTTCACAACGCCCGCGGCCTCAGCAGCGGGGGCCGCGGCGGGAACAAAGGCAGCACGTGTCTGGGCGGGGCCCGCCGTCCGCCCCGCCCGCCGGGCGAGCTCTGGTGCGCGGCGCCGGGGCTCACGAGGCCGGGCTGTGCCGTGCGGCGCGGGCGGCTTTGAGGCGGGGTCCGGCGCCGCGCGTTCCCGCCGCCCGCGCCGCCGCTCGCATAGGGAGCGCCCACTAGAGGCGCCGCCATGCGTCTCTCGCGCTGAGGACGCGGGAGGCCGCGACCCCGCGGCGGGACGGAGCGGGCGGCGCGCGCGACCCCGAGAGGCGGCCTGCGCGGCGCGCGCCGGGGCGGGGCGGGGCGGGGCGGGGCGGGCGGACGGCGGGTGCGCGGCGGAGACGCAGGCGGGGGCCGGGCGGGGGCGGGGCCGCGACGACTGCAGAACCTTGGACAGAAGCAGCGAGCCGCCGCCGAGCCGAGCCGAGCCGCGCGGAGCCCGGGGCCGCGGCGCGCATTGCAGAGGGCCGGGGACGCAGCGGCCGCGCCTGCCTGCGGGTAAGCCTGCGCGGACCGGGGCCGTGAGCGAGGCCGGGTCGAGCTCCTTCTGCGGTGGCCGCTGCGGCGCTTGGCCGGTGCCGCAGTGGAAGCACGGGTTGGGGCTCTGCGGGGCCGCGGCGCGGGGGTTCGGGCCTCGGAGGTGCGGGCGGAGGGGCGCGGCGCGGAGCCCCGCCCGGGGCTGAGAACCATCTTGTTTTCCACGCAGATCCGCAGGGCTACACGCGCCGCGTCCCGGGAGCGCCTCCTTTCTCCCTGCGGCCGCTGCAGGCTCGGTGAGCTGTTTTTTCCCTCCGGCCGGCAGGCTGGGCGCGCAGGGGAGCCGGGCCCCGCCGGGCGCGCAGCGGCACCATGGGCACGGTGCTGTCCCTGTCCCCAGCTATCGGAAGGCCACGCTGTTTGAGGATGGCGCGGCCACGGTGGGCCACTACACGGCCGTGCAGAACAGCAAGAACGCCAAGGACAAGAACCTGAAAAGGCACTCCATCATCTCGGTGCTGCCGTGGAAGAGGATCGTGGCGGTCTCAGCCAAGAAGAAGAACTCCAAGAAGGCGCAGCCCAACAGCAGCTACCAGAGCAACATCGCGCACCTCAACAATGAGAACCTGAAGAAGTCGCTGTCGTGCGCCAACCTGTCCACATTTGCCCAGCCCCCACCGGCCCAGCCGCCTGCCCCCCCAGCCAGCCAGCTCTCCGGCTCCCAGACTGGGGTCTCCTCTTCCGTCAAGAAGGCCCCACACCCTGCCATCACCTCTGCAGGGACACCCAAACGGGTCATCGTCCAGGCGTCCACTAGTGAGCTGCTTCGCTGCCTGGGCGAGTTTCTCTGCCGCCGGTGCTACCGCCTGAAGCACTTGTCCCCCACGGACCCCGTGCTCTGGCTGCGCAGCGTGGACCGCTCGCTGCTTCTGCAGGGCTGGCAGGACCAGGGTTTCATCACACCGGCCAATGTGGTCTTCCTCTACATGCTCTGCAGGGATGTTATCTCCTCCGAGGTGGGCTCGGACCACGAGCTTCAGGCCGTCCTGCTGACCTGCCTGTACCTCTCTTATTCCTACATGGGCAATGAAATTTCGTACCCGCTCAAGCCCTTCCTGGTGGAGAGCTGCAAGGAAGCCTTTTGGGACCGTTGCCTCTCAGTTATCAACCTCATGAGCTCCAAGATGCTGCAGATCAACGCTGACCCACACTACTTCACACAGGTGTTCTCCGACTTGAAGAATGAGAGTGGCCAGGAGGACAAGAAGCGACTCCTCCTGGGTCTCGATCGGTGAGCCCCGGTAGCCGGTATCCCGGCTCAAGGATTCCATTCATTTTTAAAAATTTATTACTAAACGAATCAAGTTTTGTGTACAGTATGTGTCTAGCAAAGCCACCAAGGGCCTCTTCCCATGTTCTCTCCTTGGGGTTTCTTTTTCCCAGCCCTTTCAAGAACTCTGGGGACTTTTGAACTCTAGAGCCTCGTGCTAACCCAGAAGATGCATTCAGAGCCGCTTAGGCTGCCACTACTCACTTTCGGGGACTCAAGGGACTGAATCGCCTATGCCACCTATACCCATGCTGGGTACAGGGTAGAGGAGGCTCCCCAGTGTCCCGTGATGGGGGCTGGAGAGGGGCCTGTGCCGGTGGCCCAGAAGGAATCGGCCCTTTTCTGGCGACTGTTTTATTCTCTCAAAGGTGCCTGGAGCCAACTGTCCTGACTCAGGCTCCAGGAGGTTGCGAGGCAAGAGCTCCACTGCCCTGGGGCATCTGTGCAGGAGCCTGGAAGTGGGTCTGGTGCAAAAATTGTCAATGACTGTTGACCATGCACGGCCCTGGTTTGCTGCTTGCTTTTAGGGAGAAGGGCTTTCCTTTACTGGCAGGAGGGAGCTCCCCGCCCTGCCCTTTTGTCTCTGCTCCCAGCTCCCACGTTAGTGTTGGTTAATAAGCTGGTTTGCTCATTAGAGTCTTCCCTCATTTTGGGTCCCAGTTAAGGGGGTGAGGTGAAGCTAGGGTCAGCTCCTTTCCTGAGCAAATTTTTCATTTGCATAACGCAGCTCAGTCACCCTGTGCAAAAGCCAGGACAGTGGCAGGTACCCATGAGCAAAGCTGCCTTCTGGGCAGGTGAGTGTCCACCCCTGAGATCAAGTTGGTGCCCACTTAAGTGCTAAGGCCTCTTGCTGGAGCACATGGTATTTGTCCTATAAAGCTGAGGGAAGGTGAGATCCGCCGATAGGGGTGATGTGGTAATGATGTTTCCCACCCTGACCCCTTGTTAATTTACAGCTGTTTCCCTGCAGCTCAGTTTCCCAGAGAGGGGGCTTTGCTCTGTGCAACCCTTGTGAGACAGCTGCATCTAGGGGACAGTTACAGGACTGCGTGTGACTCTGGACTGCTTTCGGAAGCTCGGTGAATGTCCAGCTGATCGCTTCCAGCTGCTGGGTGTGGTACCCACCTATCCCTGGTGGCTGCAAAAAGCTCTGAGGACTTTACTGGTTTTTCTCTTTAATTTTCTCAGACTGGCGGCTTGGGGTTTGAAAGCAGTCCAAAAGAAGGGAGTGTGTCTTCCTACATGGCCCTCACTCCAGCTTTGGGGAACAAAGAGCAATGTGAAGATGCTACGGAGGATTTCCTCTTCCTGTCCTGCTCCCCAGGGAGTGCTGGGATTGGAGGCTACAGTGGGGAAGGCAGACGTTATTTTACATAGGATTTGGTTCTAGGTGGCTGCCAACTTCTGCACAAGCACTACTGAAAAATCATATAAAAGAGAGAGCCGGGGTCTTAGTGGAAGAGGCCTGGAGCAGAGCCTTCCAGCCAACGCACTCGCATAGGTGGGGAAGAGGAGCTGCTGGGACCAGAGAGCCTCTTCCCAGTCGCTCATCCAGGTTCCTAGAGAGAGGATCCTAGGCCCTCAGATGATCTTACCTGGAGCTGGAAAGCCCTGCATGGCCTGCCCAGTGGAAGCCTTGCTGCAGCCTCTCGGGGCTGGCTTCCTGCGGCCTGTCTTCAGATCCTGCTGCCACGGTGACCCGAGCCGGGAGTCCCATAGGGCAGTTGCCCCTTGTGGAAGAGGAGCTTCAGGTGTCCAGTCCGAGGAGGAGGGGGGTATGTGTTTGTAGCCCGCCCTGCCCTGAAACTGGCCTGGAGCTGTTCCACTGAGCTGCAGCCACAGGACCCCAGCTCTGTTGACTGTTTCCTTCTCTTTATACTTTGAAAAAAATTTTTTAAAAAATTTTTGAGGAGGTGCATATTTCAGGAGTGGTGGGCAACTAAGGAAAGAACTCCCTGGTTCCGTTGTGAAGCCCGTGCGCCCCTCCCCTCTCGTTGGTCATCAGTGCTGTGTAAGGAACAGCTGATAGACTTGGGTGTGCGAGCAGTGAACCCATCTGACGTGCTGCTATGAAGACACTTTTAGAGCAAACACACACAAAATAGAGAAGAAAAAAAAAAAGAAAAATGTGAAAAAAAAAATCTACAAGAAACCCTTTTATTCTTCGTTGCTTTTACAGTGGTACCGTGCATGCGAACCAGGAGCATTTTGTGTCTTTAAGAAAAATAACCTTAGAACAGATGGCTGTGAGGATCACACCGTGCCGAGGACAAGCCGCAGGAGTGTAGTTCAGGATCTGGTTTTTCTCTTTTCCTTCCAGCCCCGAAGGGTTGATGTATTCTTTCCATGCAGTTATTAGAATTTAGTTTTTGTTCCAGCAGTGTTAAACTTGCAATGAAAAGAAAATGTGCCATCCCCGCCCCAGAATTATCCATAGCTGTACATCCGATACTGCTAATTACACACACGTGATGTATGTTTTTTTTTTTAATTTTTTAGTGAAATTTCTTCTGTAGTTATTCTTTGACCAAACTGTGGATATTGTTAATATTAATTTATATTTGTCTCATTCTGTATGTATGTGTGGTGTGTTTGTGAGTGTGTATGGTTTATAATCTGAAAAGAGTCAAGAAGCTCAGTTTGGCTGTAATTTAATTCCCCTTCCCTTATTTTTATTTATTTTTGTACTGTGCTGATTCAATAAAATGCACTGACCATCCATTACATTGACCTCTTTGTGGACCCGCCATGCTGGGGGCATGCTGGGGGCACCTCTAATGCATGATTTGTACACAAGAGTGGGGTTAGATTTGGGCAGGCAGAGGGGGACAGGGTTAGGGGAGAAGGCCGGAATGGACTGATGCACAGCACCCAGGGTAAGTTGGCTTTGGCTTAGTGCCTGGGCAAGTTCTTCCTGGGAGTTTCCTTTGTGGGGTCACATGATAAGCAGCTCAAGCCACAGAGGGCCAGTCGGTGTCGGCCTGGTTGGTGTTGGCCACTTAAGTCCTGCTTGGACATCTTATACTGTACGTTGAATCTTGGTGCCAAGGCTGCTGCTCCCAGCTGTTCCTGGGCCTCAGTGTCCACTGCCCGAAGGCCAGCTGGGGTGGCCAGACCCCCTGGTGACCCAACAGTTTAGCTCTGTGTAGATTTCAGAGGACTGTCCAGGGTCTCCCAGGTGCGCCTCTACCTCAGCTTCTGTGTCCAGTGAGGACCTCGGATGCCCTGGGGCCTCCACCTATCTGTGTCTCCTTTTCCTGGGAGCTGCCTTGGAAGAGGCCATGTTGGTTCAACAGCTGCGGCAGGCATCTGCACCTGTCCTTTGTGTGACATGCGTTTACTTCAGAGACATGTTCCCTTAGGATTCTAGAATGCAGGCTTCAGAATGGCAGAGAACCCGGACTGGATTTCAAGGCTGCCTCTTGCCTCTTCTCTTACACAGCCTGCTTCTCACTCCCTTATTTTTCTCTTCAAAAGCCTCAGGCAAATTATCCCCCTTTTTACATAACTTGCTTAGTTCTCCTACCCTCTGGGACAGCAGGTGACTATATGAGCTAAAATTTCTCTACTTTTCAATGATAAACAGAACACCTTTAAAGATAAGATTTAATGCTTTATTGCTCTTGATGGTAAATCAAAATATGCTTTAGAATAAAGTTAATTTAATGGAAAATAGGAATATGCACCAACCCATAAACTGTATCTCATTAAATCGAGAGAGCCCACTCCATGCACACAATCACTGCGTCTTCTCCCTTCCCCTTCCATCAGCCATTCCCCAATTTCAGGTCCTTCAGTGGCCACATGACTTGTAGGTCACAAGAAAGTGCTTGTGGACAGGGCAGTCCTCAGCGGGAGGTTCTGGCCTGGGCTAGGGGTCCCAGACTACGTCAGAAGGTGGGGGGAGGGCCCCCATCCCCAGCCTCTGGTCTGTGACTCTTTTGGCATGACCTGCTTTGGTGTGTGTGAACACACTCGAGCATGTCTAGGGTAAAGAGACACGCTAGGGCAGTAAATGGGGAGGAAACGCGACATTCCAGTCAGACGGTTCCGTGAGCGTCCACCGGCAATTGGCAAAACCGGCCTGGCGTGGGACCTCTGCACGCACAGGCAGCTGAGCAGGCCTGGAGGGTGAGGAGCGTTCCTGAGCACAGCATGGCAACAGGAGTCTTTGTTGCAAACTGCCTGCAGTGCAAACGGCCCACAGCTCTGCAGAGTGGGTTATGAGACCGGGTGGCTGGAACCCCTCAGGGTGACTCCCTCAGGCCTGGGCAAGGAACAGGTGGCGGCACACAGGCACTTGGTGGGTTAGGGGGTGGCAGGGTGAGGACTAGGCAGAGTCTGACAAAGTCAAGAAAATGTCAGCCTGGCTCTGTGTAAGCCCTGCTGCTCGCCTGCTCCAAGCCTTCCGTGTTAGGCTCCCCCACAGCAAGTCTATGCCACCCACAGGTGGCCTGACCCTCAGCAGCCGGGGCTGGGAGCAGGGGTCTCGGGAAGGCCTCTGAAGCAGGCATGCCTTTTGCTGGGGCAGACACTGGCAAGCTGGCAGCACTTTCCCAGCACGGGGTGAGGGGCCGGGCTCCAGCAGGCAGGTATATGGCATAGGTGGCACCCTGGCCTGGCCTGCAGCGCCAGGACTCCATGCTCTTCGCTGCAGCTTTGCTCCACCTCCCACAGCTGGGTCCTGTGTGCTGTGCGCCCCATGAGTCCCAGTTCTGTGAGGAGGAGCATAGCTGGAGGAGTTAGAAAGGGGAGATGGCCAAGCCGCGCACTGCCCTCTCCTTGCACGTCCCGGCAGTGTGGTTACAGCAGAGGGGACATCTGATTAGCAACCTGGCAGTCTGCAAAGAGAAAGTTAAGATGGCCATGGGCTGTGGGTTAAGCAAAGTTGGTCCTTGGAGTAGCAGCAGGATGTCTTTTGGGGAGAAGTGACCAGAAAGTCCAGGCCTAGAACCTTGGTGGCAAAGGATCTCCCGGGGTCAGTCTCTGGGAAGGAGGGACTCCTGGCTGAACATGACCCAGGGCTAGGCTCCGCAGGTGAACCTGTTCACCTGGTGGCTTTGGCTGGCTGCTGGTGGTAGGGCATGTGCTGAGGGGCTGTGAGCTAAGTCCCAAGGGCTGCAATCATGTGGGGGAAGGGAGGAAGCAGGTGGAGGTCACAGAGCAGGGCTAAGTCCTCTGATGCTGGATCCAAACCTCTAGGAGAAGGTGTCTCTGGCTGGAGAAACTGCGTCCTGGGCTCCGTGACACTCATCTCTTCGCTGGAGTCAGCAGTGGTCCCTGGCCCTTTGCCAACTACAGGTGCCATCCAGTTGCTTGTGAGGTGAGAAGTAGTCTAGCTGTCAGCCCAGGAAGCTGCAGAGGGTCTTTGGTTTACTGAGCAGGGACTACGGAAAGCTGAGGGCAGAGCGGGGCAGAAAGTCAGGCAGGACATCTCATGAGCAGGGCCTCAGAGAAAGCGGAGGAGCCCTGCCCAGTGGAGGCCATTGCAAGCTGATTTCTAGTGGCATTAGAGGGCACACAGCAATCAGCTGTGCTCCTGGGATGCTGAGCGAGGTGAAACGCGTTTGGGAACAGAGAGGCTGAGGCCCAGGCAGCCTTGTGCCAGGCTCCTGCTCTGCTCCTGCTCCTGCTCCCGGGGGCCAGGCCTCTGAAGTGTGGCAGTCAGTTCCCTGGCACACTGAGGATGAAGCCTGAGCGGTTCTTGGTGAAGTCAGGCTGGGGCTGGTTAAGCCGTGTCTCCACAGAGACAGTGCATTTCTTCCCATGCAGGCTGCACTGCACCGGGTTGGTGACGTTCACTTGAAGGTGGCGCTTCTCACTGGAAGAACGGAAAAGATAGGCCGGGCAGGCAGTGAGTGGGCAGACACAGAATGGCGTGGTTTCCTTGGCAACCCCCAGGGCCCTGGCATTTGCCAGGCTCCTCTACTAGGGTGGCAGTTTCAGGTTCAACCTGCTTCCTTCCCAGGCCTACAGAGGCTGGGGCACGGGCAGAGGAAGGGGAGGTGAGGGCGGCACAGAGGTGTGCGCTGTGACCAGTCCGCGCTGGCGAGGCAGTGGCACGGCGCTCCAGGGAACCCCCTGTGCAGCTGCAGCCGTTCACCACCAGGGCTGGACCGAGTCACTGGGCTGTAGGTGCTTTGGGCTCTGGCTCATGACCGTTACCTCCTAATGCTAACGGGGGGGGGGGGGGGGACGGGACGGGACAAGGACTCCCCCAGCCCCTCAAGGAATGTCTGCCTTGAATCCAGATGGTTATTTGTCATGGAGTCTGGCTGTCAAAAGGGGGGTCTGTGATCCCAGTTAGGCTGGTTGAGTGAGGAGGACAGTAAGTTCAAGGCCAGCCTGGGCTACAGAGCTAGCCTGGCCAACTAGTGACACCCTGTCTCAAAATAAGAACTTGTAAAGTCCTGGAGATACAGCTTGATGGTAGAACATTTGCCTATCGTGTGTGAGGGTCTGGGCTCAATCCCCAGCACCTCCCAAACCTACCGAAACAAAGTGGGTCTGACTTGACCCTGTGAAGGCTGTTCCCACTTTGGAGCTGGGGAAACCAGGCTTTGCCAGAGCCCAGACAGCCCTGCAGATGGTCCCCACTGCCTGGATGCTTCAGGCCAGGCTGGTGGATGGACCTCCCTTCCTACCCTGGGAGGCCTGAAGCAGGGTCAGCCTGGGAGCCGTGGCCAGGGCTTCCTCACTGAGGAGGCCCACGTGGGATGGTGGGCTGTGTTCTCCCTGCCCTGGAAACGGGAGCCCTTGCCTCCGGCAGCGCACACTGCACCGAATGTACTCGAGCTGCTGCTTATTTTAAAAGCTGAGAAAGTAGCTTTGTAAGTAGGCTGGCCCCTACCGTGAGCGCACACATGCCAGCACAGCCCGGCACTGCACCTCAGCTTGAGCTGCGTCAGTTTGAGTTGGGAGGGGGAAGCTTGCTGTTCTAGGAGCTTCTGGTTAGGAAGGGTTGCACCACAGTCTGCCACCCTAGGGATTCCTGTCCTGTGGCTGCTGAGGGTGCCTGTGGTCGGGCCGGGTCTTCTGAACGCTGCTGGTCTCCCTGGGCTAAGGCAGCTCCCAGCACTGAATGATGAACACTGAGTGACCATGTCCGCCTCGCAGTAGGAAGCCAGGCTGAACCCCGCCCAGCCCGCACTGGCTTTCCCTGCGCTGGCTAGCCATTGGCTGGTCCAGGAGACCCAGTTGCTCAGATGCTGAGGCAACTGATCAGGCTGCATGACATGCTGCTGCTCCCAGAGATCAGTGTGCTGAGCGTAGGTGCTTCCTGCGGCACTGATCTCCGGGACACTTGGTGGCACCTCCCACAGAAGGCTCCACAGTTGGAGAAGTCGAGGTACTGTTCCCTACCTGCCTCATTAGCCATGATGCAGAGGCAGGAAATGGAACCAGGAGAGACACATGGGCATTCAGTAGCTAATACTTAATATCTTGTCAGCCATAGCTAGAACCTTGACTTAAGACAGTTATTTTTAACCAGAGTTGGACATAAAAATAACAGAGCCCATCAGAGGCAGTGACTCAGGCTCTTTTCCATTCCCTTGGGAGTTAGGGGGCTCTGCAGGTTAGATACATGGCCCTTGGGTGCAGCAGGCTGTGTGTGGGTGCCCCGTGGCCTCACACTGGCCCAGAGCAGGCAAAGTACCAGCTCCGGAGATGCCTCTGAACAAGATGGTTCCCAGCTTAGTTGGCCTTCCTGCCTCCTGTCAACTCAGGTCTTTTGGATCTTGCTCTACTCAAGTCCCCTGCTTTGGGGGCCAGGAAAGGAGAGTGGCTGGGAGCCATCACGCTGCCCTCTGCTTCCTGGTGGGGCTGCTGGAGCAGTGTGCGCACTGGGAATGGGCTCTAGTGGAGCCACGTTCCAGGTCAGCTTGAGAAATTAACATGCAGAGAATCACCAGCATGCCTGCGTGTCTCTGTGCTGGGCCCTCCTGATATGAGCCTTCTCAGCCCAGGCCCTTGGCCAGTGCCTTCAGCAGGGTGGCCACAGTCCCCATTTTCTCCTCCGCTCTCAAGATGAAGTCCTGACAGGTCCTCTGGGATGCTCTTCCTTCTCCATGTTCCCGCCACCCACACCAAAACTAGAGCAGTCCCAAATACCCCAAAGAGGACCATACACCGGAAGGCCCAAGCACAAGTTAAGGCTACTGAGGTTGGCTCGCCTCCCTCCCAGAGGCAGCTGCTGCTGCTGGAGGAAGGGCCTCAGGGGGAAGGCGGGAACTGGATTCTTCTGCACTGTGATGCAGATAGCTCTGGGCTCCTTTCTCTGGCATATGTGTCAGCCTGTGGTGGCTCCCCACCTCCCAAGGAGGAGTTCTGTCCCTGACCCAGGAAAATAGCTGGTCATTTTCTCCTCCCATGGGCAGTGCTGGCCCTCAGCCTGCTCCAGTGAGCTTGCTGGACTGGCTATATCCTGGCCCTCTGGTGCCAATGAGAGGTAATCAGAGAAGGGCCCAAGTACAGACCCAAGGAGAAGGTCTACTTTTTTTCTCATTGCCACACCCAGCCATGTTTCTGGGGTGCAACTCCTACCCCCAATCACAGATTCTGAGTTAAACGGTATACTCCCAATTCCCAGCAGTACCCTCAATGGAGTGAGCATCAATTAGGACATATCAGGAAAGCTGCCATGCCTCCCCATCCCTCCCTCTTTCTTCTCCCACTCCCCACACCTTTGAGATGAAATCTCACTACATATAGGTCAGGCTGGCCTTGAACTCATGATCATTCCTCCTGCCTCAGCCTCCTGATGCTAGGGTTACAGGCATGAGCCACTGGACCCAACTCTCCATCCTAGATTTCTGGGTAGTGTGTTCTAAGCCCACGAGATTGCTTTGGATTCATTTGGGATCTTTAAACACAAGGCTGGGGCTCCAGGCCTGTTGGCTCTTGGGCCATCATAGCCATGGAGCGTATGTGAGAATCTATTCTTCACCCGCTTTGTGGAAGCACAGGGGAAGACTCATTTCATCATCACCCACCCGTCTGCTCTCGGCTTTTACCCAGTGTTTCCTTCAAGGTGCTGAGCCCCAGAAGCACAGAAAATAATAAGTGTGTGGTTGGAGACAGGGTCTTTTCTGGTACTGGGGCAGGCTGCCCATCTCCTGGAATCTGCAGTCTGGTGACCAGTGCACAGAGCCCATTTAGAAAGACGTGAGCTCTGTCTGTGGGCAGTGAACGTTAACCTGAGGGAGCTTCACTCCTTCCCGAGCCGCTGTTACAGACTGGGCGTAGTGCTCTTTGCACATGTCCACAGAGCTCACAAGCTACACGACTGCTGTCCTGAACAGCCCCTGCCTGGCACTGTAGATCCTGGGCATCCTCAGTGTGGGTTTCAACTTGACAGGTGTGCTGTACGCTTGGCTTGGCTTTCCATGTTTGGAATTCAAGTTCCTGGAGTGTGAGGGCTCTTAGGGGGCTGAACTGTGCCCCGAGCTCTGGGAGGGCTCCTGGTACTGATGGGCGATGCCGGCTGGACTGCTGGTTCTGGGCGTGCTGAGGCCGCGTGCCGCCCCTGCAAAGACTACCCACTCCCAGGACTTTATTCAGTCACCCAGTCTCAATGAGGGGGCTCTGTGCTCTACTGGCCATGACCCTAGGCCTGAAACACCACATCAAGAAGCTCATTCCAGAGGTGCAGTGGCCAAATGGCTTGTGGAATGGGAGAGTCCCGGGAGGCAGGCGGCGCCATAGAAAAGAGATGCTCAGTGTCGTCACTGTGAGGGAAGGGATGCCCCAGGTGCGCTTCCTCCGCACAGCCCTGAGTGACCCAGTGCCTGGCATCCTTGTAAGGCAGCTCTAGGGTTAGGGAGGAAAGGGGGTTGAGTTCATAACAGAATGACAGGCAGAGAGAAGCGGCTTTGGCGGGTTGGTTCTGCTACATGGCTGCGCTTCACAATTCAGTACACTAAACCATCACCTCACACGGCCCAGTGATCCCGCTCCAGGCTGCGTACAGAGATGAGAACAGGTGACCAGACAACAGCTTTGTGTATCAATTTTCACAGCACAAGTGCTGACAGAAGGCAGAGCCCCCCCCACGTGTCCATCAGGGGATGAATGGATCAATCAAGTGTGGTATATCCGTTCACCGGGATATTACTGTCCAGTGGAATATTACCCAGCAATAAAAGGAGTAAAGTATCAAAACGGGGCGAGGAACTCTGAAAGAAGCCCGCTGCAACAGGCCAGCACTGTAAGAGGCCATTACAGGAAATATCCCCACTAGACACAGTAGCTTAGCTGTGGCAGGGGGCATGGCGGTGTGATGGGCTGCTTGGGTTTCCTTTTGGGGTGGTGAATATTCTAGGTGCAGACAGAGGTAATGGCTATACATACTGTGTCCACAGTAGACGCCCTGTTCGATGTGGGAGTTTCTACAGTAGGTTTAGAGGGCAAAAAGGAGAAACACGTTTTTAGGGGAAGCTTGTGTGTGTGTGTGTGCGTGTGTAAACATGCTAGGGAATCAGTTTGTTTTCTTGGTTTTTTTTTTTGTTGTTGTTGTTGTTGTTTTTTGAGACAGGGTTTCTCTGTGTAGTGCTGGCTGTCCTCAAACTCAGAAATCCACCTGCCTCTGGCTCCAGTGCCGGGATTAAAGACCTGCACAGCCACCACACACAGTAAGAGGAAGTTCTTATTTTAAGTTCAACCAAAATGAAAGTCAGACTCAACGTAGTGGCTCACACCTTTAATTGCAGTACTCAGGAGGCTGAGGCAGGAGGACTACTGTGAGTTTGAGGCTAGTCTGAGTTACAGGGTGAGACTCTGTCTCAAAACAACCAAACCAGCAAGAGGCTTTGTGCAGCTCTGGAGTTGGTGTAGTCCCAGCAGAGTGGGTGCCACGGGGAACAGGGCCTTGGCTCTGGCCTGAGCCCCAGCCTACACTGGGGTCTTTATAGAGTCAGCGTTTTTCCTTCTTTTTAACAGAGAATAGAGATGGAGACAGGGTGTCTCCCTCTGATGGTGTGCCAAGCCAAATGACAGCTGCTGAGGGAGGCTGGCTGTGGGGGAGGGGCCCTTCCTCCCCAGCTTCTGTTACAGGATTTAGTGGCTCAGCAAACTGTGGTATTTGGAGACTTTCATCTCATGTCATCTGTTCTCAGCCATCATTGCAGGCAAATGGCCCTTATCAAGTGACTTTCTTTCCTTTTTCGCTTAGACTCAGCCCTCTGCTCATTAGAGCAACTGCTGGTAAGACTGGATCAGCGTGTCCAGACAACATGGTCCCAGTGCTAGCCGTGTATCCACAGGCCACGCACAAAGGGGACAACCATGTGTGTCCAGGAGATGAATCAGCCTGGAAGAATGTCCCTCCTTGTCCAGGCCCCTGGTCAGCTGGGAAATACAGTCCATAGACCGAAGCCAACCCAAGAAAGTGGCCCAGGATGTTGCAAGTAGTCTGGCCTGGCCAGCATGGAAGTGGGGTGCAGTACTGGGACTTATGGAGGGACAGGAGCACCCCTGTGGTGCTACTGCAGTACTCTCTGCTGTCTGATGACTGGATGTGGACCAGAGAGATATGGTCACAAAGAGATAGAGAGTATCTCACGTGCTGTGCAACCAACCCAGAGCCGTACCCCACGTCTGTAGGACATTAATGCTTGCTCTAGCTCACACTGAGGACTGCGTGTCTGCAGCTCTTTTCTGTGTGCTCTCCTTCAGGAAGCAGGTTCCCCTGCTGATGCTGAGCCTCCGAGGGTAGCTCTTTCACAATCCCGCTGGGGAAATGCTACTTCTGTCTTGGTCAGGGTTGCACCAGAGCCACTTCTAAAGAGAGCTGACAGTCTGCCTCCTGTGCAGACCTGAGACAGTGGTACTGCACTTCCTGTCTGTGGAGCCCTTTCTGTATGTGTAGCTGGTAAGGAATGAAGCAAAACCATACAGCACTCATGAAACAGCTGGGCACCCTAGGGCCTCACTCACAGCAGGGTCCGCCTCTGCCCCCGCCTGAGCTGCTTTGGTGAACCCACGCCACCAAGTCCCATCTCTCCCCTGCCCATCTGACTCCACATGGAGGGTGTGCTGTACACTGCCCAGACAGCCAGCCCTCGCATCTGACGGGAGGTGGTGAAGTTAACGTCCTGTGCTGAGCGTGGGCCACACAGAAGAGGTGAATTTCCCAAGGGCATGGCATCTTGGCTGAGTCTCCAGGATGAACAGGGCTCTTGCAGGAGCCTTCTTGTCCAGTGCTGCATGTCCATTAGATGTTATCACACAGTGCTAACACCCACCCATGTGGTTTTATGACAGACAATGACCTTACATTGTTCCCATTCAAGCATGAGGCTCCAGCACATTCTTAGCTACTTCTGAGAGATTCCCCCAACACTCCACAGGCAATTGAGTCTTCACCTGAGCGACACTGAGCACACCTTGGCCTCTTCTGGAAGCCAAGGAGGTCAGGAGTCCAGTCTCAACCTCATCCTCACGGAGGCCAGTAGCTGGGAGCCAGCTCAGCTTCCTCTGCTTCCACTGCCCACAAAGACCAGAGCCAGTTCTCAGACTGCCCTGCCTTAGCCTCTCCCAGTGACCAACCACTGTGGCCCGACTTGTTTCTTGTCTCTCTGCCCCAAGCCTGCTTGCTTCACACACATCCTGCACATCCTCCATGCTGTGAGCAGTCTGGACCAAGCACTGGGGCTGCCACTCCCTGCTGCACTCACTCTCCACTCCCCTCATTCCTCCTGGCTGTCAGGCAGGTCCCAGGCTGGGGTGTTCACACACCCAGAGTGTGGGGCTCTGTTGTGCTGTCTCAGTAAAGGACAGGCCCGGCGCGCTAGCTCCTGCGTGCATCTCAGTGCTGAGTAGGGATCCGGAGCATGGGAGCCATGGTGGATGTTCAAGAATCAAAAAGACAGCCTCCAGGTGGTAAGGGGAAGGAAGGGGACCTATAGCAAGAGTGGCTGGGGCCCCAAAGTGTTGGCTTGAGAGTCAAGGCCAGCACCACATCTGAGAAGCAAGGACAAAGCTTGTGGTTCTGGACCCTCCTTAGGCTGCCCAGTCTGTGCAAATGAAACGGAAGCAGCCTGCCTTCCAGAATGGCAGAGAAGCAGCACCAGGTGGGGAACTAATCTTTTCTCAGGAAAAGAGGGTCCCAGCCCTCTGCCTCTCTGAAGAGTGAGCCCACGGTAAAACAGAGGCAAGAAGGCTGCTGCAAAAGACGGTGGCCTCACCACACAGGCGGAGACCACAGGACACATTTGCCAGGCTCGGCTCTTGTGCAGTCACCGCAGGGCACAGGCGGTGCGGGTGGGTCTAGAGGGACGAGAGCCGCAGAGCCAGTGCACAGGACAACTCATGGGCCGTACAGCTCACGGGAAGTATGGCTCTTCTCAGAACTATACTGAACGTGCCTAACTGGGAAGCAGCATCCGCAAGACTCTGGGTTTGATCCCCGGCACGGAAGACAATGCTGAGCTGAAATCCTGGATGTCAGTGACATGAAAGGCAGTGAGGTGTCCCAGTGAACACGCCGACTTCCTCTTACTTGGGAGGATGGTGAGGAGGAGGGTGGACTTTGTTTACAGCACAGATGAGAAAGAGACTGAATGAAGCAAGAGCAGAGGCTGTAATGATAATTCTCCAAGGGGAAGAAAGATGAAAACCGGGCCTGCCAGGGGAAGGTGCAGGGGACAAAAGAACCTAAGACACGAGGATAAGAACAAATTCTCACCAACACGACCATCCAAACATGAGATGCTCAAGGACACCACCGAGCATGCCACCTGCATGGGGAAAAGCCCATGAGGCCTCAACCCTGCACAAAGAACCACTGAAGAAAGCTGGGTGCAGGGGAGGCAGCCCTCCAGGGATGAGCACCAACTGGCTGTCAGTGCCCAATGCACAGCCCTGAAAACATACATGTAACATTATATGGACTCGACAGGTTACATTTAGGAATATGTATGTTTATACAAATACATATATGTATGCAGTAACAATGAAGAAAGAGGCCATGGATGTGAAGGAATGTGGGGAGGGGCATATGGGAAGTTGGAGGGAGGAAAAGAAAGAAATGTAATTATAACCTCAAAAAGAAAAAATATGTACTTTTTTTTTTAGTTTAAAACTGGGCCAACAAGGTGGTTCAGTAGGTAGAGGCACTTGCTGCCAATCCTGACAACCTGAGTTCAGTTCCCAGAATCCACATGGTAGAAAGAGAGAACTGACCTCTTTGGTATGCAGCTGCATGTGTAAACATACAAATAAATGGAAACTTAAAAACATAACCACAGAGAATATTCATAGATAATCTTGAATATAAAAACACAAACTGTACAATGGATAAACCGTTTAAAGAGACTTCTCAGGTGGATCTAAAATATACAACTATAAGCTACTTAAAAAGACATATAAATCACAATGATTGGGTTAGGGAGCTAGTTCAGTGGCTGAGATCACTGGCTGCTCTTCTACAAGACCCAGGTTTGGTTCCCAGCCCCCACATGGTGGCTCACAACCATATGTAACACCAGATCCAGGGGATCCAATGCTCTCTTCTGATCTCTGTAGGCACCAGGCACGCACGTGATGCACATACACACAGCAAGCAAAACACTGATAATCTACAATTAAAAAGTGTAATCAAAGTAATGATGCTATGATTTGTACCAAATTAACACCAATGTCTTGACCCTACACGTCTTAGAAATAAGCACTTACTCTACCACTAGGCGACACACCCCAGCCAAGAGGGGGATCTTCATCTGAGAGACACACACAGAGCTGGACGTCATGGGAGTTGTGAGAGCACACGCCTGTTGTTACCCAGCCCATCAGGCTAAGAGCAGCAAAGCTACAGGAGTGTCAGAAACATCAGTTCTTGACAGCCTCCTCATGACAGGAGGCAAGTTCCACTTTCAGAAACAAGGCCTCAGGAGATTAAGAACCTGCCTAGAGTCATAGAGGAGAGAGAGGACTCAAACCTAGTTACCCAGGCTGAAAACCGCCCCCCCCCCAGGGCTTCTCTGTTGTAACTCTGGCTGTCCTAGAACTCACTCTGTAGACCAGGCTAGCCCTGAACTCAGAGATTCGCCTGCCTCTGCCTCCCGAGTGCTGGATTAAAGGCATACACCACCACTGCCCAGCTAGGCTGGAGTCTTAACCTCTGAATATGCCAGCATCATCTGTGCTCCTGAGCAGTGGGAACTGAGCACTGTCCATGTGTCTGAGCACTATCAACAGTGTCTGCTACAGTGACTGACACACACTGGGAGCACATCAGTGTCTGTGGAATGTTTTTAAAAAATGATATTTAGAAAGCAGTTGGAGCTAACTGAACTATAAGACACTAACTACAGGGCGAGGCCAGTGTCTATGCAACTTTCACATGGGGTTGTTGAGTGGGGAGACGTGGTGGGGGAGCCATCAGATCCAGGGGTGTGGCCAGGGGAGGCACATGTGCAAGGGGATGTTTATATGTAGTGTGATTAAGAGGCACAAGGGACAGTCACTGTTCAAGGGATGCCTTTTGAGACTTGGAGGCCCCTCTGTCATGTGTATCTACTCTGTATACGTTAATGCCCTGGAAATGCCTCATTTCTAATGAGATCCTAAGGGAAAAACATGTAAGCGAGTAGATTCTTTTCTCCAGCGGCAGGGGTTGAGTGTGGGTCTCACGGATGCTGGGCAAGTACCCCACCAGCCTTTTATGCAGCAGGACTGATGGGGTTTGGAACATGACATTGACGAACATGTTCTTATGTCCTGAGGTTGAATGGAAAAGAGCGGACCTTGGTTCTCTGCAAACTTCTCAGTGTATGCTACAAAGTGTTGTATATGTTTCCAGTGATCACTAGGCTGGCTGCTGGCTAGCGCTGCTTGGCAGCCTGTTTTGGGCTAACTCTTAGGGGTCCTGGCCTGGGGCGGGGACTGGAAATCATCCATTTATTAAGGATTTACCCAGAGAAGGCACACACTAAACACTGTACATGCATCATCTCATTTAACCCTTGCCAACGCTGTCATGGGGGATGACTGCATTCCCTTTAGAGAGGAGGAAGCAGACGCTTATGTTAAGTAACTTCTTAAAGCTGGGAAGTGGCATGCCCAGAGTATCTGCCTCTCCAGAGACACTTTCAGCCTCCATTCTGTCCGTCTACACTTAAGAGCTGCCTCAGCCTTGTGCAGAACACAAGCCTCTGCCTCTGCAGCGAGGAGTTCACAAGCCCTAGGCCCTGGTGAGTCACAGGAAAAAAGCACTTGCATCTGGCCCTCTCTGGGGTTGGAAGACCCATGGCCACGACCCCATACCTGCTCTCCCTGGGATTAGACACTGACCACAGCCAAGACCTCAGTACTGGCTTTCCCTGGGGTTGGACACTGGCTTGTAGCCATGACCTTGTAATGGCTACTTGCCTCGCTTGCCCTTTCTCTTGCTGGGTGTTGCTCCTGCCACACCTCAGCTCCCACCTGACTGGAAGACAGATGCTTCCAGGCATGGGTGATGCCAGGCAGTCAGAAGGGGTTCTCTCTGGTGTCTGGTGAGCTTGTGTGCAGTTTCTCATTTCCTAGCATACCTTTCCTCTCTTTTCAGTGCTGGGACTAAACCCAGACCCCTGTACGCTAGGCAAGGCCTCTCCGCTGAGCTCCACGTCCAGCCCCTCAGGACATATTTTGTCTCGACTTCCAGATAGACTGCCTGCAACAGATCATTGCAATGTGGATATTCCTGAGTGCTGTTTGTCAACTAAAAGGTAAAGGCTCCTGTTCTGTGTGTACCCCAGCAGCCCTCCACAGGCAAGGTAGGTGAAGACATGTGCTGGAGGTTGCACTCACCCTGAGAGGCGGTGCTATGATTTATCCCTGCCACCATCAGAGCTGCAGGTGTGAGAGTGCCCATTTTACTCTACAGTCTATTACTCTCTTGAGGCTCATTCCTCTGCCTTTCCCAAAATGTCCAAATTAGTGCTGTGTATTAGGGATAATGCAATTGTCCAAAGCTAAACTACAAGGATGCGATTGTGGCCACCGCTTTCTAAAATACTAAGAACAGCAGCAACAAAACCCAGAAGCAACAAACAAAACTTTCACTACAAGAGAAAAGGAACAGCAGCCTAGCAGACTACACCTCAGTGTGTGGGCCTGGGTGCCTTCCCTGGGGTGCCTGGCTGCAGCCCCCCCCAGGTACTCCGAGGCCCATGGGCAGCAACTCTCCCTCCTCTAACTTCATGTCTCTGTATGCTTCTTGCTGTGATGTCCTGAGGGATTTGTTTGTATCCGTTTGAGAGATTTTTTTCACCTTTGCTGTACTGAGGCTTTTTTTTTTTTTTTTAACATCTTTGTCATTTCCTGCTTACATTTCTTTCTCCTTTCTCGCCACTTCTGTCCACAGTGCCTCTGCAGTTAGCGCCGTCTGTGCACACGGGTGTTTATTTTCTGTTCACATCGTTAATGAAGGTGCCGAATAAGACTGGATGGAGGCTGCCCAGCACCTGCGCTTTGCTCTGGGCAGACATCTATCTCAGCGGCCATCAGGAATTGGTACGTTTGAACTTACTCAAGCTCAGGCTTCTCAAAACCGTGAGTTACGTTCACCAATGGTTGGAGCCACAGAAATTCACAGGAAGCCAGCTGAGCCCCAGGCCTACCACCTGAGAATATTTAAAGCAGTACACATACAAATACACCAGGTACAGAGATATTGAAAGACTTACCAAAAGAACGAATAGATAAGACTTCTCCCTGGGCACAGGTTAAAGGATGGCACTTTTGACCAAGGTTGGAACTAAGAACAAAACAAGTTTGCTAAGAACCCCAGAGTTCCTGGTAGTCTCTTTTGTGAGACAGGTTCTCATCATGCAGCCCAGGCCTGACTTCAACCTCTTGATCCTCTGAATTCAGACTTCCAGGCTCTGTGACAACCTGTTCCACACAGGGAGATGAATACTCTGAGGGGCAACAGTGAAACAGCCTTTGTTCTTCAGAAGCTCACAATTCGGGGAGGGAGACAGATGGGCAACAAATAATTCTTGTGGAGGGTGGGACCCCACCATAGCCATGATAGGTCTAGGAAGTGTGCTAAGGATCCCGTGGCTTTATAGCGGATGCATCTTCCCAGCAACCTTGGCTCCCAATACTCTGGTGAGGGGGAGGAATCAGGGCCTGGTCTGCACCAGACTCCCGATGGGATGAATCAAAATGCAGCTACGGAAGTAGGTGCCAAGCACACCGAGCCTGGTGTGCCAGGGCTGGTGTGACTCACCCACTAGTCACTAATAACACCCCTCAAGTTCCAACTCCCTCTTTCCCCTGGCGCATAGCTGGACCTCTCCTGCCCATAGGAGGGAGAGGGGGATTTAGACACTGCGGATTCACACAGGATTCACACAGGTTTGGGAGAGTGTGGTGGAGGTGAGCCCAGTCAGGTTGGGGTTGGCAGGCAGCAGAGAGGTGAGAAGTTCAGGCTGAATCTGTGGGCGGCTTCCATCCCCTTCCACAGAAAGCTTTATGGGAGAAGGGGACCTTGTGCCAAAAAGGGTATCTGACATACAGTTGGAACTTAATAAATCTCCAATCCAGGGAGTTGATAGAGATGAGACAGATGATGTATAATAAAGGGGAATGGGGCATTTGGAGGGAGGAAGACGAGTTAGGAAACTTAAGATGGGAAGAAAGGGCCAAAGTCATGAAAGGGGCAAGACAGTCAACAGAGAGATGTCCCACAGGGAGAACGTGGCTGCTGACTGAATGTAAAGTTGGTTGAGACTCCAGATCTTCAGTCTGAGTGGTGAGGAGCTAGAGAGAAGGAAGACAGCCTTGGGACAGTGCTGATGACAGCTCTGGAAAACCCATGGGGTTTCACTATGCATCATGCAGACCCAGGAGTACACAAAGCCCACACCTTTCTCCCTTACAGGGAGAGTTGTGACTCAGGAAGGTGTACCTCATGGAAGGAATGCCTCCCAGGACCTGTGTTATAAGTAATTCATCAGAAAGACACTGCTTAGGATATTAGAGTAGTCTGTGTGGTGAATGGAAGGTAGGGCTGGGTGTGGTGGTGCACACCTGTGATCCTAATACTTAGGATGCGGAGGCAGGAGGATCAGGAATTTAAGGTGATCCTTAGCTACATAGTAAGTTTAAGGCCAGCCGGGCTACATGAGACCATGTCTCAAGAAAACCCTAAATAAATATGCTTATGATATGAGCTGGGAGGTTGGTGGAGCATGCCTTTAGTCCCAGCACTCGGGAGGCAGAGGCAGGTGGATCTCTGATAGAGGCCAGCCTGGTCTACAGAGTGAGTTCCAACAGAGAAACCCTGCCTCAGGAAAAAGAAAAAAAGAACTACAGTCAGGGCCTTCAGCCACTTGTGCCTGCATGTGTGCAGGTTCCTGTGAGGCCAGAGACTGGTGTGACAAGCAGTCGTGAGCTGCCTGGTAAGATGCTGGGAACTGAATCCAGGTTCTCTGCAAGAGCAATAATAACGTGCTTGTCAACACTGGGCTTTTTCTCCAGCCTACGATTTTCAGTATTGTTAGTTTGTAGCTTTTTTTTGTTTATATTTTTGAGACAGGGATTCACTAGATAGCCCTGGCTGGAACTTGTTATATAGACCAGGCTAGCCTTAGGACTTGCAGAGCTGCCTGCCTTTGTCTCCTGAGTGACGGGAGTACAGGTGTGTGCCACAGCCATGCTCTAAGCCTTTGCAGTGATCTTTGAGAGTGTCTGGAAGTAACAGGGTAATTATGAAGGGGAAGAAGAAGGGAAGGTGGCACTATGTTTGGAAGAATTTAGAGGCTGTCCAGTGACAATTGGCTGGTTATGGTTTGTTGCATGTCAGACTGTTTATCGAGCCTGGAAAAGTCTGAGACACTAGCTTTTGGAACTTTAGTTAGAATATACCAAAGTCAGATGGTCCAGCAGGAAGAGATGGTTCTATATATTTCTGGGAATGTAGGTTAGCCACAAGAGAACACATGAGTCTAGCATGCAGAACTGAGCAGGGAATGAGCTAATCCAGGACTTACTTACAGCTCCCCAGCTCTGGGAATTCTGTGGTTACTGACACACGTGTCGTAGAAAGGGGTTGGTGAGAGTTAAAGGGGAAACTACATGCAGGCCATCGAGTGCACTACAGCATGGACGACTGTCCCATTTCTGGCTGTTAGTGGGCCAGTGCGTTTAGGAGCGATGTGGTCAGGGATGGAGGCTGGAGCTGAGGGTGGAGCTCAGAGGTGGAGTGCCTGCTGAGCATCCACAAGGCCCTGGGCTCCATCCCCAGAGTAACGACTGGGAGCACCTTCCGCTCTTCCTGACCACCTCTGGCTCCCAAGACACAACTGTGCCACTGTGCTGCTCTGGTGGCAAAGCTTGTGGGTTCCAGAGGGCACTTTTAACTGGTTCTTGGGTATTTTAAAATCCCATATGAGCTGACAAAGGACGGTACTTTCGTCTCAGTGTTAATAATCTGGTACTTTTTATAAAATTTCCACTTCATTGTCACTAACCTTTGCTGCACACCTAGGCAAGTGTAACCCATGGGCAGCTTCATTAGGGAGCAAGTAACTGGGGATTTTTGTACTGAGGGGGAATTCAAGGAGGTTAAAGCAGAACAACTCATAAAGCAACCCCAGGACGCCAAGAGGAAAAGGAACAGTTGCCCACTCTCTACCACGTGTTTGAGAACTGAAGGATTTGCACTCAGCCATGTCAGCTAAACATGTACCTGGTCTTGTGGTCAGGGAGCCTCTACCTTGAGAGCCCTATTCTTGGAAAATACCCCCTCCTCCAACACGAACTCATGCTGCTGAGAACAGAGGCCACGCAGGCCTCCCCTCAATATGTTGTGCATGCCACCTCGCAGCTCTGCCTTTTCTATTCTGCATTTGCTATTTTCATCGAGTACATAATGCATCAATCTTCAGACTCTTACTTAAGCCTCTGCTACAGAATGAGGGCACAGCGGTCACGTCAGGCAGAGCAGAACAGTATTCCAGCAGAGGACACGTTCCACTCAGCCTCACTTCCTTCTCCTTGGGACGGGGCATCTATTTCTGGCACAATAATGAGAGGGGCCAGTGACTGAGGTCCAGTCCTTACTCAGGAAACACACATCACAGAAGCCACTGGCCGTAGGGCGGACACGTCACAGGCCGCCAGGGGCTCACGTCCATCTGACTACTCTCTCTCTTTCATTTTTAAATTCCCAGAAATGGCTGTTTAGACATGAGCTGGAGCTTGCTGGCTAGAATGTGGGTTTTCTCGAGTCACATGTGTGCTTTTCCTATGTGCCATGAGAAATTCTCATTTTCTCAGTGATCACTAACTCGATTTAAGAACCTGAGAGAAGCTTTCATTTGCCTGCCTCAGTCTCCAAAGAGATTTCAATGTGAAGTGTCCTCATGTGGCTTCTTGCCAAATTTGGTGTGACCTTGAGTGCAGACACACTTTTTTTTAGTAGAAGGCCAATTGCAGCTACCACCTAGGTGGCAGTTCAGACGGACTTCCCTGCTGTGTGTGTTTATGGCTTTAGTGGCTTCTAATGCAGGTCTTATTTACTGCCTGCAGGGTCACTTGGGAGAGAGAGAGCAGGAGCAATCTTGCCACTGGATTTGTTACATCTCTTGGCTTGGAAGTGGGTTAGTCACATCTCTCAAGGATTGACTCCATAGCTGGCCAGTATAAGTGGGTGGGGTCATTTCCACCAATCCCTCCATGCCTACTCATTTATCTCATATCAATTAAAACTGGTACAACAAATGAGACTCAGTGGGCGTGCAAGAGAGTCTATTGGAAAGTGAATAATTCAATAGAGACATCACACCAGTGCTTTCTAAAGAACTCATAGCCTCAAGTGACTGCAGCCATCTTGAAGGGGACTAGGAATTACTGGCCCAACTTCATTAGCAGGAAAACAATCAAACCAAACACACACTTCCTCTGGGGCTAGATGTTAGACACCCTCAGTAATATTTAGGTCACTGCTGCCCGGTCAAGTCTGGAAAATGGTGCGTGTCCTGATTAGACAGTTCCATGTCTGTGTTAAATGTCTGTCACAGGAGGGGACCCAGAGGCTTTTAAGGGAAAGGCTCTGAGCAGTCAGGAGATGGTGTGGAGTGCTGTAGATTATCTTTGCTGGATTTGTCCCACTCTAGTGTCAAACCCCGAGCTAAAATCAAACCTCTCAGTCGGCTGAGTATATTCCCATTTCTGGGAGACTGCAAAACAGCACCCCTCTACCTTGATTATACCTTTAGATGCTAAAAATCGTCTGAAAAACAGTGGCCCTGAAGTGGTTGGGTCTTCCCCACAAAGGCTGCTTCACTCAGTGTGGTGAGTGGAACCATCAGAGTTTCCACGTGATCACTGCTGCCCTGGGAATGATGGGAGAGGAGCTAGTCTGGCTTCACCTCTGATAAATGACCCAGTTACTAGCCTGAGAAACAGCAGATGACAAGGCTCCTGTGCCCACCTTCTCTAGTCT
Source organism: Cricetomys ansorgei (assembly GCA_026225945.1). NCBI lineage: Eukaryota > Metazoa > Chordata > Mammalia > Rodentia > Nesomyidae > Cricetomys > Cricetomys ansorgei. Next base: position 2,747,542 of record JAMJFZ010001898.1, on the reverse strand, counting down.
GCCGGGGACTCTGTCTAAGATCCTCAAAGGTTGTCTGAAATCACAGAAAGGCATTTTCCTAGATAGACATACTTACAATCAAACGTGACTTATAAATTAGTCACAGTGAGAGATTAACAGTAACAAAATACGGCACTTACAAACAGAATACTGTAGTGAAAAGTTGTTTAGAACTTACAGCAGGGTGGGAAGATGACTCAGAAGGTAAGAATCACGCTGCACAGCTTGACGTCTTTGGTTCAAATCTCCAGATCCCATATAAGAATCCGTGTGGTTATGTGTGCCTGTAACCCTAGTGCTGGGGCTGGGGGCAGGGACAGGAGATTGCCAGCCAAGCTAGCTCTAGCTTCAGTAAGAGACTGTTCAAGGAATATTTAAAGTTTTTTTTTTTTTGAGACAGGTCTCATGGAATCCAAGCTGGCCACCAGTGTCCACTCCTGCTCCATCTCCCCAGTGCTAGGATTACAGATGTTTGCCACGCAGTTTCATGTGGTTCTGAAAACCCAGGGTTTCGTCTCTGCTAGACATGCATTCTACCAACTGAGGGCTCCAGCTTTTCATCAATACTTTTAGACTGTAGTTGACCTTGTGTAACAGAGGGTAACCGTGGCTATTCTACATATAGCTTAATTGATTAATCAAACTTTCAAACTTTGTTCTGACAAATTTCAGATGTAAACTAGAGGAAATACACAACGGGTTCAGGGGCCTGTCACCCCTGAGTCCTGAGCCTACCACTTTGCTATCACCTTTTTGTTTACTTTAATAAACAGTCACCAAGTCTTGCCAAATATCAGACCATGGGTACAGGAGTTGGTAAGAGACCTTCCTGCTTTCTGAGATTGCAGTCTAGATTGGAAATAACCAGGAACCAAAACAGCAGTGTTTTCGTATGGAACTCTGTGAAGAGCTGTGAGGAAACAGAATGTGATGGGAACTTGGAATGAGGGACCTCATCTAGTCTTGTACACCCTGCCTTGAAGAAATGATATTAAAAACATTTTACTTAAAAAAAAAAAAAAACACCTAGGTGTGGTCGCACATCTGTAATCCTAGCATTTAGGAGGTAGGGACAAGAGGATCAGGAGTTCAAGGTCATCATCCCTACAGAACTAGTTCTTGGCCAACCTGAATAGAAGAGGGCTATCTCAAAACCACACCCCTGTGGATAAACAAACAAGAACATTGAGCAGGTATAGAGTTCACAGGTGCCAGGATATGTGTGATGATTTGAAGCTAAAACCTCAGCCGCCAGCCTTTCTGTTTATTTCTGATGTAGGAATGGTGGGATGAGCGGTGGGCTGTTATAAAAGATGTTGGAGAGTCACTGATTCAGGACCATGGCAGGAACAGCTCAGGGGGCCTGGCTGCTAATCAGCTTCACTCTGTGCATATCAGGCGTTAACTTCCCAAACATGCAAGAGGTCCTTCCAAAGTACAGTATTAAAACAAATGCCTGGAGCTGGGCAGTAGCACATGGCTTTAATCCCAGCTCCCTGGGAGGCAGAAGCAGGTGGATCTCTGTGAGTCCAAGGTCACTCTGGTCTACAAAGTGAATGCCAGGACAACCAGGGCTACAAAGAGAAACCCTTGTTTTGAAAAACAAAAACACCAAAAACACCAAACAAAAACCTAGGGCCAGTGAGACAGACGGCAGAGGTGATTGCCACCAAAATGACCTGAATGTGCCCTAGAACCCATGTAGTAGAAGGAGAGAACTAACCCTCACAGACTGTCCTCTGATTTCTACACTCACATCATGGGAGGTGCACATGCACATGTATGAACATACATGTAAAAGAATAAACACATGTAATAAAAAAAAGAGTAACTAGGATAGCGTATGAGGCAGACATTAAAAATAACACCATCACCCCGATGCCTAAGGCTGGGATGCAGATCAGCTGATGGAGTGCTTGCCTACACATAGGAAACCTTGGTTTCTGATCCCCAGCACTGCATAAACCAGGCATGGTGGGCACACCAGTAATCCCAGCTTTGAGGAGGTAGAGGCAGGAAGATTAGGAGTTCAAGGTCACCTTTAGCTAGCTACACAGTGAATTGGAGGCCAGTCTGAGTGATGTAAGAACGTCTCACAAAACAAAACAACAATAAAACAAATGCCTATTTGTGTGTTGGATATAGTTAGTACCCTGCAATGTTTTTAAATGGTAATTAGGACATGGTGTGTTTGTGCAGATATAAAACCTCCTTTTTGAGATGTTGCTGGTCTGGAATTCTCAAGCTCAAGTGACCCTCCTGCCTCAGCCTCCTGGGTAGATCAGATAGCTGAATAAAAGCAACACGTTGGAACTGTAGTGCTGCCCAGGCCAAAGTAAAGAAGGGTTGGAAGCTGGGGTCACCCTTGTGACCCACCTTCTAAGCTGATGGCAAAGCTAACCAGCTGGCATACTCTCTCTAGACATATTTCCCCTTTCTCAATCAAGAGTTCACATTCCAGAAGCTCTGGAAGCTGTGAGCTGGGTAGCAATTCTGCTTTACAGAGTTTTCAGAGACCAGGTTAAGTGACTTTGTACCTGCAAGCCAGGGATATAGAATGGGGCTGTTGCCAGGGCCTCCAGGATCTACAAAAGACCCCCTAATCACAGAGTCACATCCCTCAGCTCTCACTAATGCAAAGACACAGAGATCTGAAGGCAATCTCTCTAGATCTTATATGGGCATTTGTGATCACTTCTAGTTCCACGTCCCACTGCTTGAGCATGGGAAAAGCCCAGGCAGCAGCCCAAGCAAGGGACAGACAGGCAGCAGCTCAGACAGGGGAAGACAGGTAGCAGCCCAGGCAGATAGTCAGGTACCCTGCCCATCCCTTTAGACCAGCAGAATCATGGCCAATGAGCCAGACATAGTGCCCAGAGATGAATGATTGGAAAGGGGAGAGAGCATTCTTGCTGGGCTCTAATCCTTACTTCTTTAAAAGGCTGGTCTCCAGTGAGGCATTAGGTCCCCAAGCATGGGAAGGCAGTGGGGCTTTCTCCCCGCTTCACTCCCACAGGCTTTGTGATTGGCCCTAGCCTGGGTGTTGCAAGTGTAGGGCAGCAGAGCTTAGTAATGTAGGGGCCACAAAGGAAAGGGGGCAGGGAGAGAGGATGGCAAGGGGAGCCTGAGCTAGACAAAGGGAGTCTGCGCCTCCGAGGAGGGTGGGCTGTAGGGAGGTGGCATGGCCAAGGCTGCCACTTTTAGCTCTGCCACTCTGTGGTTGCCATGGTAACACGGGCCTGGTGCTTCCATCTGACATTAAAATGCTGCTGCCGGCCCGGGTGCTACGTCTGTGGGTGGGAAATGTGCTCAATACAGCCCACCGAGGAGGCCAGTGTAGCTCACTTTAGACTCTATGCATCATTTATAGTGCCCTCCTAGCAGGCCTCCATCTGATGGCTACTTTGTCTTTCTTGAAGTGATGATTTGGGGGTGTGGATCATCTCCTGGCATACTGATGAGCTCACTGGGTGCTCAAAGGGAGGAGGCTTATGGATTTGGGCAAGTAGGAGTAGGAGAAAAGTGTAGGAGAAAAGCATAAGCAAAAGGAAAATGACCTTTAGGATTAAAAGCAAACATACAAAAGAGACAAGTTTGAGGCAGAAAGAGTTAAAAGGTAAGGCAGCAAAAAGGCTGCCCTCCAGACAACTGTGAGTAGGTGAGGAAACCCTGAAGCTGAAGGCCCGGGGGAAGCATCCTGCAGCAGGGATTTCACATGACAACTCCGCTCAGATTCCTCCTCCAGAAAAAGAAAATCAATGTGTATCCTTTTTTTTTTGTCTTCCTTCCGGACGCAAAGCCCAGCCTCCTGGTGTTATCTCTCAGACTGTTCCGGCACCAACAGGAAAGGCTTGTCAATCTATTCAGTTTCTGTAACTGCTCAGCCGGTGGTGGAACTTGCCTGCAATTCACAGGTGGGGGCCACAGAAGATTAGGCTTCCCAGGTGCAAGGAGGCCCAGAAACACCCTGGTGACAGCAGCGCCTGGCTATGAAGTCACAGTGTTAGGGGATACGAAGGAGGTTTTTGGAGACTCAGCATAGTGAGGCAATGCATCTGCCTACCCACAGCACTCCCCCTATGACACACACACCTCTCCTGGGTGTGCAGCATCATGCTTTGTCAGATGATGAATAATAGGCGTGTGACACATTGCTATGGGCTGCTGGGAGCTGACTCCCAAGTGCTCTACTCTCAACTGCTGTGGGATTCCCAGGAAGCAGGGGACAGGGGTCTGACTGGAGTACTACTTTCAAACCCCACCAGTGGTCTACTTAGACCGAAGACGTGCCCATTTTCACAGCTTCCTGTACTTCATAGTCACCCAGGGTAGAGCATCCTCACCCAAGCCTTCACTCAGCCATGGAGGAAAACTACAAATGACATATGTCAACTTCTGTGAGTCCTGTGTTCCAGCTCAGTTTTCTCAACCTCAGAGGGAAGACAAAGCTTGTCTTCCTGGCAGTGAGGTGTGGTGTGAGGATGGTTTGGAAAGACAACAGACAGAGAATGAATACGATATGCAAGGATGCAAAAACACCAGTTATTCTCCAGAGGACTTCCTTAAAGACTGAACCTCAATTTGGAAGGTTAGAATCCTAGAACCTTGAGTTCAGCTTTGAGCAGGAACACATGCAAAGCATTGTGGCTAGAAGGCTATTTATTTCCTCTAGACATTTCTCTCGGGCACAGATGGCCTGTGCCTCCCTTGCTGCCTACTGCAATATTCTTGCATCCTGACAGTGAAGAAGGACTTTGCAAACCATGACAACCAGCCTACTCGTTAGAAACACACCTAAAATAAGGACAAAGCCCAAGCAATGACGTTGATCCTGCAGCCTAACCACTTGCTGGGATAGTGGCGTGTTCTTCCTTCAGAGGTGACCTGTGTGGGACAAAGGCCCACAAAGTCCCACATGATTGTGGAAAACTGAAGAGAACTCAGAAGAGGAAGTGAAGAGTGCTTTGAGTCAGGTGTGATGACACATACCTGTAATTCCACTTTAGAGGCAGAAAACTGAGCTGGAGAGATGGCCCAGTGGTTAAGAGTATTGGCTGCTCTTTCAGAGGACCCAGTTTCAATTCCTAGCACCAACATGGTGGCTCACGACCACCTGGAACTCCAGTCCGAGGAATCCAACATTCTCTTCTAGCCTACACACGCGCACACACAAAGAGGCGAAATACTTCAATGCCAGCCTGGGCTACATTGAGAGACCCCCATCTTTAAAAAGTAAGAGAATTTCAGTTCCTCATACAAATTCCTCCTGTGTTTGGCAGCAGTGGATTAGGGAACATTTCAATACAAATATCAGTGAAGTCCATAACCTTACCATGGCATAAGCAATGCTGTTTTGCTTATATTTACTTCTGGGTCTAGACAACCCTCCCCAGTCAGCATAGATGAGATAAGTCTCAGCTCCTCTCACATGCGTAAAATATTCCAGTCTAATAAAATTCATACATCCCTGAGGAACAAATAATTTTATGCTCTGTGATTAAGGAAGAATTCACTAAAAACAATAAAGGTACAACTCTGCATGGGTTATCAGCCCATTTGCTGTCTCTACACCCGTCTAATTGCTGCAGCCTGATACTGGCTCCAAATGCTGAGTAGGAGCCACTATGCTTGACTTAGAAAGCCTCTTACCCAAGCAGGCCCTTCAGCCGTGGCTGGAATGAAAGCATTTTGCCCTAAAGTACTGTAATGTCTTGAAGCCCGCCAAAACCCATTAAAATGAATACAACGACCAAATAAATGAATCAATATGACATGTTAACAACTACTTATGTAATAATTTCATATTGATTATTCTTTGGAAATGAGTAACAAAAATCCATAGTATAGAGATCCAAAGCAATGAGATACTATGAAAGAAAATCAGTTTTTATCTTTTATTTTTAGTATTTTCCATTTTGAGTGTATGAGAGTATTTGTCTGCATGTAGGTACGAGTACCACATGCATACTTGGTGTCTGTGGAGGCCAGAAGAGGGCATTGGAACTGGAGTTATAGATGGTTGTGAGCCATCATGTTGGTGCTGGGAATTGAACCAGGGTCCTCTGCATTGAAGAACCTCTTAAGTGTTGAATGTTGACTTAAATGAATTAAAGTATTACAATGCTCAGTAAAGAGACTTGGTCAGCTGGGTGGTGGTGGCACACCGCTTTAATACCAGTACTTGGGAGACTGAGGCATGTGGATCTCTGTGAGTTTGAGCCCAGCTGGTCTACAGAGTGAGTTCAGGACAGTCAGGACCACATAGGGGAAACTCTGTCCAAAAAAAAAAAGATAGCTGGTCAACACAGTTGGCAGTCCAGATACACTGCCTCCTGAGCAGACAGCAGAGCTCTGAGGGGAACGATGCAGGGCAGAGTAGGGAGTAGGGAGAGGGAAGTCAGCATGGCTTGGTGCAAACAAAGTTTACGAACCATAGGAGCAGTGTGAAGATGGTAACAAGAAGGACAAGGCAAACAAGAACAGGGGTAGGGAGATCCCAGAGGCAGAATTTATTTCTGTTTTTCTTGTGGGAGAGCCAGCTTGGCCTGGGCTCCATGTACACATCCCACTGACTGCTAGTGTCCCTGCTTTCTGAGCATGTGTCCTCAGCATGCCCAGTGCACACAATGAAAGACCAGGAAAGGCTAGGGAGGGAGGAAAGGAAAAGGATTTGACTTAGCACAGGAGGGGCCTTGGTTATAACTATTTCACAGATGACTCTGTCTTGAGCTGGCTGCAGTGGTGCACGCCTGTGATCTCAGCACTAGGGAAGCTGAAGCAGATAGGATCTAGAGAGTTCAAGGTCAGCCTAGGTTACAGAGCAAGATCCTGTCTCAAAATAAACCAGGGGGAGAACCCCAATCAACCAACCAAGCTAACAGAATGCCCTCAAACCACATGGTGGTTAGTGGCAAAACATAACATGCACAGAGCACCCAAGATTCCCACCTACTCACCCACTCATTTCACTTATATGAGAAACGGAAGTAGCACAAAACAGCGCCTATAATGAAAGCAGACTATGAGATCCACAGCAGAGAAACTCCACAGGAAGCCAAGGAATCTGTATGGAGTCACTCCAGTCAGTCTTCACGACCAGCATTATCTCCAGGGCCATACTGTGGGAGGGAGAGTGGTCAGGCCCCAATCTTGACGGGCCCTGGACAAGCAGGCGTCAGCAGGGCAAATTTCTTCACCTCTGCCTGCTTCAGGTCCTGGGGCATAAACTGGGGATCTCGTGAAGATCCAAAATGAATGATCCCGGGTCGAGAGTGGGCCCAGCGTCATGCCTGGAGGACCTCAGGAGCCACGCAAGCATGCACTGAGGGTTATGACGGTGACCACAGCCCGGGACAACTAGTACCCCCCCCCCCCCAAATATGTCAGCACTTTCACATGCTCAGGAGAGCACATCCATTTCAACGGGTACTAAATGGCATATTTATCTTTGAAGTTTCTCATGATATAACAAGCACCTTTTTTTTTGTCTTTGATGGACCATGTTTCCTTCTGATGTCACCACACCTTTTTCCTTTGCTGGTGAGAAAGTCCCGGTTTAGTTTCACAATTAGAGAGTCACTTCTCGGCAGAGCATCCCAGGCCCTCTACACCTGCTGCTCAGGTCAGTGGTTCAGGCTTAGGGTGGAATCGAGGAAGCTACTTATTCCTACCTCATTACTTTTGTTTCCCTTAGGCAGTCAACTCAACTTGGATTACAGCTGAGATCAGAAATGAGAAATCAGTAGTCAACATCCTTGGCCACCATCTGTGAAATGGCAGCAAGAGGTTTGAGCCACCCAGACAGGTGGGACACTGAAGACCTCTGAAGACCTCTGATGTCTCCTGGGCCACCGGGTTTGCTACTCTTCTGATACTCACGCAGAGGCCCTAGGATACCCACCCCCAATCTCCTTCCCCATATGCATTTCTGTGGCTTGCTGAGTGTTAGTTCCTAGTTATTTTTAGCCCCACTAACTGCTTGAGAGAGGCTGCAGTGTGCAGCTGTGGGAAGCAGCTGCTGCGGCTTGATTTCTAGCTGGTATTCGGCAAGTGAGCTCTAAAATTCCCCTTTCTTTAGGTGATCTCAAAAGCTTTATTCCAGGGGATGACATCAGATCTGTGTATCCGATCACCTGTTCTAGTGGGGACATATTCAGAATCCCACTAGAAAGGAAGGTTTAAAATATTAGAACCCAAATGTTTCTGATCCATAAACACTAGGTCTGGGGCAGAGGCCCTCCCCCCAGTTTTCTAGGTTGAGGTCCAGGGAGCTTCTGTCCTCTGGGAGACTGATGCCACAGAAGAAAGCAGAGAGACTGAGGCAGCTTACCTGCCTGGAGCACCCTTCAGAATCATCAGTGGGCGAGGCAGGCAGCGGCTGAACTACTCTACGCAGGAGAACCAGGCCCGATCACATCTCTGCTCTCTTGCAGGTCTTTGCTTCTTGATGTATACCCTCCTCCATACTTTCTCCTGAGGATGTTCAGATGTAGCGTACAGCTGTCTGCCACGATGCTATTGCCTTTAGGCTTCTGCACAGATTATTTCCAATCTATGTGGTGTTTAGACCTGCTTCTAGTTGTCATTGTGAAGCCTTCTCCTGCTCCCATGGCAGGGTCACTTGTCCCTGGACCACATTTCTCCTAGGGCCGCATGTAACATCACTTTTAGGCATCTGTTTTCCTCACAAATCTAAACTCTTTTGGCCTAGCACATAGTAGGGCTTCAGCGGATAGCTGGTTCATGATGTTTTGGACTCACCAAGAACCCCTTCCTCCTCCTATAGATTTTTTAGACAACATCAAATGTCTCCCGCCCCAGTGCTGGGGATGGAACTCACGGCCTTGTGCACACTAGGCTAATGCTCTGCTACTGAGCTACACCTCCAGTCCCAAATTCTTTGTTCTTCAAATTGCCTCTCTAAGCTTCTATTTTAATTGATCACAATATCTATTCAAAGTGAGTCTTTTGCCAATTTCCAATCAGAAAAAAAGAGCTTCAACGAAAATATGCATGAAAACGCAGCACTGTAGACTCCCAGATACATTTGTGCTAAAGATAAACACACAGGTAAGCAGGGAAGAGCTGGGCTGGCTAGCTGGGCCCTTCTTATTAGCCTCTTGAAGCCTTCGTTTCTGTGGGTTGGGAAGCCTGAACCCCTGTTCACAAGGCATTCTGGACAAGGTATTTGTCCAACAAGAAAACTTTCCTGTTAACCTTCCGGAGCTGTTCTCGGCTGCCTTCCAAAAGAACCCCTTTTAGGGCAGCAAGGAAGTTCATGGTTATGTACATTCCCTGTGGTGTCCCTCCTTCTTTCCAGTCACCACCATGCCTGACTGGAACCAGTGGAAACACTGGCCTCATATGCAGTGCTTGTGCTGTCTCTTTCCAGCCCTCCACCATGGTGTAAGATACAAGTCTCTGCTTTACAAATGAGCACATGAACAGAGTCTCCATCCAGACAGGGGCTACAGAGGCATCTCCAGGCACCCGAGGCTGTGCCTGGTTCTACCATGTCCATCCTGGCTCCTCTTTGAGATTTTCTATCTTCATTTACTCTCTATGGAGAACTGATCCTCCCCTTCAAGCCCTGGGGGCACTTCCTATCTCAGGACTGTGCTCCTCAGTCTCAAGGATGAACCTAATCTGGGCCCTACTCCCAGGACTCTAGCCTGCACCCTCACATACATGAGCCTGGTGGAAGTCATGTATGTGATCCACCCTGGGCCAATCTGAGACTTTGGGTTCATATATTTTGAACTGTAAAAGTTATTTTTTTTTGTTTGTTTTTTTAAAGGCTGCTAATCGTGTTCAAAGTAAGTGTGCCTAGGCTTTCCCTGTGCAGAACCACACAATACACAGAGATCCAGAGTGGAGGAAGAGAGCCAGGCAGGAGCAAAAGTGTCTCCATGGTCCCCAATTCCTTGTTCTGTAAGCTCCTTCCAGGAAACACATACACTGTGTGTGTGTGTGTGTGTGTGTGTGTGTGTGTGTGTGAGAGAGAGAGAGAGAGAGAGAAAGAGAGAGAGAGATATGGAGGGAGAGAGAGAGAGAGATGGAGGGAGAGAGAGAGTCTCAAGTAGCTCAGGCTGGTCTCAGACTCACTATGTATCCAATGATAGAAGACTTTGTATCCTTGAACCTCTTGCCCCCACCTCCCAAGTGCTGGGATTACCAGGCTGCACTACCACACCCAGCTTCAGCTTGAATTTAAACTGGTCACTTCATCAGAAAGACTCTGATTTACATACTGAGTTTGCTCTGCAGCACCCAATACAACTTGATGGAGGGGAAATAACGTTGTTGGGAAATGGTTCTCTAAAGGTCACTGTTTTTTAAATGGCATCAGTCCAGCATTTAAAGATGTTAATCCCTTTTCTATCCTGGCTCAAGGCACTGCCAGCCTCATTTGTAAAGTACACACAAATAGCCATGCACACATGTCCCGATGAGTGCCGGAAAAGCATTCATGAATGTGGGCTAGATCATTCAAACACCTGGCAAGAATCAGGACAGGGAGGCACAGTCAGAACACACCAGGCAGGGATGCTGGCACGGGAGAGGCAACAGAGATAATGTGTAAGCTTTTAGAGTATCACATCGCTTGCTTACTGAACAGGAACTTATGCCTCAATATTACTATTGGAATCACAGATCACTCTTTTACTACTTCTTTATGTATTTATTTACTTCTGCATGTGTGTGTGCATGTGGGTGAGTTTGAGTTGGGGCCAGAGGTCAACCTTGAGTGTCATTCCTCTGGAGCATCCACCTGGTTTTTTAAAAGTGGGTCCTTTCCTGGTCTGCAGCTTGCTGAGAAGGCTGACCACCAAACCCTCACAGGGGTCTGCCTGTCTCTGGTTCCCCAGCATTAGGATTACGATAACATTTTTTTTTAAAACATGGGTTCTGGGGACCGAACTTAGGCCTTCATGCTTCTATGCCGAGCCCTTTATCAACTGCACAGGCTTCCCAGTCCATTTATGCTCATTTCCCATGTCTACAGTATCATCTACTGAAAAGCAATCATTACCTAGCAGCATCTTACCGATCGTGCACTCAGACTGGCCATTCCTCAGGGAGGAAAGCTTCTTTTGAGGGTTAGGTCTACAGTGGCACAATTCCCCGAGGCTTAACTATGAGGACTCTCATCACATGCTACAAAGGGTGAAGTACAGAAGCAGCTGAGGAGGGTGGGGATGGTTCTGCTGATATTCCTGACAAGTGCTAGGGCTAATATTAACTCTTCACTTTGGGGTTTCCCTTCCTGAATACCCCTCTACACACACAGTTTGCCCTCTACCTCCTGTTGAGCTGGGCTTCTGCTTTGGTATCAGCTGGAGCCACAAGAAATGGAAGTCAGTGAACAAAAAAAGGGTGAAATCTCAAGACCTTACAGCTGCTGCTTTAGTCAGTGGGGAGTGACAGGTGTGGCCTCCGCCAGCGTGCCCAATGGGAAGCCAACACACACAAGTTTTGTTCTCTGGAAAAATTAAAATCATTCGGCTAAGCCCATACAGCTGCACCCGGAGGCCTTTGCAAAGTAACACAAGACACTTAGTGAGCCCTGAGAATGTTTTATACAAAGGGAGTTTCTCAGAGAATCAGGCACACTGCTATTTCCACCAGAGGCTCTTCTTTCTGGTGCTAATTGCATCAGGATTTTTAAATCCATCCAAATTTCAAAGTGAATCATACTTTGGGAAAATGAGACTGACTATTTGCATTGTTAAAGTATACAGGTAAAGGTGCAGGGCCTTTTACTTAGTGAAGCATGGTCACTAAGCTCCTATTTTATGACCTTGTACACAGTACTTGTTGCAAAGCATACCAACTAAATAACCTTTAATGTATACTCTTTAAGAACAACAAAAAACAAGAAAGGCATACTCTTTGAAACAGACTTCAACCTCACTGACAAAGAAAAAAAAATTGCATTTGTATAATATTTATAAAAAACTCAATGACACCTGCATAATCTTTATTTTAATTATGCGTATGTGTGTTTCTGTGTGTAGGTGTGTGCACATGTGTGTAGGTGCCTTGGAGTTCAGAAGTGGGTACTGGATCCTCTTGATATGCAGTTACAGGAGGCCGTGTGCTGCCTGATGTGGGCACTGGGAACCAAACTCAGGTCCTCTTAATGTTCTCTTAACCACTGAGCCATCTCTCCGAGTGTTTTCCTTGCAGGAGCAGGACTGTGTAACCTGAGGGGGAAGGGCCATTTTCTTTTTCCTGCTAGACTCTTCCTGACAGAACAGCTGGCCAGTGGTGCTGGTGTGGAGACTAGAGTTATGAGTCTCCTTGGTTACAGACTCTGATTCTCCTATTCTGCAGGTCTGGGGAGAAGCAAACCAATGTGAATCCCAAGTCATAAAGAGGAGATCCTATCATGTCAGGTTATTTTGTCCTTTTGGTTGTGTGCTCAGCCTTTAATAGCTGAATCATCTCTCCAGTCCTGTGTTGGGCCATTTGAACTCCAAACTGATTTTTAAAATTGTGACTGATACGGCTGCTTAGGTTATAGGAATGGCGAATCTCAGGTGCTGCCTTCATTTCCAAGATTGTCCACCAGATAATTCCAAGTGGTTAATTTCTTGGAGTTAGACGGAGCTGGGGGAATGACTGAGTGAGGAGACGTTACATAGTGCATATTTCACTTTAGTTAGTCTTGTCTCTTGGGATCTGAGCGGGTGGTGAGCTGCACTTTTCTGTTTGATATCCTCGGGCCCTGGCTGGGCCCAGCAATTTGTTACTGACTGCCCTTTAAAAGTGTACTGCCTAGGATTTTATTCTAACTCACTGGGATAAAGTCCCATGAACTGTATCCTTTCACAGTTACAGACACAACGATTCACACATCTTGTCAGCAGGAAGTAGATTTTGGGAAGAAATTCTATTTTTGGAGTTGAAAGGCCACCTTTGACCCAGAAATGTGTGGTTGGATAAAAGCCATTTCTTCAGCTCTGTCTTACTTGATTTGTCCAAGGAATGAAGATGAGTGCAGGGTACAGCCTCGGCAGGCACGTTTCCTCCCAGGGCTCTTGGATGACCCATATTAACAATGTCTCCATAATTTTACATATCCAGCTATTTATTTTGGTCTTATATGACCCAGGCCATAGTCAATTAATTAATAATCAATTCAGAATAACCTTCCTCTTGAAACTTGAACAGTCTCCCTAGACGCTAGTCAGAGCTGCCTCATCTACTTGGCTGCCTGCTTTGTAAATAAGGTCTGTGGGAACATGATCATGTCTGGTGTTTATATACTGTCTGTAGCTACTTTTGGGTCACAATGGACAAACTGAATACTATGGCAAAGAGAATACAGCTTGTAAAACATAAATCATTCATTACCTGACTCTTTAAAAAAAATTGTTGATCTCAGGTCTAAAGGATAAATTGAGGGATTAAATAAATGGTCTATAAAAATAGGAATATTAATCTGGGCATGGTGACTCACAGATGCCTCAGCAGGAGGCTCACCAGTTCAGGCTAATACGGGCTACTTAGCGAGATCCTGTCTCAAAAAACTAACAAAAGAAAGCAAACAAAAGATGCAGCTATGAAATGACTAGTTTGGACTGATGTCTGGGCATAACAAAATAATAAAGCTTTGTTATATGCTGTTGACACAACATGGAGAAACTTTAAAAGCACTGTGCTAAATGAAAGAAAGAAGCCAGCCCCAAGGGATCATATATTGTATGATTCCATTTATATGAAATGTTCAGAGTAGGCAAATGTGTTGGGAAAAGAAAGAAATGGTTCTTTGAGAACCAATGGAAGTTAGAAGGAATAAAGGATGATTGTCAGAAGGTTTCGAATAGAGGTGATGAAAGAAATTCCGAGTTGCTCCTGGTGATACACAGGAAGCCCTTTCTCAGTCCCTGCACAGAGTAGGCACTCAGCACATGCATGCTGTGAGTATCTACCCAGCAGTGGGAGCATCTCATCATTCTGACTCTCTTCTAGGCTCCCTCCACCAGGCTAACTCAGCCTCTGCACTCCTGCCCCTTAATGGAATACTCCTTGCTAACTCTTCTTTGCTGAAGACACTGGAGACTGTCCTCCCTTCCTAGCAGGCCAGCTCTAGGGTCCTCCAGGAGCCTCAGAGCTAGAAATTACACTCAGTACAGCATCTGCCATCCCTGCTGGCCCTGGTCTGTCTGCCTCCCACCTTACTCCTATCTGCTCAGTGTCTCGGAGAGTACAAAGAAAGGGGCCTGTAGAGAACTACTGAAACACCAGCTATACTGGAAAGTCTCTGCCAGGGAACAGAAGTAACCATTTCCTTTACCAGCCAGACTAAGGACCTGCCTGTTCTGCTGCTCTGGAACAGCCGCTGCTGTGCCTGGTCTTACACACTTGTGCAGACCTGCCCACTGTCTGCTTCCCACAGTGTGACAGGGAGGTGAGGCACACTGCCGGTCTTGTGACACTGGGCAAGCCCTATTTCAGCTGTGGCCTTGGCAGTTATTAACACTCTATTGGCGTGCATGTCCAGACACGCAGACCTAATGGGAAGGCCCATCTAATGAGCAAAAACTGATGTTTACAGCTTGTAGCTTATGGAAAATGCCTTTGCAAACTCAGTGGGAGGCAGTGCTCAAAGGAAGCCAGCAGTGTGGGGACCAAAAGCAGTGACTACATTATACTGACTGCCTCTCATATGCTCACAGTGTAGTGGTAAACCCAAGAGGGTCTGTGTGAACTGCCTTCTCTTACACCTGGGAGGCGGAACTCCCAGAGTGCAGAAGCAAGGGCGGGGCTAGCTGGCAGGCACAGCATGAGAAGAGACAGTTCATGATCTTGAGGTCTGTTCTGATCTGGGGATGTGTGATTACAAAGAATTTCCTCGATTATTTGGTGAGAGTTATTTAAAAGAGGGCTGCCAGGCTGTTCAAGCCCGGAGCTGTCTAGGCGAGAGGCCGTGTGGGTGCTGTAGCAGACTGCGTGGGCAGGAGGGGCAGCCTGCTGAGGTTTCATAGATAATCCCATGCATATTAAAGCACACAGGGCTTGCTTATTCACATTTCATGCTGGTGTTATTAAAAAAAAATAACACTGCCAAAACTGTACACACAGCCAGACAAGATGCAGATATGTTTTAAATGAATCTGAACATGAGGAGGATTAGGCTGGTACAGCTCCTGAAGCTCTGGCATTGGCACTGGCCATGTCCTGAGCGAGATGCTTATGAAACACTACCAACCTTGTCTAGTCTCTACTGCATTTGATTGGTTAGGGATGGAAAAAAATAAGAATAGGCCAATAACTTCAGGAATTTCAGGAAAGTATGTCAGACATCATTTTTGAAAGTCTGTACAATGAAAGTCTGTACATTTGCCTATATATAGTCAGGTGAGACTCAATTCCCTTTTTTCTTTGCACGAGACTTATCAGGTGGTCACTTCTCTTTATTAATACAGAAAGGACCAAACCAAAAAAAAAAAAAAAAAGCCTAGCATTTTTGCCTAGCCATAAAAAAAAAAAAAAAGTATATGTAAGACCAAGTGAGACTGCCTACCTCATTGGTTGCTCTGGTATCATATTTGATAGCTCAGATAGTTTTTCTTGCTCTGTGTGCTACTCTGTGATTTGTAACCGGCACAGACCTGCTCCACCTGCTTTGCAATACTGGTCTACAGTCCTTCCTTGCCTAGTGTAGGCAGAAGGCAGATGATGAGGAGGGATCTAACTAACACCTTCTAAGATTCTTCTGTCAAGCAGTACTTCTTCCTAGTCTCTCCCTTCTGCAGGCCCATGGCCTCAGTCTGCAGTTGTCTGGAGGCTACATGGTTAAGAACACCAGCTGAGGAGATGTGGAAAGCACAGTTGAAATCTTGACTCTGCTATCTACTAGCTGTTGGTATCCCAGTGACAATCTCTCCAAGGCTGAGTTCTTTTAATCCATAAAAGGGAAACAAATTGTTGGATGTAGTGGCACATACCTTTAATCTCAGCACTAGGGAGGCAGAAGCAGGATCTCTATAATTTCAAGGCCAGCCTGATCTACAAAGTGAGTTCCAGGACAGTCATAGTGAGACCCTGTCTTAGCAATATTCATCTCCCAGGGCTCTCTGTCAGTTTACATGAGAAAAAAGCATGCAAAGCCCTTGCCTCTGGGGTAGTCCCCAGAAAGTGGTTGAACTGCTCTGTCCTCAGGCTGTAAACACCTTGAAGATCCCATAGACAAAGGCACATAAGAGGCATGGCATGCTATCCCATTTCCCATCAATAGAGTCCTGGGTGGGCGCCACCACCTTCTGCCCTCATCCAACCCGAGGTAACTGACGAGGCTAATGTGACATTATTCTACCCCCTCAACCGCAGACTATCATTAGAAGGGAGGGTGAGGTATGAACGGTACATTCTAATGCATTCTTACCCCTTGTCTCAAATACATGTGTGTATTGATGTATTTGCGGTTGTGTAGAAGCCACATGTCAACCTTGGGTGTCATTCCACAGTGTTTTTTGAGAAAGGGTCTCTCACTGAGACCTGGAGCTCACCATGGGTTGGGCTAGGTTGGCTCTCCAACAAGCCTCAAGGTATTTCAACCTGCCAAGTGCTGGGAACACAAGTGTGTGCACCACACCTGGCTTCTTTCGTAGGGGCCAGGGATGGAACTTTGGGCTTCATGCTTGTGTGGCAAGTACTTTACTGCTTGACCTATGTCCCTAGCCTCTCAGTTCGAATTTTATATGCCATTGGCCACAAATGTGACTTTAATTCGGGGAGGGATCCCAGGGTGATTGACTTCTGCTCCATATTAAGTGCTTTTCCCTGTACTTTGGAAATAAGACTTTTTCCTCTTTCCTTCTGTCTGCACACTACTAGAATTTAAGGTCTTTCTTGTATATAGGCTTTAATTTCTAAGGACCAGGTTCTTTCTAAAGGCATGTGTCTGAAGCCCTGAGCTGAACTCCATTCATTTCCTTAGGTTTGAACCAGGGCAAGCTTCTCATGAGACTTGTGACTCTTTCACACTGAGAATAACAGCAAAGTGGCCTCCCAGAACAGATTCTGTCTATGCTCCCTCTTCTTGGTATACTGACTGCCACAGGGCTCCCAGGCTCTAGTGTCACACAGAGCACCTGGTCCCTTCCCATGCTGCACTGGATGGGAGTCCCCCCCACCCCCCCACACACTGTGGGATGAGCCACTCCAAGGGCTCAACAGTAGCTCATCCACTCTCTGGCTTTCCTTTGGAATTCGGTGATGAACTCATTAAATCACCAACTTGTTGTGACAGGAAGTCATTCAGATGCTGATGCCATTGCCATGGAAACCATCCCTCTGCTCCAAGCTCTGTCTGTCTCTGCCAAGGAGCACTCCAGCTCCATAATTACTGTCACCTGCGAATAGCACAGAGCCATCACCCAAGTGAGCAGGTCCAGAAGTAGGGGCACACACAGTCTATTCTGCATCCAGATGATGAATCCTTGTTGGTTTTAGTATTTTTAGCACATATTTCTGTTCTGTAGCAGTTGTCTTTAAAATTCCTGCATGCTGGCTCCTTCCCAGCACCTTTCCTAGAGAAAGCAGACAAAGGAGCTGGGGGGGGGGGGTTGGGGTGGCGCACGCACAGCTGCCAGGGATAATCATTTACAGAGAACCCACTGCTTCCCTTAATCTTTACCCTCCTAAATATGGAAAATGAGTTCACATGCTCATAGAAGAGCCCCCAAGGAAGGTATTCCAACCCCGCCAGTTCACAGCCTGCAACCCCTTGGGTCATATGGACAGACCAACAAAGTTCAAAGGCTTATTCAGAGATGCTCTCAGGCGGCTGGCTATATGTTCTGTGTGGGTTAGCTAGATGTAATACTGATCCGCTCGACTGTGGAAGACTAACCACACCATGGAAAAAGGAGCATTTGTCTTGCTCCAAGCAGCAATCAGACTTCCCTTGTGTATTGCAGCACACGGTATATAGTGGAACATCAAACATAATGTCAGTCACCGAGTACCTGACAGAGATGGCACCAGGGCGTTTACATTGTTTCCCGATTTAGATTAGTCTTTGTGAAAACCCCACGAGGCAGGTATTTTTATTCCAATTTTACAGATAAGGAATGTGACACTCAAAGTGATCAGGGGAATGAAATAAATGCCACCCTTTCCGATCTTGCCTAGCTGTTAACTTACCATGTGGGCTGTGTCCTCAAGCATAAAGATGAATTCTGTAAAATCAGGAGCCTGTGATTCTTAGGATCACAGATATGCAGGTTGGGAAAGGTCCTTCATCATTATCTTGGCCCATGTTAGGTGGGCATGGAATTAATTCTTCAGAACATTATGGGTTTGGGCAGGTTAGTTTATGGCTCCTTAGATTGCTCCTAATGTGGACAGAGCTGCTAAAAAGGCACCAGCTTTCCTTTCTGGGCTTATGGTCACAAAGATACATGGCTGGAGAGAAAGTTTATCCTTCAGAACATCTAGGTAGAGGAGGGGAAAGAAAAAGGGCAGCTGAGCCTGCTAATACACACCTGCAATCCTTGCACAGGGAGGTGGGATCAGGTATTCAGAGCCAGCCTGTGCTACATGAGGCACAACCTCAAATAACAAGAACTAAACAACAAAAGAGGGAGGGAGAGGGACCCACTGGAGTTCTCTGGGAGGACCTCAGCAGACCTCAGCCTTGACCTCTGCTGCATATGAGACCACAGAGGAGGGATCCCTAAATTTTTATTTGGTATCATTATACACACACAATGTATGTATATATAAGATGTATGTATATGTGTATGTATGTAACACTAATTGCATGACTTAAAAAAGCAAATATACACTTTAGCCTTTGAAGGCAAACAGCAGTCTCTGAGCCATACATGAGCTTATCCCATGGTGTAGAGGTCTGTGACACACACGTGGTATCAATGAGCTGCATGACATTACATCTCTTCAATCTAAGGCAGTGAATTCTTAAATATAAGTGAAGTAATAAAAAACTCAGTACTAATAGCATGTTAGGCCAAATCTATTTTATGATTAATAATATCATGAAACAAAATGTCTTTCTATCTTTAATCAGTGATTCCTTTCTTAAGCAATATGCCATATTATTTTTTTTCAATCCTACAGTGTTATAGCTTTGTTGTTTGTATTTATTGTCTCAGAAGGATTAAAACAAAAATTTCCATAGTGAATCACGGAGGACTAGGAAGGCCTCTATAACACTGTTGAACAGGCGTAAATCACAAGCCAACATCCAAAATCCATACTTTGTATATTTGTTTTTTAGGTATTAAAATGTATTTATATCCTTCCTATTTAAAAACATTTTAGAATATTGCCCATTACTTTCTAAAAGAGATAACAGGGATAAGTGAAGAAATAGAGATAAAGTAAAGAAATTTAAAAATAATCTTTTTATCCAATCTTCTCCCATTTCTTAATATGATCTGTAGAATATAATGAATCTAGAATTACAAGTCATCTCTATGGTTGTGACAGTGAAAACATTTCATTCGCCACCGTGAAGCATGGAGCTATGGTTTGGCATTCAGAAGTGAATTAAGTCAAGTTGCAGGTCAGACTCAGATCACGTATTTTATTTCCTTTTGGATGTAACAGCCAGTCTTATGCAGGAGATGTTAGGAAAACCACCCTGAAAGGAAATGAGTCACTTGGGAAGACCAGAAAGGCTTAGGCTAGCGGGCTAGATGGAGACTCAGCCTCTCTCTGCTTGTTTGACTTCTGACTCCTGGAAGCAGCACCTTGCCTGAATCACCAGAGAGGAGCACAGCAGCCCATCCCATCCTGTTTCACTCCTGCTCATTCTCCACGTCCCTCACATGCAGATATGCAGACAAGACACGCAGACAGACTTCAGGCTTTGAGAAGTGGGTGACTATGTTGGGCCTGGCCTAACATGATGATGCTCTATTCTTCCTGAGATGGTACCACCATCTTGGATGACAGCTCCGTGCCCAGTTGCATGCCGTCTCTACCTGGAAGCTCCACGGCACTGAAATGCAGTCCATCTTGTTCACCCACCTGGTGCAGTGCTTGGTACATTATTGGCACATAACTAATAGTTATTGAGTGAATTAAAGAAATACTTTTAAGTTTCTTTCCCACCTGCTTTTCCCTTAGCCTGCTCAAATATCTTCCATTAAGTAAACCAAACAATCCACATATACTTCTGCACCTCCTGTTACCACCAAATGCCATCAGATTAAACCAAACAGTCATAGTTACTATCTTGTCTCTTTCTGCTTTACAACCCTCCTCTTCTTCCTCCTCCTTTCGTTTTTTTGGGACAGGGTTCTTCTGTTGTAACTCTGGCTGTCCTAGAACTCACTCTGTAGACCAGGTTGGCTTTGAACTCACAGAGATCCACCTGCCTCTGCCTCCCAAGTGCTGGGATTAAAGACATGGGCTACCGCCGCTCAGCTACAACCAACTTTCTTAAGAGCAATTCATATAAACACACTTTGCTTCTGTCTTGCTTATTGTTTAACATTGTAATCCCCATCTATCCATGCCTCTGTTTACTTGCTTTTTCCTTTTTCTTATGTCTATTCATCCATTCTTTCCTCCCTTCCCTCCCTCCTTCATTACATGTCTACCTACTGCATCCTAGGCACTAAGCTGGCACAAGGCAGTGTTGGAGATATAGTCTACAATGGAGCTGTTTTTCATTTGGTGGAAGATATGTGTATGTAAACTTAAGCTTTTGGGGCTCAGGTTCCCTTTGATGTTAAGCAATGTACTAAAGTAAGAAAAGTCATGCGATGAAGAGACTTTTGTTAGGGAATCAGCTTTACACTAAAGAAGTAATAGGAATCATCTAACAATCAAAGAAAACCAATGTTTGGAATGGTAGAATCAAAAACAGCATAACTATTAAACAACACAAGACTTTAAAAACAAACATGCCAGGCTGGAGGAGAAATGGCTCAGAGGTAAAAGCACTGACGGTTCTTCCAGAGGACCCAGGTTTTAGTCCCAGCACCCACATGGTGGCTCATATCAATCTGTGACTTCAGGCCCAGAGGATCTGACACCCTCTTCTGGCCTCTGTGGACACCAGGCAACATGAAGTGCACAGACATACACGTAGGCAAAACAACTACACACATAAAATGAATGGTGGGGATGTGAACTCTAAGAGCCAATGGTCCAGTTCTGGGGAGTGAGGGGCAAGATTGCTCCTTCAGGAAAGAGCCCCCTGCGGTTCTCAACTGATAGGGAGTTCCTTCTCTTCCCCTCCCTGAGGCTGAGAACCACTGCTGCCAACTGCTGCCCGCAGAGGAATTACTGTTGGGTGACTGCTGTGTAATGAGCTGTGGGGCAGACAACGGGTCAGCATCACAGGCGTGACCAGGGCCTTCTGGGCCAACTGTGGTACCCTGCTACTAGTCCCTTCTCCCCAAAATGTGCCCCATAGCTCTACAACTGTCTACTAAGTAGGAATTCTGACCAAAGCAAGTAAAATTATTGAAATTTACAACATAAAAGCAGGCACTGTAGCTTGGTGTTAGAAGAGCCAACGACTGCCTAGCATTTGTAAAGCACTGGGTTCGAGACCCAGTACAGAAACACAAACAGATGAAAATGAGATTTACAGAAGCGTGAAGGAAATAAAAGTGAGTGAGTGAGAAGGAAATATAAGTGGATATTTGTCAGATCTTTGAGGGGAAGATTTCTTTTTCTTTCTTTTTTTAGCTTTTGTTTCTTTCTTTTTATTTTTTGAGACAGGGTTTCTCTGTGTAGCTCTGGTTGTCTTGGAACTTGCTTTGTAGACCAGGCTGATCTCAAACTCAAAGATCTGCCTGCCTCTGCCTCCTGAGTGCTGGGATTTTTTTGTTAAAGTTTTCATGCAAAAGCTAAAGGAAAAGACAGATTTGACCACATACAATACAAAACTTCTACGAGAATGTCTTCCACATGTATGGCAGCTACATGAAATGCTCCTAAGTAGTGTACCAAGGGCTGGAGAGATGGCTCAGCAGTTAAGAGTACTGGCTGCTATTCCAAAGATCCTGGGTTCAATTCCCAGCACCCACGGGGTGGCTCACAACCATCTATAACTGTAATTCCCTGAGTTCTGATGCCCTCTTTTGGTGTGCATACGTACATGCACACATACCCAAATACATAAAATACATAAATAACTCTTAAAAAAAAATTAGATTCCTACCAACACAAAAAAATAGTACTAAATGATGACACACTAATAAGAGACAAAGGATATGAATAATTCATAAAGCACAGGAACTAATAGATCCATATGAATGCGGACTAGACAATGGTAGAGACTGTTTCTTCCCTGTCAGAGTGAGGAGTCTGCTATTTGGGGCCTGCTCCTAGCTGATAGTAATACAATACACACAGCTTTATGGGACAGATCTATGTGGATCAAAGGCCTTGAAACAGCATACTCTTAACCTTACAATTCTGATTCTAGGGTCTTTTAGTAAACAATTACAATAGGAATAAATATATCCAAGACTAAAATTCACAGCTCTGCTGGGAATGCTAAAACCTGGGAGTACTCTGGATGCTCAATGATAGAGGCTGGTTAAATAATGCATTTTAAACATTTGCAGGAAAAGGCCAGTTAGTGACACAGGAAAGCATTTTTTGACACTTACTTTGTATTATTAGGTGAAATAGCAATTACAGTGTTCTGGGCCCAAGCATTTGCTATGATCACTAAGAAGATGAAAACCTATCTATAGGTCAGCTTCAGTCATGTAAGTCTGCCATGGACTATGCAGATACAGGGCAGGTGGCTATGTAACACTTTTAAAATCAGCTTTGGTGGGGCTGGAGAAATGGCTCAGAGGTTAAGAGCACAGGAGAGCACTGAGTACTCTTGCAAACCATCTTAACTCTAATTTCAAGGGATCCAACGTCATCATCTGGACTTTGTGGGCAACAGGCATACACATAGTGCACAGACAGACATGCAAGCTAAACACTCATAGACATAAAAAAAAAATCTTTAAATCTCTGCCCTTGCATAGGACCCAAGTTCAGTTCCCCGCACCCGTGTTGGGTAGTTTTTAACTGTGTGTAGCTCCAGGGGATCTGACACCCTCTTCTGGATTCTGTGGGTACCTCTACTCACACACACGTCTACCATATCCACACACATATATACATAAATTAAAAAGAAAAATGAATCTTTCTATTCTTTGCATTAAGGCATTTGTAGGTGCTTTGGGGAGCCAGTCTTGATGACGTTTCTTTTCCAATATGGCTTGGTGCTCCTTGAGGCTTCAAATAATTTACATAGAAATAATGCAGGAAAGTCACTCCACTATAAGGCAGTTGAAGATGGATGGTGTAGGAATGGTAAGTGAGCTACAGAGCAAAATGTCAAACCTGGGGTTTCAGCACTGCGGTTACTGTTCAGTGCGATAACGTGAGCCCCTCCCTCACCAGCCTTACTTTTGAAGGTGGCTTGCCTGGGTAGGGTCTGAGATGCTCTGATGGGTTAGTCACTAGCTCTAGCTCAGCCTTTTGGGCCACACATAATGAGGCCTGACTACCTACCCATATTTTACCTATGGGCATTGGAGTTGAATGCTGGGTAATTTTCAGGTATCTAAAAACATTATTTTGGTATTTTTCTCTCAACCCATTTTTAAAAATGAAAAACTATCCTCATTGTGAGTTGGATTTGACTTGTGGGTCAATGTGGCTTAACATAGCTTATCTGGATGGACAACAAACAGCAGCACTCAGGGAGGCAAGGCCTTTCCTGACCCCAGAGTAAATTCCAGCCTGGAGTGCCTCGCCCCTGGAAATGCCCAGACTGGAGAGAACCAGGGGTGCCAGACAGTAAGCATCCAGCTGATGGTGAGGCAGCCCTTGGGAGCAAAGAGGGTCCCTTCAAGTCTGATTAAAAGTGTTTTACTTCCTACAGTGGAAACACATCTTATTAGTGCTTTTCCATTAATGACAGAGAGAGAATAAGCAAGGCGTGGCTACCATCACATGCCCACACCTGTGGTTTGAAAATAGCAAACAAACCTCGCCTCCTTCTAAGGACTCACTGTCAGTAACAGGACTGCCAACAGGAAGGAGGCCAGAGCCTACTTCCTTTACAAAGGAAAAGTTCCTCCCTGATTCTTGCTTGCTTTGCTACACAATGATTTCCCAAGAAGTCCAAAGGAACAGGGGCCATTTCCAAGTCTGGAGCTCCTGCCTTTCTCACTGTCTATCTTCTGTTCACCATAGACACCTGAACGTACACACATGTACCCATATGCAGACATACATATTATACATTTTAATTATGCATACATGTGTGTCTGTGTATGGGCTTGTGAACATGAGTGCAGTGCCTATGGAGGCCAGAAGAGTGTGTCAGATCTCCTGGATTAGAGTTACAGGAGATTTGTGAGCTACCTGATGTGTGTGCTGGGAACAAGACTCATGTCCTCTGCAAGAGCAGTAGATACTCCTAACTGCTAAGCCACCTCTCTCTTCAGTCCCTCAAGTCATCAATTTAAACCGCAATTAAAAAAAAAAAATCAGACATTTTGATGCAACAGAATCCAAAGACATTAATTTGATACTCACATGCTAAGAAAAATATTAAGTCTCTGTTTTCTATAAGTAAACTATTATGTTTTTTCTCTTTTTGTTTTTTTTTGAGACAGAGTTTCTCTGTGTAGCCATGGCTGTCCTGGAACTCGCTCTGTAGATCAGGCTGGTCTCAAACTCAGGGATCTGCCTGCCTCTGTTTCCTGAGTGCTGGGATTAGATGTGCCACCACTGTCCACCTCTATTATGTTTCTCAAAGAGCAGAAAATGTACATGTACGGTAGAAACACCGCAATTCATTACATCCAGGTCTTGAGTCTGAGGCAGAGAGTTTCAGACAGCATTCATTGGCATTGTCTGTTGTGATGGCATGTACCCTGCAAAGTGTCCATGTTGTACACAGTGCAGAACGGACAATAATAGGATGATCCTTAGGTGAAAACAGTCAGAAACACCTTAGGGTCACTACACATTTGCGTTTGAATGGGTTTTGGTTGCTGTGTGCTCAGAAACTATTTAGTATTAACAAGATTTTAAAAAATTAGAGTTATTTGTTTTTATATGTATGAGTGTTTTGCCTAATCATGAATGTATGTATACTACATATGTGCCAGGTGCCCACCGAAGCTAGAAGATTCCCTGGAACTGAAGTTACAGACAGCTGTGAGCCACCATTTGGGTGCTGGAAATTGAACCTGGTTCTTCTGCAAGAGCAGCAAGTGGTCTTAACTTCTGAACCATTTCTCCAGCCCCCTATTGCCGAGGTTTTTGAGACCCTACTGTTTAAGAGGCTGAGATCAACTGAGAATGGTGGTACATGTCTGTAATTTCAGGGAGGTAGAGGCAGAAGGTTCAGAAGTTAGTTATTCTTGGCAACAATAGCAAGTTCAAGGCCAGCAAGGGCTACATTAGCTCCTGGTTTTGTATCCCCACCCCCACCCCCCCCTCAGCACATGCACCTGATCACCAGCAGGAGTCACTTCTAACTATAGATTAAATGTCTGCTTTACTCAGGAAGAGCTGCATGGTATAGAACATTTGAGCATTTCCTGCCTGTCCCTTCAATGCACAGGTGACATTCAATCATACCTCCAACTATTACCTGTCAGTTTAATGTCAATGGTGTGCTTGGTTTTTAGTTCTTTTTTGGGTTAAGTATGTTCAAGTTATCTATGATTCTTGCTGGCTAAAGGACCCATGGGAACACAAAAAGACTGAGGTGTGCTGGCAATTGACTAAAATCTGCTTTAACAGCTCCTGCAGGATCTGGAGGCTGGTGTGTTGCCTCCAACCTGCCCACTGGCCATCTAGAGATGACATGGAAAAGGACTCGCAATGCTGCAACTCTGGCTTCCAGTGATGCAAGCTGCCACAGGTGCTGGAGCTCAGGTGAAGCTGTGAGCTGAGCCAGGTGACACACGGTGGGTGTGGTTCCTCTTGTCTCTCTCCTTGTTCCCTTTGCCAGTCAGTCAAAATAGGCTGAGTAGGGGGCTGCCAGTCACAAGTTTCTAGTTACTCATTGCATGTTGGAGACCGTGCTCTATCAACTTCCTGCCCAGTATCACCTTGGGAAACCTGAGTCAGAACCCTGTTTTGTTCTTTCCTCGCTAAGTCAACACACCTTGCTTAGTAGTTTAGTGCTGGAGTGCTGGGTTTGTCCAGGTAAATCCCAAGTCCTCCCAACCTTGGGTGGGAGGCTGCTGCCCTGTGCTAGGTTCCATGGACCAGTCAAATGAAAGTGACAGACTCCCTGTCCTCCATGAACTTGTGGCTCATTGATGGGGAGATGACAAGCTAAAGAAGACTATGAACCAGAGGGAACATTAACAGTGATCATGAGCTGCAATGAAGAACCGTGGAGACCTGGGGCCTGTGGTGTAGTTCTACTTTCAGCCCTTAACCCAAGGAAGGGAATTATGGAGGAAGAGGGGAAGCTCCACAGGCCAAGGAGAGCAGGCTAGCTTGCTCTGTGGAGCTCATGGAGTGACTTCAGGTAATACCTTAAGAATGGCTGAAGTTGGGGGTGGCACAGGAACACACAAAAACAAGAATAACAAAACAGATTTTCTTTCAAAAGAGAGGAATGATCTAGTTGGAAAGTTAACTGAGCCCAACCTCATGTGGGAAAATACTTTTAGACCCATTTATTCAGAAACAAAATTGAGTTGGCTCAAAATAATAACAAATCAGTAGCTGTGGTTGCCACCTTAATGATAGGAAGCATTTCTAATAGACTAATGACTCATTTGGAAGCTCAGATACTAATTTCTAAAAAGCAGTCTGTGGGGCAGGCACGGCAGCACATGTCTACAATCTAGCTATTAGGGAGATGGAGGCGAGAGGATCACGAGCCAGCCTCAAAAGGAAAAAGAAAAAGAAAGAAAAGAGAAAAAGCAGTCTTAATTTTTTGTTTGTTCTTGTTTTTTTCCTTTAAAACATTTTAGCCGACACAGATATGTGCTACACCAGGCTCCCAAGACACATTTGTCTGATATTTCCAGAACCCCAGAAAAGGACCATGCAGTTCCGAGTCTGAAGTGGGGAGCTGCAGAACTGTGCTGGAGGGCAGACTGGGTCCCAAGTCTGTGCTTGGTTCCCTTCCCAGGGCTTAGTGTAGATGTAAAAATGAGCAGCCTATGATCGCCCAGGCAGTTGGCTTCTGGGTGTCTTAGGTACAACTGTTAAGGAGATGGCAGCTTTTGGCTGAGGGTAAGAGCTCCTGGGAAGGGTCACAAGATGGAGATAGACAGAAGTCACTGCAAGAAGAAAATGAGGAAAATGAAGCTGAGCGCTATCTTTGTGCTCAGCACACAAAAGCAACTGTTATCTTCAGTTTATCACAAGGAAACTACACAGAAGGCTATGCACAAGATCCAAGGGCTCTTGTCCATTAAGGTCAGGGACGGACAGATGCAGGCCACTTCAGCCTTTTCAGCACGAATATGCCACTGGCTTGGCTTTAGCCATAGCTAGCTCCTTCAAGATGCCTGTCTTTGCTGTTTGTTTTCAGGTACATACAACCCTGTAAAAAGGCATGTGCACCAGGAATGGGTGGTCACAGGATACCTAAAAGATGTGTTCTACTGAATGTGCCTTGTGTAACTAAGGCCATGGCTGGTTTCATTGCCATGTTTGAGGACCTCATCTCTGGGCTTCAGAAACTACATCCCTATCCGAGTCATCCATCTCAGAGAGGCATTCAATAGTTTCACAAATTCCAATGAAAAGTGTGGGTGGCTTGGTAAAACCTGTTTGCAGAGCTAACAAAACAATCCAAAAGTCAGGTCACAGCGATGGGTGTGTCATAGTGATGGCCAGTAGCAGCTTCCTAGACGATGATCATGCAAATTCCAATCTAGATCTAGGTGGTCCAAGATGCTTAGCATTGTTGCTTTTTCTCAAGAAAATCTTGAGGTTTCCCCCAAGTACTTCAAACAAACAGTCCCACAAACCCCCCATTTGCCTCTGTTACCCCAAAGACAGGTTGATAGACAGGTAACAGGCAGCCAGTATTTCTGAAAATTACGAAGAACTTAAAAAGGCTAATCTTAGTGGTTACAGACCATGGCTTAGTGGTTACAGACACTTGCTGACAGGCCTGATTCCCAGATCAGACAAGACGGCAGGAGAGAACCTGAGTTTCATGTGCTCACCATGGTGAACATGAATGTACACATACATACTAACAATGACAATAAAAGGCTAACGCACATTCAAAAACCTATACAACTTGATGCAGTTCAAAACAATTTTAACTGGAAACACAGCCGTTCTTCTAACCAACATTTAGGCAAGTGTGAGTTGGGAATATGTTTAGCTTTTAAAACAATGTTTAACTCTACCCTGCTTTGTAGAGAGGTTCTGTCTCTAGCCTCATCCCTTTGTAAACTATCTTCCTCATGGCTGAGATAGTTTTCTTTCTAGAACACAAACTGGATTGGTCCATTCACCTTACTGTAATATACAAGTCAGTTTGCCAGGCACTTATCAAGTCTGAGACACTGTCATTAAAGGAGGTAGTTCTATCAGTTGTGTTGGGCTGTCCCTGGCAGTCACTTACGCAGAAAGTACCTGACAATTGTACTCAACTTTCCTGCTTTGACTCTTGCCACCCAAATGAGTTTGGGTTAGGTCCCACCTTTCCTGACTTCCCTGCCAGGTGTGGATGATTCATACCTATCTTCTGGGTCAGCCCGAGGCATAGCTGAGGCTCTGATTCTTTACTCTATGTATTAGATACTCTTATGCAGGGTGCCTTTTCTACATGTTGGCTCTTAAGGCTGGGGGCTTTAAGTTACCACTTGATTATCCCCAATTTATAGAAGAGAATTTTTTTGTTCTATGTGCTTGGCAAATGTTAGCTGACAATAAAACGACTATGGCTAGATGACTTAAAAAACAAAGCCAGGTCTGTGTTGTAAGTGTTTATGACAGAGCCTCTCACTGTCCTGGTTTCACAGAAACGTCTATTCATTTCCACATATGTGAATGTGCAGAAGACACAACACTCTGTGAGCAATCTGTTCTCTCAGGGGTGAAGACATAGGGCAGGCAAGTATAATTCATTTCTATTGTTCATTAGGGACGGCTTTGCTTTAGGCCAAAACCTGCTAAGCACTGACTAATCTCAGAAGTGTTCTCAATTGTACGGGACTACAGGCTCCCATATTTAACTCCAATGTGGTGTTCTCAGACCAGCATAACCAATTCCATGTTAGCACCTGGCATGAAGGATACACGTGACTTCCCTGGGCAGCCTTCCTTATCTAACCTGTTTTCCAAGGTGGTGATCTCCCAAGGAGTGAAAGACACTCCAGACTCTGACTTGAGAATGTCACCTCCACGCTGCCCTTCCAGGAAGTTGAGCTACCTTTCTTCAGGTTTTCCTCTTCCCAAGCATTAACCCTGCAGGGGTGAACTAGGGCTGGGAACTCTCCTATCTAGCTAAATTTGCTTTTCCGGTTTCTTACAGAGCTAGGAAGGAAATGTAATTCTGTAGTCACCCTCTCACAGCTTCTCAACTGTTGTGGGTCTGTAGTATGCATAATTTGAATCTAGTAGGGAGCCAGAAAACAAAGTCTGAGAATAAAGGAGAGAGAAAAGATGAGAGTGTAGGGTGAGTCACTAGATCAGACAGATGTTTCCCACAGTCCCACAGAATAAAGCAGAGTAGGGACATTTTGGGTTGAAATAAGACCAAAGTTCCCCAGCTCCCTAGTATACTTAAAGTCATTAAACAGATCACTAAGGGAATGTGGATTATCTTCCTCTGCAGGTCTTTAAACACACAGCTGTCATTAAAGCAGTCAGAGATGAGTTCCGCTTACACCTGTCCCATGCTGAATAAGCCAGAATCCCTCACCCAATGCCACTGCAGCTACCAGTACCCAGAACTTGATGGCCTGCAGGAGCTGTCTTCTTCCTGTCAACCATTTTTCTGTTTTTATGGTATTGCTAAGGATGAACTATCTGAAGTCTGCCATCCTTTAATCAGTCCTTGATGGTCTAATCAAGCCTCCTTAGTAATAAAATGTAAACCAAGGTCATTTCCTCCTACCAACCCTCATACACTATAAGGTAATGCTGCCACACAATCTAAGGCTCCTCCAACACTTCGTGCTTTCAAAGCTGCTGCTGTCAAGTTCAAGTAAATCTACAGTGGAAAGAAATCACACTTTGACATGATTCTCTGTGCCTGGATAAATTCTGTAATGCCAAAGTTTAGGGTATGTGGGACTAAGTTAACTACTGGAGAGTTAAGAGATGGAACGTGGGTGAATTTTTTAATATAATATTCTTGTATCTAAGACTCATAGACACACACTCACACATGCACATACACGAACATGGACACCTGCACATACACTTACAGACACACACACACACACACAAAATCTATTAATATTGTGTATATGCTTCCATGAAACCACCCAGTACTCACATCTGTTCTTAGGGAACAAGGCAAGGGAGAGCAGGTGAGGATAACCTGAGGCTGGAAAAGGTTGGCTGTCCAAGTGGAAAGGGGACAAGAAGGAGAAGCTTGAGCAAAAGAGGAGGCAGAGACCACAGCCACAGCAGAAAGGCTGACAGAATAGAAGGAAAAGACAAGGAAACCCTCTGTTGAGAATGGCTCCTGAAGCAATATGACTTGAAACAGTGCTCAGACAAGACCTAAAATGCTCTTTTAAAGCCCCACTTGTGCTCCTCCTGCCTCAGTTCCTAATTACAGGAACTGACTACAGTTGGGATTACGTGAGTGTGCCCCTATGCTTGGCTATCTGGAGTCTTTCTACCACCCATGCTTGCAAAGGTACATCAGAGAGAGGTGTTCAAGGGCTGGTTGGGCTGGAGAGAAGGGTACAGGGAGAGAAGAGAAGGTGGGGGGAGTACGGTAAATGTGGAAAGAAAACTTAGTTGGTAAAAAAGCAGTCAATAAACAGATCACCAAGTTCTAGCTGAAATCAATACTTACAACCTTCCCTCTGGTCTACCCCTCAGCCGGGACTATCTAAATGTTCCTGAAGGCCTGTTATTCTTGATGTTCCTGTTACAAGCCTTTTCACCTTCTTGATTCCATGCAGTTTGCCAAACAGCCTAGAGAACTATAAACTCTGGGGGGTCTGGGATGGGTAATTCCCTCTTCTCTAGAAGGTGGCAGAACAAAGAATAGGGTTTGAATTAGAAATATTGAAATGTCATAGGTCAAGAAAGGAATTAACTTTTTCTCCTGGCATTGGTGTATACCCACTGTCACTTTCAAGAATGTATTTCAAATGGAATTTCTTCATACCTTGTGAAAAAGTAAGACTTTCAACCTTCTTTCCCCCTGTTGAATTAATTTTGGGATATCAGAAAGCACTTCCTTTTGACATCCAGTCCATGTGATTTTGCAGAGGCAATTAAAAACATTACCTTGTTAGCTCTTAGCAAAGGAACCCACGCAGGGCACAGAAGCAGATGAAAAGCAAGTTCCCTGACCGACTGCCACCTTCTCTCCAACTTGTTTAAACCCTGTCTATTTTTAATCCTTTTCATGGTTAACTACACTCACTAAGCTGCATGCAGATGCTGCTCTTACTTTATTTATCAATGCTACCTGTTACCCAGTCAGTTCCTTTAATGACAGATGGCTTCTATCATTAACAACCACCTCACCTGCATCTTAACCACCTACATCTATCCACACCGCCTCTCGTTATCTTGATTACACCAAATGACATCCTTAAGTTTTGCTCCATCAACAAGAAACTGTAAGAAACCGATTTTTTTTTTTTGTTCCCATTCTCTTAATTGAGGACATTTAAAAGCATTCCTACTTTCCCTCCAGACTTGTTTTTCCCTTTGTGGTGGTGGTCTTGGGCATGCTGGGCAAGTGACCTCGTGCATGCTATCACTGTCTCTTCAGCCCCTTCCAGCATTTGCACCCTGCTCCCAATGCTCACTTTCTATCACATGCACTTAGTTAGCCTGTATCTAAATCTGAGGCTCCTTTTGGTCAGGCCAAATGTCCTTCCTGTAGCTCCAAACCCAGTACTCTTAACTGACCCTGTCCATGTAGTTTAATTGTCTAAAGTTAAAAAAAAAATCATGAGGCAGGAATATGGAGCTGCAAATTCTCACATTTTATTTATTTTGTGTCTTCCCATCATCATGTGTATGTATTCAAGTTCACATGTGTTATGAGCACATGTATTGTCTGGGTGCATGTATACGTGATGAGACTGACATCAAGAGTTTCCTTGATTGTTCTCTACCTCACTCATTGTAGAGACTGAATTCAGATCTTCAGGCTTGGTGGCAAACACCTTTACCTGCTGAACCATCTCACTGTCTTCTACTTTTATTTGACACATATTCCCCAGCTGGCCTCAAATTCACTATGTAGCTGAGGATGACCTTGAACTTCTGATCATCCTGCCTCTACCTCCTGAATTCTAGGATTACATATGTGATCACTAGGATATGCTAGGTTTGTTTAGTACTGGGGAATCAAACCTAGGGCTTTGTGTATGCAAGGCTATCATTCTACCTTCTGAACTACATCCCCAGATCTATTTTGTATACTTTCACTTGCTAGTGAAAGCTCTGAATGAGTCCAATAGAAATTAAGGATGTTTTATAATAAGTCCATTTGTTTATATTAAATTTTGTTCAAGTAAGTTAAACACAGAGTATACATGTAGAATGATTACATATAACTAGGAAAATAATACTCTGGGGATGACATAATAAAAACTAACCTTGCTATTATAATCTATCAGCTGCATGGGGAGCCTCTCTGATCAGTGGGCTCTCTCTTTCCACTTTAGTGGGTAAATCCCAAGGTCTTCTCCATGATTTCTGGTGGGGTCAGCTTCTCCTGACTGTTTTCCTTAAGGATCCCTGTTTCTTCTTTGGTGTTTTCCTGAATCCTGCCCTTCAGATAAATGACTTCTGGGTTGAGGGGCTTAGGATAAATTCATCATGCAGTTGCTAGAATTCCCAGGATGACTCTGCTAAACACCCTTGGTGGCAATCTGTCCATGGTGTCAGCATCCCCATGGTAATGGGAAAGAAGACAGGACATTTGCAAGGTAGGATCCTACACTGCAGATCACCTGCAGTACCTTTTTATTTTGGTTTGCAGTCAATCAATGCTCTTGTGTGACAGATGTGGAGACAGCGAACTTGCAAAAACGGGATGGTCAGAAACTGGAAACCCACTAGCAAGCAGCCTTCCACGTGCTTCTTTTTTACTACCTATTACAGAGAATCCACTAATAGAACCTGAGAATAAAACTGCAAAAAAATTAGCTCATCTTTAGGTAGATTTGGGTGAGTCAGGGAGAAGAGGAAGCTTGTCAAAGTATCTGTCTTCCCAAAGAATACTGTAGTGCTTGCAAGCAGCTCCTGGCCTGTTTGCTATTCAGGTTCCATGCAAGATGACTGAGGGCAAGTGTTTAACCACAAGACTACAAATTTAAAGGCACCTGGGTCTCCTGACCTTCTTGTTCCTCTACGTGGAGGTGTGACAGAAGACGCATTTAGGAATCTGCCTTACAGACACCTGCCAGAACTTTCTGAGGACAACTGTGACTTTCTAATCTATTAGAGAAAGAAGGAGACGGTTTTAAGGACAAGTCTCTAATATATATCAAAAGCTGCCCAGATATGGTGGTAGTCTGTGGGCATAAAAAACATGCTGCTGAGGTCACATCCTAATTTTTCTTCTTCTCTGAGATATTGGGTTTTGTTCTGTGGCCCAGGCTGGCCTCAAATTTGTGATCCTTCTGCCTCAGCCTCTGGAGTGCTGGGATTAAGGTATGGGCCACCATGCCTAACATTATAGTTTCTTAATCTAATATCAGCTTTGATTTCCTACTACCTACTATCAGAAAGAATATGTGACTCAGAGTGAGATAACAGGTTATTAATGTCTAGCAACTCATCCAGACCTGTCAGGACCCAGATGCCAATTTTGCTGAAGTTGTACTTCTGGTTTGGAGTCCTCTCTTTTGAATACATGGCTATTGTTTAACAATGACGCATCTATTAATCAAGGACTCTGGAGACAGTTACACACATGATGCCTGGGATTTAACTTCCCCTAGTGAGAGTTGGAAAGTACACTCTAAGGAAGAATCCAATAGATGGAACTTTCAAAATTCTGAATCAGGCTTCAAAGAGACCCTAAAGGTAGCCATTAGAGAGCTTGGGCTTTCAAAACACAAGTGATTGTTGGCAGGAACTGAAGATAAAACGATAGCAGGGTATGGCTTTGGAATCTCATATATAAAGTAAGCTATTTGGTGATTTTCCTTTGTTCTTTTTAAAACTCCATAAGAGATCCATTAGATTGCAATCAAATCAGGGTCACATAGGAAGTGAGCCTCATGACAGACGGGCTGTCAAGAATCCTCACATGTGCAATAAGTCTTGAAAATGGTACCCCCTCTTCTTCGGATTCCCCACCACTAAGCTTTGGAACGACTGTTTCCCCTTAACAAGGCACAGAACCTTGCTCATCTGGGACTTAGCATCAGCTGGCCACATTTAGAATACTTCTCCCACCTCATTTGCAGCTTCTCGCCTACACATCACACACCTAGAGCTGATTCTCTTGAATTTGCACAATGTAAAAATTAAACTTGTGAGTCTGCACCATAGAATTCAGAACAGAGAGGCTAATACCTGTTCTCCCTTCCTTTCCCTTCTCCTTCCTTTATCAGTTTTAATCACTCAAGTACATGTGATTACTAAGTAGCATATACCACAGTTCTACAGGGTCGCACTGCTATTCATCCCTCCCTCCACCACTTGGTGACTTCCACTTTGGCATAAATTCAAGCTCTTTTATATCCTCTCCAAGTCCCTGGACTGTATGGCTAAGCCTAGATATCTTTCTAGTGTTTTTGGTCTTGTTCCTTCCTATAACCTCTGATCTTGCCACCAAGGATGACTCACCGCTTTCAGAACACAGCTAGGCTATTTCCAAATATATTGTTTTTGTCATGCTGTTTTGTCCTATCACAATGCACTGTCCTACCTGGACACCCTCCCTGTACCTCAGATCCCAGAAGCTTTTATTTATGCCTTTATTGAAGTATTGGTGACATGTATTAAATTCCAAAGTTCTAAACTATATAATTTGGGGTACATTTTGAGGTGTGTAGATGCTCATAAAACCATTACCTCCCTCAAAAAACCTGCCATGGCCAATGCACTCTGTCTCATTAGAGAGTGAGGTAGGGATAAGAGGTTTGGTACATTACCATACACTAGGTAGAATGTAGCTCATGATAATATACCATGTATTTTTAAAAAGATAGGAGTTTGAGTGCTTTAACTATAAATGATGAATGAACAGATATATTATACAATATAAGCAGTGGAGTTTATTTGTGGAGTTTATTTTTTTTATTTTTTATTTTTTTAAAGATAATGTATCACTATATAGCACTGGCTGTCCTGGAACTCCCTCTGTGGACCAGGCTGGCCTTGAACTCACAGAGATCCACCTGAGTACTGGCACTGTGTAGCACTTTTATCAGCTACTGGGATCACTGGGAATTTACTTCCTAATTCCTCTCATCAGTCTGACCATGTGGTTCTATTTGTTGCTACATTTTTCTGATTTCTATTTTACTGATTTCTGCTCTGGTTTTAGTTTCTTTCACTTTCTTTGGTTTAATTTCCTTAGATTTTCTAATTTTTTAAGTGGGAGCTAAAGTCATTGGTATGAGATCATTTTTTTCTTTATTTTTCCTAATCTAGGCTTTTAGTGATACATGTTTCCACCTAAGTATTGCTTTAGCGGCATTACATGTAGTTCAAAATACTGAATTTCCTCCTTGACCTACGGGTTAATTTCAAGTATGTCATTTGTCTTTTAAAATTTTTAAGATTTATTTTTAATTATGTGTCTCTGTGTGGGTATGTTTACATGTGTGTAGGTGCCTATGGAGGCCACAAGAGGGTGTTGGATCCCTTAAAGCTGGAGTTACAGGCAGTTGTAAATTGTCCAATATGGGTCCTGGGAACTGAACTCTGATCTTTTTCAAGGGTGGTAAGTGCTTTTAACCATCTTTCTAGTTCCTACTTTAAAAAAATGTATGTGCATGATGTGTACTTAGTGTGTGGGCACACATATTCATGTGTGTCAGTGTAGAACATTGTACAGGGCCTTGTCCTCCACTGTGTTTGAGACACGGTCTCTTGTTCACTGTTGCACACATCAGACTTTCTGGCTGGTAAGCTTCCAGGTTTCCTCCCATCCCTGCCTTTGAATCTGCTGTAGGTATACTAGGATTAGAGATTAGAACTACTGCATCCAGCTTTATTATTATTATTATTACTATTATTATTGTATTTACTTATTTATTTTGTGTGTATGGTGAGGATGTGCCAAGCTATGGCACACCTACGGAGGTTAGAGAATAACTTGCAGGAGTTGATCTTCTTCTACCTTGTGGCTTCTACAGACTGAATGCAGACTTGGCTGAGGGTACCTTTACCTGCCAGTCATCTTTGGATACTCCTACCCCCTTTAAAGAGGGTTCTGGGTATGTGAACTCTGGTCCTCAAGGCTGCATGGCAAAGAGGCTTTTTCTACTGAGCCATCTCCAGCCCAGCCCCTTCCCCTATTTTTTTTTTTTTTTTTGTAAAGAAGGCTTTTCAAATACCTCTTGATCACTGATTTCTAATTTGATTTCACTAAGATAGGGACCTCTAAACCTTTCATAATCATTATAACCACGACACAGCATGTAATATGGTCTATGTTGGCAAATAAGCACTCAAAAAGTGTATTCTGATCTCAGCTAGATGTTTTTGAAAATGTTAGCATTTTTGCTTATTGTAGAAATGTTTTAAAGATGTTACTCTACTGTTCCCACCTAAAGTGTTTCCAGGGGGGCTTGTCAGTATCTTTATCTTTATTCTTCTGTTTGTCATGTGTCTCCATCTGATTCCTTGTAAGACTTTAAATAACTGATTTTGAGAAACCTCACTGTGATGAGTCTATATTTTTCATTATTATTGAATTTCTTGAATTTGTGATTTATAAAGTTTCCATCAAAGTTGGAAAATTTTAGACATTATTTCCTCACTCATCTTTCTGCTCTTCCTGATC
Source organism: Cricetomys ansorgei (assembly GCA_026225945.1). Lineage (NCBI taxonomy): Eukaryota > Metazoa > Chordata > Mammalia > Rodentia > Nesomyidae > Cricetomys > Cricetomys ansorgei. The sequence continues at coordinate 2,710,419 of JAMJFZ010001898.1, read as the reverse complement.
CATTGGCAACTTCCTTTGCATGCTTTTAGGACATTTGAAGTCGTTTCACAGTTGGTGATCCATTTATTTCAAAAATCCTACTTTCTCCCTGTGCTTTACTTAGAATGGTCTCTACCCTCAGGTCTTCAGATTCACCAAGTTCCACTTTTGCACTGTTGAGTATGTTAACCCATCCATTGTTTTTGTATTTTCCAATCGTTACCTTTTTGTTAAACATGGTCATAGTAACTACTTTTCTGCCCTTGATGGCTATATCTAACATCTACGGTAGTTTAGATTGACTCCTTTGCTGTTTCTTCTTATAACAAGTACTTTATTTTTGCAGGCCTAAGACTTTTTGGATGGATCATAATGCAGAGATTATGAACTTGGTGCTAGACAATTTTATATCTCATACATATTTTTGGGCTTTTTAATGGGTTTTATTTATAAATCCATAATGATTTTATTTGTAAACCATTCAGTTCTTTTGGGTGTTTGTGTTAAGATTTGTTAGAGGAGACCATAGCTGTATTCAGACTTGGGCCAATTAGTTTCTACCACTAAAGGAAAACCTTTCTGTATGTAGCATTCAATACCCCATTGATCGCTACAGGAGTTCCAGTCTCACTGCTGGGTTGGGCCCTGCTTTTCACTGTCTGAGAGTGCTGATGTTGGTACCTCTCATCTTTTGGACTGTCCTTTCTTCATCTTTGGGTATTTTTCTTACACACTTATGGTGGGCAGCATTCAGCCATAACCCAAGAGGAACCCTCGCAATGCCCCAGAGCTGCCCTGTGCACCTCTCCTTTCTGTTGGGGTCCTAGAACTTCTAGCCTCCCTGGTTTCCCCTCTGCTCACAGGCTCTGCTACAGTCCCCTCCCTGTGTCCTCTCAAGGTTGGAAGCTGGGGGCAGCTGCAGATCCGTTCTTATTTTCCGCATTCAAGGATCATTGTCCTTCACTTCCTGATATCTCGTCTTAAAGGCTATTGCTTCATATACTTGCTTTTTGGTGTTTTAGGAAGGAGGGTAAAGAGAAATCTTACTCTAGTTACTCCATCTTGGCTAGAAGCCTATGCTTCAGACTTAGAGATCTCTTTTAGAAGCTTGCACAAACAAGGCTCTCTTTGATGACCTTTCCCTAGAATTTTCTTCAGTTCTCTAAAGTCTGACTAAAGATATACTCTGACCTTTGTGCTTTAAGCTACCTTCTTTACACTTCTACAAACCTGTTATGAATTATGTATTTCCCCCTTGGTAGAATGCGCTGATGGAGGAGGTTTTGTATTCTTATGTGAGACAATGTTTGAAATGTGACTGAGACAGAAGAAATAGATATAAATATATACACATAAATATATATGAAATTTTCTTGTTCTATGATGCTGGCTAACTAGCACAACTTGTATGTTACTTTTTTTAATCATCTAAATCATTTTAAAATATACAGTTCAGGAGTATCAAGTATATTCATGGGGGCTGGAGAGATGGCTCAGTGTTTAATAACACTGGCAGCTTTTCCAGAGGACCTGAGTTTGATTGCCAGCAATGGTGGTTCACAACTGTCTATACTCCAGTCCTAGGGGATCTGATGCTCTGGATTCTGAGGACATTATACACACATGGTATGCAGGCATACATGCAGGCAAAACACTCATTCACGTAAAATAAAATAAATCTTGAAAAAAAAAAAAAACAACCAAATTTGATGCGGCAGAACATATCCCTCACCCCCCATTTCTTGAGACAAAGTCCCTCTATGTAGACCAGTCTGACCTTGAACTTAAAGAGATTGGTCTGCTTCTGCCTAAGTACTGGGATTAAGGGTGTGCATGGCTGATACAGCCATTTTACTTTTTGGATAAACCACTGGACAGAAATATTTGATGTGCTCAAGATTTACAGATTTACAACTAGCCACCAGGCAGAGCCTGTGCTGCCTGTTTCCCATCAAATCTTAGACTTAATTAGTTCTGTTAATTCAATACATGTGCTGAACAGAAAAGACAAAGAACTGCCATGAGTCAAAGCAACCTCAGATGTGAACAGTTCCTAAATCTTAATAGCATGATTTAGTGAGCTGGGCCTGGGTTTTTTCATTTGTCTTGGTTAGCAAGTATTATAATGTATTTTAACAAGTTGTTCCTGATATTTTTCCTGACGAGGACTCTGCTGAGTCATGCAGTAGAGTGCCACTGCAGTCCTCTTCATTTTACACCTACGCCTTTCCTCCTTATACTCTCAGTCAGATTCTTTTCATGTTTTAGAACATTCTAGTCATCCCATCTTATCCCCCAAGACCAGGATCTAACACTTTGCTGTTGCTCCTCCTCCTCTTTTTTTTTTTTTTTTTTTTTGTGGTTTTTCGGGACAGGATTTCTCTGTGTAGCCTTGGCTGTCCTGGAACTTACTCTGTAGACAAGGCTGGCCTCAAACTCAGAGATCTGCCTCCCTGTGTCTCCTGAGTGCTGGGATTAAAGGCATGTGCCACATTGCCTGGCTCACTTTTTACTAATGATTCTGTCTTACTCTAAATCAAGCTGATTTTATTGTTCTACTAAGAAAACTTTGTGAATTTACTAGTTAATTCGTTGCTTTGTTTTTGGAAGAAATGATGAGATCTAAAATAATCTCACAATATTTGAATAATTTTCTTATGATTACAAAATGTATAACAATTACAGAAAAATTAACATTACTTTTTTAAACCTAAGTTTAAAAGAAGATTCAAAATAAGTAATATTAAATATAGGGCTGGAGAGATGGCTTAGTGTTAGGAGTTCTGTGCTGTTCAAGAGGGCCTATGTTAGATTCCCAGCACCCCGTGGCTGTTCACAACTGTCTGTTATTCCAGTTCCAAGGGATCTAATGTCCTCTAGGGCACCAGGCAAGACACTCATACACATAAAATACATAAATTAAAAAAAAAATCAAATGCAAAAACCCATTTTTTCCTGTCAGTTCGTTTGGTTTAAGACACTATAGAAAGGGAAGTTGGGATAATAAAATATCAAAGAGAAACTGAAGCAAAGAATCACTGTTTTCAAAGAAATGCCACAGGACGATACAGAAAAGCCTGGGGCTTGCAAAGGAAGCGGCCAAGAATGCATAGCATGTGGGGACAACCGAGCCTGTGTCAAGAGTTCTAACCATGTCTGTACCATCACCTTCCAAAGACTCAGCAGAGAAAAGCTGACCTCACAGAACCATCTTGTACTCTGGTCTCTAGAGGTTTCCTGACTGTATCCAAAGCTGTGTGTGAGTCAGAATCTCAGGCGCTGGAGACTTGGGGACACACGTGGCCCCAGAGGCTTTCTTATTCTACACGTGCACACGACATGCTGTGCCTAAAGGCACATTTGCTTTGCCATGGCTTCTTTAATTATCCTAGCCTGACAAGACGTTGTGGATCCTGATTCTGTCACCCACAGTGTAAGTCATTCTTCTGGGGCTTATGTCCTCAGCAAATTCAGGGAGTTATTCAAGTGTCTGGAGAGTGTTGTGTGGGCCTTTTCCAGTTAATTCTCACCAGGCTTATGCTGACTTTTATAGCTTTTATCTCTCTAAAACTTGTAAATTATGGCTATTTGAGAAATCTCCGGAAAATTTATATTAGGCTCAACAATTGTAATAAAAAAAAATAGTGCTTGGAGTGGAGACCCAGGACTTTGTGCACACCAGGCAAGTGTTCTGTCACTGGTCTCGCTATATAGCTCAGGACAGTCTGAAACTTGTTATGTAACACAGCCAGCTCTTCAACACATGAGCCTCCTGCCTTGCCTCCCAAGTGCCAGAGTTACAAGTGTGTGCTACCATACCCAGCTAATATACTTGCCATTTTGGAATCTTTGTTCACACTAGCAAAAACAGGCACACCTTCAGCTGTCTTCATTATTTGGGCCCATTCTCTTCTGCATGGCTGATCAGCTTCTGAAGGTGGAGGTCCAGTTGGACATGCCTCCCTGTGTTCTCTGGACATGAGTCATCTGGCCTGGAGGTCTGAGCTAATAAAGCACCCAGATGTCCTTGTTTTTCCTAGCTGAGATTTACATTCCCCTTAAAGCTTGAAACTCATCTCTCAGAGGATAAGGTGATACCATTATATGATACCATTTGCTGTGAATGGGGATATTGTCCCATGCCCATTCAACAGGCAACAACACTTCCTCATCTTTGTTATTATTTTCCCAAGATTCACTAGCTTAGGATTTTCTTGGATCTAGGTGACAGAAACCCATTTATAAATAAACTTGCCAAATGGCAAATTTATCAAAGTTTCAATCTGTTGAATGACCAATTTGCCAAATTTACCAAATTTGCATACTCATCAAAGGGGTTTTTGTTGGGTGCACTGTCAAAGATGGGCTCCGAAAACTGTGTTTTTGGGCCTTCAGACTCTTGCTCACCTTCAGCTCATTTCTTCTTAGTCTCTTGATCCTTCCACCCCTTGGGTTCCCACCCCAGTGTATCTAGCAGCTGGTACACAGCCTCTTCTACTCTCCTTGTCTCCTCTGGAGACAAGTTATGGCAACTTTCAGCTTGAGCATCATGGCCTGGAATAGGTTGTTTTAAACTATTGTTATGAGGATAAATAAAAATTAGCTACTTATAACTCTGTAGAAATCTCCCAACAGGATGTAGTAGTACACACCTTTAAATTCCAGGACTTGGGAAGGAAGAGGCAGGAGGATCTCTGCTAGTTCAAGGCCAGCCTGGTCTACATAGCAAGTTCCAGGACATCTAGGAGAGACCTCGTCTCAAAAAAAAAAAAAAAAAAGCCCAAAGCTATTAATAGAATATCAAATATCAAACAGATAATGAATAAAAGACTTTAAAATTCAGCTGGACTGAAATTTCCATAGTGAATGTGGAAACCTGTGGACTTTCCCAGCTGTTTTATAGTTTAAAATCTGGTTTGGGAAGCATAAAGTGCCGGTTTCTAGGCATGATCTAGAACGTAGGTCGGTGCTCTCGGTAATCACACCCCAGTAACTAGCACTGCTCTTTGGATGCAGTTGTAGTAGTTTGCTACTACTGGGGCAGCTCAGCAAGGACGACAAGGAGGCATTCTCACAGATGCAAACTCTGCCAAACCTCAACAGAGGGAACCACCATCATGGCCAGCACAATATTGCCAGTGGAACCCCAAGCATCTAAGAGCTCAGGTGTTTTATTGATTCGGAACTCTTCAGGTGCAGATCACAAGCAATCAAACATTCCCCACAGAAATCCAACACCTGCAGACAATACAAAATGCCAAGGCCTAAGCATCCCCCTTTCCAACAGTACACAAAACAATTATTTAATACAGAACTAAAAGTAAACGTCTATAACATAAAGCTATGTGGACTTCTCTGCCTTGAGAGCACATTACTTTCATGGAACCATCTCACAAAAGGATGCCTTTCCCTGACCATTCTAAATAAACTATAGACCACGTCTGAGTATAATCTACTTTTCTGCTATAATTCCTTAAAAGACTAAATTAACTAAAAAGCCTTAGTTTTCTCAAACTTGAACATTCCTTAAAATGCTGTTAAGGGGAAAAACATGTATGAATTTAACCTCTGTCAATTTTCAAGTATACAGTACATTGTCAACTACGTGCAATGCACATTGGTGAATTGAGTTTTTGACAAAGAGGCCCACTTTAGATTTTACAAGCTCTTAAATCAAGCACAGCATCTGCCATGAAGACTGCAATGTGGCTACTTTCTCCCCCCACCCACTGGGCCATGTATGCTGACCTGGGCTCAGGGAGTCTGGTCCTGTTTCACTTCAGGTTTCTGCCTCTGTGGTTTACTATGCTGGGTGTTGCTCCCCCTCACTGAGAGCAGTCCTCTACCTTTGGAAGCATGCTCAGCCTCAGTGCTAGTGCTTCCACCTTAGGCATAGGAGAAGCCATGACCTAGACATCTCTGACCCAAAGGCTCCAAGGATGGGTGGCACAGTAAGTGGTCTAGCTTGGGTCAGATGTCATCTCTGTAGTATTCAGCCCATCTTAATGATTAGGCAAGGCAAGAATGTGGACCCATTGGTAGAGTCGCACAGATGTATTAAAGGGGAAAGTTCCAGAAGAAGGCCCTGTTGGGCAGACCAAAAGCCAAACATCTCACACTTAAGCTTCCCCTGCCCTACAATTTATATTCCACCATCCACTCTGCCCAGGGAGTCTTTTCTTCTTAAAGATGGCTACAGAGTTTGCTGATGGGTCTTACCTTCTTGCTTTCATGCTGGTCCTGAAGGCAAACATCTAGATCCTTTTCATTTTTGAAACTGTTATTGTTAATACCTATATAGGGCTAGTTAAAATAGCAAACAGCAGAGAAGCTACAAAGGTAAAGGTATTTTATCACACTGTTATTACTACGTGACAAAACACACACACACACACACACAGTGGTCTTTAAGTTCCCACTTTCCCCAGGTGAACAGCACGTTTACTCTCAAACAGTGCACTGGATAATATCTGTTTTCAAGCAGTGCATTGGGATAATACCTGTGTCATTATTAGGCTTTGTCTTATTGGGCATATGTATATGTGAATTAAAGATGTGCTTATTTTTATTTTATGTGTACAGGTGTTTTGCCTGCATGTATGTCTGTGTACCAGAAGCGTGTAGAGACTACAGAGGCCAGAGTCTGATCCCCTAGAACTAGAGCTACAGATGGTTGTTAGCCACAATGTGGGTGCTGGGAATTGAACCCAGTTCCTCTGAAAAAACAAATGCTTTTAACTGCTAGTCCATCTCTCCAGCCTCCAGCTTTATGTTGCCTACTTACTGTCTCCACATTATTTATATGAGAAAGTTCAAGTGCACAGATAAAAGGATTTTATCAATGCTGGCTCATTTCTTCCAATCAATCTTACTTCTTTGATTCCTTGTAATCACCCAGTTCTCCAAATGTATCAGGACATTACCCATCACCAAGATTTTGTATTCTGCTCCCTTCTCTGGGGTAAAATCTTGACCCAACATTTAGTTGTGGGTGTTCTGTGAATGCGTGATGAGTGATGGTATGAAAACGGAACAGCGTTTGCTGCAGATAAAACACTTGGTTAAGTGTGTTGTAGTTACGTAAGATCCTGATCCCAACATAGCTCATAGGACCTGAAATAAATACATTAAGAAAGCTTTTAAAAATCTCATTAGAGTTATAGCTGACATTCATGTTAGAAAAAAATCAAACAGATGGCGCAAACCAGGGTATTATCTGCTAATTATTTGGTGAATTTGGGAATACTTCAGTATCATCATTTTGACCTACATTGTAAAGTTCAGTGGCCTTTCAAAACTAATATGACTATTCTAAGTGTATATTATCTGCCTGTGGAGAGGCTGAAAAGATGTACTTTGGGATTTATTCTTTCAACATGAAAGGCAATGATGGACACGTCACAAAGCAGATAAATAGCTTTGATCTGCACAAAAATGCCCTTAGAAAGCCTCCATCATAAAGGCAGGTACAAAGGAGGAAGCCTGTGTACCCTGCACCCTAGAGGGAGCTCTGCTTCAGAAGGCAGCGACTCAGGGTCCTCAGGCACAGTGTGAAGGGAAAGAAGAGCTGGGGCAGTGTTCCCAGGACACAGGGTTCACTACTGTTTGATATGGGTCCTGGCTTAGTCACACAGAAAACCTTTAAAATTTCTCTCTGTGCTCTCGTTATCAGAGATGGTTCTGAGCATATATATAAATAGCTCGAGTTTGTTATGTGGAAGCCTGTTATTTGCACATGGGGTTTCCTATCTGGGAAAGGCAGGTGGGGCCCCACTGCAAACTCCTTAGAGTAACTAAAAACCATTGCTTAGGATGACTGACACCTCCTTCTGGAACAGGCAGTTGTCACAGTCAGAGCCTAGTCTTGTGACTCCTCTACCTAGAAGCATTTCTAATCTCCACTACCCCCTACTCCTCTTTTCTTCCAACGTTTCCCCTTATCTTGCCCTTTCTTTATGGTGGGTTAGGGGATATTTATTTTACATTTCACTTGGAAATAACTTCAAAAACTTGAGGATTTAGTAGTTTCATTAACACACAAAAAAATCTATTTTTGGCTGTGTGTGGTAGCACATGACTTTTATCCCAGCATTTGGGAGGCAGAGGTAGGAGGATCTCTGTGAGTTTGAGGCTGGCTTGGTCTACACAGCAAGTTCCAGGACAGCCAGGACGACACAGAGAACCTATTTCAAACAAAACAAAATGAAAAAAACAAAACCAAAAACCAAAAAATAAAACATCAAAAACAACAACTTAAAAAAAACTATTTTAGTCACAATGGCTTCAGCAAATTCTCCATCTTAAAATCTGATGTGCTCAGCTGGGTACCTTTCTGTGTCAGCTATGAAGCAGCACCTCACAAACTCTGTTGCATGTAGAGACTTGGATTCCTGGAGGAGATGCTTTAGAGCCTGGGGTGGGGGCTGCAACTTGTCTTTTGAACTAATATCCTCAAGCAGCGCCAACGCAGAGAACTTCAGGGAGCCCTTGACAACAGACGAAGCCTGTCGTTTCCGCAGGGGACTCGTGCTATTTAACTGCACGGCTACCGTAATCTACTTCAGTGTTTCTCTTCGCAGACTTTCCTATAGCTTCAACGCATTCACATTTTTTTTCAATAACTTTTTAAATTTTTATTTCACGTGTTACGCATCGGTGATTTGCCTGCATTTATGTTTGGGTGAGGATGTCGGATCCTCTGGAACTGGCGTCATAGACAGTTGTGAGCTGCCATATGGATACTGGGAATTGAATATGCATCCCCTGGAAGAACAGTTAGTGGTCTTAAACCTCTGAGCCATCTCTCCAGCCCCACATTCACTACTTAAAAAAAAAAAAATGCTATGTCATTTTGTTTTTCTTGTCTAGGATCGCTTTTACTGTGTGTGTGTGTGTCTGTGTGTGTGTGTGTTATATGTGTGTGTATACATGTGTGTGCAGGTATGCTTGCCTGTATGTGCACATTTGGAAGCTAGAGGTTGCGGTCAGTTTTTTCTTGTGTTGTTTCCCACGTCATTTTCGGAGACAGGATCTCTCAGTGAACTAGAGCTTGCTCTTTGAGCTAAACTAGCTGGCAGCAAGGCCTGGGGATCTGCCTGTCTCCACCCTCCAGCATATGCTCAGCTGGTCCTCATGCCTGTATAGCAGCTCACTTTACCTAGTGAGCCACCTGCCACTTTTGCTTCTGAGTAGTCCTCTTCTGATTTTTGTAAGAGAACCAGCTTCATATACTTCACCTCTAAGCACTCCTATCTAGCTGCACCTCATCCTCTCCCATAATATTATAAGAAATGCCCATTTCTCTGGTCAAAGTGACTGCCATTAGCTAGGTACCTTGCCCATGCTATGACATTCTCACTGCTCTGGCTACGGTTACTGGGCTCGTGGGAACATCTCCCTGGGATTCTCAGACAACAGTCCCTAGATCATGCCCTAACTTTGGGACGGTGAAGACGGTAAAGAGGATGGAAGATGGAGACTGCACAGGCTTTGAATTCCTAATCATAGGTGTCCCTTTGCCAAGGAGTGCCAGGAGGGAATGCATTTCCTGAGGTGTCTAACTGCTGAACGCATATAATTTTTGAGCCCTAATCTTTCCCTCTTAAAGAATGAAGATGCTTCTCCAGATGATTCTGATATTTACTGTTGTGAAAGCAATCCTATTTTTTATCCTTTGTAAGGAATCTCTCATTCCTAGGTTGTATACACATACACACACGCGCGCGCGCGGAGTTATTTCTTAAATTCCGAGCATCATCATGTTAACACACAGCCATTCATTAGATCTCCATGTAAAATACCTGCAGTATAGGAAGGTTTTCTTTTTACAAGTTTTAAATGATCATGTTTTACAGACTATAAGATGACTCCCTTTAAGATGCATCTTCTTTCATATATTGCTAAAATGTTGCCTGTTGTAGCTATGGCAATCTCTCCCATCTAAATTTCAGAGATGTTAAAATTAAATACATATAATTAAATCCATTAGAATGCAGAATTATTTTTGCTCAGCTGTGTCCTTTTCAAGTATACCTGTCATGTGAATGTAAGGCTTTCATTGTCAGCCCTTTCTTACATTTTTCTAAACTATTGTTCTTGGGGCTGGAGAGATGGCTCAAAGCACTTGCTGCTTTTGCAGGGGACTCAGGTTCTGTTCCTAGCACTCACAGAACTGTCTCAGAACTGCCTGTAACTCCAGCTGCAGGGGCATCTGATGCCTCTGGCTTTCTCTGGAACCTGCAACTCACATGTACATACCCTCCCACCCCACATAGGCACATAATTCTTAAAAAAGTAAATCACTGGTTTTCTTTCATACACTACTTTACCATTATTTTTCAGATCTATTTTCTGCAAAATCAACTGCTGTTTTCATACTTTAACACTGACTTAATGTCTTTAAAACCTTCTTTGGCTTAACTTGAACACTTATAACTGTTTTTCTGCCAGTGCTTTCATTCATTTCTGTATAGTCTATATTTTCTTGAAGCAAATAGTTTCTATAATACGGATTTCCTGTTATAACTCTTTTTAGAACTAGGCTTTTCTTTTAGCTCTTATTTACATCTTTCCTGCTGTTAGCATCTATTCTTATAGGTTCCATGACTAAAAGGCATCTTTCAGTCCTGGGGTCCTCACATGAAAGGGGCACATATAGCCTTTTGGGTTCTTTCTTTCAGTCCACCTGTTTGCAGTTAGAATCCCCGGCTTAGCTTTTAAGCTGGAGAGCTGGCTTATGTGCACAGCGCCAGTTGTGGTTTCAAAGTCTTTTACTTATTAAGAAACTGCTGATCTGAGCAGGAATCTCTACATCCTGCTTCCTCGTCAGCTCACTGACAAGGAGAGTCTGAAATTATTTCTAGTTGTTTAGTTGTTAAAGAAGAGTGAACGAGAAGCTGCAACCCTCAGCACATCACATACCCAGGGCTCTTCCAGCTCATAAACTTTTTAGTTGCTGACTTTATATCTTGAAATACCTAATCACTTGCATTGCTTAGAACTATACTATGAATAGTACAAGGAAAGAAGTATTCATAAAGGGAAGGGCACTGTAAAAGGATTCTTCCTATCTTTCACACAGGCAGAGGACCGGGTTACCATCTTCTGGAAGGCAAGGTACGTATGTCTGTGTATCCCACTACCAGCTGGCCTTCATTCATGGCAATTTCCTACTTAACAGCATCAACTAGTATTTACAGAGAACCTGCCACATACTAGCCTATGCTTATAACACTGGGGACTGCTATGAAGAGTAGAAACAGCCTCTGTTCCTTGGACTCCTATGTCAGCCAGAGTACACACAATAAAGACACACATAGGAAAGGTATGTTGAGTCAGATGCAGATGAAAGTGTGTACAGGAGGAGAACTCAAGCAAGGCAAGGGAGAAGACTGTGGGGTGGGTGAAGGGCTGCTCCCTACAGGGCAGCAGGGAAGGCCTTATGGGGTTGCATAGGAGGAGAGGTGAATGCCGTATTTGTCACTGGGTTAGTGAGTATTTTCAATTTCTACACTGTGACAAGTTTTACTCCTTCCTTGTTTCCATGTACATCTCTATTGGACTCAAAGGAAGGTGAATCATGACCACTCACTTTTAAACTGGATTACTTCAATAATTATAATTTTAAATAGCCCAAGCTGAGCATGATGAGACACTCCTGTAATGCTAAGACTTGAGAGGATGACACAGGAGTAAGACAGGGAACTTGAGTCCAGCCTTGGCTATATGGCCACACTCTGGGTGTGAGAGGAAGTATTTATACACTCCACTGAGACGGGTCAAAGTTAATGAACAAAAAGCCAGGCATAGGGCGCACACCATGAATCCTAGCACTTAGGAGGCAGAGGCAGGTGGATCTCTGTGAGTTCGAAGCCAGTTTGGTCTATATAATGAGTTCTAGAACAGCCAGAGCTACATAGTGAGACCCTATTTCGGAAAAAAAAAAAAAAAGATAGACAAAGAACAAATCCTCTGTGGTTGGCAATTTTGTTGTTTTCAGTTATGTTTATTTTACTTGCAGGTTTTTAGTTGGAATACAAATTACATTGCTGAGAATCCAGGTATCTGGGGGAAACACTTTAGAAATGCTTATCAAGGGTCATGAGAGTATTTCCCTAGGGGTGACAGGCACAGGGAACAGCAGGAAGGGGCTGGCAGGGATGGAGTGGGGGAGGGAGAGAGGATCTGAGACTCCTGGGATGTGACTTTCCTCTTTGTTTCCTCCCCCATCATCAGAAGGCTACTTCTTTCCTGGCCTCTCACCTGTTCTACCTGGGAAGTGACAGTCTGCTTAGGGTTTTGACGGAGAGGTTTTTTTTTTTTTTTTAAAGAAAGAAAAGAGAGAACTCCTTTTGAGTTGAGTAGCAGGTTAAATATGCATATGAATTCAGCAACAGTGCCCCTTTATTAAAGCAGATATCACAGATACTGCTTGTGAGAAGCAAGGTGGCAGATGGTACTAACTTCTGGCTTTCACCACAGACACAGAACAGGAAAAATAGGAAATTTCCATGCCTGCGACTGGAGCCATACTGAGGTTTCCAGCATCCAGACAGGCAAATGCTTGGACAGCTGTTTTAGGAAGGGCAGATGGGTCCTCTGACAGCTTAATATTGCAGTTTTTGGTGACTCCTGCAGTAGGAAGGCCAACATGACACCATCTGTTTATTGATGAGCAGAATCCTCACTACCAGCAGGTAGTCACTGCTGAGTGAAATGCAAACTGAGAGGCAAGTTCACTGGTTCTAACGCCTGTGAGCAGACTGTGGCTAGCCGTGCCTCTACAGCCTTAGGGAAGCCCAGCCTCCCTTTGTCCCTGTGAGGTGGGAAACTGGGAACAGCAGTTAACACTAGGAGGATCAAGATACAGAGATGCCACAAGACACAGCATTTGCTCAGAGAGTTCTTTTGTTCTACTCTTCTAATCAGGAAAAGGAACATATGAAGGAATTCAAAGCCATCTATAAAATGCTAAAAACAAGCTGCCATTTATTAAAGTGAAAAAAGTTGGAGAGCATATTTACTGTGACAGGTTGGCAGCGAGAAAGCAGTCTCAATGTCACCTTTCTCCAGGGTTGACATTTTCCTTCTCCAGAAGGGGTTGCCTGTATTTCCACCCCGCCCATAGCTTTCTGGACACATTGTGAGTGTATGTGTTTACCTGTACCTATAGCTATATATGGCTTAGTAGGAAAAAGGGCAAGGTGCATCAAGACGCATGTAGCATATCACCACTTAAGTAAAAGCACTGCAACAAGAGATATCTATAGTACAGGGTATTTAGGAAGAAAAGGAGATGGAGGTGAAGATAGAGGTGGAGAAGGTGGAAGAAGAGGAGGGGAAGGAGAGGAAAGAGAGGGGGGAGGGGGAGGGGGAGGAGGCCCTATGTGCTAGGAGACCAGGCACAAGGCACCATGTTTCCAATGTGGATTATAACATAGACGGAGTTTGTCTCTGTAAGGAGATATCTGTGTCCACACAAATGGTGGCTGGCCACACACACTGTTTTTCACCTTGCCTTGCTCTCCTCCTTTAGAAATGGAGGCTTTGTGTCAACAGAGAAAGCTCTTGTCCCACTAGTTTCGTGTGAAAAGAAAGGCACTGAGAAGTACTGCAGGAGGCAAACCCTCTAACTTCACTGGCATATCCCAAACACATCTGACTTGCTGATCTAGGTGAGGTTCTCATCTGTGGACTAGAGCCGGGACCAGTTGGCATGGTTCTGTCAGGTGTTTCTGGGTAGTGTCTGTTCTAATGGTTTATTCTGGAGCCATACTGGTTATCTATTAAATAATCTTCCTTTTGTGCATGTGTGTGTGCTGGAAAGTGAGTCCAAGGCCCTGTACTTGCTGGGCATGTGCCTTGGCACTAAACTACATCCTCAGCCCTGGATAATCTGAGTGTCACCTTGTGGAAAACTATTAAAGACTGTCATCTGAGCAGGGGGTGTCGCTCAGTGGGAGAGCATGTTCTCAGCACATGTGAAAACCCCCTCTCCCCCAATTTACTCACTGTCTTCAGATGCTTTACACATGAAACACAGGTGTTACATGCTTGGGGAGGCGAGAATAACAGGTACAGGCTGAGGGAGCACTGTGGGAGACAGAGGAAAAGGCTTATCTATCCTGAGCTGTGGTTGGTTTGAGGCTCCCATGGAAGATGGTGATGGAGATCAATTTACCAAATTGACTTGGCCTCTGTTTTATGCCTTCTGTTTCAAGTTAACTCATAAATGTCTGAAATAATGGGTTGTGTACTCTTGCCATTTGTATGCCAGGTATTCTTTGATTGGATGTCAGACATGAATTCCACCTTACTGGCTGTGAAAATTTGTGTTCTTATAAATACTCATGAGATTTGCTCCAGGATATGTTCTATGGAAACAGGAGGGCTAAGCTTTGAAGATTTACTGGACAGTATTTGCTACAGAAGCACTAATCCTAGGGCTAATTATCATTTTTCCTCCTGAGGCAAGATCTTCCTCACAAATGCCCAGCCTGCCTTGATAGCACCCTCTTCGTCCCTAGCACTTAACTGGGTGCCATTCCCTGGCTGTGAGGTTTCCTTCCTCACACACTTATCAGCTCTTTGGAGTGCTTAAGGGGGTCTTGTGAGACCTCCAGGGGCCTCTGGCTGCCTCTTCTCTCTGGCACTCTGATCTCCAGACTTGCTGGCCTCAGGGAGAATACTGTGCTTTACCTGGGCCTCCAGTGTGCGCCATGGCCTGGTGGCTGCCCAGCAGGACTCACCTTATTCTCACCTCAAGAGCACTGCCATCCCTGCCTGATACCCTAGATCTGAAAATGGTTTTCCCTGTGTCTTATTTATTTTGGGTGTTGTACAAGGCAGGAGTATCGAGGTCCTTGGCCCTGTCTTTTTTCATTGTTTCTTTCTTTTTTTTTTTTTTTTTGAGACAGGGTCTCCATGTAGCTCTGGCTGGTTAGGAACTTGGTATGGTCATTAGGCTGCTGGCCTTCAACTCATAGAAGCAGGCCTGCTTCTGCCTTCTGAGTGCTGGGAGTAAAGGTTTGTGATGCTATGCCTGGCTCTCAAATTCCTTCCTTCCTCTCTGAAAGGATTTCTCTGTTATGACTCTGGCTGTCCTGGAACTCACTCTGTAGAACAGGCTGGCCTTGAACTCACAGAGACCTGCCTGCCTCTGCCTCCCGAGTGCTGGGATTAAAGTCGCGTGCCGCCCCCAGCTTTGTCTTTGCTTATTTTCTTTGCATAGTTCTCTTGCTGTTTCCTCCTGGCATCTTACTTGTCTTTCAGGGGTTAGCTACTTGCTGAAGGGTAGCCCTTGAGGAAAGGAGTTACCCAGCTAGGTTGTGCTGTGGTTTCAGTTTGGGCTAGGGCCTCCCAGGCTCTGCCATGTCCCCTGCAGAGGCTACCCTTCCCTCAGCTAATGTATGTTCTTTGTCACTGGGGTTAGTATGACTTACAAGAAACTGCCTTAGGCCAGTTACCCATTAGTGGTGAATACTTCCTTTTATGAAATAGTACTTTTGTCTTCTGTTGGGAAGGAACTCTTTCTCCCTCAATCTGGTAAATGTGAAGGTAGACTGAGTGGGAAAATGGATTTGCCTCCTCCTGTTTTAAGGTGAGAGCCTCACCGGTCTATGAAGTTGCATGTTGTGCAGTTTGGAGCTGCTTTCCCTCTGACTTCTGACTATAGAACTAGAATGTGCTTTAGGGAAAAATCTAGAAAATAAAGAGTAATCAAAAATCCAACCCTTCTCCCTTCTGGATTTCCATCATTAAAGCAGGGACAAATAAGATTTACATGCTACAACACTATGTTGTAAAACACACTGTGAACTGTGACGATCTCACCAATAATAGAAGACCTGACAATAAAGGACAGTGGCTAGAAAAAAAAAGTAATTTTTCTTCATCAAATAAGTAGCAGGTTGATTGATTATAACTCTAAGTTGAAATTTCAAGCCTGACTCTTCTGGTTTTAGAAAAGGGAGATTAACGCTTTATTACTAGTTGGTCTCCAAGTTGGTAAGACAGAAAAACGGGAGAAAAGTCCTACCAGCTTGTCAACTTTCTTTTCCTTACAGCTAGGAATTCTGAAGAAATCACAAATTCTCTCTTACATTAGAAGCAGTAGGCACATACCAAAGAATGCATCTGGATGCTAGAAGCAAACCACAGATGTAGTAGAGTTCTGTCATCGGGAGAAGACCTTTAATGAGAGTTGGAATTTACTAAACAAAAACTCAGACTGAGACAAGAATACTTCAATTCCTCAGGCAAAAATGATTGTATGCATTAGTACAAGTCTTCAAGTAAGAGGTGACAAGCTAAACGTCCTCTTACTGTCCATACTTGGCCACGACTAAATATTTACAAGCCTGCTTATGTGAGTTAGGGACATTTACTACAGAGGTTCCCATCATAACCTTTCCTTTCATCAAACCATTTCTTAGCTTTACAGTTGTTTGGCAGATGCAGGGAATCCATCTGGGACCCCAGCCTACAGGGTGGTGCCACCCACACCCAGGCCCAGGCCTTTCTTTCTCAGCTACTGCCCCACATGTTAACTGTCTCTGCAAATGCAGTCACAGACACGCAGTGGTGTGCTTTACTGATGTCTTAGGCATCTTTCAGTCCAGTCAAGCTGACAATATGGATGAACCATCACAAAAGCCTTCATATTTATTGATATCTTACTTATCAATTCCCTACATCCTATTTTTTTTTACCAGATGACCACTAAGCATAATTTATGATATATAAATATTTAAATATTAAATATTTAAAGATCCATTTTGATTTAGAATACAAGGTTTAGTAACAGAGAATACTGAACTCAGGAGACAGGTGCGGGTGTATCTCTATGAGTCTGAAGTCAGCCTGGTCTACATAGAGATCTTATCCCAAATGAAATAAGACTTCTTACAGTACACTATATACATTTATCAGCAAAAATTAAGAAGGTAGAACTTGTGGGTATGGGCAAAACACCAGCAAGGAACTCTGAACATTTCTGATAATGTGGGAAATCTTTTAGGAAAAAATGAACCATCACCTGTACCATCTGCCACCTCTGAGTTTGTTGCATGATCTTGTTCTCACACCAAGGCGGGGCAGGGCAGTGGGTGGGGGCGGGGAGAGCCACAATGAGAACATTAAACTTAGGAGACAGACTACCCCAATACTCTCAGATCACTTATAAGAAAAAAACCTTCATCTTCAACATTTCAACAAATAAGTTGGCAAGCTTCTTCCCTACTTAAAAAATTATGTACTGACTAGTCCCCATCACTCCAGGGGATCTGTACTCCCTATTTCTTTTAAAAACATTTATTGTTTTTATATGTATGTATATGGCTGTTTTTCCTGCAAAGTATGTCTATACACAGTATTTATGTGGTGTCCACAGAGGCCAGAAGAAGGTGTGGATCCCCTGGAAATGGAGTTACAGATGGTTGTGAGCCTCCATCTGGGTGCTGGGAATTGAACCTGGGTCTTCTGAAGAGTAGCCAGTGCTCTTAACAGCTGACCCATCTCTCCAGCCTACACTTCTTATATCATTATTCCAACCCTCCCACCTATTCCCTAAGATACCATCCTGATTTACAGCGATTTTTTTCTGAGAGAGATGCTGTTTTCTGTCATGACTATTTCTGTAACACTTTCTGCCTGTCCTGGGAACTTCCTCAACCTTATGGACCTATACATTACCTTAAATCTGCTTTCCAATTTGTTTATAGTCATGTCAGACACACTGACTGATTATGTTTGGGATAAACTCGAAGCAGTGGCAATAAGAACATAAAGTAATTTCTTTCATTGTTTGGATTGAATTACATTCCATTTGGATTGGCAGCAAAGACATAACCGTAAGGGACTCTCTCATTGTTGGCAGCTAGGTACTGGAAAAGTGGGGGAACATTCCCAGCCTTGAAACTAAGGCTGGATGCTAATTTTGCCTTCTATGAAACATATGTTTTAATTTGTCCTTGTAGAGGAACAACAATATATTCACACTGGCACAAAATGAGCTCAGTGATAAGTATGATTAAATATTCTGTGTATTCAAAACTTGTCTTTTAGTTACAAAAATAGGATTTTACCTCTTGAAATGATTCACCAGGACTCCAACAAGTTCTCCAATTCGACTCTCGTGGGTTGGCTGTTTGCTGAAGAGGCAGACAATGAGGTCCTTGTTGTCTTTTGTATGGAACACTACAAGTTGGTCCTTCCCATTGGAGACACTCAGACCAGTCAGCTGCAAGGAGACAACGCACAGAGAGCTATTAGGGTGTCTTTCAGAAGAGCGAATTAAATCAGGTTATAGTAGCGATACTGACGACTTCAGCCTTTATCAAGTTTCACAGAATAAAGAGATGAAAGAAAACAATAAAGATAAGAAACGAATGTGACTGGAAGTCAAGGAAACAAAAAGATAATTCTTTCAGAAAATGAATACAATTGACAAGCTTCTAGCTTAAGAGACGAAAATGGAGAGACCTTATTACTAGAACTAGGAACACGGGTGGGACTACCGCCACGGACCACGCAGACACAAATGCAGAGAGGGGATAGTGAATGGGCGCAGCGGCGTTTTCAACAACGTAACCAGACAATCCCTTGAAAGCACAAACTACTAAATTCTCCCTCCTCCGAATCGCCTGACTGATCTGTATCTGAAGAAGTTAAATCTATAATCAGAAATATTTCAAGGGAGAAATTCCAGACCCAGATGATTTCATTTGTGAACTGTACCACACATTTAAAGAAATACCATAAAGTCTCCATATTTCTTCTAGAAAATAGAAGGGAACCCAGCTGACTCATTTTAAGAATCATCATTCTGATACCAAAAATAGATAGTATAAAAAAATGACAAACTGATTCCTTCCATGAATTTGGATGTAAAGCCATTAGCAAATTGAATCCAATAACACATTTAAAAAATGCACAATGAAACAAAACAAAACAAAGCAACAAACAAATAAAACGCCTGGCCCTACAATGACTTTTTAAAAGTGAAAATACTTAGGAATCTAACAAAGTGTGTGTGTGTGTGTGTGTGTGTGTATGTGTGTAGGACCTTTATATTAAAAACTACTAAATGCTGATAAAGTCAAATTATAAAACAGATGAGAGAAAAAAAGACCCTAAACAAATAAAGAGAAAATACATTTAGAGACTGGAAAATTTGATACTGTTTAGATGTCACATTTTCTACAAATTGATCTACAGATATAACACAATCCCAGACAAAATGTTTTGGTTAAGTATCAGAAAGCTGATCCTGAAGTGGAAGGTGAGGGAGATAGAACATAGAATTTGGACAAGGAAAAGCAAGGCTGGAGGACTCATATTGCTGCCTGTAATAAAGCTGAAGTCATCAGGACAATGTAATTTGCAAAGAAATGAAAACTAAGATCAGAAACACAGCCACGCAACTACGATCGATACGCTGCTCACAAAGGTTCAAAGGGGACTCAGCAGAGAAGACAACCTAGATGACTTGGGTAGCCGAGCGTCTACACTCCACAGAAACAAATGCTTATTCAAGTCACATCTCTCTAATCTGACTCAAAATGGACCATAGTTCTAAACACAAAATGCTAACTATAAAATTTCTAAAAGAAAACTAATGATTGGAAATTACTTCACCATAGAAGGTATATGAACAACAAATGAACATGAAAAGATGCTCAACATTCTTAACAATATCGGAGATGCAAATAAAAATTATAATGAGATACTACCACCCGCCTGAATAACTAAGCACAAGCCAAACAAACCAGAACACAGATACAAACACAGACAGACAGAAAGACACACCAACTAACGAAAACCTCAAACTTCTGTTAATATAAGAATTATACATGGATGTTTACAACAGCTCTATAATGACCCCAAATGAAGGCAATCGAAGGACCACCAATAGGTGAATGGATAAACAAACTGGGAGACATCTATAAACAATCTCAGCAATGAGAAGGAGCAAATTGATGATACAAACTATTCTACAACAAGCATAAACATCAAAGGCGTTATGCTGAGCGAAAGCAGTCAGTCTCCAAAGGTTACATGTGCAGGATTCCAATTATGAATTTTCTAGTATGACGGAGCTACTTTGTGTCCTGACCAGGGCAGTGCTTACTACAGTGTCTTAAGACTCACAGACCTGTATACTAGCCTCACACATGAAAGTCAATTTTATTGCATGCAAATTAAAAATTATGGCTCCCTGGATCCCAAGGCATTCTACTCTGGGAAATAAAGCATATACCAGATCAACCTTTTCTCTTGGGAGCTTCTTCTCTCAATGAGCAAAAATCAAGCAGGGACCAGGCAGCTGCAGGGCAGGGCACATGTGTTGGCCCCTAGGCTGGATCTAGCAAAGACAGAAAGCTCACTCTCAGGGGAGTCAATATAGTTGGATTCTGCGACTATCCAGGCATTGGAGAAGATTCTTCAGTTGTAGATCTGGAAGGGCAGGGAGAGTCATACATTTTGCAGATGAGGAAAGAAAGGTGCTCAGCTGATGTGCTGACTAGAAATTAGGCTACAGATTGACTCACACTCATGTTTTCCCCCCATCACACCTTATCTATCTATCTATCTATCTATCTATCTATCTATCTATCTATCTATCTATCTATCTACCTACCTACCTACCTACCTACCTACCTGTACTGGGGATCCAACTTAGACCTTCGAGCATGCTAGCCAAGTATTCTACCACTGAGCTATACTCCCAGCCCTACCACATGCAGCTTCCCCAAATACCACAGATAAATGAAAACAAGATTCATAAATCGGTATTCTTATGAATAGATTTTCATAGGAAGTGAATTCTCAGGTAGATTTTATTTATTTATTGTGTGTGGGCACCCACAGGCCACATAGTGCATGTGTGGAGTCAGAAAAAAATTCCTTCTACCACGTACATCTCAGGGATAGAACTCAGGTCTTGGTGGGCAGTGCCTTTACCTACTGAACCATTCCGCCATCTCCCCCCCCCCCCCCCGTCCCCGCCCCTGGTGCATTTTAATGAATACCAGGTCAGTGTTTAATGGAGAGCAGGGAAATCATTCACTAACCTTTGTACAAATGGCTGTCTGAGGCTTTTGGTAAGACAATACAGCAATTTCTCTGCCACTCAAGACATATTGCATCCAGATGATTTTTGTATGATTAAATTAAAAATATCATTTTCATTTGAAAAAAAAAAAGGACATTTTATGCCTATGATGCTTCACTTTCATTTGATTACTTTATTTGTGAAATCCAAAATTGAATTTATGCAGCACTTCACAGGAAAGCTTGATTAAAGCCCAATAAAATGAGAATTACAGTAGCAGTAACTGCCAGCACTCCCCAGGAGCTGTTAGCTGTAGGGGCTGGGGAGAGCAGCTGGAGGCAGCATGCTGCTGTAACCCTACTCCATACACACAGAGAAGCACTTCTCAGAATGCTCTTTCTTGGCCACCATCTAGCCCATCAGAGTTTCTTCCCCCAACCCCCTATTTCCCTGTGGAAGGGCAGCTTCATCTTTGCAGGTAGAAAGCAGTTCTTTCTGTGTGTACTTAGGTCTTAGGGCATATCAAGTCCTGGGAAAAAGAGAGCACAGCACTTAGCTTGCTCCACACAAGGAAAGATTAGGTCCCTGTCAGATAACAATGAGCAAGTCTCCTGTTCTGGGAGGCAGCAAGGTGACTGAGGACTGTGGGCTGAGGGAGACCTGGCTGCGCAACCCATGTTGGCCATGTGATCTCTCAGACACCCATTCAATTTCCTGGGGCTTAGCCTCCTCTTCTGCCATTTCTCTGGCCCGTGGCATGAACCTTTCTTGATCCTTCCACCTTAGCCTTCCAAGTGCTAGGATTACAGGCACTATCAGGCCTGGATGACACTTCTTACATTATTTAGAATGCTCTCTTACACAAAAATGTGGATGCCATCCTGATTATCTTATTTAATTCTGGTAGCAAGGTTTGGTGAAGCATAAACATTCCATGTTCTCCAGCTCCCACAGTCTTACATGAGTGCCCTGCTCCCCAACACCCAGAAGTGAATATCATGAGTATAGACAAAATCCAAAATAATCAACAAGCTGAATTCACATGAGAAAGGAGGACTTGAGTTAGGAAGAATGTTAGTACAACTCAGCTGATTAGGAGGCCAATCTTCCTGTTACCTATATGACCTACACTTGTCGAACTAGAGTTCCTCCCTTGAGGTCAAGCTTGATGGCTTTCAATTCTTTAAGGCAAGCATAGAATTCTGGACACACATTATTTTTATTTTATAATACCTCAGTATATAAACAACATCCCTTTCCATAGCAAGTGGAAAGGGCTCACTTGTATTTATTACTATTTCATAGCTTTTTCCAACTACTTTGTAATCTTTGGCAATAAAGTGCTGTAGACAGAGAACAAAATTTCTCCTTGGAATTAAAAGTATAAGAGGCCTCAGTTCTGGCTGATCACAGAGAACTATGCCTGGATCTTCTAACATAACTAAAACAAAAAGATTTATTTTATATGTGTGTGTCTGCATACACGCACGCGCGCGCACACACACACACACACATCCCTGTGGAAGTCAGAAGAGATTCTCCTGGAGCTGGGTTATAGGTGTTTGTGAGCTGCTTTATGTGGGTGCTGGGAACAGAACCTGGGTCATTTGAAAGAGCAGTATGTACTCTTAAGCTCTGAGCCATTTCTCTAGTCTGTAATGTGATTCTTAATCAATAGACATATGCCACCTACATCTCATTTATTTTTATAAATAGCAGGTAAAAGAAATAATTAACTGGAAATTAAAACATATAACTTCAACTCCTATACAACTTGAACTATCAGTTTAACAAGATTTTAAAAATTGAAGTATAAGAGCTGGAGAAATGGCTCATTGGTTAAGAGCACAGGCTGCTCTTCAGAGGACTAGCATCCACATGGTGGTTCACAACTCTCTGTAATTCCAGTCCCAGAAGATCCAATGCCTTCTTATGGTTTCTGAGGACACCGCATGAATATGGTGCATAAACTTACATGCAGACAAAACACCCATACGTATTTTAAAAAAATGAAAAAAAAATTCAGAAAAAGAGAAAAGAATGAGGCATCAGGTACTGTAGGAATGTAAATGTGTTGCAATTATAGAAATCAATATGGAGATTCCTCAAACAGAAGAAGAGTTACCATATAATCCAGCCATAGCACTCCAGGCATATACCTGAAGGTTATGAAACATAATAGACACCTGCATACCCACGTTCACCGTGGCACTGTTCACAGCAGCCATGTTATGGAACCAGCCTAGAGCCTCCCAACAGGTAAATGTGTTAAAAAGCGGCTTATATACACTCAGTGGAATTCTGCTCGGCAGTAAGGAGGAAAATGATGTCTTCTGCAGAAAAGTGACCGGGACTGGAGATGATTATGTTAAGTGAGGCGGACTCAAAAAGATGAAGGTGCATGTTTTCTCTTATGTATAGAACCTTAGATTTTTCCCATATGTGGAATCTAGATATACGTGATATCAAAATAGCGGGGGACTAGTCAGGAAAGGAAAAGGGGATACTGGGAGAGAGAAGGGAGGACAGGAGAGGAGAGTGGGAAGTGGATATGGTTGGAGCATGTAACGCACATGTATGAAAATACTGGAAAGAAAGAACTGGGAAAAAACTGTTATTTTGTACAATTGGTGTATGCTGAAGGTGAAGTTCAACTTACAACATAATTTGGGTTATATGTAACCCTTAGTAAAATTCATAGATTTTCAAGTATATAGGTGGATGATCCTGACATCAAAGTCAATATATAAAATATACCTTCACACCAGTGTGCTCCTCCGGTCTTAGTTATGGATCTGCGTAAGACTGACCAGTATTTTTGGGGATGTCTGGGTGGGGAAACAGTGTCACTCTCGTACAGACAGCCTCAAACTTTCAGCAAACATGCTGCTTCAGTGTACCAAGCCTGGGGATTACAGGTGTTTTAGCCATTGTGCCCAGCTTTAAAAACTCTTATGGGCTACAAAGATAATTACTTAGACTATAAAATTCAAGGATCCATTGTAGTAAGGACAAACTCACAAAATATTGAACTATTTTCCTATTATTTACATGTGTATATACTACTAGACTAAGAATTTCCAAAAAAAAAAAAATTGTTAATCTTCAGATGGGCCTGATAGACCCTGTTTTAAAATTTAAAAAAAGAAAATAAATTAAAATGGATAAATAAATAAATAAACAAAGAAAGAAAGAAATAAAGAAAGAAAGAAAGAAAGGCCTGGGAATGCAGTTTGGTGGTTGAGTGCTTGCTTACCATACATAAGGCCATATGTCCAATCCTTAGTATTGAAAAGTAAACACATACATAAACTCTAATTTAAAAATATTTGTATTAGTTCTTTGAGAATTTTATAAAATGTATTTGGATCATATTTATCCTCTTTTCCCCACCTCTTAACCCCTTCTCTACTTCATGTCCTTTCTTTTTAAAAATAACTCACTCAATTCATGCTGACCATATACTCATAGATATGGGGCCATCCACTGGATATGGTCAGCCTACAAGGGTACACACCCTCAAAATGTCTCTCTGTCCCCTAGAAGCCATCAGATTCTGTAAATCACTCCTCAGTTAGTGTGGGGGTTTATGAGTCCCTTCTACCTGTGTTAGAATGTTGACTAGCCTGATCTGACACAGGTCGTGTGCTGGTTACCACAGCTGCTGTCAGTTCATGAGTCTAGTAGGCCTATCTTATCTAGAAGACACTGTTGCTGTGGTCCTCCCTGACCTCTGGCTCACTACTACCTTTCTGCCTCTTCTGTAATGGTCACTTTTGTGACAGAGCAGTCCACTGACACTTATTCTCTGCATTTTGATCAGTTGTAAGTTTCTTGCTAACTACTGTCGACTGCCCAAAGAAACTTCTTTGATGAGTTCTGAGAGTTGTGTTAATCTATGGCAAATTCTACTTTTTAAAGTGCTCTTAAGGTTTGTTTTTTTTGAATTTATTTATTTTTATTTTGAAACAGGGTTTCTCTGTGCAGCCCTGGCTGTCCTGGAACTCACTCCGTAGATGAGGCTGTCTTTGAACTCAAGAGATCCATCCCCCTGCCTCTGTCTACTAAGTGCTGGACTTAAAAGTGTGTGCCACCACTGCTCTGCTTAAATTCTTACAACAGAATGTAAGTTTTTTTCACAATTGCCTTTGGGCTGTGAATGTCACACAGTGCTAGAGTACTTGCCTCACATGCTTGAGGCCCTGGGTTTAAACACTCACAACAATCAAAAAGTGCTTGATTTAAATGAAGTTTGAAATTTAAGCTGGACTGGTTACTGTAGCAGGTAGGGAGGGGTCACAGTCTTCTGAGGGCCACTGTAACTGTTACTTTGCTTGTCTATTTTGCTTCACATTCCCCTTTCCCTCCTGCGTCTTTACACCTAGTCCTGAGCGTGTCCCCATGCACATGTCAGAGAAAACTGTGGGTCCCAAAAATAACAGCTGTAAAAACCAGAATCTCAAAAATGAGATTTCTGGAGCATGTGAATCACAGGGAAAGGCTCAGGTGTTTCATAATGTAATGGGCTCTGTCACAGTAAAGAATTTACTCCTCAGGGACCACCGAGAACTTCCTGGGAGGAGACCACTGTGTCTTGAATCCCTTTGGTGGGGGTGGGGTGGGTATGTGCTTGTTCCTGACTTTGTGGTCTTCTCAGCAGGAGGCCTCTTCTCTCAGCTGGCTGGCTATAGCTCTCAGCACACATCTCAAAGGACCATAGTAGTTTGGGGATTTCTGTCCCCAAGAGAGATGTGGGTGTTGATGAAATCGAAGTGGTCATGGACTCTCTCCAGGTTCAGCTTGAATTCTGATATATGCACTGGCTCTTTGAATTTACTATTCTCTACTTCATTTCTTCAGTTCGACTGCAGGGCTGTAACAATTATGCTCTTTTGATCTCGATTAATAAATTGACTTGGCTACTTCTCAATGGTGAACACTGTTCATTCTGTTTTCCCTTCCAAAACTTGGAAGACGGTTGGCCTGGTTTTTTATAGGTTCCTTGTAACTTACTTCTCACACACTCTCTCTTTTCTCCCCACTCTCACCCTTCTTGTTCCTATCTTGTCTCAACAAGACTCAATTTCTCAAATCTTAATGGTGCTGTTTTATCACGGGCATATTGCACTGTTGGGATAACAGAATTTATCACTTTGTAAACAACCACTACTTAAAACAACTAAATATGTGAGTCCAGAGCCACTATTCAAGCAAGCTTACTGTCCTCAGGTGACCATGCCGAGAGGAAGCTAAGTTTTACAGAGCATAGATATTTTGGGTCAGCAGTATTGGTTCAGACAATTCCGACTAAAGCCAGGCAACTGTGAGGGCTTCAGTGTTCCCACACCCCATTGTTTATCTTAATCTTTTTCTACTGTTAATAGCACAACGTCACAGTATTACTGGCCAGGTAAGTAACAATGAAACAAGGTTTCACACACAGCGCTGGTCTAT
Source organism: Cricetomys ansorgei (assembly GCA_026225945.1). Lineage (NCBI taxonomy): Eukaryota > Metazoa > Chordata > Mammalia > Rodentia > Nesomyidae > Cricetomys > Cricetomys ansorgei. The sequence goes on along the minus strand of JAMJFZ010001898.1, from coordinate 2,683,934 downwards.
GGTTGAAGAGGCACATCTGAAGACATCTTTCTTGCTAGCAGAATCCAGACATGGGGCAGGATATCTCTTGGTGCATGTGAGTCTCTTAGGTCTCTTTCTTCCAATATAGCCACCAGTCTTCAACAAGGGCTCTGAGGACCTTATCTAGTCACAAACATCCCCAAAGGCCCCACCTCCAGCCACATGCTCTGATTGAGTTTCTATCTTCTTACATAGGCATAAGGCGACTCAGTTCCCATGTGGATCTCACAGGAGGTAATCGGGTCTCAGGGCACAGAAGTTGCTGAGAAGCAGCCTTAGCATCTTCCCAACTGAAGCCCAAGGCACTGTGTAACAGAGGTAAACTGGACCCACTGACCCTTTCTAAACTCAGCCCACAGAATCCGTGAGCATGATAAGATGATAATTTAATTATTTATTTCTCCTGGGTCTGGGATGCTTTGTTACCTAGCAACAGTCACCAGAATAAAAATATGGAGAGGAGAGAGGATGCCACTGTAACGGCCCTAACACAGTTGGCATGGGCTTTGGGAAGTGGGTAGGAGGTGGGAGAGGAGCCTCCTGGGGTACTCTGATGGGTTTCTAAGAGATAGGAAGTGAAGGCTGCAAGTAAGGGAAGGAAAACAAGCTCTCAGACCAGAATAAAAGGCATTCTGGTTATGAAGAGGCAGGCAATGTGACAAGGCTGGTGTCGAGGTTGTAGGGATGGAAAGTGCACTTAGTAAGTGTGATGGCCCAGATAAGGAGGTTTCTAGACAGAGTAAAGGAAATGCTGTCTGGCTTCCTTCTATGAAAAAAATGTGAGAGGAAAGAGAAGATCCTAATAAAGAACTGTTCATCTTTCATGCAGAATTCAGAGGAAATATAAAGCCCACAACTGCTGGGTTCAAAATACAACTGTTCCTTATTCTCAGCTTCTCCAGATGGCAAATGATTCTCAAATTAAGAAATGGTTTCCGGGGAATGCATCGACTCCAGAGAGGATTGTAAGATCCACTGTCACAACCTCAGAAACATCTGAAGCATTGCTTCAAAGAGTCTTCCAGACAGATGAAAGGCGCTGCGAACATCTTCAGGGCATGTCTGTGAATTCTCTCCACTGACACCAGGCTTCCAAGAGTCCTGAGGACCTCGTTCACAGCAGCACAAGGAGTTCAAACACAAAACAGATAGTTCTGCAGATTCCTGGCTGTGTTCCTTTTCCTCTAACAGAGTAGACCATATATTGATGCACAGTGGCTCCATCGTGATTCACAGGAGTGGACATGGATGTCAGACGGCACTAAGTACAGAAATCACACCCCTAATTTCTGTGGGGAAGAAGTAGGTTATGAAGGCAAGCAGCAAACACAGATGGCCAGCCATGATGAGCCTCCTATCCGCTCCTCTGTGAATGGGCATCCGTGGAGGGTAACCATCCCAGTCCAGGGAACAATTTCTGTTTAGTTCACTGATCTCAATATGGAAGGAATGCTACTTAGGGAATGGAATCTGTACTGAATTAAATGATTAAGATCTTGGTTTTTGACCTTGAAACCTCATACCATCAGGGGACAAAACTTTTAGGGAATCTTGGAGGGAAAGAACACATTTTAAATTTATTTACACACACACACACACACACACACACACACACACACACACACACTCTCCCTTTTTTCTCACATTCTCATGCACATTTGGCTCTGGGTACTGAGTCATATGTATACTAGGCAAGTGCTGTGTCACTGAACTACAGCACCAACTTTATGCTTCTTAAAAATTGAGTGCTGGGCATTCAACCCAGGGAAATGCATTTTTTGGGGGTGAATGTGTGTGTGTTGAGACAGGGTCTCTCTGTGTAGCCCTGGCTGTCCTGAAAATTGTTCTGTAGACCAACTTGGCCTTGAACTCAAGAGATCCACCCACCTCTGCCTCCTGGGCACTGGGTCAAAGGCATGCAAAGGGCACCACCATTGCCTAGCAACATTCTAGAGAAACTTGAGTTATTTATTTATTGCTTTTTTACCAGAGGGTAGATCTGTGGAGGATCCAAACATGATCACAAATTCTTTACTACTCTTCCCACTGCATTACTCTTCCTTTCCTTTTTGTCTTAGAGCTATGGTATGCATTGTCTCTACCTAATAAAATGCACCAAAGTGAGCCTAAGTGCATTTTTTTGTTTGTTTTCCAGACAAGGTTTCCCTGTTGTAGCTCTGGCTGTCCTGGAACTCACGCTGTAGATCAGGCTGGCCTCCAACACACAGAGATCCACCTGCCTCCGCATCCCAAGAGCTAGGATTAAATAAAGGTGTGTGCCACCACCACCCGGCTGATGCTGAGTGACTTGTAACAGTAGTTCATAGATGGTATAGTTCCCCCAGTGCCTTGTGTGAAGACCACTGCCAGGAGAGGTAGCACAGGCCTGTAATCCAAGAAGGAGGCAAGGCAGGAGGATTGTGAGTTAAAACAAAAACAAAACAAAAAGGCCTCTCTGCTTGAAGATGCTGAGCATCTCTAGGGCTTTGGACGGGGCTCCAGTTGCCGTCTCACATCTTCCCAGCAACTGTGACCAGTAAGTGAGCCTCCCAATGACGTGTGCAGTGGAATACCTAAACTTATTCTTAAATATTGTAAATTACTTCTGTGCAGTAATATGAACTTTGAATAGCTGCTGGATCTGTCAGCAGAAGCTGCTGCCAGAAGGTCACCTTCCTTAGCTGTTAGAACCAGCTTTCTTGCACCAGACAAGACCTTGCCTGGGGTCTTGACTTCACCAGTAAAATGGCATCAAGTCTGCCAACTAGAGGTTGGGAGTTGTTGGACTGTGGAAGTTCTGTTCACTAAGCAATTATGACCTTTATATTGGTGGATGGTACTTTTCCTCAATAAAACTCCTGAGGACCATGTGCTCAGGGTTCGGTCCATCAGAGGCCTGATCCTTTGCCTAGGTCATTCAGGCTTGTGACTCAGAGAATTGTCTTTGTTCTTTACTGAACCCATTAGAGAGATATACTATTTCTATTTACAGATGTGAGTCCCTAGCCCCTGAGGAACAGAAACAGACCATCTGCTTTGCCCTTTTGAGTCCTGACCATAGAATCAAGGATAATAAAACATCTTGTTTTTAGGTTTGGGGTAGTTAAAAATAATTTTTAAGACCATCTCATATGTTGCCTCAGCTGATTTGGAACTCACTATATAAACCAGGCAGACCTTGAACTCAATGAGATCAACTTGCCTCTGTCTCCTGAGTGCTGGGATTAAACAGCTCTAAAATTGATTGCATTTTAATTAACTTGCTGTGTGTGTGTGTCTGTGTCCATGTGAAGGTGAGAGGACAACCTTCTGCCATGTGGTAGTTTCCTAGGATTGAACTCAGTTGTCAGTTTGGGCAGCTGGCACTTTTACCTGCTGAGCATCTCACCAGCGGGCATAGTTTATTATTTAGCAATTGTGACCAAAACTTGGACATGTGTTTAAAATTGAACCCAGAGTCTTGTCTTGTAAAGTACATGTTCTACATCGAGCTACACTCCACCCCAATAGAGACATTTTATAAATGTCTCATTTCATAAATGTATCATGGAAAGAAGTATAGTTTGTACCTAAGACTTAATTCCTTAACAAACAAGTATTCTCTTAAAAAAATTATTGTTTTTAACATGTGATTGGAAAAAAAAGCCAGTATTTTGGAAATGTTTTCTATATGAATTAAATAGAATCAAATAATTTTCTTGCTCTATTAAGGATTCGGCATTATGGTGGTGAATATTAATTAGTGTGTTTCAAAATAAATGTATCTTCAGGGATGCTGGAGTCCCCCAGGACCATACTCTCAGGCAACATATTCCAGATATGATACTAATATATGAACCACTTGGCATTTTATTGGTGAAATAAAACCCATTATACAAAATATGGGCCTTGGGCAATAAAAAAATAGTCTTAAAACCAGTAGAACTGATTTTACACAGAAGTGCTTGTTATGAGCCTAGTAGTACTGATCCATATTATTCAGGTCAATGAAAAACATTACAACCAGCTGATTAAAGGGCTAAGTTTACATTGTTGACTGACAAGGGCTTTCAACTCTTGATTATAATGCCTTGATGTCAGCCCTTCCATAAAACCGTGAGTTTCCAACCCCAATCCACCTCACTACACTGAATAAATAACATCACCTTGTCCACTTCGTTCTTCCAAAGACTCCAATCCTGACAGGAATCAAGAGCACCATCAAGAAGACTGTCTACAGTCTATACATCATTTTCATTGCAGATGAACTGCATATGTTAGAAAATGAAATATAGATTTATCTAGAGAGTGACATAGGGTGAGCTAGCCTGTCACGGCCACCTTTGTTAGTCCTTGGACTCTTCTTCCTGATGTGGGAAGGGCCTTTCTCATAGGGACCACAGTGGGCTCTTTTCACGTTTGGGCTGGATGTCAAATTACTAGGAAGGTAGTTAGAACCTAGTGGCTCATGGGTAATTGTCTTTTTTTTGCTGAAATACTCACATAGACAATGGAGGTCTCTGTCCTAAGCACCTGGCACTCTGAGTACTGGAGTTTATCTTGTAACTTGGAATTTAGCAAAATAGTTCCATGAAAAACGGATTTTTTAATATCAAAAAGGCTGCTCTGGGGAAATAGCTCCAGAAAGCACTTCAATGAGATTTTAAAGACCAAGCCATCTAGTGGAAGTCAACTGTATCTCCTCTGAGCACTTTCAGCTTTCATATATTGCAGCCATCAACATGCCTGCCTATGGCAGATGGGCTCTCTTTTAATTACTACCTCAGATTTACTGTTGTGGGTTTGGGAACCATATAATCAAATGCACCACAAGGGTACACGAAGCGAGACGAATGGCCCAAAAGGGCACTCCTTTAGAACAAGCACGCAAAGCTAAGTGCCTAAGCCCTGTCACATCTATTTTGACTATTCAAACTTATATTCTGACTGTGGCTGATTTGGGCCAGTGTTCCCAACCATGGCTGCACATATGGAGCATTGGGGATATTCTGATTTATTTCATTTGGGAAGTTTCCCAAGTGGCTCTAATTGTATAAAACCATTGATTCAGGTTAAGCTATTAAAAATTGGGTCTTAGATAGTCAAATTATTATTTTACAAAGATAATTGTTTTACTAATTCAATCTAGTTTTTAAAAATCTATATTAAGTTTATTTTATTTCTCTCTTACAATACCAATTTAATTAAGTTGCTTTCCTTATTGGTCTTTTAATTGAAATTCTTTAGCTTATCAATTGATGGCCCTCTGGATGCAAAAAGATTATGCACTCATCATTTTACATACACAGTTCTTATCCTACCTTTGACAACAAGTTGAATCTGTGTACACTAGCGTTTTTCTATTTCATGTATAATGAGTCATTTTAACTGAATTTTGATCATTTTGGCTATTGTGTTACGAGATGGGATTGTACTTGGCCTCCATCAACCACACCTTGGTGGAGAGTCTGAGAAGCACTTTACAAGCTGGAGGAGAGGAAGGGAATCTAACCCAGGACATACTGGAGGCAATAAATAACACAGCAACACATATGCATACACACACATATGCACATGCACACACACAAGCTTATGTTATGTTTCCTGAGGGATCCAGCTGGTCTACCTTCTTCCTGTAGATTTTAGAACTGTCTTGTGCTTGTTCTAGAATAGACCATCCAAGATATTTAGCTGTATTTAGTGGGATGGACAGGGAGAGATGCACCTCTTTCATTTTGCTCCAAAAGGAAAAGTCCCAATTTTTTATTTAAGATTATACTTGCACACAGATTGGAGAATGTATTTTTCTCCTTGGCAAACTTACAACATAGTTCAGGACCTAGGGGACGCATACTCCAGGGTTGGAAGGTCTCAGATATGGTGACTAGACAAGTTTCCCTCTCTTTAAAATGCTGACAATGTTCAGATGTGACTGTTAACCTTACGTCTTTTGTCTGGAGGAAGTCCAACTTTGGGTTCCCTGCAGGGACCCTAAGACTACATATTTGACTTGAACAGAATGAAACTCATTACCTTGCCCTAGCTACTCTTTATTCCACGGTTTAATTCAATAGTGTCACTAGCCACATGCAAGTCCAGAGAAGTCCAAAGTCTTCACCTCAGGCATCCTGACAGACAGCAGAGATGAAAAGGTCCAGGCTGTAGCATTTGCCTGGCACTGGCCCTCTCTAACTCTATGCTGTTGGGAAAACCTACCAATGCTCTCTGCCTCTTCACCTGAAAATGGTCTTCATACTGCTTCATAGGAAGAATAACAAAATTATTTAAATTTACCACATGGAGAACATTAAACTAGTGCATACACAAAAATATTTTTTTAAAATGTTAACTTGAATGAAGAATGATTCAGAAATCTCTTATGTCTTATCTTTTCTCTCCACTTCTGGTGCTAGAGACAATGCCCAGAGTCCTTGAAATGGCTTCCCCATCTCTTCCCAATCCAGAACAAGCCACTTAAAATCTGTTACTCTGCATCACCTAAAGCAGTGACTCATATAACCCTTTAAGAACTTGGAAAAGGAAGCTAGGAGGTGGTGGCACAGGCCTGTAACCTTGAGGCCAGCCTGGTCTACAGAGTGAGTTCCAGAATAGTGGGGCTGTTAGACAGAGAAACCCTGTCTCATGGAAGAAAAGAGAGCGAGAGAGAGAAAACACACTTGGAAAGGAAGGCCGGAGAGATGGCTAGACTGTTAAGAGTATTGACTGCTCTTCCAGGCAACTTAGGTTTGATTCCTAAGACACACACACATGGTGCCTGGCAACTGCAACTCCAGTTCCAGGGGGTCCAACACCCTCTTCTGGCTTCCATGGACATAAGGAACATGCATGGTACACAGACATAGATGCAGGCAAAACGCCCATACACATAAAAATAACAATCTTAAAAAAAAAAAAAAGAATTTGGAAATGGAACTGCAGAAATGACTCAGTGACTAAGAGCACTGGCTGCTCTTCCAGAGGATCCAGACTCGATTCCCAGCACCCTCATGGCGTTCACAACCACCTGTAGCTCCAGTCCCAGAGATCTAATGCCCTCTTCTGGCCTCTTTAGGCACTAGGCATACATGTGGTGCAAAGACATACATGTAGGCAAAGCACCCATACACACAAGTGAATAAAATTTTAAGAAGAGAAAGAATTTGGAAATAAATACTTATACCCACCATAGAAAACACACTGGCATATACCTATGGACCCCTGAAGCTCTTCCTCACCCCCAAAGCTATTCCTACCCCTTCTCTGTGCCCTTGGAAAGTCAGTCATGACAGTTTCAGCATTTAATGCCATAGCGTGGTGATGGGTCTTTCCAGTCTCTAGGGCTGCAAGAAATTCCTGTGGCTTAGCCACTCAGTTGTGGTGTCTTTTATAGCAACTGAGCCCACAGAGACAGACTCCACCCTATGGTTCTCCAGACAGATGACTATGGGCTTCTCATTTCACATTTCCCAGACACCCCAAACGCACCCTATTTAAGACCTATTCTTTCCTGCTTCTCTGCTTCTTTTCCTACATTTCACATCTTGGTGAGAAATCAGGACTGCTATCTACCCAGACATCCAGAAAGAAACTTCTGACTTGTGACTCTCTTTTCTCAATGCCCACAGCCTGAGGTTTCTGCACCTGAGTAGCTTTTCTTCCTTTTGTAGGTTTATTTTCATTTCTCTCCCTCTCACTCTGTGTGTATGCCACCTGCGTTTAGTTGGCCTGTATAGGCCAGAAAAGAGCACTGAATCTCTTGAAATTGGAGTTATATGTGGTTGTGAGGCACTAAACACGTGTGCTGGGAACCAAACTCAAGTTCTCTGGAAGAGTAGCACGTGCTCTCAAATGCTGAGCCATCTTGATAGTCCCTTAGTAGCTCTTGAACCACCACCTGGTTCCCCTTCCTGTCCTTGTCTCAATTCAGGCTCTCGTAATTTCCCAATGTGCCACAGCAGCAGCCTCTTAACTGCCCTTTCTGTCTCCAGTCTTAACCTGTCCAGCTCATCCATCAGCAACCATTTATTGAACCCTTACCGCAGGGAGGGAAGTGTTCTGGGGCTGAAGTCCTTGTTCTAGTGGGGAAGTGGGGGAGACAGATTTTAGACAACCATGTGTCAGGTGGTAGTGAAAACAGAATATTAGGAAAGGCATGGAGAGGAACAGCACGGAGGTGAAAGCATCGTTCTGGAGCACCCCTTCGAGGGAATATGTGAGGAGCCATCACAGTTGTCTGAGAGGACAGTCAGCAAGAATAAACAGGAAGAGCAGAGAGCCAACAATGAGGCCGTGGATGCTGGCTTCCTCCTGTTCCTCTGACTTCTTTAGGACTGTCAGTTTGTAAAGGGCTTGAGAGCAGCGTACGATTGCTGAGCACTTTAACTGTGTGATAACAACTATGTTATCGACTTCACATGTGCTTCAGACGTGCTTACATGTACCTACTAAGGGTGTTGTTAAAAGGGCCTCAAATCTGACCATGACCTATACTCCCACATACCCCAATAGCTGTGTTCCCAGCTCCCAGCTGGATATGATTTCATTTACCTCATGTACTGAACTGGTCTTCAAATGCAAACTGGGCATTTTCATAACTAACTCCTCCAACTTTGTGAAAGCCAGGATCTGAAATGTCAAGGGCATTGGAGAGGAGAGGCGGGAAGGCAGATGCTAGAGGTAGCTTCTGAAGTAGGAAAATGGCTGTTCTCTCCACCAAAGCCCAGTGAAGAATTTGGCAAAGTGGGGGAAGAAACTGCACTGGCCAGTTGTATTGCCCCTTCTGGGCATTTCCTCATCTATGGCACACTGAAAAGCTGTCTCTGGGTAAGTACAATTCCAATAAAATAGAATCCTTGTCATGTCTTTCATTTAGAAAATCAGGTTCTTTCTGTAATGCAGTTATACTTCATTGGAAGAGTTTTGTACAAACAAAGTTTGTTCTGGATCCAAACAATGATGCTTACCTATGGCCAGAGTTCAGGACCAGCATAATAGGCACCTCCCCAAGACTAGGGTGAGGTAGGTGCTAAGTGAGATGATGTATGCATTGTCATTGTTATTATAAAGGATGGGGCTATTGAGAGGATATTTCTATGTGGACAAGGCTAGTTTCCAACTATTGATGCTCCTGCGTAAGCCTCCAGAGTGCTGGGTCTACATGTGTGTACCACAATGCCTGGCTTACATTACTTTTGTTTAAGGAAAATGTTTTCACAAGATTGATCTTGAACTTCAAGGAGATTTCATTTTTGACACTGACCTATGAAATCTTGTGGTGGTGCATGCCAGTAATCCCAGCACTTGGAAGGCTTCTAAATTTGAAGGCAGTTTGGGGTACACAGTGAGTTCAAGGCCAGCCTGATCTATAAAGCAAAATCTTGTTTTAATCATAACCATCCCACTCTCTTCTTTCTCAATCTATTTGAGCTGCTATGAAAAAATACCCACATTGGGTGTTTTATAAACAACAAGATTATTTCTGACAGTTCTGGATATTAGGGGTGTAAGGTCAGAGGGCCAGTGGATGTCCAGCCTGAGCTCTTTAGGCAGCAGACTGCTGACTTTATGATAGTCCTCATGTGGTGGGAAGGTGAGGATCACTCAGGAGTCTCTAATATAAGGTCATTAATCTTGTGAGGGTAGAGCCCTCCCAAGGGCCCCATCACCTAATGCTATCATTCTGGGACTCAGGATGTGAACACAGGAGGCTCAGAGAAACATGTTCAGACCACTGTACCCTGCTCTGTCTTTTTCTCCCACACATACATCAACTGACCGAATCCAATTTGGAGACAAATTCAAACTTTCAACAAATGTTTCCTTAAGAACTAAAGCAACAAACAATACCCCCCTCCCCCAAACAAAAAACAAAAAGGGCTGAATGTGGTGGCATATACCTTTAATCCTAGCACTCCAGAGGCAGAGGTAGGTTGATCTCTGAGAGCCTGAGGCCAGCCAGGGCTACATAGTGAGACGAGACCCTGTCTCACAAAGCAAAAACGAGACAAAACAAAAAAGATTTTTTTCATTAAAAAAAAAAAAAAAAAGCCATAGCAGCAGAACAATGAAGAAATAAGGGGAGCAGAACAGGCATACTGTAACAGGCCATGAAAGTGCTTCCGGTTCTGTGTGTGTGATCAAATGGCAGAGTGGAAAGTTTCCTTGATTACCAGGACTGGTCTTGAGACTGGAGTGAACCTGTGCAGGTGAGCTTTTTGGAACAATCTTCACTTTCCACTAGCTCCTGCACCCCTCCTTCATCTCTGAGTAGCATCCCTAGGACTTGCTAGAAGATCCTTCTATCCCATCATTCCTTCACTTTTTTGTTTTGTTTTGTTCTTGGGTCTAAGAAACTTACAAATGTCTAATGCTTTGATCCTTTCTTCACTCTTGACTCTTGTGAAAGAAGATTCCCACATACATGAAAACATACGAAAATGTGTATGTATGTCTCTTGTTAATTCAGTATTTGTATTTCTGGGGTCCCTAGGTTCAACTAAAGAACCCACATATGAACAAAGAAGAACAGAGAATCTCTCTCCTCCTATGCATATCTGAGAGATCTGATTTCACCAGCATCCAGTATAGCCTGGATATCAGGATTTTTAAAATCCCAACAAGAAGACTGGAGTTTTAAAAGTAGAGTACCTCAGCATGCCTAAGGCCTGGGATTCAACAACCTCCCCCAAAACAAAACAAAAACAAAATAAAAAAAGAAAGTTCCAAACACAAAACCTCCAAACACCACAGACTATTTTAGTGTGTAGCTAAGGGTCTTAAGAACCCCAAATTAAGATGGGCAGTGGTGGCGCATGCTTTTAGTCCCAGCACTCAGGAGGCACAGGTGGGCAGATATCTGTGAGTTCAAGACCAGCCTGGTCTATAGAGTTCCACGACAGCTAGGGCTGCAAAGAGAAACCTTGTCTCAAACAAAACAAAACAAAATACAGAACAGAACCCCACGTTAGAATTGAAAATAGCCAAATTAAAATCTCTAAGCACCAGGTTATCATCGAAAGGGCTGTCTTCCAGTGTAGTGTCCTTTATTTTAGGGTTTGTCTGTGAAAAGATGGCTGTGTGAACACAAGAACAACGTGGCAGCTCTCTTCAAAGGTGCTGTTATTTTTTCTCCCAATAGAAACGAAACAATTGTTTCCTTTTTCTCTTTTTATACTAGTGAACTATTCTGTGGCCTACTGATATGCAGAACAGGGCCGATGTAGGAATTAGGTCTTGATTCTCCGTTGTTTCAGAGGTCTCATCAGTAACTTGTCCTCAACAGGTTAAGATGAAATCTTTTAGGAAGCAACCATTAATAATATAAGGAAGATTTATATAGCTAAACAAGGATCATGCAAGGAGATAGAGGGCATCACAGGGCACAGCAGAAGAAGCCTGGTTTTCTTTGTAGTTACCTTGGGTCTGAGGTCAGAAACACCGTACTGAAACCTCACACCGATGGCCACTTTCTCTGAGACTGGTATCTTCACTTATGAAAGGTGCTTTCTGCACAGGCTTCTAAAGACGCAACTATAGTGGAGTTAAGCTACCAAATGCATTTGCTATGTGGCAGACACTAGTTTCCTTACTTTTTTGCCTTTGAAAATAAAATATTAGGGCTGTGGCTACAGCTTAGTGACATGCAAGACTGGATTTGATTCCCAGTACCCTTCCAAAGAGATTTTAGTTTTGTATGTTTTTTATATGTGAGAGGCAGTGGGTAGCAGGGGTTAGGTGCTAGGTGGTGCAGATGTGGGTGTGAAGCCCAGCTCCATTGTCTGGGAGCTTGGAGGTCTTGGCTGGGCGGATTCACCTTTCTGAATGCAAGTTTCTTCTTGAGAGCAAGACCTAGTAACTGCACCTAAGGGCTGCTGGGCATGCATCACAGACATGTGCTGCACTAGCTGGTGTGTATCTCTGCTTCTCCCACGGATGCAGGTGGTGTCACAGGCAGATTGCAAGGAGTACTCTTGCTCTGTCAGTGTTGTCAAATGCATGCATAAAGAAGCTGCTCAAAATGTTTAATGCATAGAAGCATGCATGTCTCTGACAAGACAGTTGCTTACTTCTTTTTATGGTGTTGGGGATCAAACCCAGGGCTTCACCCCTGCCAGCAAGTGCTTTACCACTGAGCTACATCCTCAGTCCCTGATAAGACAGCTGTATAAAGGAAGCCTATAATTGCCTTAGCTTGGTGATGTCTATTTTGCAAATGCAGAAATCTGTTTGTATATATGTCTCTATTTAGGGCTTTTGTTTTGAAAGGATCTGGCTTTCAGCAATCTGATGTCTAGAAAAATAACCAACCGGCGGTGTGCTTGCTTTCTTATACTTTAGTTCTTAAAAGGCTTTGCATTTCTTTAACAAGATGGCTTTTATAGGAATCCTGCCTGAATGATTTTTGCTTTCAGATACTGTGTTGAGACATCTGAAATTTGAAATTGACTTTCCAGGTCTAGTATTGATGAAGACAGACTCTTCCTGGTGTCTGAAAGAGACTACTGCTTAATTTGCTTAGTACTGTTTTGCATAAGTCTAAATAATGTAACAAAAGGTATTTACTTCTGCACACATGCCAGGAAAACAATCGGCAGGGAAGCTCTGCATGTTTCTCTCTCTCTCTCTCTTTCTCTCTCTCTCTCTGATTAATAAAAATTGAGAGAGACCATGTCTCAGATACCATATTTCAAAGAATATTTTTAAATACCTATGGTCACTGAATCTAGCAACAGAATCATTAAGTGCCGACACAACAGCGGAAAGACTGTTTCATCACTACTGTGAGTAAGAAAAAAATCCTGAAAAATTCATCTGAAGTCTTAGCATCTGTATTTTTCCAAATTTATTTCCAGTAGAGACAGAGGTTTCCGAATATCTAATTTTGCTAAGCAGCTTCTTTGTTACAACAGGCAGAAATATAAACATTGTATAAGATGTTAGAAATAATAGAGCTCCCAGGACCTGCTTAGAATTAATTAGAAAGGTAGATTTATTACCTAAATAAATAAATAAACCCGAGTGCTACTCAGAGTGTGACATTAAGAGATTATAAACTTCCATTAAAGAGAACTAATAAATACAGTGTTTTAAAGGCTTGAGGGAGGATCGAGAAGGGAGAAGGCTAGCAAACACCAGCTCAGGCGGTGCCAGACAACAGCTGATTGCCTCTATTGGAGTTACTATGGAAACACCTCCCCTTGGGACACTGCCAGGAGGAGAGGGTGCTTTAGAAATGGTGGTGGGGAGCAAAGCAGGCTGGCGGATGGATTTCAACAGGGTTCACCCCCTGTATACATTAAAAGGACAATCCATCTTCCAAACAGAACAAAATCTTTCTAGCAAGCCATGTCAAACAGAGTAATAAAGCATGAAGCCTGGCATAATTACAGCCCATTGAGCTCCATGGAACCTGTGCATCAGTTCAGATAATTGTCTCTTTTCTCTTCCCTGTTTGGTTTGTATTTCCCACAGAACTAAAGGAGGGGTGAGAGTAATTAATTGGCAACTTCCTTAGCCCTCAAGCCCATACTGATAAAAGGGTCTATATCAAAACAACATTAATGGGCAGATTCAAACATTTTTCAGACCAATTGATCAGGCAAAACTAACACTCACCAACAAAAGGAAGGAGAAAGAATTCCAGTGGCACTCTGTTTCAGCTTACACAGCCTCCCTCAAAAGCAGCGAGCAGATTTAATGTTTATGTAAATTACGCCTAGCCTAGGCAACCTCCTTCCTGAGCACTGGTCTGGGTGTACCAGTGTCTACAGGAGCCTGGATGGCAGGGTACATTTATTTAAGCAACATGCTCCAACCACAGAGAGCAATCTTTTCCATCAACTTAACCATGATTTCCCAGGATAATTCCCAGAGTCAAAGAGGTGACGATCAAAGCGTTAGACTGATTATGCAGGTAATGCAATATCTTCCCTTTGTTCTCCCCTATCAAGTCCCAGCAACGACAAGTTGCTCAGATTCACAAAATACTCAAATCCTCACTGTACTGTCCCTTGCAAAAATTTGAACCTTTCTTGACAGATGTATTAGAACTAATGCTTTAATTCGAAAGCACAATATACAAATGTGGTACATACAGAAATTGACTGTGAGGAAGATTCTGATTTGATAGTAACACAGATGGCAGCTGGCTGAAACCCTAACCCAAATCTGCGGTGTTTGTACACAGAAAGTCACTTAGCTACTACAGGGGTCTCCTGTAACTTGAATGCTTCCTCTCAGGTCACTTTTACTATCAGATGACTATGCCATTTGTGAGGACAGTGTTTGCTGAGAATATTCTCAATAATTTGCTATGAGGTCCTAATTTTATCTTTCCTGAGAAGATTGACCAGAACCACTGTTAAGTGACAAATGATTGTATAGTGCTTGCTAGTCAGGGGGTGGGGTGGGTGAAGTACCAAATGTAGCTTTAAATAAATTTGCTTAGGCTTATAAAAAAGTCAGTCTTTATCACCTTAATGAAAACTGACAGAGTAGGGAGATGGTTCTTGTGGTTAAAGATGGAGACTGAGTGAATACTTAGTTTTATATTTTAGGGTAGTAGAAAAACACTTTATACAGCTATACACATATTAGAATGGGTGAAATACAAACAAATGGACAATATCAGTGAAATACAAACAAATGGACAATATCAAATGTTGAGACGGTGAATAGACACCTTTATTCTGCTTAGATTACAAAATGATACAGCCACATTGGAAGAAAACTGGCAATTCTTACAAAGCTAAACTGAGTCTTATCTGTGACTGAGTAAGTGCACCCCTAGATACTGATTCAACTGTTCCAAGAGCTCATGTCCACACAAGAAACCTGCATGCAAATATTTATAGTAACTTTATTCATGACTGCTCCAAACCAGGAACAACAAAAGTATCCTCAAATAGTGAACGGATAAACCCACTGTTGTACTTCTGAATAATAGAATGTTATTCATTGATTTAAAAAAAAAAAAAGCCACCAAGCCATAGAAAGATGCAGGGAACCTTAAATGCTTATTGCTAAGTGAAAGAAGCCAATCTGAAAAGTCTAAAGCTATATGGTGCTGATACATGATAGTCTAGAGAAGATACAATTAGAGAAACAGGAAAATGATCAGTGGTTCCCAAGTGGTTAGAGGAGAATGAATAGGTTGTGCATGAGACTGCATGTGAGTATCCACATCCCTCCTGACAGGCTTCCCTCTGTCACCATCCTCAACATCTTTTGTGGTGTGGTAAATGGGCGTTAGGTTGGAATGGGGTAAATTATACTTGTTTGGCTTTGCGGTGCTTGGATCAATCCAGCTTCTCACATGCAAGTCAAGGACTCTACTATTGAGATGCAGCTCCAATCGATGGGATGAACTTGAAAGGGAGGGACCTGGGGAGTTACTGTAATCTTAGAATTCATAAAACTGTGTCCAACTGTAGTCAAAATAGTAATTGGTACACGGATAACCAGTAGACTGTAAGAAAATGGTACAGAAACCAGAAAAGGACACGTAAGTACTTAATTTATGGCAGGTGTGGCACTGATGAGCAATGGGGAAATCAAGTCTCTTCCCCATGGAACATACACACATACCATAAACTACCCATCTATGAAATACACCACTAAATTAACCATGGCTTTAAAAGGACCTCACAACAGAAATAAAAACAAGGCTAGTATCACATAAGAAGTAAAATTTAGCTGGGCAGTGGTGGCACATGCCTCCCAGCACTTGGGAGGCAGAGTCAGGTGGATATCTGTGTGTTCAATGCCAGCCTGGTCTACAGAGTGAGTTCCAGGACACTGAGTTACAACAGAGAAACCCTGCCTTGAAAAAACAAAAACAAACAAAATTCAGCTCACATCATTCTTAAATACAAACATAAATTGTCCCAAATAAGCATTTAAAAAGCCCACATCCAAGAGAGCTAAAACACAAATACCCTAAAGAGCAGAAAAAGCCAGGTGTGGTTATGTTTCCCTGTCATCCTATGACTTGGGAGGCTGAGGCAGGAGGACCTTGAGCTAGAGGCCAGTTTGGGTTCATGGTAAAGCCCTCTCTTACAGAACTAAACAAAACAGAACAAAAGTGAAAGTGAAATAAAGTGGAAAAGAAAAACTAAGAACATATGTGCTATTGAAAGAAATGGGCATCCCAGCACTCAGGAGGCAGAGGCAGGCAGATCTCTGAGTTTGAGGTCAGCCTAGTCTACAAAGTGAGTTCCAGGACAGCCAGGGCTGCATAGAGAAACTCTGTGTCAAAAAAAAAAAAAAAAAAAAAAAAAAAAAAAAAAAACAAACAAACAAAGAAACACAATGAGCAAAGCAGCTACTGTCAAGGTTAGGAGCACAGAGCAGGATCCAACTCTAGTACTGTTAGTTACTCATCCTACAGACCTTCACTTCCCATCAGCAGACTGGCTGCTCCTCATTAAGGGCCCACCCTGCTGTAGTGGCTGCCTTTCCCCTGAGGAACAGTTAGGCTGCTTCCCTTGGCAGAGGACATGGGGACAATCTTCCCCAGACAGCTGGGGAACATTACTGTAGCATTTCCTGCAGTGACGGACACAGCTTCACACATCACTGTCTATGGATTCTGCCATCCCCCAGGTTAGTGAGCATTTTCTTCTTTGTTCCTTTTTTTTTTTTTTTTTGACTTACATCTCTTCTGCCGTTTCATCAGCAGCACCCCAGGCCCCTAGGCATGACAAGCACATGCTGGGGTTACATATCTAAGCTAAATGGCTTGATGGAGGTCAGCACATGTCCACACCTGTGCAGCCACCACCAGATCAAGCTTCTGAACATATTTCCTGTAAAGGACTCCCCCTCTCTGCTTGGTTTGCCTTTGCTGTCCTTTAGCCTAAAATATTTTTCTACAAGTGAAGATAGGGTTTATTCCTCAATTCCTTTAAGCCTGTACTTAAATGTCAGCCTCTGACGGAGACCTGATGACCCTATTCCAAATCATGGTGCACTCACCATTTGTCTTATTTTTTCCTTATCATATTCCGTTGACTGACCCCCTCTTCCTCTGTCTACATGCACATACATATATTTGTGTATCTGTTTTCCTCCAGAAAGGAGCAGTACGGACAGAGTCTGTGACTGTTTTGACTTTTCTATGATCCCAGCACCTATGTGGCAGCTACATAATGAACGTTTGGATTGGATGGTTTGCTATTGAGAGTGTGATCTGACCATGGTATACAGCTGCCTAAAGTCCAGACAAATTCTCTAGCAGCTGTGTTTTCAAACCTATTCCCTCTTTCTTCTTGAGGTCCCTTGAGCCTCCTCTTACAATTCAAGGTACTGCAAAAGGCCAGGAGCACAGTGGAGCTGTGAGAAAGAACACTGGAGGGGGCAGTGGCTGTAGCATCTTAGGGAGGAGTGCAGCAGGGAGACCAGTGGCCTGAGGTCTGAAGGGATGGATGAAGGGTTTCTTAGTCTACCATTGGTGATCCTGGGGGATAGCTAATGTGTTCACTAATACTGAGCAGCTGGGGCATTTGGCTGCTGCTACTTTATAGACGTTCAAAGGACTGGGAAGAGTTAAGAATGGTAGAATTGGTTGCTTATTTTTTGGGGTGCATTAGGGAAGAAACTAATACTGGACCTCTATTGCCTGATTGAGGCAGTTAAGAAAACAGGGAGTCACCTATGCTGGTTGTTCACAATTTGGGTCCTACTTGACAAAGACTAGGAACTTGGCAACTGAAGTGGGGTTGCTAGGAAGACTCCAGGGACTTAAAAATGCCCGATGAACCTGTTGTACTTAAACCTCTTCTTGCCTAGAATTCCTTCTCATGGGGAAAACTTAATGACAAATCCCAATATTCAGCATGATTTGTGACCAAAGTCCAAGAATGGCTTAGGCCTTGGGACAATAATCACAACAGTAGAGGGAAGAGATAACCCAAAATAATTTTGTAGGAATTATCCATGCCCTAATAGAATGGTCAGCAAAGGATATGTAGATTTGCAAATGTTTGACAAGGAACAAAAGCTCGATTTGGACCATGAAGCATCAGGTACTATGGAGAGGCCTCTTTTGAGATACAGTGTATAATTCCTTACTGCAGGATGGAACTGAATGGTTGCTGGGGTGGCTCCCTCTAACTCGGGTCTAGAGCTGACACATGCTGCCTGGCAAGGAAGGGGAGAGAAAGAAAACACATGAAGAGCAGAGATGGAAAGGACTGACCAGTGCTCATGTGGCTGATGGGTCATAAGGATAATGTAGGCCTGCAAGGCTGCCTTGAAATGGAAGTGTAGCCATGCTTTCCAGGTCCTTCCCTTACCACCGTGCATATCCTCATGAAGAATAAAACAGGATTATGGCAATATGTGGTTATAATCTATTCTCAGAGACAGAAGAGCCAAACAAAATCTGGGAGGGAATCTACACAGAAAGGAAGAGGGAGAGTAAGACTGAGAAGCGGGCAGTGGGAGACGCTGCTGTATTTTGTACTTATTATCTTTAAAAAACTTTATTACTTTTGGTTTTGAAACTTTCCAAATTGATTTTAAACATGGTATTGCCACTGTTGTTTTCTTCTCTAGAATGATATGTGACCTTAGGGCTCTGAAAGGCACTTAGAGCTCAATGAGCATGTAGAGATGAGAAGAAGATGATCACAGAGCTTGGCTTTTACTCTCTTTCCTTTGGTGATCTCCCTCTACCATTTAGCTGTGGATGTTCGTGAATAACCCTCCCTCCCCTGTCCAGTCGTACATGAATCCACTTCTAAATGTTCATCCTAACTGCTGAATTCTTTCCCACTCTGTTAGACTCCTCATTATTTATGGAATGGACACCTGTTCCTACCTGAAAGTCAACATGGTTGAATTGTATACACATACACACAAAATTTAAATTTGTGTGTGTGTGTGTGTGTGTGTGTGTGTGTGTGTGTGTGTGTATTTGGAGGGGGCAGTTTGAGATAGGATTTCTCTGTTGTAACTCTGGGTGGGTAACTCTTAGAACTTACTCTGTAGACCAGGCTGGCCTCAAACTCACAGAGATCCGCCTGCCTGCCTCTGCCTCCAGAGTGCTGGGATTAAAGACTCTCTCTCTATATATATACCTGGTATATTATATATATTATTTATATAATACATTCATATTATATATTATATAATCAATCAATTAAATATAATTAATATAATTAAAATTATTATGTATAATATAATATATATATTAAAGGCTATCTTTATCTATATCTATAGCTGGCTATATATATATTTTGAAGGCAAGGTCTCACTATAGTGTTCAAGCTGGCCTCAATTCACTAAGTAACCCAGAATAGTCTTGAACCCCTGATCCTCCTGCTTTTAACTTCTTGAGATAGTTCAAAATTCAGGCATGTGCCCAGCTATGATTGAATTAGAAACTTTTTTTCTTCAGCCCCTCCCAGGTTATCTAACACTATTAACTAGCATCATCATAAAAAGTGGTCCATCGCCTTAAACTCTGGTTTTACTTTCAAAACATTTTAGTAATAAACTATTTAGGTTTAATATTTTGCCATATTTACTTCAAGATTTAAAAAAACCTTGTAGCTACATTTGGAGGCCTCCCTTTGCACCCATCCTGCCTCTCTGGAGGAGGTAGCCATTTCCATTATTCTGAAGTTAGTTCCTCCCTGAAGGCAGATGCAAAGCAAAGGCTGATGAGTATGCAAGGGTGATCTGGAAAGGCCACAGACAATGGCAAGGAAGAGGGACCTGGGGCAGGAGAAGAAATGGTACCCCTGGCTTGCTCTGTGGGGAAGCTCTGGGAAATGATCTTGGGTGATGAGGAACAGACCTGGGGTATGATACCCCCATGCCCGTTGCTCACTGCATTTCCAATGTGAGAGGGCGGGGACTCTGGCTGAGAGCAGCTTCTTGATGAAGACGATAGCTGCTGGAAATTAGGACAGTGCGCACAAAAGACAGCACGGGAATCCAAAGGGTGGAACAGAGAGCATCTGCAGCAGTGGGGATCCACCCAGAGGTCTGCTCTACTAGAGAACTGAACTATCATCAGTCTTTATGATACTATGTGATACTGTTAATACCACTGGCAATGATTATGGGCAAGTGACGCTAAATGTAAACTATTTAAAATTTTTCATTTATAGTCAACGCAAAAAAGGAAGAAGGAGGCTGGAGAGATGACTCAGTGGTTAAAAGCACATACTGCCCTTGAAGATCTGAGTTCAGTTCTCAGCACTCACACTGTGTGGCACACAAACAATATAACTCCAGTTCCAGGGGATCCTGCTCCCTCTCTGGACTCTGTGGGCACCAGGCATGCACATGCACATACTCACACAGAGATGCACACATATACACATAATTAAAAATTACTTAAAAAAATACAAAAGTAAGATACTTCAGTTTAAAGAGTTGTTTAACTATTTGTTGAATTTATATCATGAGCTTGATGGGTCCCCCTTAATAGGAATCAAGGCAAAGAAACAAATCACACGTCATGATTTACTTTTGTTTGGTTCCATAGCTCCTTAGGCTTTGACAAAACATAATTTACTCCCCCATTTACCCTCCTCTCCCTCCTATTCTAAAGTCTGTAGGCTGTAGGTTTAAATTGTGGCTGATATATAAGATTACAGGTCTTGGCTAAGAAGGTTATATAGTATCTAAAGTCTATCTTAGCTGTAATCTACCAGCCTTTCTGTTAAAAGAAATGAGGTGTATGTATGTGATAGGGTGGGGGCGAGATGGCAGGGCACCACAGTAAAATCAAATCCCAACTCCAACAACACTGGCTATCCATAAATGCAGAAGTCATTCAGCAAAGCCATGAATGCTTGGTCTTTTTGTTTCTTACTGCCAAGGACCTCAGAAGTAGTAAAATAAAGCCACAAAACAATATGCTTTCTATTTCTTTTTGTAGGAACTAAAGGGATTTAAAATAATCTTTAAGTAAAAATACTCTTTGCAGACCCTAGGACTAGGTAAAGACAGACTTCCTTATTTAATAACTAGCAGACAGAGAAGAATCACCCTACAGATTAAAAGATCTAGTAGTTTAGGAGAAGCTTTCTAAAGAATCAGAACAGTCACTTGTGTAAAACTAACACCGGTAAACAGGAAAAAAAAAAAAAAACCTGAGCCAGATGTGGTGGTGTACACCTGTAGTCCTGGCTACTCTGAGGATCATATCAGCTCATAAGTTTGAGACCAGTAAGACCCTGTCTTAAAAACAACAACAAAAATGAAATTTCTTATTGAGATTCAGGAAGATACTCGACTGTTTTCATGTTCTGGATGAAAGTGATTGTAGAATTTGAAAGCCTTGGAATGATAGTGAACCATAGAGTGGTTTCAGACCAGAAATCATACAACTAGCAAGTTAACGTTGTAAAATATACTAGAGAAAACTAACTTCTGGGAGCTACACAAGTCTCACATTTAAAATAGCAGTAGGGGGCTCTGGGGAGATGGGTTAGTGGTTAAAGTGCTTATTGTGTGAATACTTAAGTTTGGATCCTCAGAAACCCATGTAAATGCCTAGTGGTCATGGTGGCCCATCAGTAATTTGAGTCTCTAAAGGCAGAGAGAGGGAATCCTCAGAGCAAGATTAGCTGTATCAGTGAGCTCTGGAATTGACTAAGAGACCCTGCTTCAATAAGGTGAAAGAGTGACTGAGAATGATTTCTGATATCAACCTTAGGTTTCCACATGCTCACGTGTGCACACACACACACAGACACATTTATACACACATGAAAAACAAAAAAATAAGTAAAGTAGTTATGTTTCCACAAAGTAATTTCCTACTTGATTCCATTTCCATAAAAAATTTATAAAAGTAGAACTGGGAGATAGCTCAGTCAGTATAGTGTTTGCCACACAAGCATATAGACCTGAGGTCCAAGCTCCAGAACCCACCTAGAGAAGCTGGTGCAATGGTGTATGCTTATAACCCCAGCACTGGGGAAGTAGAGTCAAGGGTACCCGGAGCTCACTGGCCAGTTAGCCTAGGCTACTTGGTGAGCTCTAGGTCAGTGAGACACTATCTCCAAAACCAAGAGTGGCTCTTGTGGAACAACACATGGGGTGGCCCTTCGACCTCCACATGCACCTTGCCCACAGGTGTACCCACACAGACATAGAACATTTATAAAAGCAAATAAGAAAACGCATTGTGTGCAAACACATTTAAACAGTATGTAACAGTAAGAAAGTGTTCTAGTTACTCTATCAGAAACTTTGAATCCTCAAGAAAAAATGTACATCGGTACAACAGGAAATTGGTGTAAAATAGACATGGGATCCCCAAAGTCACAGAGGTTCCATGGTTAGCCCATCATCCTCTGTCCAAAAAATAGTCTTTTATTTGACGAATACTTACATTGTAAAGAGGGATAGTCTTCATGACCTTGTACTGCTTAGTGGGGTCCATTTTATACAGGTGACGGTCAGTAACAAAAATTGCTCGGTCTTCTACCTTACTAAATCGATTCACCTGTAAGAAAACAAGCCAATAAACCATAGTATCTCATAAAAAGGGAATCAAGTTGTGTTTGGAAACATTTAAGTTCAGAGGTGGCTGACTGTGGAGATGAAGCCTCAGGAGATGTCACAATGGATGGCACTCTATGATCTCAAAGGAATAACAGTTTCCAGATGTGTGCAGTCTGTCAGTAAAAATTTTACAGCTTAACAGGGAAAACATGGCAGATGTAGAACTTGGGGACTATAAATATGAAATCTGACCCAATCAAGGAAGTAAAT
Source organism: Cricetomys ansorgei (assembly GCA_026225945.1). Taxonomy (NCBI): domain Eukaryota; kingdom Metazoa; phylum Chordata; class Mammalia; order Rodentia; family Nesomyidae; genus Cricetomys; species Cricetomys ansorgei. The sequence continues at coordinate 2,661,197 of JAMJFZ010001898.1, read as the reverse complement.
AGAACCACCCACAGGAAGGGAGAAAAGATTCTTGAACATGTGTCTGATAAGAGATTTGTTTCTAGAACATATGAAGAACTGATTTAACTCAGTAATTAACATATAATCCAATTGATACCATTTATACCTAAAGCCTGGGGCTATCATAAGAAGTTAAGATTAGTATTTAGGGATGAAATAGTATCACAAAAATTATGAAGAAAACAAAAATGACATTATGAAAAATATATACTGTTTCTGCAGAGTGCTATTTTATTAGACATAGGGTCAGAGAATGCCCTAATTTATAGATACTTTGTTTTCCTACGAGATAAAACTGACCATGGTACACTGTACAAACTAGTTAGTTATTTGCTAGGACATTTCAGGTAATATTTTAATCAAGGTACCTAGATTAACATTTAAAAACAGGTTCATTTATTTATCCATTCATTTCTTTAACGTGTATGTGTGTGCTCTTGTGAGTGTATATGCACCATGTACATGCAGGTGCTCTCAAAGGGCAGAAGAGGGTGTTGATCCTCTGGAACTGGAGTTACAGGCAGTTGTGAGCCAAATGATGTAGATGTTGGGAACTGAATCTGGAGGGAACTGAACCTGGAGCCTCTGCAAGATCAGTAAGTGCTCTTAACCTCTGAGCCATCTTCTCCAGCCTCAACATTTTTTCTAACCTCTACAATGTCAAGCTTCTTACTGAGAAAGGCAAGCAGACAAAATAAGCACAAGAAGTCCCTACCCCAACAGAAGGCATACCATGATATATGTCATAAAAATATTCCCTCTACATTCTTTGTCCCCTCCACCAATTCTTACTTCCAAGACACCAACAAAGAAGTTAGAGATCAATCTAAAAACGCTGTGCTTTGATACGATATTCAGATAGCTGCATTCAGACGGGCAGGGCAGGATAGTCTGCTATAGATGGAATGTAGCAAACTAAAATTTAGACTTGCTATGGAAATTTATCTTCTCCCTTTTGCCTTGGTTTTAGCTATCAGTCAATTATCTAGACATGTACTCTATAATAAAAGCATATTCTTTTGGTTTTACACATGACAGCAAGTTATGCCTATGATTAAAATAGAGTCTATATGGAAAGTGTACAATTTGTGTTCTTGGGGATAACTTTGCATGGCATTTGGTTTTGCCATGACAGACATCTAGACCTTCCCAGAAGATCTGAAGTACTGAGTGTGGAGATTCACTTAGCTGTCCTGCACAGTACTGGCTTTATGCAGAGCTTTGTGAGAAAAGACTTCATGGTCTGTCTGGCTGGCTAAATACTGCAAACCAATGCTCCTGCTATAATATCCATAACCCAGAAAGTTATCAAGGTCCCGAGGACTCTGCATTTAGGCAGTGTGTTTTAATCCAGCATTTCCACAGTACATTTAATCTGTTTTACCCTTTTTAAACAAATACCTGTTAATATTCAACAAAATGGTGGTTCTGTGAAAAGCCATTTTGGAGAACATTCATCATCATTTTCGTCAGCCTTGCGCTATGCAGAACATCTAACACGGAACCTGATAATAAGTAGAATTAATGTGCCTCATCTTTTATGGAGTCATATGGAGAAACAAACAAATGAGTTGCAAAAGAATATAATCTCAAAACCCTGTTACATAATCTCACAAGATCATTTGAGTTGAGACCAAAGGCCACATGTTCTTTTTATGATATATAATGAGTTAATCTAAAAACAATGAAAAAAAAAAACCACTGAAAGTAGAAATTGCACTGAAGCTGTTCAGAAATACTTTTATATGAACAAAATGCAGTTTTTACAGAGATTATCACAAATATTTACCTTCTGTTTCAGGAACTCAAATCATCTCAGAAAATGGATCAACTAAGACTTAACAGCATGAAAGCTTAACGAGGCTCTATGGACACAGCAAAGGAAAATGATCAACATGCAGAGGTGAATCCCTGCTTAACACCATTACGGTCTGGGAACATGACTTTTATTTCATATTTATTTTCTCAAAGTAATAGCAAAGCTGGATCACAGATTCAGAATTACATAAGACTTCATCTTGTTTCTTGTACCCAAAGTTAAAATCCTCACCCCAGAAAGAATTTCCTAGCCTTCTGCTTTCCCTAATTACTTCAAGGAAGCTGTTTATAGGTTCAGTTGTTTCCACAGGGGTCAGTGGAGATAAGGCTGACGCAGAGTCAGAGCAGAGCAAACAGCGGTGAGAGGAGCTATTTGCAGGAGTCTCTCTATCTTAAAGAACACGTTATAATAACCACCGTTAATGGAAAGCAGCTGCTTCAGAACAGTCAAAGCACAAAGGGGAGGGCTCTTTGGAAGCCTGTCAAGTTTGCCTTGGTGTACCTTTGGGACTGAGAGATTCTGCAGAGGACATTATTTAAGAAAGTGTGAAGAAAGGTGTTCTGCATTGAACTTAGAAACACAGAACCCTGAATAAGAACTCTTCAGTTTTAACTCATCAGAACCCAGGATGAAACTGTCAGGCATTAACTGTTCTCCCCAGAACCAGAGGCACTGTACTGGGCTTGTCAACAGATGGCTGAATTCTCAGAACCACCAACTCTCCTTAACTGTTCTAATTGCCAGATACCTCGTTATCAGAAACGAGAGTGGGTAAAACCTTGCTCCCTATGTAGTGGGAACAGGCACACTCCTGTGTTGTATTCACAAACAGGAAGTTTGACTGAAACTTTCTGTGTGGGTGTGTAAATCTGTTTATTTTTTCCTTTTTTTTCTGAGACAGGGTTTTTCTGTTGTAACTCTGGCTGTCCTGGAACTAACTCACTCTATAGACCAGGCTGGCCTCAAACTCACAGAGATTGGACTGCCTGTACCTCCTGAGTGCTAGGATTAAAGGCATGCACCATGACCACCTGGCTGGGGCAGTGTAAATATAACAAAAGTCTTCTCTTGATTGTGTGGTTAGCCCTAAATATATTTAATAAAGCAGAGTTCCTGGATTTCAGAGTTCAGAAATAGAATCTGGAGTGTAGAAACCAGTCTACGATATTGAAAACTTTCCTCAATGACATTTATTTCAGTCTTAGTCTGCTGTTCTGTTGTTCATATCACTTGGACTTGAACTGTTCTTTAGAATGTCCAAACATTGACCATGACATACTGAAAAATCTGTAAGATTCTGAATGCTATGCAAACATTCAAGATGTTCGGATTTCACATTTCAGATTCTAAATGTTCAACCTGTATTTTTGTCCCTGGCTCCCATCACAGAGTTCACAAAACCCTTGTAACAGGAGTCAAGGGGGGCTGATTGCCAAGACCAAGGTGTGATTAGAAGCTCAAATTTCATTCAGTAGCTCTCCTTCCCAACCACCTTCAGAGAGGAAGGGCTACCCTAGGGACTAAACTAATTACAGCTAACAGTGATTTAAACAATCCTGCCTACATGATGAAACCTCCATGAATCCTGCAGGTTTGGAGAACTTCTCAGATGGTGAAAGCTTCCATGGGGCAAGACGGCACAACATTTCCTTTTAATTGTGGTGGCTAGACCATTGACAATTAATATGATGGTCAATAGGTTAGGTTTAAGTTTATCATCTTTCAATTTTTTTTGGGTTTTTTGTGTGACAAGTTCTGGGGAATGGAATTCAGGTCACTAGGCGAGTATTCTACCACTGAGCCCCGTACTCTTAGCCTCTCATCTCCTCTCTTTTATTGTTTTTAAGATTTATTTTATGTGTATGTGTGTTTTGCCTGCATGAATGGATGTGCACAATGTGTATGTGTGGTGTCTACAGAGGCCAGAAAAGGGCACTAGTTCCCTGGGAACCGGAGTTACAGACAGTTGTGAGCCACCATGTGGGTGCTGGGAATGAACCAGGGTCCTCTGGAAGAGCAGCCAGTGTTCTTAACCACCGAGCCATCACTCTAGCCTGGCCTCCTTTCTTATTCATTAGCAACAACCTGTTTTGTTACTTTTTTGGTTTTGCCAGGGTTTATTCAACATTATAAATGCTTGGTATTCTACTGACACTACCCTACTCTGTGTATGACAAAAACCTTACACATTTCCTTTTCTCCTTCCTTCTGCTTGAGTGATGTCTTCTAATTCTTCTTATAGTACTCACCTTCAGATATGTCTGGAAAGGTCTTTGTCACTGTAGTTCTTAAAGATATATTTACTGGGCATCCAATTCTAGGTTAACTGTTCTCAAATACTTCAGACCCCCTCTCCCTTCCTCGCTCTCTCCATATTCTTTCTTTCTTTCTTTTTTTTTTTTTGGAGACAGGGTTTCTCTGTTGTAACTCTGGCTGTCCTGGAACTTGCTCTGTAGACCAGGCTGGCCTTGAACTCATAGAGATCTACCTGCCTCTGCCTCCTGAGTGCTGAGGTTAAAGGTGTACGACACCATCACCAGGCTCTTTCTCTCTTTTTAAAGACAGCATCTAGGGTTTACTTACATGGATGCCTCATGCAGTCAGATAGCTATCTGATTTTTTTTGATTCTGTTTTGTTTCATATGTGTTTAATTCTGGGTAGTTTTATTGCTATCTCTTCAAATTTACTAATTCTTCTTTAAAAGAAATTGTCTATTTTTATAGTGTGTGCCTGCGTGTGCGTGTGCGCACGTGCGTGGGTATGCACACACCAAAGACACACATGTGGAGTTGGAGGACAATTTTGTGGAGTCCTTTATCTCCTTCCACCTTTACTTGGGCTTCAGGGATTGAATTCACAAGACACCTGGATTGGGCAGCAAGCACCTTTACCAGCTAAGCCATTTCAGTCCAAATTCACTAATCTTTTTTCTGCAAGGTCTAATCTACTGTTACTCCTACTGGCTGCATTTTTCTCTCATATCTTTCTTTTTTGTAAGTTCAACTGTAAGTCATTTCAAAGTCTTCTCTGCATTTAACAAGCTCGATCTGTCCTGTAGCCTTTTGAATATATAAAATAGAATTTTAATAACTGCCTCAATGAACTTGTATCTTCTTGGATGATTGAGTTTTCATTTCTTTACTAATTCAATGTCTTGCCTGTATGCTTGTTGACTGGATGTCGTGCATTCTGACTTTTACCTCCGAGAGCCGGATATTTCTATGCTTCTATAAGCAGTTTTGTGCTTTTAGGCCACTTACAGGCCTCTGATCCTTTCTAGAAGCCTTTCAAGGTTTGTGCTAGAGGACAGGAAGGGCTTTCCCACCTTCCTTCTGTGGAATGCAGCCTTGCTCACGCTGGGCTGTTTCTCTATCATCCTGACATCCCAGCTCATCTCACTTTTTGTTCATGTTTTAGAGATCCTTGTCTGTTCCTTGCTGATATCCACTATCTTAAAAACCATCATTTGATACTTCTTGCCCCCTTTCTTCCCATGGGTATCCTTTCCCAATTCATTTAAATCAGCTACACTTATTGTGTACATTCACAATTTACTAAGCCAACTTTTATCAAATACCACTATAAACTCATACGTACATCCATACAAATATATTTTTAAGGTAATATGAGTTGTGAAGTTTTGGAGTAAGCAAGTATGGACATTTTGATGGATCTGCCAAACTGCCCTCTCAAAAGTATCTTATACTCCTAGTAATAGTGTTTCCCTAAGTCCCTGCAAATATTCCTCACTGCCAACATTTTAAAGTCTGCCAAACTCACAGCTGGAAACCCACGTTTCATTACTCTGATCTGAATCATATAAGGAATTAAATATTTTTCTTAAGATTTGAAACAAATTGTTTATTCTGAGGTCTTTGCAAACCTTTTCAATTTCTTCTTTGTATGGTACCATATTTACAATAGCATCTTTTGTTGAGCCAATGCATGATTTCATTAATATATGGAATTGTATTGGTATTACTTTATAAACATTTTTTACAATTACTCTAACTCCTTCTCTTTATATTTAAAATTTTTTTTTTAAACTAGGTACATGCACATGAGTGCAGGTGCCCATGGAGGCCACAGGCATCAGATCTCTCTGGAGATCTAGAGTTACAGGCAGTGGTGAGCTGCCTGACACAGGTACTGGGAACCAAACTCAGGTTCTCTGGAAGAGCAGCTAGTGTTTTAACTCCTATACCATCTCTCCAGCTCCTCCAAGTTTTTAAAGTTGCAGTGACACTTGTGTAAAAGGCAGTAATTAACCATTCAATAAAGAGTAGATCAGTAGCTGCTTTGAAGGACACACATGTAGGTAAGCACAAATCCCTGGCCTCTAGGAAGCACCCACTCTATTTAAAAAAGAAGTGCTGACTAAGCTGGGCATGGTGGCACATGTCAGAAAATGGCACTGGAGAATTAGAGGCAGCGAGATCAGGAAGGAGTTCAAGTCTACCCTTGCCTACATAGTGATTCCGAGGCTAGCCTTGACTACGTAAGACCCTGTCTCAAGAAAAGAAATGAAAATAGAAAACAGTTATCTAAGACTAGTCTTTTCCCTCAAAAAGGCTTTATTAGTTTGATCTAAAATTGTCACGTCAGCCATTTCAACAGTTTCAGCACAGATGGTGCTGCACTCAGTTGCACAGGACAGCTAATTTTCACTGTGGCGCATGCAAGTGTGTTTACTCTCAGTTAGTTTTCTCCCTTCAAGATAGTCTGTTTATCCCTCCAAGAGAGACAAAAGAATCTTACCTTACGGACATGACAGGAGAAAAGGACATTCATATATTTGTCTTTCCGTTTCAGTTCATTAGCAACTGGGACGAAAGTGCCTGAGCTCTGGGGTGTATCTGGCTTCTGAAAGAACAAGGGAACAACAAAAGGAGAATTCTGAAGACTGTGGGTGCTAAGCAAACTCTCAGTAAATTGCCTTACAAATTACTATACATAAACAGTTTTACATGTATATCTTCTCACCCAGATGTTAAGACTAGTAAAAATGTTAAATTAGGCAACAAGAGGGAAGATGAAGTGAAGCTTTGGGACTAATATAAAAGTTATAATTAAAAATGGCTGTTGAAGCCCTGTGTTGTGGTGCACACCTTTAATCCCAACAATCAGGAGGCAGAGGTAGGCAGATCTCTGTGAGTTCAAGGCCAATCTGGTCTCAATAGTGAGTTCCAGGACAGCCAGAGCTATGTAGAGAGACCCTACATAGGTTTCTCTATGTCTCAAAAATATAAACAAACAAACAAACAGGCTGCTGAATAATTCCAAGGAAGGTTGAAGTGGTCAAGGCCAGGTTATAGAGTATGCCACTGTACCTGGATATAGGTATTGTACATTTAAAAGCAGCAAATTATTTTAACTTAGCATCTTTCAGAAAAATTACTTAGTTTCTTAAGAAATCTCTCTGTAAGGTATTAATTTTGTTTTACAGTGCTGGGGTTGGAATCTAAGCCATCAAGCATCCAGCCAGCCCTCTTTCTGTAAATTCTGTAAATTCACAGAGAAACAATTCACACTGTTCTCCTGGACTTACCGAAGCAAGATAGTTGCCTTCCCATGCCCTCTGGAGCCCAAGGTCTGCCCTTTGACCTTTCAACATTTCCATGGCTGCGACCTTTGCCCTGACCTGGGGAAGGTCTGAAGCAGGTATGCTCTTGATGAGCTGGGATGCTCTCCATCTACAAGCAAATAAAGACATATAGGCCTTAGACACTCATTCCCTCCTCAAGGGATTTCAACTGTTATTAAGTAGTGTAAGGTAAATGTATATTATAGTAAAAAGGTAAAATGATTACAAAATGTATACAGAGTTGCTAAAATATAGTTTTCTGTAGACAGAATTTTTTTTAAACAACTTCCCTATTGTCTGTGTACTCTGAAGTGACTGGAATAACCAGTTAAATGTTCTAAAGTCCAAACCTTCTTGAGTATAGCTCAGCCAACAAGATCTATATAAATATTCCAAGATCTGCACAGTATGAAATTATACTTCTGATACCAATCATTTATTTTTCTTTTTAAAAAAGGTTTGTTTATTTATTTATGTATGAGGTATGAGTGTTCTATCTGCATGTGCACCTGTATGCCAGAAGAGGGCAACAGACCACATTATAGATGGTTGTGAGCTACCATGTGGTTGCTGGGAATTGAACTCAGGACCTCTGGAAGAGCAGTCAGTAAGCTGTCTCTCCAGGCCCCTCCAAGCATTTTTAATACTGGAACCCAACTTACGTTTATTGTTAGGTCACAGAAACATGGATTCATCACTTGTCCAACTGTGTCCTAGGCACCATGAAAGTCCAGGTCCTGCTCTATGTAGGGGAACTACTGCTATAAGCAAAACAGTCCAAGGAAATTTCTCCCAGGTGCTTGTAGGAGTAACAGATAATAAAAAATATATGTGTATGTGTGATGGGGATGGATAATGCTATGGCAGAGAGGACCTTGGAAGGAAGGAATGGTTATGGTGGTGTTTACATGGGTGGTTAGGGAGGGTCCTCTGGTAAGGATAGATGAATAGAGGCATACAGAAAGGAGCCAGACGTATGGACAGCTGAGAGGGAGCACATCCAGAAAGGACCACAGTAGTACAAGGGCTCTGAGATGGGGACTGCCCAGTGAGTTATTGAGGAACCTGGGATCCTGAGAAGCTGAAGTAGCATGGGGTAGGGAAAGCAAGAAGGGAGGTCAGAGGGAGAGCTAAGACCAAATCCACAAAGCCAAGAGGGCATTATGGTCTCTACCCTGAATGAGGTCAGACATCCCTAGAAGGTTCTGAACAGAGACTGGGTGACCTGATTATGCTTTAATAGGATCATTGTTATTGCTGTAGGCTAGGGTCAGGAAGACCTGATAGAAGGCTACTTCTATAAAACACACCAAAGAAATGGGACTCAGGTCAGAGAGGTGGTGATGGAGGCAAAGGTAAGTGCTGATGTAGATGTATTCTGGTAGAAGGGCTAATGGTATTCATGGATGGGAAAGAGAGATTTAAGGATGACTCCAAGTATTTTCATTTGTTTTTAGCATCAGCATCTGGAAACATAAACCAAGAATATTTATAGTTGAGAAGAACAGCAGAAGGAATTTTATGCTCTTAGCAGCAACTCTGCCTCACACAACACTTCTATTCTTTCCTACCATGGTAGAGCCAGTCAAGGAGGCTTAAAGAACTGTCTTTAATCAGATGGATAGTCAAGGTCAATGGTTCCTAAACTATGTTCCCATGGAACATAGAATAAGCTTCAACTAAGAACAATTCCCACCAAAATAACTGACTAATGAAAAAATAAGAGAAAACTTACATAGCCACGAGGACAGGGGGTGTCAATGCACTAGCTGTGAAGACTTCCTGGCAGACACAAAGCAGGTATTGATGAGAGGTAGTTTGGGGTGGGCCAGTGTGCTCAATTCAAAGACATGAACTCTCAATAATAGGTTTTATGGCAAGACTCAGAAGACTTTGAGACCTGAGTGGCAGGGCTGGGATCAAGGGCAGGAGGTGATGGCTGTAGAGAGGTGAGACATCTGCCAAGGCTGGTGGGGTATGGCAGGTTACAAACACTCAAGAAAACACAAAGGCTCAGCACCACAGTGAGAGTCCCCTCTCTGAATTTCTAAGAAACAGACTGCTCTGGAGTATTTGCAAAGAGGCTAGAAGAGTGGCAGAGGTCAATGTTTAAAGACAATGGTGACAGGCAGGCCTTACTTGCCAAACAACTGACCCAATGAGCCCTGGTATAGTAGTTAACTGTTGTGGAGGCTCAGCAAGGACGAAAAGGGGCGTTTTCATAGGTGCAAATGCTTCCAGACCTCAGCAGAGGAAACCACCATCCTGGCCAGCACCATACTGGACAGTGGAACTGAGCGTCTAAGCTCAGGTATTTTTATTCATTTAGAAAACTCAGATGTTCTACTGATAGCATATGCAGATCATTAGCAATCAAACATCCCCCACATAAATCCAACACCAGCACACAACACAAATGGCAAGGCCTAGGTAGTAGCCCTTCCCACAACAGTGCATAAAACAATTATTTTATATATAACTAAAAATAAACATCTATAACACTCTGGAGATCCAGATTAATTGCTAGTGGGAGAGACTGTCCTCTGACTGCTGCTCTCTTTCCATGTACTGACCAACCTGTCTCTGCTTTACTTCCCACAGTGGCCCAAGACAAAGCTCACACCTGACTATAGAGCACAGAAGCACACTTGTGCTTCAGGCACTGCCCTGCTCAGCCACGGTGAGAGCTGCATGGCTTCTTATTCTGGTCACACAAGCCACAACATATAACTTTGGGTAGGCAATAACAGCTGTAGCCATAAAGACCAGCTGCTTCAATGGCAGGAAAAGGACAAAATTGGGCACAAAGCAGGCTCAGCCACAAAAATTACTGTGAGGAAAGGAATGATCCTAACACCAATTAGAAAGAGCTGGGCCTGATGGCACATGTCCACAGCTCAGTATTCAGGAGGCAGAGGCAGGAAGATCAGAAGATCAAAGTCATCCTCGGCTAGAAGATGGAGTTTGAGGTCAGCCTGGGTTATGTAAGACCCTGCCTCAAAACCAACCAACCAACCAACCAAACAAACAAACAAAAAACAAGCAGAGAAAACAGAATAACACATATGGAGATTCTAGAAAGACAAAACAAACCCCACAATAAAACTGGAATCCTCTAACACATATCTCCTAGAACTTCAGAGAACAAAACATTCAAGATCAGGGGTTCATAAACTACAGCTTGTGTCAAATCTGCCTCAAGGTCTGTTTTTACACTGTTTGTGAGCTAAGAAGAGTGTTTACATTTTTATATGTTTAACAAAACAAAGAATATGTGAGAGACCATATGTAGCCTGCATAGCCTAAAATACTATAGGCCCTTTACAGAAAAAGTTTGTGTGACTAGATGAGTACAAATGGCAAGATTCATTCAGAGAGAGGGGGTGGGGAGGGAGAGAACAAATAGTATTTCCATGTATTTAACAACTATGACCCTCCTGAGGAGGCTGGGACTGTCGTTCCCATTCTTCCAAACTGTCACTGTATTCCTGGAAGCCTGGTTAGTGCATGCAAAACACCAGGTGTTCAGCAAATATTTACTGGTTAAATAAATTTAATTTTATACAAATTAATCAGTTCTAGAGTTAAAACATCAAAGTCTAAACAGAGGCCTGCTCGGGCCAGAATACAATCGGAAATCAATCACAATCATTTGCAATCATCACAAATATTAAACAGGGAGTATAAATTGGCGCCACCATGGAAATCAGTGTGGAAGTTTTCCAAAATAGAACTACCACATGAGCTAGCTGGACCACTCTCAGGCATATGTCCAAAGGACTCCACATCTGATTACAGAGACACCTGCATATCCACGGTCAGTGCTGCTTTGTTTACAACAGCAAGGAGATGGGATCTAATAGACACCCAACAACTCACGGATAATGAGGACAAGGCGCGCGCGTGCGCACACACACACACACACACACACACACGCACACACGCACACGCACGCACACACGGGAATTTTATTCAACTATAACTGAAATTATGAAATCTGCAGGAAAACGGATGGAATTGGAAAATATTAACACTAAGTGAGAGGACTCAGACTCAGAAAGGCAAACATCTACGCTCTTTTTCATATCTAGATCCTAGCTCCAAATTCTTAGATTTACACCTTTAACATAGCATGTCTGTAGAGGTCAGAAAGCTGGACAAGACTATGGTGGGGAGGCTTTAATGGGGAACGGGAGCAGGAGAATACATAGGACATGAAAGTAGAGGGGGCTTCCTGGGGGTAGAGGTTTAAGTGGAGGAGGATGGGAGAGTGGCCTGGGCTAACCAAAACCAAGATGTATAAGAGAGTTGTAGAAATGCACTACATTGTAAGTTAATTTAAAAAAATACAATAAAAAAGAGAGTTTAAATGAAAGCACCCTGTAGGTGTAGAAATGCTACTCAGAGAAGACATGTATTATTAAGTGAAAATTTCAGTGCCAGGTATGAGTTGCTTCCCTATGAGTTATCAGTTAAGGAGGTTCCAGCCCTTCCCAACCAGTAACATGGGCTATTGCTGTTTCTCAAGGTTGCCCACCGTAGTAAGTAGTTGGTGATCTTACTGCTGAAGACACCACACATATTGATTGTAGGACATAGAGACATGATCTTGGGACTTACTGGAAAACTTTCTTCCTGATGGCTAGTTTTTATAGTGCTAGAAAGTGCTATACAGGCCATGGAGGGAGAAAAAATATCAATGGCCTTACCCAGCATGGGACCCTGCATGCTACATTATTAACCTGCCAGGTAAGATATGCCCACTAATCCAAAATAGTATGATATTACGGAGGCAAGCAACCACTTTCTGATTAGATTTGAGGCATTCTCTACAGGATGGAATTCATGCCTACCACTGTAAACTTGGCCAAAAGCCAGTGGCTGGGGAGGTAACAGGCTCTAGAGAGGAGCCTACTACTGATGCTTTTCTAAATGGTCATGTCATCAACTTCCTTTCTAGATAGGTATGTTTATACCCATTGATTAGTGATGTTTTCAACTTCAGTCAGACAAGTTTCTTCCTGTAATAGGCAATGGCTAATGCAGATACTTCTAACTGGTCAAGGGATGAAAACAAGTGACTTTGAGTGCTCAGCCCTAAATGGAACGTCTATACCCCTCCCTCACTCCCACACAGGGCTCAGGGAACACTATGGAAGAAGGGTGGGAAGAGCATAGGAGCTGAAGGATGAAGAAGAGTGTTGTGAAATGCTGTCTTCTGGACATGACCAGGCTATAGCATTCATGAACCAGGCCTACACAAGATCAAACCAGTCAAAATGTTATCATGGATGAAGGAAGGGCTCATGAGGTCCTACCCCAGCTAAGGAGCCATTGGTAGTTGATGGCTAAAACACATAAATCATGATACACACTTGTAGACAATTCTAGCATTCGGGAATGGGAGGCAGGAGGTCAGCCTTGGCTATATAGCAAGGTAAAGGCTAGCCTGAGATATATGAGGTGTTGTCATAGACACACAGACAGACACACACACAAGTTAACTAATCTATTCAAAGTTACACAGTCAGTCTGGAGACAGCCAAAATATGAACTGGGTTCTGGTTTCTGAATTCCTTATCCCTCTGTGGTGCTGCCTTTTACAATGTGTATGTGGGCATGCACTTGCACTCATAAATGCATAGGTAGAAGTTTAGAGAGGCATTAACAATGTTGCTAGAGTGGTTATCACAGAAGAAGAAAAATAGGAATAAATAGTATGGTGGATTTCAACCTTATATATAAGCATATTCTCACAATGAGTATGAATTAAAAAACAGCTTAAGTACTTAAAAATATGTAAAACATACAGGCAGTAGACAGTGTTAATAAAAATTTTATCTGCACATGAAAAAGCTTGCCAAAACTGAAAGCTAATACTTTGAGCATTGGGAAGGTCCAAAATTTCCCATGGGTATTTATTTAAAAAGTGTGGCCTAAAATAGTTGTTTTCTCCCATGGCTGTACTTTAAAGCCACCTGGGAACCGTTATAGGCCTGGGCCCCATGCTCATCTCCTTCAGAATTCTCTGGCAGGCCTAGGGCATCAGGGCTTCAGAAACTCCTCCTGTGTCTAAGGCACAGCTGGACTAAGAGCTGCTGCCCTGATAGGATCGATGTGACTTGCTAGTTTGAAGTATGTATGTTGATTTAAAAAAGTTATTTATGGGTTTTTTTTTTTTTTGCTACTGACAGGAAGTGGGGACAGTATGCTGCTGGTTTATCTTCAATGTGGCTTAGATCCAGTTGTGGCGTGCTGCTGTTAAGTGCTACAGGAAAAATACGCTGACAGGTCCATTACTCTGAGAGGTAAGCAGATGCCCTTGGAAAACAAAATCGATCAAATGGAAGATAGAGGGAGAGGTAAACGTCATATCAGCGAAGAGCTGGATACCACAGCCTAGGATTTGGGAGCATGCCACTGTACAGGAAATGTGGCACCACTTGCCAACAAGCTCTTACCTATTGAAAATTGACTGCAGGGCCTCCTCGAAACGGCGCAGGACTTTTGGTGGGGTTGGCCACTTCACATGCTTTCCATAGTCTCTCATGTTCTTGACACCGTGGAAGCGTCTGGCTACCTCTTGGATGTAAGACTTGACTTTATAGCGCCGGTAGTACCTGATTATTGTCAGGGCTGCCTTGGTCCTCTTGTACCGCATGCGGGCCAGGGTGCCACGCCACACCTTCATGACAGAGAAAGAAAACTGAAAATGTTGCTGGCTGACTGAGTAGTAGGTGACTTGGTATTATAGATGGTTCCTCTGCTTAACCAGCTCAGCAGGCAACTGGCTTGGTCTAAGAAAGAGACAAAGCCTGTCGATTCTACCTGCCACCAATAGATGGTGCTATGAAGCATGGTCCACCTCCCATCCCCCAACCCCCACCCCAGGTCCTAGCCTCTTATAATTCTACAGAGAAGCATGTGTGGTATTTAAAGAAGTTTTGTTTTAACTTTATTATCACGAAATGACGAAAACCAAAATGCAAGTATCTGTAGATAGATAAATATTTTAGGAAAGCTGAAGTCAAGTAAGATGAGTCAGAGCCAAATGCCATAAGCATCTATAGCGCTTCAGGAAATGGAGTTTCACACAGATCACACACACCAGTGATAACTGGAATGCCACTTTGGGTTGGCAACCGGATTTACACAAAGCCTACACTCCAGCTCTCCCTAGGTACAATGTTAAGTTCTGAGAATTAAGTCTATTCCATGGGAAAGAGCCAAAGAGATTATCAATATCATATGAAATTTTCCTGAGCATTTCAGCACTCAGAAATTAAGCTGACAACATATAAATACCGAACTTGTCCAGGCATCAAGCCAGAGATAGTTACTTTTTTTTTCCCAAGATCCCGTGTCCAGGTACTCCTATTTTGCCATCTCTTGAGCAAAGCTGAATTTGAAGTGTTCTTTGACTGATCAAGGGCCCTTTCCCTGTAAGTTCTCTCAACCACAAAATTTGCTTTCTTCCCTACTGTTTCCAGCACATGCCCTTTTCTGCTATAGTCTTTGTGATCTCAAATGACTACTTTCTTTGCTAAATGCTACCCCCAGATCTCCCATGTTATTCACTGCTGTGCCTTAACCACCCAGGCCCGACCTCAGGTGGCTTGTATTACTACCCTCCTTGTCCCTGACCTGAAAGGGACAAGGTTTCAATCCTGAATTCAAAGCCCACAGTATGTGTTCTCCAGTCTCCCTTAGGTGTCCTGTAATTCCTCTTAAATCCCCATCTGTGCCCCCCAAATTCTCTTAAGACACTTTCGCACTGGCTCCTTTATTTAGTTGTTTTGAGGCTGTCTTCCTGCAGACTCTAAATGTTCGCTGTGTGCTAGCAGTGTTTTCCTTCTGCAGCCTGTGGCACTGCATGCACACAGATTCGTTTGCATACCACATGGGAGGAGGTTATCAAGGGAGCCCAATGGGTCAAGAAAAATCGCAATGCATAAGGGAAGCATGGTGTGCGAGCAACCTGTGATGGGGATCTAGAGTTCATGTATCAACAGTACTGGAAGACAATGAGGCAATGAAAACCATCTCGCTCTCACGAGGCATTGGCACAGCAGCCCTTTTTAGTCTCAGCGGCTCTTCCTGTAGCTGAATGTGCTGTACAGATGGCTGTGTTACGCCCCCACCCAAGTGCTAAAATAAATGCCCCTTCTTTGGTATCTTGAGAAACCAAAGAAACACAATTAGAGGGTGGAAGTGTGTGATTCAGTTTCTTAGACAAAACACTTTTTTTGTTTGTTTGTTTGGTTTTTGAGAAAAGGTCTCTGTGTAATAGCCCCAGCAATCCTGGAACTCATTTTGTAAACCTGGCCTTGAATTCAGATCTACCTGCCTCTGCCTCCCTAGTGCAGGGATTAAAGGTGTGTGCCACAGCTGCCAGGCTTATTTGTTTTTGTTTTTTTCCAGACAAGGTTTCTCAGTTGTAACCCTGGCTGTCCTGAAACTCACTCTGTAGACCAGGCTGGCCTTGAACCTATAGAGATCCTCCTGCCTCTGTCTTCCGAGCTCTGAGATTAAAGATGTGTGTCACCATTGCCTGGCTGACAAAACACATTTTTAAAGTTTCTTATTGTTTGTGGCTTTGCTTTTCAGAGGGGAAGAAATTAAGATTCTCTGGTGCCTACTCTATATACAAAGTCAATCTTTTAATTTCTAAGAAGCATTTTATAAAGCTTTTTATTAAAACAGTTTTGGTTAGATTCTTTAAAAACATTCTGGAAGTGCTTTTTAAGGACAGTCTTTAATGGTTCATTTGTGTTGTTGGTTTGTCTAGGTTTTGGATTGCTGAAAAAAATAGTACAAAATGCTTAGAACAGTACTGTATTGGGTACAAGATGGACTGCACCCATGGATTGCATCCTGTACCTAGTCTTCCAGCTACCTAAGAGGAGCAGGGACAGAGTCTCAGTTTTGGGGTCATTGTTATTATAGTCTTTCCTTATTTTTTAATTTTTTTGGTTTTTTGAGACAAGTTTTTACAACAGGGTTTCCCTGTTGTAACTCTGGCTGTTCTGGAACTCACTTGTAGACCAGGCTGGCCTTGAACTCACAGAGATCCGCCTACCTCTCCCTCCCGAGTGCTGGGATTAAAGGCAAGTACCACCACCACCTGGCTCCTTAATTCTTAGACATAAACACTTCACTAAGTCTGAAGGTATGTGGCTTTTGGCTTGATATTCATTTTCCCACATCTTGAGAGTGTTTCTTGGTTCAGGTGTAACAATAACTTCTAGATGCTCTCCTTCCTCCCTCCTTTCTCATCCACTTTTGGATATACCAGAGGCAGCAAGTTCTGACAACTCTTCTTGCCAAGGGAAGGAGTCTTTTGAGTGGAAAAAAGGCTCCCAGCAGAGGGCTGGGTGTTCTAAGTCCTCCCGGGGTATGTTTTAATAGTGAATGCTGACACCTTCAAAGCAGCTGTGACTTTTCAGAATCCCCCTGCATGTCTCCATGTTTCATTCTTTGAAAAATATACTGATTTTTTTTGGCACCTTTCTTCCATTTGGGTCCAATTTTTCTTTTTTTCTGGATGATACTTCTGCAAGTTTATAATATGAAGTTGTATTGAATAGGTCTCAGAGTTGAGGGCATATTATTTAGGACTCCTTGGAGAAAGTGGTTCATGCATTTTTCTTTATAATCGTAGTATGATATTTACTTTTAAAGTGTATTGTTCCTGCTTTGCGAACACAGCACCTCATTAAGAAGACTGTCCCATGGATTCTCATGTGTCTGTGGGAGGAGGTGCTGCTGACTTTCCCTCCAAGGGTCAACAGGATGAAAATGAAGGTGTAGGCCAGGATGGTGGCACATGCCTTTAATCCCAGCACTTGGGAGTCAGAGACAGGCAGACCTCTAAGCTTGAGTGAGTTCCAGGACAGGCAGAGCTACACAGAGAAGCCCTGTCTCAAAAAAGCAGGAGGAAAAGGAGGAAAGAAAATTAAGATGTAAAGTTTTCTATTTTCCACCTTTGTTTAAAGATGCACAATTTTTGTTTTTTTCTTAATTAAAAAAATTCGATATATTCATATTATGTGTGAGCATTTAGCCTGCATGTATGTATATGCACCACATGTATGCTTGGTGCTCCTGAAGGTTAGGAGAGGGTATCAGATCCCCTGGAGCTGGAGTGACAGATAGTGGTAAACCATCACGTGGTGTTGGGAATTGAACCTAGGTCCTCTGCAAGAGTGACTAGTGCTCTTTGCCTCAGTGAACCACCTCTCCAGCCCTACTGTTGGTTTGTTCAAGTGTCACATGAAGCCTGATGATAGAATTTAGAATTCTCCTTTTGACAGGATCTTGTATAGCCCATGCTGGTCTCAGACCCCCTATGCAACCAAGGATGACCTTGAACTCATGATGCTCTTGCTTCCACCTCCCAAGTGTTGGGATTACAGATGTGGACCACCACATGCCCAGATATTAACAATCTAGATAAGGTAGCTCAGGTCTAGAGGAGGATTAGAAGTTCAAGGACATCCTTGGTTACACAGTGCATTCAAGGTCAGCCTAGGTTACAAACTTACAGCAAGCTTATTTTATGTGCACAATATAGCCAGTCAGATGACTGCCTTTCCCTAGATGCAGATTTGAGAGGTCAACCTGAACATAAGAGGAGTGGGGTTTTTATAGTCCCCAAACTGTGAGGCTAAGGGGCTCCCAAGGGAATTTTGGAAACATAGGAACTTGGTTGAACATTTCAAAATGAACATCTTATTTTTTGAGGGTGGAGGTCAGGGTTTAGGGTATGGAACATGTCAAATTCCAGAAAATGGATCAAGGCACAGTTAAACTCAAGTTTTACAGTTATCAGAAATGAACTTATTTGACCTTGTAACAAAATGGCTACTGACCTTAAAATAGAGTCAGGCTGGTTCATCAGAAGAAAAGAGCATATCAAGACTCAAAAGTGGGATCAGTCAGATACTAGAGAACATATTCTAGGGAAGTTAAGTAGAAGGAAGAGTGTGGAGAGCTGAGCCACAGGAAAGGGCCAGCAGCCTCTTAGGACAGAGGGAAGGCAGGAGTATCCCATGGGAACAGGGCTCCAGGGCGGTAGTGTGCATATCCAACCTATTCAGATGCCAAATCTCCACACAGCAGCCAGTGAGTGATCCTTTAAAGTCTGTCAGAGCACATCACTTCCCTGCCCTAAAATGTGCATCTCCATGTTCTTCATAATAAAAGCCATAGTACTCCATGGCCTACCTGGTATTGCTCCCTCCTTGCCCCTATCTCCTACTGCCCTTCTCCCTGGCTCGTCCCAGCCACCCCCCACTTTCCTGCTGCACCTTGAACTAGTCAGGGACCCTCACTTTGGGCCCTTCATGCTAGCCATTCCCTGTCTGGGATGGTCTTCTCCCAGTTGCCACATGGGTGCCTTTCTTATGCTATGTATGTGTTCAGGTATCACCATCCTGTTGAAGAGTTCAACTTGTGCCCACTCTCCTCTCCTGCTGCTAGAGTCCCCTTTTCCACGTTCAATTCTCTCAGCATTTAGCCCTTTCCGATGCATCGTGCCACTGACTTGCTGGAGCACTACTTAGCTTCTCCCCTCTAGAAGGCAGGCTCTACTAGACAAGAGCTCTTTGTCTTTGTTCACTGCTGTGTCTCACTGCTACGACAATGCCAAGGATGCTGTAGTCACTCAGGAACGAGATTATCCTTGCTTGCAGAAGATTCCATTAAAGGCGCATTGTTCCTCTTGTACAACATCTCACTTTTCCTCAGCATACGCCTTTCAGTGTTCTTTTTCACCCTGCTCCTGAACTTCACTTGTTACTTGTAAATCCTATTTTTCATCTGCTTGGGACTCAGTGTTTTGTGCCAGGAGCATTCCTTGGGTGTTTGTGTATCGGCTACTTTTTTATACTAAAGATAGTCCATTTGGAGGCTCTTCTGTTTGATAAGCTTTATGGATGGTGGACTTCCCTCCAGTGGCATTTGTGAGGAACTCCGGAATGTAATAAAATAAAATAAAATGGAATAAAAATGTTCCCTTTGTGATTAGGTTTCTCTGAGTGAGAATAATCAGGGAGGGTGTGTGCTACTTTTCAATATCTATTCTTTCATTTAATATCTTTGGATTCAGAATGCTATCTGACTTTCTCCTGAGTCTGGTCTCCCCAAGCCCAGGACGTGCATGAACCAGTGTCTTCTGTCAGTAAACTTGGAACCATCAATGAGAATGAGACTGCAGGAGTCACCAGCTTTGTGGTGTCTGAGAGGAGCCCTGGCACTCTTCTCTTTACTCGTTTTTTTTTTTTTTTTTTTAACTAATCTCTCTCTTTCTTCAGCTGTCCCTCTCACCCTCTATAGAGAAGGCACTGGTCCTTTCACAGCTCTGGGGAATAAACTGGTGGCTTTGCCTTGCTGCCTTCAGACTCTGGGTTTCTCCACCTACTCAGGGAATTACCACATGCTCACCTCCAAGGGTTGTTCTTGTCTCGTCTGCTGTCATGTGCAGTATGGCTCTGCTTGTCCTTGTGGCTTTACCTAAGGTTTAGAACTACCCTGCAGTTTCAGGGGTGTTGAGAGTAGATATAACACAATCACTACCTTTAGCCAGGGGG
The DNA here is from genome assembly GCA_026225945.1 of Cricetomys ansorgei. Taxonomy (NCBI): domain Eukaryota; kingdom Metazoa; phylum Chordata; class Mammalia; order Rodentia; family Nesomyidae; genus Cricetomys; species Cricetomys ansorgei. The sequence continues at coordinate 2,641,182 of JAMJFZ010001898.1, read as the reverse complement.
GTTTCACAAATCCATCTGGATTCTGCATTTTTGCTTTGGTTCACACTTCCTTGGTGGTCAGGCATTTCAGAGCAACATCTGGCACTCATTACAAGGTCAATTATGAACTTTTGCTTTAGTCTCAGAAGGGGCCAGCTTTCCTCTCTCCATCCCAGATCACTGCATGTTTTGTTCTTATTTTTATTCTAGCTGTCATGGGCACCGGGCCTTTCTGTCTTGTGGTTAGTACAGATCACCACCTCATACCTTTCTAGTACTCTCTGAAGCAGGTATTCTATAGGTTCCCACAACCAGAATTCTTCAAAATTTAGCTTCCTTGGACATCCATATTTAGGTACAGTGTTTAGAGGGCCTTTCTATATTTTTACCCTTAAACTGCCCATCTAGTTACTGTGACAGGCTATATCTGTTAAAGGAAGTGTGGAAGGAAGTTAAAGGAAGTTAAAGTAGTGGAAAAGAAAGCACATTTGAGTACCAGGTTGAACTTCAAGCAAACTGTAAAACACATATAATTTATCACTGATACTCATATACTCCACCCAATTTAGAATGTGATAGCTGTTTACAATTTGAACCCTTCTAAGAGCTGTTTTGAAAGGATTTTTAATTTCTTGGTTAGCACACAAAGAAGTGGGTTTCATAGTGGTATTTTCATACACATACTTCATTATCTTCGCTCCTGCCCATCCTCCCTGCTGAGTCCTTCCTCCCCCTAAGCAGTCCCCACTTCTGCTTTTGTGTCATACATATCCTACTGTTCTCCCAGGGGGTATTTTAAAGCAAGGCTCAGAGACAGAAAAATATTCTTCTTCCCCTAAAATATCTCTTTGAGGAACAAAATTATTAAAGACCTAGTGTGCTATTTTAAAACATTTTTATCAGAATGGCAAAGTTAGTATCTACCAAAAAGATAAAAATCTAGTGGATATTAATTTATGTTTTTAGTATAATTCTTGAAACAAAGTTCCTTAGTGTTATATAAAAACTAATAATATTTCAAGATGACCTATGGGAAATCTAAGAAGCAATAGGTAACTAAACCTTCAGTCAATAAACAAATGTAAAACCATTTTTAGAAGGAGACACAAAGAATGAATGTCAGTGGCTATCTCTATGAGCTGTCCTGACAACCAAACCACTGTCACGGGCTGAGGAGGGAGTTCTGCCAGGTAGAACATGATTTAGAAACAATCATCTTGGGCTGCAGAGATGGCTCAGTGGGCAAACTGCTTAACACTCAAGCATAGGACCCGAGTTTGAATCTCCACAACCCATATAAAGTCAGACGAAGAAGTACACACATCTGTAACCCAGTGCTTCTATAGAGAGCGGGAAAGCAGATATAGGAGAATGCTGGGCAGTCACAGGCCAGCTATCCTAGAACTCACAGCATTTAAAAAAAAAACAACAACAACAAAAAAAAAAAAAACCAAAAAAAAAAAAAAAACCCAAAAACAAATACAAGAGACCTGTTTCAAACAAGGTGAAAGGCAAAAAGTGACAGTTGAGGTTATTCCATGACTTCTACATATGTGGTGTGGCATGTGTACACTAACATACACAAGCGCACATGTGTGTGCCTGTGTATGCATGCACATGCACACACACACACTGAGATTAAAAAAAAAAAAAAAGGTCCATCCTTAAGCTGCCTTAACACTAAGCGGTCCAGCTATCTGAGGCATGAACCTCTGTTTTGGACTCAGTGTGTTTCCTGTACAGCCTTGCCCAGATCTGTTAGCTGACACTTGTGTGCAGACCACTGCTGCTCATTAACGACTTCAGCAGGGCAGCGACAGGATCTGACAATCTCCTTGCAATCTAATTTCAGGAAGCAACCGACCTTTTGGTCAATTACTACTAGGGACCGCCTCAACACTAACCTCATCAAAACCTAAACTGCAGTCATTTTGCAGACAAAAGGAAACAAAATTGCTTCAGTTAGCAGGCTTAGTCATTCCGAGGGACTGATATCAAAATTCAATCTTGCTCAAACACTCTGTGGAACTGTACTGAAGTGACTGCTTGCTTTGTTTGGTTTTAGTTCTTTGAAAGCAAAGGTCCAAAACTGATAATTCATCTTTATAATCTTTCAGGTCAAGGCTACCTTTAAACTGCTTTCTGATAGAGAACTATAGTGTTTTGGTCAAGTCTTATGAATTAGAGGTGACCCAAAATGGTGTCTTGGGATGCCTCAACTCTGTCTCCTTAAGAAAAAAAAATTACCCACTACATTTTTGTGTCAGATGCTTACAGATGATCTCAGTTTCAAATGGTTCCCTAGATACTCAAACATGCAGAACTAGCCAAAAGTGTGCCTTTCTTTTGCAGAGTTCCCAAAGTCAATTCTGAAACAGGCTTTTTGCAATGTTCCTTTAAAAAGGGGTTAAATATTCATTAAGTTTGGAAAAGCCGTACATTGAAACTCCTTTTTTGAAAATTTACAACTCAGATTAGCATATTAAATGCCCTGAGATGTTCTAGATACGTAAGCCTATCAAATATATTACATAATACTTATATTTTTAACACATACTTGACTACAGACTCTGTATAGACACCTCATTTTGAACACAATCAGGATGTGCTCTAAAACATGGTACTTTGGCACAGGGATTAATGAGTGGAATGAAAGCAAGAGAAGCACCTGTGGGCAGGCTCTTTGCCCTCCACCACATGCCTGAAAGCAGGTCGTAAGTTTTTCCAATGAGAAAGGGGCTCAACCCAGCAAGGAAGGCTCTATACCACTGGTTCTCAACCTTCCTAATGTTGCGACTCTTTAATTCAGTTCCCCACATTATGGTGACCCCCAAACAGAAAATTATTTTTGTAGCAATTTCATAACTGTAATTTTGTTACTGTTATGAATAGTAATGTGAATATCTGATATGCAGATGGTTGTAGGTAAACTTTGTAAAAAGGTCATTCAATTCCCAAAGGGGTTGTGACCCACAGGTTGAGAAACACTGCTCTATATCAGGACCTTTCTACAATGGTCCTCATTTCCCACCCACTCCCTTCTCTGGTTCTAGCTTCCTCAGTGTCTTCCCAGTTACTGGCCTACAGCCCCAAACCCCCTTTCTCTTGTCTAGTGCACACTGTGTTGGTCTTTGCTGAAGTGGTACCACCTCCTCATCTAACCATTTCTCATTTTAGGGTTTTCACTAATTTTGTTTTGTGAAGCTCCTATGCATATAAAAATATTAGCATCAATAAAAATTGTATGCTTTTCTTTTGTTAACCTTTGATCATTTAGCTCACATGCCCCACCTACTAGACGTCAATGGGTAGAGAGGAAAAATTTTCCCTCCTTTACAATTTCCAAAGGACCATATATTTTATCTTTTCAGGAAATACTGAATTAAAACAAAGACAATTGTTCCAATAATTAAATAAAGAGTAACTGTAAAAGAAAATGGAAACTATTATAATTATATACCAAGTTTACTGTAAGCTTATTAAAAAAAGGCACAGTCTCTTCAATTGAGTAAAATCTTAGAAAACTGTACCAACATTTTCTCATTTTTATAGCTATATTCTAGTTATGCAAGATAATTTTCTTGTTCTTAGGAAATACACCAAAGTATTATGGAAAAGAGACATAATATCTGGAACTCACCTTAAATAGCCAAGTGCATATATACACAATAAATTTGTATACAGCTATGTCTCTGTGAGCATGCTTACATAGATATAGACATAGAGACTCAAGAACCAGCATGAGAAAGCAAATATTGTAAAAACTTCTAACAGTTGAGGCAAGGTATATGCAAGGGATTCTCTATAATAACCTTGTAAGCTTTTTGTAAGTCTATAATTATCTCAAAATAAAACAAATTAAAAATTGTCTTTAAGTGATAGAGAAGAACGAATTGAAGGATATATTTCTAACAAATTTTCCATACGTGAAAATGATCTTTATATGTATACATACATACACACACACACACACACACACACTTTAAATTGAAATGCTAGGCCAGTGATTCCTGGACACACGAGAGGAGAAAACAGACTCCCCCAAACTGTTCCACACTTGGACAATGGCACACATGTACCCAGACATAATCACATACACAAATAATAAATCCACAAAAATTTGAACTTGAAATAGTGATCTGAGTGTTCTGTATCTGTGCTTTCTGAATACAAGTGGAGATATATACAGCAAACTGAAAACTATATTGGGTGCTTGAGTATATAAATGGCCCTATGCTAGTTAAGCAAATTTGGAAATTAAGAATGCTAAGCTAATTATTTACTCTATTCTGGAGTTACAGAGTGCTAACACAGGGCTATACTCATACTGAGCCACATTTGAACCTGAAGAGAAAGGAGAAAAACCCAAAAAATGTAAATATTGCTTTTATTTAAAATTCTGATCTTTTGTTCACAGATTATTTTTATTGATCTGAAATTTTAACAATATTGTGATGAAAATACTCTACCTTGGTTACGTTTATAGCACCACCTTAAGTTTTATATCTGTGGAGTGTCTTACTCACCTAACCCTAGTCCTCTACATAGGGGTCACACTTGAAGCAAGCGCAACGTACACAGGGCAGTGCTTATCATTTGATCTTCTCTCAGGAGTGCTGGTTTCACACACAGCCCAGTCCACGTTCTTCATGTGAAGGCAGACAATCCCCAAATTACAAGGTCTGAATTGGCGCATGCTCTTTCTACAGCACAAACAGCTCCTGTTGTGCTGCGTTCACAAGAAGAGGGTCACAGTGTTGTGACAGAGGCAGAGATAAAAGGATTTACACACTGCACTTCCCAAAAAGCAGGTCAGGGTTTGGTGAAATCATATACCTCAAGAATTTTGGCTCAACTCATAGTTATGAAGGGAAGCTGGTTTTTTTTTTTTTTTTTTTTTTTGTTACTTAGGCCTTTTGTCATTATGTTCCGATGGACTGCTGTGAGAAATTACACAACAGAGTCAGGGTTTTCATAAGAGAATAAAACTTCACTTCAGTAAATGGTTTTGATGGATGGAAATATATGATTTAAATTTTGGCAATATAAAAAGGTAGACTAAATGATAGCTGAGAAATTCCCACTTAGCACTCAGAAAAAACATTAACTAAGAATTAACTATGAATATCATTTTGGAAAAATATGGTATTTGAAACTTGTATTTTACTTCTTAGCATATAGGCCAAATGAGATATTACATATTCATCAACAATTAATTTTTAATAGGAAAATGAACAAACAACATTTACTATATCCCTACAGGCATGAAAGTTAGATTCCAGCAATAATACTATCTTCCAGGCAAGTTAAGTTTCACATCTAAATATCAATTATGCTTCTATTACTATATTGGTTAGAAAATATTTTGCAACTCTATAAAACACTGCATTTAGATTATTTTCTCTATCTTTTCTGACTTGTAAAATATTATGGCAGCTAGCGATGTACCTAGAAGCTGTGGAGGTCTTTTTCATTCTATAAGCTTTTGTCAAATGCCCGTGCTATGGGTGGCTTCTGGAGGGAGCACAAAGTAATGACGAGACACCATGCTACCTTAAGATCGATCCAGTATTCCTGAGGTAACTGGAAAACAGCTAACTCCTTAAAAAAGAAAGGTCTGAGTCAACAGGCTACAGCGATGCCCACTCATGTTCACTGAGGCATTATCCTCTTAGTAGAGACATAGCACCAGCCTAGTGTCCATCGCAGAGGAACAGAAGCTGAAAATGTGGTGTATACACGATGGAGTTTTATTCAGTCACAGAGAATGAGGTGATCTCATTGGCAGGAAAACAGATGGAGCTGGAGATCACCATGCTAAGTGAAATAAGACAGACTCACACAAATACCACGCCTTTCTCATGTGGATTACAAAGCACACGGGCACATGCACATGTGCACACACGCACACTCATGCACCATGAACATAGAAAGAATCTGTTTTGGAAGAGGAGGAAAACTAGCAGGGAGATGGACAAGGGTGGGGATGGTGAATGTGGCCAAAATACATGATATACTTAATTAAAACTGCCATCACGAAGCCCATTTTCCACTCTCTTTTTCAAGATAAGGTCTCACTATGCAGCTCTGGTTTCCCTAGAACTCACAGAGGTCCACTTGCCTCTGCCTCCTGAGTGTTGGGATTAAAGGTGTGGGGCACTATGCCTGACCTTTCATTACTGTTGCTTTTTAAAATCCCCTTTAAAAGGCTCCAACAGTATAAACTGTTTTGTACCTCTGAACAAGGCTGCTGCTAGGAAATCTAGCACTGCTCAGGTGGACAGCTCCCTGCCTGGCTCTGCATGGATGAAGAGAAACTGCAGATTCTTCCCTTGTAAGCTGACCATGTTATACTGGATGGGTAACTAGGGAATCTACCTCCGACCATAGCAGCTCCTGATAATGAGGTACATGCCATCTCAAAGGTCTCTTTGGCCATGGCTTAGGGGAGGTGCACTGGTACTAGTCTTGTGTTAGGTATCTGACATAAAATTAAGAATAGGCATTTTTAAAGGAGTTAGTCCTGTGTATAAATGTGTAAATTGCAAATTCACACATTGTAAATTGTTTCTCTTACTAATAATTCATCATAAAAAGTAGGAAATAAAGTCAGGATAAGTTTGGGCATGCATTAATATACTTCCATTCTTAAATGCTTGGTATGGAACAATGTTCTTCAGCCATGAACCAAGCTTTTGTAGAGAAGTTCAAAATATATTCAAAGCTCCTGCTAGCAGGGTGGCTCTTGAGTAGGCAATGGAAGATTGTCCCAGAAGGTTTTTTGTTGAGACATCAATGTTCTGAACAAAGTTTGACATCCCAACATAGCACCACTAACTATTATGGCAATGAAGTTGGATGAATACACTTCTTGAGAGAGGATTTCAGATCCCGAGGAAAGGGAATAATCTGGAAAAACCTCTTATTTACTTAAGCTAGACATTAAATATGCTTCATCTTTCTTTCTTAGATTGTAACTGATGTTATGACAGGCAAAGGAATTCATTACAGACAGGACCACTGCTTCGTCGTCTGGGCATGAGGTTGATCACACAGCAGATGACATAATCATTGCATCAAGTATTTCACGCCAGACTACTGTGCTGATAGGAAGAAATGTCATTATTCTTGAAAAATATAGTTAAAAGGAAATACTGAACTTGCTCAGTGATGCTCAGGGTTTATATCTGCACACAGATGTTAACTATCTTTAGTAATGAAAATCCTGGGCCGAGGAAGAAGCTCAGTTGACAGAGTACTCATCTAGCATGCATGAGGCCTCTGGGTTTGATCCCTAGCACTGTGTAAACTATGCATCCTTGTATTCTCAGCTCAGGTGTGCATGTATGTGGGTAGAGGTAGGATGATCAGAAGTTCAAGGTTATTTTTCATTACATTGTTAGTTGGAGACCAGCCTGGGCTACATTAGACTCTGTCTCAAAACAAAAACAAAACAAAAAGTAAAGCAAAACAAAAAGTAAAGCAAATTATACTAGAAATATAACCTTATAATGGTAATTTTGAAAAATCCTATTATCTATTTCTTTCCAAAGAAATGTTTTATAACATTGAGGTTTCTTAGGTTATATATTAAGAACATAAAATAATGCTAAGAAGAATGATTGATTTTCCAACCAATTTCTATTACTGTTGAATCTCTCACTTTACACATAATCTCATATTTTATCAGCCATTTGTAATTCCTTTCTGTAATCTGTGCATTTCTTTTGTCTATTTCTCTTAGCTTTCAACTTACTCTTGTCTTGTGTGGGGTCTTTACAAATGAAGAGCATCTTCTTGTCATTCATATTTTAAATATACTCCAGTAAATATGTTGATACTATTTATATTATTTTTTAAACGAAGTCAAGTGTATTCATTTTTCTTTTATGTCTACATGTATCTTCCTACAAAACTAAGGTCATACAACAATCATCAAATGCTCTGTAATGCTTTTTGCTTTTCCACGTGAGCTAATATCCTCTTATTATGTGGCTCTGGATGGTCCCCATAGTACACAAACCAATGGAGCACTTAATACCCTGTTGTAAGCTATTACGGATGTTTTATTTCTTTGTAGTTCTATATAACAGTATTATCACACATAAATTCATGTGCACAAATCGTTCATAATAAGGTTTCTAGAACTGGAATTGTGTTTTCGGAAGTACTCATTTCAAAATAAAAAAAACAGGATATATATTATTTGGGGATAATTTAAGTCATACATCAATACATAAATTTTTTTCATAAATGCTTAGTTTGAGCAACAGTGTTCTGTCAATAAACAGTTATAGAAAATAAGCTAAAACACACACACACACACTAAACCAGTTGATTAAACTACTTTAACTATAGTGTTAGTGTTATCCACCTAAAAACTTTACTATCCATTTGAAAACTATTTTTCCTTCCATTTTCAGATGTGTGTATATGCTAACCTGTGAGCATGTGTGAGCACACGTGCACTGAGCATTTGTGTGGATGCCCAGCTCATGCAGGGAATCATCCTTAGCTGCTCTTCTACTTTATTCATTGAAGCAAGATCTCTCTATGGCTAGTCTCCTCAGTGAGCTTGCTCTGGGGATCTCTTATCTCTGCCTTCTGAATTACATGTGGGCTACTATACTCACACAGCATTTTACATGGGTTCTAGAGATCCAAGCTCTGGTCCACACAAAATAACCATGAAGTAATCTCCCCAGTCCCCCTCCCTCCCACACAATATTTTTAGATAGGATCTCATTGTGTAGTCCAGGCTGGCCCCAAACTCAGGATTCTCCTGTCTCAGCTTCTGGAGTGCTGTGATTACAGGCTTGCACCATTATGCCTGGCCTAGAAAATTTCTTTTGAAAACTGTTTCGTCATTCTTTTTTTAAAAAAAGCCATTTCATATTTATAATTTTACATGGTAACTATAAGACATTTTGTATATGAAATAAGCTAGCCTTCTTTTATATTTACCAAGACTGCGTTTTTCCTTTTACCATATCCTTGATATAGTCATTAGTGCATGACAATAAAACATGACAAGAATTTCACTTGGTGTTTCTGGGGAAAATCAAATCAAAACAAAACAAAAACCACTATTCCCTTGGTCTTCTGAAACTAACTATCCAAGGATTTAGAAGTGTTTCTCCCCTGGAGCAGTAAGCTGAAATTGCTTATAACCACAAGGGGGTGCCAGATTGAGTGGGAAGGTGGTGTTTCTATGCTAGTCTGAACTGCACTTTCTGTTTCTGCAACTGAACAAGAATGGTATAGTGATACACTTTGAGAATTAAGAGCTGTAAGTGTTTGGGCAGGAACAGCTGTCAACATCTGGCTTTCTCAATTCTTCGGTTGCTGTTATATTTAGAAATGCTGTCTCTCCTGAAGCCATAAGACATAGAACCTGTAGGATCCCTAAATACATCATCACATGGCTGTCTAGATTGCTGTCCTTGAAAAACTCCTACAGGCTGGAGTAGGGGGTGTCTCTGACCATTTTACTGGCCCCTGAGACCCTTTTTCTCCTGTCAGGCTGCCTGGCCCACCCTTGATGTACGTATTGGTGCCTGGCCTCATTCCATCCTGCTATGCCATGCCCTGACTGTGCTATAACCTGGGGGGGGAGGGGACAGTTCTTTTCTGGGGAGAGGGGAGGATGTTGGTGGGTGTTGATAGGGCTAGATCTAGGGGATTCAGAAGGAGATGGGGGGGTGAAGGGAGGGAAGGAGGGGAGTCGAGATGTATTCTATAAGTTGTATGACAGAAAAAAAAAAGAAAGAAATGCTGTCTCTTGTCTACAATCAAGTATGTGTCCATAAAGCGATTTCATGCTTTTCTTAAGATATAAGTTACCTGGGGATGGGACGGGCTCATGGCCAGTACTTTTATTTCATAATTATTCCATGAATAGCAGTTGGTTGTGTGCATTCCACAGATTAGCCATAGTTTAAAAGTGTGGAATGCCCATAAGAGTTCTAGATTCTTTGGAACTCATATTAGTTGTCAGCTGCAGCTGATGGACACAATAAAAGAGGAGCCATGCCCATGTGAGGGCAGGATGTTAATCAGCTCCCTGCTGGTCAGGTGCTAAGAAGGGTTAATGTCAAATCGCCATGAGAAATCACTCTGAAAGAGGTGCAAAAAGTAACTAAGGAAAAAAAAATGTCACTGGGAAATAAACAGGGAAGATGAACAGATACAGACAGATACACAGATACACCCATAGACACAATTATTTGATTACAGAAGACTTAAGCTATGGTGGAGAGTCCGCCATAGTTAATACACCAGTCGAACCAGTAGTTTCATGCCAAGTCAGGAACACCTACTTCAAATTCAGACAGCCTTTCCAGTAAACACCAGCACTAAATTGCCTACTGTAGTTATTTCTGTATGTGGTCCAAGGAAATGCTTTAGGATCATCAAAATCTACCTGTCTTTTGGTTTCTCTTTTAATTCTTCTCGACTGCTTGTGATGAATATTTCATGGAACTCCCTCACAGCTGCCCTCCAGGTGTTCTTACAGAAAATGAAATCCAAGCTCCAGCTCCAGCTGACACCTTGCACAGAGATAAACCCTGCTGCACTGAGCCTTGAAGAAACAGACACGTGCGAGGTGGCGGGAGTGCAGACACAGCCGGGTGCTGCATGAAAGGCCTTCAAATGATCAAGCTCTTTCTTTGCAGCCTCTTTGCCCATGCATTTCTCTGGCTTTAGCTCCCTTTCTCTTTTATGTAACCCTAGGGTCAGAGCTTGCCATTCTTTAAGCCTCCTCAGAAAGGTCTTCCCAGACCACCCTGGCTACATGCATCCAGGTCCTGAGGGCCCTTCCTCCACAATATTACATACTTTGTAGGTATTTCTTTGTTTACATTTAGTTTCACTCCTTGACTAGAATGTATGCTCCATAAAGACAAGGTCTATTTCTTCTCCATTCGGGATTGTATTTCCAAGCAGTGCCTAGCGGTAAATACATGTGCTAAATTAATCATTGTTGGCTTGAATAAAATAAACGTACTTATTAAACATGACAGTTGCTTGTCTGAGAAAAGGTCATATGAGAGTTCAATTTGCAAGAAGGGCTCAGCAATTGTGGGGTTTTCAGAGCTTGGAAGGAAGAATCCATCCTGTCATACAGTCACGAGGAAGAACCAGGCCACTCTGAGATGTTCACGGCAGTAGAGACTGGGCAGCAGCCATGTTCTTAAGCAGTAGAGAACTTCGGGAGCAATGCTGATGGTCATGGTTCTAGAGAAGTCTAACAGCATGCTCTAGAGCAGTCTAGTATGAATAAACATCCATTTGAAAGACAGATAGCTGCCGAGAGAGCTGACAAATGGGAAAGTCTGGCTTTCGATAAGCATTCCTTTCATAGAACAAGAATTTCATTAAAAATGTAAAATCTTCATCTTAAGCTGGTTTGCAGTATAGAACACAGATATTCTACATTAAGTGCCTGCTTCCCTGTTCATTTCAGTTTTAGAATTTTAATAACTTCTTTTTTTTTTTTTTTGACAAAATTCAACACCCAAGTGTCATTTATCAAGTGACTAAGGAAAATGTACACTCCTTTCTTTGGAAGTGAAATAACTGGAAAAAAAAGCCCATGAGTTCTGTCTATTGCGCTCTCCTGTGTATTGTTCCTGCCTTCACTGCACCTGTGAGAAAAACACTTCCTTTTAACACTTGAATGAAAAGAAGGGGTGGAGGGAAGACTGGAAATTCTATAAAACCAAAATAAAAATTATTTACTAGTTCTATACTGGTTCTGAAACTAACCAAAATCTATAAATAAAAACATCACATCACATACCAAAGTTACTAACCAGATCTGAAGTCTATGACTCAATGAACTTCTATAGTTATAATTGTATGATTTTTTTAATGTCCAAGTTTTTCAAGAATAAAGTTTATAAAATAAAAAATTACATTACATTAAATTTATTTTAAAATTCTGATTTCCAAAGAGAAGCCATCTTTGGGTTAGACCCCAACACTTTCTGCAGAGGTGACAAGAGAGGATAAGGCCATGAAGAAAGCTCTGGCTTTATTGCAGCAGCTCTGGGTCACTCCTAGCTGGGAGAGGTGACCCAGCAGGTCTTTGTCCTTCCAAAGAGACAGAAAGTCCTTCCTTTTTCAGCATCACGGACTCTTGAGAGTCATGACATTGCAGCAACAAGTGGCCCAGAGGATCTTGAGAGTTCCCATGCTTATGGAGATTTAGCCTCTAAACTTTAAAAACTATGGGACAGTGCTGTAGGAACCTTCTCATTTATGACTATATTTATTTAGTTAGACCAAGGCCATGACAGACATAGTTCTTTAACCACCCAATAAGAGCTAGAGAAAACTGTACTTTTGCTAAATAATGTACTTCCCCACATATGTCTGTTGCTGACTATGCTGGATAGTTTTATGTCAACTTGACACAAACTAAGTCATTTGAGAGGAGGGAAACCTCAATCAAGAAAATGCCTCCATAAGATTGGGTGGTGGACAAACCTTTAGGGCATTTTTCTGAATTAGTGATTTATGGGAGAGGGCCCATTCTATTGTGGGTGGTGCTATCCCTGGGCTGGTGGTCCTGAGTTCTATAAGAAAGCAGGCTGAGTAAGTCATGATGAGTAAGCCAGTAAGCAGCACCCCTCCATGGCCTCTGCAACAGCTCCTGCCGCCAAGTTCCTGTCTTGTTTGTATTCTTGTTCTGACTTCCTTTGGTGATGAATAGTGATATGGAAATGTAAGCCAAACCCTTTCCTTCCCAACTTGCTTTGTGGTCATGGTGTTTAGTTGTAGCAACAAAAACTAAGACACTGACTTGGACTTAAGTCACCATCATCTCCAAACATTCTGTGATGGGATATGCTTATGACCCAGCAAGTACTGACTTCTTCCTTCCTGTCCTTCATGGATGACCCTGTTGATGTGTCCTGCTTTTGGCCAATAGGATATACACAGACATGACCAAAGAGCTTGATATATGCTTATGTCAGCCTTGCCTTCTCAGGCTTCTCTATGAAAAAAATATGGCACTACAATCTACTAACTTCAGAAAAATGAGCCACACATGGCGCCGACCTATAGCAGTAAGCTACAATCTTTTACCCTCAATTTAGAGAAAGAGAAAGGAAGAATAGAAATTTTCACTGCATTTGCAAGTGGCCTTGAATGAGAGAAAGATAGGAATCTTCACAATGCCCTAAGCTTGAAGAGGCACTAGTTGACAGTGAGTCACAGTCTGTAAATTCAATCTCTCTAACCTTTGTTCTTTTAAGAATTAACACACTAACAATGACAACCCTACCACCAAACCACCAAACCAACACCTACCCCAACTCTTGGTGTTTCAGACCTTTTATAACCTAAGCTAAAAGTTCCCATAAACCCATGTGGCACACAATCCCAAAAACAAGCTACACGTGCCAGAACAACTGCACCTAGCCAAATTGTAGCTACTGGCATCAAACATTCCAAATTCAACTCGAACACCTACCACACTTGGGTGGGAATGCTAACCTAATCCAAATGCCATTTTGCATTTTTAAAGAAACCAAGTGTTCCACTATACCAACCTGCATGTAGGGAAGATTAGCCAACTTTCAGATACAAGCAAGAACCAAATGCTATCACATTCACTAAGTTCTAGGATAGTGCAGTAGGCTGAATAGTGGGGTCTAAAAGATGTCTTCCTTCCAATCCCTGAAACCTGTTGCCTGGGCGGTGAGGGTGGGGAAGGGGGTTGTTGCAGACTGATGACTTCTGCACCTGTTTCCATTTTTATTGGATGTTTCCAAATGTCAAGAAAGTTAAGATTCTTACACCAGTTTGAATGAGAGAATCCCAAATGAGACCATGCCAAGGAACTCAGTAAGTACAACAATCATCTCTCCATCTTTCTGCTTCATATACTGTGGTTTATATAATGGACAGGAAATTGGACGGTACACTCTTGATGGGAAAATGCCGTTTCTTTACAAAAACACCACCACACAGGGTGTTTTCTACTTTTCTGTGAGTCAATTTACAATAACTTATTTTCTGTTTTTCACTTAGGAGGCACACGGAACTGAAAAATACCTCAATTTGATTTAATTGTTTCACAGATAAGCACAGTCTCCACAGTGCAGAGGACCGAGAGGGCAGACATTATAGAGTAGATTCAACTCATTTTTAAGAGAAATAAATCTCCTTCTGTCTGTCCTTCTAATTTTGCTAGACTGGGTTCTAGAAGAATAGTGAAGAACCCCACAGGTGAATTTATAAGAGGAAACTATTCTGTAAATTTTTTGCTAGGTAAGTAGATTAAAGACAGTTGGTTTGCTAAATGACACTGAAGAAAATATTGATCCAGGTGACACGAATTAAGAGTCCAGACATTTCTGACCAAAAAAATTATACAACAACATTTATGGGCTGACCTTTTAAGAGATTGTTGACTGTACATATTTTACAAGGCAATAAACAGTCCAAGAGTTTATATGATTAAGGTTTTTGACATAAGGTTGAATATCTGGGATTATCTGGCTGGACCTTAAATGTAGTTACATAACTCACAAGGAGGTGGCAGTGGGAGAACTGAAGACGTAAGAGTAGACAGCACTGTTTCCATGAAGATAGATGGCAAGGACAGAGACCTGAGTGATGTGCCCACGAGCCACAGCATGCTGGTGGCTATTAGAGGCTGGAAGACGCAGGGGACTGACTTCTTCACCACCTCTGGAGAGAACATTATCTTACTAACAGCTAGTTTTGGCTTAGTATGCCAAATTAAAACTTTCCTCCGGACCTGTGAAAGAATGCATTTCGGTTGTGTTAAGCCACCATGTTTGCAACAATCGTTTCCAATAGTCCTAGGCACTGATTCATTTTGTTATATATATATACGCCACAGCTATGACAAAAACTTGGTGCAAATCCAAATCAACAATGTTAATATTAACAATAATAGAAAGTAGAGTCCTTGCGGAGTACTCAAACTATGTCAAATGTACTCATCTATTACTCTGTACACTCTTAAGTACAGTTTCTTTTCCTTTTACAGATGAAAAAAAACCTAAGTCACACATGATCTAAATATGTTGCTCTGTGGAGCTGAGACTGGAACCCGATGCCTCATGGTAAATTAAAGTGATTCAAAAGAACAGCAGTGGAGGCTAGCAATCTGCAAGAAGTTAGAGATTCTTCAACTTGGGAAGACTGAAACTTTTAAGACTTTTTTCTTAGTTGGGAATGTTACTTGCACATAATAGTTACTCCATTTGCTTGGTATTGGTCTTGAGTACTCACTAGCCTGTGCTTTCATAGGTAACACCAGCTAGTAAGAAACAGACCGGCCTGGGCACTGTACTTGTGGCCTTCTGTGGAACCCGACCATGTACCAGATGCCATTCCCTCAACTACTACTAACCTAGTTGAAGAGACGAAGACATGTGCAAAGTTATAGATGGTTGAAGAGTTAGACACTGGGTAAAGAGTACAGAAATTATAAAATGCAACAAGTACTTTTTTTTTTTTTAATTTGAGCTAAGTTCTTATAAATCACCTAGCTGAGAGATTCTCTGCCCTGACTCTTCACAGGATGCTCTCGGGGCATTCACACCTGCGGCATACTCCCAGGGGATATACAATCCTTAGGATGGGTACTTCTTGCTCACGTAAGAAAGCAAGTATCAGCTTTAAAGAGATGACCTTGAATCCGTCCTACTTATAACTCACAATGCATAGCTTATCAGATTTCCCACATCCATCTCACACCTGTGACAAATGTGCCTCATCCAAGTCTATGATTTTACAAATAAAAGTGTGGATGACCTAAAGCCTACAAACCTAAATCCTGTAACCAGCATCAGGCTCACGGGCCCTGGCTCCCACTGAATCCACCATCTTAGTCCCCCAGTGACAACCAGTGGAGAGAAGTGGAGATGACTATTTAGATGGCTTCACTGGGAGGACTATGCAGGAGACAGTATCATCTGAACAAGATGACAAGATGAACTGAGAACAAGGCAGGCAGCACATGTAAAAACATGGTGGTGAGATACAGACATGTTTGCAGATTCTGTAAAGTGAAACAGTAATGCCATTCCATGGCGTAAGAGGAGATGCAGTTGGTTGAATGAGATGCTGAAAGAGACTGCTTTTAATTTTGTAGGAGACTGAGGGTTGATGAATAGATGAACAGCATCACAGAAACTCAGACTACAGTGTTGTGCAGATAAGAGTCAAGGAAAGAAGCCTGGAGGGTCACTTAGAATGGGCTGGAGCAACTCCATGTTGTTCAACACCCATGCACAGTGCACAAAACATGACTTTTGAATTTTAAAACTGCGCATAAGAGAGAGTTGGACAACAACTGGGCTGATGTTATCATTAATAAAAAATACAAAACATTAATTTTAATAAAAACCATTAGTTAAAATTTTATGCTGAAAAAATATTACAGTTATGTTGTTTCTATTTATAATCTACTCATTTAAAACTCAAACTCACTTAGCACTTAGTCTGTAAAAGTGAATTTAAATGACAAATGCTGATTATGCATTAGTTCAAGAATATTCGTCATCAACTTATTTTCTGCAAATGGTTCATTTCCTATCAATACAAATACAAAATAAAACCATTTAGGATCACTGATTATCCTGAGTTAATATATTATTTTACAACTCTATATTCAATATCCTAATTTAAATGCAATATTCTAAGCAAATATATTATTTTACAATTAGATTTTCCTTCCTTCTTTTTTTTGAGACAAGGTCTTACTCACCATGTAGCCCTGCTTAGCTTAGAACTCACTCTGTAGACCAAGCTGACCTCAAACTTACAGAGCTCTACCTGCCTCTGCCTCCTAAGCTCTGGGATTAAAGGCATATGCCATCATGCCTGATATAATTAGATTTTTATAAAAAAAAAATACAGTCTCTCATTACTTTACGAAATTTGGATAGACTGTGGTGTTTGGAAACACTAAAACATTCTGACAAAACTATTGAATATAGTCCTAAATTTTCTTTGCTTATGAATAAAGCCCTGCCCACCAAATGGGTCATCAATTCTACTTTAGTTACAATGGGTATGTGAATAGATAGTTCCAGAATGAACTATGAGCACATGAGGAGAAATCATACTTAGCATCTTATTGTATGGTATTTATTTTTACCGACCAAAGACCAGGATCATTTTGATTTTCTTAATTTTTTACATAGCTAACTGTTAATAGCTGCAAAGTTTTTTGTTGCATAGATGTCTAATATGTACAACTACTGCCTTGTCATTTAAGATTTTACATTGTTTTCTACTTTCATAAGAAATGCTACATGAAAAAATTTTTACAGATAAATTTTACATCCATTTTAATGAATTTCCTTAACACTAATTATTAGAACTATAGCAGCTAGAGTGGCAAATGCATTTGTATTTATTTTTTTAAACATACTGCTAAATTATCCCCTGGAAAGTTCTCATCACATCACATGCATATGATGTATGCATCTGTACATGTCTGTATATGAACATGCCTGTAAGCGGGCAAGCATAGGTGTGCGCATGCATGTGAAGGCTACTGGTTGACACTGGATGTCTTCTTCTATTGCTCTCTGCCTTATTTTTTGAAGTCTCTAACTGAACTTAGAGCTCACCAATTGAGCTACACTGGCAATTTCTGATTTATGTATAGCACTTGGTAGTAGGTTCATACATTTGCTAAGCAAGAGGAAGAAAAAAAAACCCCACCTCAACACTTTAGTGCATATATATCTTATTATATATTTATCTTGTTAAACAGCTAAAGTTTCTTAGGTTAATGAAATATGTGAAAAAATTGAGTATGCTAGAGAGTTTTGTTTTGTTTTGTTTTTTAAAATTTGTGCTAGGGATATGGTTCAATGACAATGTCTTGCAAACGTTGAGGCCACAGCACACCACACACAGAACAGCTCCCCCACACACCAAAAAATAAAAACACATAAAAATTCTTCACTTTAAATGGCAGTTATTTTTCACCAAGTGGTGAATAGCCTACAATATAATATTCTGATCTTTATAAGAATCAAAGAAGGCCAGCCAGGCAGTGGGGTAGAGGTGTAGGCAGGAGAGGGACACAAGTATGTTACAAAGCCAAAACTAAGATGGCTTCTGGAGCTGAGTATAAATCAGAGCCTTGTGCTTCCTGGCAGCTTCAACAAAGGGGAAACTTAATGAGTTGCAAGGATTACTTGATTTAATAGGCACGTTAATAAGGCAGGTAACTAAAATAAATAGTCCTTGCACCCAAATATGCCCTTTGTATCTTTAAACAATCATTTGTTAGGAAAGGAGCAAAAATAAATTGCTCAGCAGCAACTCACGGCTTTTGTTTGGCTGTCTGTGCACATCTCCAGCTATGCTTGTGATTGTATGGTTCTTATTCATGAGCTTGCTACTGAGGATGGGGTAGCACGAATATCGTGATTTAGTGTAAACATCTATCCACTAAATCCCTTTCCTTTTACTAATGAATGCTTTAGGAGTCAATCTCTCAAGCTTGTAGCAATTAAAAAAGAAAAGAGCAATGAAAATGTAGCCATGTTTCCACCCCTCCCCCCTTTTCCCTGATACCACCTATAGGGGCCAGACAGTGTTGTCATGGAGACAACAGCTGTTCGGTTATGAGTGACAGGTCTCAAGAGAGAAGTGTCTTGGAAAGGGAACATCTCAAGTTAAAAAAAAAAGTGGTGAGGGAAAAACTGGAGCAAGCTGTTCTCCTGACACAGTGGAGACTCAGTTGATAGGTGTATTTAGCCTGAGAGAGAAGAAAATGAAGGTTTCCCCTTCTTTCATCTAACACAGGAAACATTTTCCTTCCAACGGGTAACAGATTTCTTTTAAGTAAATCTGAAGCATATGTACACATCTTGGCATAATTACATTTTAAAATTGGGATTCATACTGATGCACCAAATTGGTTGCCGTAGTAATGAGCTATCACCCAGGCAACGGGTTTGCTGCTCTTTCTGGAGAGCAAATCATCTGCATGCAATGTGGGGGAATGGGTTGGGGAAGGGAGGCAGAGGACTCTTATCGGCAGTGGGGAAAGTGGGCTGGGGAAGGACCATGGGTGACACTGAGCATGTCTATGAGGAGATAAGTAGGTGACAAATTGATTTTGACAAGTCATCATTATTTTCCAAATATGCTTTTATCATTTATTCACCGTTGGGTGGGAGAAGGAGAAGGAGAAGGAGGGTGCTTGAAGGGAAGAATGCCTTATGGTTTCAATGTTAAATTTTTGCTGAAGCATTTTTATTTTCCTAAAAGGCCTTCATTTGTCAAGGTGCAGATGTGGATACATATTTAAATGGATCAGTCACTGGCTTATATCATAAATCTCAGAAATACTTTTGCAGAATAGTAAGATCAAGGACTTATACACAGTAATACTATTCTAATAGCACTCTTAAGTAATATGCAGGATAAGGTTTCAAATTAAATAACTAAAGTCTCCTAGATGTCACGGAAGATAAACACGCCTTGGCTTCTCATTACGAACATACATCCTTTCCCACACTTTTTTTGCTTCCAATGCTTATTTTTTCCCCCAGGGCTTATTAATAAATATCCAAAACACTTTCTTGCTGGAGGACTCTGTTCCTTTGATTTTCTTCTCCTGTTTCCTGTGCTTTTCCCAGTCTACTTTAACACACTGGTCACTCCATATTTGGAAATTGTTACTTCCTCTCACTGCCAACTGCTTGCTGGTCATTTCCACTTGAATGTCTCATACATATCTAAAACACATGATGCTCATACTACTAATATCCTGAAAATATATGCCAGCAACTGTACATTCTCTATCTCAGCCATTCTTGGCATTTAGGACCCCAACTCGGAAGAATAGGAGCCCTTCATTTCCACCCCATCAACTTCCCGTCCAAACAACTCTCACGGTCTGATGATTCCCTCCCATCTCTACCACTGCTAATGTGACTGAGGTCCTCATTAGTCCCTCCAGAGTATAGCATCAGGCTCTTAATGGGATACTCTATTTCCCCTTGATACAGATCTATTTAAAACTCCCAAACTGACTACACCACTTTCCTGTTACTATTTCCATAAGTTATGGCAAGAAACTAGCTGATAGCCCCATTGATATATAAACATGTAATAGCTACAGCTGAGCTTGGAAGAAAGCAAAGGTCAACACTTCCTGTGGGGTGATGGGAGGTGAAGACAGAAGCATCCCCAGAAGCTCACTGAACTCCTAGCCTGACATATGCAGCAGAAACCAACCAACAAACAACAACCAAGAAAAACAACTGAGTAATTGTCAATGTACTTAAAAATGTTCGCACCTTACAGTTTAGCGTTTCAAGGTTTATGCTTTGAAGTAGCAGTTCTCAAAGTACGTTCCAGGGGAAACCTGGACATTGCTGAAATCCTCTTAAGGGATTCTTAAGAACAAAATAATTTCCTAAGAATAGAAGCAGGCTGTTTGCTTTTAAAATTCTCATGCCCTCACAAGTGTGCAGCTGAGTATCCTAGAGACCATCATGGTACATGATGACATCAACATTCTTATAGATGACTGGATCTATGCCTGCATGTTCCTGCAATATATAGAAGCTTCTAAAATGAGCTCTCTGGGGTCCTCAATGAAAGCAGCTCTTCACAGAACAGGCTTACTTATAGGCAAGAGAACATACACAAAAATGTTAACTGCAGCCTGTGAAAGGATGAAAAACTGAAAACCAAACTGACTATTATTAAAGTAAATAAATAAACTAAGACTTTTATTTTTCAGACAGGGTCTCTCTTTAAAGCCCTGGTTGGCCTGGAACTCATTATGTAGACCAGGCTGATCTCAAACTCACAGAGATCTGCCTGTCTCTGCCTCCTGAGTGCTTGGGATTAAAGGTATATACCACCATTCCCAGCTATCTGGAAAATTTTAAAATAACATAAAGAAGTATGAATGTTAAGTAAGTAGTCACTATACTACCCAAAATACTTTATTTTTTTTATAATACTTTTAATTACTCGAGTTTCATACAATGTATCTCAATCACACGCTCTTCCTAATCCTCCCTGATCCATCCTCTACTCCTGTGCCCTCAAGAAAAAATTTAAATTAAATTAAGTCCAGCCTATGTGGTGGGAGTATGGATCACAGGCATGACCATGGTTTTGGAGGCAGCAGGTCACTTTGTTCATGGACATTGATCTGGCCTCACATTAGCCTGAGATCAAGCATGACCAAGTTCAACCTGAAGTTGGGCCCCACCGCCCAAACATGTAGGCACACAGACATCCCGCAAGTACCCAGACGTCACTCAGGTACCCAAGTATCCTACAGGCACCTGGACATCATGCAGGCACCCAGGCATCACACAGGCACATGGACATCTTGCAGGCACCCGGTCTTGCCATAGGCATCCAGACATCATACAGGTATCCAGGCCTCCTCTAGGTACCCAGACATCTTGCAAAGAAAATTTTAAAATGATAGACTATGGCAGCATAGTGGATGCATGTTTGTAATCCTAGAACTGGAGAAACTAAGGCAAAAGGATTATGAGTGCAGGTCAGCCTGGGCTAAATAGTACAACTGTCTCAAAAACAGAAAACCAACAAAGCC
Organism: Cricetomys ansorgei; assembly: GCA_026225945.1. Classification (NCBI taxonomy): domain Eukaryota; kingdom Metazoa; phylum Chordata; class Mammalia; order Rodentia; family Nesomyidae; genus Cricetomys; species Cricetomys ansorgei. Next base: position 2,619,602 of record JAMJFZ010001898.1, on the reverse strand, counting down.
AAACCAAAAGAGCAAAACTCTATCATGCTGAGTGGAAAACAAAAGCTAACTCCGAAACATCAAAAGCTAAACAAAACACCTCAAACCAAATGAAGCTGCTGAAAACTATACACAGGAGAATGTAAGAAACAAATGCTTTAAGCTATGATAAAAACAAAACAAAACAAATCTCCTCCCACAACCCTTCAAAATATGTAACTAAATGAGGCTGCCAGCATCTACTAGCAGTTATTAGTGAACAACCCTAGTAGAATGGGAGTTTGGTGGCCCAGGTGCTTTAAGAAAGTCATGAGCCAGCTCTTTATATCTTGTTAGTAAACACTTGCATGCTGCCTGTAGGACAGAGGGTAAGGCTGTAAACACAGCCCTCCTGGCTGTAGTTCTAGCTAGTTACCCATCTGGATATGTGCATGAAGGGCAAAAGCTTTCTTGCAACATGGGAAGGGCTATTTTAGTTATTCCAAGGAATATTCTGTGTTTGTTATAAGGAAAGATCTATCCTTACTATAACTGTTTCTTCCTTTTTAAAAAAATTATTCTCTTTTAAAGGTTACTTGGTGATTTGAATGAGAATGGTCCATATAGGCTCAAATATTTGAGTATTTTGTCTCCGGTTGGTGGAACTGTTTGGGAAGGCCTAAAGCCTTGCTGGAGGAAGTGTGTCACTGGGAGTGGGTTTTGAGGTTTCAAAAGTCTACACCATACTCATACCCCTCCCCTACCTCTGCTTCATGCCTGAGGATCAGAATACTGATCCTGATCCTCAGGAACTGCTCCAGCACTATGCCTGCCTGCTGCTGTGCTCCCCCCTCATGATGATCATGAACTCTAATCCTCTGGAATCGTGAGCTCCTAAATTAAACGCTTTCTTTTATAAGTTGCCTTTGTCATAGTGTCTCTTCACGGCAATAGAAAAAAAACCTGAGACAGCAAGCAGAATAATGGATTTTTCTGCATGTTATGATGCATGCTTGTAATCCTAGCACTCTGGAAGTACAGGCAGAAAGATCAGCAGGTCAGAACAATCTCCGTGAGTTTGAGGCCAGCCTTGGCTATACAAGAACCCTGTCTTAAACAAATGAACAATGCCCCCCAAATAAAGCACAGGTTTTATTATGGCATTTTCATACATATAAGTCATTATATATAAACTTTATTCTTATTCATCCCCTCCCCACTATCCTTTCTTAGTCCCCTCTGCCCCTTCTTGCTGGTCCCTTCCTCTCAGATAATCTCTCTCTGGTCTCATGTCACACGCCTTCCTTAAGATCTATTCCTCCCTACTCATGGTACCTTTTCTACTACTACTATATTAGTAGAAATACAATTTTAAATTAAACATAGATAAAGAAAAGTTGAGATTTGACAAACCTTTGGCACCCCTGTAGCAGTTCACTGCTGTGGTAGCTCACCAAGGATGACAAGGAGGTATATTTCATAATTGCAAACCCTTCAGCAGAGGGAACCACCATTCTGGGCAATGGAACCCTGAGCATCTCTCTCAGGTGTTTTTACTGATACAGAACTCCTCAGGTGTTCTACTGATAGCACATGCAGAGCGAGTGCAATCAAACATCCCCCACATAAACCAACACCTGCAGACAATACAAAACACCGAGGCCTAGGTAGCCCCTCACGCAACAGTGCACAAAACAACTATTTTATACATAACTAAAAGTAAACTTCCATAACAACCCCCCCAAACCTCTTCTCCCCAGCTGAGGTAGGATCCTTTCCTGTGCCCCTCTTGAAGTTATTACCTACTCCAGAGTATCACAATTTCTCCATTTTACCGGTTTGAGTATGAACACATTTCTCTTGTGGGGAGCTTCTTGTGGGTGGAACCTAGTCTTGCTCATTTTCACATCCCATTCAGAAATAATGAACAAATCCAAGTTTATTACTCATTAGTGAGCATGTACTTTTCATGGGAACACAGCAGAATAGACAGGTAACAGGGCTACACAGTTATGCACACCCTCCTATAATTCAGCCTGTGCTTTGTCAGTTGGCATCCATGTCCTTTCTTATCCTACTCTTGGCTCACAAGACAGTTTAACGCACAGATCTCTTCTCCAGGAAACACTTTCTCAGAATACAGTACTCACTGACCATGTTTCACTACTGTTTGTGTCAAGAGCTGACTCATGCTTCCAACATCAGCATTTTTCTCCACTTATATTAAAAACATAACCTCAGTCCACATGTTTTACAGTGAATGATTTGGACAAAACTGGATGTCTACTAAGGTTATTTAACAAAAGAATTCTTCCAACTTTCTTGGCTTCTTCATCATCACCTTTGTGGCTGGTTTTACAAACTTCCCACACCTGTTTTTCCTCACAGCAGGGCATCCTGAATGATGTCATTATTGGGCATGTGCAATGTGTGTGTGGGAGGCAGGTTACCAGGTTCGAATTATAGTTCCAGTATTCATCCTCTGTGTGACCTCCATCCCAGATATCTATCCGCGGCTTTAGTTCCCTTAGTTACCAAATCTTGTTTATGGGGTTCTTAGAAGATGTAGGTAGTGTATAAAGTAACTGGAAGAACATCATCTATCAGTCAGCTAGCATTTTAGGAGGCTTTTTGGTTTGTTTGTTTATGGGTAAAAGTAATTTTTTTGAGAAATAATGATTTTGCTTTTAGCCTGAGAAATAAAGCATGTGGTTGGTTTCCACACAGAAGGGAGAGGGCTTTGTTTAGAATTGCACTGTAATAAAGTCTGTGCATGGCTTCCTGCCTCACTTGACAAAGCTTCACAGTAAACAATACCTGAGAGGAGGGGGCAACGGACTGCAGAGCCAACAAAATCCCAGTTGGAAAAGAGTCTGTTCACAGTCTGTCTTGTGGTTAGTTTACTTAGTTCTGTTGACAAACCTTGGAAACTACTTATAATTAACAGCTATATTATTCTCAGTTCCAGAATTCACAATCTTCATTATAAGCTTATGTGTTAATGAGCCACCCTTAATTCTTCACAAGATCAATCGTTCTTGTGATAGCGGCTTTGCTATAACCTAACAATATGAATGAAAAACACAACGGAAATTAAAAAATATATAAATGCAAGAGCTTACAGCTAAAGTTTAATTGTTAATCAAGACAAACCAACAAGGGCAGTCCTTGTGATACATGGGCTGCCTTTGAAACATGTGATTTAAAAAAATGAAAAGCTATTCTGTAAAAAACACTTATAATTAATATGCTATATCAAGTTTTAAAAATATAGTTGAACAAAATTCTAAGCTGACAGTAGGGTATGTGACAGGCTGCCAGGAACCATGGCCCACGGTATGTGGACTGTGCTTTGATGTGGAGTAGTGCACTCTGCTCTCAGCATGCTTAGGCTATCCCTGGTCATTTGTAAAGACATGGGCTCCAGCCAACTGGAGGTGGTGAGCAGACCATGTATCAGATGATAACAACAATTATTAATTTAATATGGTATGATAAATGGCATTAAATTCTCAATGTGATCTTGAGCAGAAGTAGAAATCTAAAACTAGAGAGTGAAATAACATATACATAAACTATGCATTGCTTGTAAATTATTTTAAAAATAAAAAGGATTACATTTTATTTGCTTATTTCGTTGTGTTTGTGTGTATATGCGTGTGGATGCACACACTGTGAGTGGAGGGCAGAGAACAACCCATGGGAGTTGCCTCTCTTCTACCACGTGGATTACTGGATTGAAGTCAGGTGGTCAGGCTCAATAGCATGAACCATCTCACTGGCCTCCAATTTTCTGTGTGTATGTTGGAGGTTGAACCTAGGGCCTTGTATAGGCTAGGTTAGCACTAGGCTACATCTGTAGCTCTTGTTTTTTTGACACAGGGTCTTCCTATATAGCTCAGGTTTGCCTGCAACTCATATAGCTTCGGCTTGCCCCCAAACCTCCTGCCTCTGTCTCCCAAGTGCTGAGATTAAGGTATGTACTTTCATGCTGAAATAACTATCTCTTTCTCTTTTAAATAAAAACAACTATTGGCAACAAAAGGAATCACACACACACACACACACACACACACACACACACACACACGCACATACACGTGCACGCACACACGTGAGAATAGTTTGTCCTGTATACAGGAAAGGCAAAATCCCAGAACAAATTCCATAATCCATCATTAGCACAGGTGAAAGAAATTGGGGAAGATAAACTCACTTCTGCTCTTCATGTAAAAAGATTTAACAAGCTGGGTGGTGGTTGTACACATCTTTAATCCCAGTACTTGGGAAGGCAGAGACAGGTGGATCTCTGTGAGTTCGAGGCCAGCCTGGTCTACAGAGTGAATTCCAGGACAGCAAGAGTTACAACAGAGAAACCCTGTCTCGAAAAACAAAACAAAAAAAACAAAAAAACCCCAAAAAAAGAAAAAGAAAAAGAAAAAGAAAAGATTTAACAAGATAAAAGTACAATTAATAAGTTAAAAGCAAGAACATTACAGAATAAGGAAAATAGAGACCCAGCCTCTGGGAAGCCGTAAGAAAATGTATCACTAAAGCTGAGGGAAAACAAAGCAGGCCTAGGACGGAATGACTGCAGAGAAAGGAGAGACTTCAACAAAAATGTGTTCAGGCATGCTCAACTACATTTAAGAAACTAGAGGATTTTCTAGGAAAAGAATATTATCAAAATGTAGTCTACAACAGATAAAAAATAAAAACTCACCAATTATCATAAAGAATAAGAGAAAGCGAGCTGCTAAGGTGGCACATCCTTATAATTCCAATGTTCTATGAAACGAAGTATAAGGTTAGCTTGACCTATATATTAAAACCTTGCTTCAAGGAAAACACAAACACAAAAACCAACTAAAAAAAACACAAAGTCTAAACAAACTAGTTGAGTTATACTCACACAAATGCCCCTTTCAGAGGGCTTCCCAAGGAAGTACACCTGAACATACTACTTCAATGCTAGTTAGACTGTTTCAAAAGACAGATTAAAACCAGTATCAGATCTAAAAGAAGACAAAAACTAAAAACAAAATCGTAACAGATAACTGGATATGAGTGAACCCTTTCCCCAGCACTAGGAAGACTGAAGCAGGCTGACGGTGAGTTCAAGGCCACCATGAGATCTGACCACACAGTCAGATCCTGCCTCAAATCAATCAACCAGTCCAACCAACACCATCACATACAAGCACTGAGAATCAAAGGGAAGGACTTGAAGATCTGTGACAGCTGAGTGAAAGTAATTCACTGTTTTGGAAAATAAAGATCCAAATTCACTATCATTCATAAGAAAGAAAACGGAAGTGGACAAAGGCAATACTCAACATGCAATTAGTTTAAATAAATTGTTTGAAGATCAAACAGAATTTATAGTCTAGTTTAAAAGCTATTTTGCATTCCAGACAAAATGAATGGAGACTAACACTTAGAAACACCTTGGCAACTGTAAGGGAGAAGATAATTTTTATGTCTGCATATGGTGCAATCATTAACTAAGGAAAATTAGTCAATAAATATGAATTAAGGAAAGTTTCATTGTGGATGCAGAAAACAACATAAGCCATTATTATTCTCTGCACAAACATTACTATGCAGAAAGATAATAAATTCATACTAGAAACAAAAATAGTAAAGTATCTATGAATTAATCATGAATCCAGGGCCCTCTTTTGGTCTAAAGGCCAATGAAGATGATTTAAATAAACCTATTTGGTACTCATAATAAGATGATTTAATTCTACACAAATGTTAATCCTTTTAAGTGATTCTGTAAATTCAATGCATCCTAATAAAAATTACTCTTGTGTTTAATGAACCTCACACTAAAATTTATATTGTGGGATAAAGGTATGTATGTGGTCCGATCCATCTTAGTAAAGAAAAGCATACAAAGTGAGTTTATCCTATTGTACCCAAGACAGGATTTCTTCAACTTTTCCTGCTGTAAACCCTGTTTACCTGAGAAATTTTTAGGTAATCATTAGGTATATATGTAAAATAGGTTTAAAAATCAAACATTTAATAATAATAAACCATAAAGAAATTTATTTCAAAATAACCCTTTGGAATACATATAATTTTACCATGTATTAAAGATGAAAGAAAATTTGCATACTAGTGAAATCAATGTACAAGCCAAAATTTATCAAGTTTTAAAAAAGAAAACTCAAGTCAGCCATTCAAACAGCAAATTTTTAAAAATTTATTTAATTCTATTTTATGTGCATTGGTGTTTTGCTTACATGTATGCTTGTGTGAGGGTGCCAGATCTCCTGGAACAGGAGTTACAGAGAGTTCTGAGCTACCATGTGGGTGCAGGGAACTGAACCTGGATCCTCTGGAAGAGCAGCTATCCCTCCAGTCCTCAAACAGCAATTTTTAAGATTAAACATTCTAACACAATACAATCTAAGGTTACACTAACTTGATACATGCTGAAGAGTGACTATTGTCTTTGATTTATGTAATTCAACTGTGTTTCTATCAGAGCAGCAAATTTGGATGCGTTGTAACACTGAAATTTATAGTATACGGTAATTTCAAATCTAAGTTCAGATGTTTTAGGAAGTGTTGGTGCTGTCCTGGTGTGTTCAGTGCAAAGTGGGTGTGTCATGTATTCAGAATCAAGGCTGCAGTAAAGCTACACAATGCAACATATGTGAGCCCTGTGCCACCACCTGCTTTTTGTGTTTGATTGTGAATTACCCTTTGGTCACTGTATGTTCAGAAACCTTTTACCGTTACCACCCCCCCACAATCAGTTACTTAATAGCATATGGATTATAATCCACAATTTAAGAAGTTGGGTACTAATGCCAAAACAGATTAAATGAAAAACTAGAACAGAAAAGAACACCAGAGAAAGCACTATACTCAACATGAGATATAAAATATCTCCAAAACCAAAGGAAAAGGAATAGACTATGCAGGAGATGGTGTGAGAATGTAACAGGCCCCAGACCTTAGCACAACTGATGCACTGTTAGAGCACAATTCTGCCAAAATAGGAACAAAGACTTACTCCATCAAAGACCTAGTCCATGGTTCTAGAAAAGTCCCTCAATGCACTAATCTTGCCTACTTTTAGCTTCTGTAGTTCTGCTTCCTGCTAACTGAAGTGTGACAACCAGGATGTAGTTTTAGTGCATAATAGACAAAGGGCTGTAAGGCTTGGGGCTGCATGATATGGACAAGATCTCCATGCAGCTGCCAGACAGCAATAAAGACATTATTTTCAGCTTTTAAGAGTGTCCATGTGGTACTCTCTGGTGGGCTTACCTAACAACAAGAGGACCGGCTAGCAGCCATATGTGAGTAAGTCAAACTGGACTTCTATGTGAAACCACTTAATACACAGATTCCAAAAGAATTAAAGACCTAAATGTAAGCGAGAAATCCATCTACTTCTTGGGGGAATTATTAAGACAATGCCTTTTGTGGCCTAGAAACAAGGGAATTCTCGAATGAAATTCAAAAGCCCAAAGTATAAAGCAAAATTAAAGAATCTGTGTCAAAATTGATTTTGTTCAACAAAGCACATTATGGATACATTTCATTTGAATGCCTATAAAATAGGAGGAAATATTTATAATACCTAAAGTGGCTATTAAGGTCAGGTTAAGAATATTCAAGGAATTCCTACTCATAATCAAGAAGACATCAACTTGAAGAAAAAGGACAAAAGACCTGCAACATCAGAAGCTTCATAAAATGTATATAATTATACATATATAAAGAGGTTTATTGGAATTACCCCACAATAGGAGAATAATGCCCCAGACATCTCATGCTAGCAAATAAAAACCTCAGTACTAGAAATAGGTTAATTCTTTTTGAGTTGGTCATGGGGGTCATACTGACCCCTAGTATTACAAGCTGTTGCCAGTCCTCCTAGCTATCCCCCAGAACTTGACAGTAAGCCCCACTGCTGACAAACTATATACTTGAATCACAGAACATGGAGACATCAAGCTGATTCTAACTTGGATGCTTCATCTCTACGGGCTAGTGTTGATGGTGCTAGAAGGTGCTATGCATGATACCAGAGGAAAAGAGCAAGGATCAGTCTCACCAAGCTGTGAACCCTGCAAGCTATAATAATGACTAGACTGACAAGATGGGCCCACTGGTGCAATAGTTATGAATGTTATGGGAGTAATACATAGGGGTTTTTCCTATGGGAAAACACTATTTTTAAATTGATTCCTAATATTTTTAGGAACATATTTTTAAATTGATTCCTAATAACTTATTGCTATACCCATAGAGTATCTCTTAACCCTAATCAGAAAAACTTACTGCAGTAGATGGAAATTAACAGCAACCCCTAAGTGGTTAATATATAGAAAACAAAAGACTGTGGCGTGCTTAGCCCTAAATCAGACATTCATATCACACCACTCCCACCAAGGCTCAGGGATCTTTGTAGAAGAGGTGGCTAAAAGATTGTGAGAATCAGAAGTTGTTGATAATATCAAGGAAACAGATCCAACAGGGTAGTTGCACATGTGAGCATGCAGAAGACCTTTGCAAGCTCCACTCAAAAAAATTTCAACACTGAGGAAGAAAGATCAATACAAAATCCCACCACTAGCTGAGGAGTTATTGGCATTTGATAGCTACTGGGAAAAGGAGAGTTTCATCCAACGATGTGAACTGATAAGATGACCTCACACCAGTGCAGGCTAAGACTCCCTTGGCAACACGAATTGGACTTAATAGGGAAGGAAAAAAAATACAGAAGTAATCTCAAAGTTCAAAGGCAAGAGGTTAGGGGGGTGCGATAGAAAAGATGACGAGGAAAGAGAAGGAGGAGAAGATGATGAAGATGAGGATGTGTGTGTGTCTGTATGTTGAAATACACTGTATGGAATCCTCAAAGAATAAAAATATTACAACAGGTATAAACAGGCAATTTATAGGAACCCCCAAACAAACAAGCAATTACTGAAGAGCTCAAGTTCAACAGTAATCAGGTAAATAGAACATAAGACAATGAAATATCATTGCATTGATTAGTCTGGTAAAATGCAGCAAGCACTATCATAGGGTGGAGATGTGAGCACAGTCATCATGACATACAGGTGGTGGCTGTACACATTAGGAGTTGCTTTGAATGAGAACTTGGCAGTACTTATAAGGTCAATTATACATGACCCTAAACTTCTTCACAGAAGGATGTACACATATACCTTCTCATTTTTTATTTTTGAGACAAGTTCTTTTTCTGTGGCTAGGCTAATCCAGTACTCACTATGTAGTCTAGGTTGGTTTCAAACTTGTGATCCTCTCGCCTCAGTTTCCTGAGTGCTAGGACTACAAGTGTAAGTCATTATGCCTTGCTCAAACATAATTTTTTTTTTTTAATGTGGAAGCTAAGGTGAAAAGGCATATGGATAAAGAAAATGAATACATGCATGTAATGAGAAGGCAGCCTTTAACAGGTCAATGACAGAGGTGCAAGTCAATGAGGTGCAGAGTTAGCGTCCACTTCTGAGGTAGTGAGGGTATAGGCATATCTTTCAAGTTTTGAAGTTTCATAGCCAAATATGTTTTGCATGTGTGAAGGGAGCAAAAATGTGAAGGTGTGTGAAGACCCACAAACTATGGCACTCACACACATTTCTTGAATTCAGAAAAACATTTAGCAAAGTTTTGAATATGTAAAGACCTTACATATAAATGCAAAATTACCTTTTGTAGGAAGAGGACAATCCTGACAAGCATCTGGGAACGGAGTTCTTCCAAGGTGAACAATGTACGCGGTGTTCTAATGAAAATTTTGGTCTTCCCATAAGCTACATCATCTTGAAAGCCACATCGTTCTATGAGTTTCTTGACAGCCTCTTTGTCTGAAGGAAGATCATGGTTAGGCCAGGTGAATTCAGAGATCATCTTGTACCTGGGTGAAGAGAGAATAGGCAACAAATCGAATGAGGGGAAAAATTGTATAGTCATCTTAACAGAAAGACTTGTCAATCTAACTGTAGCCAACTGTTAAAAGAAGTGAATTTCATTAGCCTGATGAGATGAAAAAGACAATCTCTTCACTAAAATACTCCTTCATGATAATAATTCTTACTAAACTGGGAATAAAAGGGACTTCCTTAATCTTTGGAAGGCTACTCACCAAAAATTTATAGCAATTATCATCTGCAAGTGGGTGACCTTGGAAACATTCTCTTTACAGACACAGGCAAAGATGCTCCATTATGGGTTCTCAACACTTCTGCATGTGTAATTAGCACAGTGAAGAAGCACAAAACTGCAGATGCTTGTGAATATGACTCTTCAAAGAAAATCAAGTGGATCTTTGGATAAATTTTTAAAACTATAAGAAAACTAAGCAGTTTTAGGTCAAAACGTGAGAATAAATGCCTTTCTACATCTAATGCTCCTTGTCAGTTGAGCCTGTCACAAGAGCAACTCCCTATACCACAGCTTATTTCACAAGTATAAGATAGAAGTCACATGTCACAACCTCAAAGTGACATCCCACCACTTCTACCATAGTCTGTCTTGTTGGAAGCAGTCGAGAGCTTCAGCAGACATTTCATGGGACAGGGCAGGAGTAGCAGGAGGCAGGAGGTGAGACATCTAAAAATTCTGCCTGCCACAGTGGTTTCCCCCACATCCTGGGCAGCACTAATGAATGTAGCTAAATTAAGTCATTTTTCTGGTACTGAATCTGAGTTTTACAGTGATTTGAGATTTTCTTCATACTCAAGTCAGGTTACAGAGTAATTTACTGATGCTTCCTTCTAGTATTGACATGGTTGCCTTATTTGAGAACATTTGTATAAAAGATTTCAATGAGACTCATATTGCATGCAGCATACTCTCATAAGTATGATCACACTCCACTGCCTCCATAAGACGCCCCTCCCCATCTCTTTCTTCTCGTCTTCCTTCTATTTTCCTACCCTTTCTCACCCTAAGATTCCACAGAAAACAGGAAACACTTCTCCTGAGTCTGGGTTATTTCACTCAACACAATCATCTACAGTTCCATCCAATTTCCTGGAAAGGACATGTTGAGTTCGTCTTTGTTGCTGAATACTAACCCACTGTATATGAATATACCATGCTCTGTACGTACTCACCTGCTGTTGGGCACCTAGGCTGATTCCCTGACGTGTTTTCTGTGAATATTGCTGATTCCTCAGCTGGATCACACAGTACTTGTGTTTTGTTTCTTGAGAAAATCCCATGCTGATTCCCCTGACGTCTGAGTAATTTATACTCCCACTACAGTGTGTCCGTGTTCCCTCTACTGGCATCCTCACTATTTGTAGTTTGTTTTCTTGATATCAGACTGGGGTGGGATGGATTTCTTTTAATTTACATTTTTTGATGGGTTAGTTTTAAAATATATTCTGGTACCTATCTGTCTTAGTAAAGATTTTCTTTCATTCTATAGGCTATCTCTTTATTGTTTCCTTTGCTGCATATAACCTTTTTAATTTTATGCCTTACCATTTGTCAATTTTTGTTATTATTTCTTAAGGCTATTAGATTCCTATTTAGAAAGTCATTGTCTATGCTTATGCTGTAAGTATTTCCCTTTTGACGTGTGTGTGCACACCAGTGCGTGCATGTGTGGAGGTCAGAGGTTGAAGACAGGTATCTTCATCTATTACTTTCTCTGACATTTTTTATTTTCAAATTAAGGTCTCTTAGGGACTAGAGAGATGACTCAGTGGTTAAGAATGCTGGCTGCTCTTCTAAAGGGGCCAGGTTCAATTCCCAGCACCCACATGGTGGTTCACAACCATCTGTAATTCTGGGTCTAGACAATTCAATGCCCTCATATGCCTTTCATGGGTACCAGGTATACAACGGGTACACAGATATACCAGTAGACAAAACATTCATACACATAGAATAAAAAATTATCAAGGGCTGGAGAGATGGCCCAGCAATTAAAAGCATGTACTGCTTTTCCAGAGAACCAGTGTTTGATTCCCAGCACCCACGTTGTGGTTCACAACCACCTATAACTCTAGTTCCAGGAGATTCAATGCCTCTGGCCTCCTCATGCACCTACACATAGGTGCACAGATTCACACACAGAAACACACACACACACACACACACACACACACACGGATTAATAATAATAAAAAGAAATCTAAATTTTTAAAAAATAATAAATTAAGATTTGTGAACCTGGAGCTTGCCATTTTATCCAGAATGGTTCTCCAGAGAACTCCCAGGACAATCCACTGACTGGCAGCATTGGGATTACAGAAGTGCATTGTCACACTCAGCTTTACACAGGTGCTGGGGATCAAACTGTCTTCACTTTGCCAATGGACCATCTCCTTAGATCTTGTAGTATTTTGTCTAATTTCAAAGATTTGGCCCTTATATGAAGGTCCTTGATCTCCTTTGAATTGATTTGGTATAGAAAGGGAGACACTCTTCTATAAGTGGATATCTAGCTTCCCCACCATCATTTGTTTAAGACAGTATTTGTAGCATCTCTGTCTTCTCATCCACACAGAATGAGGTAGGATGCTGTTTCCCAGGCTGCCAGTTTTAGTAACTTAAAACGAACATACAAAATATTTAAAATTGTGCCTTGTACACAGAAAAAGTATTTTAAAAAGCCACTGACCATTGTTATAATTCTCTTGAAAAACTTAAATATCCTAAAATCTCTTCAACATTTGGCCATCTTTTTTCTTTTTTTTTTTTTTAATAGTGCTACTTCCCTATTGTCTTTTCTTCTTGTATCACCTTAAATGGGCCTTGAAATCCTTACAGCATCTGGAAATGTGGCTACTTGCATTGGCTACTATACAAGTAGCCAACCTCCTAGCCATGTAGCTACACTGAACCATTTGGAATGCATTCATTCTCATTCCCTCTCTCTAGGCCTCCTTATGCAGCTCAGACTGGTCTCCAACTTACTATCTAGGCCAGATATGGACAATCCTGATGCCTCAGTCTCCCAGTGCTGGGATAACACATATACGTCTCCATGCCTCCTGTGATGGCTATTTAAAAGGCAGCTCAAGCCTCATTACATTGCCTTTGCTATAACTGTGACACTGGGTTGCCTCTGTGTCTTCATATCATATTTAGGAGTAAGACACACCTTTATGGTTTACTGAGAATCTTTCTTTTTGACTTCTTATCTTGGCTGTGCATTTGCTATTTTAAAATTATTTAGTTTGCTTTCTGTTTTGATAAACACTGTGGACAAAAGCAATTTAGCAGAGGAAAGGGTTTATTTCAGTTTACACTTCCAGGTCATACCCCATCATTGAGGGAAGTTAGGGCAAGGACTCAGGACCCGGAAGCAAGAGCCATGAAGAAATAATCTCCCATAAACATGGCAACAGGCCAATTTCATCTGACCATTCCTCAACTGCGGTTCCCTTGTCAGGTAACTCTAGGTTGCATCACGTTGACAATAACAATCAACCAGTACACACATATACATGTTTGCACTATTTGAGGATGCTTGGGGGCTGGAGAGATGGCTCAGCCGTTAAAGGCTAGACTCAAAACCAAATAAGATAAGAGAATATTTGGGGGTAGGAATGGGGTATTTAATCTTGACCCACTAAGACTACCATATTGGAAATTTATAGGTTTGTAAGGGTGAGGGTGTGTATGTATAGGCCAATAGTCAACACTGGACATCACCCTCTATCTTTCTCTGATTTTTTGAGATAGCATCTCTTACTGAATCCAGGGCTTGCCATTTTCATCTAGACTGCCTGGTCATTCAGCCCCTGGGATCTACCTTTCTTTGACCCTCCCCAGCACTGGGGTAAAGACGTGTGTACTGCACCCACCTTTCCATGGGTACAGGGGATCTGAACTTGGGTCTCACATTTGCATGGCAAACACTTTACCTTCATCCATCTCCTCAGCCCCTCATATGTTCTTTTTAATCTTTGTTTTTATATGAGTATTAAAAAAGATATCCTAATGTTTTAGCGCTTTTTCCATGCCTCAATGAGACACAAACATGTTCTGAGTTGAAAGTTAATAAGTCCAAAAGGAGATGAAAGGTAGATAAAGGTCCTCATTCACAGATGCCTTTCCCTTTCAAGCCAAGTTTGCTTACTGTTTGGTTACTTGAGCTACTCTCACAGCTTCCAATGTATCTCAAGATAATACTCTCCCAGCACAGGCCTCTCTGATGGTCACCATTCCCATGATGCTCACTTTGATATTTAACTTCTGCTGACTTTCTGTACATGACAATACTGTAACTGACAAATGTTAAAATTTTCTGTGTAATAAAGATGTACTATAACTCTTTCTAATAAAAGAACTGGACACCGTTTGAAATCAAGACTCACAATGAACACACCTCCACAAGTGAAAACACTCTTGCCATACAGTTGGTAAACCTGTGTGCTTTCAACAGGGACAATGGATGAGTTTTAAGGATAATTTTTGATTACTATAAAATTGAACTCTAGTCTTCCAGGCTATTATTCTATAAAGTTCTATTAATTCCAGCCAAGAACATCTCTCTAGTGTGATTTCCTCTGTACACACATAGCTGAATACTAGTGCTGTGGCGATAAACCATCAACATTAGGTGGCTTCTCATATTTATAAAACTCCTATCTCCAACAGGTCCTCTTTTCTCTCTAATGGCAAGCCTATGGAACAAACCCACTTGTTTTTGCCCTCTAAGAGAAGTGTTCTCATTTCCTCTCTACCCTCCTCCATCAACTTCTCCTGATGCTCACTCTTACTAAGGATGGTGTCTCACATGTCACTGAGAAAACAGAAATAGAACAACTGCATCTTCGCTACCAGTGAAGCTTAAGTCTTCCTACATCTCACATGCCGTATCTTCTGGCTGTGTCCCAATGTCACAGGCGAAATGCTTCTGTTCCTATCTCAGGCTCACAGACCTCCCACTCAAGTTGGGGATTCTAGCCTGTCTTGCCACCTCAAAGATGATTTTACTACTTTTATACCCCTCTCTTATGTGCCATGGGCTTTCCCCTGTTCTTAATTACCCCACCTGTGCAGATTTTGTAGTCTCTCCTGACCACACATCCTTTTGCAGCTGCTGTGTCCATTTTTCTCTGTTCTCATGTACAGCTAACACTCCTGAGCTGTTACAGTAATACACCAAGTCCACATCCTTTCCTATCCTGCTCAAATCAGGCTCTGCCCACTTGCTTCTCTGACTCCTCTGTTGGCAAATCTTATTGATAAGCGTCTGATTTTCTTAGTGGTTGTGTAACAATATTTTACATGCTGGCACATTTCTTTCTGCAATGCTATCACCTGTGGCCTTCTGTGACACAATCCCTTTCTAGTTTTCCTTCTGCCTCAGGGGTTGTTCCTTTTCTTCTCTTTGTTGGTTCCTACTGTTAGACACAAATCTAAATAGCACTACAGATCTCCTCTTCTCCTCCACCCAGTCAGACTCTGATCTCTCTTATCTTCAGCCTCACTTCCTCCCAGAACTCCAAGTATCCAAGGCCAAGAACTTAATGTTCCCACTTAGATGTTTGGAAGATATTTAAAAGTTAACATAGCAAGAGAATAACCCCTCTGTGTGTTCATGTGTGTATGCACATGCAAGGAGGTGTGAGTGCATATTTGTGTCCATGTGGGTAGAGGTCAGAGAACAATCTTGGGAATTATTCCTTAGCAATGTTGTCTATATTCTGACACATGCTTCTTCCTGATTTGGAATTTGCTACATAGGCTAGGTTGGGTGGCCACTGAGCCCCAGGAAACTGCCTGTCTGTGTTGTTCGAGCACTGGGATTACAGGTGTGCTCCACCTGGCCTTTTGATGTGCTTCTGCAGATCAAAATCGGGCCCTCCTTGCAAGCACCTCACCAACTCTTCACCCAGCCCAAAAGAATAATCTTGATTTCTATCGTTGTCTTGTTCTGTGTTTTCCTCTTGAAACTTGTTTTCCTGTGGTTATATGTGTATACATGTTCATACATGTGTGTGTGCAGGTGCACATGTACATGGTGTATAGATATATGTGGGACAGGCCATTAAGTGTCTTCTTTAATCACTCTCCTTTTGTTATTTTGTTTTTTTCCCTTTTTGTTTCTTCTTCCCACCTGCGCTGGCTAGTCTTATGTTAACCTAACACACAAGCTAGAGTTATCTGAAAGGAGGGAACTTTGAGAAAATGCCTCCATAAGATCTGGCTGCAGGGCATTTTCTTAATTAGTAATTGGTGGGGGAGAGCCCAACTCATTGTGAGTGGTTTTATCTTTGGGCTGGTGGTCCTGGGTTCTATAAGAGAGCAGACTGAGCAAGCCATGTAAAGCAAGCCAGGAAGCAGCACTCCTCCATGGCCTTTGCATCAGCTCCTGCCTCCAGGTTTCAGCTCTGTTTGAGTTCCTGTCCTGACTTCCTTTGATGATGAACGGTGCTGTGGAAGTGTAAGCCAAATAAATCTTTTCCTCCCCAACTGGATTTTTAGTCATAGTATTTCATCATAGCAACAGAAACCCTCACTAAGACACCACATTATTTTTGGAGAAACAGTCTCTCGGTGAACCTGGAGCTCACTGATCTGGATAGACTGGCTGGTCAGCATACCCCTAGGATGCTATTTCAATCTATCCAACACTGGGGTTATAGGCCTGTACCTATGCCTGACTTTTTATGTGGGTGCTGGAAATCTTCACTCAGCTCTTCATGATTGTTATCATCATAATTCTGAGCACTGCTGGATTCTGCTGCATCCTCTACCCTTACCTGTGAAGAAACTTCTCATAGGTCTGGCGGAAGGCAAACCCTGCCCGACGCACTCTCACGTTCTCTAGTAGTCCAAGGTATTCTACCTGATGGCGGCAGCGCTCATCATCAAATATCTGTGGGGACTTCTTGTCATTGGGTTTGATGCAACGTACATAGTATGGTTCCTAAAGAAATAAATAAGCAATGAAAGAATTCACTGTAGGCCCAGACAAGAGATGCTAGCATGTCATTAGTGTCAACTGTGTCAAATTAAGCTCGGTGCCTCTGAGCTCCTGGGTATATACCTGTGAATGAAGCATTCTTCCTTTCTGCCTCAATCCAAAGTAGTTTCCATGTAATCACTGGTTTATTTTATAAGAAAGGGGTTAAAGCTAAGGAGCAAATAACTAAGATGCATAAACACTGAGTTTTGCATATTTACAAATAACTTAAGGAACAACTCAAAAGGAGAGAAAGCAGCCGTGGGAAAAGACCAACTGTGACAGAGGGCGCGACTGGCTACAGTCAGGTCCGACAGTACAAGTGCTCCCCGCGTGTCAGCCACTGCCCTTCTGTTGCCGTCATCACTGTTGTCTAATAGTTTGTGCTTCTGGGAGTGATTACGTTTTACGTGTTAACAGAAATATTATAAACCTACCTACAGGCATTAGTGATTCTATGAAAAAGCCTCACTAGAAATTCTCCCCTCTATGCCAATTACATTCTGTACCAGGCATTAGGTCACAACTCCTGTTAAATATAAAACCATGCTTGGCACAGATCCTGGCACACTGAGGATAATGAATAAATTATCACTGGATCAATCGAAGAGGTCAAATATATCCTACTTGTAAGAATAGTGAGTGTCTTTCTCTTCTCTGATTCCATTATCCACCAGACACACAGATGCACCTTAATTAAGCTAAGAGTCCTACATACTTGCATTAGGTAGTGCTGAGCATTGCAGAGGGCTTGAGATGGCAAGGGATAGCAAATGATTTAAGAAGTAGGAGAGTTTTGAAAACTGTGAATTGATTTGCACTTAGAAAAATAAGTTTTCAATACTTAAAAAGGAAGCTATAATTATATATTTATCATGCTCCTTACAACATAAAAAATAAAGTTGTTTTCTTCCTTTTTTGGAAATCCTGCTGTATTAGCTTCCTATTGTTGCTATAGCAGATTATGACAAATTTAGTGGCTTAAATTAATACAATTTTACTATCTCACAGCTCTGGAGGTTGGAAGTCTAAAACGGGTTTCAGTGGGCTAAAGTTGAGGTGTCAAAGAGTTACTACTTTCAGGGAGACCTTGGAGATAGCCTGTTTAACTTTTCTGGAGTGATGGTAAATCTTGATTGCTAACTTGATCGGATTGAGATGCATCTAGATTATTAAAGTGCACTTCCTCACGTGTATCTGTGAGGGTGCTCAGAGAGAGGATTAACAAGGAAGAAATGTGAGCGGTACAGCCTTAGAGGCTGGAGACCTGACTGGAATAAGGGGAAAGGAGACTCGCCATAGCACTATTCTTCCTGGCTACCACGATATGAACTGTTCTGCTCTGTCTTGCTCTTCTTGACAGAACAGACTGAAAACAAAGAGCCAAAAGAAAATCTGCCTCTTTTCACGTTATGTCAATAATTCTGTTACAGGAATGAGGCCTGACTAACATATCCAGCTTTTAGAAGCACACATTCCCCGGCCTCCCTTCTACCTCTGATTCTTGTTCCTTTCCCTTAAAAAAGGGCTCAGTGACTATACACTGAACCCACTAGATGTCCTTGGGTAATCTCTAACTTTAAGGGACTTCTAGTAGGATCTTAATTTTACCATTTCTATATAGCACAGCTACATGGGTTCCCCTAAGTTAGGCCATAGACATTCTGGGGGGGGGAATCTATGAAATAACAAAAATAAAGTAAATATGACATAATAAAAGGCATGAAGAGCAAATTATGCAGCCAATGATTTAATCAGTCATGCCTACACAATGAAATCCTGATTGAAAACCTCACAACGCTTGGGCACGGAGGATGTGTTGATGTACTGGGAAATGGTACATACGGCCTTACTCCTTGGGGACAGAAAGCCACTGTGCTTGGACCTAACTTTCAGCCTTTGCCAGCCTGTTTATCTTTTCATTTGGTCGTTTGTATCCTTTATAATAAATCTTTTATCATAGGGATAGCATTTCTACAGTTCTGTGAATCATTCTAACAAATTAGTAAATGTAAAGAAGGGCCAAGGGACCGCCACAAATTGTATCCAAGTCATATAGAAATGTGTCCCAGAGACCAAACTTGAAGATGGTATTTGAAATCAACATCAGTCTTACTAGCAACTTTGCCCTTTAACTTGTTGGACCTGATGACAATTTTGGCTAGTGGTGTCAGAGGGCAAGGCAGGCAGATCCCCAGCGTTGGTTGACTAGACAGTTGAGATGAAAGGGCAAGCTCTGGGTTCACTGAGAGAGCCTGTCTCACGAGAATTAAGTGGATCACAACACGGTGAGGTAGAGACAGAAGTAATATCACAAGAGGAAAAATAAAGGCAAATGAGTGTATAGCAATAATGTAACAGTTGCTTTAAATCAAATATATATAATGTATAATTATATAGTATATATTATATCTACTCTATATTATATTTTTTCCTATATATCACATTTTACATTATAATAATAACATAATATGTGGTAATAAGTTATCATATATTATATACTTATAATATAAAATGTATATTCTAATATATATATAATGCAACAATTATATATCATACATAATATATATACATTATACAATTATATATATAATTATGCATTATATAGTATACAATTATATGTTATGTAATATACTATATATATGAAATTAAAACACATATGAAGGTTTAAACAGAAATCAGTAAGGAGGAGCTGGGGATGTAACTCAAGTTGGTAGAGTGCTTACCCAACATGCATGAGCCCCTATGTTTGATACATAGTATCACATAAGCCAGGCATGGTGGCTTATAATCCCAGCTTTAGGGAGTTGAAGTGGGGAAGATCAGAAGTTCAAGATCATCCTTGGCTACAAAGTGAGTTCCAAGCCAACCTAGGGTACATGAGAACACTGACGTGTGTTTACGTCTGTGTGTGTGCATAGAGGGAAACCAACTAAAGAGATGGTTTGTTTAAATGTAATGTATATTAACTACACTAAAAATAAACAGACTAAATAACTGTTCAAAAGATAAAGTTTGTCAGGATGGATTTAAAGCATCTAAAACTATGGGCTATTTATGGGAACTATTTGAAACATGAGGACATACAAACACTGAAAGTAAAAGAATGAAAAAGGAAGGGCTGGAGAAATGGCTCAGCGGTCTAGGGCACTTGGGGTTCTTGCAAAGGACCTGAGTTTGCTCTTCTGCACCTACACTGGCAGCTCAGAGCTGCCTGTAACTCCAGTTCCAGATCTGATGCCTCTTCTGGCATCAGCAGACACTGAAGACGTGTGGTATACACACACACACACACACACACACACACACACATATATACACACATATGCATATGTATGCATACATATACAAATTTATTTATGCATACATGTACAGATAGATACACATATATGTACACACACACACACACATACAGGTACACTCAGAGACAATGAAATAAAGAAATAAATTTTCAAGAATGAAAAAGAACCCATACAAACACTAGCCAAAAGAGAAGTTTACATAGCTGTATTATTCACGCAAAACCAACTTGAAGATAAAAACAATGAGGAAAGAAAGATGCTTCGAACAGACACATGGATCAATCAACAGAAGGATGTGACAGTTCTAACTTGAAGGAATAAATTCCTAAAATATTAAAACAAAGACTGAAGGTACATGAGGAAAGGTAGATAAGGTTAGGGTAATATGATTCTTAACTCACCTTTCAATCCAACAAGGAAATTAGTAAGGATACCATAAAGTTGGACAACATGATAACCAAACTTGATCTACTGGAACCTGCCCAGAATACTGAATATAAGCTTTCTTTAAATACAAACAGAACACATATGTAAGGTAAATTTCACAAATTTCTAAAGATCAAAATCACACTGAGGATGTCCTCTGGTGAAATGTTGGAGTTAAACATCAAGAGCAAAAGAGATAATTAGGAAACCTTTATGCTTAAAAACTAAGAAACATACTTCTGAATGACTCAGAGGTGAAAACCATGAGGTGAATTAGAACATACTCTGAACTGGATACAGATCCAGTGACTTCAACAGAGATCAGTGTCAGGCATGGCCTGAGGCAATACCTGAGCTTTTACTAACAGATAAGTGGAATTGCACCAGCATCGGGCAATCCCAGACAAAGAAGCAGAAATACCATGAGGCACTTTCCCAACCAACAAGTGGGGAAGTCCTTTCAGTCTGCCTAGTGATGTAAGTCACTGAATAAGGAATCTAGTGGAAATACTTTCTCTATATTTAATCAGCATTCTGTCTCAGTTTATAAATTCCACCTCTTCTCTCACTTATAAATACCAAGACTGACTCAGCCTAAGCAACCCTAAATTTGACAAATTCGGTGTTGTATAAAGGCTAAATTGCCATAGTTCATAGTGATCTCATTGCCTTAACTTGTCTCCCTAGATTTTATGTGAAAAATATAATTTGTAAAAGTACACTAAATGGTGCACACATTAGCTAGAAGATAATGCATTTAAGTATATATCTATTTGATCTGCTTTGTACATTATCAAACAGCCAAAGCATATTCAAACTCATTTAAAAACTTACTGACCAACTGTTGGTAGCATTTTACAGAGCTATCAAAATGTACATGGTATATAAAGTAGGACGTATTCTCTGTATTTAAAGGACATTACTGATAGTATAAAGGAAATCTCTGACCCAGATCAGAAGACAACAAGCCTAGGAAGCCAGTGCAGCTGCAAGGCTGCTTCTGAATCCTGGTGCAGAACTTTAGAAACTACTGTTAGAGAGCTTCTAATGTTGGCAAATGTTCAACTTCTCTTTTTTTGAAAGATTCTTTATGTCTTTGTTCTTGAAAAATACATTCTCTGGGTATAAAATTTTGGTTGTCATTTTCATTCTGCCTGATTATTATTCTTTTGAAGCTAATCTATCTTTTCTCTGGCTGCTTTTAAGAGACTTGTCTTTGAGCCAGGTGTGGTGGTACTCATGTAATTCCTGTACTTGAGGGCTGGAGACAGGAAGATCAGTAGTTCCAGACTATTTTCAGCTGCAGAGAGGTTTGGGACAGCCCAGGCCACATAGTCAGACCCTGTCGCCCAAAAAACAAAACCAACTTACAAAGGTGCTTTGTCTTTAATGTTCTGGACTTCACTAGGTGCCACATCAGTTTTCCTTTAATGTTCCCAACATGGGGTGTGCTTGGCTTCCTGGCTTGCCTGGTGTGTGTTGTCTTACAACATTTTTAGAATCCTTGGGCAAATTTCTTGAGGCGTTGCTCTGCTGTTCCTCTCCTGTTCTCTGAGTACATGCATGCTAGGTGCTTTCATTATCTCCGTGTATCTTAATCTTTTATAGTATAATTCTAAATATTTAAAGTTTTTTTTTTTTAGATTTTTACTATTATTTTTGTTCAGCTTTATTTATGTAACTTGTCTAGTTACTTGTTCTTATATTTTCAGGTCCTTCACTTGAGTTATATCAAACATTTTGTATTTTGTGTGTGTGGGTGTGTACATGCTCGTGCATGCACATGCAATCACACATGTGTGTAAGTAGGCATGTAAAGGCTAGAGGTTGATGTAGAGTGTCTTCCTCAATAACTTCACAGTATTTTTTGAGACAGTCTTTCACTGAACCTGGATCTTAATTGTTTCAGTAAGAATGGCTGGCCAGTGAGCTCCTGGGATCTGTCTGTGTCTGCCCTCCAGCACTGGGATTACCACTGTACCCAACTTTTTACATGGGTGTTGGGTTCTGAACTCAGATCCACATGCTTGTACCCAGTAAGCCACTCCCTAGCCATGGATTCTATTTGTGATTGTTCTAGTATCAAGAGTTTCATCTGAGCCTGCTCTTTAACCCTAGCACGACATCTTGAAGTTATTTAAAAAATTTTCATTATTTTTATTATTTTTTAAGATTTATTTACTTTATTTTATGTATTATGAGTGTTTTGCCTGTTTATATGCATGTATGTGCACCATTATGTGTGCCTAGTGCCCACAGGTGTCAGGGACATCATATTCTATTGAACTGGAACTACCTATGGTTGTGAGTCACCATGTGGGTGCTGGGAATTGAATCCTGGTCCTCTGAAAGAGCAACAAATGCTCTAAATCATTGAGCCATCTTTCCAGAGGCCCCACCTCCACCCCCTTGCAGTCACTCTTCACAGTGAGCTCCTACTTTCCTTGAAATATTGTGGAGAGTCTTTAAGGTATGCTATCAAGGTGATATCCTCAAGAAAATAATTGTGTTTGCTTCTTTCAGAAGCTTGGGGGCCAACACTAGACCTGTACTACCTTAAACTAAACTGCTGGCTTGAAGCTTTTTCAGCCCACTCAGGTGTGTGAATGCAGGCTGCAAATCTCATTAAAACTGGCTTATAATTACAAATTCTCAACAAAGACTCACTGCCTTCCAACACCTGACACCTTTGGCTAAGTGTCAAAGACCAAGAGAGGCAGTTTTTCTCACAGACAATGGGAGATTAGTTCTAGTTCAACCTAAATGTGTCCCTTTGGGGATGTAAGTCTTGGTAGGTGAGTGCAAGCCCAAGATTTCAGTTTAGGGACTAAGACCTGAACCATCCTCAAAGCTAGACATCTTAACAACCCTCACAGGTGAAAGGCAGCTTTAAGGTTGTGCTTCTACTCAGACAATGTCTGTTTATAGCCCCCGGCTTACACATTCCTTAATTTTACTAGTTCCTGGTTACATTCAGAAAGTTGAATTTTTTTTAAAAAAAATTACTTAATACTTGTGTTGTTTCAGGTGTCTTAGTGGGCTCTGCATTTACTCTGCTGCCAGGAGAAGCAGCTTTCACACATACTTTTAGGGTCTTTCGTCTGTGTGCCTATGTTAAACTAATCTTCTATTTTCTCATATTAACCTTGTACTGTTGTAAACAAACAAACAAAACCCCAAAACAGAAAACCTTCCATACGAGTTGGAAGGTAGCCTCTCTTCTCACCTCCCAAACAGTTATCAGTGGCTGCGGATTATTAGTTTTATAAACTATCTGTGAAACCATCAGGTCTGATGCTCTTGGTGTGATTACAGGGCAGTAGATTTCTAATTAGAGATTCAGAATCCTTAAGGTTACTGTTTATTTTGACTTTTTATTTCATCTTGAATCAAGTTTGTCAACATGTTCCTAGAAAACTAAATTTTAAAATGAGCTGGCAGCCAGTTATTCATAACACGCTGACCTCTAGTATCGGAGGTTATAATGGACTTTCATTCATCATTCTTTTTTTTTTAAGAAATAAGTTTTATTAGAGGTTTTGTCTATTTACTAGTTTTTTGATTTCTCCATTGTGTTTAATCACTGTATTAAAATTGTTTTATTCTCTTTTAAGGTTTTCTTTTGAATTTCTCTTCTGGCTGTTTGTGTTGAACTTACCTACTTTCAGTCATCTTTTTTGCTGTGCACTTTAATTGCTTACTTTAATAGCATCCTACAAATGTTGGCAGATCCTTTGTCAAGAAGTCTCAAATATTTTATTATTTTTGTTGTATTATCCTCTTAAATCTGTGGATTATTTAGCAAAGCATTTTATTTTTAGAGTTTTTAAACACATTAAAATAACTTGCTTTGAGGATGAAGACTGTATCTGTATATATATTCTTTCAAAATAGTTGCACCATTGTGATCTAGCATGTGGTCAGGTCTTGCAAAGCGTCCCATTTATACTTCAAAGGAATACATATTTCCTACTCCCTGGGTACAGGGTTGTTTTGATATCTTAGAAAAAGTTGGAATTTGGTTTTCACAGTTTCCTGTGTTTGAGACAAGGTCTCACTATGTAGCCACGTCTGGCCTGGAACTTGCTGTGTAGCCTGAGCAGGCCTTACGGGTGCAGTCCTCTTGAGATTACAGGTATACATTTATAGGTTTTTGAAAGCAATGATTCTTTAATGAGTTAGCTAAGTTAATACCCCCACAAAGCACTTAGCTCTCCCCTCTGCTGTGCCTTCCTTCTTGCTTCACTGTCTTCTTACTGGATGCAGCAGGTTAAAAGGTGACAAAGAGAAGATGCAAAGACCGGAGTCAGGGCTGCATCTGAGTCTTCACGCCCTGGTCCTCCTCCTGTCTTTCTGGAAACTCAAGTACACAAGAGGATGTACTGTGCTTATTTGCTGTCAGCTGAGGCTAAGGAATGATGATGGGAAGAAATAGGAAGCTACTGAATAGATGTGTGCTTGTGGCATTTGCCTAATGTAACCATGGTGGAGTACAGATGCAAATTAATTCTTTTAGAAGGAAAATAGATTTTTAAAAAGATAAAAACAAAGAATAAAATATACAATAAAGTTACCAGAAGAGACAGATATAAAGAAAGGAGCTATAAATAGCGAGTCCCAGAATGCTGCTAATTTATCAAACTTGTCAACAGCAGCAGTTAAGAGTAGAAATCTGTTCCTTAAGGGAGAGGAAAACAAAATCTATACTTAAAAATAAAATGGAAAAAATAACCAGCTCAAGTTATCAGACAACATTAGAATCAAAGCAACAGCAAAAATTAGAAATAACTATGATTAACCACTCATGTAGTCCAACCATTTAAAGCAGCGTGAAGATAATACTTATTTGCTAAATTCCGTTTAAGCTCCTTCTGGCCATTTGCTACTCAAACACCCGGGCGGAAGACGATGACTACAGTTAAGCTCACTTGTTTCTGCCTCTGTTCCCTCCTTTCTCTGGCCATGACCTGCCTTCCAGCACAAGGTTCAGTTCATTTTGCCAAGCATGGCATATTATACATATAGTTTAAACCATAATGGCAGTTCCCCCCTTGACCTTAATGGTAGAATAAAAGGTTCCAATTAAGAAAAGAATTCATTTGGGATACAAAAATTATTTTACTCAAGTTTTTTTTTTTTTAAATCAAGAATAAGAATTTTATTGTTCATTTTGAAAATACACTGTTCAACTTAATTAAGGATAATTACCTGAAAAGCAAATCACACATGCATTCTCCACAATGTACGTCAAGAGGGAATCTATGAATTATAAAGGATATTTAGAAAAGATGATAATTACCTTTGAAGCAAGGTTGTCTACTAAAGCAATCATAGAATTCTTAAACAAGGTGGCAGCAGTCAGCGGTCGCTTGGTCACCTCTGTAATGCTCAGCTTGCCTTCTGGCCACATATTCTTCAGCACAGGATTTGAACTGAGAAACACAGAAAGAATGATTCAAACGCTGCATGTAAATAAGGTGAATAAAAAAAGGCCAATCAGTCTTGCCAAACCGTGTCCTGGGACTCACAGAGCACTGCAGATGGAATTCACAAGATCCAAGTGGAAAAACTGTTGCATCCAGAGAACTATGATTTGATAATGACCAATACTGTACCCACAGAAAATTTCCAAAGTACAGCAGTCTAAAAAAAAATTCTTTTAACTTTCAAAGTGACAGCCAGAAAATTACTATGTAGATCTCTTGAATAATTTTTCAGGTCAATTCCATGTTGAAACCATAGCTTTGTTATTTGACTCTGGAGGTAATTTCTCATAAAGCATGTGCAGTGCCTCTGCTGAGGTTTTCTTCCTGTTTCATTTTGGATGCTTTGCGCTTTAAAGCAGCTGGAACTGGACATGCTGCTTCACCGGGGGAACTTTTTTCTTTGTCAGAATTGTTTTTGCTTACAAATTTGGGGTTAGAAAATGAC
This sequence comes from Cricetomys ansorgei, assembly GCA_026225945.1. NCBI lineage: Eukaryota > Metazoa > Chordata > Mammalia > Rodentia > Nesomyidae > Cricetomys > Cricetomys ansorgei. The sequence goes on along the minus strand of JAMJFZ010001898.1, from coordinate 2,593,055 downwards.
AATAACATTAACACAGGCATTCGTTGCTAATTGTGTTTATTCCTCCATCATTATGCCACTTTCTTTCCTTGTGGAGACCTGAGTCGGTTCCCCAAAGCATGCCAAAGCGTGTTTCACACTTGCTCAAGATAATCGCTGTGAGATGGAGGGATGGATGATGCTAGAGGGCAGAAGTGGTGCTATGAGGGTGGTCTGGGTCTGCGAGCCCGGACAGGGCAACATGTCTAATCACCACCACTGTGCAGGACCGACTGCCATCAAAAGCGGCGAGAAAACAATGTGAGCTCTTTGGGATAGTTGGATCACTATACAGCGCTTGTCCATCAGTCTGTTGTACCCCTGGAAGAATGAATGCGTAAAAGTACACTGTGTTGCCTTTCTTCACTCTAGCAGAGAAGTAACTCAAGTGATGGCCCTTCACTGCTGGTGTGCAGGGTTCCTACAACGTCTTTCAAACACCCACTGGACAGAAATTCCAGGATGTAGAAAACTGTGCTGTGTACTTCAAGAATTCTTACATGTGCCAGAAGACTGAGGACCACTGATGTTTTTATCTATGCAATTTCTAACCCAAATTTCTCCTATACTTTATTCACTGTTGGCTGTAACTGGGGAGTACTCTCATATTATGTTGTAAGTGGAGAGGAGAAGACTGAAAATATGATTATGTATCACATTAGAATTGATATAAAAAGAATCCAAACAGTCATTTTAAGAGAGAAATTTCAGGCCAGAAAGTCATGAATACAGTATTATCAAAACATTTTTTAAAAGATATCTTAAATACTAAGATATTTTTCTTTTCTCTTTCAGATTTACTTTTATTTATGTGAGAGTGTGTGTATGTGTGTGAGTTTATATGTCACATGTGGGCAAATGCCACTAGAAGCCAGAAGAAGGTGCCAGATCCCCTTGAACTGGAGTTACACAGGCAGTTGAGGGCTTCCCGATATGGGTGCTGGGAACTGAACTCGGGTCCTCTGGAAGAGCAGCCATCTCTCCAGCCCCTAGAATCTTTTTAAAAGAGAAACAAAACCAGTAGCCCAGCATGTATAAAAGGTAAGGCAGACCTTGGCTGAGCAACAAGAGAACGAGTAGAAGTCCATGTGCTCGGCAAGCCTCTCAGCTGCTCCCTTCTCCCATTTACAGACATGTGTGCACATACATACACACATACACACACACACACACACACACACACACACACACACACACACGCCATTCCTGTGCGCGCGCACTCGTTGGGCTCTAAACAACCAGAAATCCAAGGGTCGCATTAACATACACAAAGAAAGGATGCATTCAGAATTGGGGAGGTTGGTCAGCTACAGAAACATCAAAAAGTGTTCTCTGGTACAGGTATCTCATCTAAATGCCACCCCACTGCAAGTCTTTCCCATTGCAAAGACACATGTGGTAAGCAGTAGTGAGCAGACATTTAATCTTTTTACTGCTTTGGAAGATGATAAAATAAATTCACCTTGCCCCAGCCCAGTACTATTAATTCTTGGTTTTATCTAAGTTCCTTTGTTCTAACGAAGTGCTTACCAAGCACCCAAGCAGACTGGCTTCAATGGGTAATATTTTTCATTGTCAATTAGTAAGCAAGTTTCCACTGCTATTTGGCTTCCCATGCAGGTTTTTCCAATAGAAAAAACAGTCTGTCATACCAATGTAAGTGCTACACTCTATGTGACTGTTCGATAGTTCAGGAGATACATCCACGTGTTACTTTCTACCCTGGTCTTGTGATCCTGGGCTATGTTAGTCCACCACTGGAAAGTGGTGCTCTGTCAGCTGATTCTCTGGGCCATGATAAATGCACAAAGGTAACAAACACTACATTGTGTTCCTTTTTGGACACAAGCTTGACATCTCCACTGGTCAAATGTGGTTATTTTTCCAATTTAACATTTTCTACCATTTGTTCCTCAAATGGGTACAAATTACCTGATAAACTGAACACTGAATTTCTTTTCTGAAAGTCACTTTCTCCCACGCCCAGCTCTTGCATGGACTCCCTTTCCTATTTCGATGTCTAACTTTCTACTGCTGACAGCTCTGTCCTTATTCTTGGCGGCTTTAGCATCTACAGAGAAGCCATTTTAGAGCAAAAGATCTTGAGAGAATTATTTAAACATCTTGTCTTCCTTTTTCATTTTCATTCTTTCTCAAGCCCATGCCAATCAGACATTTGTCTTGACCACTACCCAGAAATCAGTATTTTCAAGAGTCCCAAGACTTATCCCATGAACAAACAGGATTGGTCAATCTTGGCACAATTCCTGTTTTTTAATTTTATATAGTTTATCACTGTTTACTTCTGTTTTAAAAAAGGTTCATTTATTTCATGTGTATGTGCCTGAATGTATGTACATCTGATGTATGCAGTACTTTGTATGTCCAACGAGGGCATCGGATTCCTTGGAATTGGAGTTATAGGCAGTTGTGAACTATCTGATGTGGGTCCTCTGGAAGAGCAGCAAGTGCTCTTAACTGATGAGCCATCTTTTAAGCCCCACTTTTTTCCCCTTAAAGTAACCCCCCTCCCTTGCAGGGCTTCTGTGACACTGGATTTCTCGCTTTCCTTCTATCTCATAAAATGCCCTCAGTTTTTCTTTGCTCGGTTCTGCTTTGACTAAATACTGGACTGTTTAGGGATCAATTATTTTTACCCTGTTCTCTCCATTATGTTATTTTTTAAAATCTACTGACACCTTAGATAATTCTTCCAGTCTCATGGCCTTAAATACAATCATGAACATGTTGTGGGATATTTTACTCCTGTATGCTGTTTTGGTTTGTAAAAGGGCCTTGCTTCCTACCTATTCACACCCTTGTGCTAGCTCTGCTGAGATCTCCATGGTAAGACTGTTTACAGTTGAAGGTGACTGATCACACCAAAGGTCTGTGGGCCGGGTGATCACGCCCCTAGTATGCTAAGTATGCTAAGATACTATTGTGTTGTATGAAGGCCTGGGGAAAAAGTTTAAAGGGTCTAAGGCAGAAGCAGGCAAGAGAATGAAGGGAGGATGGAGAACCAAGGGAGAAGCAGGAAAGGATGATGGAATGAAGTCCCTGCCTAGCTGCCCAGGTATTGAATTCCCTGTGATTTGACATGGCTTATAATTAATAAAGAACATTGGAAAATTCAATGATGGACTCTTACTAAAACATTGAACATCTTTTAACATGAACAGGTACTTCTAGCCCTTTCTAGAGATGCAGAAACAACTGTGCAGTAGCCTATTGGATGTAGTAGGTACGTCAGCCTACCATTCAAACGTACCTTGTCTTCCCACATAAGGCTCTGGCATCATACCTGGGTTCTGGTTGTCTATCAACTCATACCTCAACTCTCCTTCCTGATTGTCTGGTCTGACCCTTTTTCACCCTCTCTGTCACTGCTAAGCCCGCCTCAATTGGTATCCCTAGTTCTACTCTTGCTTGTGACTCTTTTACACAGTGGCACTAGTGATCTCTTTAGTACAGATCACACAAGCTCACGTTTTCCAATGGCTTCCCCTCTTCACACTCTGGTCCTTATGTTGGCTCACAGACTATGATTCTGGTCCTGCCCACCTCTCCAAATTCACTCCTTACCAGTCTCCCCACCTCCCACTTTGTTTTCAGCATACAGCCTTCTTGCTGTCCTTCCTGTTAGTACTCTCAAGCTGATTCCTCCCTTGGGGCCTTTGGACCAGCTGTTCTCTCTGCCTGAACTACTCTTCCTCCAGAAAGCAGTGTGGTTCCCTCTTTCATTTCATATAGGTAATCTGCTGGATGCTGCCTCTATGAAGGGTCCTTTCCTGGTTACCCTATTTTTAATGCCTCCCCCTGCACCTCTGCTCTTAGTCATTCACCTACTTTTTCCGAAAGTTACTTGTTTATTTATTATTAGAAAAAGAGCAGTTTCAATGTGTTTTCCTAGCTGATCTCAGAGCATAGAAGGAAATGTGGCTAAAAGGTAAAAAATATACTTTTCTTTCTAATTTACAGAATGATGGCCAATGAGCATCTTCTTTCTTCCTGAATCTTCTCTCTATACTGGGTTTGAAGTTCTATCCTTTGTCAGTTTTTGTTCTGTATAACTTTTTGTCTTTAGTTGGCTTGTGAGGAAATTCTCCTGCTCAGTCAGGACAGGACTCACTGATGCCAGGTGCCAGTCTGACAGCAGAGTGGTTCATGTTGGGGGCAAAGACCTGCTTGCTTGCAGTGGGAATCTGAGTACTTAATGATTTTAAATGGACCGAAGGCTACTTGACACTTTTGACACCTCTGGACTGGCTCAGGACCCAATGAGGACACTGGTACAGGGTGCCACAGGGCTGCTGGCAGTGAACAGATAGTCAGAGACAACCCAAGGAGAATCAAGACGAATCTTACTAATAGTAGCCCTTGCTTCAAGTCTACAGATTTTACAATCCTGTATGACATATGATTTTATAAACATATACATTTTCATTCATTAAGCATAACAAAGCAGAAAAGTCTGCTAAAAATTCTTAAAATTGTCACATAAAAGTAATCATGTGCATACACATATACTATGCATGTCTGTCAGAGAACTTTAAGTAAAGGTAAACAATCATACCTGTTATACATGAGACGCTTGAAATCTTGAAATAAAGTGTCTTTATTTTTGTCAATAAAACCAATGGCAGAATAGCTGGAGAGAAAACAGAACACATGCATGTAAGAGCCATGCTTGAGCTTCTCTAGGAGTTCACAGGCCTTTCTGCTATCAGTTTTACAATCAAACTTCTAAACAGCTGGCCCACTTAGCTCTGAGGTAACGGCCACAGACTTTGCACACTAAATAAAAGAGACTCTGCTTCTCTCCTTCAGAAGGAAAGTGAATACCATTCCCATCATTCTGAGTAAGAACATCATTTTCTGCTGGCTAGTGCTTACCTTAAGAAGATGACTTCAAAATAGATAGCTGTACTTATCATCCAGCATTCCTAAGATAAAAGTAAAACAGCAACATACAGGAACTAATTGTCTCATCCGTAGGGAGGTCAAGTGACTTCCCTAAGTACCACTCAATGTGCAGGGGATAAGAGTCCAAGGCGAACTGCAAAGGATGGCAAGAATTGAATAAGCAGAGGAGAAAAGGACTGGCAGATCACGCGGGGCACCAGGCAGAATGAAGGGCTGGAAGCAGGCACATGCAGGAGCAGTACAGAGAAACGAGCCCACTATTCACGTCTGGAGGGAGGCAGAAAGTAAGGCTTTAAGAGTCCAGCTAGGACAGCAGTTGGTGAGAAGACCACAGGGTAGGGGAGCTGCACTGCTGCAGTGACTAGGAGGCCTCTCTGGGGAGTCACTCTGTGCTGGGGTAAAAGAGTAACTGGGGTTCTGGGTGATTAAGTGCAGGCTGGGTAACTGCAGATGGTAATTCTACAACGGTCCCTCTACATGCAGTTCTGCTCTCTTGTCTGTCTCTATTTTCTTTCTGACAAACATATCAACTCTTCTCAGGCCTCTAACCCTGACCTTTTACTTTACATACTTAATTTTGCAAAACAAAGCAAAAATATTCCAAGTGCCTGTCCTTGGGGATTTTAAGGTCACCACATCCAGAAATATTGTTGCCTGCCTGACCTAGGTCTTCTTCCTAACACCAACCTGTCACTTTTAACTGAACATGTGAAACCACCCTCCTCTTAACCTATTATTAAACCCATACAGACTGAATTTCAAAGACCATAGAAGAATGTTCAAGTCTCAGTGTGATTTGATCTTAGTCTACATTTTCAGGCATTTCTAATCTGTACTATAGAAAGGATACACTCCTGCTACTTCCTGAATATTTTTTCACCACCCTTACCACTTCCTGTAAAAATAATTCCTAGCACCACAGCCCAGCAGCATCAGCTTCCCTGGGCTTACCACAACAGCTAAAAATATTATAGTGTTTTCTTATTCAGAGTTTGTCACAACACTTGCTATGACGCATATGGTAATTATTATAACCCATCTTTTCTTATGCATAGATATGTATATATACATGAGTGTATATATGGTTAAGTATACATGTCATCACATACATATGTGTATGTCTTGTATGGAAAGCTCCTTGTGGTTGGATACCGTACCCTACAAAGTATCCTGCATACAGAAGATAGTCCATAAAAACCCAGAAAAGGACTGAAAAGCTAGAGGAGAAGCCTGAGGCAATGAATGCTAGTTGAAAGTCTGGACCAGGAGCCCAGAACCCTAGAACTGCCTCAGTTCTCTTGTAAACATGGCAGAGACTTTGGGTCAGATGTCTACTCATTCTGTAAAAGTTGATTCCTCTGTACAACAGGTGGACACAGGGACAGAGGCCTCTGTCCAGCTTGCATTCACACCACCCTGATCGTCAGACAGCAGCCTAGAGTGAGGCTTGGGCTTATTTCAGTGAGAGGCATCTGAGTGGTACTCGTCTTTTCTACTCAGTACTCTAGAACCTGGGTGTAGGACCAAAGAATAGTGGGAAATGGTGACGATGGCTAGCTTGACAGAGGGTGGTAATTTTGAGCCATATTATTTTATGAGTCTAGAGTTTTAATTTACTCAGAAATAGCTATTAAAGTTTCTTCAAATGTCTTTTCAGCATTTATAGAGATAATCATTTGCTTTTGTCTTGATTAATCTCTTCTTGTAATGGGTTACGTGGGAAGAATTCCTAACATAATAAGTAAGGAAGAAGGTAGAGTTCCTTAAACAATAAGATGAGGAAAGGGTTCAATGAAGAGTGAATGCATAACAAATACAAAGGCTGGAAGATGACCCATGACAAGTGACAAGCACAGCAGCCTCCCTAGAACTCGGGATATTGTCTTCGACGGTAAAGATTACATTAAGGATCTTGAAAGAAGGAACTAACCAACTAGGAGACTGGGAGGCCAGAAATGCCACCATGTTCTTTTGACATGGGGTGGCGGGGAGGCTAACACTCAGGAGGGGGCAAAGTACCAAGGAGGCAGCTATAAGCCAAGGAATGCCCATAGCATCAAAATTGAAAGACTGGCAGATTCTCCCTGAAAGAAGCCTCCAGGAAAGGTGTAGTCCTGACATTGCCTGATTCTGAACTTTCTGCTTCCTGGACTACGACACTATGGAAGCACACACTTCTACTTTTGTGTTTGTTTTTTGTGGTGCTGGGAGCCTCACCTGTGCTGGGCAAGCACTCAGCACTAAGCTACATCCCTAGTCCACGCAGCTACTGCTTTTTAAGTCACTGGTTTGTGACAGCTTGTTACAGGAGCATCTGGAACCTAACATTCCAACTTAATTTTCAAACCACTTGGAATTTTCATGTCAATTGCTATTTTTATTGTAAAGCAATACAAATAATGTGGCTCGTAAGAATTCGATTTCTCAAACGCTAACAGACAATACTACAGTAAAACTGCTTTTGCTGTGTAGCTACTTGTAGTCCTGCACACACTGGGTGCCTGCAGCGTACTCTCCCCTACCATCTCCAGACTTTCACTTAGGGTGCTGGACTTGTGCAATGAATACTTCCTCCAGCAAGACTTCTCCAGACTCCTCATCGCCTCTATAACACTGTGTGCCTCCCCAGCTTAGTTCTTTCCTTCCTTCCTGTGACTCAGATGTATCTATTAGTATTCCCTAACTTGCTGGCTTCTCATGGGCAGAACCCATCTTAACCATGAGTCTACCCTAGACCTTAACATGTTTCCAAGGTTTATTGATACACTGGTTCATTTTTATTGAGTTCCAACCACATCAGGAAGTATACATGATCACACAACATATGCTCAAACCAAATGTCTGAGAAGCAAGGAAGAAATGAAACTATGCTACTTTCTTTAAATCAAGAGACTAAAACATGCTGACCTACAAAAAGACTCCTCCCGCAAAAAAACTCCAAAAACCCTGCACATGAAAAGAAAAACCTGACAGCTTCTAAATCCCATTTTCTGAAGTGAGGCTGCATGCAAATCATCATGCTAGACACCAGAGTGAGATACTCACACCACATCACCTGCGTAATGCCGAATTCGAAAGTCCCGCTCAAACTCCAGGGTTTTGTCTGAGGCACAGGTCTAAGAGATAAAGAAGGATATAAATTAGAAAGAAGTCATTTTCAACTCCTGAAAAGCACATTCCAACTTAATATGGCCAACATTACAGATCAATCATGATATCTAAATAAAATCACATTCTGTGGGGTTTGTTTAAATACATGGCTGACAAGGTAAAGGCTTTTCACAGAAACCCATGCAGCTGGCCTCCATTTGTTGGCTGCTCTAACAGCTGATATAACCAAGTGGCCAGGTCTGGCAGTGGATGTGAACCAAGGCTAATCCATAGCCAGTGTGGTCAGAGGTTGAAGAATGATGCCATTAGTTGGATGTGAGGGATGGTCCATAACAGGTGGGGCAGCCAGACAATGGGAGAAGCACGGCTCTCTGAGAAACAGACATGCACTGTCTTCCAACATCTAAATCCTCCTTCATGTTCCATTTGGGAGGACTACACCGAGGGCTTACTATCTGTGAGGCACACTCATCTCAGTCCTCATAATCTACTCTTAAAGTGTTACAATGTCTCTCTCACATACATGGAGACCGAGACTCAGTGAGGACGACAGCTGGCACCACATCACATTGCAAGTAAGTGGTAGCCCTGGAAAGGATTCAGGAAACAGAATGGAACATGTCTTCATGTATACAGTGGCTTGGCTCATCTGCCTGCTGAGCTGAACTCCAGTTTAGGTGCTCTCCACAGAAGAGCAATCTTGTATACTGCTTTCTCATTGAAGGGGAATATTTTATGAAATGTTTTATATGGCCCTGGATTTCCTCATGACTGCCTCCAACTTTCCTTGCTACAGTAGCACCCAGATAAACAGACAAGTGAAAATCTACACAATACCAAGTTCAGTTACATAGTACCACTTAGATGATGCTAATGTCATAGAGCACACAATCCTATCCAGGACAGTAGGCTACAGGGCATGATGTCTAAGAGTTTCATAAATGAAGATTTATAGGAAATTAGAGGCTTACTCTCTTTTAAAAATTACTTAACTGAGAAGGTAGAGAGGTAAATAAACTATGAGACCAAAGCATCTAGAACAAAGGAGTTTCCAAAATATATCCTTCCCCTGCTCTTTCAAAAATGTATTTTATTTTTAGTTGTGTGTATGAGGATTTGTGCATTGTGATGTGGCTATAGAGGCTAAAAGAGGGCTTTGGATGTTCTGGATCTGGAGTTTAGGCAGTTGTGAGCTGTCTGACCTGGGTGCTGGGAACTGAACTCTGGTACTCTGCAAGGCCAGTTAGCACTCTTAACTGTGCCTGCCTGCCTTCCTTCCTGCCTCCCCACTGTCTTTTCAAAAAATCCTTTAATTTGTAAAATTCTTGAAGGTAAAAGACTCAATTTATGGACTATTCTTATATTTGGATAAAATGCAAAGATTTGATTGTCCTCAACACACAAAAAATTCCGTTAACTTTTTCTTATCCTGTTATATACTTATTTCTTAGCTTTTTATTTTAAAATATTTATGGCTGTTTGATCATATGACTGCCCCTCCATGGAATTTTAATGCAAAAGGAATATTTTTTTTGCCCCAAAGAAAAGTCAGCAATCTTTCATTTAATAAGCCAGTGAGTCTGCCTGATCAGTTAGCAGCAGCAAATGATACCTGGCTCAACATACAGGCTAATGCCTTTATTTAACAAAAAGGTATGTGGTGATTTAAATATCCTGACAGCCTGGTGATTTCATTTCTTTCCTTTATTAGGCAAAATTCCTCAAATGATGTGGCCGAGGAGATGGCTCAGTTGGTGAGGTGCTTGCTGCACAAACATGAGGACTTGATTTAGATCCCCCCAAATCACATAAAAGTTGGGTACAGTGGATGTCTGTAATCCCAGATTAGGGCAGAGACAGGAGGATACCCAAAGGTTGCTGGGCAGCCAGTGTAGCTCAGTCAGGGAGGTCCAGGCTCAGTGAGTAAGGTACTTGCCACAAAGCCTGAGTTTGATCCTTGTAAGCCACATGGTGGAGAGAACCAACTCCTGCAAGTTGTCCTTTGACTTGCATATGTGTGCCAAGGAATGCATGTGCGTATATACATATAAATAAATAAGTATATATTTTTTTAAGTTGGAGAGTGAGAGGAAGATATAGGACATTGACTCTGACTTCCATACGCTTACATAAAACCACATATACATAAATTTCCCCAAAGAATACACTTTAAATATCCTCATCTCAGTGTTTTGTCTGAGGGATATGAAAGGAGGGGAAAAGAAGTAGGTACTTAATTTGTTGGGAAACTTGGACTTCCACAAAAAAAGGGGGAGAGGAGGAGGAAGGAAATGAACAAAAGAAAAAGAAATCCCTACAAAAATTACTGCTTAGCAGGTGCTTAAACACAAGATGTTCAGTTGCCCTTAAGAATAAGATTACAGCTTAGTGTGTTGGCATACACCTCTAGTTCTAGTTACTTGAGTAGCTGAGAATCATCAAAACCCAGGAGTTTGATGCCAGTCTGGGCAACATAAAGGTAGAGGCCACCTCAAAAAAATAAAAAAAGAAAAACAAGATTACATTTCAAAAATATCTACTTGAGGGGCTGGAGAGATGGCTCCTGGTTAAGAGCGCTGGATACTCTTCCAGAGGACCCGGAGTCAAGTCCCAGAATCCACACAACAGTTTACACCGAGCTATTAACTCCAACCCAAGGGTATCTGGTGCCCACTCCTGGCCTTTGTGGGCATTGCATGCAGAGGGTGCACATCACACATGCAGGCAAAATACTCATACACATAAAATAAAATAAAACATTTATTTTTTCTTGCCTGACCAACTTACTTAACTCAGTTATGTAAATGGCCAGGGCAAAAGACAGAATAATGATTTGGGGCGTCATTTTAAAGACTTACAGATACCTATTTAGATAAAAGCAATTTAAATAAGATTTATTCAGTGACCTGTAATTTCAACTCAATGTAATTTCACCAACACTGACTGTCTACTATCTAGAGGGTACAGCAGTAGATGAATCTCTATAACTTGAGCTGTGATAACAATGGGCATCTCTAAACTCCCTCAGAGACAGGAATTTCCCTGGATAAAGGTGCCCTCTAAATGTCTCTCTGTGACTTAGGTTACTTTCTGCTTTGTGCTGTTTTGTGCCCAGCACTGAGGACTAGACCTATAACACAAGAGGCACTTAGTTAGACCTTGGGGTATAAGTGGAAACTGGCTGAAGGGACCCAGGTCCTTAAAGTCAAAGATTAGTCTGCTGTGGCTGAAGACCAACTTGTAGCCACAAATAACTGGCCTGAGATGAGTGTCAGTTAATAATCAATTTTTAGGTGATTCACACTTTCTCTACTTAACTGTGGAATTCGTCTGTTCGGATTACATAATTTCAAAGGAGACGCGGTTAGGAAGTAGATTTATTCATGTAACAGTGGCAAGGTGCCACAGATTTACAGAGGAACAGAACTGCCTGCCCATTTCTTTCTGGCTGTGAAGGAACAGGGCCTGTTTTCCAGGCTGCGTCTAGTTAATGGACAAGCTTGCATTTGTGGGGAAGACTGGGGTGATGATGAGGTGTCCCTACCCAATACAGATGCCTAAACAAACATGGATGACAAACATACTGCATAAAACGTGTAGTACAAAAGCCTGATAACCACTAGTTATTATACAAATATGGTTTATTTGCGACAGTTTTAGATTGTAAAAGAAGGAGAGTTGGAAGGATACCCAATATATTGAAAGAATGCACTTCTCCATGACAACCATGACTGCAGCGAGAATCTCTCACTTTTAAGCAAGTCACAGGGTCTGAAGAATGCAGACAGATCACACTCCAGATTTTGTAAATGAGAATTATGGTGAAAAGTCAAGGACAAAAGCAATTTTTATGCCAGAATTATCAGGTGCAGGAATAAAATTCTAGCAAACGAACAAGGACTCAGCACCTATTGGTTATAAATGACATCATGCCTTCTAAAGAATCTTGTTCCTTTTTCCTGCATCTTGCAAATTCCACAGTCTGTAGCTCCCTCTCCTGGATACTAGGATTTTGTCAGTCTCATCATTATGTCAGAGAAGCAGAACTCATCCACGATACATCAGTTACCAGACCTTCATGCCTTTCCCTCTTATGGGAGTGTACTTTTTTTTTAGCCTAATATAAAGCAATGTTGCCCTCTTGAAACAATAAGCAAAAATCTTCTAGTTCAAGGTAAGAGGAAGGTCACATTATTACCTTTCGGCTGGAAAAATGACCATGTTTGCCCAATTTACTGTTCAGGGCCTCAAGGAACATCCCGTCGGTGACTTTGCCGACATTCATACATGCGTCATCCAGGATTGCAATGATGCCTTTGTGCTGCTGCTCCACGAGGTCCACAATGATCTGGTTGTTGAAGTAATCAATCTGCAGGACAAGCAAGAAAGCAATGCCTAAGAGAACAGGAACCCCGGCAGGCAAGACATACATGGTCTCCTTTTGTTTCACAACCTTATATAACACCTCAGTGTCAACTAGGTAGATAGCGTTAGTGAGGTCGAGCACTGAAATGAACACACACTTCAACACAGATTTCTGATTTAAAGTCTTCATTCTCCTTATGCCATGAAGGAAACATTAGGGATACTATGGACTAAGGCAAAAGTGATTAATTCTTGTCTTCGCCCTATCTCCCAGTCCTACACCCAGTCCCACTCTTTCACTCTGCGAGTCCCCAATCTGTTTGCCCTGGAATAGTTTCCACTAAGTGCCAGCAGATAAATCATCATTTGATGAAAAAATATCATTTGATGTTCTTCTGAAAACAAACTCAAAGAACTCCACAGAATCTGCTGTTTGCTCATGTGACATGCATTGACAGAAATCCAAAAGAGAAATCCCTCTAGTTTCCTCGAAGTTAGAAAGTATATGAAGCTTACACTTTTGAAACTTTTCTGGGAATAATAATTTTCAAAAATTAATTGATACATAAGCATATATGAGAGGCAAGAATAAGCTTTCTACTTGCTTCCAAGAAGTGGATGAAGTTAAGAACCTTGGGCTCTTTAGCAACTTCAATGTACACAAGGAGTAGACAGAAATCTATCACTACACCTTTCCGCTCTGATGGGCTGCACAGAAACAACCTGTACAGGCCTCTCTCGGCCAAGCTGTGTGTCATGAAGATGAGCTGCGTATGAGCAAATCTTTCAGTACTGTGTGCTGATGTGTCCCATCTCCTGTCAGAGGCACCTCAACTAAGCATTGTACCTATTACCTCTTGAAAGCTCTACAGACTCACGGCAGAACATGAAGGTGTCTTATGGACTCCAGCCCCAGGCTTCCATGTGTACAGGCCTAAGTCAGTTATTTGCTGTGGGTTTTAGGTCCATTTCATTTCTAGTCTTTGGTGTTCTTTCCTGAACTTCCTTTGGGATGAAAGCCTGACAACGGTGTCACCCCACCCATCTTTTTTTGGCTACGTTTTTCTCATTTGTCTGAATCATTGATTCTCAATTGAGGTTCATTTTGTCTGTGGAGACATTTAGTAATGTCAGTAGACAGTTTCAATTGTCATGGCAAGGGGAATGCTATGTCGAGGGGGTGAAGGTCAGGATACTGCTAAACCCTCCAATGTGTGGGATAGCCCTACTGCAAGAATGACCTATTCCACAACTTCAGTGGCAATGGGGTGGGGAGACCTGCTTTTAAATACTGATGCAAATTGTGGGCAGTTATTATGTTTTTAGGTAGGAAGTTACTTCCACTTTAGAAAAATGTACAAGATGTAGGAAATATATTACTACCTGACATTTCAGACATTGCATTTTAACTTTATGAGAGTTCACTAGAGTATCAGGTTCTCAATAGTTAAAATGATGTGTAGGAATTCAAGATGGCTCCGTGCTTAAGAGCACTTACTGCTCTTGCAGAGATACTCGATTCAGCCCCCAGTATCCACATCAGCTGGCTCACAAACGTCTGTAACTACAGTTCTTGGGGTTTCCATGCCCTCCTCTGGCCTCCAGGGAACCCGTTAGCATGTTGTGCACATACAGACAAGTGTGCACACACATAAATAAAAATAGAAACAAAAAACCAAAAATATTATTTATAAACTGTTAGAAGCAAATGAATCAGAGGGATAATCAGATTTTATGAACTCCCGATAAGGTATTTACACATAGTCTGTGAAACAGGCTGTGGAGAAAAACTAATTCTGAACCCAGTCAAGACACTAGATCTAATCACCAATATACAGAATACATAGGTTCACAGAAATGTGTTAATGACACTTCAGGAACTGGATTAGCAAAATCTTGGCTGGGAAACCTTACAGAAAAATGCCCATTACAGAAAAAGTACTCACTCTTTCCAACAAAGGATTACAAAGGAGAAAAGAAAGGGGGTGAGGAGAGAAGGAGTGAGGAAAGTGGGAGAGAGCACATGAGCCCAGACCTATGTGAGAAACCTATCAATCAATCATAATGCAAAGTCCTTATTTGGATCCAATCAAGCAAATGGCCACCATCAACAACAATAAAATCACTTAGGAAATAGGAAGTGATATTAAAGGAATTGTTACTAACTTTTGGGATGGGATCTTAGAGCTGTGGTTACAGTTTTAGCTCTTAAAGATAGAACACTGGAAATCGCAGATGAAGTCACGTGATGTCTGAGTAATTTCAAGGCAACCTGGGACATTGAGGAAGGCAACTCAGTATAAATGCTAAGGCTGGGTGATGGAACACAGTTTATGTTTTCCTCTTTCTCATGTCTGAAATGTTCTACAATGATAGGAGAATCACAGTGCTTACAAGTTTGGGGTTCTGAGGGAAACAGAGATTGTAACACTGATGCACACTGGCATGCTGTTTCTGTCACCTGGGAGTTGTGCTCTGTTTCCTTCATGGCCTGTTTGAGTTCTTCAAGACCCCCTCATCTCCAGGGTTACTAAGATTTCCCGAGGTGTCTGGATTGGCCACTACTGCAGTAGTTACTCTTCCCTCTACCAACTAAGCAACTGAACTGGTGGAAATTAGACATTCTGGTTGTTAAAGGAGTTTTTGTTTGGTTTGATTTGTTTGTTCTTTTGTTTGAGACAGGGTCTTTCTATGTAGCCTTGGTTAGCCTCAAACTTGTGATCCTCCTGCCTTAGCCTCTGGAGGGCTAAGATTACATGTATGTGCCACCATAACCAGCTTCAAAGGATATTTTGGATAATTACTTCTGAATCACATCTAAATAACAAGTTTTGTAATAAGACTCATGCTAAAAAAAAACAACCCAGCTTCAGTTATATTGTATATTAAACAACAGATTTATTCTTAGAAAACTTCACATAAACTTAATTGAGTTATAATTTAAATAGCTATGAGAGGTCACTATTTAAATCAAACCACAGGAGGCTCTTTTATAACAAAACTGACAAATCTGGTTTATTTTAAATCTGTAAAATACATACTAATATATTTCAATGAAATTTTATGGCATTCTAATATTTTATACTTGATGGAAGGCAAAGATACAATTTGAGGCAGAAATGTGCTTATTATATCATTCTTTTTTAAATGAAAAAGTAGAAATAGAAAATAGAAAATAGGAAGGTAAGCCTATAAAAATAATTTAAATATGACATTTCAAATAGCTTTTTACTGCTATTATGTTTGATATCAAAGAACAAATACTGGCTTGATTTTTATTGTGCAGTGAGAATATAGTTTTATAAACTCAGCAACCTGGCATGGCAGTGAAAGCCTGAAATTGCAGCTCTCAGAAGGTGGAGGTAGAATTAGGAACATAAGGTCATGCTTGTTTTCACAGCAGGTTCAAGGCCAGCCTGGGAAATATCAGACAATGCCTCAAAAAAAAATTACAAAAATTTCACAAAAAAAGCAATAACTTCAAGAAAATATCAGAAAATTATAGTAAACCAGTTTTTAAAAGTCTACTCTCAAAATGGTTTTAAAAATACAAATGTACAAAAAGAGAACTAAGTCTCATTTCTCTCAGGAGCAGATGGTCTGCTGGTAGAGAATAAGAAAGCCCAGGGAGCCAGCCTTTCAGCTGTGAATCCCGGACCAGTGTCACTTTATATCTCATTGGCAGAGTTTACCTCCAACAATTATAAATGTCCACAAAAAGCCACGAGAAGAGACGTGACAGCAAGAGGACAGCAAGTGGAACTGGACAGGAACACAAGCGTCCTTGCGTCCCAGAGCCCAGGCTTCAGAGAATGGGATCACCAACTGCGAGGGCAGTTCACTGCTACTTAGTACATGGGGGAAACGAAGGAGGAAGGAAAACAACTGGTTCTAGAAGCAAGTTCATCTAACTTGCGTCAAAAGGTGAACTTCGAGTGGTGCTACACCCTGATATACAAAAAACAACCGGGAAGCAGTGTGGCACCCTCAGTGTACCCACAGTGTGAGGCTTAAGGCTGTACTGAGCATGTCCTGGGCACCAACAAGGCAGGCTATTAGATTAGAGGAATGGCACCGAGTCCCTCAAAATGGACTGGTCTTGCATATCCCAAGGAGGAAGGCTAGGGTCCAGATGATTCAAGAACCCAAGGAGTCAAGAGGTATGCTAAGGTGGGTGGGAAGGGGAGACACCCCCCATGAGGGCACTCACATGTTTCCAAGGGATGCCCTCCCGCTGGTACTCCTCTTGCTCCTGCTTCAGGACCAGCTGAATGAACAGCTGCTGCAGCTTCTCATTGCAGTAGTTAATGCAGAACTGTTCAAAGCTATACAAGGTGAGATATGTTAGGCTTAGATACTGAAAAAAAAAAGCAGTAGGGTTGTAACTATCTTACCCAGTTTACCTGTTGTTGTCAAAGATTTCAAAGCCATAGATATCCAAGACACCAATAACCGTGTTTTTCCCATGGATCGTGGTGTCATAGTTCTTGACCTCAATGATGTCATTGATGCGAGTAACAATCCAGCAAAAAAGGCGCTCATATATTGCCTGTGAGAGAAAGAACATCATGAGTTCTTGCCTCTGTTTGGACTTGGGATGCCTTCAGTTCCATCCTCCTCCTTATTGTTTAGCACACATGTTATTGCCTAAGAAGAACAATTAGAAATGTACCTCACTTACTACAGAAACTACTACATGGTGTATGCCAGACTGAAGCAAGCAGTCTGGATTTTTAAGAAGGTTATTGGGTACTGTTTGTATTTTAAAACTATTTTCCAGGCTTTAACCATGCCTTACTATATTAGTGATACATCTGGTCTTCTCACTTCTGAAAACTGTTCCTACCCAACTTTGAGCTATGAGTAAATGGCGTTGGATACTTAGGAATTTATTCATTCACTAAATGTCTGCTGAGCACCTGGACATATAGTTTATTGTAAATACAGAACTAAGTACACAGAAAGTCATAGTCTCCAAGCATAGGGTGAAGGTATGTGAGCACACACACAAGCACACACACACAGTGCCTGAGATGACTTAAAAATTATTATGTGTGTCTGTATGTGGGTGAATGTAGGTGCCCTTAGAGATATTAGTTTTCCTGATGCTGGAATTACAGGTAGTTTGTTAAGCTGCCCAAATGGATGGTAGGAAATGAACTTGGGTCCTATGCATGAGCAGTGTGTGTGCTTCACTACTGAGACATCTCCAGCCCCACCCTGAAGTGACTCTAATTTATTCTGTGTCAGGTTATCCAGGGAAGGCTTCTCTGAAGAAGAGACACTCGGATGTGTCCGAGTCAGCAGGATGACTAAACAGTGTTAAGTGGGAGAGAGGAGCAAACCAAGCAGAGAAATGGCATGTGCAGAGGCCCTGGGGCTGGAAGCAGAAAGGGGTGAAGAGAAATGAGGCTTAAGGAAAGATGAGCATGTTGGAATAAGTAAAAGTAATAAGTAGTAAGTAAATAAGTATAAGTAAAAGTAAAAGCGGCTGAAGAGTAGAAAATGAGGCAGGAGAGGTGGAGCCAGACCCTGCAGAGGTAGCAGCCTTTACTCCTTCATTCTCACAGTTGGTCTAGTTTGCTTTCCCAGCCAGGAGCTTGACAGCGGTGGCTAGAGAGTTTCATGTTTCTAAAAGCCCTTGGTCCACTGTCAGGGTTGTCTGAATTCATCCTCTCAGAATTTCACTTATGCTGCGACCCACGGATCTAGTTCAGTCTCACCTTGGCAAAGGCATCTCTGCCGTAGCTAGCTTCCTGTTCCGTGTGCTGTTTGTCGATGATGTCACGACCTGTGGCCACCGTCCGGTAAAGAAGGGCTTTCTCCACCATGTCTGTCTTAGTAGAGAGCAATTCTGCTATGACAGACACAACCTTGGCATTCTCAATAAGTGGTGTGTCACCATCTACTATAAATTTTAAATTTCCCTATATCAAAATGAAAACAAAAGACACCATTTCCAATGAGCTTCTGACACATGAATTCAAGTGACCTACCTTCCTAAATATGCATGTCCACATATGAAAGCCTAGCACGTTTCTTTTCTTCTTTCCCATACATGTGTCTATGCTTTCATGTTAGCATACATTTTTGACCGAGGTTCTACAGTTTTATGGTCTGCCATCCTGGTCTACAGTGCTGTCCTCAGCTGGGCTGCCTGAGCCTTGGAGGACGCTTGCAATCATCCGTTCCAAATGCCATCACCATTAGGCTAGGTTCAAGGTCCGAGGACATCACAATACAACAAACTGAACAGTCTCCAAATCTACAGTGGTCTGGAAAACCCCTCATGATATAAAATGATGAAAAAATCAGAGTACTTTTTTTTAAGACATGAGCAACAGTTTCACAAAATAAATTACTTTTTAACGGAGCAAAATCTTCTGAAAGAGCATCCTGTTCCCACAGGGAGATATACTTTGAGAGTCCTTACTCACCAAGTGAAGAATAGCAGCCACAATTTTATACACCGTTTGAATCTCCTCGGGTTTGAATCCAATTACTTTCATGGCATCAGCCACGACTTTGAACTCTGCAGCGTCATTGATGGAAGACTAGACATGAACATGAAAACCTTAAGTCACAGACATTTCACATGAGCATTAATTATGAAACTGAAGTGTTTAGCTGAAGTCTTGATCCCTTTGTAGTAAATCACTTTAAGAGAGATTAAGTATTGAAAAAAATCATTTCATGGTTGAAATACTGCTTAGATGTATGAGGCCTATTTGTGTGGGAGAACTGTCATTTAAAATAAGCCCCTTGCACTTTTCTGGAAGCTTCTGTCCTGAGCTGGCTCATGGAGGCAGTGGCATGGGATGTGAGGTCACACATGAAAATGTTGAGTGTGGGAACTTCTAAAGTCTATGGTCGTCTACTGCATTTGCAGCTCTTCCCCCATTGGTCCTCTTGTGCTTGTGCAGGCTGGCAACAGCGCTCACATGTGTAACCGGGCTTCTTTTTTCCCAGGAGAGGAAAAGTAGCACCCAGAGCAAAGCCACAGTGCAATCGCTTAGCAGGCTTAAGGATGATACTCCATTATTTGTTCTCATGTGAGAAAGTAAGGGTTAGGGTTAAGTTATAGGGTAAGTTATAGCTTCTAACTGGAGCAGAGGAGCTCAACAATGACTCTGCAGCCCTAGGAGACATGGTCACCAGGCTGGATCTGCCAATGTGCCAACAGGTTCTACAGTAAAGAATGATAACTGCTTATCTTATGAGTTTTCCCTGAAGTAGCTCTGGACTAACCTTTTTCTCAACAAGCTTTTTTTGTTCTGTTTTTTGCCCGGATGGTGCCCTGGCCTGATGCTCGCTTACTGAGGAAGAACATACAAAGTGAACTTTTTCTGTCTGAGGAACACATGTTCTTTTGTGTCCTACGTATAACTACTCAGCTCCTATACCTGCCAGTGTTTTCTTACTATGGGATGAATGCTTAACCAAATTGAGCCTAAATTTCCTCATGAATAACAGAGTTAACACATTTCTCATAGGTTGTTGTCTAGTCCCTATCACACCAAAAATACTAAAATATCAGATATTACTCTTATAAACCACATGTTGAGATTGTAGTTCTGTCCTATTGAAGGAAATTGCTGCCAGCTTCCCTGACAGCCATTCTCCTATTTCATTATTGCTAATGGAACAAGATTTGTTCAGTCCTCTTCAAGCTCATCCATGACTAACTTGCTCCTAGTCTCAGGAGGCTTCACGGTTCTAAATTGATCATAACCATTATCCTGGCTAGTTTATGGTCAAACTAAGCTATGACACAAGCTAGAGTTACCTGAGAAAAGGGAATCACGATTGAGAAAATGCCGCCAAAACAAGGACCTACAGGTGAGTCTGTGGCACAGACCTCTGTGGTGGTGCCACGTCTGGGCAGGTGATCCTGAGGTGTTTAAGAGAAAAGGCTGAGCAAGTCAGTCAACAGCACTCCTCCATGGCCACGTACACGGCCTTGAGTCTCTGCTCTGACTTCCACAGATGGTGGACTGCAAGCTGGAAGCTGAAATAAACCCTTCCCTCCTCAAGTTGCTCTTGGTCATGGTGTTTATCACAGCAACAGAAACCCTGACTAAGACACAGCCACAGGCATGGGTACCACTGTGACCAAGGAAGCATGGGGAAAATCACATGAGGGGCGGGGTAAGGAGAGGGCTCTAGGGACGCGTATGTTTATAAAGTGGCATAAAACAGACCACTCCTTTGCCTGTGAATACTGGGACTGCTGATGGCATTTTGAGACAACAAAAACCAGACCAAGAGGACAAGCCAGCTTTCTGAGTATAGCAGAGCTATAAATTTGAAAAAACACAAACCCCACCTGGGTCTCCAGCAATGTTGCTGAAGCACTGATTCTGACTGTCCCCGCATTTGCTATCTTACAGGGTCAGCAGAATCCTGATGTTTGGGAACTTTACCTGGATTCTCTCTCACCTGTGTGACCCAAGGCATCTTAACTGCACCTGAGTCCTACATCCTAAGATTAGTTACAATACATGTAATACTTTATGGATATTATCATACTCATATTTGTATGGGGGGATGATTATGCTGTAATATGTAATGTGGGTTAAAGCAGGATTTGTTGTATGATTTTATTAATGAATGTACAAACCATTACTAATTATCATCTCTACATGGTAGGATTTACACATGTATCTTAGGGTTTTGTGGTTTATTTTTCATTTTAAGTGTACGGGTATTTTGCCTGCGTGTATGTCTGTGTATCACGTGTGTGCCTGGTGTCCATGGAAGCCAGAATAGAATATCAGATCCTGGGGAGCTGAGTTACAGATGGTTGTGAACCACCATTTGGGTGCTGGGAATCAAATGAGGGCCCTCTGCAAGAGCAGCCAGGGGTCTTAACTGCTGAGCCACCTCTCCAGCCTCCATCTTAGGTTTTGTCTATGAGCACATATTCTTTGTTTCAGTCAGAAATGACAGAATGGAAATGGAAATGGTTTTCCAAATGGAAAACCAGTAAAAACAGTACTAAAGATGAATTTTATTTAGAAAGAAGTTCAAATGTTAATATATAGTATTAAAGCTACATGACCTGGCCCGAAGTAATTTTGGTAATAAGATGTCTGACTGCAAAGGATTAGCCCAGCCACTAGCTGTAAGTGTCGATTTCACAATCCTCTATACATATTTAAGAATTTCTGGCAAGGCTGAGAAAGTTGGATCATTGCCTTCTAGTATTTTATTTTCAATTCATTTTCAACCAAACAGTTCTGCTCTTAGAAAAGTATAAAAAGGTAATATAATATAGATGATAAATAATAGAAGATTAACTACAAAATCTAAGTTATCATTTATTTCTATGAACAGCAATAAAAATATTGCTAAACCAGTAATGAGGGTATAACTAGCTTAAGTGGAATAATAATTTAAATAAAAAATACTTCCCACATCCTTTTCTTTCAGAGATCATTTTGTTCTTCACCCAACTAAAAATCACTAGTGCTTTCTCGTATTTGAGCTGGGTCTGGCTGTGTGGTTCAGGAGGATTCAGCATTTTCCTTTCTCAGCCTCTTGGGTACCGCGCTACATGCATGTACAACCATACACTACTTATTACAGAAAAGTTAAAAATACAGAGATGCAGAACCCAAATATTTATACTCTTACCCTTCCAGAAGCAACAATTAAAACTGTGACCCATGCCTTCCACAGCTTTCTGCATTTCTAAACCTCACCTCCTGCAAACTAGGACAACACCACATTTACTTTTTATACTCCCGTCAACCACATCGTTAAAGTGGCTGTGAGACAACTAGAAGAAAACTAACTTAAATATAGAGCAAAAATGGGCCTGCAGATGTGTATGCAAGCGCTTACATGCTAGGAAAGGGAAAACATGGGTCCTTTTGAGAGATGAATACAAAGAAACAACCTAAGGGCCACAAAACTGTTTCTAGGATAATCACAATCAATATTTTAAAGTAGCAGGAAGCTGGGTATGGTAGTGCACACCTTTATTCCCAGCACTCAGGAGGCAGAGGCAGGCGGATCTCTGAGTTCAAGGCCAGCCTGGCCAACAAAGAAAGTTCCAGGACAGTCAAACAGTGGGGAGAAAATCAAAGAGCTTTTAAATTTCATTTTGCCATAGCAATGTGCTTTTTGCCAAATCACACAAACTCTTATGAGGAAGGCTTCCTATCCTCACTGTTTTTGTAGTATCGGATAAATGAATTCAGATCAAATATAAAGAGAAAACCCTGAACATAGAAAGAGGAACTTTTCTGTTAAATGAGGACAAGGCAGCCATGCAAGTTTATTTAGCCAAGTTTTCAGTTCAGTGGTGGAATATACTTCAGACTAAGATTTTTAAAAGCAGAACAGAGGAGACATCTATCTGCCTGAGGGCAGCAGAGGGGCTAGGTAAACAGCTTGTGCTCCTTTTGCCTCCTCTTGGATCTCAAAGAAAAAACTCACCTTCAGTTGTGCCCCCACACGGATATAGTTGTAGGATGAAAGGGATTTCTGCAGGTGTAAGGAGTGTAGCATCTGCTCAGAACCTCCCTGGAGTAGCTGAAAAATATTAAACGTACATTATTGCTGGGATGGTTAATCTTAGTTGTCAACTTGACTGCGTTCAGAATCAACTAAAAGTTAAGTTGCTGGGCACACCTCTGGGAGATTTTCTTGACTAAACTATATGAATTGAGTAGACCCACCCTAAAAGTAGGCAGGACCTTTGAGTGGCAGCCTAAAAAAAGGAGGTCCAAGGGAAAAGTTTTGCTTTTCATCTTGCTACTCAGTTCATCTATTGCTCTGCTGCTGTTACAGCTACCACTGATACTACATTTCTTTGCTGATATCAGAACTCAGATTTTTCAAGCTTCCAAGGAATTTTCAGGCCATCAGTACCAGACTGGGACTGCCAAGGCGCCTGGCCTCATGGACTGAGCAGCAACTGGGTTCTTGGCCTTTCCAGCATGAAAACAGCCACTGCTGGACCACCCAGATAGTGCCATGTGAGCCCATCCCATAAATCCTGTTTTGTAAGTATTCATTCTTTTTGTTCTGTCCCTCTAGAATTCCTCCTGAGTAATGCATCTGTCAAAGCAGATGCTGATCTTCCAAACGTCAAATATGCTATCTTACTGGTGACCTAGTTCTTATTCATTTTTAGTGCTTTATACATTTAGGCCCTGTTTCATGCTTTGAGGAAACTTGGATTTTGTCTTGTTGCTATTGTTCTTAGTTATAGACTAATAGTTTCTACATATTAAGATAGGCAGAATGTTATACAGTCATGAGGAATATCATTTAAAATGTCTCAATTCATTCATAACAAAATTAGTCTAAAAGTTTCTTGCTTGGAATGTCATCCATCAGCTCTAAGACAGGAACTCTGCCCTGCTTGCTTGCTTGCTTAGCAATGTCATTCTGCTGAATTCAGAAAAGGCAACACTGCTGGGGAAGAAGCATCAACTGACAGTCACCTGGAGTCCACGTGCTGAACAGTTTTTTCTCAACTGTAACAGCCAGAGAGGAGCGTGACTGACGGCTGTGACTCTCACACAGAGTAAAGATACTTCTCAGTAACGTCATCCAACTGGGAAAGACACTGGCTAAGTTCTTGAAATACACAATTCTTATATTTTATAGAGAAACAGTTTATCTAAAATCTAGTAAATTGCCAACAGAAACACTAATACAAAGTCATTACCCTTCTGTGTTATAGAGCATGCCTTCAGGAGGCCTTGGTGTAAAGGTTTTGCACTCAATAGTAAGCTCTGGTTTACTTTAAATGTATAGTTATCAGGCCTTAAAGAATGGTTTTTTAACCAAACATACCAGAACTTGAATGGCACTGACTAAAGAAGTTAACCTAATTAAACACTGTTGCATTTGATTATACTGTCACCACTAATCACCTTAGAGACAGTTACACAGAAATCAATCTTTTTATCTCATAGTTTGAAATATGTGTTCCTGTGGGTGTGAACATGGAGGTCAGCTTTGGGTGTGTGTTCCATTCACTTTTTTGTTTTGTTTAATTGGCCTGGAGCCAGCAGGCCTGCCTATTCAGCACTAGGATTGTGCATGGACACCACCAAGCCTTTTTATTTTCTCCCTGCAGGTTCTGGGAACTGAACTCAGGTCCTCGTGCTTACACAACAAGCACTTTACCAACTGAGATAGCTCCCCAAACTATAGTTTAATACTTTAAAATCCCAAATGTTACTTAATTAGGTCAATCGCTTTTTTTAGTAGTGTGGGTTTATACCACTTTGAAATTCAAAAATTATATTAATATCACACTTGTTCTATGAATGCAGATGTGTCAAAGGAGGGTTATTTAAGAGTTTGCTTCAAACTCTAATAACATCCCCAAAGGCATATTTATTTTTTCTGAGTGTTGACAGCATAGAGGATAATTCTCCCTTGAAATTTATAAATCCTGTTTTTTGTTTTTAAAGCAATCACATTGTCCTACACCTATCAAGAGCAACATAAACCAAATTTACATTCCCATCTCTGGAACTCTCAAGTACAGGAGTAGCAACTCAATTAAAAAGAAAATGAAGTCAGCACACCTAGAGGAGCCATATCAAAGGCTTCCATGGTCATTGCACTGTTATCTCCACTTTGAGGAAACGCAGTGATGCTCAGCCTGGGAGCATTTGGCTGGCAGGCCACTTGTCAGCTCTCACAGTGTTCACACGCATTGTCTCTTAGGTGGGGTATGATGTGCGCATGCCTGTACATACATGTAATATTTTGGGGAGGCAAAGAAAGCCAGAGAGGTGTAGGCCAGATGGGAGTACAGAGACAGATTTCTTTGCACGATCAGACCATCAATGCTCTGCGTAAGGAACTGATCACTAACCTGATAGAAAGAATGGAAGCTCCGCTCTCCCGGCTGTTGCACAATCACACGAGACTAAGAAAAAATATTTTTAAAAAATGGTTAATTTGAAAATGCAGGCATAAATGAAATGAAAGCCACTATCCTAGAGAATCTTGTATTCACAGTTAATTTTAAAAAAATCTATGACCAGAGCTCATCAGAAATGGGTGTTCTCTTTGGTTTTCCTGGCAATATTTTGATAATTCTTGATATTGCTTAAAATGGGGGTGCCTTAACATCCATGAGGAATGAAGACATTTTTTTTTTTTTTTAAACCTGGAGTCTAAAGATAGTATGTGCAAGGGGCAGGAATCTGAGTGGGGAGAATGAAAAGGAATGCCAGGGAGGAACATTCTCAACATTCCCTTGTCGGGAGTTGCTGGCATTTCAAAGAGCAATGCCTTGTATCCTATAATCAAATCAGTCAACACAATCAGGCCCTAGGTATTCTGCTTAAATGCTCCAAAAAGACTGTTTAACAGGCGTGTTCATTCAAAGTGTTCTTTTTGATTGAGTATGTACACACAGTGGAATCATGAAACATATGGAAGAGAGACAGGTAATAGTTGGCACTTCCTGTGTCTTTCCAACTGACTCTGATAAAGCATTTATTTCCTTTCATAGTTAGCCTCGATATAACAGATGAAAATAGAAATTACTGCCATAAAATGCTGCGGGGTCACTGGGATGGGAAATCCTTGACTGAGAGTGGAGGGTGACTCTACAGCATAACTCTACGGCTTAACTGGGTTGAGAGAATGAATGTGTGTGTCCTGCTGCAGCCAGTTATATATATTATACAGCAGCAAGCAAACAGAAACTTGAGGAAGAAAATTTCAATTCAGTTAAAAGTAAACTGGATGGAGGATGGCAACATAAAAAAGTCTAGGTCTGAAAGCTGGGCACGATGGTACACTCCTGTAACCTCATCTCTTAGAAAGCTGAGGCACAAGGATGGTGAGTTACAAGGCCAGCCTTAGCTACACAGCGTCAGGGAGGGAGGGAGAGAGACTGACTGGTTTGGGTTAAACCTTACCCAGTTGTTATACACCCTTCTGCCCATACACACCCCAAATTGGCACTGACAAAGCCTAACATTTTCTAACTTGATATAGTCAGTGCTCATAAGAGAACACAAGAAGAGAATGTCTTACTATGGAAGGCAAACTTGAAGAGGGATAATAGGATTAAACACCACTTTACAGCAACACGTGAAACATCACAAATATTATTTTTTAAAGATTCAGCTCTTACGAGCATCCCAGAAATCTCAGATATTTACCTTTTCCAGCAAGTAGTTATTGATATGTCCCCCAATGGGGTCTCCCTTGAAGTCAAAGTTGATATCCATGTATTTCCCAAACCTGCTTGAATTGTCATTACGATTGGTTTTGGCATTTCCAAAAGCTTCCAAAACACAGTTTGACTTCAACAACATATTCTTCACTCTTTAACAGAAATATTTCGAGGTTATAAAAAGTTTCAGAGATGAAGACCTTTTAAAAACTGGATAAATCTTAACCTCATTCTAGTCTGTATCTGTTTCTATTTCGATGAGAAGATTGCTCTCACATAGTCACACCTGTAGAAATAACCTGGCCTCTGACACCACCTGATTAGTGGACCTGTCATCCCTTCCACTAACCCTGCAACAGACCCTTCAGACTTCTGCCCATAGACTGACTGCATGCTTTACAAAGGCATGTGTTTAGGAATTGTTTGCTTACAAAGGAAAGCATAAGACGAAGGCCAGATATGTTCCAGAAAGACAGTAAATTTACATAAGCCTTATCTGCCTTATAGAAATGAAAGTAATTTAGTTCTCAGCTAGCTACTCCCCTGAGATCCAAAAGAAATTACAAAAATCTGATCAAATGTTCACTCTCAAATTAGACTGTAAAGTGAAAAACCAGAAGTGGGAATATGTCACAATTTTTTTAAAGGCCTCTTTTGTCTGGGTAATCCAGTTATAATGAAAATGCGAAGTCCACGCAGACTCGTCAAATTTAAATTCTTTCCTTCACATCACCCAGCCTGTGATGTACAGATGAGTTGCGGCTCTTCAGTAAACTAATATTCAGCTTCAAAGCAGACAACCAGGAAGGTACCATTTTCCCTCTTGGAAAAGGCTGTACCACATAAGAAAGCCAGTCACATTGCTTCATTAAAAAAATAAAATAACCACCCATTCACTCCTTACATATTTATTGAGCAAACACTGTGTGCCAGGCACCGTTATAAACATGAGTGCCCCATACTGTGCAGACCAACTCTGCTACTCATCTGACTGTGAGCTCAGCACGGCACATGCAGTACGAGACCCTTTTACACACGAACCTTACTTGGATTCCCAGCATCAGTGGGTTACGGTTGTGACAGTGATAGGAAGCCATGGGTCTACCCTCCAGTGCCTCATTTCACTCAGCACAATTTTTAAAAACACAGCAAGAAGCTTACAGAGAATTGAACAATAAAGCCAAGCCGTGTAAATTCCAACAGCATTGTTGCTGAGGTTGAAAACTGGTTGGAGCCAGGACCCTTTCAACTATCTCAGAGTAGTTTTAAATTTCTTCTAACTTGGTAAAGATAGAAATTGATATAGTAATAGACATAAAAGCAGAGAGACAATATGCAATGTGAGAATCAAAGCAATTTACACATCAAAAAATGCTTGACATCTGTCAGGTTAGGCCTAGCCCAGACTGCACACTAAAAGAAGCCAAGCCCAGTCAACCCTCCCTGAGGTGCCCTTACCTTTCTACCTCTGCTCTCTGGCTGGGGTTGGTGATGGCAGCGATATATTGCATGATGTACTTACTGGCCTCTGTTTTACCAGCTCCACTTTCCCCTGAGGGAAGAATTGTGCAGAACTTAACACCGTAAGGTAAGCCACAAGTAAGCTCATTGTCAACAGAATAATTTAAACCTTTGATGGGTACTCATTTAAAATTCCATGTGTTACATTCTCTTCCACCCTCCCCCTCTTCAACCCCCTTTCTTATTAAGTTATTTTGTCCTGGGCTGCTTCTAATAGATATGAACATATTAAAACATATTAAAATATGACAGAAGCAAAATTATAAATTATAAATCAACACTTAGTTAAGGAAAAATACACAGGGAGTAAGTTGTAAACCAGTTCCTTACACTAAGAAATCACTTCTAAGCATAGCAAAAACAAAACAAGGTGGTGATTCAAATAGTAGCTATAGCTACATTCATATTTTCTACCAAAAAATATTTTAAATTTAATGGAAATTAAGAAACTAGTTATAAAAATTAGAGCCAGGTGCTCACAGGCCCAGCTACTCAGAAGGCTGAGAAAGATGGCTTCAGCACAAGGATTTCTGAAACCAGTTAGGATCTTTTATACTAAGATCCAGTCTCTTAGTATAAAAAAGAAAAGAAAGAAAATCAAGTCTTAAAACAAAAATTACTGTAATTTTAGTGAAAAAGAAAACAACCAAGCTTGAGACACAAGGCATCACGAGAAAGTGTGATAATGAGTACAAGTCATGGTGTGGAGGGATCAACTTAGAAGTCCCATCTATGCATTTAAACACCAAAACTTCATGTACTGAATTTTTTTCCCAAGCGAATATTTCCTTTTCTTTTAAAAAAATTTCTCAAATTTATTTACTTATTTTCATAATACTTTTATTAATTATGAGTTTTACAGAATGTGTCTCAATCACACTCTCTTCCTATCCCTCCCTGACCTACCCCTTTCACTGCTGTACCCTCAAAAGACCAAACCAAAACAAAACACAATAAAATTGAGCCCAGCCTGTGTGGCAGGAGCATGGATCACAGGCATCATCATGGCTCCTGGAGGCAGCAGGCCTCTCTGATCATGGACATTCACCCAGACCGCACCAGCCCAAGATCAAGCATGATCAAGTTCAACTTGAAGTTGGACCCTACTGTCCAAACATGAAGGCATCTGGATACCATGCACAGACCTGGACTTTCTGTAGGCATCCAGACATCTTGCAGGCACCAGGGCATCCCATAGTTACCCAGGCCTCCCATAGGCATTTGGATCTCACGCAGGCACCTGGCCCTTCCTCACGCACCCAGACATCTGGCAGGCACTTAGGCATACCACAGGCACCTGGACATCCTGCAGGCATCTGTACATACCACAGGTACCAGGACACCCTGCAGGCACCCGGATACCCCACAGGCACAGGGTTATCATACAGGCACCAGGGCATCCCGGAGGTGCTTGGACATCCTGTAGGTACTCAGATATCACACAGACACCTGGACATCATGCAGGCACCCAGACATCTCACAAGTGCCAGGGCATCCAAGAGAATATTTTTAAAGTAGAATAACTAAACATTGTACCAATTTCCCAAAGCTTTAAAACTACTTTTTATAGATTGTACTATGTGTTATGGCTAAAACTGGGCTAATAGTCAGATCAATAAAAGAATTGGATAAAATAATTACATGATAGAATTGCTAAAGAGAATGTGCTAGTTTTATAGACTCCCTAATGAAAACATGTCCACTATATACTACTAAATGGAAAAACTAATTTTGTAATAGCAGTTATATGTATACATTTCTGTATTTTTACTTATTTATGCATGTGTGAGTCTATGTACCTACACACTAAGAGAAAACATACAAAAAGACACACATTAACCATCTGCTACTTCTGGACAAGACATTCAAGAGCAAGGCAAGTTTTTCCCAGTGTCAGATGGGTCCCAGAGAACCTCCTCCAACAAAAAATACAGTTCTTGCCATTGCTCATTGTTGCTCACTAAGATTTGATAATAAGGCTCTACTAATGAAGATAATATACACTTCAGTCACTGGACATGTAGAAATTAAGTTGGCACTGACCTGGAAGCTTTCTCTCTGCTTGCTTGCTTTCACAGAACCCAGAAGGTGCTACATAGTCTTCTGGTATGTGGTGTTCATCAACAAACAGTTTTACCCAGCTATGAACCCTGTGAGCTACAATAATGGTATGAATGTTATGGGGGAACTATTATCTGATTGTATTTAAGTCCACTCCACAGGAGGAAACTCATGCTTGGTACTTTAAATTTAGCCAAGAACCTGTGGCTGGGGAGGTCATGGCCCTAGGGGAAATTCTACTACTACTTTTATAAATGGACATAGTCTCAAAGTGCCTTCTAAATACTTATTTTTATACCCATAGATTAATGCAGCTCTCAGTCCTCATCAGAAAAAGCTTTTTGTAGTGACAGTGGTTAATACAGAGACTCACAACTGGTCTAGTGCAGAGAAGAAAAGTCTGTATAGGGTTTAACCATAAATGAGGTACCCATATCACAAAGCTCAAGGAATTGTGGAAGAAGGAGTGAAAAGATTTTAAGAGCCAGAAGTTGAGGAGGACTGCTATGAAACTATGTCTGCAAAACCTGACAGGGTCCCTGTACTCATAACTCACAATAAATAGCTGTGGCTGTCTACCCAAGACCCTGTATGAGATTTATGCCAGCCAACATTCTAGCATGGATGGGAAAGGGGCTCACAAGGCTCATCCCTAGCTGAGGAGCTACTGAGAGTTGATGGCTACTTGGGGGAAAGAGCATTAGTTTTTTTTCACAGGTGTAGACCCTGGTAGGTTGGCCATGCTCCAATGGATGGCTCTACCACCACATGTATAAAGGCATCACCAATTAGATTTGGGTGGGTTATAAACAAAGAAGAAGACATGAAGTTGGGAGGACGAAATGGTGGTTTTGGGAAGAGTTAGAAGAGAGGGAGTTGGGGGTGACTGTCTATATAAAATTTTCAAAGAATAAAAGTATATGGAAAAAAGGGTAAAGGACTTTTTGTTTTAGTTCATAAATTCATGTTAGTGGCCAAGTTTTAAATGTTTTAAACGGTTTTAGTTATTAAAAAAAAAAACCCAACAATAGTATAGTCCTAGGGTATAATTCTCTAATTCCAACATTCAGTTATTTAATCTTCTGACCCTTAATCTTCTTATCTGTAAAGTAGAAAAATAACTATAGTACATACTACTTAAAGTTGTTTTGATCATAAAATTATTTTGAACAGGCCAAAGCAGTTAAGGTAAATGGGAGATATTATTAATATCAACAGAGATTCCCACAGTTTGAGAGGTCATCCTGGGACAGGGAAAAGCTATTTTCCTTGTCCTTGTGTCACTATGCGAGATGCTGCAAAGGGCCAGCACTGAGTGAGTAGCCAGATTTCATTCTGTGATGTGAGCTGCAGCTCAGCCTCTCCTTCCTGAGCTTCAAAGATCAGGTCCCAAGCTCAGGGAGCCCATTCCCACCTCTGTCTGCACCACGGCACCAGCTTTCAGACACCAGGCTGACTGAGTTCACTCTTCACATTTGACATGTACATGCATTATTTTCTTAATTTTATTCTGTTTAACATTGAGCTAGTTTTTGTTATATTCTTTTTGATTTTTTTTTTGGTGTGCTTCATTGGAGGAATCACATTCTATGCTGGCTAAGTCTACAAATGACCAAAAGGCATACAAGTATAATGTGCATTCTTTTTTTTATAAGATGAGGTCTTGTTATGTTGCTCAGGCTGGTCCTGAACTCCTAAGCAATCCTCCTGCCTTAGCCTCCAAAACAGAGACCAGAAGATGATCAAACATGGTAGAAATAATTTGGCATTTAGTATTCATTATTTTTCTGGGCCCTATAAAATCTCTTTGGTTTCTAAGCTTTAAAAAAAGGATTTTATCAATAGTGTGAATTCTTGAGTACTCCCTCAAATTAAATACCTTTTGATCTTGGAACCAGGGCCCCCTCCAGTACCTGATATCATAATACAGGTGTCTTTTGATCGCCTCTTCATAGCCTTGTAAGCAGCATCAGCAATAGCAAAAAGATGAGGAGGTCTCTCATACAGCTCACGACCTTTATACTGCTCAATTGTGTCTCTCCCATAGATGTTCAGCACCTTGTATGGGTTCACAGAAACGACCACTTCTCCAATGAATGTGTAGATGCGTCCTTTCTCAAATCTGTACGGAAGCAAAAACAAAAGGCAGCTATGGTTACACAGACATGTAGGTTCTTTCCTCTTAGTTTATTTCCAAATAAGCCTAAGTGTTCCAAGAACTGTTTCTGAACTGACAAGTCATCAGTTCTGAGTTTACTTTTAAAGACCACCTTGCAGCTGGATGTGGTGGCTTGTGTCTGTAATCCTACCTCTTAGGAGGCTGAGGCAGGAGGATTTCTGTCAGTTCAAAGCCAGTGAGTTCCAGGCCAGCTTAGGCTACAGAGTGAGGCTCTGTCTTAAAAATAAGCAAACACACAAAAACCCAAAGTCTATGTTGGAGTCAGGCACGGTAGCTTGTACTTATACTCAGCTCTCATAAGGCCAAGACAGGATGATTGCTATGATTCAAAGGCCAGCCTGGGCTACATAGTGAAGTTCAAAAAAGACCCTAACCAATTAACAGTAAAGATCATATCCAGTGTGGTACCCTTTAGATGCCACTAATGAAAAGGGGCAGTAGAGTTTTAAAGCCAGACAAGAAGAAGAACTTAACATTTTGAAAGCATGGATTTCTTGTTTCCAAATACAGAAGGTCAAGCAAGTGGAGGAAAAAAAGTTGGAGAAACCCTCACAGCTCTTGTAGGAAAAGAAATAGAAATTAAATCAGGTCTTGAAATTCACTTTGCAGGACTTTCAATTACAAAGAAGCCTATTTCTTCTCCCTCTAGAAGCCTCACTAAATTGTCAGTAAAGAAATAAACACAGTAAAATTCACAACAAAGAATAGTAGAGAAGACACTTCTGGTATAAATCAAATTGGTTTTTGTTGTGACTACCTAGAATCCCATGGTGTAGATACAGCACGATTTATTCAGTGATCTCCCTTCCCTCCTGCTACTATAAGCAACAAGAAGACACCCTTGACAAAACAAATCAGTGGGAAGAACTCTCAGAAATGGGGCAGCTGATTGAAAGTGTCCATAGTTTAAGGTATATGTATGCATGCCAAGATATTACAGAACACACAATATGTTTATCCTTATATACATACAGTGGGGTGATATGGATGGGGGAATGGAGAGGTGGGTCGTAAGAGGCCATAGGGACAAAGTAAAAATAGCAAAAGCCTGATGAACAAAATTGTAAATAGGGAAGATAAATCTGTACAAAATTTTACATAGAAAACCCACACATACTATTACACAGTAACCCATACCTATGAGTATGTACAAACCAGAGTTTAACTGTTTCTGCTCAAATGATTGTTATCGATACACTCTACCTGCTGAGAGGCACAAAAAAATACAGTCATCATTCAGAATCCATTGGAGATTGGCGCTAGGAACCCCACAAATAACAAAATCCATGGATGTTTAAATTCCTTATGTCCTAGATTTGTGTAAAGCCTATATACATCCTCTCATATTTTAAATAATCTGTAGGTTATAGTAATTCATACAGTTTTTATGCTATTTAAATAGCCACTACGTTTTTTAATCTGTAGGTGGATGGATGTGAGGATACCACATCTGCAGATATGAAGGGAAGACTGTATCTCACTTCCAAGAGTTGAATGAAGAACGCTCACACAGGCAAAATGTTAGTCCATGGGTAGTTTGTCTCTAAGTACCCTGCTGTGTATAGCCAATGGACAAAGAGAAATAATTAAGCACTGGGGACTGAAAGGCAAGTTTTAAAAACTTCCTTCTAAAAAAATTAAAAAAATTTTCACTTCTTTATATATTTAATGTTTATGTGTACTTCGTTTGTATATACACTTGCATGCCATATGAGGGCACCAGATCCCATTACAGATGGTTGTGAGCCACATGTGGTTTCTAGGAATTGAACTCAGGACCTCTGAAAGAGCACACAGTGCTCTAAACTGTGGAGCCATCTCTCCAGCCCCTAAAATTTCCTTTTAAGATGGAAAGTTGTCAGCTATAATTAAGAGTAGAAATGGATATAGATATTGTGAAGAATAAATTAGAACGAAGATTTTTATCAAGTAGTTGATATGTATTTAAATAAGAGTTATCAACCAGTGAGGTTTCCTGCACATTTTTCTATTGTGGCTTTTCCACCGACAGCAAAAGCACTGACTTTGGAGTCCTTCACATCTGGGCCTGAGTACTCACATTACTAACTTAGCAGCAGTAAGACCTTGTGAAAGCTATTTAATCTCCTTATGTTTCAGCTACTCCAGCTGCACAATGGTAATAATTATACCTTTTATCTCACTGCATTGAATAAGTGTTTTTCCCTTCTTAAAAAATGGCAATTAATCTTATATTTCTATTATGCTATGCATGAAAGTGATATTTGTTTGCTTGATTTGAGACAGGGTCTTTGGCAGCCCAGGCTGGTCTTGAACTATGTAGCCAAGGTAGGATTTCAATTTCTGATACTCCTGCCTCTTTCTGAGGAGTGCTGGATTGCAGGTGGGTGTAGATTTATACCAAATGCTTTCATTTTTATTAACACTGCCCCTGCTCAATAATCCCAATAGATGAAGAATGGACTAAATGATCAAAATGCCATTCCTTGTCCAGCTGTCAATCAACTGTAAGTCACCAACAATATTTCTATCTATACAGCTTATATTTAAAGACCCACAAATGTGAAGCTGGAGAGATGCCTCAATGGTTATAATTGTGTACAGCTCTTGCAAAGGACTAGCAGTTTCTAGCATCCATGCCAAGTGGCTCACGACTGACTGCAGCTCCCCATCCAAGGCCTCTAAGAGCAACTTCACAAACCCTCCCCAAAAGAATGTACATACGTAAAAGATCCCCCTGCCACATAAGTTGCAAGAGTCTCAAGACTCTCTGGTTGGATCTGCAAATATGCAACATATGCTCAGCAGCATTGCCAGGGAAATTGAGAGGGAAAAGTTTGTTTAATTTAAAAAACTGCCCAAATTAAAAAAAAAAATGAAAAGGAGCATCAGGCTGTTAGGAAAAAAAAGTTACCCCATAAACTTGATAAACTCAGAGGCATAAGAAATAATGCACATGACATAATGTTGTTCCAACCCAGTTTATTTAATAATGTCCTTTCTTACTGGATCGCTCTTACAGCGATGAATGGAATATTCTCTGAAATTCTGTATTAGTTCAAATTAAATACTTTCTTTGAGTAAATCTCTAAGCATCACATTTTCAAAATATAATTAAAATATATGTATAGTAGCAGTATGTGGTGGTTTATACCAACAATTGCAGCACTTAGTAGGCAGAGGCAGGCGATCAAGAGCTCAAGGGCAGACTGGGCTACATGGTAAGACCTTCTTTCAAAAAAAAGATATAAAACATAACCACATGCTTATAAACCATGTTATTTATAAATCACAATAGTCACGCTATCTGTTGACTTGAAGACTGTTTCAGAGCCTCAACAAAATATGATATTAAGTAAATGCTTCAGCAATTTGTAAAAATGATAGAAAGTTATTTTTTTGAAAATCTAGACTGGTTATCAAATGACTTTGAATTTGTTTAATCTCAAAATCACCACTAGATGGTGCCACTATACACACTAACATCAACTTGCAATTTCAGAAGGCTTAGGTACCTAAGGGTTAAAAGGAACAGAAAAGTAATGTGGCTGGTATTTTCAGGGCTTCCTTCGGGGAGGATCTGTATAATTACACGAGAACATGAGCAAGCGACACCCAATTCCAAAAGAACAATAAAAGCATTTCTATGATGTGTAAACCTATTATGACAAAGTGTCTAGTTTGTGTACTATAAAGGGTCTAACCTTGGAAACTAAAAGAGGAAAGAACAAGAAAGTATCATAAATAAATCATAGCAACAGAGTACAGGAGGAAAAAAATGATAATACCATGTGCTACAGTAGCAAAGATTATCACCAAAAAATAATCAATAAATTTATCATAAAAAAAAAATCACCTTCCCATGAGGAACCCTAAAGTCACAGGCAAACTCTCTGTCCAGGCACACAAGGTTTGGCCCTCTTTACTTGGTGTCTAACAACCAGTACCACTTCTGTCTATGAGCACTTCTCCCGTCAGCTCTCTAGGTCTTTATCTTCGTGGGTTTGTCCTGGCTTTTTCTGCCTGGAATCCCTTCATCCTGGTCCCTTCCCACTCCACACTCGGCAGATTCCCCTCATTCTTCAAAAGCCTGAGAACCAGTTTCTTTGTAGAGTCCTACTCAATCTCCAACACCAGTATTATGATCTTTGCTCACGTTTTTCTTTTTCAGAACTTTCCCAATCATTAAAATAGCTTAAATAAGACAGGACATGGTGGCACATGCCTCTAATCCCAGCACTCAGGAAGCTGAGACAGGAGGACCGCTTGGAGTTTGAGGCCAGCCTGAATTTTATATCAATTATATTTATCTTAAAGTTAAATTAAATTAAAATTAGCTGGACATGGCACATCCTGTTATCCCAGGTCTTAAGAAGTACAGGCAGGAGAATCAGAAGTTCCTAGTCATAGTGAGTTTGAAGATAATCTGGGTTACATGAAACTGTATCTCAAAAAATTAAAAAAACAAAACCAACTAACCATTAACTGTCATAGTCCTTAAAACTTAAATTAAAAAAAATATTTATGGGCACAACTAAATAGTTTCATTGGCTTCTAAATTGAAACAAAAGTTCTAAAAATGTTTTAACTAATGTGTAGCAAATGGAGAAGATTTAAAGACAATGCCACTGGAAGACATATGTATAATAACCATGAGCTCTGAAACATCTTGTTGCTATTAAAAGTATTCTAGCTCAACTCACTCCTATATCTTGTATATAGGACCATCTGTAGCAGTCAGTCAAGGTGCAGCAGCTCCTTCAGACAGCTGCAGCAGACCTTGTACACAGCCTACAGACAAGGTGTGCACAAGTGTGCGCATGTGTGCAGAGGAGGAAGGTGGCTGGCCTGAGCAGAGCAGAAAGTCGTATTACTGTGTTCACACAGTAGATGATGTGACATCTCTAGAAGCCTGGTGGAGTACAGTTAAATTTGATGTGAATGGACACCAGGAATGAGCAACACGTTTTGTAGTTAGAGACCAATAAGATGCTCAATGAACGGTGTGACAATAGAGATTAAGGAGAGAGAAATCTCAATTATTGTAAGGAGAAACTGAACAGAATATGAAAATTTACCAAACATATGAGATAAAAATCTATTTATTAAGCTGAGTATAAGACAAAAAAGGAATTATTTCAGATCATATCCTCCCCAACCCCATTTTCTCTTTCTTGACTTTTCAGATGGACTTACTCTGTTGCCCAAGCTAGCCTAGAACTCACTAGTGACTCAGGAGGCCTCAGACTTGTGGTAATCGTCTTAGTCTCCTGAGTGCTGGCTTTACAAATGTGAGCCCCCACGCCTGGCTTCAGATTGTATTTTACATGTACTGTTGAGGCTTTTAAGTCAGATTCACTCACCAACAATTCACTTATGCCCTTGGCTTGACTTCATCAAGTCCATGGAATAATTTATAATCAGAAGAAAGCTTCTCTGTGAGTATATTTAATAAAAATCTTTATTCATGGACATTGCTCATTTGTTTTATGAGGAATGTACACTTTCTGAAAAGATGGTGCTTAATCATAATTGATTGGGCCTGTCTTCTTCCCTTTCCAATGCAAATGAAGCCTCCTGGGGCTGTAACATACTTATTTCTCAGGAGAGGCATACCATGTTTATTTTTGGCTTCCATTCTTATCTCCTCGGCCAACTCCGATCTAGCCTCACTCCTATATTTTAACTACCTGGACTTTCTGTGCAGCTTTTTGAAGTAAGTTACCCGTGAACTCCAACTTCATTGAGCCCCTTCATCGCAGTTTCTCAGCAACGTCTGACAGAGTCCTGTAGCCACAGCATCGTCTTCTCTTGGTCTCCATAGAGATACATTGCTGAATTTTTGTATTTCTCTGGCTTTCTTTTTTTAGGCTCCTTTGGCACCTCCTCTATTTCTATTTATCTCTAACTATTCAAGTTGTCTGGGATTCAGTTTGGGACACAACCTTAAATACCAACCAAGGAACTTCTATCTAAAGAAGACAGTATAAGATATCTTTGTTCTCTGAAATTGTCAATAAGAACAAGACAAAACCAGAAAGAGAAAGTATTATCTATTATGAAATAAAACAAAGGCCACAACTCTGAGCCAGTATATATGAAGAAAGGTTGTGGACACCAGAAGTGGTGGCATAGATAGACCTATAATCCTAGCACTTGGGAGGCTGAGGCAGGAGGATTACCAGTTTATCTACATAGTGAGTTTTAGGCTGGGGCTACAGAGTGAAATAGTACCCCCCTCCAGAAAAAGGGAAAAAAGTTTATAAAATGCTCTGAAAAACAGACCTAGCTGAAGAGGACGCTAAGGGAGAACAGTCCCTCCCTCTGCTGTCTCAGGACTGGAGAACATTCTCCAAAGGCAGGCTGCAGCTCCTGAATACCTAAACAAAAAGATTGCTTCCTAAGAGTGGCCGGGTCACAGTACACAGGTGGCTGCACAGCAAAATTAGTCCCATTAATTATATACTTCTGAGTAGCTGTAAGGAGCAGCTAAATGAATATAAGAATAAAAACTACTGTTTGCACTCCAATGGTATAGGTAAAGGAGAATAAAATGGACCAAAATTTTGTACAGATATTTTTCTAACAGAAATAAAATAGATATGTAGCTTTTAAAAAGACAAAGAGAATGAGAGCTGGTAATGGGAGGTAAAAATGGCTGGAATTCATTATATTCACACATGAAATAGTCAAATCAAGAAAAATGTTTATAAAAATAAAGAAAAGGGAGAATGAATACTGGGCAAATAGTCAAGAATTTTTAAAAAAGGGTGTTAGATAAGATAAATGAAATGGAAAGACACAAAATTCAAGTATGATAAAGAAAATTATGGTACTAGAATATAATTGAAGATCACAAATTGGTGCCCCTGTTTTACCATCTGGTAATAGTAACATTTAAAAATAGTAAATATGTAAAAAAAAAAAAAACCAAACAAACAAAACCTCCCAAAAAAAACAGTAAGAGCAGATGCTAGTCTCTAATGAACTATGTACTCTGTCTACAACAGACCCTTCCAGTGACCATATCTCCCTCCAAGACTCCTGCCACTGGCTCTGACTCTGGTGACTGCTGAATGTCCAGCACCCTGGATGACCTGGCTAAGCACAACTAAGGCATGACCAATTAGCCTCTGGCCATCTCCAGGAGCATCTGCTGCAGAGATGGCATCCATTCGCTGTCCTTCCCCCACCAGTAGATGTGGATGTGGTGGCTTTTAACCCGTTTCTGTGTCATCTCTACCCATTGTGAGTGAACTCTCCCTCTGGACATTGGTGGCATCACTTAGAGCTGGACTGTTCAGTTGTTAAATTCATTATCCGTGAGTTGTTTCCCCACTTTTTATGTGTAACAATAAACTGTGTATTTGAAATGGAAAAAAATCAATAACTGTTAGAAAAATGGATAGCATCTTGGGAAAACAGAAAAGCACAAAGCACTAGTACGGGGAACTGAACTGTGCTCTGTGATACGACCTCATTTGGAAACACAGGGCTTCTGCAGATGTAATCGAAGTGAGTCCATTAGGGTGGACCCTAACATAACACGACTTTAAAGAAGGGGAAATATCACATGAGGACATAGACAGAGGTAGTACAGGTCAAGGAGACAAATACCATCTACTCTACCGGAAGCTACAAGAGCTCAGAAAGGGCTGTCAGAGCTTGGTTCTGCTCACATCTTGATTTTGGACCTCCTGTCTTAGGACTGTGGACAATAAATTCCGCAGTAATCCTAGAAATATAGTTTCATCAAAATAAAGTCCATGAAAAATGTATCTCAAGCTTCCTTACAAAAAAATTCATGGGGTGGAGACATGGCTCAGTGGTTAAGAGCACTGGTTGCTCTTCCAGAGGACCTGGGTTGAATTCCCAGCACCTATATGGTGGTTCACAAGTGTCTGTAACTCCTGTTGCTGGGGGTCCAACACCCTTACACAGATTTTATATATATATATATATACACACACACACACACACACACATACAAATCACCAATGTCAATAAAAATATTAAAAAAGCAAACAAAAAGAAATTCAAATCAAATGAGCAGGACATACTGTTCCTCCTATGATCAAGTGACTTGACAGTGAATGGTGTTAACAAGAACTGGACATCACCTATCCCTACCACAGGCACTGTCATGACTACTCTCTGATCTACAAGACACTTTCTGATCTACTCTCCACATACAAAGTGTGACCTGAAAATATACAGCTACTAGAAATGCCTGGTCTTCAATCATTTCAGTGGAAGCCACAATCTTGCCAATGTGGCACACGGACAGTGGTCCATGTCACACCAGTATCCCATCACTGTATGGTCTAGCCTGGAACACACACCCTTTCTCCATTCAAAGCTCATACTTATTTGCTTCCCTCATGGTAGTTGTGACAGTTTCCAGGAAACAGAGACCATATCATCCTGTTCAATGTCTTACCTTCAGCATGTAAGATAGTCTGCATTAGCAAGGAATGGTTAGATATTTAATGAATAAAACTAACAATGAATGAATGCATCTCTTTAGCCAATCTCTTTCTTTCAGGAATTGTTTTGTTTATAGATAAAATTCAGGTTATCAGGTATGATATGAAAAGTCTTAAATCATATAACATTTTTTCCTATTTATATAGTTAATCTTAGCTTTTTGGTAGCTATTAGCTTATGACTTTCAAAAGTGAAGGGGAGGGATAAAATACAACAAAATGCCATCTAATTTTTAAAAGATGGACCATATATTCATGTCCCCACAGAAAATAATTGGTTCCTCTCTTTACATGAGCAACTTCATAGCCAGGAAAAATAAAAAAAAGGTACCTACTCCAACTCAAATCTCTGAGACACCTTTTCATTACTGGACTACATGGTTGCAAAACAAGTGAAATTATGTACAATTAGGGAGCGTGCCCCTGGATGACACTAATTCTCCCTCTCTCCATAGTCATTAGTTGCCTGTAGCTTTTTATCTACAGGTGGAACTCTGTGAGATTCCCCAGCAGCATGTCTACTGATACTATCATTGTTCAGGTCTTGTTCAGGACGCCATTTCTAGTCTCACAGCAGACTTCCTGGTTCTCTGGCTCTTACAATCTTTCCACCCCTTCTTCAGGGATGTTCCATGAGCCTTAGGTGCAGGAGTTGCCTTGAAATGATATGTACACAAACAACAAAAATAGACTCAGCAGACTGTATTTATATATTTGTGTGTGCATCTATCTATCTATCCATCTATCACAATAATAAAAAAGAGTTTTGAGAGGGAGATGGGGGTACGGGAAGAGATTGGAGGGAGAGACAAGAGAGGGATTGGAGGGAGGAAAGAAAAGAGTAAAATGGTGTAATTGTATTTTAATTAAAATATATTAAATAAGAAAAGAAAGCAAAAATAACAAAGATACAGTTAAAGTGCCAGTGGGTGGCAATAGCCCTCTAAGGCTGGGGCAGGTTCTCCAGAAGGCTGTGTATGCTTTAAATCATAGTCCCGTATGTGGTGCTCTTTCTCTTATAAGCAAGTTTCACAGACCAAGGGGTGAGAGTGGAAATGGTACCACTCACTATTACCCCCAGTGACTCACTAGGAACATTTTGCTTCCTGTTTCTGCAACCTTGTGCTCTGCAGTACTAGAAATTTTGGTTCCAAAAGGAGGAATGCTTCTGTCAGGAGGCACAACAAACATCCCAATGAAGTGGGAGTCAAGACTTCTCCTGACATTTTGGGTTCCTAAGGGCTTTGAGTCAAAAGGCTAAGAAAGGAGTAATAGGTGGAGGAGTGACTGATCCAGACCAACAAAGGAGAACGGGACCATCTAAAATGCAGAACATCTTTCAGCATTTCTGTGCTACCAAATCCTGTAACTAACATCAACAGGAAACTACAACCCAGTCCAAGCAGGGTGATCATCAGCCCAGACCCCTCAGGAATCAAAGTAAGGTCACTCCTCCAGATGAAGAACCAAGACTCACTGAAGTGCTTGGTGAGAGTAGAGGAAATACAGAATGGGTACTATAGGAAGGTAGTTAGAAATACCAGCTTAAGATCATGTGATCAGTAACAGAAATAAGGATTATAATTTACATGAATTTTTGTCCTATTTGATAAAAATATTCTTGTTCATACATTAAACTTTTATGACCTTTTTCTATTTATCACTGTAAATAGAATGTTTTATTATGCAACATTGATTGAGATCATATTAGAGGTTAAGTATTGGTAAAATCTATATTATGATATTTAAGCAAAGTGACATTACAAGATTAAACATTCCTAAAAGGACTTTGTTCCTGAAGCTCTTAGGTGCCCAGAAAAATGCAATGCAACAC
Organism: Cricetomys ansorgei; assembly: GCA_026225945.1. NCBI lineage: Eukaryota > Metazoa > Chordata > Mammalia > Rodentia > Nesomyidae > Cricetomys > Cricetomys ansorgei. Next base: position 2,550,411 of record JAMJFZ010001898.1, on the reverse strand, counting down.
CCGCCCTCCCCCAGACCATCTGAGAAACTGGCATGAGAAGAAGTAATGCCAGTGATGGATTTTAACTCACAGAACACAGTAAAGACATACACCAGACAGAAGGAGTGTCTCCTCTCAGGACTGTCAAGGCGTACACACAGAAGGGGTGATGCTACAGTGTTATCAGTGGATGCTAAAACTAGCAGGTACAATATGACAAGGGACGGGGTATTTACACAGCCTCAGAGTACCTCCCCACAAATAAATTCTTAATTACGAAGGAAAGACGATACCTTTACAGTAGAGAAAGTTTATGAACACTTTAACCACGTCATTAAAATTATAATCATAAATACTAGAGCAAACTGTGTATGTACTGTGTATGTACTGTGACGGTTAATTTCACTACCAACTTGTGACTAGGCCACAGGGTGCCCAAAAGCTTAACTAAAATGGTGTTCTGGATATGTCTGTGTGGGCGTTTCCGGATGGAGTTAACCTTCTAATTAGTGGATTGCTTAAAGCATTTTTCCTTCCCAGCATGTTGACTATCTGAAGAGAATAAAACACTATGCAAAACAACAACACAACAACAAAACCACAGTTTTTTTTTCTTGTCTGTCTCTGAGCTGGGACACCAGATTTCTGCCTTTGGGTTTAGAGTGGACTTGATACCAGCAGCTCTCTTGGTCCTGAGACCTTCAAACTCAGGCTGAAAACCGTGCCACTGTCTTTCCTGGGTCTCCTGCCTGCTGGATGTAGACTGCAGACTTCCCAGTCTCTGTAACTGTACAAATATCTCTCAATCTCAATTTCTCTCATATGTATCTTTCACATCTGATGGGTTCTCTTTCACTGAAGAACCTAGATTAATACAGATTTGGGAAACTAGAGCAATTCTGGAGGAATTTTGATAATGTGAGAGTGTTTTGAACTGCTGTGAAGTTTCTATACAGGTCCTCTAATCTGCTTGAAGGCTCTGCTTCAGATGGTAAAGACAGTTCATGGTCTATTGGAATGAAGGGATATGCAAAACACCGCTATTACATATTCTTTGTCAGCCACTTATAAGAGCAGGCAGCTGAGTGTCTGTGTATGGCACTCCTGAACATTTTTAGAAATCCAGAAAATGTGACATTAGTTGCTGGGCAAGAGAGAGAGAGAAAAGGGTGAGCTCAGGGATCCCAGCTGGACTGAAGAGCAGCACATACAGCCTGAAGGATAGAGATGCTGAGCAGCCCCAAGGCTGAGAACCCAGAGGCCAGCAGGGCCTCCTGCTAAGATGAGAAAGGAAGGCATAGCAGTGGCTGCAGCCTTCCCAATACAGAACCCGAACTTCATCCTGAACAACTAGGGCTGAAACTAAAAGAGTCTACAAAGGTAACAGAAAGGTCTGCTCAGGAAAACAGAGCAAGGCTGAGCAGTGTTCCAGACTGCAGGGCCTTAAGGAGATGGGACAGGTAAATGCGTGGCTTACCCTTAGTTTGAATCAAGAGGGGAACATTGCTTTTAGGATATTACTGGAACAACTGATGAAATATGAACATCAGCTATGAGTTAGACACTGAATTGTGACAAAATTACATTTCCTGATTTTGAACACTGCACTGTGGTAAAGAGAACATTCTTGTTTTTAGGAAACATGCCTTGGATTATTCAATGGCTCATGACATCTCCAATATACTCTTCAACAGTAAAAACTATAATTATATGTATATATAAAGATGTAAAAGAGAAGCTTAGAAACAGAGCAAAATACAAAAGGCTGCTGAGGAATAAAAGGTATTTGTTTGGTTTTTATACTATGCTTTCCATAAACCTGAAATTAAACGATGAAAATTAAAAATCTAAACTCTAAGCCTCTTTATATAGTAAGTTTAAGTACCAGCATATTAGTTGCGACAAGGTGATCTAAACCCAAAAAAAAAAAAAAAAAAAAAAAAAGACTCAAATGATATAAAAGAGACCGTGGGAAGTATTTTTCTCACATCTCTCCTACAACTTTCCTTCTTGGAGGTAACCACACTGCTGCAACTCTCCTGTGAGTTCTTCTGGAATAGTTTATGCTACACAGATGTGTAGATGTAGGTCTTAAAATATTGTTAATGTGCGTGTGTAACCGTATGATATGCGTGGTGCATGCATGCCACAGCACACATCATCAGTTCTTTCCTGCCACCTTTACATAGGTTCTGGGAATTGAACTCAGATGTCAGATTCAAGCAGCAGGCTGCAAGTGCTTTTATCTGTTGCGCTAGTTCACCACCTGGCAATACTTTTTTTTTTCCCTAATTAAAATATTTATCTTGGCAAAAAGTCTCATATAAGCAGATAGATAAAAGTCTCATTTTAAAGTCCTGCACAGTATTTAGTTCATCACTGGGCACCCACATTGTTGTTAATCAATACTTGTTTCTGTGGACAAAGCAAGTGGAAACATAGTATTTATCTTCCTTTGGGCATATATGCTTGTGTACCTGTATAACACACTTCTACAATGAAAAATGCTGGTTTAACGGCTACTTGCAGGAGCTGGAAAGATAGCTGGCTATTCTTGAAAAAGGACCTGGGTTCGGTTCCTGCCACACATGTTGGCTCACAACTGTAACTCCAGTTCTAGGTGATCTGATGCCTTCCTCTGATTTCCATGGACACTAGACATGTATGTGTACATATATATACACATGCAGGCAAAATGTTTATACATATAAAACAAAATAAGTATATCTAAAAAAATTTAAAGGCTGTGTACAATTTAAATTTATGAATTATCAATTTCCCAATGAGATTATATAGTTTATAACTGTATCTACAGTGTTTGTAGTTGCTGGTTCTGGGTATGGGCTTTCTAACCTCTGATCCTGCACTATTTTGAAAGGGGAGCCTATACTGCATAGTTCTATTTTCAAAGTACACAAAACTTTGACCTCTGTTTGCTTGCTCATGCAGTGTTCATTAGGTGGCTGCCAACTTTAGTGAGGTTCAGTCCACCTTCCCCATTTTTGGATGAGTACTTCTCCCAAAGCAAAGGCAGCTTTTTTTCTACTTCCTCTGTCAAAGTCGCGGTTTCTATGCAATGGAGTCATTTACTTTATCCTCTTTGTAGGACTACGGGCAACGACTGTGTTGAAAAGAGAAGGGGTTTTCAAGTCATATAACCCTGAGGCCCCAGGCTTGAATCCTAGTTACTAACTATATGCATTCATCTATGCCTGATGAGCCAGTAAGTGCCCATGAACATGGCACTCAAGCCAGAGCTTGAGCCTGTAATCTCAAGGGCATACCCTCAATAGCCTAAAGATCACAGGTTACAACCCAACTTTTAAAGCTTCTACCACCTTCCGATAAGGGAGAGACCCTAGTTTTACCATAAGGGCCTTTGGTAGACTTTTACAATCAAACTAGCTGGGCGTGGTAGTGCACTACCTGTAATCCTAGCACACAGGAGGCTGAAGCAGAAGGATTAAGACTTTGAGACCAGCCTGGGTTACACATAGCAAGCCCTTGCTGACTACAGTGAGACCCCTGTCTTAAAAAAAAAAATAAAACAACACCATCCAAACTATAGCATGTTACCACTTCACAAGATTGTTACAATAAATGAGGTGCTCCATAAAAAGTCTTCAACATACTATTGGTGAGAGCTAAGAGCATGATTACCCTAAGTACTATTTTTATCAGTAGAGTTCCTGTAAGTCTTTTAAATATTCTTATTGCTGTCTTTGCTTTCATCTGTATTCATGTGTATGTTCATCCAAATGCTATTGGTCAGCACTCATGTTCCAAGCTTTCTGGGCCATGAGTAATAAACAGCTGACCCATTTTTTTCTCTCACTGTAAGTAAGAAGAACAGACACTAAATGAGGCTCCAGAAGAGGCAATAGAATGTGCACTGTCCTGGTAGGGGGAGGGACCAAGTCTCTGAGGAATCCAGAGCAGGACAGGAGATGACTATGTTTCAGAAGAGAGAACAGGGGAGGATGCTGGGGAAGAAGGGGCTGGGCAGGAAGAGGATGCTGGGAAAGGAGGGACTGATGTTTATGAGGCCTTGAAGCTATCTGAGGGGTCTGGGAATGGGTCCAGAGCAGAAGTTTGTGGTGGATCACATCTGCTTTGGTACAAGGGACTGAGTGCCTGCTGACGAGGCTACTGCAATAGTCCCAGGAAGGGATGGGGCTGCAGAGATGGACAACGTGTGGGATTTAAGAGAGAAGAACTGTTCAAACAGGGTAACCAGAGGTGTTAGGGTTACTCACATGAGCAACTGAGCAGACCACGTGCTGCCTGTAGATAAGGACAGAGAGCAGAGGAAAAGACAAATGTTAAGATAGGACGATGGGACTGGGAAGATGGCTCAGTAGCAACGTGCTTGCTGGAAAAAGCATATGGGCCTTAGTTTGGATCCTCAGCGGCCACACAAAAACAGAGTGTGGACCTGCCTGTAATTCCAGAACTTGGGGTAAAGGCTTCACTGGCTGGCTGGCCAGTCAGCCTATCCAACCAGTAAGAACTGTGTTAAAAAAAAAAACAGGGTGGAAGTACAGAGAATAAGCAGCTGTGGAATACTCCACCTTAAATAGGACATCAGTATCACAGAGAACACTGCAGAAAAGGGGAAGAATGAGGGGCAGAGGCTGGGGAGGAGTGATGTAAAGCATTGTCTTCTGGATATGACATAGCTGATACATGATGAACTCGCTGCAGCTATGGTTACCCACACAAGACCTACACAAAATCAAGATTTCAACATATTTTCATGGAAGGGGGAAGGGCCCATAAAGCTCTACCCCTAACTACTGACAGTTCATGGTGGCTAGAGAATGGGCATCACTTTCTTTAGTGGTGTAGTGATTGATAAGTTGCCAACACTCTAGTGAACAACTTCTCACTCATGCTCACACAGGGAACCCTAATTAAATTCAGTGGGTCACATGCACACAAAAGACATCAAAGTAGGTGGAGGGCTTGTTGAGAAGAAAGGTTTCAGCAGGAGAATGAGGCAGGTAATGGGTTGAAAGGGACAAAAATCCATTATATGCATGCATGAAACTGTCAAAGAATAAAAATAAATTAACCAGAGAGTTCAAGGTTATCTACAGTGCTAGCTGGCTGTCATTTAAGAGATTTTTGCTTCTGAGCTATGGCTGTAAGTCTTAACTGAAGGAGGAAGATTAGGCTGAAGCACATACACACTATTCCTATGCTGGCAGTGTCCAAGGGATACTCAGAACTTCACAGTGCTCACTGTATGCCAGTGCAACTCCTCTGATGCCAGCAGCCCCTGGGAAATCAGAATGGCAGGTAGTACCCTCAGGTGAAATATTAATAGCTGCTCCTTGAGGACTCTGTAATAATGGCTGGGCCTTCGGGAACAAGGTTTTGTGCATAAGGAGAAGGGAACTAAATTTACAGAAGATTAAAGAATATATAAAAGATAAAAGATATCACCATTACCACTGATCAAAGAGTTTTCCTCTTTAAATGATATTTGCGATTATACAGCTTTGCTCCTATGTCAGAAACAAGTTCCCTTAGAGTCGGGAAGAGCAAGGAAGGTTGTTGTTCTTACTTTTCCTAGTGTACTGCATTTGGAGCCAAAGGAGCTTTCACAAGGCAGAGAGACCTGGAGCCACCGAGGGATTCATGATTACATTTTCCATATGTTAAATGTGCCTGTATTCAGACTACCAAAACCAACACAAAGACAAATGTGATTTGGACCATCTAGTACTCTGCTTTACCAGCTGGTCCATCTCCACTTGTGAAAATAACCAAGAGTTGTCTATACTCAGGAATAGCAGACAACAGGAAGCGAATTAAGAGAGTAAGAATGTGGTGGCAAAGAAAAGAGTCAAACTAAAAACAGACCAAATACACCAGGAAATGGAAAAAACAAATAATTTCTCCCACTTTTTTCCTTAGTTCTCCTAGCAGAAATTAAATCTTTTTTTTTAATTGTTAGATCAAATTGAGAAAGGAATTTATGTAGGTGGATCAGCTACCCGCTAAAGACGAATACTATATAACATTTGCTTTCTGTTGAAGTGCCACTGCACAGGAGCTCTGAGAGGCAAGCTCAAACCTTGCTTACTGAAGTCACGACCAGTTTCTTTAAGTGCCTATTAACATGACATTACACAAAGAAAAAGTTAAGACTACTTATGAATAGCATTAGTTTCAAAACTTTACTTAAACAAGTTCCAGCAACCTCTGTGAATAACAACAGAAACTAGACAGTGACTGAATAACTAAAACTTTTAGCATCCTTATTTTTAAATTTCAGGAAATTGTCTTAAGTTTTTGCTTATATAATTCCTCAAAGTTTAAAAAGTCAAGGGTTTGGCCAGTGTATCTGGCAGAGCCAGGCTGAGAATTCATTCAGCTGGCTCACTGAATGTGTGGTGGGGCCAGAGTAAGAATTCCACCAGTGCACTAGGGTGTCCAGCAGGGCTGGGGTCTAGGCTGTGGTCTGTATTCATTGTGGGAAAATTAGTTACATATAGGAAGACTGAGAAGAGAATATGCTAATGATAATGAAATCTAGGCTTTTCCATACTGCAGAAAAAAATTATAGATATGGAAGAGGAAAGGATTTATATATTAATGGAATGAAATGTGAGATACTAATATGAGCTCACGTTTAATGTAGACAAAGAAACATCCCATGATATTCAGAGGATCCCCAAAGACACTGTGGATATCCAAATTCAAAGATGCTCACATCCGTTATATAAAATGCTGTATATATACATAACCAATGCATATCTTACATCATCTCTATTTTACTTATAATACTTAATGTAATGCCTACAGACCACTATATTTGCATAGATTCAGTAAGACACAGTATAAATTCAAATTTCGCTTTTTAGAACTTTCTGAATCATCTTATTTTTCAAATATTTTCCATTTGTAGTTGGTTGAATCCGTGGATGTGGAACCCACAGGCACAGAGAACTGAGCGTGCATGAATGCACCCTGCCCATTCTCCAGCTCTGTTTACTGAGGAGCCTAAGGCTAGTTGACATGCCAAGAACAATCCACACCTACACCCAGATCCTCATTTCCACTGTGCTACACCCATCTGTTAGCCCTATTAATTTTTGGTCCCAGTCTTGGCAATGTGGTCTAATAGCTTTAATCCTGACTAGCCTTCGAGGACACATAACCACTGATTACAAGAGAGATAGACTAAATGGGAGTGAACTGGCAACACTGACCACACATGAAGAAATGGCATATGTTCTGTGGACAGTGTGGTCACTAACATGTGGGTGCCTTTACATCAGCCCATATGGATTCTGGCTGTGTACTTCCAGTGCCTTTCTAGAACAGTGTACTAATAACTAGAGGCAGATACAAACGGTTTCAGGTGTTAATTCACATGAAAATTTATTCTTACAGAACCGGGGGTCAAAAGTCCAACCCCAGGAAGGTGCCAGCATTGCCTGCATTCCTTACCGAGGCTGTTAAGAAAACTCATCCTGCCTTTCCTAACCCCCAAAGGCTGCCTGCACCTAGGTTTGGGGTCCCTTCCTCCATCCTCTGCTCTGCTTTTCCTGACTGTCCCTAAATTTTATTCTTAGTATCAGCTATAGGAAAATATTTTTTCCTGAGAAAAAGCATGGTAATCAAGTAGTTTGACATTAAGTTTTTCCTTTCCTCAAATTCTGTTTAAAATATAAAAAGATTTAGAGAAGAAAAATCTTTCTCTTCGTTAAAAATATGTGTTGGGAGTAAGTTGAGTTTAAAAAACAACTTTCATATTCATGAAATCTTAAAACTTAAAACCTTAAGAAAAACACTAAGAAATAAACTCCAAAGTATTCTTCACTCAGATGATCCTGCCCATGTGTTATCATAAACATTGTTCTCATTTATTTGTGTATACATCCAAGTGTGTACAAGCACACATAAAATAAAAAGCACACACAAAAAAAGCACACAAAATATTGCTAAGATCAACAAATTGATTTCAACCACAGAATTATGGATATCATTATATTCTTTAAATGATGTAGAGTTCAGGTCACAAAAGAGAAGAGATTTCAAAACCCAAATGTTTTGCTTTGGCTTGCTTTTCAATTGTTGGATATATCACATGATTACATGCTAATCTAATATCAAGAGTGATACCAAGAAGAGTCAAAGATCTAAGGAAGAGGCCAGGGAGCCAGACAGGTAGGTAGGTGAGAGACAGAAAGTATGTCAGGTAGGGAATGGTGGAGACCTGGACCAGTGCATGCCCTGTAGGAAGGAAGCAGCAAGGCTTACTGGCAGATGGCTTCCATTCTCAAAATGTGGATGAGGTGTGCCAGAACTTCTGATTTTTCAAGAGAAGCTACACGTATGCGTTTTAAAAAGGAACATTATTCTATCTGAAATTGAAACTAAAGTTTAAAGAATATGAAATTGGCTTAAGCACTTAAAAAAAAAAAAGGTCAGCTTGCATACAGCCACTATATCATCATCTAACAGGTGTAATAACAATCCCCATTTACTTTGTGGCTGTGACTCAGAGTTCTAACGTAAATAGGTGTTACACAGTGTGCAAAACAATGAGAAAATGACCCTGCCCCAAGGATCCTGGAGTTAATTCTCTTGCAAAGGAAGTGATGCAACATCAACTCCACTCTGCTGGCAGGATTGAGTCCACATTACAAAACAACATCTGCAAAACAGAGCTCTTAAAGGAACCTTCCAAAGTATTCCCACTTAGAAAGAATCTGCTTCAAAGTAATTATGAAGAAGTTTGTGATGATTCAAAAGAACAAAGACTTTTGTTCCTGATCTTTTTTCAAGATAAGAACACAAAAGGAGCTGGAGAGATGGTTCAGCAGTTAAGAGAACTTTGTGTTTTTGCAGAGGACCTGAGTTTAGTTCCCAGCATCTATGCTGGGTCTCACAAACTCCTACAATACAGTTCCAGGGGATCCCCATATCCTCTTCTAAACTGTCTCATGTGCACATACCCACCCACCCAACACACAGACGTATAATTAAAATAAATCTTAAAAAAAAAAAGACAAGGAGTTCCCTTTGCATTCAAAGGCTGACCGTTAGATTTATGTAGCAATACCAGCATTTATACATTGCACACTAACTGCTATGACCATTGTTTAGTTTATAAAAAAATACAATTTAAGTCTTTAAACATTTTATACTATAACACTTTAAATTCTTTTCCATAAGTCCTTTTCTAGTTCTGCTAGCCTTACGTCACTTCCCACTTAGGTTCCACTGGACTTTCAGGACAATTACTGCCTCTAACTTATCTGCCAGTTAATTGATGTTGTCTCAGGGAACTCTTCTATTGCTCTTTTATGCTGCTAAGTGTTTGTACATTTGTTTACAGTATGTTCTACATTCATTCCTAAAACAGCACTGCTTCAGGTGTTCTTGGTCTGTGTTGTGTGTTTACAGAATTTCAGGCAATTTGACAGTATAACGATAGGTAAGAGTGAGATTTGGTGGACTTACATTGTTCAACAAAGTATAAATCAGTTTGGATTCTCTCAAATACATGCTGAGGTTGCAGGAGGAAGTGGTGTGGACCTAGCAATTAGCTATGTACCAGGTTACAAAGAATAATATTTAAGGGCAGTGTAGCAACTCTGGCTCATAATCATATACAGATCAGACAAAACATAAGCATTCTACTTGTAATTTATTGCTTGTTATGCTTATAGTCACTTTGTCAATCAGGCTGTTTGTGCAATTTAGTTTAACTAAGTTAATTAATAATACTATTAGTTAAATTAGATGTCTTGTACTGAAATGTGTATCACTAGATTCAAATGTCAAATTACAATCTGCAATGCAAAGATGTTACATCTTGGGAAGTGATTGGGTTATGGTGTTCCACTAGGGATGGGAAAAGAGCCTGAGGAGATGAGGCCCATGTGAGGACACAGCAAGAAGGCAGTTTCTGTGAGGGATGGGTCTTTACCGGATACTGAGCCTGTGGGGGTCTTATATTAGACTCCCAGTCTCCAGAATCTGCAGGGTAAATGATAGCTGTACCCAGTTTGGGATATTATTTTGTAGTAGGCCACACAGATAAAGATATTAGGGAAGTAAGATGTTTTATTTATTTTTAATCTTAATGTTATGATTTTTTGTAATATCACTCTTTGAAAAACAGGTTTCCTAGACTCCTCTGTCTGAAAAACAACAACAACAACAAAACAAAACAAAAAAAAAAACAGACCTGTTTTGAATGTGTGGTCACCATGAAGTAAATTATGATCATGGAAGCATGTCTAGAGAAATGATGACCGAGTTACAATTTCCTCATACACTGGGTCTGTTTTTAGAACCAAAACTGACAACAAAGAGATGGTCAACTGAGGAAGCAATTAAAAAAAATCAAAATAGACAGTACTTGCATATAAAACAAAGAAATAATCCTCAAAGATAATACTTAATCACTAACTTTAAAAAAGCAGACATGTATAGAGCAGCTTAACAACCGTGGCATAGCTTGCAAGGTGTTAAGCTTGCAATGGGGCTGGTAGCACTCACCAAGGACACATTTCTGGAAGAGTTGCTACAAGGGTCTGTGCTCTCTTCAGGCATCTCAGAAACTGGCTCTGATGGACATAGGAGCTCAAACTATATCCCTGCAGACGTCATGTTTATTACAAAGCTATATAGATCAAAAATTTAGGGCATTTCCTTTGTTATGTGTGAGAATCTAGGTTCAATCTCTAGTGTCTCTCTCTCTCTCTCTTTCTCTCTCTCTCTCTCTCTCTCTCTCTCTCACACACACACACACACACACAGTATTTCTGGGGTTTGAGAGGCACAAATTCATGATTACAAATTAACTTTATCTCACCATACCTACAGTGACATGCTATTTTCTATAATTAAAGTTCAAATGTACTATTTTATACACTCCATCAGAATGTCTGGCTTTAGCTGTAAAAACTGAATCTTCATATTTTGAATGGCGAAAGAGATTAATAAGGTGTGTCCCTGTGTGTTCTGTGGATGTGCTTGCCTCTGCACGAATGAGTAGAAGCTACAGGCTGACATCAGGAGTCTTCCTCTGTCGCTCTCCATCTATTTTGTGTGTGTGTGTGTGTGTGTGTGCGTGCATGCATACAAGCACATGTGTACCAGAGTGTGCATGAGAACATCAGAGGAAAACTTCCCAGAGCTGGATCTCACCTTCCATATGGTTGAGTCAGGGTCTCTCTTGTTTCTGCTGCTGTGCTGCATTCTCCCTGGAATTGTGGGAGACAATTGGATAATGTCCAGGAGACAGAGACAGGAGAATTGTCCTGTCTCTACCTCTTCCCTCACTGTAGTGGTACTGGGAGTAGAGATGCATGCCACTGTGCTCCACTTTTTATGTGTGTTCTGAGAAGCCAACCAAGTTGTCAGGCTTGTGCAGCTAGTGCCTTTACCACTAAGCCATTTCTCTAGCTCCCCACCTTATTTTTTGAGGCAAGGACTCTCGCCTCCCTGTTTCAGCTAGCCTGGCTAGCCTAAGCCTCTGGAATCTTCCTGTCTCTGCCCACTCCACTCCACTCCACCAAATGCTGCCAGCTTTTACATGGGTGCTGGAGTCTGAACTAGGATTTTTATGTATGCATAGAAAGTACTTTATCTCTGAGCCACACTCTCTAGCCACAAGAGTTTTTTGGTTGTTTTTGTTGTTGTTGTTGTTTGAGACAGCATTTCTCTGTTATAACTATGACTGTCCTGGAACTCACTCTGTAGACCAGGCTGGCCTTGAACTCACAGAGATCCACCTGCTTCCCAAGTACTGGGATTAAAGGCGCGTGCCACCACCACCTAGCTGCCACCACCACCTAGCTGCCACCACCACCTAAGAAATTAATGTATTTTAAACATATTTCTCTTGGGAGCAAAGATCACATCACCTGTTACTGTATTTTCACAGTGCCAAGGGTGTTTGCTTTCCAAGGCAACACTAGTCAGCTCCTTACTCACTTGCTATGAATGGATTACTTATTTCTCTGCTTGCCCTTTACTTTCAGCGTATTCAGGAAAGGAGTGGTACAGAGTAAATGATGAATGGCTTTTCCTATTTTGTAAAACTGGCAACATATAAGCCTTAGCTAACATGAGGGAGGCTAAATATATGTGAATTTATAGTTCTCTCTACTCTGTCTGTTATACGCATACTCACATAGTAAGACTAGAGATTAACTTCATTTTAGGAAAACAATAGTCATAAAACTTATATTTATCAAGAAGATTTTACAATCAGCTCAAATCAGATGGAGAAAAATCCATAAAATTAATACAATTCTATTATTAGAATACTAGTTAATAATGCCTCATACATCATTCCAGAAACTTCATATACCTATAACCTGTATATTTAGGTTTAGAAGGTACATTATATAATACATATAACATGCTTCACTGTATAAACAGAAGCACATAATATATATCACATAATTGCATCTATATGTTGTTCTTTTCAATTACTATGCCTTAAACTTTATGGCAAAGATGGCTGTATTCTCCCTCTCTTCTCACCTCTTGCAGTTAGGCAGGGCCATGAATTATTTCTGGCTAATAGGCCACTGTGGAACACCGACCTGGGCCAAGGCACAGAGAAGCTGGTGTGCGCATGCTTTGGTGATTAAGGAAGCTGTGCTTGAGATGCAGAGTCAGCCATAGGATTGAAGCAGCAGTGTGTATGTTCAGTCACAGCCTGGAGAGGCTCCCAGATCAGAGAAGACCACAGGTGAGTGAGAAGACTGGCTTTGTTACATAAAGGCCTGCACCTTTAGAGCAGTGTGTATCGACAGCAATCCTGTCCATATCAGCATATTTGCATTTTCTCTTTGCACAATAGCACAGAGGTAACTGAGGTATTGGTCCCTTGTGATGGTATTCCTAAAAGCAATGCCATTATTAATATCCTTTGACCTACAATTTTGCTAACACATATAAATATTTCTGTGTAGTAAATTCTCTGAAGTAAATTGATGGATCATGGAATAGCAAATTTAAAAGAAAATTGAGGTAAGTGTGGTAGCATATACCTGTGAGCCCTCCACTTAGAAGGATGAGGCAGGAGGATCAGGAGTTCAAGGTCATGCTCAGACACATAGTAAGGGCTACCTGAGATCCTGTCCCCACAAAAAAAAAAAAAAAAAAACACCAAATGAGAAAAAAATTACAACAATCATCAAAATTCAAAAGAATGAAAGGAATGCAGAGGGTAGGGGACAGGTGTCTTCTTCACATTCTTATTCCACAACTTCTCGTATCTATAGTTCCCCAAGAGTGTAACCACAAAACAACCAAGACTCTTCATTTTCAATCCATTTAGCCTTTTGAGAAACCGGTCAGCATATGTTGATGTGAGCCCTCCAGTGTCTACATCCCACCACAGTCTGACTTCAGCGTGTCCCTTAGGACTCTGTGTGCTTGCCTTCTGTTTCTCCTCCAACTGCTCCCACCCCTCCTTCCTTCCCTAGGGTTTCTGTCTGTCTGGGCGCTATCCTCCACAGCTTCGTCCACATTCAATGTCACAGGTTCCTGGGTCAGGCCACTTCTCACCCTCCACACTTCTTAGAGCTGAATACACCTTCCAGCTGTGTTGCTCTCCAGCTCTTTCCTGCTTCTGTCTCTGTACCCTACTGCACATCAACACTCTGCTTTCAACACTCTGTTTGCCTTGCTGTTTGACCTGGCCATTCATGTAGCCCATTCCTATACCCTTAGGTAAAAAGGACTAGAAGAGAACCCTGTAACATTCAATATGCCTTTAAATAGTTCTGTCTACTTATCAGTATTCCTTGGGATTACTGGTGGAACTACTTTGGTTCAGAAGTTTTTATAATTTAATGACTTACAGGTCTTCTACAAAGTAGATGAACTAAATAACATAAGTTTTCAATGCTGATTTGATTCTAACCAAGATGGCTACTTGATTCCTCTTACACTGACTTTGGCAGCTAGTGGATCCTAAATAAAGCAATGGCTTCACAAAAGTGCATGCCTTGAGAAGAGAAGGGAGAGGCTAAAGAAGCAATGAAGAAATAGGAAGGCTAAGGGGGAGAGTGGAGTAGCATCAGGGACCATGGGGAAAGGGATGACACAGAGACTATGGACTCAGAAGACAGCATTCAGAAAGCAGCACTTCCAGTCCAGTCACTTCCAATGTCTGGGGAACAGCCATCAGATGCCCCACAAGGCTCGTCATGTGTCATGGGTTTAAAACTCAACTTACCTCTACAGACTAAAATGACTCACTCCACCAAGTGTCCACTCTTAGTGTTCATGACTGTCCAGTTGGCCAAACTGGACCAGGAAGCCAAAGGAGGCTCTTCTTTCCTATCCCTGCCATACCCCAAGATACCAGCTGTACCTGTACCTCTGCTCCAGCCTCAAACTAGTCTGACTTGGACAATACCATTAGCTTCCCTGACCATTTTACCTCTGAACTCTGTTTTACTTCATTCTTGAATTTGTTTTCTTCAAACTATGAAATGTTTTGAACAGACACTACATGATTTCTACCCACATGCATTATCAACCTTCCTCCTTTGCCTAGAGCTTTGATGCTGCTCAGGTGTCCCACACTGCCCAGCTATAGAATACGGTCACCAACTATGGAAGCACAGACCTTTTCCAAGTAAGCTACAAGTTGGAATTCCAGTCCTTTTGCTGGTGATTCTATTAGGAAGGATCTGATGAAGACAAGGGGAATTCTTTTTCAATGCTCTCAAAGGCATATATTATTTATTAAGAAGAATTATATTCATACATACACATCTCTATGTACTGTGAGGTTATGAGGGGAAGACTAAGGGAATAAATGAAAATACTGAGGGCATGGCACAGACCAAGGTCATGAGGACATGAAGCAAAGAAGCCACATCTGCCAGTGTTGGATCTAGCCTACCTCTGGACTTCTGGTTACAGAAATCTGACTACCAGGGAAGTTGATAAATTTGGCTTTGAATTTTGAGTTTGAGCTTCTTGCAGGACTTCTAAGTGGAAATGAGATCAAAGGATGGGCAAGAGGAAGGGGAGACCACGACTTAAAAATTGGTACACTGTGGGGCTGTCTCATAGCTGGGGTGGGTTGAGGGCACTTGGAACCCCAGGCTCTCATTCTGAGGAGCTGGCAGGAATCTGGCCCATCCCCTCTGCAGTAGCTGACAGGCCACAAGCCACAAGCCAAAGCAAAACACCACCCCCTCCAAGGGCATGCGATCTGGCAAAATTGTTTACCTGGAGTTGCAACTAAACTCTTCCTTATCAGAAAATACCTAAACCCCTCAATATGCAAGTGAGACTGCCTGTCCTAACCAATGAGCTCCCAATGACGTTCTTGAGATACAAGGACCATTTCTCTGGCTATAAATATGTAAGCTCTTCCCCCAATAAATGAGTTCAAGCCCTCTGCCCTTGACTCCTGAGAATTCTGATCTTGTTAGCTCACAGATCTCTCTCTGATCTAAGACTGGAGGGTGCACTGTAGAACCACACTGCGCAGCACGGCTTCCCACCAGGGAACTTGCTGCTGCGGGATTTTATTTAATTTACAACAGTACACAAGAGATGGAGATCCACAAAAGTGGTTGAGGTCATCAGGTATGACAGTGACTCAAGATAGCCAAACACTGTGCAGTGCTCACAATTTTAAGTTTCCACTTCCATTTCACATGTGGGGAAAATGAGAGCAAATAAGACCTAGAAACCTTGCTCCAGTTTACCTGTGCTTAACGCTTTCCATTGCATTCTCTGCATTAGTCAGAGCAAGGGAAAAAAGCACAGTCACATATAGCAGCAAAGAAGTAGAGACAGAGCACAACCAGGAAAAGCAGCTTCAACTGGTGCTAAAGATTTCTCCAAGTGAGGAAGGTGGAGAGCCACCAAGAGCACTAGTTCAAGGGAGAGGAGCTGCTTGACACAGCCTAAGGAGCCTGTGCAGAAGTTTTGCTAGGGATACTACTATGTGAGACATATTCTGCTTTCTAGCCTTGACTCGACACTAAGTTACAAATTAAGGAAAAGTAAAATTTATCAAGTACCTACAAAAGGTCAAATACTAGGTCAGAATAAACTTCATGTGTATATGATGCCATTAAGTCCTCATAGTAACCTTAGCCACAACTGTAACATTACCTCTTCATGAACAGTTTCATCAAGCAAATGGAACAAACGTGAAGTCATTCAAACCCACAGCACATCATTATTACTTCAACTTTCAAAACACATTCAGCATTCAGCAGCTTCTCTTGTAAATAGATGGTCATTAGCACCAAGGATTTCCTAATACTTGGAAAGATATTCAGGCACTGACTCTGCTTTTGCATATCTTCTAATATCATCCCATAAATAAGTCTGCACAGGCCTGGGTTCTCACAGAGCCTACTGCTTGTTTGTGATATAATAATGATCAATATAATCACGGCTGTCACCATCTAGACAGTTGAGGGAAGGAGAGAAATCAGTAAAAGAAAAACAAAGAGGAAGAACTACGGTAACAGAGAAAATGCAAGGTGTCATCAGGGCACAGGGGAAGGATATTGCATCTAGATATCAAGGCCCTGAAAATGTAATTCCAGAAATAACATGTAAGCTGGGAAGAAAGAATGAATAGGAAATTCCAAAGGGTTGGGGGGAAAAAACAGAGCTCAACACAGATCACAGCAGAGCAGAGGCAGGAGGATTTAAGAAATGTTTAAGGCATGTTTAAAGAATAGGCAGAAGTCTAGTAAGGCTGGAATACAGTAGGCAAAAAGAGAGTAGAGGAAAAGGGAAGGGAAGGTGGCAAGAGACAAGATAGGAGAAGGGACAGGTGATGACAGGGGTCTTGTAAGTTTCATTTAAAATCACAGGTTTAGAATTCGGTGGGCTGGTGTAAGTCAGGAATCCCAGCAGAGGAAAGGTCGAAGCAGGAGAATCAGGAGTTCATGGTCATCCTTGGCTATACATTGAGTTCAAGTCTAACCAGTGGGGATTGTGGGGTGCCTATGTCGGGGAGAAACGCTGCACAGGCCTAGGTTCTCACAGATCCACACAGCTTTGGGATGAGGGCTTAGCTCAAAGGTAGGGTGGTTGTCGAGGTCTTGGAGTTAATCCCTGCACTGGTAAATAAATATGTTTTATCCCAAGAGCAAGGTCCAGACACTGAAGGACTTTGAGGTGCTGGGTTCAGTACTTGGAAAGTTAATTCTGGCTTCAGCATGAAAGTATTAAGTCTGTATGTAGCCTGTGAAAATTGTTGAGAAGTGGTTGCACCCATGGGACTTGACTGAGACTAAAACTGCAGCCCCGTGTGATCAGATTTAGAGCTATGCAAGTTTAGGTGCTCACCTGCGACTGACTGAGAGCCAAGATGCTGTGGAGAGACAGACACAGAGAATGGCTGCATTTCTGGCTTAGATTAGGTAGAAGGTAGCAGCTTTAGGTAACAGCTGTTTTTCAGAGATGGGGGTGGGTTATGTTGGTAAATTTCTTGAAAGAATGACATCTTTTAGTAAAGTGACTGCCACAATCCAGGTCAGCTGTATAAACAATACTCTGGGGTTGACATTTTAGGTTTACTTCTCCTTTTATTTCTTCTGCATTTATAAATAATAGCAAATACTCTCTAGATTTGTAAACACAGAAATGTGACCTTATAAAATGGTGTGGGAGGAAGGAGGATAAACACAGGACCTATTTAATCAGAGTAACTATTAGTTGGCTGTTAAAAGACGAGCCAAGTAATTTGGAATAATGAAATCAAGACTAAGAATTGGCAGACTAGTTTAAATAAAACCATGCTTCTTTCAAGTGGGATGCATTACAAATTAAGACATAATGAATCACTCTTAAAAATTAAATACTTTGGGATTGTTGTATTACCTATTAAAAGTTCCCTTGGAATAATGCTAATGGCAACAACAAATAAAACACAAACTTTACATTGGCTTAACATAAGAAGTTTATTCATAATTCCAAAGAAATCCAATATAAATGTTTCTAGGACAAAAGATTGAACCTCTGCATTATGCAACCTGCGACCTGTCTGACAAAAACTCTGCCACATTCAACACAGCCTTCATGTTCATCTGGGGCAGTGGTTCTCAACTCATGGGTTTCGATCCCTTTGGAGTCAAATAACACTTACATAGGGGTCACCTAAGACCATCTATCAGATATTTACATTATGATTTATATTAGTAGCAAAATTACAGTTATGAAGTTTCAAGGAAAATAGTTCTGTGATTGGGGGTCACCACAACATGAGGAGCTATATTAAAGGGTCACAGCATTAAGAAAGTTGAGAACCACTGCTCTAGGATATCAACGTCTAGTCAGATATAAACCATCACTCTTGTGACACATGCAGGACACATACAGGTGTGTCCAGGAAGGACACACCTTTGGTAATTCAATTAGCAGCCTCTCTGTACAGACAGTAAAACTCTGAGGGCAAGATACATGACAGAGTAGACTGCTAATAGTATCAATGTGACACCAAATCGGTAAAGGGAAGGTTGCACAGAGACAAAGGCAGAGCCTAGGAAAACAAGGTAGGATTAGACACAGAAGCAGGAGGCTAAGAACATTCCTGACCAAGGGAACAATACAAACTTCAATGTTTAGAACTGAAACATTGATATGAATAATTATTCTTGCCCTTGAACTTTGAAATCATTAAAGTAATTCTTTTCAGTGTCTCCATACCTGATTGCTGTAGGATTATTAAAGTCAAATTTAAACAAAATGTGCAACAGACTGCAATTCTTTTTTTTTTTTTATTCATTTTATTTATCTGATTGTCCTATCTGCATGTACACTTGCATGTCAAAAGAAGGCGTTTGATCCCATTATAGATGGTTGTGAGCCACCATGTGGTTGCTGGGAATTGAACTCAGGACCTCTGGAAAAACAATGGCCACATCATTTAAAGGCTCAACAGAGGACAATCTGGAAGTCTCTCTCCACTACACTTAAAAAAGATGATCTACATTTTATGCATTGAAAGTACTATTTTACACTGAGAAAATGACTCAAGTTAAAAAACTGGTTTTGTCAGCTCAACAGAAAAGCTCACATTTCCAAGGGAAGTAATCTTAGCTAGGAAAAGCTTGCAAATCACGACTTATATTCAATTTGAAAACTTGCAAAAAATTTAAAAAAATGAGAGAATTTTAGAGGGGATGTTGATGTTACTCCCTGCAGCTAGCTTTCCCTCTAAACACTGTTCAAGTAGTAGCCTAGAGCCAGCACATACGCAGCACTACCGTGTCAGGGACTGTGTTAAGCGGCTACCATCTGTTATCACCTGAGTCCTCCTTCACAAGGAACTT
Source organism: Cricetomys ansorgei (assembly GCA_026225945.1). NCBI lineage: Eukaryota > Metazoa > Chordata > Mammalia > Rodentia > Nesomyidae > Cricetomys > Cricetomys ansorgei. Next base: position 2,531,125 of record JAMJFZ010001898.1, on the reverse strand, counting down.
CTAAATAAACATGTCCAACATCACAGATAAAGAACTGATTTCAAGAGGTGTAGGTACCTTGTCCTAGGTCCCTCAAGAGCCAGGGGACTCACCTATTTCTAGAGTCAGTGCTCTTAATCTGCCCTCCACATTGCCCTGCAGATACTCTGCAAGCAAGAGGGAATTCTGTTAACATTCACACCTCCAGCTCCGCTGTCCAGCAGTCCTGGCCCTCTTCCCAGAGCCACCAAGTTGGGGCTCCACACCAGTGCCTCTTTGTGGAAGGAGGGTTGGCTAAGTAGGTGGCCACAAGCGATACCAGCTCAGTGGGAAGACATCTCCTTAGCTGAAATTACATTGCCATGAGGAGGATAAGGAAGACCTTATCATGTTCAAAGATCAAAATATGAGACTTGAGTTTCTAGTCTTCATAGAGCAGATGCTAAAAGAACAAAGAAGGCAAAATAGGCTCAGGGTTCAAAGAAACATGCTATGCAGCCAGGAAGGCCTGGGCTCACCTTCTGTTCCAGCATGGCTGCATTTCTGATTTTGGGTACCACAGTAGCTGGGGGTGATCATTAACTGTGATCACTACATGAGACTGACCGGGCAACAGGATCCTTGAGTCCAGCTCTCTCTGCCTGAGAGTAGTGAACTAGAAAAACTTTAAAATTCTTTCCAGCTAAAATCTTATGAAGTTCTGTCTCATTTTTAGTTCCAAAACTTTTAAAAAGTAACCCAAACAAAATTCTACCAGAGAAGTTGATGTCACCTCTTCCTTGCTTTTTTCCTAAACTGGACTGCTTTGTTTTTTTCAAAGGATAAGCCCCAAGAATATTCAACCTACATAAAAGAAAGTCAGCAGCAGCTGAACAGTAATAGCAGCTGGTGATTCACTTGATTCTGAAAATGTTTGCTGCAAACGTTGGCTAAAAGCAATCTGAAATGACACGGCAATAATTCTTCATCACACAGAAGTCAGTTCCATCATTTTTTGGTTGGGCTAGTTTGCTTACAAAACAGGAGGCTATGCCAACTTGCAACATTTGCTGTGAAGAGATCTCTCAGGAATCCTGAGGAGAAATTGCCAGGCCCAGAGGTGACAGGCCACACCACAGTTTCTTTCCATTTTTCTCTTTTAATTCTATTATTCCTTTACAGAATAGTTTCTCTGCTTTGATGGCAATTTCTGCTTCTTCGTGTATTGGAATGGCAGGTGGGTTTGACTTAGTATAGCCCTTTCCACTGTTCTCTAAACAAGGCACAATCAACATTAATTGCATGTGTGTCTGTGTGAACATGTGTACTTTCCTCAGAGAATGGCCATCCTCTCTGTAGATTTGTCAGGAATCCAACGATCTCAAGAGGAAGAGATATACTGTTTTTGATTACTGTTATTTATTTTGAACCCTGGAGCATATGTTGAACCATATGACCTGGACATATAAGCTGAAGCAATCTATGACCTGGGTATCTCAAATGCTCATATTACCTCTTAATATGTTAGAAAAAGAAAAATGGGATATTTTCTTAAAACAACAAAAATTCTTCCCACCAAATTGCCTTTGATCTTCCTCAGAAGTCACTTGCCAGAGCCGTGTGCAGATTCTCTGTTCCAACTTGGCATGTTGTTAACTTTTACTGACAAGTCTTTAAGTTGTCCAGTTCCCAAGTCCAAATTTCTAGCAGAATAACAATAATGCATCAATGGAGCTTTGACTATGACTCAGACATTGTTCTCAGGACTTGACATGAATTAACTGCACAAATTATAATTATTAAAAGGCCATTATATAAAATCTAATAATTTACAGAGAAAGAAATTGAGGCACAGTGGCTCCTGAGAAATCTGCTCATAATGAAAAAAAACTATTAAGAGGTTGAACTAGACATATGCCTAGTGCTGAACTTCTGCATCAAGACTGGCAGCTGTTATGCCCAGAGGCTGGCTAGCCCAGGACCAAGTCCTCTTCCAGCTGGGGATGAGGAGCTGGGAGATCAAAGGAACAGGTAACTCAAGCTATAGCTGGGCAAGGTCAGCAGTCACTCTTTAAAAGATGCAGACAAGGATGCAGAGAAGTTTGAGAAAATGGAAACTGTACCACCATTATGGAAAATAGTCTGGAGTTTCCTCAAAATATTAAAAATTTCCCTATTGTATGATCTGGCAGTCCCACTTCTGGGTATATATCCTAAGGAAATTAGATCACTATTTGGAAAAAAAAAAAACAAAACATCTGCACTCTCATGTTCATTATGCCAATAACCAACTGTGAAAACAACTCAGGTGCCTGTTGGTGAATGTATAATCAACATCTGACACACACACATGCAAATACCTACATAAAAATGAAAAAAAAAGCCCTCTTAGTTGCAACAATGTGGTTCAATCTGGAGGACAATAGCTAAGTGAAATTAGCCACACAATCAAATTCTGGATGATCTCACACAGTGGAATATTTAAGTTCAACCCACAAACACAGGTGGCTATGAGGACTCCGGGGTTGGGGAATGGAGAGTTCTAATGGAAGGGTACTGACTTTCAGTTCTAGACGAAGAAGTTCTATAGACCTAATGTGTGGCACAGTTATAATACTTAATAACTGTATTATATATTTGAAATTTGCTAAAAGTAAATCTTAACCAGACACAATGGTTTAAGTGAAATGATGAATATACTAATTAGTCTGACAAAGATGATCATTTCACAGTATATCAAAGCACAACATGTACAATTTTTAAAATGATATTTTTGTCAATTACTGTGCCTCAATAAAAGTGGAAGGAAATGCTATAGACAGTGGGCAAGCACAATAACAAGTCTAGTACAATCAGCACTTCCAATGTTTGGATTCTAAAACTACTCCAATATGAGCAAGTTAAATTCATAAATGGATACATACATTCACACATAAAATAAAACTTTAAAAATATATAAAACAGTTTTAAGAATTACAAGAGAAACAGGTAAGAAAGAGGGTGGTAGAGAAATACAGTATAGGCAAGGAGCCACAAGAGTGCCACTTTCTGCTGAAGAGGAGCAAGACTAAGTCACCCCCATACTTCACATACATGTATATATACAAGCAAAGGCACGTGTACACACAGACTCCTGCCTGGGCTCCCCGAAGATCTAGTTTTGGGGAACTAAATCATCACAGGCAGATCTAACTTCAAGCACCAGCTAGCAGATTTTGTTCCCCAAACCCAAAGCTCACAATAATAACCCATTAGGAAAAACTCCTTTTTCCTGTGAGAATAGGAATTTTGTTCAGAAACTAAAGAGAGGGAAGGAGGAGGGAAGGAGTGAAAGAGAGAGGGAGAAAGAAAGGAAAGAGAAAAGAGAAGGGGAGAGCAGATAGTGAGCGTGAGGGAGGACCAACATGGAATTTTTGACATAATCTATACAGGTAAAATATAGGTGAAAATCATGCCCAAACCACTAACCAATACTCTCCGTGACAGGCAGAACTGTGCTGCCTGTGCACAGATGGCCACACCCAGTCTCTGGAATCCATACGTTCTTTACCTGGCTAAGGGAAGTCAGGCCACTGAGGGAGCTAGCTCATCAACTCATTCTCAGAGATGAGCAATTGCCTGGGTGGGTCCAATACAGCCACGAAGGTTGTTATAACTGGAAATGGAGGCACGAGAGAAGTCACAATTCCAGGAAGACGGGATTAGGATGGTCAGAGCTGCACAAAGTGACAAAGACTTGACCAGCAAGGTGTCTTTGGAGATGTCCAAAGAAGCCCAAGCAAAGGAATATCAGCAATCTTAGACCTTGGGAAAGGTGAGAAAGATTTTGCTTTAGGACCCTCAGAAAGGAAGCAGCCCTGTCAACATTCTACTCAGTCCAGGGACTTCTTACCTTAACTGTTAAAGAACAAATCTGATGTAAGCCACCAAACCTGTAGCAATCTCTCACAATAGCAACAGAAAAGTAATGACAGGACCCAGAAAAGGAAGAAGGATAAATAACTCTTTAACAAGAGGTCACCGAAGAAGCTACCAAAAGCGACTGCTGAACAGCCTGCTGAAACACATCTAGGACTGTGATGGGCTTGAGAAAAAGAAAGAAAATAAAATGCACAACAGGAACCAAAGAGAAAATAATACATACAAGGAATAGAGAATCACTAAATCTCTGATTGACATTTCTGGGGAGAAAAAGCACAAAGGCAAAAACATTCTAAGATACAATTTAAGACATGTAAGAAGTCATCATAAATGTTCTGTTCAAAGAGGTTCTCAGATAAGCCAGTAGACATGAATTAACACCAAGCCCTGTGATAGTAAGGTTACTGAGTTTCAAGGGTAAAAAAAAATTCTTGAAAATTAAGATAAAAATATAAATAGCTCCAGCTACCTATATAAGAAGAATTAGACTCCCTCCAGACTTCATGGAAATTCACCAGCAGAAGAGAGCATGGCAACACTACCAAGAAAAACAAGTGCAGTGGAGAATTCTATACCCAAACTATTGTTTTCAGGATGAAGACATCAGGAAGTGCTTTGAAACCGTGCAAGGATGGGGATGATACAGTTTATGTAAGGCCAAACTGAAAAGCTTAGAGAGGAGTAACAACAATCAAGGGATGAGTGCAAAAGTAAAAGCACGAAGACTGGAGGCAGACATTGAACCCACTGGAGGAGAGAATATGGTGGCATACAAAAGTGGCAATATATGTTCAAAACAACAAAAATCAGTGAGAAAAGGAGGAAGAAAAGGTAAAAGATCTTTTAAGTGTTCTGACTTTTCTTCCCCAACAGGGTTACAGGGTATAGTTAGAGCTCATGGTCTAAGGCAGTGGTTCTCAACCTTCCTAATGCTGTGCCCTTAAATACAGTTCCTCATGTTGTGGTGACCCTCAACCATAAAATTACTTTTGATGCTACTTCATAACTATAATTTTTCTACTGTTATTAACTGTAATGTAAATATCTGATATGCAGATGATCTTAGGTGACCCCTGTGAAAGGATCATTTGAGCCCCAAGGGGTTCTTGACCCACAGGTTGAGAAGCACTGGTCTAAGGTCTTAAGAAGCTTTTGTTACCATCTGAAGGTATGGTAACATAGGTGACTGATTGGCCCTGGCTTGTATCCCTTTATCTTGCTGTTTCACTAACCCACAGCTAGGGGCAACACCAGCAAGGGGAGTCTTGTGACAGCTCTGCTTAATGATCTATGAATTCAGGTTTCTAAGAAAGTTTTGCTTCTCCAAATAAAGGAACCTGTTTTCCTTTTCCTCCTTTTTTTTCCTTCCTGTCTAGAACACAGATGAGCAGCTGGATATGAAGCAACCACCTCATGATTATGAGATAAGTCGGAACACAAATGTCACAAACCAAGAATAGCTTATGAGAGGGTACCTTAAGTCAAAGACAGTAAAGAACCAGCCCAACTGCTGAGCTCTGCTCTGTTCATTTTATGAGACGAATATGCTTCCATTTGATTAAGCTACTGATGCATTTCACAAATACCAAACACATTTTTACTGAAATATAACTAGGAAGACTAGTAATAGTAAACTAGTTGCCAAAGCCAGGGCGAGGAAGGGAGAAAAGGCATATAAAGCTGTAACTGTAACGGCAACTTACTAGAAGGAACATTTCAAAATAGCTGCACATCTTCAAATGATAAGAAAAGCACGAAGCAGAGAAGTAACACATTAAACAGCTATAAAAGTTACTTCAGAGGCAGTGAGGTAAAGTTCACATAAACTAAGACAGAACTAAAGCAAATGTATCTGTGATGTCATGCTATCATATAAAAAACTATGAAAAGCATGGCAAAACTTTTGGCAGAGTAAAACAAAGTTATTCACTGGATATGAGAGATTGATTTCGAACAAAGCAACTCATCAAGTTGACATCAATTTCCCCAAAAGTAGACTTAGAAATTTAAAGCCGTTATACTCAAAAATACTAATGAACTTTCATTTGGGAACTTGGAAAGTTGTGTTTAATGTTCAATTTTTGAAGACAAAAATAGACTTTAGGTGGGGGACTTTTATGGCAAAATGTGCATTGTGGGTCAACATATATAGTTGCCTAACATAATGTTAACAGCTTACTGACTACCAGGTAACTGGTATGTATTCCCTAGGCATTCTGCACATACCGTTTCATTTAATTTTCACAACCCTGTGAAGTAGTACGTCTGCTCTTATTCTGCATATGAGAAAACTGGGACTAAACAACAACAACCACAACAACCACAACAAACTGTATCGTTGTCTGAAGTCACACAGCCAGTAAGAGATGGCTTGCGTTGGACCCAGGACCTCTTTCTCCAGAGTCAGCACCTGGTCTAATTCACTACACTCAACTGCTTCTTGTCACACAAACTACAGTGAAGGAACACAGAAGCAAGTCCAGAGACTCACTCACATGAGAGGCAAGTGGAGGCCACGCTCTGAACAATGCCTGAGGGTGGCTTGCTCTGCTGAAATCCAATCCTTATCATCATAGGCTACACAGAAACAAATCCCAGACGCATTATCAGTTTAAATTAACAAACAAGCGTATGGAAGTAATAGAAGAAAAATGTTTTTAGGTGAATATTTTCATAACTTTGAATATAGGAGGCTCCTTTATAATCACGATACCAAAATGAAAACCCATAAAGGGGGAGTTGACAGTTTTGCCTATTTAAAAAATTTTAAATTTATATTTGGCAAAAATCACCACACACAAAATTGGAAGAGAAAAATGGAAAAGTATTTCCTACTTATATAGCAAGGGCTTGCTTACAAAGATACTAGAAATCAAAAGGAATATAACAAGCCCTCTAATAAAATAGCTAAGAAGAGGAAATTCTAAGAATCTAAATAGCTAATGTACCTTGGAAAGGGGGAACAAGCCAGGAATGTACAATAAAATAATGGCACTGGATTCTTCACCTTCTAGGTTACAATAACGCCTGCTCTAGGATGAAGGGGATATGGGTAAGTGTGTGAGGTGATATGGCTGTGCTTCTAAATAATGATTAAGAAAGGCTATCCAATATAAGCCTCTCAGAGAGCAATTTGGTACCCAGTCTCTAAGTCTCACTATCACACTGTACGCAGCCATCCTACAGGAATACTGACCACATATGGAAAGGCACACGTGCAAAGCCATTTACTGTAACATGTAACAACACATTATAATAAACATCACAATACTAGTGATTAAAAGTACAATTGCATTCAAACTGAAAAAAAAATACAACCACTGGAAAGATGAGGCAGAATTCAGTATACAGACATGGAAGAAATATTGTATTAAATGAAAAAAAAAACCACACTACAGAACATTATTTGGCATGATCTTGTCTCTCTCTAGCTCCTACTCCTTTCACCTTCTTTTCCTTCCTCCATACACAGAACAATGCTTGGTGGATCATATTGGCTGCATGCTCTGGGAAGAAAGACACTAAGTTTCAGACTGTTCAACCAAAATTCCCATAATATTAATAACTGGGTATTTCTTGTTTCAGGATGAAGCTTCTAAACTAAGACCACATGATCATGTGCATACAGTTTTAAATCACTGGTATTTTTAATTGCCTAGGCATGATAGAAGTTAATTGATGCTTCTTTAATACAACACTCATTTCACAGATGAGAGATAGCGTTCGAGTACGATGGGGGTGTCTGTTATTAATTTATTCCTGGAGCTGGCTACTTACAGATAATTCTGAGGTACTTTAGATCTTCCTGATACACTTTCTTTTCGACAAATCCGGGATAGCTTGCCCCTTCCCATCTATCCCCAAGCCCTCTGCACTTCTGCTTTCACAGAACTTAACTAGACTTTTTACATTTCACTTGTCTGCAGTCAGTATCCCCATCTCCCCTCAGCACAGAACCAGGGCAGGAAGCCAATAGAATTTTGTTGACATGAATGAACAAATGCTTTTAAGATATGTGGAGAAATGTACAGGAACACATGACTTATAGTAGCAGCCAGTTACTACCTTAGGAAGAGCAGGAGCTTGAAGACTGAGTCTCAATTCAGTATCTCTTGGCTTGATGAATTACACTATTAAAAGTGTGCATCCCTTCAGTAATTTGTTATTTATTAAAATGAATAACAAGTAAATTACACAGCACATACTAGATTGTCCTTGTTTTCATGACAGTATAATTGTTTTTTTCTTTTCTGAGACAGGGTCTCACTGTGTAGCCCTGCTTGGACTTGAACTAGTGACTCTCCTGCCTCAGGGAGTTACAGAAGACTCCCATTTAAACAGTAAACTAGTCTGAACAAACATCAAATTATCCTGGGACAGCATAGTAAGTACAGTGTTTCCTTGTGCGTTTCTCATAATTTTTGGTTAAATTCTGATATAGTCATACTTGAACAAGTACATATATTTTAACTGTCTTTTTCCCCCCTCCAAATTACTTAAGTAGCATGGCCAGCTGTGGTAGTGCTTCAAAATTATAAATCTAAAATTACTGTATGAGCCAGTCAGTGTAATGGTAGCTACATACTCAAAAGAACAGAAGGGAGGGACATGGACTTTTGCACATCAATATCCACATCAATATTCACAACATCCAAAAGATGGAGACGACTCACACAGTCAAGGAGAGATGAGCGGAGAAACAGTGGTAGACACATATGGCATATTACTTAGCCATCATGAATGTAATCCTGAAACATGCTATTATATGAATGAACTCTGAAATAAGCCAGACACAAAGCACATAAATTGTATTATTCCATTTGTATGAAGTACCTAGAATGGTCAAATTCATAGGGACAGAAAGGATTGTTGTTACCAGGGGCGGGAGGAAACAGAGCATTACAGACAGGCATGCAGTTTGTGATGATGAAAAAGTTTTGGAGATGGATAGTGGTTATGGCTGCACAAAAATGTGCAAGTACTAAGTACTGCTAAAGTACTAAATTATGCTATAATTTGTAGGTGTTACATTTTGTTATGTATAATTAACAACAGAAAAGTTAATAGGAAACATTTCGTTTTTTAAAACAGCCTCAGCAGGTTATATGTATATATTTATGTTTTATATATGTATATTACAATAACAAGGAAAAGGGAGCCAGGAAATTGAAAGGGCATTGGGGTACAGAAGAAGCTGAAGGGAGTAAAGGGGAAGGGGAAACTATGTAATTATATTTTAATTTTTGAAATACTTTCCCCCAAAACCAAAAATTCTTCTCTTAAATAAATGGGGTTCATTCAATTAAAACAACAACAATAACAACAACAACAATACCACAACTCTATTTTGAAACCTCCAATCCAGTCAATTGGCATAGGAGAAAGAAAGGGGAGTGTAGAGATGCAGCTCACTTGGAAGATGACCTGTCTAGCATGCAGGAGGCCCTGAGATTCTTAGTACCCAGAGTCATGGTACATGTGTGTATCACTGGCATTCAGGGAGTAGAGACAAGAGAATCAGAAATTCAAGGTCATCCTTTTATACACGGTAAGTTTCAGGCCAGCCTGGGCTACACTGAAGGGAAGGAAAGAAGAAAAGTAACTTACTAAATTTATAGACAAAGTAGAATTTACAGTCCACAAGACAGATCATCCATGACTTTGTACAGAAGGAATAGTTTTTTTTTTTTTAATGCCAAATCAATATGAAAAAAATCAATAAGAAAACAACTTTTGCAGAGTGGTGGTGGCACACACCTTTAATCCTGAACTGGGGAGGCAGAGGCAGGCAGATCTCGGTGAATTCAAGGCTGGCCTGGTCTACAGAGTGAGTTCCAGGACAGCCAGAGTTACAACAGAGAAACCTTGTCTTGAAAAATAAAAACAAACCAAAAAAACCAAAACCAAAAAACAAAACAACTTTTGAGGTTAAAGAGATGGCTCAGTGGTTAAGAGCACTGGCTGCTCTTGCAGAGGACCCAGGTTCAATTCCCAGCACCCACATGGCAGCTCACAACTGTCTGTGACTCCAGTCTCAGGGGATCTGATGCTCACTTCTTGCCTCTACAGACCTTGTACACACACTCGAATACATAAACTCTCAAAAACAAAACTTAAAACAACTTCTAAGAGACAAATCTTTTTGGAAAACTGAATTACAGGTAAAATGTCTGCCCTTACTTATCAACTATATTTTTACTAAAAATAAGAGGATAACATAGTGATACATCAAACTTTCAAGCAAGCAGCTCCAATTCCTGAAGTAGAGCCCAGAAGGAAGGGCCAGTGGAGACAGCTGCCTTGCTTGGCAGCATCCACAAAGACTGGACCATGACATGACTGCTCTCCTTCTAGGTCAGGGCCAGCCTTTAATCAGTGTGCAGAGATGCGTCTTGTGTGTCTGTCTTGTTTTTTGTTGTTCCCTGGTTCCACCTGCATGGCAGTCCTCTGCTGTGTTTTGTTTTTTCCTAACAGGAATGGGATGTCTTTTGAGGGGCAGGTGGGAGGTATTAACAGCACTGTGGTCTTGAAATAAAAAAATGGCAATATCTGACAAAAGAAAAATAAACTTTTACTGAGTTGGAGCCATATGGAGCCATAGTGTCAGCAAAAGCACAGGGTCACAAACCACTAACTGCTGGGCAAAGAACAAGACACTGAGTATGGGAGTGGCTCTAAGCAAGATGAAAAACACTTGAGGTCTGAGTCAGTGTCAGAGAAGACAGTCAGCGTAGGAGTCAGCAAACTACAGCAGGCACGATTTTCCAGAAAGGTCCTGGGTAAGAGGTAATAACCTGAGTAAGTAAATTGAACTCCTTTTATTCTTTGGAGTTAGCAGGCACAGACACACCAAGCAATGAATTATGGACGTTTGGCAATGCTGAGCCATGTTCCATTCTCTTTAATTCTGTGTTCACATGAAGATGACACGTGAGTGAGAGAAAGGGACAACAGTTACAATCAACTCTTTACTAGTTAAAGGAGTCCTGGGGGTAGAAAAGCTAAGCTACTCTGAGTCTGTGTGCTAGGAGGCAAAATGACTCTGTGTGCATTTTCTCATTTATTCTGCTTTGTAGATTTTGCTTGTTCTGTGTTATTACATTCTTATTTTGCTGCTATGGAAACTGAGGCACACATAACTTGGGTAAATTTCCCTAAAACCACACTATTAGTAAATGATAGTCTGGAGGCAAAACTTGAGACTGATTCCTGTGCTGAGGACTTAGTCATTGGGCTGTACCACCACAAATGCACACAGACAGGAGAAAATAAGTTGGGAACAAAAATGGAAAAGATGGGAAGAAAATATGCTACAGCGTGCGCCAAAATAAACTACAAAACATTTACTTTTTCGATGAGATCTTGAAATAGTAGCAAAAACCAGTGGCCTGACGGGGAGGGGCTGGGCGGGCAGGGGCAGGGAACTAGATAGCAAAGGGCCATTTCCGTCCAAGACTGATGCTTTCATTGCCCCCCCACCCTTTTGGTAGACTTTGATTAGAACATCAGATTCTTCATCCACAAATAGATGTGAAAAACTGTGGGCTCAACTCGAAAGCCACTTCTTCCACTTTAAGTTACTCACAGTTTGTGAGACTCCTAGAAATGGGGGCTGTGTAGTCACAAGGCTATGCCTCAGTGTTGCTGCCATCTAGAACGTGGAATCAGACTCTCCTGTCCTCCCAACTGAGAGAAATGAGGAGAGGCCCGGAGAGTGGAACACACACCTTGTGGGACATCTATAGAGCAGAAACCATCTCTCCAGCCAGTTACAGGTGGGCCCTTCCGTGAATCTAGCATTTGGCAGGCTGAAGCAAGAGGATTTCAAGTATAAAACCAGCTTGTGCTAGATATTGAGGCTTTGTCTCAAAACAACAGCAAACAAACAATATTGGTCAAATAATCTCAAGAATAAAAGAAGAGTTGACCCAATGAGTTTAGTTGGTTTAACTATTATCACCAAAATAAGTTAGGAAAATTAAAGGCCCAAGGCAGTTCCTGTGGATAAAGTTAATTATCTATTTTAGCTTTCCTGAAACGAATTTCACGTTATTTAACACAACTGTGCTCTGAATAATGGAGGTAAGTGGAGAAAGTAGTGAAATTAAACTGAAGTACTCATCATGAAAGCCAAATTCTCTATTCAGTAAGAATATGCAGGATGAAGGAAATGACGTTCAAACTGTGATTAAGTATAAGAAAACACTTAAAGTGTATATGCGCATGGTGCCCAGCTGCTGTCAAACAAGCAGGGTCTGCAGAACTATGTCTCAGAGACACAAGAGGACATGATGCTGATGAAAACCATGCTGCAGAGACACAAGAGCAGCATTAAAGACACAGTGAAAGCTGGCTCAATAGCACAGGTCTGTAGTCCTAGCTACATGGGCAACTAAGGCAGGAAGATCAAAAACTCAAGACCTACCTGGGCCTCAGAGCAAGTTCAAGGTCAGCTAGGGTGCTTACAGAGTCTGTCTCAAAATAAAAAGTAAGAAGGCAAGAGATGTAGCTCGGTGGTAGAGCACTTGCTTAGAATGTGTGAGGCCCAGATTCAAATACTAGTACTACAAAAAGAAAAAGAAAAAAAAGGGTTTTGTTTTTGTTTTTTAAAGACACAAGTATATCTATTTCAGATATGAACTTTTTTTTTTTTTAAGTATATGAGAATTTAACTAAGCTAAACATCAATAAGTAGATTCTGGGTTTTAAAAAGGTCAGTTGGTCAACCAGTCAGTCTGTCCACCCATCCATCCATTATCACTAAATGAAAGAATTATATATTTTCTCTTTTTTTTAATACTAATTTTCAGGATTTTTCTTTTTCCCCCAGCAAGTTTTAAAAGATACTGATACAAGCTGGGTGGTAGTGGTGCATACCTTTAATCCCAGCACTCAGGAGGCAGAGGCAGGCAGAACTCTGTGAGTTCTAGGACAGAGTGAGTTCCAGAACAGAGAGAGTTCCAGGACAGTCAGAGTTACAACAGAGAAACCCTGTCTTCAAAAACATAAAACAAAACAAAACAAATAAAAAAGATACAAATGGGGTGGTGGTGGCGGCGGCTAACCTTCATTGGGATTTGATGGGATTTAGGACCACTATGGAAATAATGTATGGGCTATCTGTGAGGAATTATCTAGACTAAGTTAAATGAGGTGGGAAGAGCCACCCTAAATGCGGGCTGTACTATTTCATGGGCTAGGGTCCTGGATTGAAAAAAAAAAGAAAAAAAGAAAAAAGCAGGACCTTTGTCCTCTGGCTTTCACATCTGCACACATGGGCACCTGCATACACATGTGTCTACACATACACACACACACACACACACAAATAAAACAAAAATAAAAAATAAAGGGGAAAGCCAGCTGAGCACAAACATTCATCACTCTTGGCTTTTTAAAAACTGTTTCATTATTTTATGTGTATGGATGTTTGACCTACATGTATGCCTCTGAACACATGTGTGCCTGGTACCTGCAGAAGCCAGAAGAGGGAGTTAGATTCTCTGGGACTGGGAGTTACAGGCTGTTATGAGCTGCTACATGGGTGCTGGAAATTAAACCTGGGTCCTCTGGAAGAACAGTCAGTGCTTTAACCACTAAGCCATATCTCCAGGCCCAAGCTCACTGCTTCTTAACTGAAGACACAATGTGACCAGCTGCCTCAAGCTCCTGCCACCACGACTTCCCCGTTATGATGGACTTGAACTGTGAGAGAAAAATAAACCTTTCCTTCCTTATGTTGCTTTTGTTAGGTATTTTGTTGCAACAAGATAAATAACTTATACATTAAGAACAGATGATGTTTTTATAAATATGTTAGTGACTTGTAAACAGATGACATAAGAAAATGTGTCAAAAATTAAAAAGAAAATTGAATTCAGCACATTAGTAAGCAGAGTGCTAATGAGAAAATGCCTTTTAAATTCTGCTGAGAGAGGGCTGGAGAGATGGCTCAGAGGCTAGGAGTACTGACTGCTCTTCAGAGGTCCCGAAGTCAATTCCCAGCAACTACATGGTGGCTCACAATCATCTATAATGGGATCAGATGTCCTCTTCTGGCATGCCAGTGTACATGCAGATAAAACACCCATATAAATAAAATAGATAAATCTTAAATTCTGCTGAGGAAGAGAATTAACATTTTGAAGCATATTATATCTAGTTGAAAGAAATTCATCTACCCCTCCCCCAACACACACACCCCTCTGGCCACTAGGCCAGTCCTCCCAGACAGCATTCACTCATTTTGTTCTTAGTAACTCAACACTCCAGCACTAAAGCCGCTGGAGCAGTCAGTGCTTTGGGGGAACCAAAGACTTCCTAGTCCAACCCGAATATCTGTTCAAGGAGGAATGTGATTGTATGGCTGTCACCAATTTGGTTCTAGAATGATAGTTTGGGATTGTTGAAAAGAGTAACATACCCTCAATCTGAATAAATGAGGTAAAAGAAAAAAAACACAAGTATGATGTGACATAAAAGTAGTAAGAGGAAAATAGCAGTGAGTATGCTGTATTTATTAACACTCATTTCCTCAAGAAACTAGATTGCTTTTCTATATGCCTCAAAGTAATTTATGTGAGTTGTGTGTACCCAGGCTTACATATTACTCTTAAACAAATATTTAAAGTTCAACAGTGACCTGCTGTTTTCTCTTCCTGGAATTTGAATGGCCTTATCAGGTAACCTGGATACCATTGTTATTACACACAGGAGTAGGTGCCTTACACCAGCTCCCTCACCTTTTCTAGGTGAGACGATGCAATGGCGTAGGCACTGGAATCTACTAGCTCAGCCATGACTAGCTGCATTTCCGCAATCATCTCACTAGTCATCTGCAGTCTTGGGTATGAAATTGTACACTGTGCAGCTAAAAGATTCACTGAAGGAGCACAGTCAAGCCATTCAGCTCAGCTTGGCATAAAGTGTTTTTTACCAGTTCAACAGCAACTACCCCAGTGGTATTTGCAGCCATGGTCATATGCACTCCACAGTACACATTTAGTAAGTGGTAATAAAATGAGTATGCAAGGCTAAAAATTAAAAGAAGGGCAAAAGACTCAGTAACTAATTAGCAGATCCTCATTGAATATCATTATACTTTTAAACCAAAGTCAATAATATTCAGGGTTTTCAAATAGTCTATTAAACAGAAGAGCATCAGAAGCTATGTGTTCCAAAGCATTGCCAAATGATTTATAACTCCCAATAATCTTATAGCTATTAAGTCAAAATTTTCTGACATATCCTGCATTACTTGCTAACTGTATATTTTGTGTTTGTTAAAACTCAAGTCTGTACTGGTTAATCCTGATTGCTACTTTATTGAACTGAGGGATACATAGGATTAATAAAAACATACTTCTGAGTGTGTCTGTAAGGGCATTTCTATCTGGGAGTAGTGGCACATGTCTTTGATCCCAGCACTGGGGAGGCAGAGGCAGGTGGTCTCTGTGAGCTTGAGGCTAGCCAGGTCTATAAAGTGAGTTCCAGGACAACCAGGGCTACATAGTGAGACCTTGTCTGAAAAAGGGGGGGGGGCACTTCTAGAGATGACAAGCACGTGGGACCCAACTTAGTTGAGAAGATCTGTGATGAATATGTCTGGCACCAAAGGCAGGAGGAGAAGAAACCCATTCCTATGGACTCATTACCGCTCCTGGCTTCCTGAACAGCTGTGCTCCACCACGTGCCCACAAGCAAGCTCACTAAGCACTGAAACCTCTGAAACTGTGAGCCAAATGCACCTTTCCTCTCTTGGTTGTTCTATTTGCCACAGTGACTAAAATTCCAACATACAATCTGAATACACAGCAATGTGGGAGAAACAAGCCAAGCAAAGAATGGATATTCTGAGTAAAGGTAGCTGCATTAAGAAAGTCAAATTCACCATTTTTACTGAATTGAGAAAGAAGTATGTTTTATTTTTAAACTAAAAATAAAACTTAAATGGAAAAAAACTTATACTGTATGCAACTTAGAAATCCTTTAAAATGCATATAACTCTTAGTTTCAAGTTAGCAGCTTAATTTATATAATCTATGAAGTGTTTCTGTGATTACAAAACACAATCTACAATTTCCCCCATGGGATCTTTACATGAATCTAAAATGGTATATTTTATGATTGTCCCCTGAGTCTTGGATGTTTAAATCATAAACCATATAAAAGTATCACATTCACTCAGAATTTAATTTGTATTTCCAGCATGGACTTTCATCTTAAACAGCATCATTATAAATCCAACTACCCCTTTAGCATTCAAACTGTGTTCCCAATCTTGTCCTAAACTATTCACAGAGTTTTTCTGTGTGGCCCTGGCTGTTCTGGAACTCGCTCTGTAGACTAGGCTGACCTCAAACTCAGAGATCTGCCTGCCTCTGCTTCCCAAGAGCTGGGATTAAAGGCATACAACACCACTGCCCAGCTTAACTATCTGTGACCTCTACTCTCCAGCTCTGATTTTGCCAACAATTACTATCTTCAAAATACATCCAGAATTAGATTTCTCACCACCTCTGCTACCATTACCTCATTTGGATTAGTTTGTGTATATGTGTATGTGGTAAGTACATGTTCACGTATGGGATATGCATGCATGTGGGTGCATGTTCTTATGTGTGCAAATATGTGTGGAGGCCAGATGTTGCTGTTGTGCCTTTCTCAATCATCTCTTCATTTCATGTTTTGAGACTATCTCTTACTGAACCTGAGCTCAGGGCTTAACTAGACTAGATGGCCAGTGAGGCTCAGGAATCTTCTCATGTCTGTCTCCCCATTACTGGGATTACATGAACAGGCCACTGCACCCAGTTTTTTCTTATATGGGCGTTAGGGATCTGACCTCTGGTCCCCATGCTTGCATGAAAAGCACTTTACCCTGCCTCCCTGCAGTTTGTCAAAACAGCAGCCAGGGGGATTCCATTTACATATAAGCCACATCATGTTACTCCCCTGCTCAAACTGCCCAACATGGAAAAACATCAAATGTTCCTTTCAGCTCTCCTGATGTCAATAACTCTCTCCTCACTCCCATGTTCCAGCTTGGCACAGGGGTGAAACCTGATATTTGCTGAATAAACAAATGAACTTCTCCAAAATTTAACATATTTGATAATGTGAATTTGATCAACCGTAAGCACACGAGGAAGAAGTCCAAGAACTACCATTAAATTAACAGGGCATTTTAGGAGAGATGGCAGACTGTCCAATCATTCATTATCCCCGACACTAGGAAAATAGTCTGGGCAAGTAGACACAGTACTCATCAAGTGAGGGTGTCCTAGTTTCTGACCCCACCCCACCACGATCACATGGTGGCCATAGGTAAGGCCAAGATCAGCAGAGCCTGTTCTCCTGTGAATTATCTTCAATTATTATTCCTCGACCAAGCAACCAATTTGACAGGTTCTTAAGTCCAACTCTAACTGTAACATCATTCCAGTCTCCAGCCTTCATCGACTGTTACCCAAGAACTACACTATTCTCCTAACTACATCCTATCACCAACTGTCCTCCTTCGATTTCAGTTAGCACACTGGGGCTGGAGTTACCTTCTCCAAAGAAGATGCTATCCCCTTCAATTTTGTCAACAGCATAGACTGATCTCAAACATACTCTGACAGGTGCATCAAACATAGCTCTATCCTACCCTCATGCCACTCCCTGCCCAGTTGCTTGGAGAATATACATTAATCCATCTTTCAATACTGCACTAAAATGTTACCTCTTCCATGGAGCTCTCCAATTCCCTACAGAAGTGTTCACTCCCTCTTGTGTGCCTATAACATTTTGCTCTGTTTCTATCATAGCATTGAAAACATGGTTACTGTTCATATAGATTCCTTTATCACTATACAAGAGACACTGTGGGTTTTCTTCTGGTAACAGATTATTTGCTTACCTTTGTTTCAGAGTGCTTCCATTTTTTAAAAATGTATTTGACGATGATTCTTTGTATATTCTAGCTATGAGTCTTTTGTCCAATATACATACAGACACACCTCTTTTTTCAGACTATGGTTCATCAATCAGGTATATTCCACTGCTTAGTCATTCTCCTTTAATTACATATATAGACTATTTCTAATTATTTTGGCTATAATTTAACACTTTGATGACCAAAATCTAAAGCTTTTCCTATACTAAATTGTTTCCTTCATCTAGATTCACAGATGGGTAGAGTCACATAAGTGTGCGACTACTTGGTACTGAAATAGACTAAGCCAGGCTGCTTCAAAAAGACTCTTGTCAGTTGTACCCAACAATGCCTGAAAAAGTATTCCTTACTTGCTTGCCATGTCCTTACAACTATGGCTTTAAAAAAACAAAACAAAAACCCTTGTTTACCAGTTTAATAATAAAAAAACCCAAAACTAATACTTCACTACTTTAATATTTAGTTCTATGGATCTAGTAAAAGTGAAAATTAACCATTTACATGTTTGCTATGATAAATATTCTGTTCGTGTGTATATGTGCATTTATCACACAATTATTAATATAATATTTCATTGTGTTTTATGAGTTCTATATTTACAGCAATTATTTCCTGAGGTCTAAGGTGTTTTTAAAAGTTTTATGTAGGTAAGCCTGTGTTCACATACAAGCTTAGGAAAGGCTCTTCTCTAGAACATTCCCTATAAAGTATACACTATAAATATGAATATTTCTCTGTGAATATTCATACTCATTGTTTTATAGGGTTTTTTTTTTTTTACTTAACCTTTTAATTCTTAGCAACTTTTGTTGGGGGTAGTGTATTAGGCTCACGTCTAAGTTTTCTTTATTCAAGTTAATAACCAATGGTGGTAATAACACTTATCAACACATATTCCTTTCTGCTTTGGGTTTATGATGATTATAATATCATTAATTCAGTTTTCATAACTACTTTGGAACTATTGTTTTAGCTCAGTGAATGCCTAATTTACATCATCATCATTCTTTTTACATCATTATCACTGCAAGTTTTCCTTCATCTGACTAGTATTTGTTGAGTAGCTCACCATGTTAGATCTTAGATATAAACATGGTCAAAGAGGCATCCCTGGTTTCTGTCCTTATGGTGATGTCAGACTAGAGTGGAGTGTGGAGACTAGTAACTAGACTGAAATACTGCAATATTGCAAAAGCGTGGGAGACCACGGCAGTGCATAAAGGACTCCCTAACGGACCTGGCTGATGAGTGAGTTTTCTGGGACATGATGCCTGGCCTACCAGAAGAAACAGCATGTTGAAAGATCTAAAATGAAAGAGAAAGAGGGTACCAGAAGAGTTTGAGAACTGGGAACTAGCATCCTGGCTGAAGCAGGAGGAACGGGAGGCTGAATGTGGCAAGAGGCTCAGGCCCTGGAAGGGCGGGGCTGCGAAGATCTTAGGGACCTTAAAAATGACTCTGTACTTTATCCTGAGGGCAGGGCAAGCCAGAACACCCTGTAATCAGGGAGCAAAGTGTTCAGATATGCATTTTAGAAGGACCATAAAATGAATAATTTACTAAAGGAAGTCAAGTATAGCCAAGGCGCTTGTTCAAAGGTGCATGAAGAAGATTAAGACCCAACTGAAAATCTTCTGCAGTTTCCTAGGAAGTTAGTGCTACCTCACAACTTGCTTTTATATCTTAACTCTGGTATTGCGTAGACAAGTTCTCTCCTACACACCTAACTTCACCCCAGTCTAATTTTATTTAAAACTACGTTAAACATTTAATCTATGAACAATTACAACTTGGTTACATTTCATTTCTCCTCAGGTTTTTGGAGAATTAGTGCTAAGCCATTTCTAAAGAAATGACACATCTTACATCATATGCTTTTGTAAAGATAATAGATGGTTACTAGTGGAACAACAAAACTAGAAGGGAGAAAAGGGCAGGATAGGAGAGTTTTGGTGGCCTGACCAAAAATATAGGGAATGTCAAAAAACCAAAGGAGACAAAAGCAAAAGGGAATAAATGTAAGAAAATAGGCTGAGCTCTTGCAGAGAGCCACCAACAGCTTTCCAAACTAATCCTTAAAAAGAAATATACCTGGGTCCCAACAACAACAACAATCCTTATTTTTTAAATATCTGAGAGTTAATTTAGAAAGCAAAACCAAACCACTTCAAACAGAATTCCAAAAGGCTGGGGTGTAAGAAGAACAACAATAAGACACAGTGGCAGGACCTGAGAGCCAAAGGAACCAAGAGACACTTGCAGAGACTGTATGTGCTTAAAACTGGGTCAAAGGAACAGAGCAGCGACTTTGTGACTTCACTAAGTCATAGCTTAAGTTCTTCACTATGGAGGTTAAGCTCCACAGCAGGAAAGCTATAATGTAGAGGAAAGAAGACCTCCAAAAGGAAGAGCATGAAGTGAGGAAAGCATTGATCCTCTTCCTGCTCTCAAGTCTGGACAGAGAAGATGGAGGTGAAAACCTATACATTTTGTTAGAACAGTATTTATCCTCAGGAAATTTAATGCATTCGTTCACACAGGAAATTTGCTGCTCTGAAAATGAGTCTTATTTTTTAACAGGAGTACTAAGGCATCTCCTTCAAGCCTGGAGGATTTGATGGTCTGACAACATCACAAGGTAGATGATGCCAAAAGACACAATTCTGTACTTTCTTATCCAGGGCGCCTTTTCAAAGCTGTCTTCTTTAGAAAGAACACTCACACACGAGATCTTGTTTCAATTACAGTTTTCTTGTTAGTCTTTTCATGTGGGCAGAGAGAGCATAATTTCTTCTTTCAGGAGATGTTTATCCCACTGGAAAGCGCTGGAGCTATAAAGATGAAAAGACAGATGTACTTTCTATCCTCCTGGGGCTCTCACGTGCACCAGAGTGCACAGGCAGATAATTAGATAATTGCAGGATAGGGTCTGGAACATTAGTGGAGCACACAGGAGCAGCAGCTGGAGAGTTCAGGAAGGCAGCTGGAGGAACTGGCACCTACAGTAAAGTTACGATGGACATCTCACGGGACCAGACTGAGATCAGGTGAAGAACTGGAGGCAGGCATGCATTACAAAAGTGTTCTCCCAGAGCAATGTAGAGCACACTGTCTCAATCTGTGCTCAGATTACAGGTGCACCCACCAGCCAGAAGCATAGTCTTGCCCCTTTCCTCAAGGATAGAGTTTAAACCACTTAATGTGGGTCACGACTTAGAAGAGTGGGAATCACTACTTGTAAAGAAATTAGGAAATGATGCTTTGGCATTTCAGCAATAGTTTATTTATATAATTTCTCTCTCCTTCCCTACTCTCCGTTCCCTTAGTTTTTCTCCCCTAAATCTCTAGTCATTATATAGAACTTGACTGCCAGCAATTAATAAGTATATGTATTCTGAATTTTTGCCACCAAGAGAGATGGATGGTTTCATTTTAGATATAAAATTCTGGTGAAGTTGGGGCCAACAGAGGCACTGCTCTGAGAAGCAGAATTTGATGCAGGAGAGAAGAGGCAGGCAGAAATAATGGATTAGCAGTGGAAAGACCACATAAGAGATGTTAAGCTAAACGGGGTGTGGTAGCACATGGCTTTAAATTTCAACACTGGGAGGCAGAGACAGGTGGATCTCTGTGAGTTTGAGGCTAGTCTGGTCTGCATAGTGAGTTGTGGGCCAGTCAGGGATATACAGTGATACCCTGCCTCAAATAAAACCAAACCAAACAAGAGAGGGCAGACCAGGGAGACACAGAAGACACAGGCAATTTTAAGGTCTGACTAAGGTTAGCAACTACACTGTGTATTAACAGTAGCATCATTTGCCAGCAAATCTCTGAAGACCAAATACTGGAATCCTGAAGACAAACTTACAAGAGCAGTTTGATAGTTGCAGGCTAGAGGCTGGCCAGTGAGACAAGCCCCAAAAGAACAGCAGAGCAGTGCAGTGTAAGGGTGAGTACAGATGTGATGAGCCCGGGATGGCAGTCAGGTCAGAAGACACGGGAAGCAGTATGAGAACAGGACAGTTGAGAGGAAAGGTGAAGTGGAGTACAGCCGGAGCAGCTGCAGGGCTTCTGAGACTGAGCCCAGCAGTGCCCCAGTGGACAAGGGTCCTCTTAGGAGACAGCTGCACACTGGATTGATGAAGTCTTAAAGCATACATATGCTTTCAGTGGCCTTCCTAGCCCCTTCCCTTTTCTCATCCTTCAGGAACTAACTGCTTAGTTGACCTATCCCCATCACATGAAGTTGTATGCTACATCTGAGATGCAGTTGGCACCCCAATTCCCACCACTAGTGTCTTACATGCCTCCTCTCCACTTTCTATACATCCTGTTCTATACACCTAGACTTCAGAAGCTCAAGTCCTGATAAGAATCTACTGTCTCTAGGTAGCTCTCCAAAAATTAGTTTTTTAGCTAATTAGTTATTAGCTAGTTAGTTTTTTACAAACCTAGATCTACCTGAGAAGAGGGAATCTCAACTGAGGAACTGCCTCCATCAGACTGGCCTGTGGCCAAGTCTTTGAGTCATTTTCATTTTCTTTTCTTTTCTTTCCTTCTTTTTTCCTTTGGTTTTTTGGAGACAGGGTTTCTCTGTGCGGGCTCTGGCTCTCCTGGAACTCACTCTGTATACCAAGCTGGTCTTGCACTCAAAGATTCACCTGCCTCTGCCTCCTGGGATTAAAGGTGTGCCACCACCAGCTTTGAGTCATTTTCTTAATTGCTAATTGGCGTAAAAGGGCCAGCCCACTATTGGTAAAGCCATCCATAGGCAGATGTGCCTGAGTTGTATAAGAAAGACAGCTGAGACAGCCACAGGAAGCAAGCTAGTAAGCATCATTCCTCCACGGCTTTTGGTTCAGTTCCTACTTTGTCTTCCCTCAATGATATACTGGAATCTGTAAGATGAAATAAACCATTTCGTCTCCAAGTTGGTTTTGGTCAGCAACAAAAAGCAAACTAAAACAATAGGTTTTTAAGCCCATGTCACTATACTGTCAACTATTCCATTTCCACTTTTCTTTTTAAGTTCTGTGGGATGGCTCACTCCTACAATCTCAGTAAGAAGGTTCTAGGCCATGTTCTAGGACAGTTGAGCTCCAAAGAAAGATCCTTTAAAAGAAAAAAAAAAAGAAACTTGCTAAAGGCAACTTTCAGCCAAAGTTTGTATGTGTGTATGTGTGTGTGTGTGTGTGTGTGTGTGTGTGTGTGTGTATGTGCATGCCTAAGAAATAGTCTTAGAAATACTCTAAGAAAATACTCAGCCAGTCAAAGGGCTAACCATCTTAACACTAAAGCTATGGGGCATATTGTATGTCAACACAGAACACACCCCTATGGCTAATGAGCGAATGGAGAACATATCTATATAGAATACATCTAAAGCTGCCACGTAACATACACAATTAGCGACAGAATGCTGAATGAGTCAAATGGAACATTTAGTACTGACCACTAACTAGCCTTTAGTTTTCTAGTCACTAAACCATGTTTTCTCTGTGGTATGCAAAGGAGATCCAAAGTCACCAAGATTTTACTCTTCTAGCATTTAGGGGTTGGAAGAGCTGGAGATGAGAGAGGGAGACACATCCAGAATCAGGGTCAAAGGAAAGGCCACTGGGTCCCACTATGGCAGTGAAGGTAGAAGCCAGGCCTATAATTACCTATGGACACACACAGACTCCTCTAGTCACATTTAAGATTAGCATGAAGGAAAGCCTGATGATGACAGTAAGTAAATACCACGGTATCCACTGTGGAAGTGCTCTAGCTCTGTTCTTGGCTGAATTAATATCATTTGTCTCTGACAGCAATTAAGTGAGGGAGAAAAAAGTTTAATACCCAGACATTTTGATCCCTTATATTACATCTGAGAATCTATATTAAATGGATAGGGCAAAGATATTTATACTGAAGATATTTAAAAAGACATTTTATTTTTATTTATATGTATATGTCTAAGTGTATACGACATGTTAATGAAGTGCCCATAGAGGCCAGAAGAGAGTGTCGGATCCCCTGGAACTGGAATTACAGGGAGTTGTGAGCTGCTTGATGTGGGTGCTGAGAAAAAAACTCAGGTCCTCTGGAAGACCAGCAAGCACTCTTTAAAAAATAAAATACAATAAATTAATTTTATGTATATGTGTGTGTGCCACATGTGTGCAGGAGCCTTTGGAGGTCAGAGGAGGGCAGAGTCACTTACTGGAATTATATGTGCTTCATTATGCATCAAGTGGGTGATGGGAAATGATCCCCAGTGTTCTCCCCAAACAGTAAATGTTCCTAACCACTGAGCTATAGCTCTAGCTTCAACAGCAAGCAATCTTAACTGCTGAGCCATCCTTCAGCCCATCAAAAGAATTTTATTAGTAAGGTGACTATAATCTATAATCAGCTAACCATCCAACTGACAAAATATTCTAGCATATGGAATATAATAAAGAATATGTGAGATAAATGTGTAAGATAAATAAAAAACATGTGCCAAGTGAAAAAATGCAAATTTACAAACAGTATTTATAGTGATCTAGTTTTTATAAAAATATGTACGTGCGCTCTCTCGCTCTCTTGCTCACTCTCTCTCTCTCTCACACACACACACACACACACACACACACACACACACACAGTCACCAAATAAGAATGTAATGGGAAAACATGTGATTCTAGAAGTTTTTCTTTGTATATTTTATATTTATGTCTGAACTGTGTACTGGTTAGCTTTATGTCACAAGCTAGAGTCGTGTAGGAAGAGAAAACCCCAATTGAGAAAATGCCTCCATCAGATTGGTCTGTTGCCAAGTCTAGAGGGAATTTTTTTATATTCTGAGTACTGACTGATGTGAGAGAACTTAGCCCACTGTGGGTGACGCTAACCTGGGCAGGTGGTCTTGGGGTATATATAAAAAAGCAATCTGATTGTGCCCTAAGAAGCAAGCCTGTAAACAGTGTTCTCCATGGTCTCCTGCTTCCAGGCACCTGCCTTGAGTTCCCACCCTAGCTTCCCTCAGTGATGGACTATAAAGCGTAAGCTGAAATAAACCCTTTCCTCTATTTAAGTTGCTTTCTGGTCATGATGTTTATCACAGCAATAGAACCAAAACTAGGACATAAAACTACAGATACTCAAGGTAAATTTTACCTACTGACATGTTAAAATGTCAATACATTTTAAATTTTAATTATATAAGCAAAAGCTGCATGTGTTTTATATTTGTAAGTATGTGAGGCTGTTTGAGACAGAAATCTTGTTGCAAACCCAAGCTGGCCGCAGATTCAGTCTTTCTGCCTCTGCTTCCATCCCTAGCACCGGGATCGTGGTCTGTGCTATCCTGAACGGCTACGCCGAATCACTGACACTGTTCTGGGTAGTAAGATTCTGAGTATTCCTTGTCACTTTCTGCTGCTCCACTTTTAAGTGTTTTTCTGGTGAGGGTGTTGAGTTGGGTCTCAGTATGTAACTCGGGCTGGCCTCCTGCCTCAACCACCTCAGTGCTGGCATTAAGGCTTATGTTAACCACTCCCATCTTGATGTCATTTTCCAAAACCAATAAAATCCATATATTATTTTGTAAGGTTCTCATTTTAAAACTCCATTTCAATTTTTACTTAGAATTTCTTGAGAACATATAAGACTGAACAATACTTCCATAACAATGACCAAGTTTGCTTCCTTTATCTGCTCAGTAGGTTTATACCTGCTCTAAACAATGTTCAGCATTCGAACAAGAGAGGTAACAGGACTGACACTATTAGAAAAACATGAGTGTTTACAGTTTTGCTATGATGAAACACAGGGGTGTCATAATTTGATAATGTCATTTATATTTCAATTTATGATTTTTAAAAAAAGGTTTTGCATATACAACAACATCAGGTTCTGAAGGCTGTGAAGAAGGCAGGGAGGTGTGATTCTCACTCTAAAGAGAAGTTGTCTGAATTAGAAGGAGGTGGATGGGGACATCCTGGATCTCGGACTGCTAAGTAATAGTGCTAGCCTGCACAGTCCAATGTGGCAGCCACTGGCCACACGGAACTATCATGTTCTGCAATTGCACCAAGTCACATTTCAAGGACTCGCTAACCATATGTGGCCAACGGTGGATACTCTGGTTAGTCCAGAAAAGGGAAGTTTCCATCATAACAAGAGCAGTGTGATTCCCACTCCAGTAGCATTTTCCACTCATGTGGTGGCTGGCTTTTCACTCCCTTGCTTAGCCTTCCTCAAAACAAGGAAAATATTATAGGGTCAACTTATTCCACACAGCATGACTTCTGAAACACTGCAGGGGAGGAGGCTGAGCAACGGGTGAGGGGCACATGAAGACCCTGAGGCAGGGCAGTGCGCTCTGTAGGTGTCCTGCCTAGAATCTGTTTACCCTCTCCTTCCATATAAAGGAACTAGGTGTTCAGAAAGGCCTACAGTGCAGTATGGTCTTGATGGGACAAGATGGGCAGTTAGCTGCTGGAGTACACCCTTGTGCGGCTTTGGTCTTGGCCTCTGAAGGCCAAAGTACAGAACACAGCATCTGCATGAGCATCATCCTGGGAAATACCCAAAAGTGTGGACATATCACGAGCTCACACAGATTGATCAGCTCAACAACAAATTAGTATAAACAAAGCACATCATGAGACTTACTAATAGAGTATCCACAGCTGAGTACCCATGTTTCCTGAGAGAAAAACAAAACCTGATGCTTTGTGTATTAAAATTCTACCATGTGAAACAGAAAATAGTCTTTCAAAAGGAAATAGTATTGTGAAAACTACCCATTTTATGATTTAAATCTATCACAAACTTTCAAATCATTAAATATTAAGGAAGCACACTGACAATGTAAATATTAAGGAAGCACAGTAGCAAATTACACTTCACAATCATTCAGGAAAACCATAAATAATTGAGACAGACAGACAGATTAAGGGCAGTGTAATTTGTAGAACTGAACATTGACAATATAGCCCCTTAACAACTGTACTGAATTCAATTGTCTGATCTCATTTAGGCCACAAGTTTTTTTGGTTTTTTTTTTGTTTGCTTGTTTGTTTTGGTTTTTGTTTTTTTGAGGCAGAGTTTCTCTGTTGTAACTGGCTGTCTTGGAACTCACTCTGTAGACCAGGCTGGCCTTGAACCTGCCTCTGCCTCCCTGCACTGGGATTAAAGGCATGCGCCAACACTGCACAGTTAGGCCACAATCTTTTAAAGGGAAGTCCAAGTTTACAATCCCTTCCTGTCTTGGGGATGATTTAGAAGTGTAATGACAACTCTGCCAGACTTCTAGAAAGAAACGTTAGTACCAAGAACTGCTATGCATTCTTTACTGGAACAAACACAGTGGAAGTTAGGAGTGCCTGCACTCACAAGCATCCAGTTGCTCTGGTCACATGCACCTGGGAGGGTTACTACAACCCAGTGGAAGGCAACTGCAATGCTGACTCTCAGCAGAAAGATGGTGGCCACTTGTCATTTTTCTTAAGTTAAAGATACACTGCAGGACATGTTTTGAAACTTTGGAACTGTTTCAGCAAGAACTTAGAAGAACATCCAAATGGAATAAAACAGTAGCTACTATGTATCTAAAATCTGGCTTAATATTGTGCCCAGCACAAAAACAGCAAGACTTAGTAAGAACTAATGGTTGTTTGTACAGAAAGTAATTCTGCAAAAAATGTCCTGATGGGCCACAGCGTAAGTACTTCTTATAAGATGCCTGCTAGGAAAAACTTCTGCCCGTGATGTTTCAGCGAAGATGCTGTCATGGCTATACACACAATGAAAGCAGGTAATGCCTGCTCTGGAAACTGGCCTCTCCGTTCCACTTAAGAGTTAATTCATTGAAGATTAAAGGAATTAAGGTAGCAAATGAAGCTTGGAACAGGAAAGTACACTATTAAATTTAACATTTTCAGGGGTAGTTAGCAAAACCTAAATAAGGATCTCGATATGATGCTATCATACAATGCAGTGTAAAATGGCCTGCTTTGATCAACTGGGCTGTAATCACATAGATGCTGCTTGTTCTAGGAAACACCCTCTGAAGTATTTGGGGTGTGGAGGTGTCATGTCTGTGACTTTCTCTTCAACAGTGGAGGGGTAGTGACAAAGCAAATGTCAAACAAGTGGTGTATCTGAATGAAAACTATAAGGGAGCCCTGTAACTTCCGTGAGATTTTCCACTACATCAAAATAAAGAGTCCCTCCAAAAGGTAATTCATCTTTCTGCTTACATTTTCTTAAGAAGACAAGTAGTTCTGTGGTGGTCTGAGGATGATCTAGAGAACCATGCTCCGGATGTTACTAAGGAAGCACAGTATTGGAATTTTAATCTTCAGTGAATTCCAATGCTACACTAGTTCTAGAGCTGATGCATTCCTCCAGTAGGGAATATTCTTGTCAAGCGTGGGATCAACCGGTGTCTTCAGCTAGAGCTACTGACTGTCACCGTCTCACCACAGTCCAGGCTGTGTCATGTCCTTATTGTCAGGACAGGGAGCTGGCTCATTTCACACAGCAGTCCTCTGTCTCATATTTATTCTGGAAAGTATGTGCTTTATGAGAACAAACCCCACAATAAAGAGGTTCCTGGATGACCATGCCAAGCCCCCTAGCATCCTTATGCAAAGTTACATAAACATACACTGTATGTACATAAGGTTTATGTACATAAACCTTCAGAAATCAATAGATAGGAAGACATGTCAAACTTGAAACAGAAGTCCCTTAAAAATTAAGCATGCTTATCTTATAGCTGTGAAAACACATCTGAAGCCTGGATTGTTGAATTTCATGTGGTCCTACTATTTAAAACAAAACACAGGAGACACACTTAGTGTCATGACTTGTCATCCACAAATTATATGTCTAACCCTGGAGCTTATTTTAGAAACACTCCTCACTAATTTGCCTGTATTTTTGAATAGCAAGTAATATGTTTTCAATCATGAAAGGTTACAGGGAAATTTTTGTGGTTAAAAACTGGCCCTTTTCTGGCATTAAAAAGCATCAGTCTTTGAGTAGTCCTGGGAGAAATAACTTTTTTTTTTTTAATCATTGTTAAGAGGTCTTCAAATCAACTTAAAAGTTACTGTTCCTGGGGGTTTTTATGTTCACTGAACACCGATGTCACTTAATGTCCTCACAAAATGAGAGCAAGCCTGATAAGGAATATATGACTTCTCTACAGCACAGTAAGAGAACAAAACCATCCAAACTCTTCTCTTAAAATGAATCCACTGATGGCTAGGTGCACATTGCCCTTCCTCCAACAATAACCAAGCAGGCCTCCGTCTTTTCCCAGTTACACATGTCAAAAGTGCAGCCATTTGACATTGATACAAAATTGTATTTCATATAATTTTTCCAAATACTCTTTATATAGATATCTGAGAAATATAAAATGAGCTGGCGTTGTGAGTGCTCCATGTGCTGCCTCCTCCACTAGCTCTCCACCACTTGCACTGATCAAACATTAGCGCTTCTTACAACACATTGTCATCTTATACAGAATAACCTGAAATGCTGCTTTTAATCCTCTCTACTCAACATTATACATATTCTAGTTTTTTTCTTTGTTAGTGTAAGCTCTGTCATAACAAGGATATACAGGCATTTCTAAAGCTTAACTCTAGCATGGTGAGTTTGAGGGGAAAGTCCTGCGGAGGCTTGATTAGATGTGCTGCTTAAATTGTCAACCTGAGGGAATTTGAGATCACCTAGAAAACGCACCTCAGTGTTCTTGGAGAGGTTTAACTGACACACCCTGAACACTGGCAGCCCCATCCCTGGGCTTGGGTCCCATACTGAATAAAAACTGTAAAAGAAGTAAGCCTAGCACCAGCAGTCTCTCTGCTTGTTGAGTGTGGACATGTAACCAGCTGCCTCTTGCTCTTCCCTTCATGATGAACAATACCCTCCAACTGAAGCCAAGAAGCTGCTTTTGTCTGGTTATTCGGGTGGAGGGATGAGAAAGGTAACTAATATATTGTGTCAGTCAATCTGTTTATCTAATTTACAGACCATCAAATCTCCCTATATTCACTTTATGGTAGATAAGTGAATGTGTAAAAACAACCAAACAACCCACATTCTTTCCAGATGCACACTGGCTGGTTGCTTGGCTTTTCCCCTGCATTTGGACTGCTAAGTGCTGTAAACAAAACAAACAAGCCTAACAAAATAGAAAAAAACAAAAACTACATCCTGGATTGGCAAGTTGGAAGCTCTATAATCAATCTGTATTTTTTAGTGGCAGGAAGGCCTTCAACATAGCTCAATGAGGCAGGTACTTGACGCTACCCACATCAGAAGATAAACAAACCCATTCTTATTTCAAATTGAAGTTTCTGGCATTCCTTAGTGGGAACCAATATCATGTCTTTTGTCACAAAGCAAAATGAGATCTATTAGAAACTCCTCCAATTCCCTCCATCCACTTAATAACTCATCCACTTGCACACTAACTGCCCTTTGCCCTATCCAGGAAAAAGAAACGACTCAGAGCTCTGGATCCCACATCGACTCACTTCCCATGTCTTGTTCTGTTATCAACTCCCATTCCCACAAATGTGTTTAAAATTCAATCATATTAAAACAACTACCACAGTATCTTCCATCAAGTCTGTGGTCCCTCTACCTATGAACTCTTTTTTTTCCCTCTTGCCCTTTGAACTAATCCACAATCAACTATCCATTTCAAGAATCCTCGGCTCATTGTAACCTAACCAACTTTTACCATTATACTGACATCTCCCATCACCAAACCCAATGAATGCATCCACTTTTTTTCCCTTTTTAATGTGACCTCTCTCTTTAGTACCAACTACTACTGATGCTTCATTCCAGAAATACTCAAGGATCCACTGGTTTGTTTTTGTACCACTATTTTCTGGTCCAACTATTTCTTGTATAGACTTTTCCTTCCATAAAACCATGAAATGTTAGGACTATCTATTACTGATAGTAGATATTGATACACCTACATGAAAAATATGATTGGATTGATTTACTATTTCCCAATGACTCACACTTTTAATCAAATTATGTTACTTCTAGACACCACATGAGATAAGATTGCTGTCCTGGCTACGTTTATGTCAGCTTGACACAAGGTAGAGTCATCAGAGAGGAAGGAGTCTCAATTGAGAAAATGCCTCATAAGATTGGTTATAGGCAAGCCTATTTCCTTTCCTTTCCTTCCTTCCTTCCCTCCCTTTCTTCTTCCCCCTTTCTTTCTTTTTAAGACAGGTTTGAGACAGAATTTTGTAGCGTTGGCTGTCCTGGAACTCACTCTGTAGAACAGGCTAACCTCCGACTCACAAAGCTCCTCCTGCCTCTGCTTCTGAGATTAAATACTTGATACCACCACCCGACTTGAGGCATTTTCTTAATTAGTGACTGATGGGGGAGGACCCAGCCCATTGTGGTGGGGCCACCCTTGGGTAGGTAGTCCTGGGGACTATAAGAAAGCAGGTTGAGCAACCCAGTAAGTAGCACCCCTCTGTGGCCTCCACATCTGTTCCTGTCCTGTCTTCCTTCAGTGATGAACAGTGATATGGAAGTGCAAGCTAAATAAACCCTTACCTCCCCAGTTTGCTTTGGTCATGGTGTTTCATCATAGAAATAGAGCCTTAACTAAGACAATTATGATCACCAATAATGGGAGAAGTAATTCTTGCACAAAAACATTAAATGTTAGGTTATTGCTGGGTGATGGTGACATACAACTTTAATCCCAGCACTCAGGAGACAGAGGCAGACAGATCTCTGGGAGCTTGAGGCCAGCCTGGTCTACAGAGTGAGTTCCGGAACAGCCAGGGTTACAACAGAGAAACCCTGTCTCGAAAAAAAACCAAAAAAAATTTTTTAAATTTAAAAGTTAGGTTATTTATGATAAAAGATCATGCTATGTTCAAACTTAGAGTAATGTTGCATAGCAAAAATATGATGCTGTGTAGTTTTAGTTTGTATAGAAAATACATAGAAATATACATAGGGAGTAATACATAGGAAGTAAATATATAGGGAGTAAAAGTCTGGAAGAAAATATTCTAAATACTAGAAGTGATTTTCTTGTGGATTTCCAAGTTTTTCCATAAGGATTATGTATATCATTTACCTATTATGAAGGGAAAAAACAAACATTTCTTAAAAGAACTAAAGGGTTAAACTCAAACTCTTGTTTGGAAAGGTGATATCTACCTTCATTTCCCACTCAATATATCTCCCAATAGGTCATCTCACATGCTTCAGAAGCTTCAGCATCATATACAGAGGGTCCTCAGACTAAGTCACTGGTACACCCCCCCCTCCTCCGCTTCAGAACTCCACTGCCCCCTGGCCATTACACAGCTCCATGTGAGGCCCCAACATGAGTAACAACTTTAGCCTGCTATCCTGCACTTTAACTAACATGCCAAACATTTAACTAACTTTTACATTGATGGTTCTTGTTAATAGCTCTGCCTTCCTGAAATTTCTACTTTGGGTAAGTAGGTGAGTCATACAAGACTCCATCAATATCCAATCAAATACTAATAGCAAGGTCAATCAGTCTATCTCTGGAACACAAAACTATGCTTCTCTATCTTTTCCCACTTCCCTACAAGTCTCACCTGAACTTTTTTTGGGGGTGGGGAGGGTTGGAAGGTGGTGCTGGGGATCAAACCCAGGGCTTAACATATGCTAACCAAGCTCTAAACCTCTAAACTATATTCTCATACCTCACTTGAACTGTTTAAACAGTAATTTCCTAATAAATGGTGTCTTTACCCATAGCCTTGGACACACAATTATCCTTTTCAGTAACCACACAGTAATTTTTTAAATGTGTAAATTAGGTCAAGTTATTCCTCCTGTTTAAAAATCTTTCCATGACAACCGTCACATGTAGTAAAATGAAAGGTTCTTAGTATAGCACTTAAACTTTTTCGATGTCTACTGTGACCTCCGACTCATCCTTTATTTCAAACATCTCCTCTGGAAAACTCCAGTTTACCCTTCCCAAAATAGGAGTGTCCTCCTCTGAGTTCCTGCAGGATGACATCCTTACATCTACCACTACATGGCTCATGTTGCTAGAATTTTCTTTCTTTCTTTTCGTCTGTCTTTTCCTCTATACAAGAGTCTGTTCATCTTTGTGCCTCTATCACACAGCATATAGTTGACAGACAATTAAATGCATCAATAATTCTATGGATGGTTTGGCTTATAGGCACAGGCTAGATTAGCAAATAGAAGATTTTCCCCACACAACTTAGTCAATGCTCTAGATCTGGTATGCGTCAGAGGTAGATTTACCCAGCTGATATTAAAACAAGGAAGCCATGACACCTCGGAGAGCTCTCTGGTAGTGGTGCTAATGGTATGCAAGTTTTAAAGTTAGTTTATGAAAACCTTCCCGCAATGTTCTTTCCCTTCCTCTAAAGTAAAAGCCTGAAAGCCACCTTTCATAGCTACTGGTTTCAAAAACAGGCAAAAATTACCTTAGCTTTCTAAAAACAGAAAAATAATAAATATTCTCTTTACTAGCAATTCAACAACTTCACCATACTGGAATTAGTACAAGCCAAAGAAAAATAAAATCTCTTTTCATCTCAGAGAGAGTTACTTTTCATTTCAAACATGTGCTTTGGTAACCCTTATTAATTTATTAACCAAAATTATCAAAAAGCTCTAACTCACAAGAGGTTATAAAGGATAAAAAGCATCTTGGCAAAGTAGTAACTAGTAAAAAGTTATGAAACTCTGAAAAACAGCTCTTTTCCTTACTTAAGAATTCAAAATTCCCCACAAGTGAGTCACCTCCCGCCAAGAAAAGCTAAGCCCCACCTGAAATAAACCTGGATGCGAAGTCTGCGTGTCTATGGAAACCAGCTGCAGTGTCTGCTGGGTAAAAAGAAGAATCACCAATGAAGCCAATAGCAAAAAATTAATTCAAAAATGATTCTTGCTTCACCCTGGGGTACACGATATGCTCTATTCAGGATTACAAATGACATTTTATTTGACAAACTATTAATAATGTCAGATAGTTTGTACTTCCTGTATACAGACCAACTGATTGAGTTCAACACAGCCCTTGAGGAAGAACACCCCATAAGTGTGCAATTCTTGAAAAGCACCTGACTCAAAAATCAAACCAGAAAAGAACTTGACAAGTAATGGATGCAGACTAAAAGCTAAACAGGTTGTAACTATGGCAATGGAACACACATGAACTGGAGGTTGGAGCTGAGACAGTCCTTGGATAAGTGCACTACCCAAATCCACACTCTAATCTAGTGAGTACGCTGGTATGGTTCCTATGGAAACACCAATGTACAATACACAAATATGCATGCATTTCTGGGTGAGCGTGAATGGAAACACACACACACACACACACACACACACACACACACGTTGTAATGCAAATCCACTGAAGCCATGACATACTTCCAACTAATATTAACAGAATGTAGTCCAACCCTCCTTGGCTGGAGGGGGTTTATGACGTCTTGTATAAGGTAAAAAGCCTTCTACCAATTTTCAATTGCTTCCCGAGTTTTGTAGTTTCCTCACCACTTCCTGGAAGTTTCCTAGTCTTCTTTTAAAGCACAATTGTATTAAAATATAACAAGAAAGGGCACAGATCCCAAGCGTACAATTTGATAAGCACACTCCACCTGTGTGAAGAACACTAATTAGCAGCATCCTGAAAGCCTTCCTTTAGTGTCTGCCATTACTGCTTCCTCTCACCTTTCAAAAAAGAGCCATTACCACAACTCCAACACTACCAATAAGTGCTGCTTGTTTCTGAACTTGACAATGGAGGTGTAGAGTAGGCACTGCTTGGTGCCTGGCTTCCTTTGCTCAGTGATGTGAAGTGATACGTGCTGCTGTACGTAGGATGTAGTGATAGTCCATTCACTGTTGCTGCTATCTTGTATTCTAGCAATACCAAAACTCACTTTTCCATCCCATACTGACAGACACTGTTCTGCCCAGACACTTCTTACTGAAATTTAACATCAAACTGAATACTCCCATTTCCCCACTACATCACATTGTTTTTACATACCTCTTACACTCCATTCTTGAAAAGGCTTTGTTAACTATACATATCAAAGCAGTTCTTCAGAATTAAGCTAAATGGCAGGAAAAGTCGCCATGACAAAGTAAGCAATGCATGTTGCAAAACATACTCAGCCCTGAAAAACATGGCATAGAGTTCCTTGTATGAACTTGTCTGGAGCACGAACTTTCTTTGGTCTGTGAGGTGGTCTACAGGGCAAACTTTCATTGGCTGAGAGTGTATTCATTCTCAGCCCCTCATTTTCTTCGTCCTTGTAAGAAGGCATTTCTGATGAGATCACACCAGACAGTACTGAATTGAGCAACTTTAAAGAGAATATATTTTAGCTTCCACCATTCAGAATATGCCTACAGACACATGTCTTGGCTTCCTATCTTTGGGAATGGTCTAGTAGATCATGCAAGTTGCTAGACTATGGTCAGTGACCACCTTGCCTGATGCAGCAAGATTTCTGCTGTGTGGTGGAGAGAAATGAACAACTTAGATGGAGAGCACAAGAACCATCATTTCAACCCATCTTGTGTCACTCTTTTCTTTCAATTTCAACCTTCAATGTCTCTCTCCTTCCCCAACACTCTTTCCTCTCCCTCTGTTATACTATTATCTACTCCTGTATAACTCCTTAGGCTTAAAATATAACAAAAAAAAAACCCCAAACCCACTTTCAACCTCTCGTGCGATGCCGCGCTCTCCCTGCACAGCAGCCTTCTCTAGAAGGCCTTATCAGCACTCACTGTTCCAGCACTGCAAACCACTTCTACCTCTGCCTCCACTGAAGCCATTCTCTGATGGCACCAATGCTCTCCTTGAGGCTGTATCGAATGGGTAGTCAGCATGTTATCTCTTGCTAGACATTTCTGGGGTGTCTATCTTTTTCAACCATTTTGTTCTTCTCTTGAATCCTATGATACACTTGCTGGCTTTGTTCCAACTTTCTGGACACTCCTCTCCTGGCTCCTCTTAAGGTCATTACTATTGAACAGTCCTGTATATGATATATGTTTCTTAAATCAAGGCACATAAAAGCAGGTAAAAGCACTAGTCACTCAAGCCTGATGACTTGAGTCCAATCCCCAGAAGCCACATAAAACAAAAAGCAGATAAAAATGCAGTAGCACAAATCTGTAATCCTGGCACTCCTAAAGTGTGACAGAAGACAAACAGGAGAAAGGCCTGGAGCTGAGGGTCAGTTAGTCTGAAGTATACGGCTCAGCAACAGAAACAAGAGAGACCCTGCCTCAACAAAGTGGAAGGCAAGAACTGACTCCTGAAAAGTTGTCCTTTGACCTCCACATGTGCTATAGCGCACATGCATACACACACAAATAAATATATGATTCTCAAGGTTCATCCATTGGCCATTTGCTCATACTTTATTGCTTATTTTTGACTGTCTAAGTCTCACAGGTGTGTTCTGATCACCTCCATATCAACTCCAGCACTCAGAAACACTCTTCTTCAATATCCTACACACATCACAGCCCTCCGCATCCACATCATTGCTCTCCTTTCATGTTAGGAAGCAGTGATGGGCAGTAGTTGATAGGTCATGAGCTTTGACCTCAAGCTAATCTGGTTTCAAATTCCAACTGCCTCTTAATTTACTGTGGGTTCCACTTCTATATAAAGCCTACTGCATAAAGTTGAGCAGATTAAAAGAGGTAAGGAATGAAAAGCCTTCAAGTATAGTCCCAGATACCAACTAGCTATCTCAATAAATAATTTATTTCTACTTTCCCTTTTATAGAAGCTGGCTCTGTTTCCCTAACTACACTAGCTTCCCCCTTATCTGCGGTTTCCTTTCCTGTGGTTTCAATTACCGGTGGTCAGCTATAATCCAAAAATATTGAATGGAAAATTCCAGAAATAAACAATTCGTAAATCTTAAATCACATACCATTCTGAGAGCTACTTGAACATGAGCACTGTGACAGCATCAGTCTAAGAACCAAGAGAGCTGCTGTCCTACCTACACAGAGGCCCTTGCTTCTCCACATAAGATTCCCCAGGCATGCACCCCTTTCATTGGACCCCCTCCAAACCCTAATCTGGAACCCTACGGCTCCCCTACCCCTGACATACATACTTACCTTGCTCTGGCCTGACCTAATGGCTTTAGGATGATAGTCTTCAGAAAGAAAGGAAGAACTTTTACTCACTGGTACAGATTCTGTCTTTTGGGGTCTCCCAAAATAGCACAACCAGTTCCTACTCAAATATTGGCGGTTTGTTATCATGATCTATATCTTATTTTCTTCAGTCACCCCTTAAATGATTTAATTTCAAGTATTTCTTCACAGGAAGCATTCTTTTCTGAATGAACTCCATCCTATCTACATAGCTTATGAAAATATACAGGGGAGACACTCTTGGTCACCTCCTAACACTCTATTCCACCCATACAATTCTTTCCTTTCTAAAAGAACCTGGCTGTTAGATACAGACTCCCTGCTACTTAGCCAAGTGTTACAGAAGTAAACTCTTTCCTCAGTTCCCAACAATTCCAAAGTAACCTTGATAATCACGTGCCTCTCGCCACTGATGGGTTTTATAATGGGTATGCAACCAAATACTGACAAATTACACACGTGATGAGGTCTGGTGAGGGGTAAGGTGGGACACGGGTGGCAGGCAGTCCCTCCCTTCTTTTGGAAGTGACTGTGTCCAGATGAGATGCACAGTATTGCTGCAATGTTCTGTATCAGGAGAAAGGAAGCAGCACAAGAAGGACAGAGCCAAGGGAGTCACAGGCTGAGCCCTCCGGGCATGGCCACAGCCTCTCATCTCCAGACTGCTCGGTTGGGTTACTGTGTTTCCTTTTGATGTAAGCCACTGTGGCCAGGGCTTCTTTCTAGCTGCAGCTGACAGCATTCAAATTAACAGAGAGTGGGAACTACTTATCCCTCCTGAAGAGGAGGGAGAGGTAGAGTGGCACTTCCAAGCCCATTTCCATGGACACAGCTAGAGCAATGTTGATACATAGCGTAGACTAGGAAGCCCTTCATCTTGTCACCTCCACAATGTTACTTTCTGCCTCTATCTTTAGTGAACAGTTACTGTTCACTAAAGAACTAATGGTTACTTTTCAATCACATTGTTTCCTTTTCACTGTTCCAAGTGTTCAGACCTTCAAAAGGAACATTTCTTTTAAACAATAATAAAGGAAGTTGAAGAGTTTAAGGAGGAACAGAAGAATGAATACAGAGCCAGGGAGTCTACTTGTCACTATACCTGTGAGGCATGTTACCACTACATGCTACTTCTCATTTTGTGCATCTGTACAGGAGTGACAAGCCCAAAGCATCCCCTTCTGGTGTTAAAGTTTGACTCAGAGACTTTTCAGAGAATACATGGCTCAGAAATCTTCTCACATGAAGAAAAAAAAAAAATCTCCCAAATCAGTTTATAGCCTATTATGTGTGATCAAGATTCTCTTTAAGTCAAGAAACAGCTTTGTTGCACTACAGAGCAAACATCAGGCCTGTATTTGTGTTTACTATCAAATTAAAGGAAACACGGAAAAAGCAACTGCCAAATCTGTGCTCAATTCACCAACTTGATGAAAACAAACATTTGGAATAGCTACCAGACCTGGGGGCTTTGGCAGTAAGACTAAAGCAAGCATGTGTAAAAGAACGCTTTCACCTGACAATGCCGTCTTGTTATAAGATGTATTCAGCCCCTCGATTGCTCCCTGTGGACTACAGAGTGTGGCTCCTGACTCAGTGCCCCACTGTCACCTGTCCCCACTTGGCTTGCCTCATTCCACCCAGATTCCAGTCTCGCTGGACACTTTTCAATTTTGAAAACATGATATCTAAAGAGGTTTCTTTCTCTCTGCCATGTACATGTGGTTAATTTTGCCTGGCCCAGACCCTTTCTCATCTGATTTTTTGCCCCTTTCCACTCTCTGCCACACACGGATTCCTCATCCTTCTGATTTCAGTTAAAGTCAACTTCCCACACAGTGCCTTCCTTTTCTGTGGCACACTCATATACCTGCACAAATGCTACATCTCCCTGATGAGGAAGCCCTGAATTTTCCCTTAACCTTTCTCATTGTTTGCCAATTTAGTATGTCCCCCTGCTGGTTGATCAGCTTCCTAAGAGCAGGAGCCATAGCTGCCTGGGTCATTCTTACAGAGACATAATAAAGAAGACATGGTGGTTATCATTCTTTCAAAGGCCCCTTAATGCCATGGAAAAGCACAGATGATACTATGCTACAGAAAGCAGTTTACAAAACTACACATTAAGTAGAAAGAGTCCAAAATTTTAAATATTTTTTAATTACTTTAGTATTTCATACATGTATACAATGTATTTTGATTATATTCACCCCCTACTTCTCCCCTAACTCCTCCCAGATCCACCCCACCCCTTCCCAACTATGTAGCTTCCTTTCTTTTTAAAAAAATAAACCATCGATTGCAATTTGTACTAATAATATACTCATTGATATGGGGCCATCCGCTGGAGCACGCTCGACCTGCCAGGGGCCATACTCCTAAGGAAACTGAAGATTCCAAATTTTAAAGTATATACAATTATATATGTATAAAAATTACAAAGGAAATGTCTCAAAGTATTAACAAGGATGATATGCACACACATACTTGTGTATGTGCATACAGTATGTGTGTTATGTATGAAGTATATGTGTGTAGTATATATGTATGTACTCGTGCACATGAAAACTAGAGGTCAGTGTCAGATGGCTTCCTCTATCATGTTCCATCTTTTTTTTTTTTTTTTTAGATAGTCTCAGTGAATCCAGAACTCACCCAACAGGCTAGACTAGCCAGTGAGTTCCAGGGATCTGCCTGTCTCTGCACTCTTCTTTCTCTATTCCTCCAGTGGCAGGTTTACAGACACATATCAATGGGGATTCACTCAGGTCTTCATATTTGTGAGGCAGGCATTTTACTCACTGAGTCAGCAATTCTCAACCTGTGAGGTCAAATGATTCTTTCACAGGGGTCACCTAAGACCACCTGCATATCAGATATTTACATTTCAATTCATAACAGTACAAAGTTAGTTATGAAGTAGCAATGAAAGTAATTTTATGGTTGGGGGTCACCACAACATGAGGAACTATATTAAGGGGTTGCAGCATTAGGAAAGTTGAGAACCATTGCACAAGTCATCTCCCTGGTCCAGGAAAAACAAATATATATATATATATATATATATATATATATATATATATACACATACACACACACACACATGTATATGAATATATACACATATATTTGTATATGTATATATATGTATATATGTGTATGTATGTATATATGTATATGTATGTATATGTATATATGTATATATATACACATATACATATATATAATATTTATCTAATGAATATATAAATAATATAACTAATAATGTGTATAATAATATATATTATTAAGAACTTGGAACACAGACCAGGCATAGTGGCATATGTCTTTAATCCCAGCACTCAAGAGGAAGAGGCAAGAGTTCAAGGCCAGCCTGGTCTACCGAGTGAGTTCAAGGACAGCCAGTGCTACACAGAGAAACCCTGTCTCGAGAAACCAAAGGGGGAAAAAAAAAA
Organism: Cricetomys ansorgei; assembly: GCA_026225945.1. Taxonomy (NCBI): domain Eukaryota; kingdom Metazoa; phylum Chordata; class Mammalia; order Rodentia; family Nesomyidae; genus Cricetomys; species Cricetomys ansorgei. The sequence continues at coordinate 2,490,645 of JAMJFZ010001898.1, read as the reverse complement.
CATACAGCATGGCATAGGTAGAGGGAGAGGCCTATTCATAGGATGAAAGAACAGAAAACACAAGGCAAGAATGAAGAGTAGCACATGACTATTAAACAACTAAACTATAACAAAACAGCAAACACTGATTATTTGGATGTTGCATCTGTTACTATGCCAGTCAGATCACTTGCTTGAATAATGTTTTCTAAACTGGCTGTACATAAGAATCACTTGGGCATCATGAGACGCAGTAAATCAATCTCCAGGAAATGGAGCTCAGGAAATGTCTCTAAAGCTGGGCACTTCTGATACAATTCAGCTATGAGCAGCACCTATTTAGGACAAACTAAGATGATGTTAAAGAAGTTCCTCTTCATCAAAGGTTTCAGATAACACAGGAGTCTGAGAGGGAGGAGATGCAAATGAAAACATGGCAGCTGCTTGCCACAAGTTAGCAAGCCATCAAAATGCTCATTGTATGGAAAATTCCACTCATAAGTTTTGTTTGTTCAACCACATACATAATCCAAATGCCAAGGGCAGTAATAATTTTGAGTGGCACTGCACCTACCCAGAACTCAGCCTCCCGAACCAACATACCAAAGCAATTTAAAAAAAAAAAAAGGCTCTCAGCTGAGAAGTCAAGACACAGGCTTAAAATTCATGTCCCAGCCCAGGGCAGAGGGAACCTTATGCGCCACCTAACACACAGGGCCCGTCTCATCAGAATATACTCCTCTCTTTCTATATCCTTCTAACGAGCTTATCTGTCTGACAAACCCAGAGCAGATTAGGTTTGTACATTAAGAAGGGAGAGAAGATGCACAGGGAGACAGACTGAAATAAATCATGTAGACTTAACCACATACTCTAAGGATTAAATCGTTTACATCAATTTGAGGAGGAAGGCATTACACATAACAATGGCTTTGAAAACAATTGTTCAAAATTATGGCCATGATGATGAGTCATTAAGGAAAAAAAAACCACATCTTTGTATTTTCCTCAAAGAAGCAAAATTGAGGAAGCATTCACACCTGAGCACCCGAAGTGTGTTAAGAATAAACAATTTAACTGGGCATGGTGGTGCACGCCTTTAATCCCAGCACTCAGGAGGCAGAGACAGGTGGGTCTACATAGGAGTTCCCGGACAACCAGGGCTACACTGTGAAATCCTGTCTCAAAACTAAACAATCCATATCTAATTTGGTAACAGCCTTGTAATGTAGGAATCGTTCATGTTTAAAGGCTGGGCCATACACGCTCAGAACCAAAGCTCTGAGTAGTGCAGCCATGTATAACTACAGAGCCCACTTGTTTCCTTGGCTTGTTGTCTTATGGAGTACTACCACTTTTACTTCTCGTTGGTTTTGGGGTATGTATGTTTATGAGGCTAAAGCTCTAACTCTGTAGCAGTAGCTTATAAACTGCTTTCTCAGTGCCAGGTGATTTTTCCAAATGGAGAATTCCCTGGAACCCTAGTCCATAGTAGAGATGCTCTGCTGAAAGCCATAGAAAACAGGTGGCCTGAGGCCTTATTCCACCCTATCTGGAATCCCAAGCTGCTCCTCAGGCACCTCCATGGCCAGTGACACCACAGAATACTGACTTCTAAAAAGCACCACCTAATAAACATAGTTACGAGGCTTGCTATATTAAAGTGTCTGCCTTGTGGGCATTCAACAAATGATAAAAAGTTAATGAAGGCATCATGATGCTAAGAAAAGTTGGGGAGTAGGGTGAAAACGCAGTTAACTGGGGAAAATGAGCAACAAGTTCTAAGTGTTCAACGTTATAGGACACTTAGCAATGGTTTCCACCTTATCTTATAGCTCAGGCATCACATGCCTGAATTCTATGACTCTTTTTCCTAAGATTGTGTGTGTGTGTGTGTGTGTGTGTGTGTGTGTGTGTGTGTACACGGTGTCTGTGGAAGCCAGAGGAGGGTGCAGAATCCCCTCAGAGCTGGAGTTATAGGTAATTGTGAAGCTGCCCGATGTTGAGTGCTGGGATCCAAACCCAGGTCCTCTAGAAGAGCAGCAAGTGCTCTTAATCACTGAGCTCTCTTTCTAGCACCTTTACAAACCTTTGAAAGAAAATAAAAAAGGCAGTTACTGTTTCACAAAGAGCCCCAAGCATACTGTAGCACACACATCCCTCCCCCAAGAGCAATGGTATAAAATTTCCTGTGTTCCCAGAGACTGAAGTTAACAACAGAAAAGTCACCATACACGAAACACAATAAGTAAAAAGGCATACATTAAACAGTAAATGAAGTTGGGTACAGTGGTGTATGCCTGTAATTCTAGTGGCAGAAAGATCATCTCAAGTTCAAGGATGGCTTGGCCTATAAGTTCCAGGCCAGCCAGGTTGAGATCCTACCTTTTAAAAAACAAAAATGCATAGCTTAACAAAGAAACAAAGGAGCTTAAATATTGTGCATTATTTACTCATTCATACATACATGTAAAATCACTTTTGTCCTTAATATCTGGAAATAAGCCTTCGGAGACAAGCCTCTGCAATGGCCTCAGACACAAAGGAGAAGGTAGGACACAGATACAAACCAACAGATAAACAAGTTGAATGTGTCTAAAAGCTCCCATGGTTCTAACTTATGGATATTTAAACTAGTCTAGAGATTTTTGTTTGTTTGGGAGTTTGGGAACAGGGTCTTGTGTAGCCCAGGCTTGATTTTGAACTCCCTGCTTTGTTTATATGTTTTAAAGGATCTCTTATTAATCATAAGAACTTAAAGAAGGATAACAGAATCTGCTAACTTAACCTAATATTAAGGACTATTCCTACAATAAACTCAAAATGACCCAGATATCTATATAAGTCAGACTGAAACAAGACCAATGGTAAGGTCATTCAAAACAAGTCTGAGTGTTTTCAATGGTGTTTGACCTTTTTAAAAAATTGACTATGTCATTTTTCCTGACATGATGCTTCAGACAAAGCAGTGGTCTGAGATGGGCCAGCAGCCTCAGCAGGCTGCTCCAGATGATCCTCCATTGTACAAGTACTCAAAGCCGACTTTGTGGTTACAGAAAAAAAAAAATTGTTTGAGTTTCTCTTGGTGTTTGCTTCATTGTTTTAGGTGAAACCATTTTTTTTTTTTTTTGGAGCAATTCAAATTTTTCTATTGCTTATGTAATAAGCAATATATAAATGTTAAATTATTTTTTAATCAAGACAGTAATATAATCATGGGAGAGATATGAAAAGTAGAAATTAATAGAAAGCTTTGTTTGCTTGTCCATATGCCTTCCCATCCATTCCAGAAGGATATATTAGAAGTTTGTACTAGCCTGTGGCTCCTCTAGGAAAAATCTTGTTCAGCAGTAAGCGGTCTTTTTAGTACAGCAAAACAGCCATGTTAGAGTTAATGCTTCAATGGCACTAAAGTGAGATCTACTGCTATATCATGAGTTGAATAGAATATGGGAGAGATGAAGGGAGTCCTGACTAGTCAGAATGGCAGCATCAATGCATCCATGAAGCAGCTGTGTGGGGACTGTTAATTAGGGGTAAAGCTAGGGCAGTGGGGAGACTAGGAGAAAGGAGAGAGAGGGAAGAGAGAAAAGAGATGAAGGAGGGAAAGAGGGAGAGGGAGAGAAAGAAAGAGAATGAATATGAACGAGAATGAATGAATATAAATGTCTTGTTCTCCTTTTGGTTTTATAAAATATACTCTGGGTAACTAAATAGCCTAGATTGGCTTTTAACTCGGGGTTATCCTTCTGCCTCAGACTCCTGAGGGTTGGGATTACTGCCATTCCTGGCGGTATGTGACTTCCTAAGGGGATTGTTATCAATCCAACTTAATCTCTAGTAGGAAGATAGCATAAGAGGAGACTGAAAAGGTGCAGACATTACGGAGAAAGCAGCTTTATGCAATGACAGCTGTCTAGCAGCATGGTCAGCGCATCCACACTGAGAGTAGGGAGAAACAGAGGAAAAGCCATCTAGGGAGGCTCAGGCAAGAAAGCAGCAGGGAAAATAGTTTCCAAATGAGAGATAGCTATTTTCCATCAAGGGTCTGCATAGGCTGTGGCTCTTCTAGAAAGTATGTCCTAGCCACTTCTAATCTCAATTCTCATTCCTCTTAGGTCTCTAACATATACATATACTGCTCCTAATTACACTGTCATAAGTTCTTTTTAAAAACCTGGTATGTTGATTACTTCTGTCTAGGGAGTACTTAAAATGATGACGTTATCTGCACTATTTACTTGGGTTCCATATTTCATTTCACATTGGTTCATTTATTAGTGCATCCTTTATCCCAGTAAGCTGTCATTCAAAGAGTGACTTCCAAAAGAAAGTCCCAGTAAAGTACTCAGCACAGTGCTCAGCAAGGATTCAAGTTGTCTCTAGAAAAAAGCTGGAGAGTGTGTGAAAATCATACAGATGCACAGTTAAATAAGAAAACTGATCTCAGAGTTGTTTTGTTTTTAAAGACTTTCTACTTAAAAATTTATCACAAGGCTATCAGTGCCTAGATTTGAGGACAGTGTTACCAACTCACATGAGAGCAGAGAACATGGCGTGCAGAATAAATTACAGCAGAAGATCTTTCTGTGAAGAGTTTAAGATGATGTTCAGGAAGTAAACAGTGATCCTCCTGTAGAAGTGATTGCTTCAGGTGGCAGTTACAGAAAGAACTGAGCATGGCCAGGAAATGTCCAGTCCAAGGGGCTGGACTAGGGGGTTAAGCATTCACTGAAGACCTGCTCTTACCACCTATTAGGAGTTTTTCAGATGTTATCATTTAATTTCACAATAGCCCATCAACCCTTCAAGAGAGGCTCAAGGAAGCCAGGTAAAACACAGGGAATATCTTGCTTTCTCCACAAGGTAACCAGAATTCCTTCCAGGACCTTTTCTTCCTTGCCTCCCAGATAAAACTAAAAACAAATGATGACTCCTCTGTTTTATTGGGAGAGGAAGAACATAGCTACTTCAGCACTCAGAGGGTCAGGGCAGGAAGAGAAGGCAATACGGAAAGGAGTAGGGAAGAGACAACATGAGTTAAATGGGAATTAAACTAAGCTCCAAGCAGACCCTTTCCACACAGATGAGTTCATCCCAGTAACCTTAGAAGGTGATCACTGTCCACATACAAGGACACTGAGGCCTCAGGAATCTAAATCATAATGCTAGTAGGAGGTAAAGTGGAGCTGAGGTTGGCAGTTGGGTCAGGCAGGCCTCAAAGCCTGTGTGCTTTCCACTTTCCCTGTGGCGAGCACACTTTCCCTTCTCTTCTTACCACACGAATGCCCCCAAACTAAAGTATGGAAAACATTGCTCTCTTCAAGACCTCTAGCCAATAATTATAGAGCAGTTAGATGAAAGAAGCCTGTTTCCCACAGGAAATAAAACTGTCAAGTCAATCAAGGATTCAAAAGACAATTAGAAAGAGGCTTACCCCCACTCCAAGCTATGAATAGAGTTGACATTTTGAGTTATGTTAGTGGGAAGCATGAATGGAGGAAGCTACCAACCCGGCTAGAGCAACTGAGGACCACAGAAGTTCCCCTCTCAATGGACTCAGCAGTGGCTGGGCAACAACACAATGACCACACCTGTCTTTAGGGAATTATCAGAAATGGGTCTCATCTTTGAGAGGGGATCTGTTTGCTGGGCTGGCTCAGACATTGGTAAGAACACTGGTGAGCAGCTAGCTGTCCACATAAGGTTAGCTCAGTACACAGAAGTGCATGCAGATCATTAAGTAAACATGTCCATCCATATCAAATGCCCCAGTCCTGTGCAAAGTAAAACAAATGTAAAAGTCAATCCCTTCAATAGTCTATAATGAAAGAAACCAGTAGTGACTTCTGAGTGCTTGATTCCATCCACATCTGGCTCTATTTGGGAGCTAAATTCAGCAGAAGTCTACAGGGTCAAGAAATGACCCTGAATAAAAATAGTCTTGGAAGTCTGTCACAGAGAAGGAGAGGAAACAAGGAGGTGGGATGATTCACTCCAAATGGCAGCTCCGAAACCCAAATTCCCATTTTTGTTCCAATCTGAAGCCAATGTGCAAAACAGGCACAGAGCAAACTGTCCGTTTCCAAAAGCGATTGCCAAAGAATTTTATATGGAAGCCAAAAAGATTTAGTGTGCCATTCACCTCTTCTAAATCTAAGGAGGAAGTTTGAACCGAAGCTCTGAATCTATGGTGGGGTTTACATTGTCTGGAGGCTACCCAGGGTCTGGCAAGGAAGAAAAAACTTTGTTCACCAAAGTATCCAATGACCAAACAGCTTGCTGGGTTGGGGTACAAGAGTTCTGTGGGAGCATGTGAGTCCCTAGCTGCTGTCTGCCTATTTGTTCCATAACTCCTCCCCTCCCCAGCTCACAATTAAGAATAACATTGAGAAGGTTATATGGTTTTTGTTTGTTTGTTTTGTTTTGTTTTTTTTTGCAGAGGAGGGAGGTACTGGAGATCGAACCTGGAGCCTCTTTGTGCTAGGCAAGCACTCTACTGAGCTACATCCTTAGCTTTCTCTTTTTGTCTTGGGTGTTTGCTTTGTGTGTGTGTGTGAGGGAGAGAGGGAGAGAGGGAGAGAGGGAGAGAGGGAGAGAGGGAGAGAGGGAGAGAGGGAGAGAGGGAGAGAGGGAGAGAGGGAGAGAGGGAGAGAGGGAGAGAGGGAGAGAGGGAGAGAGGGAGAGAGGGAGAGAGGGAGAGATCCATTCCCATGCAGCCCAGGCTGCCATCAAGCTCACTGGCCAACACTGGCTCAGAACTCCTGATCCTCCTACCTCTACTTCCCAAGTCCTGAGATTACAGGCATAAATGCCTAACCACAGCCCTCTTTTTTTCTCTCTCTCCTTGCAATGTGAGACTGAGTCTCCATAAATTTCAAGTCTGCCCTTATCCTCACTCTAGCTCATACAGACCGTGCTTACATACACCTTGCTTTAATCTCTCGAGTAGCTGGGACTATAGGCCTGCAACACCAAGTTCTGACATACAATACGAATTGAGAATTCTCTTGATTGAAGACCATTATCCAACATTTGACTACTTAAGTTGTGCTGAGCACACAGGTGCCTTGTCTGTGGCATGACAGGAAACAAAAGGCCTGCTTCTCAGCCACTTACTTGAATCTCCCCCATTCAAAGCCCTCAACCTAATTTTACATCCATAATTTGTACTCCTTTTCTTACAGATAGCAGCTTCTCAATATCACTGGGTTTCAATGTACCAGAAAACCTGGGTCTCCCTTTGGAAATGCTGTCTTTGACTAACCACGCCACAGGTTAGCAAGGATGTAGCGAAGTCTTTACAGTTATAAACAAGTGTGCCTGAACTGTAGAACAGAGTATAATTAACCCTGTCTTGTGGGATTGGGAAAGACTTCTCAGAATCCTCAGGACAAGTAAGAAAGAGTACGGTAAACAAGGTGGGAGCGAGGACAGTGATGAGGGAAGAACATTCTATGCTAGAGGTTTCAGCTAGGGACAATTTTACCCACATGCCCTCAGGGACATTTGGCAATATCTGGAGACTTTTTGGGGCCTTATAAACTAGAGGAAAGAATGATTTTTGCATCCAGGAAGTAGATGCTGCAAAATATCCCCCAGGGCATAGGAGAGCTCTCACAATAAAGCCTTAGCCACCCAAAATGTATGTATGCTGCTATGGTGACTCAACAAGAGAGACAAGGAGGCATTCTCATATATGCAAACTCTGCCAGACTTCAGCAGAGGGAACTACCATCCCAGCCAGGGCCCAGACTGGACAGTGGAACCCTGAGCACCTGAGCTCAGGTGTTTTTATTGATGCAGAACTCCTCAGGTGCAGATCATAAGAAATCAAACATCCCCCACAGAAATTCAACACCTGAAGACTTTACAAAACACCAAGACCTTGGCAGCCCCTCACGCAACAGTAAAAAAAAACAATTATTTTATACACAACTAAAAGTAAACTTCCACATTCCCCCTTTTCTGTATAAGACAAAAAAAATTGCTTTATCTCTACAACACAATTTAACACTATACCAGCAAAACCATTTACAAGAGTTGCTAATGCACAGGACCAAATGAAACCAAATATCTATGAAGCTTTCACAATGTCTTTGGACAGCAGAAAAACATTATCAATGTCCATTTATCCTGAATTCACTCACAATCTTCTGGGCTCCTCCAAAGTTCTTGGGTCACTTCTCTGGCTCTGCCCTTTGCAGCACACACAGCTTGTCCTCCAGGCTCTGGCTGGCTCCCCTCTACTGCTGCTACTGTTCTTGGTGGCTGTCCCATGGTACTGACATCTCAAAACCTGCCGGGGTCCCTTGCTGCATCTGGGCTGCATTTTCCCCAATAACCTCTCCTGGGTTCTCTTCACAACACCTTCAATCTTGGCCTTCAACTGCCACTGAGGCTACACCTTCACCAATGGCCTTTCCTAGCCTCTTAGTGTGCCAAGTCTCGGTTGCTCTCCATGACCCCTTCATGCCTTCAAACCAGTAATACCTGGGTGACTCTTACAGTACCCAGTTTGGCCACCAGCATGAGATACAACCTCAGCCAGTTCTGGAAGACAGCTTCTGTGTGTTGACACTGAGGAAATACTTTCCAGATTGTAAGATAGAGTCTGGTTTTCTGGAAAAATAACTGGTCACTTTGCTGGACAAACTCCCTCATAGGATAGAGTTCTCATTACTTTCACCAGTATCTGGACCGATTGTCTTTCTCTTAGTTAGGTTGGCAGGAAAAAAAAAAATGGTCAGTTTAACTAAAGCTTTTTGGCTCCAAGCTGTGGCTTCTGCAACAGCAGGGTGTCCTGGGCCAGTGGGAAGAATCTCTGGCTGAAATGTTCTGGTGGTTTGGCATTCTTTCTCACCACTGCTATGGGGAAACATATAATCCTTTCCATATATCTCAAACACAACATCTTGAGCTTCACCCACATACAACACAGCTATCAGAAAACTCAGTTTGTGGAACAGTATGCTACCACTTGCAGTGGGAGGGAGCTGCAGCTCCATGATCAGGAAAAACAGAACCTTGCTTTTTCCTGCTCCCACCTGAATTCTTTACCTCTAAAGGCCTCCATTCTGTGGCTTTTACCTCAGAGCTTTTCCCCTCATTTATTTATCAACCTCACAGCCTTTTCTCTTCATAGAGGCTTATTTCCTTTCTCTCTTTTTCCTTCAGGAGCTTTCAATTAATACCTTCATTTCTATCCTCTGGTAGCTTCTCTGAGTACTTTACCTGACTCTGTGAGGCCTGGAGTTTCTTTCTTGACTTCCTTTGGATTAGCTGGGATGATGTCCTGCCCATGTTGCTGCTGGGACAGCTCACCAAGGAAGACAGGGAGGTGGTTTTCATATGTGGAAGTCCTGCCAGACCTCAGCCGAGGGACCCACCATCATGGCCAGTGCCATCTTGGATAGTGAAACCTCGAGCATCTGAGCTCAAGTGTTTTTACTGATGCAGAACTCCACAGGTGCAGATCATAAGCAATCAAACATCCCCCAGAGAAATTCAACACCTGTAGACTTTATAAAATGCCAAGACCTTGGCAGCCCCTCATCCAACAGTGCAAAAAACAATTATTTTATACACAACTAAAAGTAAACTTCCACAATACATAATGTCAACAGCCTCACTGAAAAACTGCTCTAAGTGGCCTTTAATCCCAGCACTCAGGGAGGCAGAGGCAAGCAGATCTCTGTAAGCTTGAGGCCAGCCTGGTCTACAAAGTGAGTTCTGGGACAGCCAGTTACAACAGAGAAAACTTGTCTCTCAAAAAAACAAAACAAAACAACAACAAAAAAAAAAACAAAAACAACAACAAAAAACCCTGCTCTAAGCAAAGGCATAACAGGCACAGGTTAAAACAAAAAGGAACTGAGGTGTAGTTCAGTGGGAGAGTATTTGCCTAGCATGCATAAGGCTGTGGGTTCAAGTACCCTGCGGTACAAAATAAATGAGGCTGAGTAGATGCTTTATTCTCAAGATAGGGAACAGGTGATGGTAGGAAGCCCACCACATTTTACTGTCCTACCAACTGAAAAGCACATCTCTCAGGGACAGGGTCCTCAGCTCAAGTTCACTCCTGAACAGCAGCCCACATTTTGCATTTCAGCAGATGGTTATGTGAGGGGTAACAAGCAGAGAGACGGCCAGCTAGGTATTCTCTGTTCACCTGATGGGACTCACACTCAGAGAAGACTCAAGGCTGGTGGTGATGCTGAAAAGAGTCAGCAACAGGAATGAATCAGGCTAGAAAAGGAGAAAGCAAGGGCTCCAGACCTTAAACATAAGTCGCTACAAGGAAAGCAGAATGCACCCTGAATCCTTTGGGAGTCGGGGGTCGGGGTGGGGCTCCAACAGGCACTGAAGATGCAGGCAGGAAGGTCTGTTCATTAAAGGAGGAAGCATTTGAACAGCAGCCTTACTCCTGGGCACAGACCCTTTCGAAGCAGAGTAAGGACTCTGCCACCCCTACCACCACAGAGAAATTAAAGAGAAAGAGAAATCATAGAATGAGCCTCTTCCCACTGGAGACTTCTGGGAGGGAGAGATGGAGGCATCAAGACACTGGGAGATTTTGTTACAAGAGCAAGAAATACAAACAGAATCCTCTCAGATATACTAATTCACGCTAGCGCACATCATCTCTTTAGCTTTCTCTGTCCACATACCTACATCCACTTTTAGAGGTGGGGCTGAGGAGATAGCTCAGGCAGTAAAGTGTTTATTTTGCAATTGGCAAGTCCTGAGTTGACCCTGAATGCAAGTAAAACTTCCAGGTGTGGCTGCACTTGTAACTCCAGTGCTGGGAAGGCAATCACAGATGGAGCCACCGGGCTTGCTGTTAGCCAGGCTAGCCTACTTAGTGAGCTCCAGGCCAGTAAGAGACTGCCTCAAAAAAATTTTAAGTAGATAGCACTTAAAGTTGGCCTATAGGCACACCTACACATACATACACACACACACACACACACACACACACACACACACACACATTAGTATGAGAAGTTACTCCAGCAGTTCTCAACCCTCCTAATCTCCTAATGCTGTGACCCTTTAATATTGTTCCTCATGTTGTGGTGTTATGAATCATAATGTAAATACCTAATCTGCACATGGTGTTGGGTGATCCCTGTGAAAGGGTCATTTGACCCCCAAAGGGGTCAAGACCCACAGGTTGAGAATTGCTGAGTTACACTGACTGGAGTAAATGTTTAAAAACCAAGCTTTAGTTCCAACAGAGGAAAAGCAGAAAACAACAATCTTTTGTTGCTGTTCTTGTTGTTTCCTTTAGATGGTGCTAGGGATTAAACGCAAGGCCTTGCACATGCTAGGTAGCACATCCTTTGAATTACATTACAGACCTACACTACTAGCTCTGTGAAGACAATTCCAAACTGGAAATGATATAAGAGGTTTTTAAACTATTTTTATTTGATTGATTTTTGAGGTGAGGTCTTATTATGTAGTCCATCCTGGCTTGAACTCACAGTTCTCCTGACTTGGCCTCTTCGGTGTTTGGATTGACAGGTGTGCAGCGCCACACCCAATGCCGTAAAAGTTTTATTAACAGTAACTGAAACATTCTTTTCTTCTCTATCTACAATACAGAAACTGTGACCACAAAGGAATGTACTGTGTGCCCAGCACAGTGGCAAAATTTTTCCACTGTTAAGAAAATTAAAATCAAGTTTTGATGACATAGACTCCTGGAGTAACTGCAGCCTCAGGTACTTCACTGTATGTTGCAGACGCTAAAGGAGGGAAGCAGTCCTTTGCAGGAGAGCCAGGCAGAAATCAGAAGACCAGGCATTCCAGAATGAGGAGTGCAAACCAGAGCAGGGAGGGGCAGGAGTAATAGGAACACCTTCAGGAATTTCATTTGCATTCCTGCATCCATCCCTCAATCAGGCCCCTCTCATTTCACCTGCAAACAGACCAAAGTATGTGCCTGGTGTAGCCTAACCCACCTATGTTAAAAACTTTTTAACGGCTCCTCTTAGCACATGGTCTACAATGGTAATTCCTGGTCACCTGCAAATAAAGTGAGATAGAGAGTCAAAGAACACAGCAAGTGTTCAGGAACACACGGCTAATACAGTCAGGAACCAGGGTGGGTGTGGGTAGGTAGGTGTTGAGTTGACAGGAAGTTAAACAGAGAGGGCTATACTATTTTAATCAGGATTGGGATTTATAGCTAGAAAAGAAGGTACGGTGCCACCCTTTGCTGGCACTATCTCGAAGGCTCCACAGAATTAACAACGGAGCAATTGATGATCTGTGCAATGAGAACCACAGCCAACTCTCAGAGTTACATACACACAAATGCTGGCTGTGGTGTCACACATCTGTAATTCCAGCATATGGACACAGAGGCAGGAGGATTAGGAGTTTGAGGTCAGCCCTGGCTATGCAGTAAGACCACCCCCACATCTCCCCCCCCCAAAAAAAAGTAACAACAGCAGCAAACATACAGGTATCTGGCCATCCAAAATTCTGCTTGGCAAGAAAGAGGCAGACTGGAAATCTGAGCATTAGCCAGGAATCCTGCTAACAAGAGCAAGATAAGTCCCACAGATCCCAACCCCAACTCCTCTGCAGACAACGCAGCTCATTCACTATCACCTAACACAGTCAGCTTTCACGCCACCATCGCCTCCTCATGCCACTTTATCCACCTGGAATGTTCTCCACCCACAAGTCCACCTAGACCAGTACTACTCATCCTCTGGGACTTGGCTCAACTCCTCTTCAGGGTGTTTCTGAGCCAACCCGTGGCGTTCCTCACTCTTTTGAACTTTAAGAACAATTAAGCTTGGAGAATTACTTGGCAAACAGCCATCTTAGCTCTATAAAGCTCATCTCATTTTCTAATTTCTAAATAGCAATTGTCATCTTTCTCCCCGTGTTCAATGACTTGCCACCTCGAGATAAGGAACAGATCGTACTCATAATTCTTTGCACCTACCCATCTCAACCTCTAGCTCAGTGCTTCTTAACCTTCCTAATGCTGCCACCCTTTGATACAGTTCCTCATGCTGTGCTGACCCCCAACCATAAAGTTATTTTTGTTGCTATTTCATAACTGTAATCTTGCTACTGTTAGGCATTGTAATGCAAATATCTAATATCTGATATGCAGATGGTCTTAGGTGGCCCTGTGAAAGAGTCATTCAACCCCTATAGGGGCTATAACCCACAGGTTGAGAACTGCTGCTCTAGAGTACCTTAAAGTTCAATTACACTACTCTCTTCTGTGCACACAGAAGTTAGGTTCTCCTTAAAAGATCTAACAATTCAAACCCTTGAAAGCTTGCCACCAATGAACTTAAAAGAAATAATTCTAAATATAGTCCTTCAATTTACTTAAAAAGAAAAAAGCCACACGGCAAGATTAGTGGTAGAGCATTTTCTTAGCATTCAAAAGCCCTAGGTTAAGACACTCAGCACTGACAATAATGATGATGATGGTATTAATTTTTAAAAGCACAACCACTTAACTCTATTGCAGAGGATGCAGAGGTGTTATTCTTTGCTTTGCCTTTTCTTTTCTGTTGGATGGAGTGAGACAGGATCTCACTATGTAGCCCATACTAGACTTGACTTTGTAAGCTTCCTGCTCCTGAGTGCTGGGATTACAGGCATAGGCTGCCATATCTGACACAAAGGAAATTTTTAAAAAACTAGTTTAACTCAGACTCAAAGCCTTCAACGTCAAACTCAGAAAATTGCTCAAAGTTCTAGCTAATGCTATGTCATGTGTATAGTACATATGATGTATGGAAGTTACTGTTGCGTCTTGTATGCAGTATGTACTTGGCAAATGTATTTACTTTCTGATAAACTGAAATGGTTAGTAGTTGAGAGCAGCTTAATTATAAAGAGACTTCTCAAAGCACTTAGTTCCATCCCGGGGGAAGAAGGGTAGAATCTCTTAAATAATTTTGAATTAGTTTAGTTTGTGAAATTATTATTTGTATACCTCTCTCTCTTTGCTTTATGTGCACATGGGAACACTTTAAACAGCATTGCTAATAACTATTTTCTAGGAAATAGTCTTTGGAATTACATATATTAACCAATTTAACCTCAAGATGACCCTAATTCTATTTTTAAAATGATAAAGATACAGAGATATTTAAGCAAGATATCCATAGGCCACAGTGGGAAAGTGGTAAAACTAAAATCTGAATCTTAGCCACTAACTCTGAAACACCATGATACTGCCTATAACTATAATTCTATCATTTTGATTAGGATGGTATTTGAGGTCATTTATACAAAAGTTGGGCATCTAAACTTTGGTTTAAAATTAACATATAAACCACAGTGTCACATATTAAGTAATCCCAGAACTCAGGATTTTAACTCATGTTAAAAGCAAGAGGATTACTTTACGTTTGAGGCTACACATAGGAAGACAATCCCAAAAGATAAATAAAAACAACCAACCAAGGAACAAAAAATCCAAAAAAAGTGCAACATGCTATCATAGTGCTATGGATAGAATCTGTAGTCGGCTTTCTGTAATGCTGGTTCCACATCTTCAGATTCAATCAACTGAGAACTGAGATTTGGAGAAAACATTGTATCACTGTATCAGCGTCGAATGTGTTCAGACTTTTTCTTGTCAATATCCCCTAGTAATATAGATTTAAAAAAAATTATTTACAGAATATTGCATTGTATTAGGTAGTACAAGTAACCTAGATGTGATTTAAAGTATACAGGTCACTTGCCTCGTGCACACAAGGCCCTGAGTTCAGTCCTCAGCACCGTAAAGTAGAAAAAAAATACAGGAAGGTCTGTGTATACAGGCTATTTGTAAATAGATTTACTTAGCCCAAACTTCAGTTTCAGCAGTTTCAGTTATATGCCACCAAAGAAGGTGAATATGGTTCAAAACCATTTTTTGAAAAAGAAACTGTGAGAAACTCCATGTAACTTTTATTACAATACATTGTCATAATAATGTTTTATTGTCTATCATTTTTCATCTTTTACTGTGTCAAATTTATAAAGTTGATCCCAGGTATATAGTTATAAGGAAAAACATAATAGAGTTTATCCACTAGGGAGTTTCTTGGAATATATGCCCCACAGGTATAAAGGGGCTACTACGCTACTGTGTCAGTTTACACTGAGGACTCAGGCATCCTCTGATTGTAATTTTTTAATAGAGAGTCTTGTTAAATTGCCCAGACTAGCTGCAAACTCACATTCTCCAGCATCGCCCTCTGAAGTAGCTGGGATTATAAGTGAGCATCCCCAGACTTTAGACTCCACAGGGACTCTTGGAATGGACTTTCTAAGGACACTGAGGGGACTACATATCACTATGCAACACTCTATTTAGGAATATACTGTGTATCTTTGAGACTACTAACTACTCTAGGAAACCCAAGGAGTCCTAGAATACAAGCACTGAAAACTCCTGGCGACCCTTGCTACTATATGATTAAGAATTGGAGGTCCACAAACAAGGCCAGCATGTAGGCAGGTGGAGCACCTAGGTCAGTGTTCCTGCTCCACACTCTTGCTCCAGACATCAGGAAGCCTGATACTGATGAGGGCTGACGAGGCAGCCCAGTTTGTCTATGAATAGAGTGACTGCCTAAAGCACTACGGAAATCAGGTGTGGTGGTGCACACCTGTACACCAAGCATACAGGAAGTAGAGGTAGGAGGATCAAAAATTCAAGGTCACTTGAGCTATACAGCAGAAAAAGAACAGGTGAAACGATTTGTTTAGCTAGTTCCAAGATTAAACAAGGTTTTTTCAATTCTGAAATTAAGGTTGACAGTGAAAAGTGAGATTAGTTGAACATTCAAACCTAATTATGATTTTCAGGTTTTAAGTTTAAGAAGTGATATTTGGCTATAAATTTTACAAGGAACAGACAGAGCAAATCTTCCAGGAAAACACGCACGCGCGCACACACACACACACACACACACACACACACTTGCACTTTTAAGCTATTTAGAAACACGGTTTCACTTTTTTAAAGTTAAACTGCTTTAATACTCAGCTTGCACATTACTCTATCAAAAATGAAACAATCACATATAGAAGACTTTATAAGTTCCACTCGGAAGCCCACTTTGGGGCACTGAGTTGTGACTAAATTCTCAAGGATGTCAGTAACACAAGGGCTCCATCCATAACTCCTTGAAAAAACTGAAACCATGCACGCCTTGTCAAATTCAGACAGTTTATCTTGGCACTGGCAAGTACAGCAGTCTCTTCGATGTCTGGAAACGTGTCTAATTACGTCGAACGAGTAACTAAAAAATAGCCCGTGTCCCGGAACAGACAGCTCAGGGTTCACTCCATAGCATCCTGAATGTCAGGATGGAACCACGCCAGGGGAAGAAAAATAAAAAAGAAAAAGAAAAGAAAAGAAAGCGTGAAAGGAAGAGACGCCAGCGTCTTTTGAAACAACCCCCCAGTTTTCCTAGGTCCGCCAGGGCCACTACAGGGCTCCTAAAAGTTTTTCTTTTCCTTTACTGTTGTTCCATTAAGTCACCCAGTCCCGCCCACATCGCTTACCTGGCGCAGGGCTGGCGGGTGCTGCTCCCAGCGACCTCAAGCTCAGCTTGTCGCTATCGCCCCCAAAGCAGACACCACCCAGGGAAGACCCCAGACCCCTAAAGGTGCAGCCCTGGACGACCTCAACACACCCTGGAGTCCCAAGGCCGCACCACGGAGGAGTCCTCTCTTGGGGAGGCGTGACCACCCAGCGCCGCGGACCCCCTGCCACCCCGCCGCACTCCTTCGCGTGAGCTGCTCGGGACCCCGAATCCCGAGGCACCTCAGCAGTGCCTCCTGTCGGGAAACCCCAGCATGGCGCTCACCTGAGCTTAAGATTGGCCATGAACTCGGGCATGGAAACGGTGTCCATCAGGACGAAGTCCGCCTTGCCGAACTCCAGGCTCTCCTGCTCCGCCATGGCGCTGACTCAGGTGGGCGCGCTCGGGCCGGGGCGGGGGCGCGCGGCACTCCCGGGGCGGGGGTCGGGTCGGACAGAGGCGCCTGCAGCTCCTCAGCGCTCCGACCCGCACGGCTCTGGACGGGCGAGGCCGACGGCTTCCGCTCCTCCCGCGGTGGATGAGGGTTGTGTGGGGGCCGGGATGGCGAGACGGAGACGGCGGCGGCTGGTCCCGCCTCTAGCCTGGGTCCGGTTGGGCCCCGCCCCGCCTGGGCCGCTCGGGCTCCGCCCCGCTGAGGAGCCCGCCCAGCCGCCTCCTCACCTGGGCGGCGCGCACGCGCTCCGGGGCCGGCCGCTGCGGCTGAGTGGCAGCGCCCCCTACAGACAGGCACGGGGATCTTGGGTGGCGGGGTGTTGTGTGCTCTGACTGTGGGTGGAATAGGCCTTGCTGCCTTCTTCGACCCCTGCCTGGGAGTTGCCAACAAAGTTACAAACAAAAACTTTGGCGCTAATTATCCATTATGATTCTGCCACATTCTCCTGTGCTCATGTGCTACCCATCCATGAAGTAGAGGCTGAATAAAGACGACAATGGTAGCGAGCGCTTCCGGGTCACCAAAATGCTCAGAACTATTCTAAATGCTTTAGCAAACCTAAGTAACGTGCCACACTGCTAGAAAATGGAAAAGCTGCGCCTTCGTGGAGGTCATTTGATTTATTAACCCCAACATTCAGCCGCATGGCTTAATCTTCCTCCATTCCCAGTGGTCCTTTTTTTTTCTTCCACCTGAGCGTGCCATCCGACATTACCTTGTACTTGTAGGCTTTAAATATATGTATGAATCATCTTCTCCGGATGATTGCAAGCTTCTAGCACAGAGGATCATGTCCTAAACGTTTTCATGTCATCTCACTCCCCACACCTTCCAATTTGCTATTGTACTAGGCTGTACTGTAAATAAGAAATCCATGAAATTAGTTCCATGGATTGTAATGAGTCATGTGTGATCTCCAACTTAAAGACACACTCTGTGCTCTTAATGTGATCTCCAACTTAAAGACACACTCCCGGGTCTTAATTTTCTTTAAACAAGGCTATATTTTTCTGATGGGAATACATTGTGCAAGACATTGTCTGGCACCTGCACCTCTCCAGGCCTGTGTCTCTGTTAGAACCATCATCTGCACAGAATCTACTAGGAAATCTAGAGGCCTCCAGAACCTGGCTGGGCTTCAGCTCTGTGGCTGAATTTGAGATGAGTAAACTAAACTGAAGGACCTTGTTCAAGGCATGTTTCAGCTGCCAACACCCCACACTTGCCAAGAGAGGGGACGGTGCCTTGATCATTTTCATGGAGCACCTCTGCTGTCAGAAAGCCACCCTGATCCCTGGGATAGCAGAGCCAGCTGGGCTATAGCTTGGCGACTGGGTGCAGCTTTCTTTCTTGAGAAGACGCTTGGATTTCACAGTGCTTATTTGAACTCTGGGATAGATACTTCCGGCGTAGCACCTGCCTGTGCTCATTTGTGAGAGTGGACCAGTGGCAAAGGGACACTTATAGAGTGAGTCTGCTTTCCTACAGTGTTCATATCAGTGTATGATACACACACTGTACACCAGTATACTGTAAAGGGGAAAAAGGAGATCTCAAAGGAAACAGACCCCAAGTCCTATCGGTAAGTGGATATATATGTATGCTCTGTGTGTGTGTGTGTGTGTGTGTGTTCCCTGAGTCCTGGGTTATCGAAGATCCAGGGCAAAATTCTAGGCACTAGGAAAAGAGACATGCAAGCCTACGAGTACAAGAACATGAAGGGAATGGAAGCTGTAGTAGGGTGCTCTGTGGTTTGCAAATGACTAAATTTGGAGAACGTTATTATAGTTGTGGTGTACAGGAGCCTCAAGTCTAAAATGTATGTACAACCTGTGCAAAGACATTCTGGAGGTTTTCGTATAAGTCCAGATTAGTATAAATCAGTGGTTCTTAACCTTCCCAATGCTGAGACCCTTTAATACAGTTCCTCATATTGTGAAAACCCCCAACCATAAAGTTATTTTTGTTGCTACTTTATAACTGTAGCTTTGCTACTGTTATGAATCGTAATGTAAATATCTGATATGCAGGATGGTCTTAGGGGACCCCTGTGAAAGGGTCATTTGACACCAAAGGAGTCGCAATACGTTGAGAACCTTTGGTATAAACTCAGACATTGAAAACAATGCATTTCTTTTGAAGAACTCAGAGCTATCCAGTGAATCTCACTGTTAGCTGAAATCAGCCTTTAGATTCTGATGTAAGTTTTTATGTGGTTGGTTTATACAACATAAAGAGAATTCTGATTTACGTGTTCAGAGGTAGTTTGTTACTTGTAAAGTTTTATATCCAGCCTTCTAGTGCCCAGCTATAGCCTTATTGATCAATGATCACACAAAGCCCAGATACTTGTATAGATGGCAAGGAAGCATAAGCATAGGGGCCTTCATTCGTGCAGGCTAAACTAGAGCAGTGTAGCTCACTATGAATCTCTTTCATGATAAAACGAGAATAGAAACATATTTGGCTATGTTTTGTTACAGTTTAAAATGTACTAAAAAATAAAAATAAAAATAAAAATAAATCTCACCAATAGTGAGATGTGCTGACATTATGAACTTTCTGATTTGATCACCTGAAAAAGACACAATATCACTTACCTACTGGAAATACATAAGCTGAATGTGGTTGTGAAGAAACATGAAGCAAACCCAGAGCAGGGAGCATCCTGTAAAGCAATGGTCAGTACCCATCAAAAATCCCAATGGAGCGAAAGACAAAGAGGCCAAACACTGGTCCAGATTACAGGTGACCAAAGAGACTTCACAGCTAGAGGTAATGTGTAATCCTCAAACCAGGAAAAGGTAAAGAATGCTATTAGGAAAACTGATGCAATGGACTATATATCAGACAGCAGTGTATAGTGTAAACGTTAGTATTTCTAAATTCATTTATTGTGAGGCTTTGCAAGAGAGTATCTTGTTCTGAGCAGACATATGTCAAAGGCTTTAGTAATAAAAGGCATGTTACCTCAAACTGCTTGGTAAAAGGAATTTCAGAACATCAGTTTTTGGTCAGTGTGAACACACAGTGTGCAGGCTTGGTCAGGCTTTCTGTGATGACTAGCCATGACACCGGCTTATCAGTGACAATCAACTCTGGTGGTGTTCTGCTTTGAATGATTGCTCTCTTTCATTTTCCCTAGCATGTTTCTGGTCTGCCCCACCCTCCCTTTATCACCCTTTACCAGGGACTCTGCATCCCAGCAAGATAATTTTTTTCCAGTATGAGTCTAACAAGACAGAAAAAAGAAGAAAAAAATATCCATGAAGAATATTTAAAGAACATTTTTAGTGATTTTATGAACTTGAGTTATTATAGAGCCGAAATGGTAAAGAATGGTAAGGCAAATGTACACTGCAAAGTAATTTCATGATGTATTTGTAGACAGACAAAAAATCATTTGGGTTCTGTCACAGAAAGTATTTCAAACATACTGCCTTCCTTTTAATGGGTAGGCCTGGATTTGAACTAAAAATGATCCACCAAAAGTAGTATGTATACTAGTTTGTTTCTTTGCTTTGATGTTTTGAGAGTCTCACTATGTGGTTTAGGCTAGCTTAAGTGGCAGTTCTCCCAAGTGCTGGGATTATAGACCTATGCCACTGTGCTGGTCAGTTTGTTGTCAACTTGACACAAGCTAGGATCATCTGGGAAAAGGAACCTCAGTTGAGAAAAATGCCTCATCAGCAGGTGGTCCTGGGTTGTATAAGAAAGCAGGCTGGGCAGGCCTGGTAAGCAAGCCAGTGAGCAACACCCCTCCATGGTCTCTACTTAAGGTTGCTTGTGATCATGGTGTTTTATAACAACAAAAGAAAGCAAACTGAGATAGCTGTAACACCAGCTTTAGCTGTAGTTCCTGAAGCCTAAATTTTTAAAGTAAAAATACACACTGTGCTGGCTAGTTTTATGTCAACTTGATACAAGCTAGAGTTAGCTAAAAGAAGGAAACCTCAATTGATACAATGCCTCCATAAGATCTGGCTGTAAGGCATTTTCTTAATTAGTGATTGATGGCAAAGGGTCCACTGTGCATGGTGCCTTTCCTGAGCTGGTGGTCCTAGGTTCTATGAGAAAGCTTTAATTGCATTAATCTCAATTCAAACTGATGAACAAGCCAGTAAGCAGCACTCCTCCATGGCCTCTGCATCAGCTTCTGCCTCCAGGTTCCTGCCCTGCTTGGGTTCTCACC
The DNA here is from genome assembly GCA_026225945.1 of Cricetomys ansorgei. NCBI lineage: Eukaryota > Metazoa > Chordata > Mammalia > Rodentia > Nesomyidae > Cricetomys > Cricetomys ansorgei. Next base: position 2,469,449 of record JAMJFZ010001898.1, on the reverse strand, counting down.
CAGTGCTTTTATAATGAACTGTTATATGGAACTGTGAGTCAAATAAACCCTTTCCTCCTCAAGTTCCTTTGGGTCACATGTGACATCACAGCAATAGTAACCCTATAAGACACACCCTTTCTGATGCTACTGATGACCTTTGTCTACCTGTAGACTCTTTCTCCCCTACAACCATCACATCCTGATGCTCTATGAGAGCAAAGAAAAATGAACAGTAGGGGGTTACTGCTGTAAACTCCTCTGAAAATAAAATAAAATAAAATAAAATAAAATAAAATAAAATTAAATTAAAGTTTAAAATTAAGTTGGACGGTGGTGGCACACATCTTTAATCACAGCATTCAGAAGGCAGAGAGGCAGGCAGATCTCTGTGAGTTTAAGGCCAGCCTGGTCTACAAAGTAAGTTCTAAGACAGCCAGGACTAGATAGAGAAATCCTGTCTTGAAAAACAAACAAACAAAAACAACAAAAAGGCTTTTAAATGTCTTTATTTTAAAGCTAGAAGAAGATTCAGTTGCTAAGATTTGGCTCTGCGTTCTAGTTTTCCTCATCTCTACTATGTCTGAGGTCTGCGGTGCTTAACGTGTGACAGTGTTAAGGTGGGGCCACAGTCTTTCCTTGGCTCTCTGAGCTGTGATTATCCCAAACAACGATCCTTTTAACTAACCATACTAAAGCAAACTCAGAGGAAACAGAGGTGCCACCTGAGGAGGAGGAAGAAGAGGTGGAAAAGAAAGGGGTGGGAGGGGTCACTACTACAAAACTCCAGGCAGAGGTGGACAAGAAGACACCAGGTCTCAACTCTTAACATTTCATCTCCTGAAGTGACTGTATTAAACACATACACAAGACATTTTGCTGTTGTTGTTTATTTTTTGGTCTTTTGTGTTTGTTTTTGTTTCTGTTTTTTGAGTAGACTGCCTTCTCTCTTCTGCTCCTAAAAGTAATCTCTCTGTGGACTCCAAATTAGGAACCCTTGAGCTAAGGGGAAGCTTACTCCACAAATCCTCCTCACTGGAGAAGGAGGAAGAATGTAGGGAAATTACCCTCAGGCTCCTGTGAGTCACCGAACAGGGACTGCCCCAATGACTTACCCTTACCTGCAGAGGAACTGCAGATTTTATACCACAGGCAAGACAGAGTCACATGGAGGATGTGGATATAGTCTAGAATTGCCTCTAGAATTGCTTCTCCTCGTGAGGCTTCTGAAGATAAACATCTCAATCTCAGAGGAATAATTCCTTCTCCACCTATATATGCTAGGGGAGAACTCTATGACTGAACTACACACCCAGCCCACACCTTTCTTAGACACAGAGTATTTATCTCGCCGGATTGGAGTAGACGATCTAAGCGTGTCCCCTAAACTCCTCAGGAAGGGAACATGCTCCTTAAACCTTGTCTGGTGCTCAGTATGTATATTAATTATGAAGTGAATTAAAATTAGCAAATAGATTTGTGTGCATGTATTGCAAGGGCCTTGCTCTAAGCCTCTAGCTAGTCAATCACTAAGTCTCTGATCTTCTGGCCTTTAGAACTATTCCTAGAACCAGTAGATTTGACAGTATGAGAGGGAAGAGGATTTTACAATCCATTCATGAGTTGACAGTGTCTTTTGGTAAGATGTCTCCAGCTTTAAAGCATGTAGGAGTCCTTTAGGGACCTAGCCAAAATGCAGATTGTATTGAGAAGTCTAGAAACCATTGGTTTCTTTCTTCTTGTCCTTCTTGGCTTCAGTAGGACCTCACTATATTACCCTGGTTAGCCTGGGACACATAGTAATGCTTTTGCCTCAGCCTCCTGAGTGCTGGGATTGTGTGGATCAGCTACATGGGTAGTTTTTGTTGATGGGAGAAAAAAAAATGTGAGAGGAAAAATAAAGGCCAGCAAGGAAGAGTGGCATAGTGACATCTGTTCCAACCCCAGGCTGAAAGTTGTTGCCCTCCTTCTCTCCATCCCTTCTTCAGAAGGCAGATTAGAGGAGAGACTTTTTTTAAGGTTGGAAGAAAACCATTCCAATTCCTTTCTTCCTTCTGACAAAATAGCAAGCAGTTATTATCCGGTCACAAGTATATTTTGTGATGTTGGTGACTCCTTACTCATACCCCGCCCCCACCTCGCAAGGCATAGGAAACAGAATTCCTCTTCCCCGAGGTGAGTCAGAGGAACTTTAATTTTCCGCTTCTCTGTCTTGGAATAAATTTTCTGACTTCCTACAGGATAGTATATGCTAAGACGCATGCCTCCTGAGAAGGGTCCTACCCCAAGGTGTGCATGGAAAGGCCAAGAAGCATGCGGAGACATGGACCTTGCTGCATTTCTCCATTAGTCTATTAACATTGAGTCATGTCCCTTCTGTGCACTCATATTTCTCCAAGATTGTCCATGCTTCAATCATGCCTGTGCAATAAACTCTCTATGAAAACCCAGATAGGCTTCAGGGATCTTCTGGTTAGCTGAACACACGGCAGGACCTGGAGGACACAAAGGGCTTTATGCTCCTCCTACATGCTTAGCCCTTTGGTCTTTGCATTTATACCCTTTTGTAGCAGTGTGTGTGTGTGTGTGTGTGTGAGAGAGAGAGAGATGTTTATGTATCTGGCAAGTGTGTTTCTATGAGTTCTGTGAAATAATCTAGCAAATCAAACCCAAGAAAGGCATTGAGGTAACATTCATTTGGTAACATAGGTAAAGAAACTTGGGGCTTCTGATTAGCATCTCGGTGGAGGCAATCTTGTGGATAGATCTATCTTAAATAGATCCTGGTCCTGGAGGGGCTATTGGGTATGCTTGTGCACCTGTGTAAACACATGCAACTGCACACACACACACGTGTGTACACACACAAGATCAAGAAATGAGATGACATTCACGTGAAGTGTGACTCTCTGGCTTTCTCTAGTACCATTCTTCACACTATCTGGAAGTAGAAACAATATAAACCATAGTTGTATCCAAAATCTGACAACTGAACACTGAAGAAACAAGACAAGGGAAAAGTTTCAATTATTTAAAAGCTGGATCAGCAAAACCTTGGAAACCTCAGAGGTCATGTAACCCAATAGCCCCTCCAGGACCGGAATCCCTTGTATCAACCACTACACTGTCTAGGCCTTCTTGGGCCACTCAAGCTTCCCATGCCCAGCAGGTGTCTTCACATGAAAATACCCTATCATCCTTACTCCATACTCTTGTTTCTGCCCATATGCAAACCAGCTCTCAGCTGTCCAATCTTCTTTCTGATCTTGTTATTCCTTGATCCCTATTTATGAGCTTCGATTGTCCTTTCGGTCTGATATGCCATCAAGATATGACCAGGTGACAGTGAGGAAAAATCAAATTGGGGAGCCAAGGTCAGGATCAGATAAATAAGAACCCACTTTTCTCAAGTAGACCTTCCCCTTTGAGCTTCTGTTCAAAGAATTCTAGCTCTGTCTTTACTGATATTTCCCCCCTTTATTCATTTGTTCTTTGAGACAGGGTCTAAAGTAGCCCAGGCTGGACTTAAATTATCTGTGGCTGAATATAATTTTGAGCTCTTGATCTTCCTGCCTCCACTTTCCATGGCTGGGTTTACAGGTTTAACATCATTCATCTATGTTTTTCCCCTAAGCTACCTTTTCAATGTCTCAGTCTGACCTTGCCTGTCTCTTAATAATGCCACAGACACTTTCTCCCAGTGTTCTCATTCTCTTTAATTCTCTAGTATTGAGTGTTTCCAGTATATGTAGTATTTCTAATCCTCTGTATTGATCAGGATTTGGCCCAAAAGAACATTCTCTTCATCCTTATGAAGGCGGTCCCCAAGCATTAGGCTCCTGTACCAGAGGTGCAGGATGAAACTTAAAGTTTGTAACCTTAATAGCATTCCAGGAGATGCTACTGCTGATGACCAGGGGCTGCTGTGGAGGAATGTTTATTTGGGAGTTCAAGTTCGAGCTTTGCCACCTTCGAGTTACATGGCCCTGGGTTTAATGGCTCATTTCTATAAGCCTCGGTGCTTTCATTTCAAATAAACAGATGATAAAATTCATCTCAGTGTGTTAGAACCACAAAACAAAGTGACATCTATGAGATGCTTCATATAATTCCAGGCAAGTGGCAAATGCTAGGTAAACACAAGCTAACATAGCTATTAGTGTATTTCTTCCTTTCTCTTCAGAACAGGGATGTTCTTAGATGACAATAATTTACTACATGTCCTTTTAAACTTAAAAAAAAGTTATTTTTTGTGCATGAGTGTTTTGCCTATATTTATGCATGTGTGAGCACTGTGTTTGTGCCTGGCACACATGGAAGCAAGAAGAGGACCCTGGGGTGCAGCTAGTGCTCTTAACTGCTGAGCCGTCTTCTCCAGCCCCTGCATATCCTTTTGAGCAGGCTGAGGTTTCTGCTGCCCATGAGTCTTCTGATCGTCCTGTGATTTCCCCCTGTGTGACTTTTGATTTCTAGGGGTAGTTTATTATCATTTCCATGGACTTTGAAATTAGCAGGTAATAAAAATCTACTAAATATTTTTATGGTTGAAGGCCCTCTGGCTGGGTCCTCTGTGTTACCCACCTCCCACCCCTGCAACATCAATCTGCCCTTCTTCCCTTGCACATGCTCTCCAGTATCCTCTCACCATGAAATAGCACTCATTCATTCCCTACCGGCCCAGCCCTTCTCAATTTCCCATTCAGTGTGGGACAGATTGATGTCCCACAGAGCATTAAAGCCTCAGATTTAGTTTAGCATAGAATCCACACTTCATAGGCTGAGGAGATGGCCATCTCGATAAAGTGCTTGTTACACAAGCAGGAGGACCTGGGTTCGAATCCCCACACCCATGTAAAATGCTGGACACAATAGTGTACGGGAGACAGGGAAGGGCAGAGACCAGCAGATCCCAAAGGCTTACTGGCTGGCCAGTTCAGCTGAAACATCAGGCTCCAGGTTTAGTGAGAGACCCTGTATTAAAAAAAAAAAAAAGTGAGGAGCCATAGTGGAAAATACTCAACATTAACTTCTGCCTCCATATATACACACATAGATAGACACATGCTCATGCACAGACTCATGTAACACACACACACACACACACACACACACACACATCATGATTCATAGAATTTTAAAAGAGAAAATGAGAAAATGATGACATGAGAGTAAGTGTTGGATAGTAGGTGGGGGCCATAGCCTTGTCATCCAGGCAATAGGGACTCTTTTTTTTTTTTTTTTTTTTTTTTTGCCTTGGATAAAAGTGTTGAGTTTTGCTGTTGTTGTTAGTTTAGGCGCTCTTCTGGATTTTTATTTATTTAAATTCAGGACTCTTTGAAGAATATCAAAGCAGTAATTCAGAACTGAACCTATACTGTGGACAAGTTACATCTGACATTCTCATCAACAAATAAGTATATGTGGCAACTATGTAGAGCACCCAGGGGCGGTGACTACAATTATCTCTCCCTCTCAAAAAGGGGTTTCGTGTATCACAGATTGGCCTTGAACTTTCTACATAGCTGAGGAACTTCCTGAGGGTTAAGATTGCAACGCTGTGCTGGGAATCTAACCCAAGGCTCTGTACATGCTAGGCAACATATACCAGCTGAACTATATCCCAGCCCTACAGCTGTCTCTGGGTATCTGTAGGGGGATTCGTATAGATACTAAATATGTGGATGCTCAAATCTCTTTTGTAACATGGTTTTCTGCTTGCATATAATGTGTCATATCCTGCTGCCTGCTTTAACATTTTTAAAACCTTTTATTTAATTTTAAGTGTATGTGTGTGAGCTTGAGTGTATGAATGTGCACATGTGTGCAGAAGTCCATGGAGGTACATTGAATCTCCTGGAATTAGAGTTATGGACGGTTGTGAGCCTCTATGTGGATGCTGAGGACTGAGCTCAGGTCTTTTGAAAGAGTGGTAAGCCCTCTTAATGCTGAGCCATCTCCCCAGCCCCTCCTTTGTGCCTTCAAGCATCTCAAGACTCTTTATAGTAAAAAAATTCTAATACAGTAAAATGGCACAAAAGTAGTTGCTACACTGTGCTATGTAGAGACCAATAGCAGGAAGCCTATGTTTTCAGCACAGAGGCAATCATTTCCCCAAAACTTCCAGTGTGTGATTGGTCAAATCCACGGATGCAGAACTCACAGGAAACGAGGACCCATTTTACTAGGGGATGTGGGCTATGGCACTCAAAGGCAGTAGAGCACAGAGCTAGAATCAAAAACTATGGGGCTGGCTCTGTCACTCATATGCTCTATGTGACCCTAGGAAAGTCACTTCAGCCCTCTGAGCCTTATTCCCTCCTCTGTAAAGTGAGACTAGTGCTGATGCCTCCCTTTTAATGGCTGCTATGATAAATAAATTAGGTAAAGTATATTAAGCATTTAGCATATAGCCTGGGATATAGTTAGGGTTTATAAACCCCAAGAATACTGCTGTCGGTTCTGTTATTATCTGCCAATCCCGCCATCATGGCTCTGGTGGGGACCAGTGGTAGGGAAAAAGAACACTCTAGTCTTGTTGATCTTTTCTTTTCACACCTCCTTTCTTTAATATTCTCTTAGTCTGTTAGTTTATGTCACACGTCACTTCTTTGCAGCTGGGGTGTGGGAATTCACTGCCCGCTGCTTCTCTATCTACAGTTTCTTAATGTTTCAGCCTTAGTGGCTAGTACTATTGCATAATCAGGCCCTCCTGCCTCTCGTGAGATATATTTTTCTCCCGGGCAAATATGAATGCCCAGGGTGTGAGTGCAGCACTTGTAGATGGCTGCCCTTCCCACACTACCCTCAGATTTACACAGCTGCTCCAGGAAGATTTCATGGGTGAATAAATTCCAAATCTGGCTGGTCAGTAGATTCATGTTAGCAAATTACAGCTTTTGAATTGAGATCTTAGTGGCTAAGAACCACTCTAATGGAAACACATGGAATCAGGCACACAAAAAGAACAACTTCTAGATGAGCATTGCCTGACAAACTGATAGGCATTGTACTAAATAGCTCAGCTGGTTCAGTGCTTTCCATTAGCACTCATAAAGCCCTGGGTTCAACTCCACCTGGGTTCAGCACCGTGGAGCAGGGTGTGGTGGTACACACTTGTAATCCTACCACTTGGGAAGTACAGACAGTAGAATCAGAAATTCAAGGTCATTCTTGGCTATATAGCGAGTTTAAGGCCAGCCTGGAATACAGGAAACTGGGTGGGGGGAGGGACTTTCAACATGTATTCATCTGCTTAAATGACATCAAGCTCCCTGAGGGGAAAAAAAAGATTAACATTTATATCCCAGTCAGAAAGAAGTAGGAGTGCGTGGGCAGTCAACCATTGGGAAGAAGAGAAAAACAAGAGGAGGAAGGAACTTGTTCTAATTAGTTTAGGAAATCCTACAGCCTATAAGCTGGCCTCTGTGGAAGCTTAGAAGGGCCAAGTGAGGTATCATGTTAGAGGCCCTGGGTGTGTTCTTGACTTTGATATCAGAGTTCTTCTTCACACATTGTACTCCTCAGAAGTTATTAGCAGCCGGCTTCTGTGAACCAGATCCACTGATGGCTGCTATCTTCTCCCACTTGGCTTTCTTTCTTCTGGCAGCAGCCACAAACACCTGAGTCCTTAGCATCTGTCTCTCTTCCGTTGTCAACAGGCACTCCGTAAGCTGATTCTTAAATGCAGCCCAGTGTGGGCTGGAGCTTTGAAGGGCTGCATGTATCAGGCCTTCATCAAGTGATGCTGTATCTTTAGAATGTTCCTTAACTGGGTAGTCATAGTAGTTAGCTGCTGTGGTGGTGGTTCAGCCAAGAAGACATGGAGGCATATTCATAGGCGCAAGCCCTGCCAGACCTCAGCAGAGGGAACCACTGTCCTGGCTAGCACCATACTCGATTGACAGTAGAACCGTGAGCCTCTGAGCTCAGGTGTATTTATTCTTTTAGAACTCATCAGGTATTCTACTGATAGCACATGCAGATCATTAGCAATTAAACAACCCCCACAGAAATCCAACACCTGCAAACAGTACAGAACGCCCTTGAACTAGGATAGCCCCTCTCCCAACAGTACATAAAACAATTTCAAACATAACTAAAAATATACTTCCCCAACAAATAGGCATTCTCATTTCTTCTTCTTGCCCACCAACCTCATCCCATGGCGTGCCCTTTGTGGAAAACAAAACAGAGCAGGCCTGGTAGCAGTGCCTCATACCTAGGGGCAAGTTTGCCCTCTAATTTCAGTTGTTATTCTGGGAGAGATGATGCTACTGGCATTTACTGGGTAGAGGGATTGGTTGTTGCCCAGCACCCTACAGTGCTCAGAACCATCTCCCATAGCAAAAAGCTACCATGGGCACTCCTTCCCCTTCAAGCAAGGGAGTTCTTCCAAAGATATAAGGAGTTTCTATGAAATATGGGTTGAGTTTGTTTCTTGTTTTTTATATTTTCTTTTCAAGACTGGGTTTCTCTGTTGTAACTCTGGCTGTCCTGGAACTCACTCTGTAGACCAGGCTGGCCTTGAAATCACAAACATCTGCCTGCCTCTGCCTCTTGAGTGCTGGGGCTAAAGGATTATACCACCACCGCCCTGCAAGTTTGAATTTTACTTCTTCATGTCTGGTAAGGTTGGATACTTACTTGCATCATTCCATCATGATCCAGTAGGAAAGGACTGGAAATGTAGCTCAGTGGTATAGTACTTCCCCAGCACCAAAAAACGAAACCAAAAACCTAAATGTTTTGTCCGGTGCCCAGTCAGTAATGTCATTGGGAGTATGTTGCTAATCCTAGAAGAAGATCAGAAATGGAGGGTAAGAGGAGAGAAGGTGTACAATATACAGAGCAAGGTTTGTCCACCACAGCACTGTGCACATTTGGTGACAAAGGAGCTTTTTGTTGTATGGAATGATTCTGTGCTTTGTAGGGTGTTGGCAGCATCAGCATCCGTAGTCTCTACTCACTAGAGGCCTGTAATATCAACTCTCCCAGAATGACAACCAAAAATGGCTCCAGATATTGCCAAGTGTCTCTCAGAGGGGAAAACTGCCTTGATGGTGAATGACTGCTTGCAGGCCTGCATGAGGGAGAAAAGGCTGTCTGCCTAAGGAATCAAACTACGAGTGTTCTGGGCATTTCCAGCACTTTCCTGTATGATAAAGGAGTCTTGGACTGCTTGTAACCATGTAGGCCTGGCACACCTTATACCTCTAAAGGTTGGGTCTGAGCCTGGGCCAGCATTTCAGGGTGGTATGAGGATTAAGCAAGATGCTGGATGGATCAATGTATTGTCATTGTATAACCCAAGTCTGCTGTGGGAACTCAGATGGAAAGTACATTAGGGAGGGTTTATTTTGGCTCACAGTTTGAGGGTACAGGCCATCATGCCGGGGGAGGACATGGTAACGTGTGTGCAGGCAGAAGCTTGAGGCAGCTGACTACCTTATGCCCATAGGCAAGAAACAGAGAAAGATGCTTCTTCTTGGCTCTCCTCCTCCTTTTCATTCAGTCCAGACCCCACAAATGGTCAGGATCTGTCTTCCCTCAGGTAAAAGTCTCTAGAAACACCCTTCTAGACCTATTCAGAGGTATGTTTCCATGGAGATCCTAAATGCAGCTCATCAATTTGAGAATGAGAAACTGGGCTGGTACGATGATGGCTCAGTGGGTAAAGATGCGTCTGCCAAAACCGCTGACCGAAGTTCGGATCTCAAGACCCACATGGTAGGAGAGAACTGATCACTGAAAGTTGTCTTTTGACTCCCCCCACTCAAATAAATGAATGCAAGTAATTTTTTAAACATTTTTAAGGTGCTGGAGACATGACTAATTGGCTGAGAGCACTTACAGCTCTTGTGGACCTGAGTTCAGGTCCAGGCACTCATATAGTGACTTACAATCACCTGTAACTCCAGTTCTTGGGTTCTGATGACCTCTTCTGGCCTCTGAGGCCTCCTGAATGCATGTGGTATGCATAAACTCACAAAGCTACGTGCGCTTGAGCGCGCACAAACACACACACACACACACACACACACATACTCATGCATAAATCTTTAAGATTTTTAAAGAAAATTAAAATTTAAAGATCTGTACAATTGAAAAAGAAAAAGAGAAACCATGAGGTCTCTGTTACAAATGGCTCTTGGTCCATTGGGGGGTGGGTACTGATGGTAAGAAGATATAAGTCATACTTGCAATCCGAGTCATACAGGCCCTGGGAGCAGAGTGCTACAGCCCTCAGTGGAAGAAGAGACATCGTAAGGCTGAGTGGGGCACAAATAAACCAGAGGTGGCATTTGAGGAGGAAGTGCTAAATGATTGGCAGGATTTGAAAGGTGGAGTTGGGCACTGGCGTGGTAGGGAGGTGAAGCCCAGGGACCCAGTGGAGGAAGAACAGCTTCCCACTTGGCTGCAGAACAAGTCTCACAAGGAAGTAGTGAGAAAGGGAAGTTGCCTGGCAATTGAGAGACGTTGAAGTAAACATAAAATAAAAAACGCAAAATGCTTTCTAAACAAAGGTAGCGTTCTCCTTCTTCAGGGGTTGAAAAAAGCCAAGTGTGAAAATTGAAATAACTAGAGCTGGTCTGTGCCCTTAAAACATTATCTTTATCACCAGTTGCACGTTCTCTGTTCTCTCCTCTTCCTTCTCATAAGACACTGGTAAGTGTGCACTGTGTAGCTTCTTTATCATGCCCCCATCATTGCCCTTCCGGGTGGTTTGAGTTATTCCGTGCATGCTGGGATCCACAGTAGCCCTGAGTGCTGGGCGTTGAGGTAAACCCTGAGTTGTTCACTGTGGAAATGTGTCTCATCCCTGTGCTGTTTCTCTCCCCAAGTCACTCAGCTTCAGTGGGTGCTCCAGGATCTTGGATGTCCCGGGCTGTTGGGATGATTGGCACCTGGACTTGGGAAGCCTGGAGGCACTTAGACTATTTTTGTACTTCAGAAGAACTGTCATCCACAGAGATGTCTTTGCAGCAATCAGTGGGGGTCTCTCTGAAGAGATTTTTGAGTAAATGAGGTCACCCTGAATGGCCCTGTGGTTGAAATGACTACACATGTTAAAACAAACAAACAAACATACAACATAAAAAGAAAAATCCCTTGGCAATGTCAGAGGGTTGGGCTGGAGTGGAGGATATGTCTAAAAAAATACCTGCAGCACTGGGAATTTATGTGGTGCTCACCTGCCCTTGGGTGCCCGTGCCTAGCCTTTAACTTCTATTGTGAAATAATTTAAACATACCCTTGCGTTGTGTGTGTGTGTGTGTGTGTGTGTGTGTGTGTGTGTGTGTGTGTGTGTGTTGTGATCATTTGCAGCTTTTTAACTTCCTTGCTTCTCCCCTGCTTTGAGATGAACTACTGCCTTTGGGGGATACTGTTCAAATGATAACATGGAGTCCCACAACCTCTCTCTAGACTTGGGGGTAGAAACTAGTGCCCTGGACCAGTGGAGATCACTGGTGGGGTGTAGGGAGAAGAGCTTCACTGGTTGAGTCCAGGGATGGGATCACTGGAAAGGAAACAGCATCACCAGGCGTGCTGTGTGATGTAGGTGTATCGAGGACTGCTGCTGCCTCTGCTTATGGCCTAGTCTCCCAGCACCCTCCCCCAACCTGTGCCTTTGGTCACAATCTTCCCTTTTACTGCACTTCAGCAGATAAATTACTAGAGCTCTTAGGAGTGTCTAAAGGGACACCATTTAGATTCCTTGGGGGAGGGGAAGGATAGCTATTTAAGCATTTCTACCATGATACATAGAACTTTTAAAAAAGGAAAGTGTGTTTTGCTCACAGAGTATGGCATTGGTTATCTAGGTGGCACTTACATCTAACAGCAATATGTGCATTAAGTGTCTGTGAATATAAAAGCTGGTCCCTACTCTGGAAAAAGCAAAACAAGTATGCTTATGCAATGAGCATGCAACAGGAAAAATAAATGGGCTCACAGGGAATTCTGGGAAAGCCTAGCTAGGTGAGAGGAAGAAGGTGCAGAGACTTAAAAGGATGAAGGGAACTTCCTGAGCAAAGTTTCCTGGGCTGGCTGGATGGCTGTTGGCCTCTTGAAGAGAAGCCAGAGCAGCTGCTCTAACCAGGAGGAGGAAGTGTGGCAGGAGGCGGCTGGAGAGGAAGGCCAAGGCAGAGCCTCCAGGGTGTGGTTTTTCACCTGCATACAGAGAAGTGCTGCTGAGGAGTTTTACCTAGGGAACTGATATCTTTTGGTATTCTGGTTTTTTTTTTTTAAAATTTTTATTTTACTTGGATCATAACCTGTGGTAAAGTGTATAAATATTCAGCACACCTCAGAGTTTTACGCACGCATGTACCCAGACTAAGAGACAGAATGTGCCTGTCACAGACTCAGTTTCTCAGAGCATTGTTGCTGGGGTGTTGAGAGTAGATGAAGAGTGTGAGGGAAAGGGATGATGAGCTTGAAAAAACCCTGTGTGGGATTGCAGTGGGGACAGAGGTCAGTGAGAAAAGAGAAAAAAATGCTGGAGATAGGAGCAATTACTTGCTCTCGGTGTGCACAGGAGGCATGAAAGCAGAGGTCCAGATTCCTAGGTGTGGAGCGGGGGCAGTGTGGCTGACTGTGGTTTCCTCTGTAGAGATGGAGCCGGCTAAAGGAAGGGCAGGCTTTCCAGGAGAATGAGGAATGGAACATTCCATTCTGGATCCATTAATTTTTAAATACCTGTGAAAGATGCAGGTGGAGACACTAAATAGATAGGCGTGGGCCAAAGGTGCACAGCTGAAAAGCATCTGCTCAGACATAAAGACAGCAGCATGGACAGAGTAGTCTAGGACAGTGGAGGACCATGGAAATAGGAAAACAAGCCGGGATTGGAACAAAAAGTTACAAATATTTAGAATCAGAGTGGAGGAACCAACAAAAGAAGTCTCTACATTGTTTTGACCAAAATACCTGCCAGAAATAAAAAAGAATGGTTTAGTTGTGTCCATAGGTCCAGAAAGTATAGTCCAACAATGTGGAGGAGCATGGTGGCATTCGAGCCTGTGGGAGGCAGGAAGCAGAGACCAGAGACCAGATCAGGAACCAGATAGACTTCCTGCCCCTAGGGACCTACTTTTGTTAGCCGGTCCCCAACCTCCCAATGTTTCTATAGCTTCTCCAAACACCACCAGCATGGGAACAAGCATTCAGATCGTGAGCCTGTGGGGGACATTTTAGATTCAAACTTAACCAAGGTGGAAAAATCTAAGAATAGGAGGTGTAAAAGAACGTGTTTCCGTCTGGTGTGCATCATCAGGGTATATGAGGAGAGTGCGGAAAGAAGGAAGATATCTGTATCTGTTTCATCTGGTGATACAAAGGTCATGCTGACCTTGAAAAGTCATCTCAGCGGGCAAGATGTCTGGTGTCATCTGGTGTCAACCAGATGAGCAAGCTGAAGAGAATAGAGACACGCGTTTCGACTATGTTGTGTCCAAAGGAGTAGCCGGTGTGGTGGCTCAGTGGGTAAAGGAGCTTTCCTCCAATCCTGACGACTTGAGTTCTACCTCTGGACCCCACGTGGTGGAAGGAGAGAACTGACTCCCTCAGCCGTCCTCTCATCTTCACACGGGTCTTGGCATACATACACCCTTGCACGTGAGCCCAGGCATGGGCGAGAACTCACAGAGACACACATACTCACACAATAAATAAGAAAAATAAAACAATCTTTTTAATGACAGATGAGAGGAGACAGGCACTTAGTGCTGAAAGGGACTGAAGACACAGTCTGGTAACTGGAGACCCACTTGGCATAAGAAGAAAACAATGTTGTTTTAGGGGATCTCATGTATACCAGGCTGGCCTCATACTTACTAGGTAGCAGAGGATGACCTCGAACTCCTGGTCCCTCTGCCTCTACCTGCCAAGTACTGGGATTACAGGTGTGTGCTACAAAACATGGCTTGAATTTTTAAAAAGAGAAATACTAGAGCTTGTTTGTCTGTGGCTGGTAATTCTCAAGGATGGAGGAGGATATTAGGCTAGAAGAAAGTCATGAAAACCTCAGGATCCAGAAGTATGAGAAAGGAGGAGAATGGAATCCAGAGGAGGAGTAAGGGAGGAGAAGGAGAAGAAAATAGATGATTAGATAGATAGATTGATAGATAGACAGATAGGCAGGCAGGCAGACAGATGGATGGACACATATGCTGGTAGAGAGGTTTGGTGGTGAAAAGATGAGAAAGTTATACATAATCTTATATAGCCCAGGCTGGCCTCGGACTTGCTGTGTATCCCAGGATGACCTTAAACTTTAGATCCTCCTGCCTCTGCCTCCTGAATGCTGGCACAACAGGTATGGTTTGGTTTATGCAGAACTGGGAATTAAGTCAAAGGGTCCAAGCATGAATGTTAGGCAAGTACTCTACCAATTGAGCTGCAACCCTAGCTGCCCCCTTTCCCTCAAGTGAAGTAAGCACAAGCAAACACAGCACCCCAACACGGAGGTTGGAAGAGTGGACATAAAGTTGTTTAGAGAAGTTGGATAGCGAGGACTGGCAAGGTGGCTCGATGGCAAAAGCACTTGCCATGTAACCCTGACAGTCCAAGTTCAATTTCCAGAACCACAAAACCTTGGTCATGGTGGCTCTCCTCTACAATCCCAAGCATTCCTACGGTGAAGTGGGAATAGAGACAGGGGAATTTCCTGGAAGCTGAATACCAGATAGCCTGTAATACTCAATGCATCAGAGACAACAAGAGAGGCCCTGGAAGGAAAGAACCAATTACTTGACCTCCTCATACATGCTGTGACACCCCTATCCATCAATGTCACCACCACCATCATCAAGTTAAATCGAAATGTTAGAGAATGAGACCTGAACAGACATGGACAGATGGCTGGCCAGTAATAAGTACCTGGCTGAGATTTGTGATCATAAATTTAAATTGAAGCCAGATCTGTGTGACTCTTTCTGACTGTGTGCTGTGGCGCCATAGAGGAGACAGATCTGGAGCTCTGTCAAGTAAGAGCAGAGGAGTAACTCTGTGGGACCATTTGACCCTTCCAGTGTCGTTTGAGGCCTTCCAGAAGAGCCAGGTTGTGAGGGGAGTAGGAATGTCACTGAGCTCATGGGAAGCACAGGAGCCATCCAGCCTTTCATCTGGGCCTCTGTGGAGAACTTTTCTCTCTGCAGCATGCTTTGGTATTAGCTAACAGCTGAGGAAGGCACGTACCTGAGACACAGTGGTGACACCCAGTGACTGCTCCTTAAAGTGCACCTTGTTGGATGTGGGCTGGGAGCAGATCTCCAGGAGGCTGTTTTCCATTCCACTAGGAAAAGCCTCAAGCTCTCCCAGTTATCTCTTGCAGGATTCTGTGCCCTGTCCTGACATTCTCAGGGGTTCGGAGGCTGCCGTGTGGCTAGATCACTTGGAGTGGAGCACAAAGACACTCCAGGCAACCCGGGGCTGTTAGCTCCAGAGCCTGGACCTTTACTTCTCTGTTGGGTCCCTGCTGGCCTGGGACAGTCTTACCTCCCAGATGTTATGGCAATCTAAATCCCCATCCATGTTCAGACTCTTCTATTTCACAGCAATCCTGTGGGGATTTACCTCTTGGCTGGCTCAAGAGCTAAGTGAGGGCTTCCTTCTCCATCACCTCCTTGGCGTGGTCTCTCCTCTGGGTTCCAAGACATCATGCTGTCCCTGGCTCTGTTTGTCCCAATACTAAGATCTGGTTTTGTCTAGAATCACAAGTTTCTCTACAAGTCTGTTGCCTTTCTGTTACCTGCCACAAGTTCTGGGCTGGACTTAGGGGCTACAGAGCTGAATATACCTTAGTTAGAGACTATTCTTTAAAAAAAAAAAAAAAAGAAAGAAAAGATTTGGGGCTGAAGAGATGGCTCAGCAGTTAGGAGCACTTGTTTCTCTTGCAGAGGACCCAGGTTTAGTTCCCAGCACACACGTAGTGGCTTTATAACCTTTATAATCTTTAACTCCAGTTCAGGGGAGTCTGACTCCCTCTTCTAACCTGTGGGCACCAGGGAGGAATGTGGTGTACTTACATACCTGCACACAAAACACATCAAATAAAATAAATCTTTAAAACATTTATTTTCCTTTTTAAAAATGATGTGTATGTATCTGTGTATATGCACATGAGTTCAGATGCCTGGGTGTGAGTTGGCAGGCAGCTGTCTAATTTAGGTGCTGGGACATGAACTGGGTCTTCTGCAAGAGCAGCAAGGCTCTTTTTATTTTTATTTTTTATTTTTTTTGCTTAGATTTATTATTTTATTTTATGTGTATAGGTGTTTTTCTTGCCTGTATGTCTGTTCATCGTGAGCACCCTGGGACTAGAGTTATGGACAACCGGTTTGTGAACTGCCATGTGGACACTGGGAATTGAACCCAGATCCTTTGCAAGAACAAATACTCATAGCCACTGAGCTATCTCTCTAGCCTCTGTTTGAGCCCCTTCTATCCATCGGAAAAAGACAAAGGATCAATATAGAGGAGCTTCCTTTGCAACACCTTTTCAGCCTTATACTTTTTGATGTTCTTATATAAATACTCAAGGCTTTATTACCAGGTATTTACACCACACCCATGTCACAAAATTGAAGGAGAAAGAGAAAACTCTGTAGCAGTGTGATTGTAGAGGCAGGGTGACAGCTGGCCATCCTAAGACTGGGAGAACACAGAGACAGGTGGATATAGAAGAAACACATAGGTTTGAGGTAGGCCTAAATGGCTTCACACTCCAGCTCTTCCAGTTACTAGCTGTGGTTTCTCCAGCAAGCTCCTGGCCCTCTAGGACACTCAGTGTCCGTAGGGAACTAATCCCTCCCTCTCAGAACTATGGAGACAATTGAGGTTCCATGTATGAAGCTCCTAGAACAGAATAGGCACTCACTAGATGCTATCCTGAAAATTAACTGATTTCAGGTCATGCAAAATGATGTGTTAGGGCAACTTATTATGGGCAAAGCAGGTACTGTGATAGGGACTTTGTAGAAATTGCATGAGTATTATAATCTCCCCTTATAATAGTCCATATTTTCCCTGACTTGACATAGGATACTAGGATTTGAAGAAGTTATTTTATAGCTAGTAAGTGGTTACACCAGGACTTGAACTAGGATGTTATCTAACACTTAGTTTGAAATACATATACAGCCCCAAGTCTGGCTCAGCTGATGGATTTTGCTTAGCATGTGTGAAGCCCTGGGTTTGATCCCTAGCACTGCATAAACTGGGTGTGGTGACTCCAGCTGGAAATCTCAGGTAGAGATAGGAGGATTAGAAACTGGAGATGTTCTTTGGGTACGCTAGGAGTTTAAGGTCAGCCTGAGGTAGAGACTGTCAATACATGCAGACTTACAAACCACCTCAAAAATGGCAGCGATTACGATTACTCTGATGTTGCTGGGTCAAGCAGAACCAGAGATGCAAATGACTTGACTGGAGTATTCAATCCATCCTTAAACCAACTTCATGGGATTCAATAAAATACGGGATGTTATTTCCCTGATATACATCTAGCTGTCCACTCCTTAAATATTTAAAGAAAGAGAGGCTTCTATGTGCTCTGAAGTGGGATTGGCACAAAGCTGGAACAGGCAAGAGAGGAAGGCTGTGCAATCTGTAGAGTGCTTCCAGCGGTCTTTTGAAAGTTTTAAGAATCTTTGCCAAAAGCAGTTCTTTTCACCCTCCCAGTTGCTGCAAAATGCATGACCTAATGACACCAGGGAAGGATCCCTGAAGAGGGTCTCTGTGCCCTTTGGTCCAGCTACATTAACTGAGAGGAAATGCAAACTTGACCTGTAGCCCAATAGGGACCTTGACTAGCCTGCCCCTCTAGCTCTTAACCTTCCTACCAGCTTTTCCAGTTTCCCTTGCTTCCTGGTCCTACTGGCTGAACTCCAGCCAGCTCTGGAGGTTGCTTGCTTGAGAGGTTAAGCTTGCTGGCTTTGCTTCTGCAAGGTCTCAGCGGAAGGCCTGATTTGTGTATACATAAGCCCCTCCCTGACTGGTGTGGCTTTCCAAGGAGAGCCAGTCCATGAAAGGGCCTAGATACTGAAAACAAACGGGTTCAGAGTCCAACCAGGGATTTAAAACTGTACCCCTTTAATTCATTCCAGCTTTCCTGCTCTGTTCAGTGTTGGCACCTCACTGTGCCCAAGAGTCTTCTGGGTGCTTAGCCCTCCTGCGCCCCCAGGAGCTGCCACACAGCCCAGCAGGCTCTCTAGACTGAGTGTGGGTCTTGAGTTTCTTCTCCCAACAGTGACAGGGGCTCAGCTTTTCATTCGTTCTGTGCACAAGAACTTACCAGGCACCAATTAAGTGCCAGGCCCTGCCCTAGATACTGGGGTCAGCAGAGAACAAGACGGTAGTCTCAGCCTTTGCAGACATTAGATTCTGAAAAGGGAGAAATTGTGAATAGTAGAGTCAGTAGTGATATGCTCCAATAAAAATACATCTCCAGGCCTGGGAAGCAGGAGCGATGGGAGGTGCCCCAGGTGGACTCCTCAGTGGAGACATGAGCAGACATCTAAGCAGAAGGAGGGAGGAAGCCACTGGGATAATAGGATGAGTGTCCCAGACAGAGGGAATACCAAAGCCTGACATTGGATAAACTTGATATGTTTGACCCATTTTTCTATTTGATCCTATGATGAGCACTTATTTAATTTTGAAAAAAAAATATACAAAAGTTTACCACTTAAACCACTTTTAAATATACAGCTCACCAGCCTTAAGGCATTTGTATTTTGTACAGACACCCTGCAATCCTTCCCCAGCATTTTTTTTTTTTTTTGCATATTCTTAAACCAAACCTCTGGGCCCATTCAACAATAAGTCCTCCTAAGGCAAGATAGAAAGACAGGGACAATTATGAAGCAGAACAGGGAAAGGAGCCCCTCCAGGGTCTGGCTGAAGCCTCTAGCTAGATGAAAATCAAAAATTCCAACATAACTAACATTTGCCTAAGACCTTTCTTTTTTCTTAGCTGCAAACCTGTAATTTTCTAGGAATCTCAGCAGAAAACCCTTTAACAGTGGAAGGACATATCCTAAACCCCTTGAGCAACCCAGTGGCTCCTGATTTTATCTTATCACATTATGATACCATCCAAGGCATTTCTGGAACCTTTCTATTTTTAATAAACTCCAACCTTACTTCACACTTATTTGCCCCCTGCCCCCCAATTTTTTTTTCTCCACCAAAGTCAAGAATCCTGTTTACTTGAATTGAGATTCCTAAAAGATTGAGGACACTCCTCTCAGGCTGCTGAGGGCTGTAGTGTGGCATTGTGCCTCTGTCCCTGATAGCCTTTTGCTCTCCCCAGCCCCCGCATACCACTATTTTGCTTTTTATGTAATGAATGCTGTTATGCTTTGGATATAGTTTTAGTGAGGGTTCTCAAGAGGGACAGAACCAAGGAGATGAATACACACACACACACACACACACACACACACACACACCAGAGTTTATGAAGTCAACTTTAAAATAATAACAAGAGCCAAACCATACCTGAGAAGCTGAGACCCCTGTAGTTACATGGTCCTTGAGGCTAAATGCCTCAACAGTCAGAGCAGTCCCACAGTTGCTGTCTCTCGTGGGGTTGACAACTGCTAGTTCTTTAGTTCACAGGTGGGGTACCTCAGTAGTCCTAATCTGGCACTGGAAACCCAGGAGCTTTCTGGAGAGCTGAGAACTGCTAGTCCCTGGTTCATAAGGTAAGTTTGGAAATAGTTTTGCTATTAGTGAAGGAATCACCATCATCATCATCATCACCATCATCATCACCACCACCACCACCATCATCATCATCATCATCACCACCACCACCACCACCACCACCATCATCATCATCATCATCATCATCATCATCATCATCACCATCACCATCATCATCCCCATCAGCAGCAGCAGCAGCAGCAGCAGCAGCAGCAGCAGCAGCAGCAGCAGCAGCAGGAGGACAAATCAACTCTGTGATAAGCGGGAAGGCCAAATGAGCAAAAGACAAGATGATCTTCCTTCTGACATACCCTTTTTAAAAATTAAAAAAAAATTGTTTAGGTTCATTTTATTTTATGCATACGCTTGTGTTAGACTGCATATACATAACTATACCACATGTATGCCTAGTGCCAGAAGGGGTCAGAAGAAGGCATAAGATCCCACGTAACTGAATTTATGGATAACTATGAGCCACCATATGGGTGGTGGGAACTGAACTCAGGCTGTCTGGAAGAGTGGCCAGTGATTTCGCCTCTGAGCATATCTTCAGCTCCCTGACATACCATTTTTAAAATCTGAGCTGCCACCAGAAGGTGCCGCCAACAGTTGGGGTGAGTCTTCCTGTGTCAATCAAAGCAACCAGGACAGTCCTTCAGTTGAGGCTCCCTATGTAGGTGATTCTAATTTGTGGCAAGTTGACATTAAAATCAACCATGATAGACAAGAAATGTCCCGCCAGTGCTGAGGTGTTGAAGGTTTGGTCCTCAGTTCAGCCCTGTTCAGAGGTGAGGCCTTTGGGAGGGGATTGGATCATGAGGAACCTGACCTCACCAGTGAACTTATCTTTTAAGTTCATGGCTTAATGGACTATTGGGAGGAGATGGAAGCTTTAGGATGTGGAGCCTAGTTGAAGAAGTGGCTCACTGGACATGTCTTGAAAGGTATTGTATCCCTTGTTCTTTATTCTTTCTCTGTCAGTTCCTGTTCCACCCCTTCTCTGTCTGCTTCCTAGGCCCTAAAAGGTGAGCAGCTTTGCTCCCCGCTATGCTCCCTGCTCTATCATGTACTGTCTCAACACAGGCTCAAAACCACCAGAATGAAATGACCACAGACTAAGACCTCTGAATCCACGAACCCAAACAAACCATTCCTCCTCTTCAGTTGACTGTTCTAGATTTTTGCCACAGCAATGGAGTGCTAACACAAACACCACACCAGTTATCTCATTTCATCTTCCAAACACTGATTGGGCCGTTGCACAGATGAGGAGACTGACTGAGGAACTATTCCCCGATCATGCAGCTACTGCGTATGTGGGGGAAGAAGGGCTTAGATGGTGCCTTCTGTGACTTAGGCTTCTGCTCTTATCCAGCTTTCTGGTGGAGATGAAAAATTCTGTTCTGTCTAGGGCTTAGTGTGGATGACACATGATGCTGCTGGCAGCATTTTCACAGGGATAGGAAGGGCTTTGCCGCATCTGGTCCAGTGCATGTAGAACAGTCACTCTGTCACCACATATTTATTAGGAGTAAATAAACCAGCATTAGTTGCTATGAAGTCACCCAGGAGGCACACATGACACTGAGGCAGTGATACAGCTGCTGACAGAGGGCAAAGACCAATGTGTGTGAAGGAGGAACTAGCCAGGGCATTCGGTGCCTGGCTTACACCCAAAACCAAGGTAAGTGTGTTTTGTATAATGGAGTATATATGAAGTTGTCATTAAGTGACTCCATTTGTTGTAGTTGGGACCAAGACAACCTGCTGTGTTCCAACACCCAGGTAACTGGAAGAGCTGTTAGCTTCCTGCTCTGGCGTTCTGGCTCTGGTGTCAGCAAGCATTGGATTTCTCTCCTTGTCCTTACAGCGTATCGCTGACAGAGCCCAGGGAGCCATCTCACCCCTTCAAGGCTCCTTCCCTTACAAATGTAATTATATTAAAATTTCAGGATTAGTGAGAGGATTAAAAGGTATACATTGTATCAGATGCCAAATCAGTGTGTGATTCATGCATTCTAAGTGCTCAATAAATATTCGTTTCTTGTGTGGGTAGAGCATGAACTTGCATCCACTGGGGATAAGAACCACACACACCTTTTCCTTCCTCATCATAGTATCATGTTCAACCTGTTTCTCTTCTCTAGTTATGGGCTTCAACCCTAGATTTGGGGGTGTTTGTTACATTGTTTGATGCTCATTCTTGGTGAGGAGTGGCCATATTTTGGGGCATTTTAATTTTGCTGAGACTATCCCTCTTACCAGGATACTGCCTGTGCCTTGACTCCCACTGTGAAAGCTGAAAGGTCAGACCTACCCAGTACTCAGAGTCAAAGGACAAAGTTGTGAGGAATGGTCAGAATCTGCAGATACATGGTATACAGTCCCTGGAGCCTGCCCTCTTCCTAATGTGGATCTTTACTCTCCTGATGATTCTGTGGGCACTGGTGTTCTTTCCACGGGTTCCATTTCCATGTGTGGACACTGCACTGGGTTCTGTTACTTGCAAGGGAGAATTCTGAATGCCAGACACAGTCTTCTCTGATGGTTCTAGAGACACTTCAGGGGTGTTAGAATAGCAGAAGTTCTAGAGTAGTGGGAGACAATTGTCTGAGAAAGGTATGCAGTATGGAGAACCCCTTCTCTGCCTGATGGATGGGTAGGCAGCATGTGGTTCATTGGGAGAGTTAATATCATCGACTCCAGATGGCTCCTTACACTTTTGGTTTCTTTTTGGAAAATGTTCATTTGTGTTTATAAACTCTTCAAGGCTACTATGTGTGGCCATAAAATCTCAGAGCTGGCCAACGAATTCATATAGTTTAACTGCTTAGCGTAAGGCCATCCATCATCTAATCAGGACAAAAGGAAACAGTTCATCTTGGAGAATCTCCAGGATGTGAAGACACTGCCCCTAGTGCCCCTTTCTGATTCTTGCTGCAGTGCTGTGAACTTCCCCTACACAGACAGTAGTAGAGCTCTGAAGATCTTTATGAAAGCACTCCGGAGGGTGATAAAAATGATTCCCAGCCTTCTCTGCCAGAGCAGACACCTAGAATTGGAAGCAAAGTTCTTGCCCCTCCTGTCCCTCAGGAGGGATCAAACAGGGGGCCATGTGCATGTTGGGTCCATTTTACTGAAGACTGTGTATGTATGTGAAGGCTGGATGTTGACATTGAGTGTCTTCTTGTATTAGTTAGGTTTCTATTGCTGTTCAAAAGTTCAAAAGCAACTTGAAGAACAAAGCATTTAGAGCACCTTGCAGGTTGCAGTCCTTCAGGAAAGGAACTCACAGAAGGAATCTGGAGGTAGGAACTGAAGCAGAGACCTCACTTGGGGTTGCTGCTTGCTTGCTTCCTCCTGACTGGTAGCTCAGCCTGTCTTCTTATACAACCTGGGACCACTTCCCTGGGGGTGGCACCTCTTATAGCGGGTAGAGCATTAGTATTACATGCAGGAAGTCTTACATTCAACCTCTAGAAGGGCAGAACAAAGTAAAACAGCACATACACACAAACAAACTAAAATAAACAAAAACACTGGGGTCTGGATGAACCTACAGGCTCTGGTTTGCAGACACTTCATCATGTTGTTGAAGACCTAATCTGCATCCTTTGGCCCTTGTTCTCTTAGGCCCTGGTAAGTCCCGGGCTTATTTTAGACATGGGCACCTCCAACCGAGCTTCACTTGGCCCACCCAGGCTCTGCCTTTTCCTCGGGACAGACCAGGAATACGACCATCTGGAGACCATTCATTTCCCTTTGTAAACCATGGTCTTGATATTTTAGACTTTGGGATCCCTACCCAAATAGCCCTCAGCCTGCTTCCTAGGCCTGTGGGGACCCCTGAGATCCTAAGCTGCCACGGTCAGCTGGCTTCTATAGGCCTGAAGAGCAGGCTGCTGATGACTGTTAGCAGCCTGGACTGTGTCCTGACCAGTGAGGTGTGTGTGTCCTCTTTGTAGTGGGTGTCTAGGATGGGATCATGGGCTCGGCTGCCTGTAAGGGTCCTGGCTAGACAGTGATTTTAGCCCTGGGCCAGGCTCTCCCCAAGGAAATGCATGCTGTGTGTCATTGACCCTGACACAACTCCCAGGATTCTTACAGAGGAGGGCACCAAGGCAGAGAAGTGAGGTCAAATTGCCCACAGCTAGTGAGTCGCTACAGTCAATCTGCAGACAGCTGGCTGGGGCAGCGACCCTGCACTGTGCTAACTGTGGGAGCTTCTACCCCCATCCCTGGATGGCCAGCTGGAGTGCAGTGGGTGTGGGTGCACGGTCGTCGCGCTACCTTCCTGCCCTGGCCTCCGTGGGTGCACGTGGAGGGGTCCTTGGGTTGCCAGTGACTGTCTCCCAGCTGCCCCGGCCTCCCGCCACGCCAATCCCCAGGGCGGTCAGGGGCCTGGCGGGGACGGCGGCGCCTGGCAGCGGGGGATTTGGGTGCGCTGGCTGGGCCGCCCCGCCGGGGGTGGATCTGGGTCGTCGGCCCGCCCGCGCTCCCGGCATGCCCCGCTGCTGGTTGCCGCGGGCAGCGCTCGGACTTGGCCTTGGGGGACCGCGGGGAGCCAGCGCGCCCCGGAGCCTCAGTTGAAGTGGGTGAGCACTCGGGAGCGGCGGGAGGGCTCCCTGAGGGCTGCGGGGACCCTGCTTTGTTTCCCCGGGCGGATGCGGGGCAGCGCTCAAGTTCGGGAAACTTGAGCGCGCGGAGCGGTGCCAGCCTTCCCAGGGGGCGGCAGGCAGGGCCAAGGAAGGGAGAGCCGGTCATGGAGTTGAACCCTAATGGGTTTAGATTTTAAACTTTAGAAACAAACGGAGCGGGAAGAAGATGGGGAGATGGAGTGAGAAAGAGAGATCGAGGGAGAGAGGAAAAGTCACCGAGGTCCAGAGAACACACAAAGAGAAGCGCACAAAGGAACACCCACACTGAGGGATCGCTGAGGGAAAGTTCAAGAAAGCACAGACCCCAGAGAAACACTCGAAGCTACTGGGAGGGAGGGATGGGGAACATAGGAAGAGGGAGAGGAGGAAGGGAGGGAGAGGGAGAGAGAAAGAGAGGGAGAGGGAGAGAGAGAAAGAGAGAGGGAGGGTAGAGGCCTTGGAGGAATGAAGGCGAGGGAGAGAGGAGGAAGGAAACCTGGAGACAGGGTACTGAAGGAGAAAGTCTAGAGAGAAGACTTGCAGAAGAGGAGGGAAGCAAAGGGTTATCGTGGGCAGATAAGGAAAGACAGCACAGAGTGTGTCTAGAGAAACTGAGGCAAACTCCCTTCCTGGTGGAAAAAAAAAAAACCTCTCCGGGAGGGCAGCCTTGGAGACCTCTGAGGAGGCTTCCTTGGCAATTTAAGCCGGTAAAGTCCCACCCTGTCTATCTGACACTCTTACCCATCCCTCAAAACCCAGCTCAAGCATTCCCAGGGCTGTGAAGGAGGTTTTTCTAGAAAGTGTCACTCAAATGCAGTCTCTTTACTATCCAAGTCTGCACATAGCCAATCAACACGGAGCTGGAGTGATTTTTCCTTCTTCCCCACCAGGTCATTAACATGGCGGGAGAGTGGTTGTTGCGTTGTAGATGATCAACATATGCTCCCTAAATGACCACCAGGAGAGTTGGAATCCTGAGAGACATGGCACATAGAGGACTAAGTGCAAATAGAAGTGATAGGCTATCCTGGGGTCATAGAGGGCTCCTTTTTGTAGGTGAAGAAACTAAGCCCAGGGAGGGAGGGCGACTTGCTCAAAGGGATGCATATGGGAGGCCTGCTCTGAAAGAATGCTGTGAAGGAGACTTCTCTGAGGTGCTCTGGCCTGAGTTAACATACACTGATAGGCTGCATTATTCCAGCAAGTAATGGCTCACATATAGGATGGTGATCCGGTAGGATTGCATCGCGTAATGACATCATAGCTGGCCTTAGTTTATGTAAGTTCAGTCTGGGTGTTTGACCGTGACCACAACACTTGACAATACATTTCTCCGACGAGACCCATGTCGTTAAGCCATACCTGACTGTTGATGGGAAGGAACCTCCCTGATGGTGATTGGCGAGGAATACTCTCTGTGAGTTCCCAGCACTGAAGGTGGCAGTCAGAACACACCGTAGAGCCTTCATTCTTCTTTAGAAAGCAAAAGGAAGGTGACTGTTGATTTCAGTTTAGGTGGGTGGCCTTCTGCTGGCCAGCTATGTGGACTTGGACAAGTTCCTTAACCTCCTGGAACCTCAGTTTCCCCATCGTAAAGCAGAGACACTAACCCCTGCCTCATAAGGTTGTTAGACAAGCTGACACATACAGAGTGTCTGATACGCAGGGGCTCCTCACGAAGCACCGCTTGCCCTCTGTCATGGTGTTCTTTCACTCACACACTTTGTAATGTGGCATCATCAAGCTGGCACAAATATGACCCCGAGCTTCAAGAGCTATCTCAGTCTAACTGGAAAGTAACTGCTTATCGTAAAGGAGAAGAGAATCTGGGCATGGCTTAGGATGCACCTTGCTTCAGGCCTTTGGGTTTGCAGGTGACTTGAGGGAGCCTGCCAACCTTCTCATCCCCATTTGCCGTTTCTAGCAGGTAAGACCCAGCCACCCCTCTCCCCTTTGTCTTGCCTTTACCCGGTCTGCTTGACTTTGTGTTCTTTCCAGCTATCACCTGCTCGGAGGATGTGAGAGGACTGTAGTTGGGAGCCCCTGGAAGCATGGAGACCGTGGTGATCGTTGCTATAGGTGTGCTGGCCACCATCTTCCTGGCCTCATTTGCTGCCTTGGTGGTGGTTTGTAGGCAGCGCTACTGCCGCCCCCGAGACCTGCTACAGCGCTATGATTCAAAGTGAGTGGTCTGTGATGGGGAGGGAGGAGAGCTGAGCACTGATAACAGGAAGCCAGAGGGACCGAAGCAGTTTGGTGTTGGACCACTTCGACTCCAACTATTCTCTCTTAAATGGTTCCTGCAGGCCACACACACTTCTCTATCAAGGCCTCAGAGCTTTAGAACATTCTGTAAGCATCCCAGCATCCTGAGACACCTCTTTCTCTGTTCATTCAGTCATGGAGAAGTCACGAACCTGTTCTCCTGACATGAAAGCTCCATCTTCACAATGCTGGCCAACTCTGTTGTCAGGGGTATGAGCCAAACCCCTTTCCAGCCCAAACCCTGGGAACAGGTGTCTGATGCCCACACTCAGCCACGCACCTAAGCAGTGTGTTCCGGATCATGCAACCCCAGCACAGGGGTGCTTCTCTCCTTGCACAGCAGCTTTCTTTTTCATCGTGCATTGTTATGTGAAATTGATTTTGCAAGCAAAGCCGGTTTAGGGATTTGGAATGGAGAGTTCCAGGAGGGACTTTAGCAACCAACCTTAAGCTTCTGATGTTTCTTTATCTTAACTCTGTGGCCATCTCTGTTGAGAGGTTAACAGCCATCGAATGCCCATTTATGTCTTCAGAAGGCTCTTTGCAAAGAATGCCTCCGCAGCTTGGGTTCTACAGAATGCTGTTGTGAGAGAGGAGGTAGTTTTACTAAGAAGTCCCTAAGAGTGATTCTCTATATCAGTTATGGGGTACAGGTAGGCTTGGGTGATCAAAAGGACAACAATATAGGCTTAAAGGGTTTAGAAAGGGAGATAATTTGTCCTGTTTGGGCATCTTTGTAATCACTTGAGCCTTATATACCCTTTCTCCAGCAGTTCCTTCTGCTTCATTTGCATTTTGGTCTGCCTTCTTGATCCCTTGTTTACCTGCGTGCCTTGTCTTGTGCTGTGGGCACATTAAAGTTAGATCTGTATCCAGGACAAGTGGCCTCTACTCTAAACTATCTAGGCTTTTGTCACATAACAAAATACTTGAAATAACTTAGGGTAAAGAGAAAAGGTTCATGGGTTTAGAGGTTCTGGTCCAGGATCAGGTGGAATCTTTCGTTGCATTTAGACATCTGATGGTGCTGACAGGTGGGAGTTTATGGAGGAGCAATTGCTCACCTCATGGTCAGAATGCAGGAAAGAGGAAAAGGAGAGAGGCAACATCTCATAATCTCCTTTAGGGTTCAGCCTCAAAGACTTAAAGCCCTCCCGCTAGGCTCCACCTCTTAAAGGGCCCACCTCTCAAGAGTGTCATCCTAGAGTCCAAGCCTTCAACACTTGGCCTTTGGGGGCATTCAAGATCTAAACTATAGTATTGGCTGCAATGAGAAGAGGGTCAGCCACAGTCACTTGTCATGAAACTCTAACAATGGTCCTTCCTTCTAGGCCCATTGTGGACCTCATTGGTGCTATGGAGACCCAGTCTGAGCCCTCCGAGTTAGAGCTGGATGATGTTGTCATCACCAACCCCCACATCGAGGCCATTCTTGAGAATGAAGACTGGATTGAAGATGCCTCGTAAGGCCTCAGGAACTTTGCTTTTTAGCCCTTTGGGGTTCTTTGGGGGACTTTTGTGTTCTTTTACCAGAACACCCCACTACACAGAGCTCTTCCCTGTCATCATGTGAGGGAAGTTAGCATAGCACATGAGAGCATTTGTTCTTGTCCTCTTCCTCTCGCTTTGCAGATTTGAACACCCAGGCAGTTAGACATGTGGCAGTCAGCAGCATCAAGTCCCCCAGTGTGGTTGTGTTATTCTTGAACTGTCCAGGGATTCTGAGTCAGCTCCAGGGGTCCTCTGCTGTCAGTGTCCCACGGAGGGTGGTCCATCCAACAGGACTGCACTTTGAGAAGTGTGTGCCACTTTCTTTCCTTTATCTGTCTGTTCACTGACATACATTTATGGGGCACTATTACAGGGTGTGGAGCCAAGCCTGGTGGATGTCAAAATGGCAGGGAGATAGAACTATACCAAAGCCAGGGTCATAGGGACTCTTGGGGATCTCTGTGTGGGAAGTGGCACAGGGAGTGAGCAGCGTCCAGGGATGCCTGGGGTAAGAAGATCAAGGTAGCTTTGATGAAGCATGTCCCAGTGGGTGCCATTTAAAAAAATTTTTAAATTGTACTTAATGTGTTTTGCGTTGACATTTTCATACATGTATATAGTGGTTTTTTTTAATGACAATCACCCCCCCATTACCATCTCTTGTCCCTCTCCTATTTCTATGACACTCTTCTCTTCCTAAATAGTCTCCCTTATACCTCCTTCTGCGTGTGTGTGTGTGTGTGTGTGTGTGTGTGTGTGTGTGTGTGCGCGCGCACACATGAGTCCCATTTAGTTTAACTAGGGTTGCTTACAAGAATTATTTATAGGACCATGACTATCCCAACAGTGGCCATACCACTAGCTAAAGAAAATGTCTTTCCTTTTCCTTTACCTAACAACGATTAACTTCCTATAAACCTTTATGGAAATGGAAAGTCGGGCCTCATAAGCTACCCTCTAAGCTACCCCCCCCCCCGCCCCCAACAGGTGTCTTTTGATTTTGGTTTGCTGAAAGAGGAACTAACCAGGTTGAGTCTAAGGGAAAGGACATGTTGGACACACAGAGATATAAAAAGTTGAACTTGGCAGGTGGGGAGAGTGCTGGCTGGAGTAGTGGGTTGGATGTGTACACTGTAGCACTGGGGATAATTCTGCTTGGAGGTGGTACCTGCTGTGCTCACCTGGTGCTGGCTGGAGAGCAAAGCGGGTAGCTAGGAGGAGTTGGGCTCTTTAGAACAGCACTGACCTTTTCCTCTTGTCTCTTCAGAGGCCTCATGTCCCACTGCATCGCCATCTTGAAGGTAATACGCTGGTTCCCTGTGGGATCAAGGGTGGTTGCTAGAGCATCCTGGGTGTGCACAGAGTTGACCTTGCAAGCAGAGCTATGTTAGCCTCATGCTGTGTACCTACTGTCTGCTTCCACCTCTCCCTATTGGGTCTGTTTTACTTCAGCATTCTGAAAGTCCTCTTTGGGCTTTCTTTCATCCGGTCCTCTGAGCATAGTGACCTGTGGAAAGGACAGCTTGGGGGTCTCCAGTATTAAATTTACAACTGTGGAGACAGCTGGGTGTCTGAGGTCATGGAACTGCTGAAGCAAATGAGGTTCGGGCCTCCCTGGGATCCTCTGTTTATTAATACTGAACTCAGTCCATGGAGTGCATTCTGTATTTGGGTTTCAGTTACTAGAAAGTCTTCCCTGGCTTCTTTGGTGACAATAGTCAGACAAATGGGATAATCAGAGTTAAAACAAACACAAACAAAAAACAACCAAAACCCAAACTACAAGCTCTTCCACTTGGAGGCAGACTTTGGTCTCTGAAGGCTTGAAACCTTTGGAAAATTACATCTAAACTGCACTTTATCCATTTTCATAGTTCCTCTTTCATAGTTCTTCATTTCTCAACTCTTGCCTGATATTATCCTTCCTAATAGAATAATAACAACATGTAAATATTTAACAAAATGCAAATATGAGCTTCTGCACGTCAATAATCTTATCTGTCTACTAATTATTCAATATTTCAAAAGAGACAACTCAGTCTTTTCTCTAGGGTCATTCAGTAAAGGATATTAAAAAGCCCTTTATCTGCCTCTTCCTTGGCTACCTCTGTAGGAAATTGTTGCCACAGAGTCAGGAAACTCCTTGGCTTCACACACAGATATGGCTGTAGACACAGATAGCTGACAAGAGCAATAAACCATATTGCATTTCCCTTTGCTCAACCATGATGTGTCCTGGGCCTTGTTTTTTTCCCTGTCCTTCTCCATCAGAAGGGGAGGGCCCTTCTTGGATTGGGGAGCTCAGGTAAGGAGATGCGCTTCTGAGCTTCCTCCTCTTGAGATCCAGGATGCCTTTGCTCCATCGTCTCCCCTGGAGTCCCTGCAGTGGGAGTATGAAGGAGAGTGTGGGTCCTCCTCCGCAATGCCTCTTGGGTTTCTTCTTCTGTTTTCTAGCCCCGAGTACCAGCAGGCAATGGGGCTTCTTTGTAGGGACAGAGGCATGCTTAGTTTTAGCATGGGGGCATATAGAAAGGGGCAATGAGCCTTGGAGGTGGCCAGCAGTGCTGGTGGAAGAGGGAGAAGCCCAGGTGCTGTCATTTTGCCTCTACCCTGTTTTTTCTGGGGCCTTTTCATCATCACCTGGATAAACATACTAATAATACACAACCCTCCTAAATTGCCAGCATAGGCAACATTATTGGAGAGTGTTAAAGAACAGTTGCCCTTTGTCCAGCCCCATTTCTGTCTAAACTGTGAGCTGAGGAAATAGAAAGTACCCTCCTCCCCATCAAGATGGTGAACTTAGAGCGCATGATTTTTCTTAGATGGATTATTCCAGCTTAGTCCTCATTGAGCTCAAGTTCTGTCCTTGATCTGAGTGCCCCCCCCAACTACCCCACAGGCTGTTGGCTTTTGCCTCTTTCCACTCCATTTCCTTTTATCATTAGGGTAGGAGCCAGCTTAGTGGAGGTGCCCAAGGAAGGACCATATTTGTCTTTGTCAGGGTAGCAGAGCCCTCGGTGTAGGCATGGGGAGCCAGGTCACCCCTCATCACCTCTCTCCTTCTTGTTATATTAGATTTGCCACACTCTGACAGAAAAACTTGTTGCCATGACAATGGGCTCTGGGGCCAAGATGAAGACTTCAGCAAGTGTCAGCGACATCATTGTGGTGGCCAAGCGGATTAGCCCCAGGTGAGTGGTCAGTGGCTGTGAGGTCCTACACTCCATGGGGGAAGCTGAGGTAGCCAGCAAGGCTAAGCAATGTTGCAAAAATGGTAGGTCTGCTGTTCCAGTTATCGGAACTCCCAGTGTATACAGCTGCAGCCAGTGTATACCCATACAGCCCAGTGTGGGTATTCCTAAGCTGAGGTGGTTACCCACCATCCCCATTACTAGCACAGGTCCTTTAACAGCTTCACTATAATTGGACTGACCGTCTGAGGCTCCGTGGTGACTGCTCCTGCTCTTAGGTGGTCAGCCTCCCTTCCCCTGGCTGCATTGTGGCAGGCAGCAGGAGCATTTCCCACTAGCTCCTATGCTACTGTCCCCAGTGGCTTCCCAGCCATGCCCTTAGGTCCAGCCTGTTAGCTATACTGGGGATGGGTGTGGGGATACCTTCCTTCGATTTACTTCCTTTCATTTACTACTTGGTCCTCAGCCTAGCACTGGGTGGGAGGTGAAGCCACGGAGCATTCAGACCTCCCAAATTCCAGGCTGTCTGCAAAATCTTCTGTGGGAGGCACGCAGCAGGGCCTCAGTCAAGAACTACACCTCCTCAATATGACTGGATTTTGAAAGAAAAAAAAAAAAAGGCTCCTTTCTTAGAACAAAAAGCTGTGCTAAATGTGTGCTGCCACCTGGTGGCTGGTATGTGGATTTGCTGTCAAATGACCGTAGGAAAGTGTTAGGGTCACCTGACCCCTCTGCTTCCACTGTGCATTCCTGGTGCCTGGGTTAAATCACAAGGAACCAGCCTTTTCGATCTCAAGAGTAACCTAGTGAAGCTCAGGAGGAGCAACCTGTAAGGTCCTCTGAGAAATTCAAGATTTGGTATGCTTGAACTCTATCTAGGTAGCAGGCTGTAGGTCGCAGAGCTCCTGACTCTGGAGTTGCTCCATGTAACTACCTGGTTTGCATTAGCCCCTGAATGAACCGCTCCCACCTGGGCTCCAACCCATGCCAGACATTGCTGCCCACCATTTTTAGACTGTGCTGTGCAGTACCTTTCTTGGTGCTGTCTATCACTTCTGAGACCCATTCAAAAGGCTTGGACAGGCCTTAGGGGCAGGCTATAAACAGGGTGTCAGGGTGCTGAGATTTCAGAGAGGGGACAGGGTTGAGAGTGTGCCAAGGTGAGTTGGCATCGCCAGGAGGGCAGTGCTCTCTGTAGGGTACCCTGGACAATCTCTTTGTGTTTCTTGCCAGAATTCTCTCGCTTTCTTCATTTGCCCTCATGAGTTCTCCTTCTGGCTGATGTTAGTCCCCATGTCCTTCCTGTTCCATTTGCTCCATCTGTCGTGATGATGATTTATTATTTCAAGGAGACTGACTTCTGCCTTGGGCTCTACAGGGAGGGAAGAGGCTGCTGGGACAGATGCTGAGGGCCGCCATGCCTCTGCACTTGCTTGGCAGCTCCTCAGGCCTAAGTGAGGAGAAGACTGTATTTTTCTTAGTGCTTTAGAAATCAAATGATGCCGCTCTCATGTTTTTCTTTTTACCAGCTGATCTGTGGACAAAGATTTGGAGCAAAATCCTGCTCCCTACAAATCAGAATGCGTAGAATTTGACCTAAAATATTAGCCATGAACTATACAGCATGGAAAAGACACACAGTAGCTTGAACCCAAATTAAGCCTGTGATGTGTTTCTGTGTGTGTGTTCTATGTCACTGTATTAGCATCTTTAAAAATATACAAAAGTAATTAATGCTTATAAAAGTTAAACTACTTTGGGAATAGATTATGTGAGAAGTGGGGTACTCCCTAATTCTACTCCTCAGTTTGGGGAGATAGCCCCCATTAAATGATGAACATTCCTCTAGACCAGTGATTCTCAACCTTCTGCTACAACCCTTTAATACAGATCCTTATGTTGTGGGGACCCCCAACCATAAAATCATTTTCATTGACACTTCATAACTGTAATTTCACTACTGTTATGAATCATAAAATAAATATGTGATATAGTCTTAGCAACCCCTGTGTAAGGGTCTTTTAACCTCCGAAAGGGGTCTTGGCCCACAGGATGGGAACTTCTGCTCTGAACCTTCCCTCTTGCATTTCATAGCTTTGGTTTACCACACACACATACACACACACACACACACACACACACGCACACACACACATGAAAATGGATACAGTACTCTCATGCTTGGCGATTATCCTTCAAATTTAGTAGTAATCCTGAGCCTCACTCCATATGTATGACCTCATACATTTAAACCATTGGAATGAAAGCAAAAGCAGAGAGCAGAATATTTTCCAAGCAGAACCTGAAATCTTTCTGTTAGACTCTGGGCATGCAAAAGCAGCTAGAGAAAGGACCCCTGAAGAGTTTGTGTGCAGTGCCAGCAGAGAAGTCTAGAGTGAGGGTGGGAAAGAAGGAGGGAGAGGAGACAAGAAGCTGAAACATTGACATTGGTGCCTATTGCCTCCCTGCAGAGTGGACGATGTTGTGAAGTCAATGTACCCCCCACTGGACCCCAAGCTCCTGGATGCACGGTGAGATGGGAGGAGGGCCTACCCATCTTGTCACACTTCAGGGTCACTGTTACCAAGCCTGTCAGATTGAAGCCTGGGTTGTTTAGAGAGGGATGCTTTTCCGTATTTCCATGGCTGCCCCTGGCTCTGGGTTCATCCCCTTCCATGCGATCAGTGAGCCAAAGAGTGAGCTGAGCTTGGCAGGTGATAGAGCCCAGTCTTCTTCCTGAATCCCTGAGACAGGGAGCATGCCCAGCATCAGGGTTGGCTTTGCATGCTTAACTGGCTATGCTAACTGTGCCTCCCTGCCCTTCACTCCCTGTCCCGCACTCTAATCTTTGGACTCAAGAAGCAGCCACACCTTGCTGGAAGCACTGCCCAGTGGGGCTGTGGTGAGCCCAGTAACAAGAACATGCAACACGTCAGCCACAGTGTAACTCACTCCCCATCAGGCATCCTGGGAGCCTCCTCTCCCAACCCTCCTCCACTCTACAGAATGCACTAAGCCCTACTGAATGTAAACACATAATATACCTACACGCTGTCTCCATTTGATTTGTGAGACTCCCATGGACATGCTATCTAATGGTTGCAGGGTAGCCAGTAAGGCATGACATGTCTGCCTTGGTTTCTCTGCCCATTTCTACTGCTGCTCGGCTTTTTTCATGGGTTGGTAATTCTTAATAGAACCGCGAACACATCTTGCACACTCACCATATAAAAATTATTTCATAGTGAATCCTTCAATAAAAAAAAAAAAAAAAACGAAAAACACGGAAGGACCAACAAAAACAAAACCCTCCTCTTCAATTTGATTTTCAATTACAATTTCTTTAGCGTTGTGTAAGCCAACCCTGGGCTTATTGATTAGTGATCAATAAGGGATGCTCACTGAAGAGGGATATATAGCTCATCTTTAAGTGGGCAGCAGTTGGAGACTTGCTCATCCAATTGACCACATCCAGACTGTTTCATAAAACACCCTTCTGGGAGCTGTTAATGGTTGTGTTGCAGAAAGCCAATTCTACCGCCTTACGTACGTTTGTCAGACACAGCCCTCCAGTTTCTCCTGGGAGCTTTATCAAGCTCATCAAAGATTCCAAGACAGGCTTCAGTTAACCTTGTTTAAGCCAACCATCCCCTATGTATTTCAGCATGGACCCATTATGTTATGTACCACCCACCTTCCAGGGAAGGGTCTCCAGTTTCATTAATCTAGAGTGTGCACCCATTTGTGCTTTTGTGCAAAGTTCCCCACTTTCTACAGAGTTTGGTCTTGTTGCTTTTTGTTTATTTGTTTATTTTAAACCTAGGACAACTGCCCTGCTCCTGTCGGTTAGTCACTTGGTGCTAGTGACCAGGAATGCCTGCCACCTAACTGGGGGCTTGGATTGGATCGACCAGTCTCTGTCTGCTGCTGAGGAGCACCTGGAAGTCCTTCGAGAGGCAGCCCTGGCTTCTGAGCCGGATAAAAGCCTCCCCAACCCTGAGGGTTTCCTGCAGGAGCAGTCGGCCATTTAACCTGCAAGGCTCCAGTCTCTGCCCGCACGCGTGGCTCAGCTGAGCCTTCCACTTCCTGTAGGTTTAGATGTTCTCTAGAGTTCTAGCATCCAGTCCTGGGTGCAGCGTAAAGCCGGCTTGCTGGACGGCTCTGCTGCAGTGGCAAGCGCTGGCTGGAGAGTGGCAGTGTAATACCACAGTTGGAAGAAATGCCTTGCACCTCTCCAGAAGAGCACAGAAAGCTGCAGGGCTCACTGCTAGATTTAGTTCATTTAATGTTTCCAAGAAAATTGAGGTACCCACTAAGAATCAAGAGGCTTCACATTAAATCAGAATTTCTGGCTTCTGAAAATCAAGGTGCTGCAATTCTGATCTGCATTTTAGAGGACAATCAGAACTAAGTCGCTAAGTTGAGATCACCTCTTTTGGGTGATCCCTTGCACTCCCCTTGTGGTTTTGTTTGTGTTCAGTAATTGGTCCCTGAAACACTCCAGCCCACCTCCCTACCCGCATTTCCCATTTGTGTTAGAAGCTGAGGAATACAAAGTTGATTGTTTTCCTTCTTATCACTATGCCTGCAATTTTACTTCATAACCACTAGGTAGATAGTAAATTTGTTCTATTTTCCTCAAGTGTGAAGTTACTGAGTCAAATTTATATGTGGGGTATATGGGAGAATGTGTGAGGACCAAGGACAGAAAGAGAGAGCCTGAGAATCTTGAAGGTGCTCTGTGTGTGTGTGTGTGTGTGTGTGTGTGTGTGGTGTACATAAGGAATGTCAGGCACAAGTGACACTACAATAAAGCAGTTTCCCTTTCAGCAGTGACATCTTTGTGCCCCTTTATTTCTGGAATCTGTCTTGCAAATACTGAAAAATGAGAGGCACTTTTTTATTGTTTGTGTTTTTGAAATTGTAGCCTTGAACTTGTGATCCTCCTGCCTCAGCTCCAGAGTGATGGGATCATGGGCATCCAATATCACCCCTTACTGATAATGGGCATTTTCCTGACCTGATAACTCAGTGGGATCCAGCTCAAGGTTGCATTCTCCAGACTGCATGATTTCTAACCCAGTCGTGATGGGGAGGGAGCCTGGGAATCTTCTGCCCACGTTTGCAGAACCAGCCTTGCTCTCAGAAGCTGGTTTGCTGCTGCCTGGTCCTACCCCGATCATCAAGCATTGTTGGATGGGGCTGCCTCTGTCCCTCTTTCATTTTCTCTGCCCTAACTCAAGTCAGTAAACACTTTAGCTTGATATTGGGGTACCAGGAACTTAGTCCTTAGTTCAGCATCTTGTTTGTCTGTAATTAGCATATTTCATTCTTCTAGCAAGAAGGCAGCTTTGACCAGCACAGTGTGTGCCAAGAAGTGGCAACCAGAACTACCCCTTTTGGACTAAATGGTGGATTCCAGAGGAAGCTTGTCTGATGTCTCCTCCCATTAACCCTAATCATGAATTATGAAGTTAATTCCTGCCCTGCTGGAAGCTGTGATGGGGAAATGTTAAAAAAAAAAAATCCAAAACCCAGTGCCTTTTCTACTGGAGGCCCCCACAAACAGTTCTCCACAGCCCTAATTTGTGTCTTGTTTCCTCTTCTTTAAGACCCAGTTGCATCACTGGACATGCTGAGGTTGCAATGGCTGCCACTGTGGTAAATGTCTTCTGCACTTGAACAAGGAACCTAAGCTAGAGAGAAGCAAGTCTAAATTGGGCTCTCAGTCCTCATCTACCCTGGGTGGAGGATGGGGTGCTTTGAGTTCTTTTAAGTGCACCCACAATTGCTTATATTTCTTGAGTCTGGGAGGCCTGTCACCCATCATGGTATGCCCTCTGCCAGGAGAATAGGTTGCTCAGGACCTGAAGACTGTCTGGAGCTGGAAGGAGTGTGTGTGTGTGTGTGTGTGTGTGTGTGTGTGTGTGTGTGTGTGTGTGTTTGTGTGTGTGTATGTGTGTGTGTTTGTGTGTGTGTGTATTTGTGTGTGTGTATGTATGTGTGTGTGTGTTTGTGTGTTTGTGTTTGTGCATGTGCGTGTGCATGTGTGTGTGTGTGTATTTGCGTTTCTGCACTGGGCAGCTTTTCTTCCAGAAATGTGCAAATGAGAAGCCTCTGTCCACTGTTCGTATTAGAAGTGACAGTTATGGTGGAAGTACCACCTTTGGGGTAACAGGCGACTCCACTCCTCTCAGCCCTTGGAGATCTGGCTGAAGTTAGTGCCTCCGTTGGGAGGAATGGAGGAAAAACACCAGGGATCTCAGGAATGTCTCTGGTGGGTGTGGTTTGCCAGGTAACAGATGAATCTCAAGTCCCTAGCTTAGTAGTGTCTGTGGAAATGGGGATAGAGCCATTCTTCCATGGCTTCACCCTCTCTCTTTCTGAAGTAGGACTACTCAACTCAAACTCTAATGGAGAGTCTCCTGGAGGGTAGAAATCCAGCATGAAGAGAGCAAGAGACCTGAAGTCAGATTGAATTAGGTTTGAATTTGCGCTTGGTCCTTTACTATGTGAGCTGGGACAAGTTACTCAGCTTCTGTGGTCATTAGCTTTTCTCATCTGTAAAATTGAGGTGACTGTCTTCTTGCGTTGGTGTGTTAATCAAATGAAATGGGGTGTATGAAATGTCCAACTGTGCCTCTGGTCCTTACTAGCCAGTATCAGCTCCTCTGTCCTGACAAGGCTCTGTGCTCTGCTACAGGTGGAGATATCAATTCAGTTACCATGGCTGTGTTCTAGCATCATGCAGTTTGAGGGTGAAACTGAGTGCCCAAAAGTCTCAAGTTGGGAGCTGGAGAGATGCTGCCTCAGTCTATAAAGCACTCACTATATAAACATAAGGACCAGAATTCAGATCCCAGAACCCATGTAAAAGGGTGGAGGAGGTAGCACATGTTTGTAATACCAGTGCAGGGGGAGGATAGAGCTCATTGGCCAGCTAGCCTGGCCAAACTGGTGAGCTCTGGGTTCAACAATAGACCCTGTCTCAGGTGGAGAACCATGGAAGAGGTCCTCTGACATTGACTTCTGGGTTCTACATGCATGCATGCAGTTTACATGCACACAGTTTACATGCACCTTCATGCATGTAGATGTGATCCTGTGTGCACACGCACATGTGTGCAGGGACACACACACACACAATCTAAACTCACTGTAGTATGGAGAATAGTTTAATCTTATCCCCCCCCCCCCCCGCCAGGTATGGTTAGGTGGCAGACACATTCAGATTCGTGGCTCCTCAGTGGCCTCTCAATGTTTGGTGGACTGGCTTTGTACCAACCTACATTACTTCCAGAAAACCTCTTCTAGCTGTGAAGTCTGTGGGACTGTGCCCCAGCATACAGCTAGCCGTGGTGCTCTCTGAACCCACTCATTCTGGGGCTTTCTTTTCTTCTGAGACTTTGCCTACAGAAGCCTGGTATTTAGAAAATGGCTCCAAGTTCTAAGACTCTGAGTTGCCTTCTGACCTTCGGAAAAAGAAGACTTGCCAAATGAAGAATTTTCATCCATTGTCTGCTTCCCTCCCTCTCTCTACTGTGCCACCTCTGAGGGAGGTGCTGTGCTGGATGCTCTGGGGACACGGGCACAAAAGGCACAACCCCTGCCCTTGAGCAAGAGACACACACACACAAGAGCATCTGTCAGAATCAGAACCGAAAACTGTCTGATGGAGGGGCCACTGTGCTGGCTGGTTTTTATGTCAGCTGACATAGGCTAGAGTAATGTGGGAAAAGAGAACTTCAGCTGAAAAAATGTCCCAACCAGAATTGGCCAGTAGGCAAGCCTGTAGGGTGTTTTCTTAGTTAGTTACTGATGTGAGAGGGCCCAGCCCATTGTGGGTGGTGCCACTCCCCCGGGTAGGTGGTCCTGGGCTGTATAAGAAAGCAAGCTAAACAAGTTTTGAGAAGTAAGCCAGTAAGCAGCACTCCTCCTTTTTCCTGCCTGACTTTCCTGGATGATGGACGACAAGCTGTAAGGTGAAATTAACTCTTTTCTCCTTTAGAAAACCTATATGCATATGTGTTTTAATCACAGCAACAGAAACCGTAACTAAGACAACCATAGGGAGGGCATAGGGTCCAGAGCAGAGAGAGGACATATAGGGCGGCAGGATCCAGGAAGCTGCTGATGCCTGCTGGAGACCTTAGAGGGAGGGAGAGGTGCCCTGAGCAGCCAGGACAGCATAGAAAGGCCCAGGGCCAAGAGACCATGGCTGACTTGGGAGATGCAGATGCCTTGGAGGGTGGACAGTTAGAAGGACATCAGAAAGGACATTTTAAGTGACACTTGGGAACCAGCACCTCATCTTGAGTATAAGGGGTGCCATAGAAGGCTGTGAAGCAGGGGAATGACATAGGCACATTTGCAATTTAGAAAGAATCTATGGCTCTGGGCTCCAGGACTCATACACTCAGCTGATGTTCCTGAATGCTGCTTTTCTTCAAGTCTGGAAGGCTTAGAACCGCATCACAGCCTAAAGGCAGCTGGACAGCTTGCCAGGAACAAAGCAGAGGGGCTAGACAGCATAGCAGAGGAGGTTGGGGTACATGTCGTTCTGTCTGCTTCTAGTGTTTGGGGTCTCTATGCTGAAATGCTGATGCACAGCACTGAGCACTGGAAGCAAAACCAGCTCCTTCCTGGTCCAGCTCATTTGTACTTCTCAGATCATCTTTATTATTTGTGGTGCTGGCAACGATGCTGAGAGCTTTGTGAGTGCTAGGCAAGTATGCTATCATTAACCCACATGCCCAGCCCAGCTTATTTGTATATGTGTGTATGTATGTTAAACATGTTCGTGTGTGTGTGTGTGTGTGTGTGTGTGTGTGTGTGTGTGAGAGAGAGAGAGAGAGAGAGAGAGAGAGAGAGAGAGAGTCAGAGCCAGAGTTCAGTGTTAAGAGTCTTTTCTCCTTGTTTTTTTTGGCCAGGACTTTGATGATTAGACTAGGCTGGCTGGCCAATGAGCTCCAGGGACTTCTGCCTGTCTCCATCTTCCAGGTGCTAGAATCAAGAGCACATGACTCTAAAACAATTAAAAAAAAAAAAAAATTGGGTGCTAGAGATTGAACTCAGGCTCTTGTACTTGCCTTCACTGACTTAGCTACCTCCCTGCCCTAACTTGTATTCTTATTACTCCCATTTTTCAGGGAATGAGACCAAGGCCTGCCTGTAGAGCTCTGTTGCTTTTTGTGGTATTCAAAAAAAAAAAAAAAAAAAAATCAGAGCAGGAGCGTCATCCCTCGGGATTTTTATTTTATTTTAATTATTATTATTCTTTGCCAGTACTTCTCCCCACTTGGGTGCAGCAGGTAGGGAAATGAAAATAAAAGAATACTAGAAACAGAAATGGAAGAATGATATGAGAGTCATTCCATTCTCTTTTGCTCCTAATATTTTTCATTAAAATAATGGCAGCTGTGACCCAGGAATTAATTTCATGGCCCATAGTAGGTTACAACCCATGGGATAATAGAACATGAGCTTGAAATGAGGGCTGGGGCATGAGTGAGGGATTTCTTCTCTATCCAAAAGCATTTAATTTTATCCATTTTAAGTAAAACTCACATTTACCAGCATAGTGGCAAAAATTTATGGTGCAAAATGGAATCTCTAATTTATTACATGATTGATTAGTTCAGAGTCATCTGTTGAGCATCTCTCCTGGATTAGGCTCAGGGATACAGGAATGAATAAAAATATAATACCTCTCATGAGACACATATAATCTAAGGTGGACAGAAAGCTGTAAAGAGTCATTTTCAGTATTGCAGTAAGGGAAGGGGTGTGTAATGAGAGTACAGGGCAGGAGTGCCAAGCCCAGCTCAGGATTTTCTTAAAGTGGTGACTTCTCAGAAGAATTGTTGAGCAGTGGGTGTAAGGAGAAGATGGGTATCCAGGAAAGCTGCAAAGGAGGAAGCATCCAGGAAGGGAACTCAGACAGGCATGGCTTCCATACTGTGATGGAGGTGTTATAGTTGGCTTCTTACTGTAAGCATCATTTAGGAGGTGGGTCATGCAGGGGGTAAGTCAGGACAGGGAGGCAAGGACTAGAACCTGGAGAGTCTTCTGGACCCTGCAAATTCTTTATGCTTCCTTCTAGATGGTAGTGAGATATTGAAATTCAAAAAGGTAGTTCCTTGCAATGCTTGCCTTTAAACCCAGTATCCCAGCACTCAGGAGACTGAGGCTGGAGGTTCATGAGTTTGAGGCCAACCTGTGTTACATGGTGAAACTCTGTCTTAAGCACTAACCAAAGAAAACAACAAGAAACAGTTTCTTACTGTTTCTTATTGTGGTGGTTTGCATAAGAATGGACCCCATAAACGCATATATTTGAATGCTTGGTCCCCAGTTGGTGGAACTCTTTGGGAAGGATTAGGAGGTGTGGCCCTGTCAGAGGAGGTCTGTTACTTTGGGTGGGCTTGGAGGTTTCAAAAGAGCATAGCATTCCCAGTTAGCTCTCTCTCTTTCTGCCTCTTGTTTTGAATCAGATGTAAGCTCTCAACTACTACCCCAGTGCCATGCCTGCCTGCTGCCATGCACTCCACCATGATGGTCATGGACTCTGACCCCCTGGAATGGTGAGCCCCCAAATAAATGCTGTCTTTTATAAGTTGCCTTGGCCATGGTATTTTGTCACAGGAATAGAAAAGTAACTAAGACAGTTGGGAAGCAGCAAGTGAACACTGCATTCTTATCAGCTTCACAACCCCACCCCCACCAGGTGCTGCAGATCAAACCCAGGGCCTTGTACAAGCTAGATGAGCACTCAGCCACCGAGTCATGTCTCAGGCCTTTCAGCTTTAATGCCCTGATCTGGTAGGTGAATGATGGGACGCACTGTATGAATTTGCACGTCTCTGAGGACTGCTGCAGTTAAAGATTTTTCACATGTTTATCAAGCTCTCTGAACACAGTCCTGCCCTTTGCCCATTTCCCCACTGGGATTTTAGTATTTT
Source organism: Cricetomys ansorgei (assembly GCA_026225945.1). Taxonomy (NCBI): domain Eukaryota; kingdom Metazoa; phylum Chordata; class Mammalia; order Rodentia; family Nesomyidae; genus Cricetomys; species Cricetomys ansorgei. The sequence continues at coordinate 2,427,212 of JAMJFZ010001898.1, read as the reverse complement.
TCTTATCGATTTATATGAGCTCTTTATATTTGAAGGATAACAACCTTTCATCATATTTATTGCATAGACTTTCCACAGCCTTGTCATTTGCTTTTTAGTTTGGTTCGGAATGGCTTCTGACATCCAGAAGATTTTAATTTGGTGTAGTCCAATGTATCGATTTTCTTTCCTTTAGTGATTTCTCCCATTACTTTTATGCTTACAGAATTCTTCCTCTTTCAGAGATCAAATAAACAGCGCTGAAATGCTTGAAGCAGAAGTGTGCCACGGAGGATGATTGATAACAGTATTCACAGGTTGGATGTAGCGACAAGAAAAAGAAAAACAATAACAAAAAACCCAATCGGGATAGGAGAAGCCAACTTTCTTTTCTCTCCATTGAACCTGTCTCAGAGTTTTAGGTGGGAACAGGTAGGGGTGAAAGCAAGATTAAGAGAGTAGAGGGGAAGTAGGAAGAATCTGGAAGCCTGGCAGGTGGGAATCGTACATGGAAGGAGCCCTGTGTCTTCAGGAAGAGTATAAAGGCACTAGCTCTATCTAAGCACTGGCTACTTGGTGCCTGGGGTAGAAAAAAAAAAACCCACCCAAACCCACACATTTCTGCCCTCACAGGATTATAGTCTAAGGAGAGAAGACAGATGTCAAGAAATTGGTTGTTTAAGTAGAAGTAAAGTAAAACCTTTAAAACATTTTCAGGAAAGAGATAGAATCTTAGGGAAAGATTACGAGGGATATAAACATGTCACAAAGGGCTTCCACCAGAGCCAGGAGTGGTGGTGCATACCTGGAGTCGCAGCATTGCGGAATAGGAAGATTATACATTCCAGACTAACCTGGGCTATGTACCGAGACCTTGTCTCACAGATACAAAGAAGACTTGCACTGAAATGGTCTTTGCTGCACTGTCTGAGGTTACACAGGAGCTCAGAGGTATGTGTGGGGAGGGGTGGGAATTCATAAGCACAAACAAAGGGTCATTGGCAGAGTGACTACAGCCGAGTCCTGGCTTGTGTGCCTAGAGAGAAGACAGAAAGCAAGGCACATGAGCATCGGGAATGGGCTCAGATCACTCCGGACCCTGTAGGCGACACAAGGACTGTGGTCCTCAGCTGAAGAGCTGTGTAAATCTGTTCAGTGGTTTAAGCAAAGCTTATGGGGCAGGAGTGGGTTGGGGGTAGAGATGCAATCAGATTTATGTTTTGAAAAGATCCTATTGGCCAGGCATGGTAGCACATACCCATAAACCCAGCACGGAGTAGCCTGGGGAATGAAGATCTTGAGTTTGGAGCTTGTTTGGAGTATATAATGAGATGAGACCCTGCCTCAAAGGCAAAAGAAAGAGCAGAGATTCTTTTAGTTCCCTCCCTCCTTCCCTCCCTCCCTCCCTCCTTTTAATCGAGGCAGGTGTTCACATAGCCCAAGCTAGCCTCAAACTGATTTAATAGTCAAGATGGCTTTTAACTCTACCCTTAAGTGCTAGAATGAATGGGCATCACCACACGTGACTCTTTGCATTCTATGTTGCTGTGGTCTGAATATTGGGGTTGTCCCCATACCTATGTTGAAGCCTAACCCCTAATACACTAGTGTTAAGAAGTGGGGCCTAGGAAAGGTGACTGACTCACCATGGTCCCACCTTTCTGTGAGTCTTGAGACATACCTCTTTGCTTTCTAGAACAGGTGTTTTCCCTCAGAATTTTCATACTTGGTTGCTCACCACAGGATTTTGCTACGAGACAATGCAGCCAGAAGGTGCCAGTGATGAACACTGGTGCCTCAGTGAATTTCCTAGCTTCTGGAACTAAGGGACAGACATTCTTGTTGTTGCTAACTACTCTGACCGAGACACTCTGTTACAGTAGTTCAAATGGACTAAGACATGTGTGGCACACTGACTGGAAGAGGCCAGAGTAGACAGGGAAGACTACATCAGTGGTCCAGGCAGGAAATGTTAGGTAGTGTGGTCTAGGGTAGAGACAAGAAAATAGAGTTAGGAAAGTGGATCCATTTGAGAGGTATTGGGAAGGGTAATGAGGACTTGGAATGAAATTCGATATGGCGCACTGGGACAAGATCACAGCACGTCAAGAAAAGATCCCGAGGTTTTAGGTTTACACACCCATGTGGGATAACAATGCAGGGACAGGGGTCTCCTGGGAGAGGAAGTATTAGAAGAGAATCAGGCTTGGGTAAAGGTTCACGGCTTCTGGCTTGGACCTGGAATTTGAGGTGTGTTTGATTTGAGTTGAGTTAGACGTAGCAAGTGGAGCTCTGGGAACACTGGACTAAAGATTTTTTCAAAGGTCATTGTTGTCAGACCAATGAGCATGGGCGTGAGGCTAGGGACAGAGTATGGAATTGAGAAGAGGGCCACAAGAACGCCAACATTTGATAGGACCTCAGGTCAGCTCAAGGCTCTGTAGAGCTATTTTGATGGTTAAAGGGAAAAGCCATATGTCACTGGCATGCAGTGAGCACACAAGGAATGTCAGGTGTGTCTTCTTTCTCTCCCCTTGACTAGGCTAATCTTTGTTTTATTTCTCTGTCTTTCCTGGCACCATAGCTAGACACTCAGACCTAATCCTTCTCCCGGGAGACGGTCTCCTATACATATCAAGTGTACATCAAGTGTGACCTGTTCACCTTTAGACGCAGCCCAGGACAGCCTGCCTCTTCACAACTGTCTGAAATTGAACTAAGGGGACTTTGGACCTGTGTCTAGTTGCCTAGTGATCAATGCTGAGCTAGCCAATTATATAGGAACGTTCACTGGAAGATCACACCTGAGGAGAATCACACACTGCATTTCGGTGATAGTTTGTAATCTTTCCCAGAGAACCCACACGACAGTTATCTCAGTTGCTCATCACAGGATTTTCTCATTATGAAGTGCATTTGCACATTTTCCTTACCTGTAATCCCTTTCCTCTGTCAAAACAATAGCATTCTGAGCAAACGTGCATATGGATTTCTTACAAATTCTTCGTACTCTTGATCACGAGCTCTTTTGTCTTCCCGTTTTATTTTATAATCACGGGGTTTCCTATCCGTCAGAATCTTTCCCATGTTTCAGTGATGCTCCACACTCACAGTTCCGTTCTTTCTCTTCCCCTTTGGAATTTACCCTTTGCATCCTCACACCAGTACTGAGGGGCTCTGGCCCTGAAAGCCCATTGTTCCAGATGTTGAGAGCCTCACATTTCTGACTCTTCTTCACCCCGTCTCTCTGCCGCAGGTGCTGTTTATTCTGCACCAAAGCTTCCTATTACTTTTAACTAGAGATTTGTTATGCAAGGCAATCTCATAATCACACAGCCTTGGCCAGAATCTGCCTTTGCCCCTGGCATCTGAAAGATTCGCTTCTGTAGCTGGGTCTCAAATCACTGCTTTTCTCTTCTTCTGAATAATACTTGCCTGATTTCTCTTTCTGTATTTTTGATCTCTATCTTCTGCTATCTGCATTCATTCTCTCATTAAAAATATGGAAGGTATCTATTCTGAACCTGTCTTTGTGGATTCAAAGGTTCATGACCTGCACTTTGACCTTGAATGTTCACTATCTACAGTGTGCCTCCAACCTGGGGGTCAGCACATTTGAATCATCATCTAAAGAGCTTAAAAATATGACTTCCAGAGTCCCAGAGACTTTGATTAAATGGTTTTAAGTGGGTTTCAGCCATTATCATTTTTAATAAGATTCAAATGTGCAGCCCGTATGAGACCTACTCACTGGTCTAATGGATGGGACCTGGAAACAAAGGCTTTTAATCCAATGCAATGGCAGAAGTAAACTGAAGGGGCTGGAGGAGGGCAGAAGAGAAGCTCCTCATCCAGCCTGTCAAATGAAAATGCCTTGATGGCCACCCAGGGCAGAGGACTCAATGCCTGACTCACTCCAGAAAACTAGTTCCTAGAGAGCCTCACCCCCAGCCTCCCATTTGAGTAAGAGACATCAGTTTCTCTAGGGTTGCTTCTGTCTCCTTAAGGAGAACAGCCATTTTGAACATGGCCTTGGGAGTCAAAAACTTATTTAAAAAACTAGCCCTGTGACTTCAGTCAAATCATGTAACTACTCTTGAGTCTCAGTAGTCATCAATAACATGTGAACATGTATGTGCGTGTGTGTGTGTGTGTGTGTGTGTGTATGAATTGAGGGAGCTAGTTTACCCAATATATCTAGCCCACTGCCCTTACATTTAAAAGGTACTCAAAAATTTGAGTGCTACATAGATTTCAAGGTACCACACATACACATGATGCTCAGTGACCCTTCTGGCAGCCAGCGCTTGGATGATTGTCTTGCTATCATTCCTGCCCAAGGAGGATACTCCACATGGGTCCTTCTCCATACAGTTATAAAGCTCTCATCTGGTTCCCAAGCCCTCCACGCATGGTCCACCTGGGCTCTTTCTTTTCTCTTCCCTAGCTATTTGTAACTTCTCTACCTTCACAGTTCCTACCAACACTGATCCCTAATCCCATTGTCTGGGTCTAAAGCTTGTCACTGATCAGAAGGCCGTGCCTCTCCCACAACTTCCTCTGCAGAGCCGCTGTGGCTTCTCATCCGTGGCCGAGAGGTGGGCTGCCACCCAACATAGCACTCACAGTGACTCTGTGCGTGTGGTGAGATGCTAGCTAAGCAGGTGAGTCCTGCTGGGCTTCCCAAACTCATCGTTTCCTTGGGTAGCTTTCTCCTAGCAACCCAAGACTCACCTGATTCTGAGACAGCTTAGAGAACTTGGTAACCCAGACCCCAAGCACCTTGGGGTTTTTTTATGGCTTTTTAGTATGGTAACTTCTAGAATAATGCTCTGTTCTTCCTCCATAGCCTGGATTCTACTTCCTTTGAGCCTTTCCTTGCTCTTGAAGCAGAGCTACAGACACTGCTTTAGTGTCCTTTTCTCATGGACACCTTGTTTGTTTGTGCTCTCTCTCTATATATATGTGTGTGTGTGTGTGTGTGTGTGTGTGTGTGTGTGTGTGTGTGTGTGTGTGTGTGTATAATGTGGGGGACACAAATACACACATATGCACGTGTCACACTGTGCATGTGCAGTTTAGAATACAACTTCTAGGAGTTGGTTTTTCCCTTCCACTGTGTGGCTCCTGGGGATTGAACTCAGGTTGTTAGGCTTGGTAGCAGGTGCCTTCACTGGCTGAACTTTGTTCTTATACTTACCTTGAAAAAAATTTTTTTTTGACAGAAACAGCATAGGAGAGGGAAGGCTTCTTTTAAGTTACAATTTTAGAGAGACTTCAGTCGATCATGGCAGGCAGGAGCAGCCATGTCCATGTGGTGGAAGTGTGAGATGGCTGCTTGCTCTCATGGTGTCGTGGGGAGAGAGCGCTAGGCTGGACCAGGCTCCCACTAACCTTCTAAGCTCTGCCCCTAGTGACCCACTTCTGCCACCGAGGCCCTATGTTCTGAAGATACCGCCACCTCCCAGAACAGCCCTGCGAGCCAGGGAGCAGGGGTTTAAACACAGGAGCCTGTGTGTGGACATATCCGACTCACCCCACCACAGCGCCTTCTCTTTCAGCGCCTCCCCCATCCCCTGCCAAGCTTCCACAGTGTGGGGTATATCCAGAACAACTCTCTTCCTGCATTCTTATCTGTTTTCCTTCTAATGACTAAGATTCTGTTCATACAGGCTTCTTACTTGGCTGTTGAATATTTTTAAATAATGACTTCAGCTTTAATCCATGACTGTTACCACTTCTTTCTCTTCACTGTTTACTAGCGAAAAGGAAATGTCTGTCTGGCTTTTTAACTCCAAGGACTTTTGTTTGCCTTTCTAGATAACCTAGCTCCATTTGTGAAAAATGAATAAGATTCTTTTTTCCCCTCCCTCCCTCTTTCCTTCCCTCCATTTCTCCTTCTCATCTTTATTCTCCCCCCATTTTCCCACCTTCCTCGACACCTAGTATCTCTCTCTGTAGCCCAGACTGGCCTTGTACTTGAAAGCTTCTTGCCTCAAGCTCCTGAGTACTGGGATTACACAGTACTAACATGCCCCAGTCAACCCCCCCCTTTTATGGTTGCTGTTGTTGGAATGATCACTTTCTTCCAACTTGATACCACTCTGTGTACCCCCATGGCTTCACCTCGAGAGAAAATACCCAGTACTCATTGACACCCATGGACTCCATAAACTGTGCCTGAGAGGTCTAGGGGAGTGGAAACTATTCTGATTTTTTTCAATCAAGAAAATGAGACCTGGCAAGGAAGAAACTGAGGTTAGGGCGACTCAGTTTATGAACTCATGTATCCAGAAAGAGAAGAACTGGGCAAAGAATGTGTGCTCAGGAGCCACTCAAAGGGGATGCTGAATAGACGTTCTAGTGGAAGGTGAGCTTTGGATTGAATTATGCTTTTAGGAAGGTATAGGCTTATGTCTCTTGGTGCGAGCCTGTGAGCCTGGCCTCCAGTCTGTTGGGTTCACATTCCAGAGTGGCAGGTGAACTGCCATGTTCTATTTATGCTTAGTAGTCACCCACAGGGACTCTGGAACAAGACTCAGCAGCATCTTCTTTTGTACACAGGCAAGAGTGAAGCATGCAATGATTTCCTAATGGCTTTCCGACTTGACATTCTTTTAGTCACACTTCTGTGGGTTCTGAGCGGATGAGAATGCCCAGCTATCAGGCCAAATTCTCCAACATGCCACTTAGCTTCAACCTTGTGTTTCCTGCATAGGTGGGGTCAGGTGCTGTGTGCGCGTGCATGCATGTGTGAGTGTGCATACAGTGTGCATACAGGGTAGGGAGGGATTTGCTGTTGCCTGAGCTAAGGCTGAAAATAAAAGACCTTCATGTTTAGGCAACAGCTAATCTTTTCTTCTTCAAATATTTCTTTAAAAATTCCATCTCAACTTTCCCTTCCAAGTGGTGGAGTGCTAGAGTATACAGGGCATTTTTCTTTCCCATTCCTTGGTCCTTCCTAGGGAGGAATGTCTGGACTTAGGGTGAGGCTGACATCACCGGGTCATCTCTTCCTAGTGGACAGGGTTGCTGCAACTCAGAACCAGGAACCAAATGAGCCACTTTTCTGCTCTCCTGTCTTCAGGTACAGGGGTTATGGGTGGGCGTCTCCCACCGTGTCAGGATGGAATATGTGCGTCTCCCACCGTGTCATGATGGAATATGTTTGGTGTCCTTCTAAAAGGCTTGCATCTCAGCCTCTTGTAGTCTCTTTATGTCTCTGTTGGTGAGCATTGGCGTTTGTGTGTTTAATAGTGTGTGTGTTCATTTCTTCAGAGTATGTTTTAACATGTGAATCAGAGTGAGAGGTGGGAGGTCCCACTTCCAAGCCCAACATAGCATGAATTCTTTAACAGAAACGGTAGGGAAGACCTTCGGGTTGAGAGCTAGAACAGGCCAGAGGCAATGAACAGACTTTGGTATGTTTGATTACCCTAATGGTCTGGATCCTTCTGTTTATGCTATCTGTTTGATCTCTTTGGAGCTCAGAGGGAGGAGGGAGCTTGCTACTTAGATCCACTAACATTGCTCATTATGTGTCAGGTGTACAAAAAGATCATAAAGAAACAAACAATGAGAAATTGTTGAAAGTAAACTCACCAAGTTCATAAATACAAAGTATGGTTAGAACAGATACATGGGGAGGAAAGTCATCTCATGTCTTGTGGAACTCATTGTGAATGTTGTGGAATCGCTGAAGCCTAGAGAAACCTGAAAAGCCAAGAGCCCTCACCTGGCCTGTGTCCCTGTGCTTTATTGGGAGCTGTTTTAGACGCTCCCCATGTAATCTTGTTTAACCCTACAGCAGATGAACGGGTCTGAGACTGGAATGGTTATTCCCCTCCACTCAAAGCTCAGAAAGGCCGAGGCACTTGCCCAAGGTCACAGAATGACTTGGCAGCTGGTTTGGGATGAGACCCAGGTCTCCTGAGCTCGGATGCTTGCCACTACAGCATGGTTTGCTCAGTTTTATTTTTATATTTTAGCTTTGTGAGCTAGGGTCTCATGTAGCTCAGGCTGACCCCGAACTTGCTAGGATGGCTTTGAACTCCGAATCATCCTGCCTCTACCTCTAAAGTGCTGGATTTATAGGTGTGTGTCACTATGCCCAACAGGTTGCTTGGTTTTGTGGAGGGCAAACAGGAATATGGCTTCTGAGGGATTGATCTACCTCTCTTTGTCATGGGTTGATGTAGGTGTATGCTGCTGCTGCTGGGGCGGCTCAGCAAGGATGATAAGAAGCCATAATCATAGGTGTAAACCCTGCCAGACCTCAGCAGAGGGAACCACTGTCATGGCCAGCACCATTCTGGATAGTGGAACTCTTGAGCGTTTCAGCTCAGGTGTTTTTATTCTTTCAGACCACCTCAGGTATTTTACTGATAGCACATGCAGATCATGAGCAATTAAACAGCCCCCACGGAAATCCAACACCTGCAAACAATACAGAACACCCTAGACTTAGGATAGCTCCTCACCCAACAGTGAATAAAACAATTTCAAGCATAACGAAAAATAAACTTCCTCAACAGGTTGACATTAAAGAGAACAGTCCTGCGTCCCTTAGGTCTCCTGCTGGTGGGGTATGCTGGCTGGCTGGACTCCTGGGTGTGACCCTGTACAGCTATCTGTTTTTGTATATGAAGAGAAAAGCTTCCTGCTTAGGACAAAGTTCAAGAAACAGCCTTGCCCAGGAGGTAGGGCTGGGTGCTACATGGCCAGCCAGTTGCCACTGTGAACACCTGACCAGAAAGCCTGGAATATGGCACCGTGAGTGCAAAGACAGAGCAAGCTGCACAGCGAGGTCTGTATGCTTTTCTCTGGGTGCCAGGCCGCCCCTCCTCACTTCTCATGTTTTCGTTGTCCTGGAGCTCTTGCAGTTGGGAGTTCAGAGGAGCTACTGTCCTCAAAGCCTTCTACTCTTAGTGGGTTTTTCTGGAACTTTCTCAAACTCACTCCCGTGTATGTCTAGTAAGGACCTACTTGGTGCTGAGGTCCTGAGTAATGGAAAGGACATACCTCTCCCCTCTCCCCACTTGGCCAGCAGTCACCTCTTCCCAGCTATGAATAGGGCTGTTTCCTCTGCCTAGGAAAACTCATCCATCTTTTCCTTGGGACTTCCTCAAGATATATCTTGTCAAGTATGGTGACACACATCTTTAACCCTTACATGTGGGAGGTGGAAGCAAGAGGCTCAGGACCTCAAGGTCATCCTCGGTTACATAGTAAATTGAGAGCTGCAGAAGACTCTGTCTCAACAAAAGATACCTATCTAGAGTTGCCTAGCATGATATGGCTAACATGCATGGGCGAGATACGATTATTCATCCATCTATCTTCTTAGCAACCCTATAGCATAGGTACCAGTATGGTTCCCAACTTGCCGATTAGAAACATGAAGTGTAGGGACATTCAATGGCTTATTCAAGGTCACATGGTTAGTACATATAAGACTTGGGATTGTACCTAGGTCTATTCCCAAATGCAACCATGTTACATATTCGAAGACATGTGTCATGAGGCGACTTCATCATTGTGTGAATTCACAGAGTATACTTGAATTGAGGCAGCTATGAGGTCACAGTCACATATGTAGTCTGTCATTGGCTGAAACATCTACATATGGCATATGACTGTATTGAGACTGGCGGTGTGACATAGCGAAGGAGCCTTCGTTGCGTTAAAATTCTGGTCCCACCACTTAAAGCTTTGAGAGCTTGGCAATGGCTTAGTCTTTTTGAACTTCTATTTTCTCATCTCCAAAAATGGGCAACAGCATATAATACCTTATGAGTTCTGAGAGAGATAAACAGTAAAAATGTTGATCCTTTATGAATAAAGGATAATGAGAATTCTCTTCTCTTTGGATCTATTTTGAATCAGTGGTCTTAAGTTACCATAAAATGCCAACGTAGATTATGTCACCTGGAATGGCTCTCAGCAATGACTGCCAGGGCACTAACCAAAGAGTAAGGACTGCAGCTGCTCAAAACCTGCCAGGCGGTCAGTTAGCCACCGTGGCAGAGGCTGTGAGCTGCTGTTTCTCCTGTCAGTTTTCCCTACTGCCTTTGCCATAGAACCCTCAGTTTAAGCAGAATCAAGCAGATCTCAGTGTCCCAGAGTTTTCCCTGGAGCTATGTCCAGGGACGTATGCCCATATGTCTGTGATATCTGACCAATCAGACACTGTAGAAAAATCAGTCCATTTTCTAGAAATTTCCTTCAGAAAGGAAGAAGCCAGCCCTTCTCCCTTTCTTTCATCCTGCTGATTGGAAGGCAAATGTGGTTAACAGGAGCTCTGGGGATCACGGGGGACATAACTGAGGAATGGAGATCTGGGGATCACGGGGGATCATACCCGAGGAATGGCAGCACCTTCACGATGCTTGAATTCTGTACCTCTCCCAAATGAACTCCAGTCTAGCTCAAGCTATTGTTATCTGGACATTATGGTTGGCGCTATGTCAGTGAATGTTTATTAAGTTGATGGCTAAGACCCTCAGAGACAACTGGAGCGTTTATTTCTGCCTGCGCAGATATTGGTGAGAATCTTAGGTTTCCTTTTCTCTTTTTTCCCTGCCCCCTCCTCTCTGCTTTCTCCCTCCTTCACTTTCTTCTTTCCTCCCTCCCTTTCGTCCATCCTCCTTTCCTTTCTTCAAGTCTCATATAGTCCATGCTAGCCTAGAACTTGCTATGTAATGGAGGAAGACCCTAAACTACTGATCCTCTTGCTTCCACCTCAAGCGCTAGGATGGTGGCATATGCCACCATGCTTGGTTTATGTGGTGCTGGGGATTGAACCCAAGGCTTCCTGCATGCTAGATGAACACTCTACTAAATGAACTACATCTCCTGCCATGCAAAACCTCCTGAAGCCTTGAAATACCTTCTCATGCTTTTGGGGTGTGGGTGAGCTTCCCTCTAGAAATCTGAATTGTGGCTCTGGAGGGATGGCCTGAGTTCTGTCAACTTTCCCTCTCTAGCAATAGAGGGGACAGCTTGTGGGCAGACCCATCATTTGGTTTGAAATGTGGGTCTCTGCACACTGTTCATCCAAACTCGAGGCTGGGGCCTGGAGAAACCAGAGAAAGCCAGGAAGTCTCAATGAGGCTGGCTGATAATTCTCCTTCTATTCCTGCTGCTACGAATGGCATGTTTTGAGACTGATCCTTTCTTTTATTCCCTTAAAATTCTCTTCCCTTTGCTTTTAAAATTAATTTTTTCATCATGAAACATTTCAAAGATCAGACAGGAATTGAAAAAAAAGAAAAACACAATTTACCCATTATTAAGCTCTATCAGATCTTAACATTGTGTTATATCCGCATCAGATCTCATTTAAAGAAATAAAGCGTTGCTGATATAATTGAATTGTATACCCTACTCCCAACTCTGTTTCCCTCCTTCTTCCTCAGAGGTAACTATCACCATGAATCAGGTGCTTATCACCCTATGCATGTTTAATACCGTTACTACATATTTATGTATCCATTAATACAATATAGCATCATTCAGTAGGGTTCTAAATTTCAGGTATAAACTGGAGCTTCTCATTGGGTATTCCATTGTATAAATATTCACAATGAGCTCCCCACTTTCCTGCAGATGGATGTTTGGCTGTTTCTCTCTCTCTCTCTCTCTCTCTCTCTCTCTCTTCCCTCTCCCTCTCTTTACAATCTAAATACCTCTGTGAGGAATTCCTATGGCTGTCTTCTGGGGCACACATGTGTGTGTGTTTTTTAGAGTAACTGTTAACAAACTGTGGCCTCTAAAGAAAAATCTGGCAGCCAATTATTTTGTTTTGTTTTTTTTGTGTTTTTATTGTAAGAGCCATGAAATAATAATTTTATATGTTTGTGTGTGTGTGTGTGTGCATGCGTATGCCTGTCATTGTAGTGCACTTGAGTGTGTGGAAACCAGACAACAGCTCCTTCTACTATGTGGTCCTGGGGATCAAACTCAGGTCTGTAGTTTAGGTTAGGATTGAGAGCAGGCTTCTTTACCAGCTGAACCATTTCACCTGCCCTCCATGTCCTCTGTTTTGAAATTCGAATTTTAGCTTTTAAAATTATGATGACATACATATAATGTAAGGTTTACCTTAGATGAGCACATTCACACTGATGTGTATCCACTCTCACTGTCCGTCTGCAGAAGCTTTTCTTTCTTATTTTTTGTGCATGTGAACAGGTACACATGTGTGCAGAGGTCGATGTCAGATGGCTTTCTGTAATATGCTCCACTTTTGAAAAAAATCTTCATTACACTGATTTATTTATTTGCATGTGTATGTTGGCGGGTGGCCCAAGTGCACCATAGCATGCTTGTGGCGGTCTCTCTCCTTCCACCATGTTGGTTCCAGGGATCTTAAGTCAGGCTTGGCACCAAGCACCTTTACCAACAAAGCCATCTCAACAGAACTTACTTATATTCATGTGTGTGTGTGTGTGTGTGTGTGTGTGTGTAGAGAGAGAGAGAGGGGCACAGGTGCATGCGTGCTTTGGTATGCAGTGGAAGTCAGAGGGGAGTTGGTTCTTACCTTCCACCTTGTTAAGACAGCGTTTCTCTGCTTTCTATTGCTATGTGTGCACTGCAGGCTAGGGGCCTGTGAGCTTCTGGGAGAGTCTGCCGCCTGTGCCTCCCATTTCCAGGAGTGTTGGGATTACAGAGGTATGCCACGCCATCTGTCTTTTTATGGGTTTGGGGATTAAGTTGGGTCTTCAGGCTTGCACACCGAGTACTTTCACCTGCTGAGCTAAATCCCCAGCCCATCCAACTTGGATTTTGAAATAGAGTCTTTAACTGAACCTGGAGCTTACCAGTTGGCTAGATTAGCTCCTAGCAAGACCTAGGGATCCACCTTTCTCCACCGTCCCAGCGCTAAGACGGCAGGCAAGCTACTGTGCCTGGCATGGGTGTTGGGGATAGAACTTGGGTTCTCATGCTTGGGCCACAGGCACTTTACGGATTGAAGCCATCTCCCCCAGATCCCCTCAGGGCTTTATTATCGTGGTAAACAGAAACTTATCTACTAAATACCACCTCCTGAAACATGGTGGGCAGGAACACTTTCCAGGTGTATTCAACTTCTTTTTTTTTCCCAAAAAGTTTTAGCTGAAACCAAAGGAGAGGACTCCTGATGAAGAGAGAAGAAACAGACAGAACCTGCCAGTGCTACGCAGTTGGGAGTTGGGCAGGCAGGCAGATGGACGGACAGATAGGCAAACATGAGTGCGCGCGCGCCACACCCACACACCACACACACACCCACAGAGCACACAGAGAGAGAGAGAGAGAGAGAGAGAGAGAGAGAGAGAGAGAGAGAGAGAGAGAGAGAGAGAAGAGAGAGACTTTGCAGATCAATCTTGGACTTTGCAGGTCAATCCCTTCAGTCTTCAAGTGAGTATTGCCCAGCACATGCACACAGGGAAGCTACTAGAGCTGAGGAAGTCCACGGTGAAGGATGAGGCAAAACCAGGCAGAGCTCACAGTGTCAAAACTGGGTTCTCAGCAGCCAGAGAGGAAAGACCTCCTGTGGGAAGAGGAAGCCCTGAGTGTGGGAAGGCCTGAGGGTGTCTGTGTGTAATTGACTTGAGCTGGCCGTGTCAAGGACTGAAGTCTTAGCCCCATGGGATAATGGCAAAGCCTTCCTCCTGGGTGAGGTTCAGAGGACCGCAGAGCCTTCCCCTGGTCCAGGTATGGATGTTGAAGTGTACGCAGAAACTGTGCATCCTAACTCAATGTCCCTGTATTCACAGCCTGAAGACTGATCCTCTGCAGAGGCGGCTCCTATTGAGATTAGCTAAACCTGTCTTCTTGATTCAGCTGTATACCATAAACCCTGCCTCCGTGATTCAGTACGCAATAATCCTGATTCCTTCTTCCACTGTACATAATAAACACGCTGAGCTTCTGGGTGCTGCAGCTTCTCCATCAGCGGCTCAGTCTGCCTAATCCTAACTTCTTTCTGCGTTCACACAGACTAAAGGTGGTTCTGTACTTGCCTAATGACTTTAAAAACAAGCCTTAAAAATTCAAGCTGTTTCCAGTGATTTAATGAAACAAACTTAACTCAAAGTTCAAAACTACTTAAAGGATTATACAATTTTCATATTCCTTTTAAACATTGTGACCAAAAGCAACTTAAAGAGGAAAGAGTTTATTTCTATTAACAAGTTAAACAGTCCATCATTGAGGAGAGCCAGGGCAGATGCTGAAGGCAGGAACCTAGAGACAGTCACTGAAGGAGAGACCGTTGCTGGCGAGTACTGCTTATGGCTTGCTTCAGGCTCATGGTCAGTTATATACATATATGTGTGTGTGTGTATATATATATATACACACACACACACACACATATACATATGTACACACATATATATGTATATACATATATACATATATACACATATATACATACATATACATACATATATACAGTATATACATACATACACACACATATATATATACACACGCATATATGTATATACTTATATAGCCCAGGGCCACCTGCCTGGGGATGGTACTTCCCATAGTGGGCTGGACCTTCCTACATTAATTAACAATCAAGAAAATGTCCCACAGAAATGCCCACAGAGCAAGCTGATGGAAGCGATTCCTCCAGTGAGGTTCACTCTTCTGGATGTGTCAAGGTGACAACTGAAGCTAACTCTGACAGTATTCAACAATATAAAACTTAAAAGGTTCAGCAAAATTGCCAGAAATGTAAAGAATGTAGAGAAAATAGAAACACATGAGCCACAACGAGGAGGAAAAACAATCAATGGAAACAGATCTAGAAATGTCATAGGTGATAGACTTATTAGGTAAGAACATTAAAACTACTGTGAGAAACTGACTTCATAAGCCCGAGGTAGAGAAGATTATGAGCATGTTCCCGAGAGACCTGAGTAATATGAGAAAGACCAAATCAAACTTAGATGAGAAAGGACGGGGGCTGAACAAAGAGTACGTTAGACGCAAGGAAACAGATCAGTGGAACTGAAGATGTAGGAGAGAGGGACCATTCAAACAAAGAACAGAGCAACAATCAACCAGACTTAATGTCAACATGAAATATATGTGTGTGTGTGTGTCCCTAAAAGAAAGAAGAAATGATGATGGTGGGGGATAAAATGTATTTAACAATTTTCAAACTTGGCCAACAGTCTATAAATCCTCAGACATAAGAATCTCAAGGAGGAGCTGGAGAGGTGACTTAACATCTAAGAGTGCATACTACTTTTGCAG
Organism: Cricetomys ansorgei; assembly: GCA_026225945.1. NCBI lineage: Eukaryota > Metazoa > Chordata > Mammalia > Rodentia > Nesomyidae > Cricetomys > Cricetomys ansorgei. Next base: position 2,411,978 of record JAMJFZ010001898.1, on the reverse strand, counting down.
GCGACCCAAGTTCAGTTCCCAGAACCCACACTGGGCAGTTCCCAGAATCACCTATAACTCTAGCTCCAGGGGATCTGATACCTTCTTCTGGCCTCTGAAGGGTTCTGCACTCACATGACTATACCCACATGCAGACACAGATATGTGCTTATATTAAAATAAAAAATAAATCTCAGGGAAATTCAAGTAAATATCGACTCCAATGCTTGCTCTGCAGCTGTGGGCAAGGCATTACACCTGTCTGAGCCTGTTTTCTCATCAGTCATGATAATGCCTAACATATTAATTGTTTGTTCTGTCCAGGTACTCAACACTTATAACACTTATAACCTTATAACCTTATAACACTATAGTGTTAACAGTGGCCATTTTACAGGCAACGACACTGAATGATCATTTAAAGAGTAGGTGACTGGCTGAAGTTTCACAGCTAAGATGCCCTGTAGATGCTGGATTCAAACCAGAGCCCAGGCACCTACCCTGTGTACTCTCCTGCATCTTTGGAGGCTACAAGATTAGAAATTACAGTGCTCGCCAACTCAGCTTTTGTTAAAGCTAGAACAAGATATCTTGCATGAAATAAAGAAAAACTAAAAATCAAAATGCCATAAAACAGCACCACATTCTCCCTTACCTCTGCCCCTGGCCACCACTTGATTCCTATTTGACTGTTTGCTCCTATGTGTCCAGCCTATTCTAGTAAGAACAATGTCTCCACCCAGCGGTGGTGGCACACGCCTTTAATCCCAGCACTCAGGAGGCAGAGGCAGGCGGATCTCTGTGAGTTCAAGGCCAGCCTGGTCTACAGAGTGAGTTCCGGGACAGTCAGGACTACAACAGAGAAACCCTGTCTCAAAACACCAAAAAGAACAATGTCTTCAGGTGTCACTCATGTTGAGTCATCATCAAAATTTAAGACAAAGTCTCACTGTGTATAAAGCTTAGGCTGGCCTTGAGCTCACAGAGATTCTCCTGTCTCAGCCTCCCAAGTGCTGAGAATACAGAGGGGAGATGCCATGGATGGCAGAATTTCCTTCCTTTTTAAGGCTGAATAATAAAATAATAATAGTAATGATAATAATATTTTAAGGCTAAATAATAAGGCTGATGTATATGCTATATTTTGTCTTTTATTTCACCCACTGACGGATGGCTTTTACACCTTAATGTAAACATTTTGTACAAATGTTAATGTAAACACTCATAAAATATAAGAAGACTATATTTGTGGTGTGTGAACATGAAACGAAACTCACATTTCAGAGTCCATTAAAAGTTTTGTTGGAACGTAGCCACCGGCATTCACTTAAGTGTTGTTTACTGGTGCTTTCGTCTAAAACAGTAGAACTAATTAAGTGGTTACAGCAGAGAGCACACAGCTCACAAAGCTGAAAATATTTACTATTTGGCCCTATACAGAAAAAGAACCACCAGCTGCTCCCAGTTATGTAATTATCTTGAGGTGCAATACATGAACCCAAAGGAGCGTACATATTCAGCTTAGCTTGGTATTGTGAATTCACACTCCAAAGTGATGCAGTGAAGACGGTAAAAATTCTCCAGAAGTTTGTGTGTGTATGTGAAGTTTGTGTGTGTGTATGTGAAGGCCAGAGCTCAGCCTTGGGTGTCATTCCTCAGATGCTGATCACCTTGCTTTTTGAGACAGGGTTTTTCACTGACTGGAACTTGCCAGTTCCTGCCTCATTGGTGTTGAGGTTATAAACACCTGCCATTATGCCTAGGATGTTTTTCACTTGGGCACAGAGGATCAAACTGGAGTCCTTATGCTCATGTGGTAAGCAGTTTATCAGCCGAGCCTTTCCACCAGATTTTAGTAGCAGTCAGTCTTTAAAGCAGTGGTTCTCAACATGCAGGTCATGACCCCTTTGGAGGCAAACAACCCTCACAAGGGTCACCTAAGATCATCTGCATATGAGATATTTATATTACAGTTCATAACAGTAGCAAAATTACAGTTATGTAGCAGCAACAAAAATAATTTTGTGGTCAGGGGGTCACCACAACATGAGGAACTGTATTGAAGGGTCGCAGCGTTAGGAAGGTTGGGAACCACTGCTTTAAATGAAGATATTGGAAGGGTTCCAAAAGAGCACTGTGTAGCCATTATGCATATAACAACTTTGAAATCCCAATAGCTTGCAACAGCATTTATTTGGGGCTCACAGGCCTACAGACTGGCTAGAGTTTGGCTGTGTGTGTGTGGCTCAGCTCAGCTCCGCCCCAGGCTGTAGGTCAGGCTGGGACTGTACAATGTCTCTCATCTTCCCTGGACTTGTGGCTGATGTGACAGTTTTTGTTTTTTGTTTTTCTCACATAAAACAGTAGGAACTGCTGACAATAGGCAGGTCCCAGGGCATAAATGCATTTCAAGATTTTTTTTAGTGTTATGTAAAAAAAAAAAAAACCCCTTCGGCAAAAGTACAGGGAAGCCCAGAGCCAGTGGCTCTGGAAATGAAGACATGGTAAGAGTTGGGTGTGTAACTATCACGAGGAGTGAAGATTTGGAACAAGTCACTGTCCACAGATACCAACCTTTAACAGACTTTGTTTAGATAGATAGATAGATAGGGACTATGTTGGTGCTGGGAAATAAACCTAAAGCTTCATGCATGCTTGGCAGGTCCTTTATCATTGAGCTATATTACCAACTCAGAGCCCTCCCTCCCTGCCTCCCTCCCTTCCTTCCTTCCTTCCTTCTTTTCCTTTCCTCTTTCTTTCTTTCTTTTTCTTTTTTCTTTCTTTCTTTCTTTTCCTCTCTCTCTCTCTCTCTCTCTCTCTCTCTCTCTCTCTCTCTCTCTCCTTTTTTTTGGTCTTTTTGAGACAGGGTTTCTCTGTTGTACCTCTGGCTATCCTGGAACTCACTTTATATTCTAGGCTGGGCTCGAACTCACAGAGAAGTACCTGCCTCTGCCTCCTGAGTGCTCGGATTAAAGGCGTGCATCACCATCGCCTGGCCAGAACCTTTTCTTGAAACAAACATTTACGCAGGATTTTCACATGTAACAAAAGTGTGAAGCTGCTGTGACCGAAGCGAGATGGGATGGGCAGAGTCCTGCCAGCTCAGCATCCCGCTACATCCCAGAAAGGCAGTGACACCTTCTCTCATTCCTAGTGGGCAAGGTGATGGACACATGGAAGAGATGGGAGACTTGGTATCTGCAAGGGCTGCCTGGATCTCTGCTATAATACAAAGGCATGTTAGGCACCTACTGTGCACCCCCATCTGTGCCAGACAGTAAGGAGAATGACAAATAAGGCTGCTTCTCTGTCTGTCCCTCTCCACATGGTAGATTTTCCCAGGACTGTCTTCATTTCACCCTCCTGCTCAGCCCTGTGCTTAGACGTTCTGTGCTGGGCTCCCGGCAGCTGGAGCAGTTTTGTTGACCTTGCTGCTTTTACCCTTGTGCTTGCTTCACCTTTTGAACTAAGCACCTCCAACCTTTATGACTGCCTTTCTCCCAGGGACCTATCCCTGGAGCTGAAATCCTCCCCCTCCTTAGCTCTGCCCTGACCTCTGACCCAGATTGTTCTGGTCTCCCCACCCCAGACTCAAAGGAAGCTGGTGGGTTTTAAGGCCAAACATGGAATTCTTCAGATGGTGTATTTAGATAGATGCAAGAATACTTCCATTGCCTTTGCATAGATTGGCTTCTGCCAATGATAAAAAACAGTAATAACTACAGTCACCTTGTGTGGAGAAAAGAAGGGTGAGGAGCAAGGTTCACTTTGTAAAAAATTATTTTGGAATGGAACTGGGCTTTGTTGGGAGCTGCTGGCTTCTCTCATGTGGATACCTCTTATCCTTCGTTCCATCTGCTCTCCTGTCTGTCTCATGTCCATGCTCCCTGCATCTGGAATACATATCTCAGCTCTGGGCATGTTTGCAGGATGTTGTTTTAAATGGAGCCAGTTTAGAGCACAGTCTGAGACTCCTTGAGGGAGTGCCTTTGCTGGAGTGGATCTGCAGTTCGGATCCCAGTGGAGTGGCTTAGCGCCAGCTCCTCCCCAGGGCTGTGTCTCCTGATGTTTTGAATGGTGAGCTTTAGACTTCTAGCCTCAGGGCTTGGCATTTCATAATGTTGAGTCTTTGCATAGCTTAACTTATCTACAATTCTTGTTGACCTTTAATCAATAAAAGATGGTCTTGGCTTAACTGTGAAACAGAATCTGTTTTATAAGACTACTTACTTTCTTCACAGGGCCCTGGGGCAGGTATATGCTGTCCTCTCTTTAAACAGTCAAGGACTGTTTCTAACCTCTCTTGGCAGGTATGTTCTTGGGGGTGTGGTAGAGGGAGGGAGGGGAGACTGGAAAACATGCTATAACTTGATAAAATATCTAAGGTTAGCGTATTTTGTATATAAAATGGAGTGGTGTGTGTGTGTGTGTGTGTGTGTGTGTGTGTGTGTGTGTGTGTGTGTGTAAGTGAGGGATAGCTAAGGATAGTAAACATATTTTCTATGGAAGCATAATGGAATCTGACAGCATTTCATGATTTCTCTTGGACATCTTAAATAAGAATACAGGTGAGTTTGAGCATCCAGTAAATTGTCCAGGACCCTCTCAGACTTTTAGATCATAAAACTTATTAAGCACTAACTGAATGCCTTATCTTGCTTGAACTCTGCAGGCTTTTGTTTGGTCTGCCTTTCTATCATCCATACTGACAACGAGTAGGGAATGGCAGAAGGAGGATTTGACCTTTAGTCAGACTTGGCAAAGAAGCTCTGTCACTTCCATGTTATAGAGACAGGAGCTGTTCGAACGATTCTTCCAATGGATTCCCCCCTCCCCCCATTTCTAACAGAAATAGTTCTCCTAAGGATGAATCATTAACAGCCCCAGACCTGTGTAAACCCCTATGCAAGACAGGTACCTGTCTGGGGCAGGCACAAGGGCGGTACCTGGCCAGAGGGTGGGGAGTATCAGGAGCATGGGGGATGGGCAAGTTCCAGGGAGGGAGCTCTGGCCAATTCACAACAAAGTCACCCTTTCCTCTCATGACACCATAGGAACAATGAAGTTAGAATACTCCAGTCCCATTTTATAGTCAGGGGCGTGGAGGTGGGGATCCTGCTTTGATTCGTGGGACTCAATATTGTAAGCAGAGGCTTTGAGAATGACAGGCACGTGGAGGTTCATTTAGATCATGAAGCCAAACCATCTTTTTCTACAAGTCATATGGTCGAGGGAAATGAGATAGCCTACCCAACATCACACAGGAGGTAGGGACAGAGAGGGAGCGAGACTGAGGCTACTCTGCACTGTGAGTGTTTCCAGCTTGAAACTGCTGGACTGAATACATATGTACTGTGATGGCTGACCAGTGCATTGTGGGATGCAACATTCCTTCCTGATAGCTACTTGCCACGTGCCAATAGCTTTCCTTGTCCCAAGTTATGATAATACAAAGTAGCATCAGACATCGCCCTCATCCTATGGGAAGACAAGCCATATCCCTATGGTCCACTGACCATCACGTACCCAGAGCATAGCTCTCCCTTTGAAATTTGGGAGAAAAGTGCTTTGGATGTTAAGTGGATAACATCTTTCCTCCCTCCACCCCACCCTGAGCACCATAGGAGAGCTATGCTGGAAGCTATGATCTCAGCTCAGGGAGAACAGGTCTGAGATGTGCAGGGGAGGAGTCAAAGTTCAGACAGTAGAAAGCCAGATCTCTCAAGGTCACATATCATTATTCTCATTTCACAGATGAGGCATCAAATTTTGGAGTGTTGAAACCAGTGTGGTTTCATGTCTGACTTCTCTTCCATACACTGGTAGTGCCCCAGTAGAGAACCCACTCAGGTGCACTCAGGTCTGTGAGCAATAGCATCAGAGAACATCTATCATGTACTCTGTTACTTGCAAAAGGATTATAAGCACATATGGTTATGTTCTGGAAAGTTCCATTTGGTCCCATGATGGCTCTCATTTCTTATGGGCCCTGGAGACACTCACTTTCCCCTTAGGGATCTCTACCCTCATGTTTAGAAGGCCGTGTTTTTATCCTCATTCTTCTCTGAACTATCTCAGTAGACAGCAGCTCTCCCACCTACCCACCCAGTCTTCCCATACCCAAACCCTGAGAAGTAAACTAAGGAAGTAAAGGTGTTTACAGGTCATACTTACCAATTTTATTTATGGGTACGTATCTCTCTATGTAGGCTACATGTATATGGCTACAGGCAGAGTCCAGAAAAGGCTGTTGGATCCCCTGGAGCTAAGCTCCCAGGTGGTTGTGAGCTGCCTGATATGGGTGCTGGGAACCAAACTTGGGTCCTCTGCAAGAACATTCACACTCTTAACCTCTGAGCCAGCTCCCCAGTCCTAGATCGTATTTATTTTAATCTTAATAAGGACAGCAGTTCCTATCCCAAATAGGAACAGGTAGATTTTTATAATCCAGATTAGGTTGTTTAATTGACAGAAAGGGTGCAAATAAAAAATGACATTTAACCACCGAGATCTTAATGGCTCTTTTGGGAAACGGAGGCATGGAATTAGGTCTCTGATACCTTATCCTAAAGTCCATCATGGACAAAATGAGACGGGCCTCGAGTGTAGCACCCCTGGGCTCTTAGAGTCTGGTGTTGTGTTTTCCATGTGTGCTAGGAAAGAGCTCCTGGTGGTGAGCACCTCAAGTTCCACCAAAATGAAATAGTGCTTTGTGGCTCCCCAAAGAAGGGGTGAAGAGGCTTTGGGAACAAAACCAAAGTCAGTTTATTAGGGGAATATTTAGAAACCAGGTCTGCTGGTGCAGGCCGGTAATTTGAGCTACTCAGAGGCTCAGGCAGAAAGATCCCAAGTTCAGGGCCAGCCCAGGAACTTACTGAGACTTAGTCTCAAGATAAAAAGTATAAAGAGGGCTGAGGGCTTAGCTCAGTGGTAGAGTGCTTGCCTAGCATGTGTGAGACCCTAGCTTTAAACTCCAGACCTGGGAGGCAGGAATGAATACCCTGAGAGTCACATCTTTGGAACTTTCTAAGTAGCTATGGTGGGTCTTTGAGCATTTAGTAGAAAAGGTTGGAATTTGGAGTTGGGCGTGGCTATGTCCTGGCTATGTGCACCTTGGCATGTTCCTAGCTTCCCCCAGACTCACTTAGGTGAAACTAAAGTGAAAATATCTTCACCTCAGATTTGCTGAAGCAGTAGAGGAAAGACATGGGGGCTGGAGGAGTGATTGAAGATCGAAAGATAGAGCCTGACCATGGGAGTTCGTGCAGCATGCTGGAGTCTCAAGTTGACCTTCAGAGCAACAGGGCAACAGTAGAAGCCATCACACAGGAGTGACATGAGGGTTTGTTATTAGAAAGAAAACCGTTGGCAGGGCTGACATTGAGGTAGAGAGACTTGAGGCTTCAGTCATGGCGATAGAGCTGGAAAAGAAGAGAAAATTATCTTGAAAGCAGAATTGATGGATCATGGAACATATTGGGAAGGGAGAAGATACAATTGGAAAGACAACATGCATGGAGCTAGCTGCTCAAATGTTTCCCCATAAGCTCCGCTTGATGCTCACCATTATTTCATGAGCTAGATGTCATCATTATTATCATCTTATCTGTAGGGAAACTGCTGTTCGGAGGGGTTAAGGCACAGGCACACATTCAGGATAGTAGGATGTGTTATCTAATCTGGCCAACTCTCTAGAATCAAACTATGTCCCATGATTCAGTGTGTAGCAAGTGCCAGAGGGAGAGGCAGTCTGGGTCCAGTGTTAGATGTGTGCTGGGCCTCCAGGTTGTGCAATCTTCCAGTTGCTAGGAGTCTTTGATAATTAGAGTCTCCAGGTTGTTAGGTAACCTGAGTTGCTAAAGAGTTTCAGTTTATTATAGGTCTTGGGCCGTTAGGAGCCCCAGGTTATTCAGATTTTCAATTATGAACAGCTTTATGTTTCTTGAAGGCCCCCAGTTGCTGGTGACATAAGCTTTTAGGGGCCTGAGGCTCTCCAGGCTCCCAGGAACCTGAAGTTATTGAGTCAGTCATCAGTCCTGTGGTTGCTAGGAACCACAGGGTTTTAGAAGCTCTGAATTTGAGAATAGCTTCTGAAGGTGTCAGTTTGCTCAAAGTCTCGCTCATCAGCACCACAAGGTGCTCAGGCTTCCAAGTTACTAAGAGCACAAACTCAGACACTCAGGTGCCCGGAGTATTGAGTAGTGGGTCAGCCAGGCTGTCTTTCTTCCACTCACCCAGCCATGTTCTAGCCATTCGGACAGTGGAAGTGGAGCCGCATGCTTCTCTCAAGGTGTTTTCAAAGTTCTTATTTTGTTGTAGTTGGTCTTGTTTAGCTCCCATAACGGTATGGGCGCTGATTCACAGATCCTGATTCGTTCTACTCAGAGCTCTAGGGAATCATCGAGATTCTGGTATAAAGTCTTTTAGAGCAGGAACTTGACTCTAAAGCAACCAGACGTTCAAACAACTTGGGTTCTGTTTCTGCTGTCATTATTCGCCTTCCAGCTAGTCAGTTGTTAAGATTATGATATTAGGTTGCAAACAGTTCCGGAGTTGACAGGCCTCGAGAACAGCTAAATTAGCCTGTGTTTTCCCTTTATAAGAAAACATTTATTTTCCAGTAGTTATTGACACAGGGAGTTTCAAAAAAATATTGGAAATACCATGTTCTCTTTACTCAGTTTCCCTCAGTGGGAGATATTACACGACCATACTGGAATAGCAAACTCAGGATTCTGACTTTACTATAGTGCATTTGCTCACCAACACCATCAAGCCACAGAACTACCCCACCACAGCAGAGATCTGCCCTCTCGCCTCTTTGTAGTTATATGCCTTTGAGATGTGTTTTTAGCGTGCTTCATCATTAGTAAGCCAAGGAAATAAACATAACACCATCCTTGCTTTTGAATAATGCACAGTCAGACAGCTGGAGCATCACAAGTAGTGCAAGGTGGTAAGTCTTGAGTAGGGGTATGCTAAAGTAGAGACACAGGGAACTAGCCCGGAGGGTTGAGGAGGCAGAGCAGTGCACTAGCCCTCTCTGCTAACTTTGTAACACTGGACTGACTTTGAGTGAACAGAAATAATTTGATACCTAGTAAGGAAAGATTACTTAGGGGAGAAGGCAATGATTTAGACTTCCAGAGCTCAGGGGATGAGGTGAGGTTGGGGCTGCTGTAGGAGGAGAGATAGACTATGTAAGACCACCTGGGCTAGGTGAGCAGTCCAGTGATGAGTGATGAGATCCACTGAAAGGCTGAAAGTGGAGGGTGGAGCTCAGTAGATAGAGTGCTTAGCGTGCATGATGCCTGGCTTGGACCTCCAGCACCATATAAACTAGGCTTGGTGGTATACCTGTAATCTCACCACTTGTGAGGTAGAGAAGTAGGAGGATCTAAGTTCAAGATTGTTTTTGGCTGCCCAGAGAGTTGATAGATTGTCTGGGCTATATCAGATCCTATCTAACAAAAAAAAAAAAAAAAAAAAGAAAAAAATGGGAGAGAGGGAGAGAGAGAGAGAGGTGGGGGGAGAGAAATGATGTATCCAGCCACATCATTTAAGAAGAACCCTCTGATGTAGAGACTAATACCCATAAATAAATAAACAAACAAACAAACAAACAAACAAATAAATAACTGAAGAAGAGCCAATGAGCCAATGTGTAAGTCTGAAAGGCAGTTAGAAAGGAAGAATTCTCTCTTACTTTGGGGGTAGTCAGGCTTTGGAGGCTAATGTGCCTTATCGAGTCTCCTAATGTGAATGTATATTTTATCTAAAACACCCTCGCAGAGACACCCAGAGTAACACGTTCCAAACATATATCAAGGTGACACATACAAGCAACGATCACACCAGGAGAAAGGAATGATTGAGACATGTTAAATGACTATGACGGCATGAGAGTGTCAGTGCAGGTGTTTAGAGGAACACAGTCTCGGTATGAGAACCGACTCCAAAGAAAGAGAGTCCCAAAGGAAGAGAGTGCCACAGGCTGAGGACAGGCAGACCCAGTGCGGCACCAAGTGCAATTGGTTAGGAACCCATAGATGGAAGCATGCATTCGTCAGTGTTCTCTATAGGAACAGAACTGAAAAAACGAACACATTCCATTAGATTGGCTTACACAGTAGAGGTCGGTGGTCCAACAATGGCTTCCTGCATGCCGGAGAGTGCTGAGAGCCTAGGAACTCTTCAGTCCATGAGGCTGGATGTCTGGTAGTTCCGGTCTGGCACTGGAGGTCTGGTCTTCGGTCCAGGTTGAGAGGCTTAAGAAGTTTTGATTTCTCATGGTAATGAAGGATGGAGTGGCATCAACAGTCACAGCAACAGCAGGCTCACCAGCATGGAGGGAAGGCAGGCAAGAGGGCAGTGCTGCTCTTTTCTTGGACCTCTTTGTATCTAGGCTGTTGTATCTGGGCTGTCATGGGAAGGTGCCACCCACTCTGTGGAAGGGTCTTTCCCCTTTCTGTCCTGAAACTGTCCTCGAAGATCCACTGAGAGGTATATTTCTTACTTAATTCCAGATCCAACAAGTTGACAATCAAGATTGTCCATCACAGAGCGTGTCTTGCACAGCAGCATGTCAGGAGGAATCCTGCACCTCAGGATGAAAGAAAGAAATTTAGATGGTAAACGATGACAACAACTGGAATGCACTCAGTCTCAAAAATTATTAACACATTCCAGGGCTGGCGAGATGACTCAGTTGGCAAACATGAGGACTCAAGACAAAATCTGCAGAACCCAGGTAAATGTTCAATGTGTAGCTTTAGTGTCTGCAATCCCAAAGCTGCCACCGAGACAGGAGAATACCCGAAGCCCTTGGGTTATCTAATGTGGATTAGGCACTGGGAAAAAACTACAAAGACAAAAAAGATGGTCTTAAACAAGGCATAAAGTCAGGACTGAACCTGAGGTTGTCCTCTGATCTCCACACGTGCACTGTGGCATGTGTGCATCCACATTCATGCACATGCACATGCACACAGACACACATACATTTTACACACACACACACACACACACACACACACACACACACACAAACATATTCCATGTTGGTGAAGAAATAGTCCAGGCCTCAGCAGTCAACACAATCCCATGGACGACAATTTTAATGACGTTGTCCTGTAGGGTTTGAGATGTGGGCCTTAGTCGTCTGGTGGCTCCAACAGCAGTTACAAGCCAGATGGCTACAGTCATGACAGCTGTGCGCTTACAGCAGGATAAGTGACTTTATGCACCTTAGCCTGCGTATTGAAGTGCCGTACGACTATGGTCACAGAATGCAGTCACTGATGAAAAGAGTAGATGGCAACTCAGAGAGAAGAGGTCCATTCTGTTCTCAGCACACCCAGTTTGGAACGGTTGGCTGATGGCTTTACCTTTGAGCTCCAGGCGTTCCTTGAGTGTGGTCAGAGGAGGGTTCAATTTATCCACGGTCCACAGGGCACGCTGGGCCAGCTTCAGTACTCTTCTGACTGAGTTTCTTGGGATAAATTTCTTTTGAATCAATTGGGTAATTTTCCTCCCTCCCTCCCTCCCTCCCCTTCCCTTCCTTCCTTCCTTCCTTCCTTCCTCCTTCCTTCCTTCCTTCCTTCCTTCCTTCCTTCCTTCCGTCCTTCCTTCTTACCTTCTTTTAAAAACACCTTTGCTCTTTACACTGGGGAAACGAACAGGCCTGAGGGACATCAGGCATCTGGTGGTCTGACGGGAATGATGACGCAAGCTGACAGAGTGTGACAGATGGGGAAGTCATGAGTCAACACCAGAGCCTGTGCAAGGACCCAGGGGACCCCTACACAACCCCAAGCAGTGCAGAGAGTAAATTGAGCACCCGAGGTGCTTTGAGGAGGGTTAGAGCTAGTTTTGAGTGACCCAGGAGCATCAGTAACTGGTGACTTGAGCCCATCCACAGAGACGTGGGTGCCACTGGCCTGAGGGTGGGGTTCAGGAGTTAGTATCATGTATAAATTGAGCACAGGAAGGTATTGTAAGGAACGCTTCTGGACAGTGTGAACTGGAAGGAAGCTGGCGGAGAATGTCTGCTAGGCTGTGGTCAGGGCTGTGGTCAAGGCTGCGGGCTTGCACTGCAGAACCAAGAAAGAAGGGTAAAGAGCTGAACAGAGAAATAGAGGGCCGTCGAGCCTACAGTGGGGCCCAGTTTGCCCTCGTAACTGCTTCTCACCCCCGTTTAAAAGTGAAAGTCAATAGGGAAATAACAAAATGTATCATAAAATAAAATAAGTCGAAAGAATACTCAATAAAAAGAAGCAGTGGAATAGTAAAAGCAGACAACTGATCTATAAAACCTAGAGAGAAAAAACAAAACAAAACACTCAGGCAGACAGAATCACCACCAAGGGCCAGGCAATAAAATGAAAGCTAAGATGTGGTGCAAGTTGGTGGGTGTCTCCATGCTTTGTGCAGCCTCAGCTTTGCCCCACCCTGGCAGGGGGAGAAGATGGTTACTTACATTCTATAGAGGAGGAAAATAAGGCCTGGGGAGGTGAGGTATGTGACTGCAAGTGACAGTGGCCAGGACAGGGTAATGTCTCCCCTTTCCTGATGAGGAAATGGAGGTTAACTTACCAAAAGTAAGCAGATGGTCAGGGGAGGAGCAGGACATTGGACTCAATTTTTTAAATTGCTCTAGGTTTTCAAGGTGTTTTTCATTTTATGTGTGTGTGTGTGTGTGTGTGTGTGTGTGTGTGTGTGTATGTGCGCGCGCACACACCTATGTCATGGCATGCATGTGGAGGTCAGAGGATAACCTCAGGGGCTACTTTGAAACAGGGTTTCTTTGCTACTTTTCACCACCTGCAACAGGCTAGCTGGCCATCAAGCACCTGGGAATTCTCTGGTCTCACTCCCATCAGTTTGTAGGAGTGTTGGGGTTATAGATGCCTGTGCTGCATGTCTGGCTTTTATGTGAGTTCTGGGATTTGAACTCAGATCCTCATGCTTGTGGGCAAGCATTTTAAAACCACTGAATCATCTCCCCAGCCCTAGCTCTTAGGGTTTTGAACTTAAGTTCTGAGCTCTTTCTGTTGAATAAACATTCAAAAGCCTGGATGCCTACTGGAATCATGTAGTGAGTGTTTAAAAAAATGCTTATCCAATTAGACATTTCTGTGAACAGTCAACAGGTATCTGGAAAAAAACATGCTCTTTGTCACTAGTTATCAGAGAAGTGTAATCTAAAATCACAATGAAACCTCATATATATCAGGTTGAGATTATCAACAACAACAAGCAAGTATTGATGATGCGGAAAAATGAGAACACACAGCAGCATGCCCGGAGGACACTATGTTAAGGGAGACAAGCCAGTCCACATACAGGAGGTACCTAGAGGAATCAAATTCACAGAGTCCAAGAGTGGGACAGAGGGTACCAGGGCTGGGGGAGGGGCAAATTGGGAGTTACCAGTTTATGGGCATTAAGATTCAGTCAAGCAAGACAAATAGTCCTAGTGATCAACTGTTCATGTTTGTATTGTAGAGCAGTGCTGATAACATATTGTCCACTTACAATTTTAAGGGGACAGATTTCCTGCTTTAAGTATTCTTGTAGTCTTTTTTTAAAAAATTAACTTATGGACTGAACAGGTTATATCTATATATTTAAGAATATAATATAAACAATTAAGTAAAGAGAGGCCATGAATTTGAGAGAGGGCAAGATGGGGTACATGGGTGGAGGGAGGAGAGATGAGGAGGAAAATGATGTAACTATATTTTAATTCCCCAAAATAAAAGATTATCTAAAAACTAAGTAATCTTAACTTATCACTACAGCTCAGCTACTGTATTTATTTTGAGATAAATATTTATTTGTCTATGTATCTATATATCTATCTGTCTTTTATCATAATTAAAAAAAAATACTGGTAGGGGGAGGGAGATGGATCTGTGGTTAAGATCACTGGCTGCTCTTCCCAGAGAACCAGGGTTCCATTGCCAGCACCCACATGGCGCTTCTCAATCATCTGCAAGTCCAGTTCCAGGAGATGTGACACCTTTTCTTCTGGCTTTTGTGGGTACTTCACACATGTGGTGTACAGACATACATGCAACAAAACACCCAAACACATAAAACAAACAAACAAAAAACCACTGGTGCAAGAACAAGTTCAGTGCTAGCACGGTTGGTCTGGGTTGGGCCAGGAAGACAAGATAAACTTGGTGTGACTAGACAGCACTTGTGGCTTTGTTCTGGTCTCTATAGTAGTTTGTAGCAGCACGCTACAATCTTTTACCCTCTTTTTAGGGAAGGAGACAGAAAAGATAGAAATCTTCACCACTTTTACAAGCAGCCTTATTACTGAAAGAGAGAAAGGTAGAAATCTTCACAGCCTCTTTTTAGGCTGTCCTAAGCTCGAATCTCTTCAACCTTTGTTCTTTTAGAAACTATCACACTAACTAATGACAGTCACCCAACCAACGAACCACCAACCAACGCCCACCCCAACTCTCAGGGCTTCAGATCTTTTATGCCCTAAGCCAAAAGTTCCCATCAACCCACGCAGCACACAATCCCAAAGACAAGCTACAAGTGCCAGAACGACTGCACCCGACCAAATTATAGCCACCTGCATCACGCATTCCAAATTCAACTCATAAGCATCTACCACACCGGGGGTGGCGGGGTGGGGTGGGCACAAACCTTATCCAATTGCCAATTTGCGTTTTTAAAGAACCCAAAATAACAAAAACTTTTTCCAAGTGTTCCTCTACAGTAGTTGCTACTATCTACTGAGCTACCAGCCCTGAGTCCTAAACCCTTTATAAACACTGAGCTTTCCCAATTCCATGTGAGGCAGAAGTGATCATCTCCACTTGGGAACCCAGGAGAGGGAGGGCTTAGGCTATATTCGCTGGCAGGCTCCCCTGGCAGTGCTATGACCTGTGCAGGGGCTGAGGCTTTCAACCACATGCTGCAGAAGCAGTGTTTGTTGAGGGTCTGCAGGCAGGTGCTCCTAAGGGACACATGGGTACCACAAGCTGTTTTGTCTCACTTGTCTGCTCTTCAAGCTTTAGGGCCAACAGTGCAACTTTGGCCCTGGGCCTGTGTACACTGAGCAGTTGCTACCTAGATAGAGGAGGGAGGTGATTTGTTGCTTAATATTAAGGAAGCTTTCTTTTTTTCTTTTTTTTTGAGTTCAATGGTGAGGTGAGCTGCCTGGAGGCGGTGGGCTCACACAGTTGCTTCTGGGAAGCTATGCCTGTTGGGAGTGCAGAGTAATCCCTTGAAATACTCAGTGTGTGTGTGTGTGTGTGTGTGTGTGTGTGTGTGTGTGTACACGTGCACTCGTGTGTGCGTGTGTGCATGTGTGTATGCAGAAATATCAGAAAGGTCATGATTGGATACCTCTACCATGGGCTGGAGGGGTAACACGGTTGGTATAGTGTTTACTTACCATGCGTGAAGTTCTTTTCATCCCTAGCATGGCATAAAACTGGCATGGTGATGCATGCCTGGAATCCCAGCTCTTAGGAAGCAGGGGCAAGAGGATCAGAAGTCCAAAGTCATCCTTGCCTGCACAGTGAGTTAGAAGTCAGACTGAGCTACACGAGACCCTGTCTGAAAAACAAAAACAAAAACACAAAAATAAAAAACAAGACAGGGGAATAGATGCCTCTAAAATGCTCCTGGATCTTGAAACTGAAGGGTGCAGATGACGTCCTCAAAGTTCAGTGAGTGAAGCGAGTTCCAGAAGATGAGCTCACAGAGCCAGGGAGTTCTAGAAGGCCCCAGATCAATCCTGAGTCGGATCTCCTTATCGTTTTCTTAATGCCGGGTGCTGGGACACTGGCAGCATTGCGAGGGGTGTCCTGAGCTGAAGCAGGAGTGTGAGCCAAAGCCATTGCTGTCGTTACCACGGTTTCAGCTCTGGTAGGGAGGGCTCCTGATCTGTGAGCCCTGCTCTCTGAGTCCTGGTGCTGTTAGCTAGAGGGGCTTGGAAACAGCAAGGTGGTGATCAGAGATGGAGGGAGGCAGGGATACTGTTCTAGGACAGAGATCAGGCACAGACGCACAGACACACAGGCACACGCACAGACACACAGGCACACACACAGACACACAGAGAGAGAGAGAGAGAGAGAGAGAGAGAGAGAGAGAGAGAGAGGGAGAGAAGGGCTTTTGCTGGCAGGTCTCCCTGGCCTATGAGTTACCACCAGATTGGTCTCCTTAACCTGTGGACCTGCTTTGAACTACTCCAGATAAATTTGCCTTTTTATTGCTTTACTATGAAAAATATTATAAAATCAGAAACACTTACTGGGTAGCAGTGAATATATATATCCTAACTCTTTGAATGGTTAAGAGGATTAGATAAGATTAAGCTAGAAAATACCCACAAAAGTTCTGGTCCTACAGATCTGAAGGACTCAGCAAAGGTAATAACTATCTCCCTCCCCGGACTTTGAGGAGGGCTCACCCTCTGTGACCATGACTTCAGTGTACTTGAATTTAAGAAGCATCCATTGAGCAGCCACTCCATACCAGCAGCTCAGCTTGCCTTTCAAGATATGAAGATAAATAAGATCCGGCCATTGTTCTGTGGAAGCTCACCTTGTATGTGTGACGGGGGGACCCGACATGTATTACAAACCAGTATGGATATAAGTTATTCTGTGTGTCTAAGGAGCAGGTCCCTGCCAGGAAAGCCTCACTGGGGACTCACCTGGGATATGATTCATCCTTGAAGTATTGAAAGCTATCTGGGCAGAAGCAAAGAGACAGATAAATTGCTAGATGGCAGGCATCACCGGAAGAGTGAACAATGTGGTATCACTAGAACTGAAGGTGTGAGGGAGGTACCAGCCAGCTTTCCTGGGTCATGAAGGGGCCTCTGGGTTTGAAGCTGTGATGCAGGGAGCTGCTGAAGAGTGCTACATGACTAGGCTTTGTTGTTCTGTTCATTCTGCTGCATGTGATATATGTAGGAGAGTTTGGAAGAGTGAGCACAAGAAAACGGTAAGGGAAGGCCAGACGGTGGTTTGAACTTAAGGAAAGGTTGTGCTCTTGGAGGGAAGGGTCAACAAGACTTTGGCATCAATTGACTCTGTATGGATAAATGTAGGCTGGAGAAGTAAAGGGCAACAGCCACGTTTCTATTATAATTGGGTAAGCAGGTGGCCTGTGGTGTGGAGGGAAGACAGAAGGAAGAGGAGCAGAGTTTGGTGGGACCATCATTTCTCTTAGATAAGTTTAGTTTGAGGTGATTGTGGGGTATTGTCAGAAGGTGTCCAGGGGTCAGCTACTTCTCAGTTCTTGACAAAGATGAAATAGAAGGCTGTTATCCTGCAGTTGATGCTAATTGCAGGGGTGTCCTAGGGCTTCCTGATATAGAAAAGAGGAGGGTTCGAAACAGAGTAGACTAGAAAACATCTCAGCATTTAACACTCAGAAGTGGGTTATGCAGAGGAGGAGGAGGAGAAATAGCCAGTGACGGGGGAGAAACCTGGATGAAGGGAGCATTGGGGGAACTGGTGAAGCTCTGATTTTATCAGGGAAGTAGCTGGCAGGTGAAATGTTTCTGAGGGCTCCTGAACAGTAAGCCAGCAGGGGCTCCGTTAGATGAGGTGGAAAGGTCTTAGGTTGGTGGTGGTGGGGAAACCATATGACTCCAGATTGGCAAACAAGGGGGAGCCATAGTGGTACATGTTGTGGAGTAATCACCAAAGACTGCTCTGATACAGATTAAAGTCCATAGAAAGTCCTTATGAGCCGACCAGTGACTACTCTGGGTGTTCGGGATCCCAGTGTAGATCTGAGCCTTTCTCAGGATGATCTTTTAAGCACAGAAAAAAAAAAAAAAAAGAAAAAAAAGAAAAAAAATCCAACACCTGCAGACAATACAAAATGCCCTGGACCTAGGATAGGCCCTCACTCAACAGTGCGTAAAAAATTTTCAAACATAGCTAAAAATAAACTTCCCCAACATTTCCCCTTTTCTGTATAAGCCAATCAAAAAATTACTTTTTATCTCTACAACACAATTGCAACATATTCTGGGTTGACATACTTCAGTTAACAAGAACAGTTAACCATAGGTGGAAACTACAGAAGTTAAAAAGTAAGGTTAGTACAGTTTGAGACTTTCCAAGCACTATCTGGATTTTGATGGATTAGGCCTTTGTTTTAGTTTTGGCAGGTGGTACTGACTATGTGCTGAGTCTTACAGCCTGAACTGCACTTTCATAATGGAGTCAGTTGTGCTAAGGTTTCAGAGCCTACTAAGTTCTGGGCCTCTGTTACCATACACACCTGTAATCCTAACAACTCATGAGGCCAAGGCTCAAAGATTGTAAGTTGAAAGTTAGCCTGGGCAATAGGCAAGATCCTGTCTCAAAATAACACGGGTGCTGGGACCAGGGGACTGGTGATGTAGGGCAGTGGTGGGTATTTCCTCATCGTGGGAAAGGCCTTGGGTTTGATTACTACTACTAGAAAAGAGAAAAGAAAAGAAAAACAAAAAGAAGACACGATGGAGCAGTGAGCCACTCTCGGAAGTTTGAATGAGAAGAGTAGAAAAGAGAGAGGTACAGACAAGGATAAGAAACAAGGGAAGGCATCTTAGAGGCTGGGGCCCTAAGCCTGGGCATCCACACAGTTCGAGGAGGGGCAAATAGAGATGAGGCACGTGGATGCTGAGAGAGAAGGCATACCTGTAGTTGTATGCTGCTGCTGCATCTCACCGATGTAGACAGGGAGGCATTATCAGAGGTGGAAACCCTGCCAGACCTCTTGCAGAGGGAATCTCCATCATGGCCAGCGCCATACATGACAGTGGAATCCAGAGCATGTCCAATCAGGTGTTTATTGATCCTTAGGTGCAGATCATAAGCAATCAGAAATCCAACACCTGCAGACAATACAAAATGCCCTGGTCTTAGGATAGCCCCTCACCCAACAGTGCATAAAACAATTTCAAACATAACTAAAAATAAACTTCCCCAACATATGCCTGACGGAGCATGCCTAAGAAGGGAAGAAGAACGGTTCTCAAGAGGGCTGTGGTGGCTGTGTTACTGAACCCAGCTTGAGAAGCTGGTCACATGGAAAGTCAGTGGCCCAGGGAGGAGTGTAAAGAAAAGCAACCTGGAAGGAGGCAGGCCATCCTAAGAATGCCCCTTATGAGCAATTCTGGATGTAAGGAATATTCATGAAGAACAGATTAGGGTGACATGCAGAAATCAGCATTTCCCCCACAAGTCTGGGCCAGGCAGTCTGATGTTTTAATATTGACCAGGCATGATATTCCTGGTGGTACCTCCTCTTATGTTTGAGGGCAAGTGGTTCCAGAATGGGAATGAGAAAGGAAAGCGCGAATAAACAAGATGGCGCCACGGATGACCATAGCTTACACACTGGCCTTATGCCAGAGGACTGGTGATAGGGACGTGGGAAGCTCCCAGTGCATTTGAAGGTGGGACAGGGATGAGGCAGGAAGAGGGGAGAAAATCTGCAGGTTATCACTTTGCTTTTCTTGGTGCAGTAAGAAGTGAGGTCATTTGTGAGCTAAGGAGTAGGATACTCAAGGGTGGTAATGAAGGTGTTGACGCCCTATTGATGGAGCTGAGAGAGATGATCAAGGACAACATCAGCATGGGCGCTGGCTCATGACAGAATCACTGGCAAGTCTGTTTTTAATGCAAAGAGTCGATATCTTTACATGCATTCTCTCTTTTATTCTTTCAGCCCTCTTAGGCAGGTACCATTAATTCCATCCCATCTTAGAAATGAAGAAAAAGAGGCTTGGAGAATGTCCCAAATCTAAAACATAGGCAGGTGCAAAGGTGGGATTGAAGCCCATGTGCAAAGCTATGCCCTCAGCCACTTCGTCACCCGCCACATTTAGGGCAGGAGGTTGGAAAGCAAGATTACTCATCTTCTTTCCTTCCTTCCTTCCTTCCTTCCTTCCTTCCTTCCTTCCTTCCTTCCTTCCTTCCTCCCTCCTCCCTCCCTCCTCTCTCTCTCTCTCTCTCTCTCTCTCTCTTTCTTTCATTCAATGATCATAGTGAGCATTCAAAGTAGCAAGGTCTCCTATGGCATTTTTACACGTACTCAGTTTGGGTTGGTCCTCCCCCTTTCCCACATCTCCCTGTTTCCCCCTCCCAGGATATATACCTTTCCATTCTTAGAATTCACTATTCCATTTTCTTTTTAAAAACCATTTTAAACATTTTAAATTATGAGTATGTGTGGATCTATATATGGGAATGAATGGGCCTGTGGAGGTCATCAGATACTCTGGAGCTGGGGTTACGGGTGATTGTGAGTTTTCTTAACACAGGTGCTGGGAAACAAATCCAAGTCCTCTGTGTGAGAGACATGGCTACATGTGTTTGATAGTGTGGTCAGGGAGAGATTTGAGCAGAAGGCTGCAGAGATGGCTAGTGTGAACTGATGACCAGACAAGGAATAGCAAGGTCACGAAGTGGCAAAGATAGTGGGGTTGAAGGCCAGAAGGTTTGAGGAGGTGAAGGAGCCATGAGATTAAAGGTCAGCAATGGCCGATGTCCCCATGATATGGGAATCTGCCCACAGAGCTAAGTGACCAAGAGAGTAGAGCAAATGGGATGGGTGAGCTTTCCGGAGCTTTTGCAAGGTGGGCAGATAGAAGAGATGGTGAAGATGGTAACTTCAGCACCGCTCAGGACCTGTGTGTAGGAGGGGGAGTGCCTTCTGACTGAGAGGGCTCTGGACTGTGTCCCAAAGGACCCTGATTTAGCTAAAGGCGGCAGATAGAAGTTAGGAGCTGGTAGGGAGACCCCTTGAGTGTGGCTCCAGGAACCTTGTCCAAGACTTTAGGGACATGCCGGATATCCCATCAGAGATGGAGCCTTGTCCTCTGTCTACCCACTCTCTTCTTCCCCAGGTGCATTCAGCCCCTGCCCCTCCTTCTTCTTCCAAGGGGCAGCTGTTTGGACCCTCGGCCAGGGCTGGTGAACTGCCTGCCATCCCACAGTTCAGCCCTCTACATCTGCCACTGCATGGAAGCTAGGAGCCGGGCTTCCAGAAGACAACTGTGCCCAACTGGGACCACTTGGCTGGCCTTAGCTTCTCTGCTCAGCTGCCTGCTTGCCTCCAGCAAGGCCAAGGTCTTCAGTCGCTGTGAGCTGGCCAAAGTGCTGAATGACTTTGGTCTGGATGGCTATCGAGGATATAACCTGGCTGACTGTGAGAATCCTTTCCCCGCTCCCTTCCTCCCTGTCTTTCCTCCTATTCATTCAAGGGCCTTGGAGACTTTTTAAGCATAACCGTTCTTTGTAAAACCAGAAGTCAATGAGACAACAGGTGAATAGCACCAGCCCTGAGTTAACCACATATTAGGCAGACAAAAGGCAGTCATACTAGAACCATTCTTGCTAGCAGCCAGAGAGACAAAGGAACCAACAGCTTAGTAGGTTACACTTTATCTTGGCCACAAGGTTCAAATACGCCTGCTGAAAATTAGATGGCAAACCAAACACATCAGCAATACCAAGCATTGCAAACTAGTGGCAGTTTCAGGAGATTGTAAAGTACAGCAACATCTGGATTGATTTTGTGCCTAGTCCTGGCCTCCTCTGTAGAGCCTGCCTGTATCTTCCTAATCTTTCCTCTAAACATCCATTAAACAAAGGTAGCAAGCCCTTCTATATACTGAACATTGAGAAAGTGGGAAAATTGACATCCTGAGTCAGGAGGGCTGAGGTCCAGTCTTGACCTTGACCTTGAGGTAACCTTGGAGAGGTCCCTAGATTTGTCCATCTTACAAAGTAGATGGGGGGGTACCCGTTGTTGGGAGCCAGTGTGTAGGAATTTATCTGTGAGCACTTTGGTCTGTGGTGATCCAACCATCTGACCTCAAAGTCTGTGTCTGCCCCTTGCAGGGATCTGCCTTGCTTACTACACTAGTGGCTTCAACACAGCTGCTGTGGACCATGAAGGTGATGGAAGCACCAACAATGGCATCTTCCAGATCAGCAGCCGGAAGTGGTGCAAAAATTTCACCCCAAATAGCATCAACCTTTGCAGGCTGTACTGCACCGGTAGGCTAGGGCTGAGTCCTGCACTAACCTTGAATTTTTATAGTTTAATTCTCTTTCTCCTGTCTTTGTCTCTGGGTGAAGATCCCCAGAAGATGGACGAGGGGCAATCAGAGAGGGAAGTTGTCTCTAGAACTGTGAATCTGATTTGGGGTGCAGGCTGGGAAATAGCCTTGGAGCTACAGGAATGGAGGGAAGATTGTGAGGGAGGGGGTAGGGTAACATCTCTGTTTCCAGAGATGGAGTGTGTGTGTATGTGTGTGTGTGTGTGTGTGTGTGTGTGTGTGTGTGAGAGAGAGAGAGAGAGAGAGAGAGAGAGAAAGAGAGAGAGAGAGAAAGGGAGGGAAAGAGAGGTGCTCCCTCATTGTGTTTCTCTCTTCCCACCCTAGATTTGTTGAACGAGGATCTTGAGGATTCTGTCATCTGTCTCATGAAGATAGTTCAAGAGCCCCAGGGTCTGGGTGCCTGGTGAGTAACTCCCACTGGAGTTCCCTGTTGTGGCCAGGACTTGAGGGACTGGCCTTCCATGAGTGTCCACTTTGTCCTAGACAACACATTCTATAGCTTCATGAATCAAACCTCACAAGTGTTGGGGATTACAGGAATCTGGATAATTATAGATGATGCCCTCAGGGAGGATAGCTTTGGCAGTCACACCACCACACAGCTCAGAACAAATTGTATATAAAAGCCCAAGGTGGTTAACGGATGGTAGGCAAGTTTCTTTGTTTGGAACAGAGGCAGGGCTCTGGAACCTCCCTCTCCCAGTTTTTTTCTTTTCCTTGCCTACTTCCAGCAATACATCCTTTGATGTCGCCTCACAACCAAGAAATTGTCTGAGCATCACATTGGGTGCTGGCCTGGATGGCTGGGCCATACAAGTACCTGGGTCAAGGGCTCCACATCTCTTCTGATGGGGGTTTCCCACTGAGTCTTCAACCTCCATTCCTCATGCTTATAAATGAGAAAACAGCAGGTCAGGGACAGAATCTGGGAAAGGTGAACCACTCCAGGATTTTGGAGCACTGAGACCATGGACATATGTTACAGCTGATAAGGTTGGAGAAGGAACTTTAGAAGACCTTGGAGAAGAAGGAAGGAGGAGAGAGTAAGGGTTTGTTAGGATCAGGGGATCTTGTTGGATGGTCTTGCAGGAGTCTAGGTGAGACATAGGGTCTGAAGAGGGACAGGCGTACCAGTGGTTGGATCCAAGAGAGATTAGCTATAAGGGGCTGTGGCAGGGATTCAGGTGAGATATGGTCTAAGAAAAAGAAGAGAGGGTGAAATGACTAAATCTTGAGACAGTCCAGACACATTTATTGAAATAGACATCGCTTTGTTGATCTGAGAATAGTTGAAGCCCTAAGAAGTGAGTTTAGGGTAAGGCCAATTTTTTTATAGGACACAGAGTATGTAGGTAAAACCAGGAAGAGACAAGGCAGGCTCAGGTATTACTCCAAGGGCTTGCAGCTTCGGTGCCCCTACTGTGAAGGTAGAAGACCTGGTCCTAATAGATTAAACCAAAGAACATCTCTGTTACACATTCGGAGTAAATTCCTGGCATGGATGCCTCTAGGGGGCCTGAGGCTAATTCTAGGAAGTTGGTCCCAGAAGGTGTTTATTCCTTTCACTCTAGTGCTAGGAATGCAAGGCCAGGTAGGTGCAGAGCCTCAGAGACAGCTGAGTATCTTACAGTCGACCTCTCTTGGTTGATAGATGTTCAGATGTCTATCCCGTGCACTCTTGACCATTAGGATTTTGACATTGACATCATAAAGGATAATAGTTTTCTGAGCCTGGGATTCCTGAAAACTTTGGACCCCAGTACCTTATCTATGTTCTCACTTATCTTCCTCAAGATATCAGATGTGATGGAACTGGGGACACAGTTGAGTCCCTAAGAGCTGGGCATGTTGGCCTTGTATTTGTAATCCCAGCACTCAGGAGGTAGAGACAGATTTCCGAGGCTCGCTGGCCAATCAGGCTAGCTTAATTGGCAAACTCCAGGTTTAGTGAGAGATCTTGTCTCCAAAAACAAGGTGGACACCTCCTGAGAAATGACACTCAAGATTGACTTGTAGCCTAGATGCACACACTCACACACACACACACACACACACACACACACACTCACACACATGTACACACACGCACACGTACACACGCACACCAAAACAAAGATGCTGACTGTGAGCCATACGAAGGGTGGTCCCAAAAGAGCAAGTATAGTAGCCAACAATAAAAAGATTTAGATTGGCAAATAAGGAATGCTGAGTGAGCATGTAGTCGTCCTCGTGGACCCTGGGTAGATCCGCTTGCATCACAATCCCTGTCTTTCATTTAGAAAATAGGAGAGATAACGTTTATTCAATCTACCTAACAGGCCAGTTGGGGGCAGGAGGGCAGTAGTTATGAGTAATCAAAGGGTGTGGTGCATATGCAAACTGTGAAAGCTTGATCACTTTACATCTTCAGTGGTAAAACAAGGCAGCTAGATATTGACTGTTTACGGCCGTTCTCTTCCTTAAAAAGCATGTCTCCTAGGTATTGCTGGCTGGTTAGCCCAGCTTGTTGCTCTCCATCCTCTTAGCCCCTGTCTTTGCTTCTCTTCAGTTTGGAGCCATGAACCTTTCCTGTTCTCCGAACAGATCCAAGGGCTGATGCTGATGTGGATGCTTTCCCTGTTCTCTGTCCTCAGGGAGGCCTGGAGACACCACTGTCAGGGCAGGGACCTCAGCGACTGGGTGGATGGCTGCGAACTCTAGGATCCTCTCTGGATGGACTAAGCCACACACAGCTGGCTGGGAAGTGTGGTTTTGTTCCGGACCCAGGCTTCGGAAGACAAGCCGACTAATAAAAGTCTAATTTGACATAAACATGTTTCTCAGCTTTGGGCAGGTCTGCAGGTGCCCAGCCGGAGCCACGGCCTCTTGTCCTGTCATCTCACTTGCTTATCTGGGCTTGGATCAGGTGGACTCCAAAAAGCCTGCAGCATCCACAGCTCAAGGACAGGGCCAGTGCCTACTTTCCCATTTCTGGAAGAGTTTGGGTCTAGAGCCACCAAATTTAGCAAAAGTCAAACCTACCAAAAATAGGATGCCTTGGTTAAATCTGAATTCCAGATACACGAGTGACTTTAATGTACAAGCATTATTCAAATCTTGTATGGCTCCTACTAATATCGAAGAACCTATTTGTGTATATGAAATTCAGATTTAATCGGGAGCTGCTGTATTTTTACCTGGCAACCCTAGATAAGTCTGATGTTGGGAACCCTTGGATTTGGAAAGGTCCTGGGGATGCTTGCTTTCTGCAGCATGCACTATGTGGATGGCAGTCACTATGCCTTAGCTCTCACTCTGGTGTCCCCTCTGATCCTGTGGCCCTGAGGTGCTTCAGAGTTGACTGCAGGTGAAGGACCACAGAGGTTTTCTCCGGCTCTATTGGCCACCTTAATCTCTAGTGCCCTCTAGAGGTAGGAGATTTCAAGTGTCACTAATATTAATAGCTGGTCACTTCTTGGAAGGGGAAATCACCACTCACTACCCATAAGAGGTTGGGAGATGAGATGGGGCTTGCCAGTGGTTTTAGGGTAGAAAAATGCAGAGTGCCCTTTCCAGTGGGATGTTCTGAGGACTGCAGCACTGCTCCCATAGACAGGGAGCTCTGTCTCAGTCACCAGGGACATCTGTATTTAAAGGAGCAAGATAGTCAGAGTCTGGAGATTGCTAGGATAGCAATGGTCTTAGCTAGGGTTTCTATTGCTGTAATGAAACACCATGACCAAAAGCAACTTGGGGAGGAAAGATTTATTAGGCTTATACTTCCTATCACTGTTTACCACTGAAAGAAGTCAGGACAGAAACTGGACAAGGCAGGAGCTAATGCGGAGGCCATTGAGGGGTGTTGCCTACTGGCTTTCTCCCCTTGCCTTGCTCATCCTGATTTGTTATAGAAGCAGGACCATCAGCCCAGGGATGATCCCACCCACGATGGGCAGGGACCTCTCATATCAATCACTAATTAAGAAAATGCTCCACAGGCTTGCCCACAGGCCAGTCTTATGGGGATATTTTCTCAATTGGGGTTCCCTCCTCCCAGATGACTCTAGCTTGTGTCAAGTTGACATAAAATCAGCCAACACAGCAACAGAGATGCTGTGAGATGATGTGAGAAGAATAAGTCTTGATTTCAGATTGTAGCATTTCTAGAAGGGCTTTCACTGAATCCTGTGTGTGCTAAACTGTAAGTTGGGACATGGTTGGTGGCTCCTAGGGAGTTACTGCCCACTGTCTCATTCCCCCAAACTACCAACAAACACAGGAGGGATGACTGGGAATCTACAATTGTTGAAATAGACCAGTTTTCATATACCACTGGTCAATGGTAATAAAATATGGGAGCTGTTTATCCAAGTGGACAGTGATAAAACATCATGCTAAGAGGTGACATTGACGACTAATGGATCTATTAAATCACACACATACTCTGTGCTGACCATATGACGTGCATTATCTGATTTATACCCCAGGACAGCAATAATGATGTGGGTACTGCTATCATCCCTATTTTGTAGATAAGGACACAGATTCAGGGAAGGACATTTGTTCACAAGTCAGTCTGTCTCCCTGAGTGTATGCAGTCACCATACACAGGTCAGAGACCCAGGACTCAGCTGTCTTGGATGCTGTAACTTTAGATGTCCGTGTCTGCATTGCCTGATTGCTCCAGTGGGCCTCATTCAGTCAGTCTGGGAAAGGAGCCCAGGAAAGGGTGGAATGAGGTTCTTGGAACCAAGGGGAGAATTGTTAAAAGAGTGTAGAGGCTGTCAGGGCCTCAGGCCTCTTCAAGGTGAGGCTGAACAGTGTCAGGTCTAGACAAGGGGACCTTGGAGGCTTGGGCTAGCCTGGGAACAGGTGGAGATGGAGAAGAAATAACCAGGAGAGTGCACCCTGATCAAAATTATGAAGATCTGGCTTATGGTGAAGTTGACAGGGCACAAGCTCAAAGAGCGGAAACTAGAGAAGCCCTGGGTCTTGAACCCCGTTCCTAAGAGAAATGCTCAGGACTGTTAGGTACTCAAGTTATATCCTGGTGTCTCCTCGTTTCAACATCACTCTCCTACAGTCCTCTGCTAACTAAATCTCGCTTGATTGACCCTTTCTGGTATGTATGCCTCTCCCTCTCTGTGTAGGTGCATGAGGAGATCAGCAGTTAACCTTTGTGGGGTTCTTCAGGCACTGTTCACCTTGTTTTTTTGTAACAGGGTCTCTTACTGGCCTGGAACTCATCGATTCCGCTGGGCTCTGGGGATCTTTCTGTCTCTGCTTCTCCAGTACTAGGATTATAAACATGTACCCCCACGACCAGCTTTTGAAAAGTAATATGGATTCTAGAGACTAAACTCCAGTCCTTATGCTTGTGTGACAAGCACTTCTCAGCCTCTGATCTTAATAGCTCTGGAAACTATCCCACTTTCTACCCACACTCAGCGGTGTCAAATCAAGCTCTCATCCCTCTTCGCTGGGACAGTTGCAATGGCTTCCTAAGAGTGTCCCTGCCCCTCACCACACTCTATGCCACTGCCACCCCTCCCTCAGCTTCCTCTCTTATCTTGCCTTGCGTTCTGATCACAATGCCTTTTCTCAACTGCAGCCTTAAATTCAAGTTCTTTCTTGGTACAGGAAGGTTTGGTATAGGAGGGTTCCGCTGACCAGGGTCATCTCTCAGCCTCTCTGAGCTTTTACTCTAGTGCAGTGGTTCTCAACTTTCCTAAAGC
Source organism: Cricetomys ansorgei (assembly GCA_026225945.1). Lineage (NCBI taxonomy): Eukaryota > Metazoa > Chordata > Mammalia > Rodentia > Nesomyidae > Cricetomys > Cricetomys ansorgei. The sequence continues at coordinate 2,384,174 of JAMJFZ010001898.1, read as the reverse complement.
TGCGACCCTTTAATGCAGTTCCTCATGTTGTGGTGACCTCCAAACCATAAAATTATTTCACTGCTACTTCATAACTGTAATTTTGCTACTGTTACGAATCATAATGTAACTATCTGGCATGCAGGTGGTCTTAGGAGACCCCTGTGAGAGGGTAGTTTGGCCTCCAAAGTTGCAACTCACAGGTTGAGACCTGCTGCTTGGCTGTGTACTCGGGTAGCTAGTCTCCAAAGTCAGCATGCTTTTTCATACCTTTCTCCATCATTCATTCACCAGCTCTGCGCTTTGGATGCAGCAAGCTACAGGGCCTTTGTAGCTCCTAGGAAGGTTATTTCATCAGATTTTCAGTAACTATTCTTCTCTTCAGTTAGTACTTGCCCCAATTTCACTTCCTCAGAGTGACTCTCTGGCAACCAGAGCTCTTGAAGGGAGCACCTCAGTGTTCCTTGTCATTACCTTACCAGGTCCCACCATCAGCCATGATTTTATGCACATCTGAAAATGCACAGACACGGACACAGACATGGACACACACACACACACACACACAGACACACACACACACACAGACACATATATACAGAGACACAGACACACAGACACACACACAGAACATACACATATAAAGGCACAGACAGACACACAGAAACATATACACACATATACACATATACACACACAGAGACACACAGAGAGAGACACACATACAATACACATACACAGACACGCACACAGAACATACACAGATATACACACATACACACAGATAGATATACACACAGACATACATACACATACACACACACAGACATATACACACACACACAGACATAAACATACAGAGAGACACAAACACACAGAGGCACACACACAGACACAGACACAGAGACATACACATGCACACACACACACACACCACTCCAGTCTCCCTTACTACACTATAAGCACCATGAGAGGAGGAAATTTGTGTGTTTCTTCTTCTGTTTCCAGCATGTAGGCAGCTGGACAAAATACTCAACACATGGATGAGCCCATCAAAGGCCCAACTGGTATGTGAATGAATGAATGACTTGTAGGCACTTAATTTATGTCTACTGAATCAGAGAATGAATGGGTTCTGATACCTTTAACAAAGTCATGATTCATTCAGTGAGAATGAATTGCTGAGAACTACCTACCAGATAGGCTTCTTCTTCCCTCCAGGTGGACACATTGCTTCTCCTGAGCCCTCTTGGGGAGACTCCTTGCCTCTCCAGGAGATCACCCTGGCTGCTCTTTATCTGAGTCATACCTACTGCCTGATTAGCCGTATCTGTCAGCTGAAGAAACCCACCATGATCCAATGGCCTTTTCTCTTTAATCTCAGCTATCTGACTTTGGGAAAGTCATGTCCTGGAGCTCAGCATTCCTTTGGGGCCACAGGAGCTAATGAAGATCATCCTGGATGCTTCAGGCTGCAAAGTGACCATCATATTGCTTGACACAGCCAGGCTCAATAAATGACCCCTGTGTGTGCTTTTCTGAGCTCTGGGCCTATTGAGCTCCAGTTGCCCCAGGGACTAATGTGCACTCTCAGGCCCTGCTTATCTGGAGGCCCACATTGTGTCCTTTTCACTATTTGCTGAGAAGGAGGGGGAGGAGAGGATATGAAGACAGGGAGGAAAAGGAGTTTGGATAAAGTGGCAGAGGTTTCTATGGATTGTGGGAAGGGTGTAAAGTTTGGCAGGTGTCTCCATTCCAGACTAGTATGGCTCTAGAAGGCAGGTTTGAAGCAGGAGTTTCTCTGTCATTAGCCAAAGGATGAAGCAATGCTCTGGGGGGCAACTGGCTAACTATAATCTGTATGTGCAGGTCTGGAGGCAGCAGCTCCTGGGGGCTCCAGTAGACTTTGCTGATGCTCTTCTTTGGCCGAAGTCACACTACTCTGCTGTGTCATCTGTGTCCTCTGAACATTCTGGGACTAGGAAGGGACTACCCAGATAGAACTCAGCTTCCTGAGATCTATGAGTGGCATGTATGCTGCCACCTCCTACCCTTTTGCCTGGCCAGACACTGAAACTAGAACGTCCTCTATCTTATGAGCCAGATTGTGGCCAAGAATCCTTTTGCCACTTCAGTAGCTGTCAATCTTGATGGAGTCAGAGTGTGGGATGGGGCTTCTTTGTCTTTTGTGACTTAAAAAGGTCAGGCATCACAGGGTCACTCTCTAGGGCTTGCCTTAGAATCTTCCCAGTGAGCAGAGGAGGTCGTCCTCATTTCCAGAAGAAACTCAAACCTTAGGAAAGGTCTAGAGCTTGTTTGATCTAGAGCACTACAAACAGCATGTGTGGTTTAAAATTCAGATGGAGATGTCAGAATACAGAGGCCAGCGTTCATCCTCAGCCTACCCCAGCCTCGAATGATGGACCAACATTTGGATGCTCAGCAGGCTGGAACTCCCAGAGTAGGGAGATGCAGCCTGGGATGGGAGGAATGGAGATTCAGCCCATTCCTACCAAGCAGGTCTTAGCATTCTTCAAGCACTCCAGTTCTCTTCTGGTTGCGAACCTTCACCCAGCATGTCTTCTGCACACTTCCCTGACTACAGCTGCCATTCCTACCTCAGGGCTTCAGTTAACATCTCTCTGAACTCAACAGCCTCTTGTTTCCATGCACTTATTCCCAGTGAACATTGTGACTCATGCATCTTGTCTCTCTCGCTGTTTAGGTGTTTGTGTGCATAACTATTGCCTACCTTCGCCCAGCTAGACTTTGAGCTTCCTGAAGACAAGAATGGTGTCTCGCCCTGTACAAGTTCAAACCAGTCAAACCCGAGCATGGAGAAGGGAAGGTGGACACAAAGTCCAACCCCTAACCAAGAAGCCATTTGCAACTGATAGCTGCTAGGGAAGGGAAAGTCAGTTTTCTTTAATGGTGTGACGCTGAGTATATCAGCCACATTCACGGGCAGACCGCATGTTCAGGAGTAGTTGGGCAACACAGAACAAACTCCCTGATTTTTAGTGTGTGTGTTTTATTATTGTCTTTTTAAGAGAGAGAACATGAAATTGGATTGGTAGGGAGGATACTCTGAGAGTAGCTGGGGGAGGAGAAAGAACATGATCACAATATGCTGTATGTATGAAAAATTTAAGAAGAATGTTTCTTTCCTACTGCAGGAACCCCAGGACTTGGCACAGTACCTGGCACATAGTAGGCTCACAGAAAATGATAAAGAAGTGATGAACTCAGTGTAGAGACACCAGTTCCCCTCTCACTGTCTTGAGGCTAGTTGAGCTGGGTATGAGTTGGTGGCCAAGAATGATTCTGTATTGGGTTTGTTTTAAGTTGGGTATAATTCCTTTTGAAAAGGAACCATGAAAGCCAGAATTATTTTAAAGACAAATGGCCCACAATGGTGGTAAGTTGGGTGAATGAACATGGCACCCAGAAGATCATCAAGGAATGCAGACATCTAAATCATATCTCCCAGCACCACTCACAGGCATTTGTTCTCATGGTGTGGAATTTTCTTTGAACAATCAAACAAGGTTCACATCTGTGCTGGCTGGTTTTATGTCAACTTGACACAAGCTAAAGTTAACGGGGAAGAGGGACCCACAATTGAGAAAACGCATCCATAAAATTGGCCTGGAGGCAAGTCTGTGAAGGTATAGGCTTGATTGATGTTGTAGGGCCTACACCACAGGGGGCGGGGCCATCCCCTAGGCTGGTGGTCCTGAGTGCTATAAGAAAGCAGGCTGAACAAGCATGGAAAGCAAGCCAGTGAGCAGTCTTCCTCCATGATCTCTGCATCAGCGCCTGCTTCCAGGTTCGTGCCCTGACGTCCTTTATAATACACTGTGATTGGAACATGTAACGTGAGATAAACCCTCTCCTCCCTAAGTTGCTTTGGGTCATGGTGTCTTATCACAGCAATAGAAACTCTAACCAGACAGCATTCCTGCTTTAAGAAAACAAAGCAAATGAAACTCGACAGCAAAGGCATGACTGAAGGCTCAGTGGCCAACCGAGGACATCACATGCACATTTCGCTCTTCCTCCAGCAGCCAGGCTGTGAGGATGTCTGTAAAGCAGGTGCTACGGATGCTGTTCATGTTTGTAGGTCTCTCCAGCCCTCAGAATCTCTACATGCATAAAATAATTTTATGAAATTACACTGCTGAGTTTTCCTGTGCTTCTTCATGTTCTGCTTGCTCATTCACTTTACCGTCTGTGAGAACGTGCTTGCTCACAAACTGCAGCAGGTGTCAAAGGTTTAAAAAAAAATTAAGAAGAAAAAAATTTAAATTGATCAAATCCTATCTTTTTTTTTCTCTTTCTGCAAATTGAAAAATGACAGTCATTATGCCATTTGGGGAGAAGAAAACATCAGTCGCTCTTTGTGTGCTGGTGTAGGCTCTTCTGGAGATTAGTCAGCACTTTCTAGACCACAGCCAGCATCAGTGGGCCCACAGAGGGACAGAGACTGGCTCCAGGGCTTCAGAACCCTCCTGTAATTATATGTAAGATCTTATGCTGATCCTGATGGTCATGAATCTTTTTTGGGGGGACAATTCATAGCTTTCACATTATTCCAAAATGAATCAGTGATCCAAACAAGGTTAAGAATCAGTATATTACAGGAAGCAAAAAGAAGAAACCATGGAAAAAATGTCTTATGTGCCATTGCGTGTGTGTATGTGTGCATGTGTGCATGTGTGTGTGCAGGTGTATGTGTGTGCATGCGAGTGTGTGTGTGCGTGTGTTGTGTTGTGTTCATTTCCCCTTTTCATGTCTTTGCTTGGGTTCCCCTGACTTGTGAGTCTCTTAAACTCTGTCTATTCTAACCTCCTGGACCTGGCTTATACCTATTTTTTATGGTTCTTCAGCTGGGACCCAGATCCATCTATATATTTGTTAATATTTCCATCCAGACTATAAACTTTGTAAGGGCAAATGCCTGGTGCACAACAGTTGAGGGATGAATGGTGGGCCTGTATTCTTCATGCTTTGGCTATTGACCTTTTGTCTGTTTCTCTGCTCCCTCCCCCTCCTCTGCCAGGAATCTTGTTCCATGCAATATGGGAACTTCCCTCTGCATATGGATCAGGACTGGGTGGAATTCTTTGACCTCTCTGAACCCCCTTTCTCATCTGTAATTGTGGAATTCAGTCACTGGGGTCTGATGGAGTCCCTTGGATGCACATTCCAGAAATGGAAGTCTCTGAGTCTGTGAAGAAAGTGGTCACCAGGCTTCTCCTTGGGTCCCTCCACTCAGGTAGGGGTGGAGCCAAGCTTCCTGGAAGGAGCCTGTCACCTGGCAAGCTCACACCTGTGGGTGGCTGACTCCCATTGCTACCTCTAGCTTACTGGGAGCCAGACCCTCAGGGGACTCTAGTCTTTCATCAGCGCTTGCTGCTCTCGCTACTCTAGGCCTGTTCACAGTTAAATAGCTTCACACTCACAAAAATAGCTTCAAGCTGGAGAGAGGAAAATAAAATAACTCTGGTGTCTTTGCCAAAAACAACAAAGCAACAGCCCGTGTGCAGCCAGCTAGGTCCCTGGCACAGCTCGGGTGCTCTCAGAAGGATGTGTTGTGTTTGCTCCACTGACTGCAGCTGCCTCACGGACTCTATCTGTGAGGCCTCAGGCCGCTCGTCAGGCAGTTATGTCAGCCTCCAAGGCCACTGAGAATCTAGCCGTAAGCTATGGACATGTGACTGTTCTCAACTCCAAGTCTTTGTGTCATCTTCAATGATTCCTTAGACGGGGACACATGCCTGAGTGTCACCACCAGATCCTCCTATTCGTCACTCAGAAAACGTCCATATATGTGTTTCTTAGGGTACTTGTTTGAAATGACAGCTGCACCTCGCCACTCACCGGGACGTAGACTATCTTTTGTTAACAATTGAGTAGGTGATACCTGGATATTGGTTTGTTCTTTTGAATTTCACACACACACACACACACACACACACACACACACACACACACACAGATTTTAACAGGTTAAGCACAAAGCCAGAATCCCCAAATCAGAAGAGATACATAGATGTGTGAGGTCCAAAGCGTTAACGGTCTTTGCTCTGTCAAAAATGATCCCTCTCCCTTATTTATTTTCCTGGAAGAAAGCTAGAAATCCATGGAAGCAGTTCAAATAGCATCTCCAGTTATCAGTTTTTAAAAAAATGTATGAAGTTGTTAAAGTGGAAGAAGAGAGAGGCATCAGACAGGCTCCTAGCTGTCCACTATCCAAATGGACATTTCACTTCGTTCTTGTCCCTGATAGGTGCAAATCTGAGACCAGCCTTCAGACCCCTGTCTTTCCACATTTGACAGTTCAGCCACCACTGGGACACTTCCAGTTGGGTGAATTGAGGGGTGAGCTTATCTCAGGAGAGACTTCTATGGTCTGGTGGAGCCTGGAAGAAAGATCACTTTTGGCCCCTTTGTTGCTTTAAGTGAATCATTGTGGTGGGTCTACAAATGGGGTTGTGAGCTGGGGATCTGAGGAGTACATCTTGAGGACAGTCGTTCTATGGGTGACCCCAGGTCAGTCTTTCCGCACCCCAGTGGGGTCTTTTCATTTGGAAAACAAGGCCACATGGTCCAACAGGCCTATGATGGGCAGAATAATTGTCTGTTTAAGATTCCTACATTCTGATCCCTGGAACTCATGACCCTACATAGTAAAAGGGGTTTTGAAGACGCGCTGGATGGAATAACCTTGCAATAGAGCAGGTTGTCCTTGACTGCCTGGTGGGCCAGTGTAGCCACAAGAAGCCTTTAAGAGTGGAAGAGGTTAGGAGAGGAGTTCTGAGTTGGAGAGAAATGTGACTATGGAGGGTCCTGGTCATGTGATGTGAGAGGACTTAACAGTCCTAGCTACCTTAAAAGAAGAGGGAAGGGTCCACAAGTCATAGAATATGGTGGGCCTCTAGAGGCTGGGCAAGGTAAGGAAGTGTATTCTCCCCTGGAGCCCCTAGAAAGAAATGCAATCTTGCTGTCACCTGTGTCAGACCCTACAGAACAGTAGGACAGTACATTCTTTTAAATGACTTTATACTACTAACGGTTTACTGCTTCCACAACAGAAAATAACACAGGGAACCTTCCAGCCTTGCCATTCTGCATTTGTAAGAACTGTTTACAGTTTGGGCAACAGGGGTCCAGGAAGGTCTCTGTTAAGATTTTCTGGCATGGGAAGCCCGCCCCCCTTTTTTAATAGCACATCAGGTAGTGTCCTGTAGAACACAGGGCACTACCTGACACCTGTTAGTGGATTATAGAGTCAACCATCGAAGTGGTGACTTAGGCTAGAACAAAATACATAGTGCACACATCTTGTAAAGGTGAGCGTTGTTGACGAGACCTTGTAAACGCATTATCCAGAACTCTTGGCTGGCAGGTCTGAGGCTGTCCTTAGCCCTCGGGGACAGAGACCTCGACGCAGAGAGAAGGCAGACTGATGTGGCCACTTCCACAAGACCAGCTTTTAATATGACTGTGGTTCGAAGCACAAATAAATAAACTCCAAAGAAAATGGAAAACCCAAACCGAACCTTAGAACATCGAAACTGAAGACCATAAAACAAAGCGAAACAAAACAGATCTTCAGTAGACGAACAAAAACAGCCCCCACCCCAAACAAAGAACAAAACAAAACAAAAAAAAAAAAAAAAAAAGGAAATAAGACTCTACAGCCGTGTCACAGAGAAAGAACGACATGGCTCCGTGGACGCATACTGGGGTCACCCAGGCCACTGCGCCACCTCCGCAGGTGCTGGATAAGGAGGTTGGCACTAGTCACCTTTAGTGCAGGAGCCCCATGGGCCAGTTTGGGGGACGAGGGTTTGTGGGCAGGTTAAGAACCTTCACAAACGACACAAGGATCAAACGTTGTAGAGAGTTCTGTGGTTTCCTTCTTGACTGTGCAGTTTTGATTCCAGAGCTGGGCTCAGGGTGGAACGTGGGCTTTGGGGCTGGAACGTGGTCCCACTGCATGGGGGGCAGAGTGGGCTCTGGAAACTGCACGGAGAAAATGCCATGTACAAGACAGAAGTGGAGGTGGCGCCATAAGAAGTCTGAGCATGCAGGTGCTTTGTACATCTGGCAGTGAGATGTGATGGCAGGTAAGTTCTTGGACAGTTCCGGAGCGTGACTCACTGGTCCTACAAAGGACACGTGCCAGGGCCCGGGGTGGTTCATGTCAGATGTGGCCAGAGTGAGGTTTGGCAGAAGTTCGCAATGTGTGCATAGGGGGGGCTCTTGCTTCTGTCTGTCATCAGGGGCCATCCCACCTGAGCTTGCTGTCCCTGTCCTGGATCTGGGGCCTTAAGGTCTGTTTGGAGGTGCTGGATGCCTGAGAGGTGTCAGCAGGCAATCTCCTCCAGGGTGCCCAAAGCTGTCTGCAGGGGCACATTCACAGTGTGGCTGATGGTTTCGGAGTGGTTTGGCATTGTGTCACAGGTGCTCTGTAGAGAAAAGAAAGGGTGGCACGTGTCATTCATCCAGAAAAATCTACCGCAAAGCCCTGCCTGCCTGGAAGCCTTTAAAGGTCAGGATCAGAGCTGACCAGAGCTTCAGGGTTGGCCCTGGGGAAACAGTAGAGTCCCTGAGCACGGTGGACCTGAGATGCTCTACATCTTCCAAAAGCTCCTAGGCTGCAGTGTGCAGATGGCTGAAAGAGTTGGGAAGGAGGAAGGACCAGGTAGGAGGCTGGACCAGGGATTTGGTGCTGGGGTCAGGGTGGGAGGGGTGGGGATGGGAGTAGGGGGATTTGATGGAGACAGGCTGGAGGAGGGGAAGCAGGTGAAGGCGGCTATAACTCAGACATTCTATGGAAGGAAGGGAGGTGGGGAGGGAATTGTGGCTTTTGGAGCACGTGCTGTCTGAAATATAAGCACAATCTCTCTTAACCCCATGAGACCCCTCTGAGGCTTTATGATCCTATGCAGATGCTTAGGGAGGCTGAGGAACATCCCCCAGGCACACAGCTAGGCCTCAGAGGACCTAGGCACTGGCCAAGACAACTGAGACCAGAGCCTAGGGTCTTTGCTTCTTTGCTGTCTTCTCCCTCAGCAGAGGCTTGCCTTCTGTTTAACAGAGGCTTCAGGAGTCCAGAGAATCAAAGCCAGGCAGTAATGAGACAGTATCTGGACTAGAAATGGGAGCCTGACAGAAAGGGCTGGGATCCATATGGGATTAGTAAATTTTAGTGAGGCAGTGGCCACTCAAGCATGCTTTCTCACAAGTCTGATTTGGGGTGCAGTACTTGGAAGACGAGCCAGAGATACATGCCTCAGTCAACCAAGACCTGAGCCCGGGAGTGGGGTGAGCTACGGAAAATGAATGATGGACAGGCATGACAGTGAAGGGTGCTGCCTCTGGTCGTAGGGGAGAGGCAGAGTGGCGCAGTGGTCAGAGGCACTTAAGGTTCAGCCCCGACACTCAAAAGCTATGTGACTCTGGCCTCTGGGCCTCAATGGCATCAAAAGCAAAAAGAAGGTAAAGACAGACTTCATCTATGGTGGCTACAGTTGACAGGACCCACATGGGCACACAGAATGGTGATCATCCCATAGGAGAATACAGTAGTCAGTAGCTGCAGTGTGTATCATTGCTACTACTAACTGTGTGACGCCTCGTACTGTGTCCCCTTCAAATGGATGTAACTCAGTGACATTGTGCATCCCCCACCCTTAGGGAATAGGAAGTAGACACACATAGGGGCGGCCTTGTAGGACTGTGGGAGAAGGGGAACAGCCCTGTGTCCTGGAGAAGGATCCATTCTCTGAAGCGCCTCTTGGGGTCAGCTCTACATGGGTTAGTCATTGATTTGGGGGATGTAGCCTAGCTGGAATGTCCTTGGCTTTGGGGCATGATGGAGTGTCACAGGCCATGGAAAGATGTGCAGAGATTCAGGTCCTTCCTGCCTGGCCCTGTATCTGGTTTCATACTGCCTACACAAGCTAGCCCATGCAGAGTTGTCCTTACCATGTTCTCATCGTGGCTCCCTTCCTCCTCTTCTTTGCCGAGCAGGTCTAATAGCTTCTCTTTGATCAGCTGTAAGGGAGACAGGAAGTGGACAGTCAGCCTGGGAGGGCAAAGGGCATCCTTCCCCAGGGCTGAATCATGGAATCACACAGGCAGTGACTATGTGGGCGTGTCTGTACATAAACTGGCAAGAGCTCTGTCTGGTGGACAGCTCTAGGGGCCTCACTCTCAAGCTTGCCTTTGGCTTACATGTGATTTTGTTGATCTAAACAAAGCTTGGAAGAGGGTGGGGAGGGCTCTGCCTTGCTGTCCAGACTGCTTTCTCCAATGGATAAGCTAAAGGTGCTGGTATGCCCATATCCCCAGGGTCCTAGGGAGCATCCTGGGACCTCTTTCTCACTGTGCAGCTCAGGCTGGCTTCAAGATCACCATCTGCTTGCTACAGCACCCCCAGATATATCCCACCGCACCCAGCTTCATTATTCGCTGTCAAGGGCTGAGACCTCCACAAGACGAGGGCATGCTCAACGTCACAACACTTTATTCCTAGCAATTAGGAGTGAGTCTTAAATACGCTCTCTAACGTGGCTCGATTTGCCATTCACTTTGTACAGCTTTTCACGGGAATTAATAAATAAAACAGAACAAGAATCTGGACTTATTTGGTTGTAGTCATCATGCTGAGGGACACAGAGTCTCTGGATTGGTCACAAGGGGCTCTACTGGTCATTCCTAAGGGTATTTTGCCTTCCCTAAGGAGGCTGAGGATCAGAGTCCCAAGGGGCTGTGCAGTGTAGACATGCTGTAAGACCTTTGGAACCATCACTGTTTCAGGGAGGTACATCCAGCCAGGTACGAATTGCCCATCTGTGGCCAGGGATGTGGAGGTTGCCGAGTGATCACCAGGGCAGGGCAGAGCTGGCATGGACCTGTTCATAGGTAGCCTAGCCCACGAACTCAGCTGCTCTTCAGGTAGCTGGCTAAGCCCAGCTCTCTTCCCAGATTAACCTGAGTCTGGGGTAGGCTTACTCTTGCCTGGGGATAGGAAGTTTTAAGATCTGAAATGCTCTAGGGACCTTGTTTGAGAATCTTTCAGAACTGTAACTCCAGCTGCCTCAGAAGGGTCATGTCTCCCCAGACTGTGAGTGGCAGAAGCAGCTGGTAGGCACTATGGTCTCCCTGCTGGGGTTGATGAGGATCCTGGGACATGACTCCTCCTGAGGACTGGCTAGGCCACAGAAGACAGTACTTAGAGGACAGGCCACCCAGAGGACAAGCTTGTAGGTGGTGTGTATTCGTGAGTGAGTTGCGTGTGGTATGCAGATCTGTGAATGTGGTGTGGATGTGTGTGTGTGTGTGCGTGTGTGCGTGTGTGTGTGTGTTGTGTGAATGCATGTGGTATATTTGTGGTATATGTGTATTTAAGAGTGATATGTGTGCAGCGCATGTGCATGTCATATGTTGGGTGTGTGATGTGTTGTGTATAGATGTGGACTCACCCAGGGTATGAAACCTTGCCCTTGTCCTACTGTGGAAGGGACTTAGGGATGGCCTCTGCACAGCCTGCCCTCTTCTTACCCCTCTGCTCCCTCTCTGTGGCGAACAACAGGTCCAAGGAGAGTATCAGGATTTCCATTTCGTTCACATCTACTCTCCTTAAGACTCCTGCCCTCTGCTCAGGAGAAGTCGCTTTGTGTGGGTGGAATGGAGCGATTGCCTTGGCCACACTTGGTTCTGAGTTTGGGCATTCCACCATTTGGTCATTTCCCCAAGGGTAACCCCAAATCTTACCTCATAAATATAATCAAAGAGCTCTAGTATTGTAAGGATACTAGCACCAATAAACAATCCCATCTGACCACCAATGTCACCTGCAGAGGAAGGGAAAAGACCAGAGATTGGGTTTTACACACAGATCCAGGAAGGGGTGGAGAGATGATGAACTCGGAAGCCAGAGCTCTTGAGTGCCTCTCCAAGGGAAGCCGGGGCCTTGCCACGGGGGGGGGGGGGGGGGGGGGGCAGTCCTTTGACAGGCTCACCTTCACGCATGGCATCAAGAGCCAAGCGTGTCACTAGCCAGCAGGTTGGAACTAGTCACTCACTGACGAGGTTCATGGGCCTGTGTAGGGAGTGAAAGAAGTTCTGAGTGAATGAGTATTGTTACATGTGTGTAGGCAGCATGTCTGATCATTGATTGCTTTATGTGACTGCATATTTCTGTCTGCTTTAGGCACACAGAATGTGTGTGTGTGTGAGATAGAGAAAGAGAGAGAGAGAGAGAGAGAGAGAGAGAGAGAGAGAGGGGATATGGCTGGAGTGTGCCTGAGCTTGTACAGCATGCGTGAGCATTGTGTAGTTGTGGGTGTGTTTCTGTGTGTGCCATGTAGGTGTATGTAATGAGTATGTGGGCATATGGGCAAGTAATGTGTCTGCTTAGGTTTGCTGTGTTCACGGATGTGCCTCTGAAGCTATGTGGTAGGATACCGGGCTGTGCAGGGGTGTGTGTGTGTGTGTGTGTGTGTGTGTGTGTGTGTGTGCATGTTGGTTCTGGAGCATTGTGGTTACATAGACTTGTAGGTTAGTTTCAGTATGCATGTTGTGTGTGCTGGCACAGGGGTGCTAAGTGGTGGGCATGTTGGGTAGCGGTGAGAGAAGGCTAAGCCAGGCCTGATGGCTGGAGGTTTTTGTATGTGGCACACACTTCTCTCACAGGAGGCACAGATGGCAGCACCATTTCCTCACAAGCTATTCTGGGCGGGAACAAGATGCTGGGAACAAGCTTATCCTTATATCTGATGCAGATATGACAGATTCAAAGTCTGGGCCCTTTCTGCTCTCTCTCTCTCTCTCTCTCTCTCTCTGCATGTGTGCTGTGTGGTAGTGTTTTATATGTGTGTGTGTGAGGAGGGGGTGGAAAGAGGGAGAGGGAGGGAACAGGAGCGCATGCACAAGTATGCTTCATCCCCTCCTTGAGGAGGGAAGGGGAAAAAACAGACTTCCCAGGGATGAGTGAGGGGTGTGACCTGTGCTCTGTGGCTCAGGGTCTTTAGCCACAATAACCTTTGAGGCCTAAGTGACAGCTTCCTCCACATAGTTGGCACTGAGCAAAGGCTTTGTCCCTCTCCTCCTAGATGGAGGAGGGCCAGAGCTCACATGGCTCTGGTCATACCAGACAGGGCTGGGGTTCTGGCATGGTGACTATTCAGATGCCACAAACTGCTACTGATGGACTTTATCTGAGCTAGTGGCTTTTCCTAATGGCCACAGTGAACTGGGTTCATCTCCATTGTCAACATGACTAGATTGAGGAGCACCTAAGAGATTGTGAAAGCATACCTGTGGGTGGGACTTTAAGGTATTGGGGGAACTACTCTATATATGGGAGGTACCATCCCATGGACTGGGGGCCTGGATGGAATGGAAGGGGGAAAAGGAGAGTGTCTGTTGGTACAGGCATACTCCTCCCTCCTTCTCCCCTCTCTCCCCCTTCTCCCTCTCTCTCTCTCTCCTCCATCCCCTCTTCTCCCCACTTCCTGGCTGCCATGATGCTTAGCTGCCCATCATGCTCTTCCCACCACGCTGGACTGAAAACCCTGAAATCATGAGCCAAAGCAAGCCCCTCCCCTCCTCAAGGCGCTCTGCTCAGGCATTTTCATAGTGATGAAAAGTCAGACCGACACAGCAGGTGATAGGAAGCCTGTTTACAGAAACCCCAGGTCCAGCAAGGTGAAGCTCCTCCTTGTCCATATCCTTACTGCTGACCTCCAGAAGTCCTCAGATTTAAAGCTTGCTCTTCCCCTTACCCAATGGTTCTCAACCTTCCTAACACTGTGACCCTTTAATACAGTCCCTCATGTTGTGGTGACCCCCAACCATAAAATTGTTTTTGTTGCTACTTTATAACTGTAATTTTGCTACCGAGCAGTGTCTCAGTTCCTAAGACTGCTGGAAATATGTGTTTTCTGATGGTCACGGCCTATAGGTTGAGAACCACTGCTGTAGTTTCAGGTGGAACCTGCCCCTCCCAGGATGTTACTATCACTCAGTTCAGTCTTAGGGACAACAGCCATTACTCCATTTCTTTAGAGTGGTAGGAGGTGGTGCAGTTGAGGGGCCAGTCCCTTGACCAGAGCGTGAGTGTCCAGATGGGCTAGGGCAGGGTTGAACTTAATTCCTTGTATGCATTCTGTTCCATCAGGACCAGGGCAGCCAGTGTGAACTTGTGTGAGAGTGGCAGTCAGGTTGCTGGCCACCTGAAGAGAGCAGCTTTCCTTTCCTGTTTGAGAAAAGGCTCAGGGTCTAGGAGACAGCATCCAGCTTCTCAGTGCATTGCTGCCCAGGCTCCATCAGGAGCCCTGATAGTTTGGATGCTGGGGACCACCCAAGTTGAGCATCCCCTCCTTCCATGCTTTTGCTAGCATTCAGATCCCGGGATGCTGACTCAAACCTGGAGACAGAGACTATGGAATCCCAGAGGGCAGGGCTGGAGAGGCTCTGTGAGACCTAACTCCTCACTGCACAGAGAAGATGGAGGCTGAGAGGACTGAACTGGATCTACAACTTCTACCACGGCAAGCACAGAGAGAGTGACTACTACATCAAAAAGTTTGCCTCCTCAGGAGGCTTATATGTCTGTCTGCCCGCCTCCCGCCCACCTCCCCACCCTCATCCCCCCTGAGAGATGTAGGAATTTGTGCGACAGATATTCCAACTCACCAAGTAAGGCAGCAACTTCATACGCCTTCTTCTGTTCAATTGTCTCGTAATTGAGTGCTTCAAAAAATATATCCAGAACAAGAATGTTCTCTCTGCAGAGGGAAAATTAAGCATCACACACGGTTAGAACCCTCAGTATTCACAGGACTGGCTAAACCAGCTTTCTTGTGGATGGATGGAGAAGGGAGGCCCAGGGACCTGCCCAAAGGTAGAACTCTAGAACCAGATGCCCCTATCAGCTGTGTTCCTGTTAGCCCTTCTTTCTACCCAACTCTCTTTTGGTATCATTTCTGGGACTCCAGCCTGGACTCAAGTGCCCCAGAGTCTTCCAGGGCCTGCTTGGTTCTTAGCATGCAAATGAGTGCAGCAATCTCCTGACTAGACTGGTCTCAGTTTGGGTGCCTGCCCCAGCTGAACACCTAAGCAGTTAGGACCCACTCCTGGGAGCCCCCACCTTCCTCCTGAGATCCCTAACAAGCCTCTTGTGGTGGAAGGTCTGATCCAGCATTGCTGTCAGTTGTGAGAGTTGGGGAGAATTCTAGGGAGCAGGCCCATGGCTGGCTGGGGGGCTCCTGGCAGAAGCTCTGTGCTCCTTCTGTGCCTCTCTTGCAGGCAGGTGTGTTAATCATACATATCTTGGCAGTGAAACTCATGCCTGCTTGCAGAATGTCTGCTAAGCAGCAGGGCCTGGTGTTTTCTACATGCTGGTCTCCGTCTGTGGGGCTTGACATGCCCTCCATGCCCCTTGTTTTGAACCTGTTGAGCAGAAGTCATCTCAGGAAGGGGCCTGGCTACTGTCCTGGAACAGGCGGGTGGCTGGGAGAGAAAGCAGCAAGTGTGTTTCCACATTGTGGAACTTTACAGAAAGGAACAGGCTCCCTTTCCCCCATCCGGCTTCCTCCCCGACTGCTACCTGGAGGGTCTTTCTGAAACTGTTATGTTGCTTCAAATTAAAGAAGATCACAATTCAATTTCTTAGTCATACAAAATACATTGCAGATGCTCCATAGCCATGCGTGGCTGGTGGTTACCACACTAGGTGCCACAGTTGTAGAATCTATCATTCCAGAATGTTCTACTGGGGAACAGAGTTCAAGAAGAGAATTTGACAGGGGCTATTGTCATTGCTCTTGGTTGCCCACCCAAACTAGGTAATAAGAGCTAATGGTAAAGACATCACACATATTTTGATGGCAGGATGTAGAGAAATCAGGCAGGAACTGAGCTGGGAGCTTCCTCTCTGCTGGCCTCTCAAGGTTCTAGGCAAGTGCTGAGGTAGAAAAGTCATCAATGGTCTTATCCAGCTGTGAACCCTGTGAGATACAATACTAACCAGCCAGGAGAGATACACCCAGTGGTGCAATATGGCATGAAGGTTACGGGGGTAACCAACTGCTTTCTGATTGCATTTGAATCCTATTCCACAAGAGGGAATTTATAAACCTTCTCAAAAGCCCACAGCTGAGGGGGTCATAGGCTCCCCAGGGTGACCTAGTACTGTTGTTTTTCAAAATGGACACGTGTCAAACTGCCTTCTTTAAAATTCTTAGATTCGTAACCGTAGATGAGCGCTGCTCTCAGCACTTGGTCAGAGAAGCTTCTGTTTGCCGTAAGCAGTGTTAACATAGAGACTCATGGCTTGTTGAAGTGCAGAGCATGAAAGGTTGTTTGGTGCTAAGTTCTAAATGGAACATCTATATCAATGCCCCCTTTCCATACCCACAATGCTCTGGGAACGCCATGGAAAAGAAGGTGGAAGGGTGCGAGAGCGGGAGGATGGGGAGGAGTGCTGTGACACACTGTCTTCTGGACATGACACGGCATCGCACTCATGAACTCAGCAGCTAGGTTACCTGAACAAGACCTGTACAAGACGGGGCCCATCGGCATTCCTGCATGGATGGGGGAGGGACTCACGAGGCCCCACCCAACTGTTGCTAAGGGAGAAGTCATTTTCTTCAATGGTGTGGCCACTGATAACTTACTTCAGGAAATAACCTCACCCATGCTCATGCCAGCAACCCTGACTAAGCTCAGCAGGACACTGAACATCCCTCCAAACAACAGAACACATGAAAGTTAGGAGGGTGCCTTTGGGGAAACAGAAGAGGTTCTGCGGGAGTGGAAGAAGGTTGAAGGAGTGTAACAGCAGGTGAGGAGCTGGGCATGATGGCCTATAGCATGTGGGATCTGAGGCAGGAGGATCATGAGTTTGAGGCCAGCCCTCAAACATAGTTGAGACCCTGTCTCAAATGAAATTATAAAACGCAAGGTCAAGCCTGTCATTGACCTTCTAAATGTTCAGCTGCTCCTGAGTCTCTTAAGAGCCCCTGAATCTCACCCCCAATCACCCTTAGCTTATCTCACGTGACCTGTGACATGTCCATCTTTCCCTTTGTCTCTAATGTACTCTGTGCCAACTCTGTCCTAAGTATCCCACCAGGACACCCTCTCCTGTTCATTTACCCTGTGAAAATGGGATTTTGTGCTCTGGGTCTGGGCCAGAAGGGTCAGTGGTACTTGGTAGTGAGCAAAGGACAAGAAGGAGAAGTTACTGCTATCAAGCCTCCCACTGTGGTGGATGTGTAGGGCAGCAATAAAATCAGAACAGGAAAGCATGTGTTAGAACATGGAGAGGGGCTGTCTGTTTAAGTCTTTTAAGAGACTAGATCCCACAGCCTGAAGGAATCAGGACATGCCCCCTGCCTTGGGATAGGATGTTAAGAAGCTATCTGCTGTGGCTGACAGCTCCTTATTTATGGTACCTGGCTCCCTCCTGCTGTTGTCATGTATGCTATCCCACACTAAATCATGTGTTATAGAGTTCCTGCCAACCCCCCTGTTTGGGGGGATTCATGTGAAGGCTTTCTTCTCTGGGTCCCTTCCCACCCCCTGCCACCCACTCTTTCATGGTGGCTCTATCTTTATCTATCTTACTTTCACTTTAAGCTATTCCTGTGAATGAAGTTCCTTTCCAGGCTTTAAAGGGAAGCCCCTCTTTCCCTTTAGGGTCTCAGCATGTGGTTTTTGATGTAATGTTTCTATCTAATACTTTCATACTTCAAGGCCTGATCATGGCCTTGGAGCTCTTTCTCCTGATAAACCCAATTATTTTTCTTATTTTTTAAAAAGATTTTTTATTTGTGTGTGTGTGTTTTAGTAAGTATGTGCATGTGTGTGTGCACACGTCTGTGTGTGTGTGTGTGTGTGTGTGTGTGTGTGTGTCAGAGGCCAGAATAGGGTGTCAGATCATTGGAGCTGGAGTTACAGACATTTCTGAGCTGCCTGATATGGGTGCTGGGATCTGGACTCCAGTCCTCCAAAGCAGCAATAAGCACTCTCAACTGCTGAGCCATCTCTTCGTGCCCATCCCCTTTAACCTAATTCTTGAAGGATAGTTGTGTCAGCTCCTTTCCTGAACGGAACCACTTATTTAACAGCAAGTCACACACTGCATCAGTACTATAAAGAACACCACAGTGCCCGGGGAGGAAGATAAAAGGGGGAGACAGCACTCTAACTCTCTAAGGCAGTGCTATTTAAATGGAGACAGGTAACACAGGATCCAGCTAGACAGAGTGGCAGGAAACGTGTTTCAGGAAGAGGGAACAGAAGGCTCAAGTTCCACCCGAAGAATTATACATCCTTTAGAAAGGTCAAGCTCTCCCTGAATCTCACCCAGAGCAAACTGCAGTCAGCCATGGTTTTCCCTTAGTGTCTGCATATCTCGATTATATCCAACATTGTCCCAGACATCATTGCCCCATGCGCATTCAATCCTCCACTTATCTCCCTGGGAGTCAGCATGCTCTTTGTGGCTTTGTCTTCTGAGCTTGGCACATAGCAGGTGCTCAATTAGTGTTTGCTAAATTGAGCTAACTGCTTGCTTTTTGTCTCTTTCTGCATGCCCCCTCCTCAGTTCCAGATCTGTCTTCCCTTCCCACTTAACTTACGAGATATATTTTTCTGATTTGTTAAATTTCTTCTCCAGGTACTTGGCTGATGTCTTGCTGGGGATCTTCACCATGGAGAGCTCTTTGTTGTAACGGGTCAGGTTGCAGGGTGTCCTGCAGAGACAGTAATTGCTGTCCTTTTCTGCCAATAGACCTGGAGGAGAGAGGAGAGGATCTCAGGCAAGATTGGGTGGGGGTGAGGATCTCTGGCTCAGCATACCTGGATTCTGGGCATTAAGAGGCAACCCAGGAGGAGCTGGGCCCCAGAAATGGAGTAGGGAATTATTGAGATGGGATTAGGCTGTGGCTTGTTTTCTTTCTGCTTGCTGTTACTGACCTCTGGCACTTTTAACACTCTTAATCCATTGCCACTCTTAGTAGACAGTTCCAGGGAGGCCTGGCCCCTCCCCTCTCCAGGGCTGGGCCCCTCCCTTCCCAGGGCTTTTTCCTCTAACCCACAAAGCTGGCCACCTTGAAA
This sequence comes from Cricetomys ansorgei, assembly GCA_026225945.1. NCBI lineage: Eukaryota > Metazoa > Chordata > Mammalia > Rodentia > Nesomyidae > Cricetomys > Cricetomys ansorgei. Next base: position 2,365,049 of record JAMJFZ010001898.1, on the reverse strand, counting down.
GTTAATATGGAGAGCCCTGTGCTTGGAATTCAGGACTTCACACTGTTCCTGCTGATGCTCCTCATAACCAATGCCAAGCCCTCAGTCTGCTGAGAAGCAGGGAGAGATCTCTGAATTCTTTCCCCGGAGCAATCCCCTGTCCCCAACACCCAGAACCCAACTCTCCCTTTCTTATCCTCTTCCAACCCAATCAGAGACACTGTTGCCCTCTGACAGACTCTCTTCTTGGCCAGACTTGAGAACAGCTTCACCGCTCAGCCTGGCTTTGGCGAGAAGCCTGCTAAAGGTAGCACAGAGAGAATTCTCACCCTGATACTCCATCACCCTGGCCTGCCTCCAGGAAGAACCTCAGCCCTGTGAGTAGCAAGACTCCCGTTTCCTGACATTTCCTTTGTACTTTTCATCTCTTGACCCTTCTCAATGCTTGCAGGTGACGAGTCCCTGGCTGCCTGCTACATGCTGAGACGAACCTTTTTGCTCCCCTGTTGCAATAGCCTTGATGCTTAATTGCAAGGATCTAAGTTTCCTTACCATTAGCAAGAATAATTGTTCTTTCATCCACTCCCTCCCTCTCTTGTTCTGTCTCCCCTCTCTGTCTTCTTCATTTGGTTTTGTTATCTTTATTCCAAAAAAGACCTAGACTTTGCACACATCATAAACCAGCCTCCCTTTTCAGGACATCTAGGACAGGAGTCTAGCTTTACCCCCGTTTAGTGCCATTGAGTACTGCTGCTAAAAGAACTGGAGTGAGCATTGTTCATAGCTCTGTGCTTTTTCCTGGGGCTGGAGAGAGGAGAGGTGGACAGCAGATAGCTGCTAGGCTAGCTCAACCCATGTCTGTGTGCTCCCCCTCCCTCCTGGCTTTCCAGCTGGGGAGCCAGCAGTTGGTCTAACCCTCAAACACCCTGGAGGCTAGGAGAGGAGGAGGGTGCGGGAGAAATGTGGAGGCAGCTGCAATGGCACAGTGGGGCTTGGGATGGCTTGTGTTTGCACACACAGAATGGAGGAGGAGCTCCCCTCTCTGCCATCTCCCTTGGGTTCCGAGCATGGGAAAGACATGCTGTTTTCAAAAGAACTTGGTCCCTGTGTGTGTGTGTGTGTGTGTGTGTGTGTGTGTGTGTGTGTGTTGACTACATCAAGCTCCTTAAGGTGACCCAGCAGCCTCTTGGTCACCCTCTCCCTTTACCCTTCATTCCTCCTGAAATATGCTTCTCTTCCATCACCATATCTGTGTAGCCTTCTCTCCCTCAGCCTCGCCCCCTTGTTGCCCTCATTCACCTGCATGGCCTCTTCCCCTGCCCTCCCTTCTCCTGTGCTTCCCTCCTCTCCCATCTTCTCTAGCTTCCTGCAGAGACTCCATCCTACTTCTTTTCCATGGTTGACTTTTGTGTCCCTACCAGGTGACCCCACAATCTCCACTTCACCGCCCCCCCCACTTCCTCTGTCCCCTAGTACTGACCAAGGGCAGGCTCTGCACACTCCTTGTGCTGCTCGGGGGTGCAGAAAGGGGCATCCCCTGTTGGAAAGGAAAGCAAAGGGAGAAAGCATTAACCACACGGGCAGAGCCATGCATGCCAGCAACACCTCACTGGCCCAGGCGGTGAGTGACTTCCAGTACCCACAGGGAGCCTGGTGGGTGCCCTCAGATCTGGAGGTGACTTCTGATCTGCTCTGTGAGGAGGAGACCATGAGACCTGCTCGGACCTCTATTGGTGGATGATGGGCAACTTGTCTGGAAGACTGGGAACAGGACAAGGTGTGGTGGGGTGCAAGGATGTTCCTTCTGAGCCAGGTCTATGTGGTCTCCTTGTGCTAGGCTTCCTATCAGCATCAGGCCTTGCAGACAGCAAGTGTCAGGCCTTGCTGCTTGGAGCAGGGGTCTGTGCTTCTTCTCAGCATTCTGCACTGCCACAAGCAACCAGGGGTGGCGCTGTGTCTCCTTACAGCTCTGCCCACCATCACACACGGTTCACAAGTCAGGGCTGGAATCATTCCAGCCTTTGTCTGCTTGCCTCTGGCTCAGGTTTTATAGGAAAAGCTCATGGCTGGTGGGTCAGTCTGAGCATCACGAAGGAGCACTTACTGACGATGGGTCTTCGTCGCTAGGATCTCTCTGTAGATTGTTAAGATCTCCTTCTTTTGTGGTAGGTTGTTTTATTTTCCGTCTTTTCTTTTTTCTTTGTGACATGCTAAAGCCAAGGTCCGTCAGGAATGCCTTTTTCAAACCATTTTCCCCCAAGCCCTTTTTCGTCAGCACCGAAGAGCTGGTGCGATTCTCGTTTCCAACAATAACATGTTAAGTGATGCGGTTTCCATTTTGCCCTGTCTTCCAGGAAGCTCGCAGGCAATTTTAATGTCATTATTTAAAGCAATTCGCATTTACCCTCTTGTACTTTTGCAGATCTGCAATCAGCACAGGCCTCATTGGTGTTGGGAGACTTATGTTCTTTCCTAGGGGACCTAGAGGACAGCCCACTGCCTTTGTGGCCGCTACAAGTCGCCTCTCTGTGTCTTCCTTCAAAGATAACTCTGACCCCAGCCATTGGATCGATGTTGATTTCAAGGCCTGAAGTGTCTAACTTGGGCCCACTCCTGCCTTCATAGCATTGGCAAAGTCTCCCTGAACGAGGTAGTTTTAAAGATCAACAACAATTCAAATTTTGGGTGACTAAAATCATTACCGATCACTAATGAAATAATTCAGAATCCAGCCGCGAGGAGACTCACTTGAGAGTTGTCACAACAGAAACAATAGGTGATGAATTAAGTCTCTGCCACAAGGATTCTGTTCGACAAGCTTAAATACTATAGGAAATCAGTGCATAAGAACAAACACCAAAAGGAACGGCAATATGCCAAGCACATAGTAGGTCTTTAGCAGATAAAATTTTCACTCCTGTCTCCTCACATACTAATATAAACCACCACCAGCTTTTGTAGTTTACAGGGCAGTTTTACATTTTCTTTTTAAGAGAATGAAGGTAAGAACAGAGGGGGTTAGTAACGTGGACCAGCCCACACAGTGAGAAGGCTGAAACAGAAGCTAAGGTCCTTGCCTGCAGTCCCAGTTACCCCTCCGTGCGAATATTCTCCTGCCCAGACCGGCTCTTACTCCATACTCCTGCCTCTGACATTGCTGACTGCCTCTAATGAGATGGCAACAAGCATTATTAGTCTGACATCGGAAGCGTCAGCACAGGCACATTTATTTGCTCACTAATAGAGTTTTGTCGCACTCGAAAGAGTGCTATTCATTTGGATTCAAGAAGGGAAACATCTGGGTGCAAGCCACAGACATCTGGATGTTCAAACAGACACATTATCAGGACGTGTGGATCACGAGCATTCCCTTCTCTGGACGCTGAACTCAGGAGGCAAGAGCGGCAGACAACTGGCGAGCATATGGAACATGGAGATGGAGGTGTCGCACACATCTGCATACCAGGATGCGGCCCCCGACTGCCGGATGAGTATTTCCGCCTGCCTCTCGGTGGTCAGGTACCAACGGTCTCCCTAGAGCAGTATCTCTTTGCCTCCTCCAGCAGTGGATGAGGTGTTTCCTACCAGGGTGGGAAACTGCAAAGGCCTTGGGGGCTCTGACACCCACCTGGCATGTGGACCATGCGGCAGTTGCAGTTCTCCACGATGTAGCGGGTCTCACAGTCAATCCGACAGGCTGTGATGCTGTAAACCGGAAAGAAGTCGAGCCCCATCTCTGAGGACCGGCACTCACCCCATGGCGGGGGCAGATACGTGAGCTGTAAGACAGACAGAAAGAGGACACGCAGACAGAAAGAGGACACGGTCAGCCTTGATAGAGGGTGCCCACTCAGTTGCAATGGACTCGGCAGCACGTTGGTTACCTGTTCAATCGGCAAATAAGCAATTGAGCATCTTCAGTGATCTAAACCCCACTGGCCTTGTGAACCTGTGCTGTTTGGGTTCCATGAATCTTATCACCTTATCTTTGTCGATTTTCATGGAATTTTGATCTACTCAATCCTTTTATTTAAAGATTTCATTTTTTTGTGGCCGTGTGTGTGTGTCTGTGAGCATGAACACGCGTGCACGTATGCACCTGCAGAAGCCAGAAAAAAGACATTGGGTGCTCAGGAACTGTGGTTACAGGTGTTTGTGAGCCACCATGTGGGTGCTGGGAACAGAACTGGGGTCCCCTACAAGAATGGCAAGTGCTCTTGACTGCTGAGTCTTTGCTCTAGCTCTGTCCTTGGAGTATTTTATCCATGCTGTTCTTGCCACATCAGTGTCGTCTTCTGGCTTTTGGCATGACCCATCTAAATTCTACCTTGTTGGTTGGGGAGACTGGAACCCCAGACCTAGACCTGAAGGATATGTCACAGACAAGGACCAGGGTGAAGTGATTACAGGGTATAGCCACTTATTTATGGTCCTGATCAAGCTGTAGGTGACACCCCCCTGCGGACAATGTCACTTTTATTCTCAGAGGTCTAGTAATCATAGGTTTTTTAACATCTGTAGTTCTTGCTTGAGAGGGATGGGAAGGGTAATCGGTGAGAGAATTAATGGTCTGGTCATGGGCATTTACTATGCTATTGCTATTAAGCCTAAGCAAACTCTTTTCACCCATTTTTCCTTGTAAGATAGAAGAACAAAAGAAACAATAAAGTATACATATTTGGGGCCAGGGAGATGGCTTACTGGGTGAAAAGCTTGCCAAGTTTGAGGACCTGAGTTCAAATCTCCAGAACCTGTGTAAAGTCAGTCATGGTGGCAGCATGCACCCCAGCTCTACCATGAAGAGATGGAAAGTAGAGAGGAGAGGACCCCTGGAAGCTTGAAGGCCAGCTGACATGGTGTACAGTGAACAGTAACAAGAGACCTTGTCTCAGATAAAGTGGAAGATGAGGGTGACACTTGGTTGAACTCTGATCTCCCACGCTCTATATGGTATACACACACACACCTACCTCAAATCTATTCTTTATCTTAAAATTATTATTATTATTGTTATTACTATTAATTTATTTTTGCCAGATTCTCACTATGTAGCTCTGGCTGTCCTGGAACTCATTTTGTAGACCAGGCTAGCATTTGAACTCACAGAGATCTGCCAACATCTGCTTCCTGGGAGCTGGGATTAATGGCATGAGGCATCACACTCAGCCACAGTAATCTTAAGTGCACAGTTTGAATTCTGTCAAATGTGTACCACCCACCCATGTGAACACTACGTCAACCAAGACATGACATTTTTATCCCTACAGAAAATCAATTCATGACTCTTCCCAATCCACTGCTCTCCTGGGCAACCACACTCGTGGATTCTGTTACACTGAGTAACCTCTTTTCAAATTTTAGATAATTGACAGTTTGCTCTATGTACTTTTTTGCCTGCTTCTTTCACTCAAAATGATGGTTTTGTGGTTGGTCCACATGGGGGGTGCACCCGGGGTTCATCTGTTTTTCTGCTGAGTTGTTCTTTAGCATACTAACACACCCTGGTTTGTTTATCCATTCACCTGATGGTGGGCATTTGGATTGGTTCTAGATTTTGTTAATTATAAAGAAGATCCTATAAGTATTTGTTTAATCACTTAATTTGTAGGCAACTCATTTAAGCACAGGTTGGCTTTCAATTTGCTGTGTAGTCAAGGATGATCTTGACCTCCTGATGGTCCTGCCTCCATCTCCTAAGTGCTAGATTACAGGCATGTGCAGCCATGCCCAGCTGAATATTTATTTATGATTCATTTTGCACACATTTTAGCTTCTCTTAAGTGAATAGCCAAGAGTAAAATTCTGATTCATAACTCAGTTATAAATTTTATAAGAAATAACCTAACTCTCATCTAAAGTAATTCTACAAGTTTTCAAATATTTATTTATTAGTTATTGTGTGTAGGTGTTTGTGCAATGTGAACCTGTAGAAGTCCGAGGACAACTTGAAGGGTTGGTTCCCTCTACCAGATGGGCCCCAGGGACTAAACTCAGGTTGTCAGGGTTGGTGGCAGGGGCTTTTACCAGCGGAGCGTCTTCCCAGTCCTCTAACGTTTTATTTCCACTAAGAGTGAATGACAATTGTACTTTGTCTTTATCCATGCTAGCTCTTGACTTTGTCTCTTGGTTGATTTTAATTATGTTTGTTGGGGTTCAGCTGTAGCAACTTGGCGTTTCTGTTTATAATTCCCTGATTACTGATGATTTGAGCACAACTTTATATTTTTATCATAAATTCATAGATTGTTTTTTGTGACATATGTTTGAGTCTTTTGCCCATTAAGAATTCCTGCTCATTTTTTATTTGAGTCAGGGTTTCTCTGTGGCTGTCCTGGAACTCACTCTGTAGACCAGGGTGGCCTCAAACTCATAGAGATCCACCTGCCTCTGCTTCCCAAGTGCTGGGATTAAAGGCATGTACCACTACTGCCTGGCTCCCGCTCATTTTTTACCTTTATTAGGGAGTTGTAAGAATTCTCTGGAAGAATGGTCTGAATTCAAGTTCTGAGTCAAATGTAAAGCATACATCTTTTCTCTACAGTCTGAGATTTACTTTTTCTTAATGGTGTCTATTTTCTTCATACTTTTAAAACCAACTTTATGAATACATAATTTATATATGATAAAATAGAATAAGTTTAATGCTTAGCTCAATGAATTAAAAATTTTAGATTCATTTATTTTATGTGTATGATTGTTTTACTCACATGTATGTATGCATATCATGTGAGTATCTGGTGCCTCCAGAGGCCAGAAGAAAGTGTGGGATCCCCTGGAACTGGAGTCACAGGTGGCTGTAAGTCAACACAATGTGGGTGCTAGGAACCAAGTTCTGGAAGAGCAGCAAATGCTCTTAAGTGCTGAGCCATCTCTCCAGCACGCTGAATGAATTCTTAAGAAAATACATATCCTTGTAGTAATCACTAAAATCAGGACATAGAACACATCTAATCTCCCCCAAAGCTCCCTGCTTACAGTCACCCCACTCCCGCTTTGCCAACCCTCAGGCAACCATCCATCTGTTTCTGCCCTTATAAATGAGTTTTATCTGTTCTAAGATCACATATAAACAGAATAACAGAGTATGTATTCCTCCATGGCTGGCAGCTTTCTTTCGGCAAAATGTTTTTGACATCTATTCATACTCTTGACTGTATCAAGAGTTTATTCTTTTGTATAACTTGAATTTTATTTCTTTGCTTATGGTTTTCTTTTTATCCTCACTGTTTTACTTAAAAATTTCAATGTGATGTTTGGGGAAAAACAACAACAACAGAGGGATGAATATTTTCTGGCCTTGTTTCTGATCTTTGAAAGAAAGTGCTTATTATTTATTTCTCTATTAAATATGTCTGATATACATTTGTATTAGCTGTCTCTATTGCACTGAGGTAGCTCTATCCTATTTCTAGTTTTCTGATACATTTTTTCCTATTTTTATTTTGTCAACTAAAAATAAAATATACTTATGTGTGTGTGTATGTGTGTGTATGTGTGTGTGTCTCTATGAGCATCAAGTGCATGGGGAGCCTGGACACACCAGCAGAGGATGGAAGGTCCCCTGGAAGGGACTTACAGGAAGTTGTGAACTACCATGTGGTTCTGGCACCCAAACCTGGGTCCTTAGCAAGAGCAGAAAGCACTCTGAACCAGTGAGCCATCTCTCCAGCCCCCCCAACTTTTACTTCTTTAAAGAAAATCATCAATGGTTACTACGTTTTGGGAAAGATGTGTCCAGAGAGATGACCACATGATTTCCTCCTTTATCTGGCTTTCACAGCGAGTGGCCGGCACTGATTTACAGATGTGGAGCCGTCGGCAGCCCCAGGATAAACCCTACTTGCTCATGACTTACTGCTCTCTTTATATTTTACTGTGTCTAATTTGCAAATATTTTCTAAACAAGTGTGCATTGTGCACCTGCATTTAGGAAGGATGTTGTATTTACTTTATCTTCTAATACTTTTATATGATTCTGGTTAGCCTGGGATAGTCTTGGACTAATTAGCTATATGGCTCAAAATGATCCTATACCAGGATCTTTCCCCTCAGCCTTTTGAGTTGCAGGTTTGAACCACCATGGTTGGCTCTTAAAATATCCTTTTAAGTTTTGCTATTAGGGTTATGTTAACTTCATAAAAAGAGTCACGAGATGTTCCCCTTGTCTCTGTTCTCTGAGCTTGTGTAAACGTAGTATCATTTTTAACTTAGATACTTGGTTGAGTTTACCGTCTGGACCTGGTGCTTATGCGTGTGCATGCAGATATTTTAAATTATAAATTCAATTCCTTTAATAGATGCTGAGATAGCAAGGTTTCTTATTTCTCCCTGCCCTAATTGTGATGACTTCTGTTTTAAAAATATATTTTTATTGATTCTTTGAGAATTTCATACAAGCACACAATGTATTTGATCACGTTCCCTCCCCACTCCTCCCCTCAACTCCTCCCAGACGCCCCCCCCCCTTCCCTTCTCTTTGGTAACTTGTATCCCTGCCCCCGCAAGGAATGTACTCGTTTTCTCTATGTTTTTGAGTTCATTATAGTTGTGCATCATGCCCATTTGTCTCCTCAAAATGCCTGTTGATGCTGTAGTGACTTCCCCCTCGTGTAGATGCTGGTGATTTGTGTTTTCTTTCACTTGCCTTCGTTACTGAGTTCCGATTTAGTTATACTTTGGTCAGAAAACAAATCCCTTGTGGTTCAAAATGTTGCTTCAAAATATATTAAGATTTGTTCCGCGGACCAGCTTGCGGTGCATCTTAATGAATGTTCCATCAGCACCCCCGAAGTATTTATATTCTGTAATTCTTTGTAATTGTTTATTTCTGTCTTAGTGGGTTTCTCTTGCTGTGAGAAAACACCATGACCGAAGGCAGCTTGGGGAGTAAAGAGCTTATTCCAGCTTACAACTCTTAGGTCATACTCCATAACTGACAGAAGGAAAGGCAGGAATTTGAGGCAGAAACTGGAGTAGAAGCCATGGGGGAAGGCTGCTTACTGGCTTGCTTCTCATGGTCTGCTCAGTCTTGCTTCTTTATACAGCTCAGGATCACCAGCCTAGGTGGTATTGTCCACAGCGGGCTGCGACTGGGCCCTCCCGCAGCAATCATTAATCAAGACAGTGCCCCACTGACTTGCCTACAGGCCCATCTGTGGAGGTAATTCCTCAACTAAGAGTCCCTCTCCCCAGATATGTCTATGTTTGTCCACAAAACCCACCCAGCACAATTTCATAAAAGGCAATTAGCTTAAGTTATTTGATAGTGTTCCTCAAATCCTTGATGCCTTTAATATATATATTTTTTGCTTGCTTGTTGTGGTTTGGACTTGAAATGTCCCCTAAATGTTCATGTGTTTAGTGTTAGTCCCTTGCTGGAAGTGCTACTTTTGGAAGTACTCAGAGCATTAGAAAGTGGGATAAGCTGGAGGAAGTGGGCCACTGGAGATACACCTCTGAAGATGTACCTGGCTCCTCGTCCCTTGTTTGCTCTGTGCTTCCTGTCTGCTGTGAGTTGAAGAGCATGGCGCTCCATACTCACACTGCCATGAAGTTCTGATCAAGTGCACGGGCCAAATCGTCTGGAAGCCTAGGCTCAAGTAACTCCTTCCTCTTATAAGTTGTCTCTCTTTGGTATTTTGGTCACAGCTATGGAAACGTTACTAATACACCACAAACCAATGACAGAGGAAAGAATGTTGAAACATTAACTATGTGGTCTGCTTCTCACTTTGTCAATTTTTATTTGTGTATTTTTGACACTTATTAAACACCTATAATTTAGGACTATTACACTTTGATGAACTGATCTTGCTACCGTCATGACATAATCACCTCCATCACTTGTAACATCCTTGCCTTGAGGGTTTGGTGCTAGACATGGAAGCTCCTGAAGGCTACTGTTCGTATGTCCCAGTCCTTTTTACCTTCCCTGTGTCCATTCTTTCACTCTGTCAGGATCTTTGTAGGCAAGCCACACTTAATGTTGCTATTCAAGCTATTTTACAACCTCTGCCTTCTAATCGGGAATTAAATGGTTTTTTTTTTAGATTTTCTTTTTATTTCACGTGTATGAGGTGTATGAGTGTTTTCCTGAATGTATGTGTATGCATCTCATGTGTGCAGTGTCCACAGAGGCCAGAAAAGGGCATCAGATTCACTGGGACTGGAGTTATAGATGGTTATTAGCCATCATGTGGGTGCTGGGAATTGAACCCAGATCCTCTGGAAGAGCATCTAGTGCTCTTAGCTATTGAGCCACCTCTCCAGCCCCCTTAATAAGGGTTTTTTGATGTATTTACATGTAGATTCTTGATATTTTCATCTTGCCCTATATTTCCTGCTTGTCTCCGTTACTGTATCTGATTTTCTTCTCTTTCCTGGCTCCATATTACTATTTTAATAGTTCACCCTATAGTCTCTGTTGGTTTTGATTTATATCACGTTGTACTATTTCTTTTCTAACGTTGCTCCAGGATTTAACACTATTCCTCTTCATCTTATCACAGTCTACCTTGAATGAACATTTCATCATATCACATGCAAGTCTGTTGACACATTTTGTCGTTTATTCTGAGGCTCCTCTCACTTCTATATGTACTAAAAAGACTTACTGTAGAAAGCTGCTAAGGCTGTTTTTGCCTGGAGTAGCCCATTCACTTTTAAAATAGTCGAGGAGAAATAAACTTATATTGTATATTTACCACATTTATACTGTTTTCATTATTCATCAGTTTTCCTTGCAGATCTTTCTTTCACATTTGATGTCCTTTTCCTTTGGTTTGAAGATTTGAACATTTTTTGAACATTTTTTGCCCCCAGAATGGGTTGACTTATAGCAAACTTCCTAAGTTTTCGTTTGTCTATACCATGTCTTAGTTTTAGTCTTTCTCCGACATTTCCCGGCTGTGTACACCACTATAGCTGGGTAAGTCCTTTCTTTTAGCATTTCAAAGATGCTGCTCGGCCCTCTCCTGCTCTCTACTGTTTCTGACGAGAAGCAGTCATAAGTCTCCGTCTGGATTATTCACTCTGTTTCTCCCCCTCCCCCCTTTAAGATTGATTCCCTTTCTTTGGTTTTGTAGGATTTAGGCACTATCATGCCTCGATGTGATTTTTCTCTGTATTTTTATTTCTCGGTTTGCTGAGGGTCATAGATCTGTGAAATGATGCTTTTGAACAAATTAAGAAAAATACAAATCAATATTTCATTATTTTCCTTCTTATTTTTTCCTCTCTGGAATGGCAATTTCATGCGTGTTGGAACCTCTCTCTGAGTAGGTTGTACGGACTCCATATATTGTCCCTGGAGCTCTCCATTTTCATCATGTCTGTTCATTTCTATTTGTGCTCCACTTGAACACTTTCTAGTGTGTGTGCATGTGGGGGCTACGGGTGTGCACGTGTTTGTGTGTGTGTGCATGAGCCAGTCAGAGGTTGACAGTGGTGACTTTCTCAATTACTTTCCACATTACTTTTGGAAATAGAGAGTCTCACAGGACTTGAAGTTCACGGATTAGGGTAGCTGGCCGTCCAGTGAACTCCAGGGATCTGTGTGTCTCTACCTCTCCGATGCTGTTACTGCAAGTTTGCACTGTATACAGCCTTCTTACATGGGGGTTAGAGATTCAAACTCACATCCTCAGGGCTTGCACAGGAAACATTTTCCTGAGCTCCCACTGCTTGAATCTTTTCTCTTAATTTATTTCCAAATTTTTGCCTTGTATCCAAACTATTATTGCTCTCACTCAACAGCGTATACATGTCAGAAACTGCATTTATCAGTCTTAAAACATCCAGTTGGTTTCTTTAAAAAAATTTCCAAATCTTGCCCTTAAAAAAAAAAAAATCTGTCATTATTTGCATCCTTTTCTGCAGTTACTTAACAGATTCAATGTTGTTACTGCAAACCCACTGCTTTCTAACACTGGGGTCAGATGTAGACCTGCTTGTTTCTGATTATTTTTCTTTTCACGTTTTCTCTCTGGCTTTGCGTGTCTGGTAATTTTTGTTTGTGTACTAGACATTGTGGGGCGATCTCTATAGAGACTCTGGGTAGATTATCTTCCTCTAGTGGTGTTCAGTGTCGTTCTAGGTGGCAGTTAAAATTTACGGAGAACCACTTTTGTGGAGTCGCTGTTTAAGGCCGTAAGGGTGGGTATGTTTTATATTTTAGTTTTGCTGGTAATCTGTGATATGACCTAACTCCTAGAGAATGACACTTCTGGGGCTGCAGTCGGCAGCCTGAGTTGTTTATCGAGTCATTCCTCCCAGACATCTGCTGAAATGGTTGCTCAGCTCTCTGCACTCTTGTTTTCTTCCCAGGCTTCTTGCACTCTGTCCATTCTCATAATGGTGAAGATTCAGCCTAGGATTTGAGAAACACTTACATAAAAATTTGGGGCTGCCTCTCTCAGTGCCTTCTTTTTCAGAATCTCCCTTCCTGTTTTCCAGTCTTTTTTTTTTGGCAAGCCTACATTCTGGTTTCTGGCTCATTAACTCGATGCTCGCTGATTTGTAATTGAGCTCCAGCCCCAGTATTCTTTTAGAACTTTGAAGTGTCCACGTGGGAGAGGTCAGGTAAATGAGTGCGCGCTTCACCAGGTGTGACTTCACGGCCTGTCTCCTCCCCGGCTGCTGGCTGCTCTGGTTTCTCCGAAGCACCGTCAAATAACCGGCTGTAACATCTTGTATCTAGAGTTTGTGAGAGCTATTTCCAGGAGGGCTGGACTGTTATTAGTTGCTCAGCACTACTGGGAACTTAAATTCTCTATGCTTATTTAATTTAATACTCACAGGCCTCTCTTGACGCAGGTGTTCCTATTTTTATTTTATTTGTCAGAAATAAAGTTTCAGAAAGGTTAAATACATCGTACAGATTACCCGCCAGCGAGGGCTGGAGCCAGCAGGTGGTTCCAGAAATTTCTGGTCCCGCTATTGTGCTCACTACCTCACATTCCCCTATCTAGAAAGGATCAACTGGAAAGAAGCAAAGTGGTCCATAGAGGACTTCTCTGACTTCTTCCCTTTCTCTCCCATCTTCCTCTTCAGCATCTGTGAGCAGGCCTCACTTCCACGCAAGCTTCCTGTTAGACCCGGGTAAGTCACTGCTCACTGTTTCCCTCTGGATCTAGTCTCCAGAGATGGAGAAAGTTTGAGGGTTGACTTCTTTTAAGCAGAAGGCTGATATTCCAGGGTTTAGGATGCATTGTGTAAACATGTTGTTCAGTATTGGTTTCCAAAGCAACAAACTGGATTTGGGAAGGATGCATCATGTCCTTTTGCAGAGTCTAGGGTCTAAAATGATGTAAGCTAATTTTATGGTGGTGACAGGGAATAATTTCCTTCTTTTTAATTCTGTGTCTCTCATGTATGTATATGTGTGTATGCCTATTTGTGGTGTGTATAAATACCAATGTGGGTGTGGCTACATACGTGGGTGTGCACGTGCATGTGTACCAGTGCATGCAGAAACTAATGTCAGCCTCAGGCGGGTTCCTCGGAAGCATCTGCCTTGGTTTTTGAGACAAGGTCTCTCACTGGGCCCTATGGCATGATGGTTCTTTAGGCTTGCTAGTGAGCGAGCTCTAAGGCTCACCTTGTCTCTGCCGGCCAGAAGTGGGATTTCAGGAGCCTACCGTAGTGCCTGGCATTTTTTTTTTTTTCAAGACAGGGTTTCTCTATTATAACTCTGGCTGTCCTGGAACTCACTCTGTAGACCAGGCTGGCCTCGGACTCACAGAGATCCGCCTGCCTCTGCCTCCCGAGTGCTGGGATTAAAGGTGTGTGCCACCACTAGCTATTGCCTGGCATTTTAAAAAATGTAGGTTCTGAGGATTGAACTCAGGTTCTCATGCTTGCATGGCAGGCACTTAACTGGCCGAGCTTTCTCTCCAGCCCCCTGACTTAATTCTTCTCCTACTAAGATGTGCCATCAGAATGCATGGGAAGTGGGTGTAGTCTTGTGCTTTCAATAAGCTAAACTCTCCTCTAGGTCACCTACTTCCCTGTTTTTCCTTCCTAGAGGTTCTGACTCAGACACCCTGGGTGCTCTGCGTGGCTGCCTCATCCTGTGCCCCTTCAGTACCGAAGCCTTGCACACACAGCAGCCGGGAAACGATAGTGTACACAGCAACAACTCTTGCTTACCAATGACTGTCTGTAAGGGGGTTGGAGTATTTGTTTATCCCTGGCAAGTGGAGCCTCAAGGGACCCTGAAGCACTGTCTTCAAATATCTGAAGGACTGTCTCAGGGAAGAAGAATTAGGTTTGTTTTCTGGCATCCCAAGGGAAAGATAGACACAAGAATAGTTGTCACGAGGGAGGCAGAGATGAAGATAACATTTCCTGACGTCGTAGGCACTGTAGTGGGCATGTTAAATGCAGTACCTTATTTAATTCTAAAGAAGGGTTTGTTCTCAACATAAAGAGAACTTTCTAATCCACCAGTGTAACTCAATAATGAAATCATCTTATACTCTTGGGAGTGAATCTTCATTGGCTGGGATAGGAGGAGAGAGATTCAAGTATTGGTTGTGCAGTTGAATGGGATAATCTCTAAAGTCTCTTCAAACCATGTCTAATCACAGGCCCTACATCTGGAGGTTTACAGAGAGTGGCATGGCCCAAGCAGTGCTTTGACCTCTACTCTTTCACGGCTAGTGTGGCTTGAGTGTTCTACAGAGTCTTCACCTTACCCCTCAGTGCCAGCTATCAGTCTCCTCATCTGGCCAAATAAGATAGATTCGGTGCTTCATAACCATAGCTAGGTGCTCATCAACATCACAGTCCGTTTCCTAGTACACACCTTCACGTGCTCCTCTCTCCTTACCCTCTACCTCTGTCTCTTTCTTTCAGCAATGTGTCAGGTATCTCAAGCTGGCCTCAAACTCATTGTGAGGCCAAAGATGACCTTGAGAACCTGATCCTTCTGCCTCCACTTCCCAAGTGCTAGGATTTGCACCACCACACTCTGTTTTATGTGCTGCTGGGGCTGGAACCCAGGACTTTATACACACAAGGCAAGCACTTTACCAATCATGCTATATCTCCAGCCTTATCTCTTTATTCCCATTCATCATTCGTTCATTCATCATGACTTCTGTTCTCTTAGCCATTTGGCTTTATGGGCAGAGAAGCTCTATCCTTTCTGGCTAGGGGTTGGTGAGATGGCTCAGTGGGTAAGTGTGCTTGCTGTGTGCACTTAAGGACTTGAGCTCAGATCTCACACAGGAAGCGGAGTGTGTCTGTAACTCCAGCATTAGGGGGATGGGACAGGTAGATCCGTGGAGCTTGCTGGCTAACCAGCTTAGAGGAGGACACTGCATGTCTTCTTCTGGCTCCCTCATGTGCACTCATGGGTGTGTATATCCACATACTCACGAGCAACATACACACACATACACACACACTCCCTGCCTATTTCACAAATGCAAGTTAAAAGGTCACAGCTTGATTTTGGTGTCTGGGTCTGGGGCGGGGAAAGCGCGGGAGAGGGAGAGGGAGAGAGCACTAGAATCATAAATGGTAGAGCTTATGACGTGTAACAAAGCTGGCAGGGTGGGTAAGCTAGTTTAGGGAGAGGAGACATACCAGGATTGAGTCTTGCATTTACTGACAACACTGTGCCACACAACTGGTGACTTCAGTAATTGCTTAAATTTACGAACCGAATAAAGAACTGGGAACTTTTATGACTGCATTCTCTACTGCCCCCCTTCGTTGCATCAGGGTCTTAGGCGTCTTTCCTCAGGCTTTTCATTTTTTTACAGAGACGCTCCTCCTCTGCCTGCGGACATCCTTGTGTTGTTCCTCAACGTCCTGAGGTTTTAGACTGTCCAGACCCAAGGTCTGAGACTCACCAGCAGGTGGCGCTACAGCCTGAGGTGCTCTTTGGAGTACCAGCTGTACTAAGGGGATCAAGCTTGTGTCCTAGGTGGTAGTCAATCTTTCTGTGCCTATTCCTGTTGTCTGCAATCTACTATCTGGGGCTCTAAGTTGGAAGGAGAAGCTGGGGGATGGTGAAAGTACTGAGGAATGCATGCCTTCTGTTCTAGAAGGAGAGGAAAGAAGAGAGAGATGGGGAGGACCCATCTGGCATACCTGATGGCCACCAAATACCCACCTGACTCATCTCTTATATCAGCCCCTTGACTTCCTGTTTCAGGAAATGGACATGCTGCTTCCTTGAATAGCATCCCTCGAGGTCCTGGAAAACACATCCAGGGTCCTTGCCAAGACTAAGCTTTTAGTCTTGTTCTAGCTTTGCTTCCTCTTTTCTCCTCATATGGTGGAGATCCTGGCCTTGTTAAGAGTTTATATTCTGTGGTCTGGACTAAGGTGGATTTGATTCTGCCACTGTTGCTTACTGAGTTGGGGGAACACGAACAAGTGGCTGGTTGGGCCTCTCTGACATCCTATTCTTCATGAGCTTGGACCTTGAGATATTAGCTACCCCAGAGGGATGCTGTAAGCTTGACCTTGATAAGCACGTATATGTGCAACCCAGCTGTGACCCTCAGGTGATGTCTTGCCAGTGTCTGCTCCATATCATAATGGTTTTCTTTGCTTAGAGCAAAGAATTAGGCGGGAAGAACTTAAGGGAGGAAGGGCTTGTCTCAGCTCACAGTTTCAGAGGATTACAGCCCATCATGGCAAGAAAGACATGGTAGAATGTCTCATTTTGTGGTGGCAGGAGCTGGTGGCAGCTGCTTATTGTATGATGCCAAGCAGGAGGTAGAAAGGGGACCAGAAGAAGGCCCAAGCTGTATCCCTCAAGCCACACACCCCCACTGGCCTATGTCCATCAGCAAGGTCTCAAAGGTTCCATAATCTCCCTAAACAGCGCCACCAGCTGGCACTGTTACTACACATGAGCCTGTGCAGAACAATTCCACACTCAAACCATAACAAAGACCTCAGGTAATACTCAGTCCCTGGTTAACTTCTGCAGAAAGCTCACTCACACAAGATGATAGGACTCAAGGAAGATGTCCGAGGGAGCTGGAGCAGGCTCCCTTGCCCTTTCACCTGGCCTCACCCTGCCCCATCTCCATCTTTTCCTCTCCTTTCCTGCATCCTCCTTGCTCCCTCCTCAGGTGCTTTCCTGCCTTTTCCAGGAGCAGAGGCAGGATATTCCTAGGCTGTGTGATCCTCCTCTGAAGTCTTGGTACACGGCCACATCCTCTCTCACAGAGTCGCACCTCAGCGCGGTGTTTTCCTCGGGAAAGGCAGCTCTCTCCTGAAGAGGAGTTCTCAAGCAGGATGCTAAGATTTTTCTGCCTTGTTACATAACAAGATGGAACATCTCCAAGAGTGTCTGATGCATAATAGATGTTGAAGAAGTCGACGCTACAGTCTCCATGGGTGTCCTTATTGCCACCCTGTGTCCCTGACTCAGGGGTGGGCTCATGGGAACCGACAGTGGGGCCCATGATAGTGGGATAGTGGGACCTGGTCATGCCCTTATCAGTGACTCAGAAATGCATCTTGGGGCTTACCTTGGAAGTATGAAGACCCGAGTTTGATCCCTAATATCCATGGTGGTTTTTTTTTTTTTTTAAGCTGGGTGTGGTAGCACACACTTGTGGAGATGGACAGATAGCTGGATCCCTGAGCCTACTTAGTGAGTTCCAGGCCAGTGAAAGACCCCACCTCAAAAATAAACAAACAAAAATAACCATCCACAGTGGCTGATGCCCGAGAAACAAGAGTGAGGTTGCCCCTGGCCTCTACTCTCATGATCATGTGCAATTGCATACATACATGTACCGGCACACATATGAACACACACACACAAGCACATTCTGGTGAACCGTGTCACAGTTTGTGTGGCTTCTGGGGTCATCTCTATGTAGTCCCTTTCTGCATGTTACTGGACCACATTGTCAAGACTGATGAGATGCAGCAGCTGAGACTGAAAAGAGAGGGCTTGCTGGGCAGGCATGGTGATCCCCCTGAGCCCTATTCACCAGCCCCATAAAGTCTGGGGTCTGCAGTGTGTGTATAGTTGCTAAACTCTTCCAGCCTCTTCAAAGTCTTCTGGCGTATGAGCCTCACTCACTGCAAGTTGGCATGCAGGGCGAGCCAGGGCGCAGGGCGAGCCAGGGCGCGGGGCGAGCCAGGGCGCGGGGTGGTGAGTGGGTGCGTTGCTCTCAGATGACTTGCCTGCTTTAAATATTTGGCTCTGAGTGTGTTTTCTTCCCCCTTTCTGTCTGGAGAACTAGATCAAGACGAGGCCAGCATGACCCTGGCTCGGAGCCAGCAGCAGGCCTCCACACTGGGAAAGCCTACATTAAGAGGCAAAGGGAAATTTCCCTTCAGGCTCCGTCCCTCTGAGCATGCAGGCAAAGGGGTCTTCGGCTCCCTCAGCAAATGTTCCACTAAGGAGGAGGTTCCCAGTCAAGGAGATGTGGCCTCTGCAAGGGGGCAGGAGGCAGGAGTTGGGTTGTAGTCCAGGCAGTTTCTTGTCAGGAGCCTCAGGCCAGTGGTCCAGCCTCACTGGACAAATGCTCCCTTCACTTCCAGTTGTATCAAGGCCTACAGAGGTGAGTGAAGTGGGGGTGCTCACACTTGACAGGCCTCAGTACCCCTAAACCATACTGCCATCTTAAGACATGTCAAGATATCTGGGGCCATTTCTCTCTCTCAGTCCCTAGACAGGAAAACTGAGGAGCAGCAGACAGGGTATGCTGCTCTGGTCTCCATGGGGTCTGCCTTGAGGCAGGCTCGGTGCTGGGTCACATTCAAGTCTTGGACTAGTCTATAGTTAGGTTTTCTCATGTGACCTTGGATATGACATTCGACCTCTGTCTTATCAGTCAGGGGCCTTGTGCACGGAGGAGACACAGGTTCTAGAACCCGAGATTCCCCTGCTTTTAGCCATGCCCTGTGAATTCTTTTCCCATTTTCAAACACATGTGCAGACTTCTATCCTGCCCACCCAGAGGGAGGAGAAATCAGAGCTTGCTTTTTGAGCTGTAATTTTGAGTTTGATGTTTTTATTGCATCCTGCCGAGTGATTTAAGTGTGTTCGCAAATGATTATACTGTGCTCCTTTTAAACAATTCTAAAATCAAATAAAACACTAAAATCAAATCCACCAATCAGTTGGTAACACAGGCATCAAAGGGGTCTCGGGGGAGACATGTCCTTTCAGGCAGCCAGAAGGGAGGGGGCACACTCCTCCCGCCTCTGCCCTGTTTCACTGAAAGTCCATCCCACAAGGTCAGAGCTGGGAGGATAGGCTCAGGGCAAAGCGAAATATCACTGCAGAGAGATGGAGTGATAGAATCTTTCAGTTGGTGTGTATCTACCATGTGCCTGGATTTGAGGTAGAATTTCCTCTCTCCAAAACCTCACAATGGTCTGGTGGGATGTTTTACTACCCAAATGACTACCTCTAAGCTAAAAGGCATTAGAAGCATAGCTGATCTTTTTTGAATTCTTACTGGGTGCCAGGTTCGAAGCATCTTACCGTTGTATGCTCACTGAATCCCCATACCTGCCATATGTATTGGTGCTTCAGTGAGCTCTGTTGAATGTCTGGCTCTATTGGTCCAGAGAGGGCAAGTGACTCTGCTCGCATGGCTAGCAGGAGGCAGAGCAGGGATTAAAACCCAGCTGTCTGTCCTTCCCATGACCACCTTACAAGGACTGTATTTTCTAAGATAATATACCAGAGCAGGGTGGGGTCAACAGGAAATGGAGGTTTTTACCACTTGGGTAGATGGGGGATGATGTGAAGATTTAAAGAGTGGTAACACATATGCTTTAGAGTCCTCGGTATGGGAAATATTGAATGGTTTAGTTATTGTAGCAATCCCGAATGTCTGTCTTCTTCATTTCACAAAGGAGCAAACTTCAGCAGCTTACCTAAAACCCCACTGCTGAGATGTAACAGGAGCAGGATTCAAACTAGGGTCTGCCTAACTGCAAAGCTCCTTTTCTAGAGTCAGGACTCATCCAGATCCAGGCTATGCTGCTAACTCACTGTCCTCAGTAGAGGCTTTATCTGAAGCATGAGAGCTCAGACTAGGTAAAGTCCAGTATAGAGTAGACAGTGCTCTATAGGGCACATTAGGTGACTGTGCCCTTCCCCTTCAATATGGGCATATGATAGACTTTTCCACTCAAAGATGATGGTCCCAAGACTCATCTAACCACCACCACTTGACTGAAATTAGAATTGAGGGGAAGCATTCCAGTCCAAGAGGCTTTAAATGCAGACTCCATCAAACCACACACTGCTAAGTATTCTCACAGAATAGGCAAAGATTATTATGCCCTATAGAAACACATAATGAGCTCACCTTCCCTGCAAAGTGTTTGGATATGCTCTCTTAAGCAGGAACATCCCCAATTAGTGTTTGGACCAATGGGAGCACAGAGGGATTTTACCCAGTTAGAAGCCAGCCACTCCTTGTCCTTGCCTCAAAGTTACCAATGCTGTTTGTTGTGCTGCTGGAAGGGACTCAGTGGCACTAGGGGTTGATGTAGCACTCTACCAGGTAACAAAAATCAATTTAAAAAGTGAATTATCCATGATTTGTAGCAAATAATAAAATAATAAGCTTGTATCCATTGCAAAAATGTCTGTAAGTGGAAAAGGATGTGACAAGAACAGAAAATGTAAATTGGTTCTGCAGAAGAAGGGTGTTGCTGTGCTTTTGAAAGATTGCAATGCGTCTCACTCAGACATAACTTGCACTTTGGGCCTCGCTAGCTCTACAAAGGCCTTGGGGGAATATGAGAATCTTTCTAGATAAGGTATCATCGCTACAGAAACAGCCTCTGGAGTTTTATTTTCATCTATCTATGTGTCCATCCATCCATCCATCCATCCATCCATCCATCCATCTGCCCACTCATAGATCTGTCCTATATCCATCCATCCACCCACATACCTGCCCACCCATCAATCCCTCCAATATCCATCCATCCATCCATCCATCCATCCATCCTCTGTCCATTTATCCATCCACTCACTACATCTTATGCATGTCCAGGAAACATTTATTAAGTATCCGATCTGTTTCAGGAACACTGCTGGGAACTGAAGATTTGATGATGAATAACATGGTTCCTATGCCCACAGGATAAGAATCTAGAAAGGATGTGAAGGCATAGAATAGTAAAGACATGGCCTAACAGAGCAGATGCTGTAGATGAGCAATAAAGTTCAGGAGTGCAGGACATCAGAGAGGCATGATCAGACCAACTGGGGAAGGGAGACACAGGAGAGACTGCATGAGGTACTGTTTAGAACTGAGTCCAGAAAGAATATAGGATAATCAGACATGAGAAGGGTGCTTTGGGTAGAGGGGACTGCATGGGCAAAAGTGGTGTTTTTAAAAAAGCAGAGCATATAAAGAGGTCAGAGGGAAGACCCTGAGGTCATACCTCAAGACTAAAACATGAGAGTCAGGCTGTTGCCAATGCTCGATGTCTAGGGAACAGGCCTGACACGGCCCCAGCTGAGTGCCTGAAAATTCTCCTGAGACTCTGCATGTGCAGGGCACACACATCATAATAGGTATGGCCCTGGCAGAGTTAACCCCTCTGTCCCCTTCCTAGTGTCACAGCTTTCTCAACAGAGGCAGAGGAGTCTTCTCAGTGTCTGCTATGATGACGTGGTATAATCACATCTGGGCAACTGCTGCTGATGCTGCCCGCTGTCCCCAGCAGTTTCTCCCGTGTGTGTGGTTTGCTGGTTGGGACAGGGAGGAGAGAAGTGCTGCAGGGGCAAAGGCAGAGATCTTCACTAACTGGAGCAATGAGCCTGGCTGCAAATCATGCTGGCCAAGCTACCTACCTGCAAGCTGGTGTGGGCCCGGCACTTCACCGCTCAGAGCTCAGCTGTCGTTAGGTCCTCTGGTCTGGGGCCAGAGTGTGGCTTTGTCCTTCCTTGTTCAGGACCCAAGGCAGCCCCGCACCTGACTAGTTAGTGTTGATGACATTGTCTTGGGAGTGCTTCTCTCTGACTTCCACTCTGAAGTGGTGATTTGGGTTCCACATGATTCTTGGAAAATTCCTGGGTCCAACTTCCACCTTCTAGCATTACGAATGAACAAACCAGAAGAGGCTGGTGGGAGCAACCCTTCTATGTGAACCTGGCCCATCTCAGAGCTGCTGCTGCTGGGATCCAGCTACGACAGGGTTAGACTCCATAGCAGCAACCTCTTATTCCATTCACATGCCTAGAGGCATGAATGACGCCTCCAGAGAGTACACCAGGGCGGACCTGAGCAGGGGCGGTCCTGAGCAGTCTGCTTCCCCCACTGCATTCCCATCTGGCTTTACCCGCTCCTTGGCTAGCCATCCATCTCCAACTCCCATCTTCCCACTCTTTTCCCTTAAAATACATTACATTTACACGGCACTGGGGACATTCTTATAGGTGTGGGAGAGGTGGCGCTGGGGGCGGGGTCAGAGTGTTGATGGGGTTTAGACTCATTTCCATTCACAATCTTTTTTATTTTTTTTGAATGGGAATCTTTTATTATTTTTTCCCTTTTAAGAACAAAACCCAAAGAAACTTAGGGTTTTACTGTATCATAGTTCAGGCCTACCTTAGACTAATAATCCTCCTGCCTTAGCCTTCTAAGTGTTCCTACTGTTGAGATTACAGGCATCTATGGTACACAAAGCTGAAGTTGCAGTTGGATCCAGGTTGGTAGATGCTCTCAGTGGGTTTTCTCACAGGAAGCACAGCTCCGCTCATTTGGCACAGGTTTGGCTTCGGTTCTATTTACTCTTTGGAAATGAGTGAGGATGGAAGGGGAAGCGTGTGAGCCCCCGTGTGAATGCCAACCAGGGTGTCAGAGTCTCTGCGTGCGCAGCTAATGGCCACACTAATTTTCCAGCTAGGCATTGGGTAGCTCCCCTCTGTGGCAGCTGGTACTCCATCAGCAGAGGCTTAGCAGAGGCATCATCTCCTCCCTTGGGACATACTGCAGTGGCAGGGGGTCCACATGACAGGAACAACTCTGGAGCATGCTTGGAAGCCTGGAAGGCTCTCCACTCTGCACTGGTGACATGCTGTGATCTAGGTCTGCAGCATTACCAAGCCCAGATGGCCGAGTCAGAGGCTCATTCACATGGAGCACTTGCTGCGAGATTCATCATTTATCACTTGCTGATGTCCTGAAGCTTTTCATGGGGGAAATGGTGGACTTCCCCAAGCATAAAGTAGAGGTGGCTTTGATGGGATTCTGTGAGGGCGATCTATGGAATCTGAGGTTCATATTCTTGGCACTTGGCTCGTGGAGGAGCCAGTGATCTCTTGGGTCCATGCCTTACAGCTCAGCCCGGCGTCAGCTGGGGCTCTGCTTGGTGTCTAGGCTGGCTCAGTGGTTTTGATGTTGATGGCAGCACACTGTGTCCCACAAATCCCCAAATAATTAATTTTCAGAGGAACTCATGAGGGTTTAGACAACCTATCTATCACTCTGTTGGTCCAGCAAATGCAGCACTCCAGTCCCCATCCTAAGCAATATCATACTTCTGGGCACTCATTTACACAAACTCTCTCTCTCTCTCTCTCTCTCTCTCTCTCTCTCTCTCTCTCTCTCTCTCTCTCGTATGTATATGTTTCTGTGATTATGTGCATGTGTGCATGTGTGTGAGCCAGAAATTGATGTCTAGTATTTTTCCCTATAGTTATCCACCTTATTTTTTTTAGATGGGATTTATCATCAAACTTGGAGCTCATTGGTTCTGCTAGACTGGCTGGCTAGCAAGTTTCAGGGGTGCTCCTGTCTCCACCTAACCACACAGTCCTGGGTTACAGATGCATGCAATCATGCCAGGCTTTTGCATAGATGCTGGGAATCCAAACTTGGGTCCTCATGCTTGCATGACAGACACTTTACCAACTGAGCCATCTCCCTTGCTCTTCTGAGCCTAGCTTCTTACATAGGTCAGAGATATGTGACAACATTAAAAATCTACTAAACCATGCCAGTTTGTGAAGATGAGTTGGTGATCTTGGATGGTGCTATTTTTAAAAAACATTTATTTAATTTATGTGTGTGTGTATGTGTATGTGTGTGTGTGTGTGTGTGTGTGTGTGCTTGAGTGTATGTATATGCATCCTGTGCATATATGTACAGGAGTTTTGGACCTTATGTGAATGCTGGGAATTGAACGTAGGTCTGTGAGAGTAGCAAATGCTCTTATCTGCCGAGCCATCTTTCTAGCCCCCATCTTGTGCTAATTCTAAAAGCTGTCACGGTCCATCCATGAAATACTGTGAAGGAGAACTGAACAGATACCGTCTTTCAGAGATATAACCTTGACCCTTTGGCCTTTAGGAGGGGCTGCTGTGATAGGATCAACACAGTACCTGCCTCTGGAGTTCAATGCCAATGGAGTTCACTATGTATGGTGTAGCCTTTTCCTATGTTGAAGTTCTTCCCCTAGAGTGACTGTGTGGGAAAACAGGACTTTCAGGTGAGTAATCGATATTAAATGAGGTCATAGGGTCTGTCCTGGTATCTTATAAGAAGTGGACAAGACACCAGACCTCTCTGTCTCCGCTTACATGGAGAAGGTCACCATGAGAAGAAGGTGCTGTTTGCAAGCCTGGAAGAAGATCTTGTCAGAAACCAGCCTCCAGAGACATGAGAAAATAGGTATCTTTTGTTTAAGCCCCTGAGTCTTCTGACTTGTGATGGCACTTACTGAGCTACTGGGTGTGGCCAGTGAGCTCTTGCCTGAATGTATTCTTCAAGACTAACTTGTAGCTGGGTAGATTTTCCCTTCTAAAACCAAGGTCAAGGGATAAATTTCTAGATCATCCATATCTATCCTAATGCATGTGTCCCACTTACCATGGCTATAACTCCCATTTCATGGAAGGAGAAATCAGGTCAAGAGGTCATGACACAGGTCAGAGTTACTTTGCTACTTTAAAAAGCCCTTTTCCCCCCACTAACTGTGGATTCTATGAAAGGTGGCATCTTGGCCATGAAATCTGTTTCTGAGTTGAAACCCTGGGTAATTACAGTCTACTTAGCACTCCACAACCCCTGGACAGGAATTCTGTCTGGGTCTTGAGGTTCCCTCCTGGGGCTTAGAGTCTTTGATGGTCAATCTCCACTGTCAACTTGACTGATTTGGAATCATTTAGGGAATACACTTCTGTGAGGATGTTTTCTGACAGGTTTAATTGGGAAGACCCATCCAGGATGTGGGTGGTACCAACTTGTGAGTAGGAAATAGGCAAAATGAGGAAAGGGAGAAAGATAAGTGGGCCTCAGCATTCATCCCTGTTTCCTGGCTATGGATTCAATATGACCTGCTGTCCCACTCTCCTGCCACCACACCTTTCCAACCATGCTGGACTGTATCCCTGTAAACTGTGAGCCAAAATTAATCCTTCCTCCCTTGAGTTGCCTGAGTTTGGATCTTTGTTCATAGTCCATAGCTCTGCTTCTAGGTGGGTCTGTGAGGTATGGCTGAAAAAAGTAGACAGTCTGTACCTGCCACCAAAAGAAAGCCGGGTGACAGGATGGGACCTGGTCACTCACTGCCCATCCTCTTGGTTGGGTCCTGGCATGACATGAACTCTCACTTTCTCAGGAAAGTCCAACAGAGCAAGGTCAGTTCTCAGAGAACATCTCATGACTTTCTGGAAAAGATGCCTGGGGAGCTAAGAGATAAGAGGAGCAGGTGTTTTGTCCTGTGATGCTGTGAAGTCCACAGGACTTCAGGATTTGGCAGATCCAGATTCTCATTCTCAGCTCTGTGTCTGTATCTATAGGGCATAAACACCAACCCTCAGGTTTACTGTGGGAACCAAAAAGAGTGTCCTGGGGGAGTGTTAGCTCAGAAGGTGCCTAGCAGGTGCTTGTCAACATGGGGTGGTCAGAAGATTGGGCTGCAGCCACAAGCAGATCTGGGTTTGGATTCTAGCTCTTTCTCATGCTCACTCAATTCCCTCTCAGTGTTTTTGGATTAACAGCTGGCCTCACTGCCATGAAGATTCTCTATTTTTTCAGTTAGGATGTGCATGTTTTTACTTCCAAACATGTCTATAATGCCTTACCATTAGTGACATCTTTAACACCGTGTCACAGTTTTTGTTTCCTATTGGCACATAGAATACTGGTCCTTACAGTCCTTACAATGGTTACTAACGTTGCTGCCCTAGGTTTGATGAAGTATGACATGGTAACTGAGCTCATGGTTGCCAAGGGCTCTGCACAATGCCCACTATGGAAGAGTAAATAGTTATGCTATGTATGCTCAGTAAATAGCAGCTGTGGTCATTGTTTCCCATGGGGTCCTTGGAAAGTTTTTTTTAAACATCTCTGAGCCTCGTTTTCCTCACTCACATAATGGCTATACTGATCTTTAGGGTATAGGGCCAGAGGGCATATTAAACAAGTTAACACATAGATTGAGACATCCAATACATCATTTGGCACGGAGCAAGAACTCAGAGATGTTCTTCTCCTCCAGGGACAGCAGGATGTCTTGTAGAGTTTGGGGTGGGGAGCTGTAGGTGTTCCCCTTGCCTGAGCTCTTGCGACCTGCCTGATTATGTACCTCTTGCTCAGTGCTTTCCCCTTGTGGGGAAAGGTAGAGCCTTTATACTGGAAGGTGGTGGCCATTGGGAAATTCCCCAAGATACAGATATAAATGGAGAGACCACCTGTAGCCTCCACTCATCTCCCAGGGTAACTTGCCCCTGAGCTGGAAATGTGCAGCAACAGAGGTGGTAAGACAAAGCAGCAACATCCTTCATCTTGAGTGCCCAAAAGCTACATTCAGAACTCAGTCCTGACTCCGGATGACCATGGACACTGATGTCTCCTCTACAAGTTTTAGAGTGCCCATGTGTACAGATAATACCTGTGCAGGGTTCATCAAAAGAAGATGCTTAAAAGCATGGGTCACCACCTCCATTTGCCTTCTCAATGGTGAAAGCTTTGGAGAGAGTTTGGAAGGGTCATGAGCAGCACTGAGTTCAGCCACAGAAGGCTCAGAAGCCCTTTTTTCCCCCTGCTCCGATAAGATGGTCTTTGAAGATCCCGCAAGTCTGCACCATTTCAGATGAGCAGTTACAAGTGGTTAGATCATAAGCATCTCCTGGGTGCTAACCTTCCAAAGCACAGTGAGTCATGTCTACTTTAGCCCTTTGAGCAATTCCTGAGATGGTGCCATAGCCATGGTCAGAGGAGACGGAGTGGAGTGGGTATCATGACTAATCGCCACCCATAGACACTGCAGAGATTAAGTCTGAGGGAGGCACAGGCCACACAGGCAAAGAGACTGCAGCAGGGACATGAATCTCGCTTGAAATCCCACTGCTGGTGGAGTCTGGTACTGAGGTCATCAACCATTCTCCTATAGTCCTCAACCAAATGGTCCTATTTGTTCTGATACCAGGTGACAGCTATGGCCCTAGAGAAGAAGTTGGTTTTATTAGAGACTCATTGGGAGATTCCTGTTTGTTTCAGGATGCTCTGCTTAAGGCCTGTCTCCCTATGGATGTATGAAGATATGCCATAATCCTACACATGAAAAGACTGATGTTCACAGATACCAAGTGATTGATCAAGGTCATGTGAACCCACACCATCAGGCCCCGATCCTATTATGCAGTGAACTAGCTGTCTTCCCATCTCAGACACACACACACACATACACACACACACACACTTTTTTTTTTGCTTTAACCTGTAAAATTCTACCCAAGTTTTCTCTGGTTAAGAGCAGAGATTATTATTTTAATTATTTAAGGATATATCATTTTCCCAGGTTAAACCTGGGGTCCTTTAAGTGGCAGCTACACGTGTGGCCTGCCATGCTTGTTTAGGAACCATTAGCTGCCTGACAGTGACGTTAGTAAGAAGAGAGAGAGATTAGGGCCCGCATCATTGAAAGTCGGTGCCAAGAACCACTGGCTGCTAAGAGCCAATGGGACTTTAGAGGAGAAATAGATTTGAAAGACTAACCTAAGGGAACAAATGGATTTACAAATCCCCATCTCACTCTTCTCCCCTGGAACCTATCCTCCCGGTGTTCAAAACAAGCTGTAAATGCAGAGTAGGCCACCCCCAGACGTTTCTCCCTAAACTTTACAAGCGCAGTGACAGGTGATTGGAACGGGCCTTCCCTATGTAAGGTGCCAAGGTTGTAATTGCTAATTCTTCCGGCCGTAATTTATCCTGCTGTCCCTCTGGGTAGCTAAACAGCTCTGATCACAAGTTGCCCAACCGGCTTATAAGTCTTCTTGATGAATCACTCTCATTCTCCTGCTCCTTTCCCTGGGCTGCGGTAATTCTTGACAACTGCCTTGCGGCTCCTGTCTCCTGAGGCTGTGGAGGGGAGAGCCGTCTATTAAGAGGCGCACATGGAGAGGAGGGAGCACCTGGTGTTGAGGGACGGCAAGTGGAGGGCGCCTCAGGATGGAGGGGATGGTGGTAGAGTCTGTGCCCAGTGACCTCTGGGGCAGGAGACACACCTTGTTTGAGGTCTGTGTGTGTGTATGTGTGTGTGTTGTGCGCGTGTGTGCACATGTGTATTGTGTTGTGTCTGTACATACTTGCAGGTGGGCCTGTGTATGTGGGTCAGAGGTCAATCTCAGGTGCCCCATGGATCCACCTATTTCTACTTCCCCAGTGTTGGGATTAAAAGTGTATATAACCATCCTATGGCCCTAACCCTATTATTAGCACACCAGTCCAGATTTGTTTTTTAATGTAGGTTCTGGGATAGAACTCAGGTCTTCATGCTTGTGAGGCAAGTGCTTACTGACACATCTTTCTCCTCTGCCTCCCCCACCCCTTCTTGAGACAAGGCATGAGATATCCCAAGCTGTCATGTATGTAGCATCCTCTAAGTAGCAGAGGATGGCCTTGAACCAGGATCTTCTTGCTCCCATCTTCCAGGTGTTGGGATTATAGGTGTACCTCACTGAGTCTGGCTGATTTGGGGTCTTTGGATCAATAGGAGTTCTGTGTCTTCATTAAGAAAACATTACATGCTGATTTGTGAACATAATGTATTATCACAGAGCCCACGAACATCCCAGGACTGGAGTTCTCATTTGTGTCCTGTTCTAGATGCTTTCTCCAGCACCCCAGCCTTGGTAAAGCATGTGACTGGTTCACAGTTGTGAGATAAGGTGGAATGAAGAGGAACTCCTGGGCTAAGGCTAGAGAATCTCTTTCCCCATCTGACAGCAGAAAGAAGACAAAGCTAAAATTTGGAGGAGAATGGAGCCACAAGATGGGAGGATCCCGGGTCCCCAGTGACTTCATGGAACACTGCCTATTATAGTGGGGAAGGATAAACCTTTGTTGTGCTGTCACTCAGATTTGAAGGGCTGATCATTATGGAAGTTAGCCTCCCCTGCCTAACATGGGCAATACTTTAAATGAACACAAATTCTCCAACTTAAGGAAGTAGCAGGCTAAAGTGGGGTACCAAGATGAAATTTACTAACCAGGTAGTATATTGCAAAATCCATTTTTGGTAGTTGTGTGGGAATTCAGAGTATAATTTGAAGAACAATGGATAAATGGAGTCTTAGGTTTTAGATCTGATAAATTGTTCATGTTGGGATTTAGAAAGGAAACATAGTCTTTTCACGGGATCCTCTTCCCTCTTCTCTCTCTTCCACCGAATGTGTGTGACCTACAGATCCCATCTCCCTAAGCCAACGCCGATCGATGCCTCTTGTTCTCCACAAGTGGTGACTGTCATTCTCTCTCTCAGACTATTGCAATAGTTTCCTAACAGTCCCCCTGCCTCCCCTGTGACCATTGCGGCACCCCAACATTACCTTTCAAAATAACCTTTTAACATTCATCTATTTGAGTGCGTGCATGTGTATCCATGTGTGTGTGCGCACATGGGCATGATGGCATGCATGTGGAGGTCAGAGGTCAGAGGACAACTCGCAGGAGTTGGTTCTCCCCTACCATGTGAATTCTGGGACTGAACTCTGGTGGTGAGGCTTGGCAGTGAGTGCCTTTCCCCGCTGAGCCAATCACCCCATGTTCTACAATGGGGGCCAGGTCATGTGCCCTTCCCAGTAAAACTGAAGCTCCTTTTCTTCAGCATACCTCTGGGATCTGTGCTCTCATCTCTGCTCTGTCCTCCTTCTTCTCCCCAAAGATCTCAGAACCTCTCCAACTTCACTCTCCAGCTCTCTGACCAGATTGTTCTTCTTTCCTGTTGGTCTGCACCCATCCTCCTAGGGGTCAGGCTCTGTGAACGCTCCTTTGTCAGGACCACGCTCCATCCATCTCTCCTGCTTTGGGCACTTCTTTCCAGGCCTTAGTTCTACCCCACCTGTCACATCTCAGACTTACTGGCTGGCATGCACACTTCCAAATTTTGAGAAAGGGAGGGGTGTGGGGGGGAACATCTTTCTTTTCCAGAGTTGGCCTAAGGCTGTATCTCAACTGATGAAACCACCAGACCCTGTTACTGCCAAGCCAGTTACCAAGGCAACTTTCCCTCTGTAGGCCCCAGTTTCTCCAAGAGTAAAAATGGTCTCTGTAGGATTTTCCAGTTCAGCATTTCAGGATTCTGTGATTTTTACCACGAATACAGCATGGTCACGTGAGGGAGATCAATACTTGGAGTTTTCCTAAGCTGTGTCTGCAAGCTACAGTTCATCAGAAGACTGCCGATGGGGACACACGTGCCTCGCAGCACGACCTGATGCCAGAGAGAATTTATCATTACAGAAAAGCTTATGGTGCAGGTTTAGCGAGTGTGGCATCTAAAGCATTCCCGACTCATTTATCAAGCAAACACAGCTTCCTTATTTAGACTTCAGTCAGTTGGCTGGGGTAAGATGTCCTCTTTGATTGACCCCGATGAGAAATAGATGTGATCAATTATGCCTCGACACAGGAAGACAGGTCATGGGCCAGCTGGTGCTCCTGTCTCTACCCATGTCTCCACTCCTGAGCCACTGACTTCTGGGTGGATTGGGGTAGGCAAGAGAAATCGACACACTGCATGCCAGCCCGTGGTCAGGTGTGGGGAGCTCTGTCAGCATCAGCCGTGTGGCCTTGGACAAGCTTTGGCTCTTTGGCCTGGCCCCTGTCAAGTCCCTGGAGGAAGCTGCTTGTATGTATCTCTGAGGGATGAGACTGAAGCAGTTTTCTCTTCCAGTGGGGCAAGAATACAAAGTAGCAGAGTCTGTTGAACGCAATGGAGTTCTACTGCTAGGTTTAACAGCCCCAAATGGTGAGAACTGGGATGATGCTGGCAGCTCTTTCCTGTCATATGCCTGGCCTCAGGCATATGGAGTTTAGACTCTGGTGCCTGTGTATTCGAAGGTTCCCCAGATACCCTTGAGATATCTGCAGGTACCTTGAGGGCACCTGCAGGAAGCCCTCAATTGTTACCTTTTCTTCTTCTACTCCTGACCTACTTGTTTCCCAAAAGTCACTTCTGGTTTTCAAGAGTCTCTGAGAACTTCCAACTCCCCACCTACCTCACATTCTGAAGTCATGGTTATTTTCTAATAGGCATTATTACAAATCCTTCTCTTCCAGGAAGCTTCCCTGGCTTGGCCTTCCACATCTCCTCTTTCTTGACTCCTGTCGTATTTATGTAGGTGTAGATGTATATGTTGATTTATTAATTTATTCTCGTGGGTTCAAGGCAGAGGACAGTTTACTCTTTGCTCATTCAATCCCCAGTCCTAGAGAGTTTCAGCCTCTGTACAATCTAATCTTCAAACTTAAACTTAGAACATTTCAGCCTCTGAGACTTAACTGCTGAGCTCACTCTGACTAACTGTCTTCTGAATTCTGAACTATAAATCATAAACCATCTGCTTCTGACTCTGCTTTTCCTCTTAGCTTATTCTGAACTGGGTCTGCTCTTCTTGCTTCTCCTGAGCTGTCTGTCTGTGAGCTGACTGCATTCAAACTGCCTGACTGAATTAACTCTCCAGCTCTCTGAGCTCTGCCTCTTGTCTGCCTTCCTTGTTTCTACCTCTAAGCTCTGCTTCCAGTCTCTGAACTTTCACTGCTTCTTGTCTGCTTCCATCTCTTTCTGTATGAGCTCTGCTTCCATACTCTGCTTCTACCTTGCTTTCTTCTCTGAACCTGAACTCTGCCTCTACTTTCTGTTTCTCCTCCTGAGCTCAACTTCTGCCTCCCAAGTGCTGAGATTAAAGGTGTGCACCACCACTGCCTTCTGAATTGGGATTAAAGGTGTGTACTAACATTCTTTCTACCCCAGAGCAGCCATGTTGCCAGAATAAAAGATTAAATGCTTCTCTACATATTTCCCATCTGATTACTGGGTACTTAGTACATGTAACCTTGTGCTTTCACTGCAAGCTTGTGTTCGTGTGTGTGTGTGTGTGTGTGTGTGTGTGTATGCATATGTGTGACATATGTGCACCACCCTGTGTACAGAGGCCAGAGAAGAATGTTGAGTGTCCTTCACCATTACTCTTTGTTCTTATTGCCCTGAGACAGGGTCTCTCACTGAACCTGGGGCTGGGCTGGTGGTCAGTAAGCCATACCACCCCTCCTGTCTCTATCCTTTTTTGAAGCAGCGCTGGCCTAGGTTAGTGTGTGACCAAGCCTAGCTTTTTATGTGTGTTCTGAGCATTTGTTCCCAGGGCCTCATGCCTGCACTGCAAGTGTCCAGCCCTCTGAGCCACCTCTCCAACCCGTGTCACTTTTCTATGACATAAAATCTTTCTGTCTGTGCCAGAGTACATGAGGTCTATGGGAACAGAGCTTGGCAGGCTGCTCTGTATGACCCTCCACTTACTGATGTAGGACACCCTGGAGGACCTCACTAAATGCTTGCTTCTTGACCATATACTAAAAGTGGAAGAAATGATTCCCCAGGTGAAAGTGCTAACCTAATCGGTGGGTTCTGGTTGGTCCAGTCACACCTGATTCCACATTCTAACTTCTCTCCCCACTTTCTGGTCCAGGCTTTCCTGTATGTGACACAGACTAATCACCTGGTTCTTCCTGATGTGCCTTGCAAGTCTGTTTTTGCTGCCTAGGGTGCTTTTCTTCTCATTTTTCAACAGCAGATGAATACCTGTCCTTGAAGATGAGGTTAAACAGCCTCCTCTCAGCTCTAGGAGTCTTCCCTATCCCCCTAAGATTGAGTTGACCCTTCCTTTCAGCCCCTAGCCCTCAATGCTTTTCCTCTTCTGGACTTACCACATGGTCTTATAAAAGTCAGATCCCACACTACTGGGTTGCCGGACCAGATTCTGAGCCCTAAGTGTGAGGCCACAGCATGCAGACACACAGAAATTATTTGTTAAGCTGATGATGGTGGTTGGTAGGTGAATGGATGGGTGGGTGGTATACCCTGGAGTCCTGCTGGGGATGTATGTGGGGATATGCAGGGAAGACGGGGAATGTAGGGATAGATTTGAGGCCAGGTGATAGTGATGAACAACCAGGACAGGTCGGGTGTCAGGTGAGGTGGTGGGTGTTTGGGAGAAAGTCAGAGAGGATCATGGGGTTCTCAGGCTGAGTCCCAGGAAAGAAAGGAATAGAGCAGAGGTGGCAGGTGTCATATGTCATTAAGGGGATTTGGAGAGTCCTAGAGGTGCTTGTCCAGACCAGCCATGATGCGCCATCTAAGAAGCAGTGATTGTCACTGCCATTATCCTTCAACCCTACCTCTGGTCCTTAGCTGCCTGTATCCTCAGGTGGGCATCTTCCCACTTGTACCAGAAATAAACCAAATGCTCAGTGAATCAAACAGGAAATGCAATAAAGCCCCACAGAAGTTCTTATTTACAATGAGTAGTGTTCTCTTCAGCTGGGTGATCGTGGCAATAGATTTTGTGTTTGGGTATGTGTCTGTGAGTGCTTTTGGTAGAGGGGGTGTTACAGCATTTCTTTAATACTTTACTGCGTTTAAAGAGACTTTATCAAAAGGCAGGTTCTCATCATCTGGGGGCAAGGCAGAGACTTTGCCTTTCTGATGAGCGGGGGTTGCTGATATGTCGGTGTGCTGAAGATACCGGTCCAAGGATGAAACAAAATTGGTGCACAAGTAGCAAAGTCTGGTGACTTGATCCTGGGGATGGATGTTTTCTTTGAAGATAAAGATTGTCTGGATAGATGGCTACAGAATCATGGAATAATGGAAATGTTAGAATGTTTGAAAGGGAGCAGAGTCAAGGTCATAGTCCATCAATTCCAAGATGCTCACCAAATTAAGACACTCTGCATATTACCAAGAAATAAATGGTGAGAGGCCATCCCTCATAAGACTTAGAGAAGTTAAACCTGGTGGACAGAATAGAGTCTTTGCTAGGCCCCACTCTCTTCTTGTCCTGTGACTTCTGGGATGGCAGGAAGCTGAACCCACACATGCTGCAGTTTCATTTCCCAGGGAAGGTGCTGGAGTGGCATCAGACTCTGGGGGAGGAATGCTCTGTAAGCTGCAGACTCCCTTGTAGCCACCAGACTCCCAGCTCCTTTGTCCACAGCAGGCTGAACTCATGGGGATGAATCTAGTATCCCCAAGAAGTAATTTCTACCAAGAAGCCTCCAGCCTGGGCTTTGGGCCCATTAGTTATCTGATTTTATATTCAAGATATCTTTTCCTTTCTATTCAGGAAATTCGTAAGTTAAATTGAATCCCAGGTGGCACTCTGAGCCTTTCTGTTCTTGGCTTTTCTTCCCCAGAATCCAAAGCACAGCACTAACTTTGGCTTCTCTAACTCTGGTTTTCTCCATGATAAATGGTGGAGTTAATTGAATAGCTGGGCTGGATCACCCAGGGCAGTGTGCTCAGCCTGGGCCGCATCAGAATCACCTGGAGATGTGTTTAAACACTGCAGGCACTCTGCGCTCACCCCAGAGACTCCAGAATCCACTTGCTTCCCTAGAACCCCAGTATTAGGATTTCTCAAAAGCTCCTAAAGGATTTGACTCTGATAGCGAGGCTGAGAACCACGCATCTAGTCCACACTATCAGAAAGGTGGGATAACGGAGGTTAGCAGCTGAGTCGTTAGTCTCTGGTCACACAGCTGGCTGTAGAGGCAAGGCTAGGCCTCAGTTTGGGGGATATTGCTGCAGTCTTTATTGAAAGCTCTAAGCAGTCCACCCCATGAGTCTTCATTGTAGGCACGGGTAGGCACACCAACATGCCCGAAGACACACAGCGAGTACCACACCCCACCCCACCATAGCTTTACTCTGTATTAAAAAATACAGGCAGATGTAAACAAATGGAACTTAGAAAGGAATGGAAAAACAAGGATGTAATTAAGACAGCCTGGATGCTGTGTGGTGACAGTTTGTGCGGGGGTTGGGGAGGCAGGTGTCTCCTTTCTGGCTTGGGTATAGGATTCATTCCTATACCCTTTGGGGAGTGGGCATACTGATATGGTTCACATGCCTGGTACCTCAGCTTCTAGCCGTGCTGGAGGTCTCAATGAGCCCTTTCCGAAGACCAACATCAGAGAGCCTGATGTCTCCTCAGCCAAGTGCTGGGGGCTCAGGGACAGGTGGCTTGGGCTGCTCTATGAAGCTTACCAGCCAATGAATGACAGCAGTGATAGATAACATGACAGGGAGAGGTGGCCTTTAGGAAGAAATCAGTGCATGATCGGGAAAGATAGGGTGCTCGGGGTGGGGTACACTCAGCATACAAAACATACTTATATGAAAAGTTAAAAAATAAATTTCAAATCCAAGTATTTGTGTGTCTGGTGGTCAGTTAGCTTTGTATAAGGATTCTGACCCTCAACCCAGTCTTTAATGAGATTTAAAAAAAAGACATAGCAAGGGGAAAACACTCTTCTTGGTACTCCTTTGGATATTGTTGAATAATTAAACATTGGAATATGTACTTGTGGAATATGACTGTTTTTAAAAGTGCCCCTCTTCGGACAGTTAAACTTAACATCATGTAGTTTCAGTAAGAAAGAAATTGTTGTGAGGAATGAAGCATCCTGGGCAGGTGGGCTGCTGTCCTGAGGTGAGGGGCAGCTGAGTGTTCCCAGCCTCTCACCTCTGCCCAAGGTCACATTGGCTGTCACCTATGTAACCTACTAAGGATGCTGGCTATTTGGTGGGGGGCTCCAGTCACCTTATACTTTGATCTCTGAATCCTGAACCGGCTTTTGATCAGGCTCTGTGGATGGCTCTCTTTGTGTGTGCTTTAGGTAGGTGGGGTGGGAAACAGAGACAGATAGGGACTAAGGTGTGGCTTTCAGCTGCTAAACTCAGAGCTCTGGGTCCTGAAAAGCAAATGGGTCTGACACTCCTCCTTAACTATTCAGGAGTCCTCCAGTTATGGATACACCCCCATCCATGAAGGCTTGTTTGAAAGGATATCTCTTGGGCCTATCATCAGAGAGCCTGGTATGCTGGGTGTGTACTGGGCCCCAGCAACCGGCCTTTAGTGACACATTCTGGCACCCTAAATATTGAGTGCTTCCAGACTCTAAAATAGTAACTATTTTCTTTAAATCAGGCTGACCTTCAACTACCTATGGAACCAAGGATGACCTTGAACTTCTGACCCTCCTGCCTCCATTTCCTAAAAGCTGGGATTATGGGCACATGCCACCACACTTGGTTTCTATGATACACGGGATGGTGCCCAGGGCTTCTGGCATATGAGGGCAGTATGTTACCTGCTGAGCTACAGGGTGAGCCTGGTTAGTACTTGGGTAAGAGAAAGTTCATTTTCAATCAAGGGTCCAGTGGCTCTCCAGAGACCTGCAGGGACTGGCTCTGATCTGTGGTCTGACCTCCAGGGCTGGTGTCTGGAGGTTGCAGAAGCTGGACATCAGCAGGGCATGATCTGAGGTTCTTAGTGCTTAGGCAGGCCAGCCATGGAGTCCCAGGCCAGCCAGACTCCAGAGGCCTCTGCTGTGTATAGCTTTATCTGGCACTTAGGGTGAGGGCCTGTGGAAAGCCAGCCAGGGCTAACTGGAGAAGCTTCACTGACTCAGAATGGAGAAGTTGCATGTGTTTCCAGGAGAAGTTAAGCGTACGCTATTTTTTTTAGAAAGTCGAATTTGGAGAAACTACCTACAAAAACATGGCAGCAAATTATGTGGAGATGTCCTCTGCACAGCTAAGTAACTCATTGTCCTATGAACTGTAAGTAATGACAAGTTAACTCTAACTAGAAAAATCTTATTAGTAATGCCCCTTCGCCTCCATTTCTAGAAACCTCCCGTGGGCTGGAAAAGCAAAGCACAGTGGTCCCGACGCTGGCAGACCTGAAGTTGGAACCTTTTCTTGAAGCTCAAAGGTGCAGCAGTTGAGAAAGGCTGGGAGACTGTTTAGAAAGTCTGTTGTTGGCTTCCATATGCTGTTATTTGTCACCAAGCACACCTGGTACGCTCTTGGAGCCACTGCAGGTATCTTCTCTCCCAAGCACATGCAGTACCTAGAACTGTTTATTCTTCCCTTCTGAGGAGTAGGAAAACATAGCTTTGCTTCTTGCTCTCTTCAGTTTGACACAGCCCAGACCTGATTGCTGGAATACCTTTATTTTTTTCCTCTTTCTCAAAAGATTTATTTATTTATACGTATGTGTATTTGCCTGTATGTGTTTATGTGCACCACATGCATGCAGGAACCCAATGAGGACAGAAGGGGGCATTGATTCTCTGGAGCAGCAGCAATAGGTGGTTGTGAACAGCCATGTGGCTGCTGGTACTTGAACCCAGGTCCTAGGCCAGAGAAGCAAATGCTTTTAACCACTGATGCAGCTCTATAGCCCCACATGATGCCATTTTTCTCTTGTCTGTGGCTCTCTGTTGCGTAGTAACCATCTATCTGACACTGATATATATATATAAAGTATACTCAGTGCTATATTTTTTCAGGGTCATTACAACTACCCATTTGCCTTGATCTAGTAATTTTATCATTTGAAATAAACTAACCAAAAAAAAAAGGAATGAAAACCAGCTAAGAAGATAATCTCACAGTCTGTACACAAAGCTGTTTAGCCGAGTATTACCTACAAGAGCAAAGACAGATAAAGCAAGGTGAATGTTTGACAATAGAGGCACAATAAGCCAATGATATATCTGTTTGATGGTAATATTATGTAGTCATTAAAATGAGGGATATGGAGAGTGTGTAAAAAAAGCAAAACTTTAACACAATGTAGTCAAATGATGCGAGCTCAAACTGTGCCGTTATGACTCGAGAGAACTCACCCAAAATGTGAACTTTGCAAGAGATCTGAAAAAAAAAATTCCTTAAAGTGTTCAACTCATAGTGTATGTTTGTGGCTAAAATTTTATTACTTCTTTCTTTCTTCCTTTCTTCCTTCCGCCCTCCCTTCCTTCCTTGTATATGTGCTCACACAGGTACAGGCCACAGTATGTGTGCAGAGGTCAGAGGACACTTGTGGGAATTAGTTCTCTCCTACCCTGTCAGGTTCCAGTGACTGGGTTTGATGGAAAGCACCTTTATCCACTGAGCCATCTGGCTAACCCTTCTCTGTCTTTTCAACACGAGACAGACTGTTGAAACGATGCTTCATTTTCGAAAAGGAAGCAGGATAAATCCTCTGTATCAGACTGTGGGAAGTGATGACAAACGTGGGCTTAGAGACAGACCTGGGCTTGGTTGGAACCTAATCAGCTGGATAGGGCACTAGGTCACCCATGTGTCAGTTTTCCTCAGCTGGAAATGGGAGCATGTCACACTAATGGGCAGAGCTGTTTTGGAGAATGGGGAGAGATGTTAAATTAGTTCACTAAAGGCACTGACACCTTGTAGAGGCTCCATATCTACCAAGGAGGATTCCATAGACTGTCATCGGTCACGTGACACCTGGGGCAGATGAGGAGTACTGTTGCTCTTCAATGTCCAGATAGGGCCATGTGTTTAATATGTTTGTCCACTCAGCCAATGCATGTGTGTGTGTGTGTGTGTGTGTGTGTGTGTGTGTGTGTGTGTGTGTGTGTGTGTGTGTGTGTGTGTGTGTGTGTGTGTGTGTGTGTATGTGGTGTGTGTGTGTGTGTGTGTGTGTGTGTGTGTGTGTGTGTGTGTATGTGTATGTGTGTGTGTGTGGTGTGTGTGAGTGTGTGTATGGTGTGTGTATGTGTGTGTGAGTGTGTGTGTGTGAGTGTGTATGAGTGTGTGATGTGTGTGTGAGTGTGTGTAAGTGTTTGTGTTGTGTGTGTGAGTGTGTGTGTGTGGTATGTATGTATGTGTGTGCACGAGTGTTTGTATGTGTGTGTGTGTATGTGTGGTATGTGGTGTGTGTGTCTGGCATGGAAATGTCAACAAGGGAATGGCTTCTGTGTCAATAGTGTCAGTCTCACAAGTGCTCACAGCTGAGATGGGAGAACAGAAAAATGAAGCTCCATCAAGCTGCAGAATGGAAAGAATAAAAAGTGGAATAAAATGGAAAAAATCAATCTATCAGACTTTTAAAGTTCCTTTTTTATTTTAAATCCTATTTAGCCCTCACAATAGTCCTTTGGAATGGAATGTCATTTGTCCCGTGTTGACAGATGGGGTCTGAACTTTGAAGACCCCTGTTCAAGGTCCTACTGTAGAAGAAGGCTGAGTTGGCTTTGTCTCAGGCTTAGGATGCTGCATCACACGTCAAGCCATAAAGGGGGCCTGACAGGCTACCTTTCCAGCTGGATTTGCTCTGGGGCAACATAAACTCACTCCTTTTTCTAGGTGAACCCAATGGTTTCATTGCCCAGGGGTAGCAAAAGAACTCTTGGGCTGGGGAGCCATTAGGAACTATAGCATATCCAAGGTAAGACTTAAACCCCACGTTCCCCAGGAGATAGCAGGATGACTGTCTCTGCTGAGGCACTGCTAACTCAGGTATCTGTGCCATGTTAGTCAAGGCCCCAAACCCCCGTGTTGACAAATATTATTCAGCTAGTAAGGTCAGTCTCAGAATGTTAGAGAAGGCACCCAGCCCCATGTTAGCTTGGCTGGAGCACGAAAAATGTCCTCTTGAGTCATTTGAGGAGGAGATGCAACCCTGACTATTTTAGTTTCCTTTCCATGACTGCGATAAATATCCCAGCCAAAAGCAACTTAGGGAAGAAAGGGTTTATTTGGATTTCTTTCCCAGGTTTCCTAGTCCATTACCTTAGGGAAGTCAAGGCAGGAACTTAAGTATTATATCCACAGCCAAGAGCAAAGAGAGAATAAACACATGGATCCTTGCTTGCTTCTTAGTAGTCAACTAGCTTTCTCTACTCATATAATGTTTAGGACTCCCTGTCTAAGGAATGGTACCACCCATAGTGGGCTGGGTCTTCCTACATCAAGATAATCCTTCACAGACTTACCTACAGGCCAACCTGATCTAGAAAATTCCTCATTAAGATTCTCTTCTCAGGTGATTCTAGGCTATGTCAAGCTGACAGTTAAAACTAACCAAGACAGACATGTAAGTATTGAAGATTTTAAAATAAAATTTAGTGCTGGGGAATCAGGATCAGCAAAACAGAAACTTCACAAGTCACCTTTCCTAATCCAGCAACACTTGCTTTGTATGTGAATAAACATAAGATTCTAAGATGTTCCAAGGCCACACACAGCAAAAGTAACCAGCTGTTAGTTCAGAATAAAGTAAATCAGGCAGTCATTTGGAAGTGATGAGACACCTACTGTGTTTGGAAACCATGGCACAGAGTACTGAGCCACAACTATTCACTGAACAAATGGGTTCTAGGTGCTGTTGTGCTGGGGGATATAAAGATGAGCAATTTGGAAGGTGTCCTTTATGTGCCTCCTGGTTGGATAGGTGACAGATAATCAAAGAGATGACAGAGTGCAGGAGGGAAAATTTCCCTTAGCAGTAGATGGGAGCCTGGGAAGTCAACCCGAGTTTAAAGTGGTTTGCTAGTTACCAAGTAGGCCTGCAGCAAGGGCAACAAGGCAGTGGGAACCACAAAGACAAAAGCCCCAACCCTTTGAGTGGGCAGGGCTGTCTGTGGGACCAACAAGACATTTAAACATGGCTGCAATAGAGTCCTTGTGGGGTAAATGATGGACACTCATATCAGGGCTAGACACGGGCAAGGGCTAGAAACTAAGGACCCTGATGTTGACATCTCTGATGTGTGGACACCTCTAATGTATAGCAGAATCACCAAGACTCAAACCGTTGGTTCACAGGAAGACCTCCATGGGGATCTGCAGAGGCTTCCTGTGAGGGGGCATTTGAGCCAGCAGAGAGACAAGTGCTGCCTCTGGATAGAAGGAGCTAGAAGAGGTGGAATTCAGAGAAACAGAGGAGAACGGACACAGGTGCAGAGTCAGGAAGCTGAGAGGCAGTGTGGACTCCACCTGACTGCGCCACACCATGATCACAGGGGCCCGGAACTCTGGAATCATGGAACCATGTTTATTCTTTAGACAGCGAGGAGCAACCAAAGGTGGTTTGAGGAGGGCGGGGGCAGCACCAGGGATGCCTGTGGAGTCTGACTGTACAGAAGGCTTCAGTTGCTTCAAACATGCCCAGGACTTCTATTAGGATAGGCAGAGACAGGAATATCACAAGCTTTAAAAAGAAGAGAAAGGAGGTTG
This sequence comes from Cricetomys ansorgei, assembly GCA_026225945.1. Classification (NCBI taxonomy): domain Eukaryota; kingdom Metazoa; phylum Chordata; class Mammalia; order Rodentia; family Nesomyidae; genus Cricetomys; species Cricetomys ansorgei. Next base: position 2,323,553 of record JAMJFZ010001898.1, on the reverse strand, counting down.
GGGAGACGGCTCAGCCAGTAAAGCTCAGCTGAGTCAGTGAGCACCAGGTTCAGTGAGACCTTGTCTTAAAAAAAAAAAAAAAATCAGGTGGAGAGCAATTTTAAGAAGAAACTAGAAATCTGGCTTCCATATGCATATGCACACCCATTTTTGTATGCATACACATTAACACACACACACACACACACACACACACACACACACACACACACACACACACACCCCCACACACAAGGCTGGGGATATAACTCTGTAGTAAAGTGATTGCTTAGTATCCACAAGGCCCCAAGGTTTAGGAGAGAGAGGGAGAGGGAGAGGGAGGGGGAGAGGGAGGAGAGGGAGAGGGAGAGGGAGAGGGAGGAAAGGGAGAGGGAGAGGAAGGAGGCAGAGGGGGGAGGGAGGGAGAGAGAGAGAGAGAGAAAGAGATAGAGATAGAAAGAGAGAGAGATTGAGAGATTGAGATTCTCATTAGCTATGTGGGAATCTGGGAAGGGAAGTTAGAGCAGGGCAAGGTGTTACACTTTCAAAGCCCTTCCTGCCTGGTGGGAATCAGTTCATTAATGTCTCATCTAGCATCCTTGCTGAGACCCTGGGAACCCCTGCATAGCAGCTTGGCTCAAAGGAAAGACTAATTAGGTACAGCTTCTGCACAAGGCCCTGGAGACAGGGTGCCATGTAAGACCTGGCCTGTGAGCTTCAAGGGGCCAGCACAGAGGGGTCAGACTTCCCAGAGAATATAACAGAAAGCTGGGCCAAACCTGACAAGTGAGGTCTTCTGTGCCTTTTGAGTGACATACTTGGTTGACAGGAAGGTAGAAGTACAGGTGGGGTGAAGGCCTACAGTGACAGACAGAACACCCCAGTGTAAGACTGGAGAGCCCAGTGTTTCTCAGGACGTCCCTTGGTCTGGGGCAAACCAGGATGGTGGCACACTTTGGATTTAGCCCCCAGAAGCTGCAGAAAGGACATGATGGAGCATTCTAAGCAGTCAGGGCCCCACACCTGACCCTCAACCGGGAACTTACTGGCACCGCCATTAGTGATTTTCTCTTCCCACCCCTTTAGAAGAGTCTGTAATGTCAGTGCTCTCATCTCAGTAATGGGAACTTGTGTTTTCTCTTTCTTCCTTGTCATTCTGATTAGAGGTTTATCACGTTTCTTCTGCCCCTTCTCTCCCTCTCCTTCCTCTTCCTTTTCCTCCTCCGTGTCTTCTCTTCCTCCTCTTTTTCTTTCTTCCAAAGAACATGGGACAGCTCACTAATTTTGCATGTCATTGTTGAATGGGTGCTACGCTACTCCATATTCAGTTCCCATGATAAGGAAGCAACAACACTTTCATCTTAAAAGCCCTTTTTCTGTGGTTTTCCTGTTTCTGCATCACAGACTTCTACCACAATTGCATTTCCCTCTTCCTGCTTACTTTTGGTCTGATTTGTTCTTCTTAGTTTTATTAATTCATTTATTATTATTTTTCAGAAGCATCACGTGGCTCAGGTTGGCTTGAACTTGCGGCTATCCTTCTGCTTCAGCCTCATGAGTGCATTACGAGGCCCAGCACACTCTTCCTACTGTCTTAACCAGGAGGCCAAGGTCACGGACTTGGAACTTCCCCTGTTTTCCTAATAAATTGCTTGATTCTATCCACCTGCCTCTTAGTAAAGCTCTTCGGTAGTCTCTTCGGAATTTTATGTGATAGGTTTTTATTTTATCCTGCTCAAAATGCTTTTAATTTCACATTTAAGTTTTTTCTTTGGTACATGGATTATTTGGAAATGTGTTATATTGCCTTAAAGTAGTTGAGGGATTTTCTATGCATCTTTCTATTATTGATTTCTAAATTAATTCCATTATGATAAGAACATATTTTGCGCCGCTTGAATCATTTCACACGTGTTGAGGCTTGTTTTGTGGTCCATAATAAAGGCCATACTTATGTATGGTAAATATTCTGAGTATACTTAAGGGGATGTGTACATTGCCATTGTCATGGGGGGTGGTTGAATGAGAATGGCTCCCATAGGCTCAAAAGTTTGAATACTTGGTCCTCAGTTGATGGAACTGTTTGGGAAGGATTAGGAGGTGTGGCCTTGTTAGAGGAGTTGTGTCACTGGGGTCTGGCTTTGAGGTTTTAAAAGACGCTTGCCATTCCCAGTGTGTGTTCTGCTTCCTGCTTATGGATCAAAATATGAATTGTTAGTGGCTGCTCCAGTATCAGGCCTTCCTTCCTGCTTGCTTGCGGCCATGCTCCTCGCCATGAGGCGATGGGCTCCTATCCCTCTGTAACCGTAAACTCAAGGTAAACCTTTCCTTCTATAAGTTTCCCTGGACATGGGCTTTTATCACAACAATAGAAAAGTAACCAATAGATGTGGGCTGCTGGATGGGTGTCCATCAAGTCAACTTTTATGGTGCTCATATTTTCTACGCCCTTGCTGATCTGTCTACTTGGCTTTTTATTTTAATTTACCTGTTTGTGTGTGTGTAGTGTTACATGTGTGTACAGGTATGTGTGTGTGTGTATATATAGTGTTACATGTGTGTAAAGGTGTGTGTGTGTGTAGTGTTACATGTGTGTACAGGTGTGTGTGTGTGTAGTATTACATGTGTGTACAGGTGTGTGTGTGTGTAGTGTTACATGTGTGTACAGGTGTGTGTGTGTGTATGTAGTGTTACATGTGTGTACAGGTGTGTGTGTGTGTAGTGTTACATGTGTGTACAGGTGTGTGTGTGTGTATGTAGTGTTACATGTGTGTACAGGTGTGTGTGTGTAGTGTTACATGTGTGTACAGGTGTGTGTATGTAGTGTTACATGTGTGTACAGGTGTATGTGTGTGTAGTATTATATGTGTGTACAGGTGTGTGTGTGTGTGTGTGTGTGTAGACCAGAAGTTGACACTGGGTGTCTTCCTCTATTACTGTCACTTATTTACTGAGGCAGGGTTTCTCTCTGAGCCTAGCGCTCACATACTCCCATCTGCCTCTTGAGAGTTGAGATCGTAGGTGGGACCATGCCTGTCTGTCTTTCATGTAGGTGCCAGGGACCTGACTCTGATCCTTATACTTGTGTAACAAGCATTTTTTTCTGCTGACCCATCCCCTTAGCCCATGCTCTATTACTGAGAGAAAGATGTTTATTAATTTTGGGTTTTTGAGACAAAGGTCTTACATGGTAGTCCAGACTGGCCTGGAACTCATGAGGTAGCCAAGCTGGGCTGGAACTTGTGGCAGTCCTTCTGCTTCAGCCTCATGAGTGCTGGGATTACAGGTTTGACCTACCATGCCTGGCTCAATTAGAGGAATTTAAGATCTCAACTGATTACCCTCCTCTAGTCCTGTCCGTGTTTGCTGCAGATATTTTGGAGCTTTGCTAGTAGATATGTGAATGTTCAGGCTGGTAACAGCCTCTCAATGAACTGACCTTGTCATCGTTGTGAAGTGACCCTCTTTGTTCCTGATGGTTCCAAAAATTTACTTAGTCTGAACTTGTATAGTCACTTCTTGAGTAGAATAAATATATATTTATTTTTTATGTGTATGAGTGTTTTGTCTACTGGTATGTATGTACACTACATGTGTGCCTTGTTCTCAGGGAGGTCAGAAGATGGCATGGGATCTCCTAGAAATGGAATTACAGACAATTGTGAGCTTCTGTATGGGTTCTGGGACCTGAACCCAGGTCCTCTGCAAAAGTAACAAATGCTCTTAAGCACTGAGCCATATCTTCAGCCCCTATTTTCCTACTCTGTGTGTGTGTGTGTGTGTGTGTGTGTGTGTGTGTGTGTGTATGTATGTGTGTGCATGTGTGTTCATGTGAGCTGGAAGATTAGTCTAGGCTGGTCATCAAGCCCCAGGAATCCCTCTAGTTCATCTCTTCCTCTCCAGAACTGAAATTACAAGCACATGCCACCACCCCAGCTTTTTAAATGTGGATTCTAGGGGTTGAACCCAAACACTTATGCTTGGAGAACAAGTTCTTTAATGACTGTGTTATCTCCCCCACCCATTTCTCTATTTAAAACTATATTTAAATATATATGTATATATATTTAAATATGTAAATGTGTTTCTTTCAGACAAGGTCTCTCTTTGCAGTCCAAGCTTGTCTCAAACTCGGGATCCTCCTGGTATTGGGATTACAGTGTGTACCACTATGCCTGGCCATCTTTTCTTTCCATTAAACTTAAAAAACATTTTTCACAACCAATACATATTGAAGATTTGCTTTTTCTATTTAGTCTGAAAATATACTTTATACTTTTCATCCTCAGATCATTTTCATTTGATATGATTTCTGATATGTTGGATTCTGTCATTTCGTTAGACGTATTCTGTCGATCTCATTTGTTTTCTATTCCCTTTCCCTAAATCTCTGGCTTCTTCTGGGCTAACAGAACACAGGCTCTCTTTCTTTTCTTTTTTCTTTTTTCTCTTTTCTTTTTTGAGACAAGTGCTCCCAAACTTGCTAAGTAGTTTAGGATGGCCTTAAACTTAGGATCCTCCTGCCTCTACTCCTAATTACTGGGATTACAGGTATGCACCCCCACACCTCCTCTATATGGTGTCCAGGGCCTACCTTACAACTCCACACATGCCAGGCAACTCCTCCAATGGAGTCTCATCCCCAGTACATCACTGTATTCTCAGTAAGTCTTTGACAATGTCTGCCAGGGGTCATCTTGTAGCATTTCATGCCTGCTGTTAGAAACTTGGGCTAGGATTCCTGCCTTTCCACTTTGGGCCTCTGTGCTGTTCCTGGCATCCATTTTGATCAAACATACATTATAAGCTTCACAAAACATTGTTGTCCTTTAGATTCTTAATTGTCTTTAAATTTAAACAACAAGAGAGCGTTCTCTCTATTTACCTTCATCTTCACAGTTTCTGCTGCTCTTCGCTCCCTTCGGGCACCGCGTTTCCATCCGGTGTCATTTTCTTCTAACTCAGAAGGAAACCACTTGGCCTGCAGAGCTGCTGAAGATGCATCTGCTATAGTTAGATCTACAGCTTCTTTGGCTTTTGTCTGTCTTAAAATTTTGCTTTCTTTTTGGAAGATATTTCCACGGGGTATAGAATTCTTGATTGACAGGTTCTGCCCCTGCCTTCCTTCAGTTCCTTACAGAGCTTTGTAGCTGTACATTTACCATGGTGGTTCAGCAAGGAAGGCAGGGAGGCATATTAGTACGTGCAAAACCTGCCAGACCTCAGCAGAGGGAACCACTATCATGGAGAGCACCATACTGGACAATGGAACCGCAAGCATCTGAGCTCAGGTGTTTTTATTGATTCAGAACTCCTCAGGTATTCTACTGAGAGCACGTGCAGATGCAATCAAACATCCCCCACATAAATCCAACACCTGCAGACAATACAAAACACCGAGGCCTAGGTAGCCCCTTCACCCAACAGTGCATGAAACAATATTTTAAACACAACTAAAAATAAACTTCTACAACAAGCCTACTCTGTTCTCTCATCACTTGAAGCGCTTTCAGCCAGAAATCAGCTGCCATCTTGTTCCTCTGTATGCAGTGTGTCTGTTTCCCTGGATGTCCTTATGATGTTTCTTCTTCAACTGGTTTTTAACAATTGTGGTATGGTTTTCTTCTTTTTTGGGGTGGCGAGGGGTGGTGGTGATGGATCTGAAGTTATTTGAGGTTTTCAGATCTAAGGTTTGTAATCTTCATTGGCCATCATTATTCAGCCTCTTGAAGCTGTACCACAGCTAACTGATATCCTCCATTAAAAACCTCCTCCTCTCTCACATTTGTGCTTCTCAGTCTTTCTCTGTGACACCTCCTGAGCTGGTAATCAGTCTCCTTAGGTGTATTTTCATTCTCGAGCATGTGAGTTTTACCCTGTAAGTTAAACTTGGGCCTTTAAATGCATATACTCTATGAGTGCATATTTATTTTATAAATAAATAACTATACATGTGTATATATAGTCTATGTTCATACTTTGAACAAAAAGAATAGTCCTTTTAGGCCAGCTCTTGTGTATGTAGATGTCTTCACTGTGTGTTTGTGTTTTTATGTGTGTGCATATGTGTGTGTGTGTGTGTGTGTGTGTGAGAGAGAGAGAGAGAGAGAGAGAGAGAGAGAGAAAGAGGGAGAGAGAGAGAGGGAAAGTACCTGCCATGACGTATGTGTGGAGGTCAGAGAATGACTCTAGTGTCTGTTCTTGCCCTACACCTTGTTTCATGGAGGGTATTTTTTTTTCCCTGTTGTATATGCTGTGCTATCTGGACTGCAAGCTTCCAGAGGTTCTTCTTGTCTCTGACTCCTATCTCCCAGTAGGAGGCTGGGATTACAGACACTTCAGCTCTGCATCCAGCGTTTGCCTGGTTCTGAGGATGTGAACTCAGGGCCTTGTGTTTGTGTAGCAAGTGTTATCTGTTCGCTAAGCCATCATCTCTCCAGCCCCCGTTTTGGCCATTTCTACTATTTGTTATCCGTGGGTTGATTTATACTGAATGATCATTCTCCCCATTGTAGACATTTTTTTCTGCTTCTTTTTGTGCCTGGTAATACTTGATTGGATGCCAGGCTACACGAAGTTCACTATATTTGCATATTGGCTATTTTTATATACCTATAAATATTCTTGAGAACTTTTCTGCAACATATTGAAATTACTTGGAAATAGTTTGACCTTTTGGGCTTTGGCTTTAAGGTTTGAACCAGAATGGCGTTTAGTTTAATGCTGACTACGCTGCATTGCTGATGTGAGACCTGGGTGGACTTTTCCCCAGTATCCTGTGGGGTATGAGGACTTCCAGTTTGGTTGGTAGGAATGGGCGCAGTTCCCAACATCATATGACTGCTGGCCACTGTCTCCCCGGACTCCCTCTGGTCTTTCTCTTCTGTGCCTGAGCAGCTTTCTCGTGTGTGTGCCCTGTCAGGAGCCTGCTGACTTCTCAAGGAGTCCATCTTCAGTGTTCCATCTCCTCTATGATATTTGATATTTGATTTCTCAGCTCCTTTTTTTGGAGGGGGAACTCACCAGGCTCAGTCTGGGTCTTTCCACCCTGCACTAGAACCTAGAAACATTGGAAGACATAATCTATGACAATCATAGGGTTCAACTTTTTCCTCCCATTTCTCCAGCGTCTCTATCCCTTGTTACCAGAAACTGAGAGTCTAAAAATTGTTTTCCATATATTTTGTCTTTGTTGACTGAAGTGAGAGTAAATTCATAATCTCTCCCTATACTTTGGTTGGAAGAAGAAGTCAGAGACGCCACTGCTACCACCAAACAGCCTGAACCTTTCCAGTACAAGTCTAAATTCCCTACCATTCCGAAGTCAAGAGCACATTCAAATGAGGTGTATCAGACTACTATGTGCAATGGCCTTTCCAGCTGGGAGAGGGATGAAACCACTTCACAACTGAAGGCCTTGCCTGAGTATTACCAAACCTGATTCTCTCCGCAGCCAAGAGAGGGAACGAGGCATCACTCGTCTATTCGACAGAGAATCAGCCTGAAGTCCAAAGAGATTGTGACTTGCTCATGGCCGTCTAAACAATTAAGGCTGGAATTTGGACTGGGAGTGGAGCTTCCTATCCTGTCCTGGCTGGCTTCTCTCCTGCACAGCAGGGCAGCAGGCAGGGGCTTAGCTTTCATTTCTCATCGATAATGACACATTCATTTGTCCACTGGGAAGAGAATGAGTGATTCAGTTTCTTTCTAGAAAAGACACAGGAAAGCAATGCTACAGTAACCACTCTCTCAGGCAGACTCCTGTGCTGCTGGGCGCCTGGCACAGAGGCATGATCCTGTGGTTTGACTGTTGCCTATTGGGTGTGGATCAAACGTGTGTGTTTCCTTAGAAAGTTTCAACAGTGACTGCCGGTCATTCCTATTCAGATCAGTGGGAGAAGAGATAAGCCTGGTGGGGGAATGTCAGAAATGAAACCAGGGCACAAATAACAGCAATGTCACTCACCAGGAACTGGTTTGGCTTCTTAGAAGCTTCTAAAATAAGCCGTAAGTGCATTCAAAGAGAAGTTGACCTTAGAAAGAGGCGTGCATTAGCTGGGGAGCCGGCTCTGTGGGTAAAGTTGTTGTGCAAGCATGGGGATCTGGATTTGGATCCCCAGAGCCCACATAGAATCCAGGTGTGGTGGTGTGTATCTGGAATCCTCTGGTTGGGGAGGCAGGAGCAAGAGGATCCTGGGGCTCACTAGCTAAATCTGGGAGCTTCGGGTTTTGTGAGAGACAAACACAAGGTGGAAAGCAATGGGCAGTGACTTCTGACCTCTGAATGTGTAGACATAGGCAAGCATACCTCCACACATGTGCACATGTGCATATACTATACACACAGACAAACACTGCACGCCAAACAATAAAAAAAGAAGTGTGCAGCTCTGAAACGAGTTCTTAATCACTTCCCAGGAGTTCTGTCTGCTTGGAGTGGTCAAAACAGGGAAGGGTGGCAGAACAGCTCAGCCATTAGAGGTGAGAGTTCTGGCTTCAAGTTGCATCTGCCCAATACCAAACCTTCATTTCCTCAGTGGTTAGGTGGGCCCCGGGGAAGCCTGTGTCGCTAAGTGGTTGACATGGTTGTCTGGTGCTCTCTCAGTCTCACTGTCACACAGGTGTCCTAAGAGGCTAAGAAGAGGAATGATGGAGCTGACGGTGGTGGCTTCCTGTGGAGGAGCTGTGTTGCAATGCTGTGACTGATGGTAGAAACTTCCGATGACAGAGGTTTCTGGGAAATGATATGATGTAACAAAAGGAGAAACAACATCACATTTAATGAATAAACCAGATCAGAGATCATCATGGCAACTTGTCCCCATGTAGTCCAAAGGAGAGTTCCCAGACATCTCCAGCTTTGGGCAAGTGGGGGTGAAGTCATATAGGAGAAAGAAGAGGGGGAGGGGAAGGCCAAGAAGGAGAGAGAAGAAAAGGTGGCCTTCGACACTCAGTTTCAGTACTTTACTGTAGTGTTTATTTTCCTGATCCTTCTGCAGCCTTCACTACCCATCAGCCTTTCCTGATTTTCCTTTAGTCCCTCAGAATCCTAACCAAGGCAGAACCCTGTAGACTAAAGGAGAGCAGATTAAGAGGAAGATGCCAAGGCCAGAAACATTCTGTCTCTAAGTGAGGGTGCTATGGTGGTTTTCCCATTCTTGTGTGTTCTGCAGTAGACATTTACTAAGATCTTTGTGGGGAAACCAGAAGCAGCCCCAGGCCCTGGCAGCTGCTGCTTTCCCACGGCCCTGGTGGTCCTGGCCCTTAAACAGTCTCTGTTTACTCTTTAGGGAGATGTTACGTTTTTGCTTAGTAAAACCTCTCCACACCTTCCTTTGCCTTATCCCTGGATGCTGTCAATTTCCATTTCCATTTGCTGAGTTGAGGTCCTTCCTCAACAGCACAGAGGAGGCCTCATTCTATGCCTGTTTTCTATGTTCTGTGCTCCTCTCCTGCCCTGTTCTCTGGCCATAGCAAAAGTAGTCTGCTAAGAGCCCCTGAAGGCAGAATCTCTCAGTGGTCAGAGGCAAAGTCTTGGTGGGAAGCCCATCTCAATCCTAGGCTCTACCACTTTCTAGCTGTGTGTCCTTTGGCATATTTCCCACTGTGTTCTAGTTTTATTTGCTGTCAACTGATATCCAGTCATTTCTACTTGATTAGACTGGGGATGGGGCACACCTGCAGTAATGGGAGTGCTACATCTAGGAAGATTCTGGATCTTGTGGGGAAGACTTTCTTTCAAAGACATGATAATCCTTGAAGACTGATGTCTCCTCTTACCATGACTTCCTGAGAGGTATGTGTGTGTGTGTGTATGGGTACTGTTCTCTTTACCTAGTTTGAATGAGGCTGGGCTCATGTTCTCCCTCCTTGTTCATTGAAGAGGGTACCAGACATGCTTTCAGGACAGGCCAAGGCAATACCCGCAACCTCCCTGTCACGCTGTCGGCCACAGAAGTAGCTTCCCTAGTGGTGAGGCTAATCTAGATGCCTGACTTCCTGGATAGCCTGATGCCCACCTAGAGTACACTTCTCTACTGAGCTGACTCCAGTCACTGCTTTCCACCAGACTGTTCCTTTTGTTGTTGTTGTTGTTGTGTGTATGTACACACATGTGGATATGATTGGCACAGGTGGGCATACACATGTATGCATATGCTTGTGGAGGCCAGAGAACAACTTTGAGTGTCATCCTCAGAACCATCGTCCATCTTTTGAGACAGGATCTCTTGTTGATAATTCAGCTAGACTGGCTGGTCAGTGAGCCCAGGGATTCCTCTGTCTCTCCCTCCTCAGTGCGGGGATTAGAACTGTACACTACCACACCGTGCAGTTTTATGTGGGTTCTGGAGACTATACTCAGGTCCTTCTGCTTGCCAGACAAGAGTTTTACTGACAGAGCCCCACTCCCTCATCAGACATTTGGGCAGAGATTCCAGAGCGCGGTTCAATTCAATAATTCACCACACATCTATCATGGACTCAGCCTGGAGGTAGGTACTGGGCACAGACAGAAGTCTGTCTCAATCCCAGAGACAGACACATAAGTTCAAGGGCTGTATCTGTTGTCTCTACATGTGTGGATGGATGCGGGCATGGTGTGGCTGACAGTCCCTGCCAGGACCTACCTATTCTTCCATGAGTTGTGGAAGCTGTGCCTGTAGGCCTTGGGATTTAAACAATACATTCAAGAACAGACAAAAAGCTTTACAAAAGTTAATTTTTATAAAAAGGCAAACTTTGGAATCCCGGAGTCTCTGTGACCTCTACAGGTGCTGGGAGGAGAGGTCTGGTGTGACAGAGTCAGCCTATCTGCTGGGGAAGGTGTCACAGGACCAGCCCAGAGAGAGGCTAACTGGGTCTGCTCTGTATGAGCCCGTGTGTTAGATGTGAGGTCCAGGCCAGGTGGTGGCACATGCTTCTAATTCCAGAACTTGGGAGGCAGGGGAATCTCTGTGAGTTTGAGGACAGTTTGGTCTACAGAGCGAGTTCCAAGGACAGCTAGGACTATACAGAGAAACCTTGCTTTGAAAAAACAAAACAAAAACAAAAACAAAAAAACATAAACAACAAAAAGACGTGAGGTCCAAACCACAAAGCATACTTGCTACTAGCTAGATTATGCATGTTCTCTTTTTAAAAAATCATACAATTAATACAAAAATCTACAAATGAGCCCTTATTAGAAATATCCAGGGGGTCTAGAAAAAGAGAAAAACATTCCTACACACAAACCCCTGCTCTTCTGCAGTTCTCAGTCTGTGTGACCGTCTCTGCAATGTTTCTGTGTGCTAACAGGCAGACATGCGCATTTGTAAAGTAAGTATAGATTACTTTGTGGGCACTTTGAAACAAATAGGACCGCACTGTATGCATTGTCCTACGATTTACTTCTTTCGTTTACTAGCCTGTCTTGGAATTTTTCCCTGAGGGTCCTCCAAATCTTCCCCGCCCTGGTTAATAGTGGCAGAGGGATGGGAATATGTATTTCTCCTTCTCTAATTTAATAATATTATTGATGAATATTTGTCTCTAGTTTTTTGCTCATAATAACTACTACAGAAGAGATCTCCATTCATGCTTCATGGGGTACATGTGTGTGAATTTCATGTGGGCAGATTCTGAGTAACTTCTTTATTTGCGTGTGCATGTGGATGTATGCTAGAGTGTATGTCTAGTGGTCAGAGGACAATTAGCAGGAGTCAGTTCTGTCCTTCCACCATGGTCTTAGGAATTGAACTCAGGCCATCAGGCTTGATAGCAAGTGTCTTTCCTTGCTGAGTCATCTCATTGGCCTGAAATGCATATTTTTAACTTTAAACTTTAAAAAAAAGATTTATTTATTTATTTTAGGTATATCTGAGTGTGTCTGAGTGTATGTATGTGCACCACATGCATGCCTGGTATTGTGGAGGTTAGAGGAGAATGTTGGACCCCCTAGAACTGGAGTTACAGGTAGTTGTGAGCTGCCCTAAGTGGGTGCTGGGAACCAAACCCGGATCCTCTCCAAGAGCAGTAAGTGTTCTTAACTGTTGAGCTATCTCTCCAGTCCCCGTATTAATGGCTCCTGCCAACTCCGCACTTGCCCCCAGCCCAAAGGCTCTCCCACTGTACATTCTCCTCAACACTATCTCATCTGCTCTCCGAAGAAATGCCCTTCTGGCTTTTCTGGGGGTTCCAGTCTCTCTTTTACTTGGCCTTTGTGGGGTTCCATAGGCTCTCCTACAGATCTGGGCCAACACTATTTTCCTGGGACCCGAGACTTATCTTAATACATGTAGCAGGTAATATTGGGAGTGATGACTTTTATTTCAGAATGATATGTTTTGCCTGTGAGAAGCAGCTGTGGGGCTCGGAGCAACCACTAAAGCAATATTGCTTAGCTCTGTTTATTCACTTACTGGTCTACAGTGTTGGGCTCTGGTCTTATTGCTGTGGAAGCATGGTCTTCAAAGAGCATTCTCTCATTAGATGGAGCAAGACGTGTACATAGCTTGTTTGATTAGATACATTTGTATTGACAGCCAGTTGGCTGCTGTTGTGAGGGATGAGGAGGTGGTATTTCAGCATGTTGGAGCCCAGGTGCTTTGGGGGCAGAGCAATCAAGCTGAGGAACACTAAGATTTACTAGCCCACAGAGGATGATTACTGGTGCTGTCCAGCCTGGTTGTCACAACATAAACAAATCCAGGAACTTCTCCAGCTCTGATAGCAGAAAACAAAACAAAAAACAAAAACAAAACTCAATAAGTTACTTTCAAGCATGAAGGGGGAGGGGAGGGGACAAGAAAGAGACGTCTTTTCAGGTTCCCTCTCCTCTGCCCTCGCCAAGGGGGTGTGAGAGCCAGTATGACTGTTCGTATCGGTTGGTTAGTTCTCTGCAAGTTGACATCTGTAAAAGATTTGTTTGTGATTAGTATTTCACCTTCACAGCTGGCAAAGAAAGACAAGACAGCTTTCGACCTATGTGTGGAAGTGTCCCGTGCAGATTTTCTTACCTCTTATTAAAAGAACACAAACAAACCAACCTCAGAAATGAAACATCATGCATTTGGGAGTTCAGATAGCGAGCTGCTCATGAATCAAAAGATAACACTGTACTGGCCGGCAGGACCCAACCAAAGAAGGTTCTGATTTATTAACTTGTCTCTGGAGTAAGATAAAGTAGGTGAATCAATAGGCACTGGGCCTCCTCCCCTCTGTCTGGGTCCAAGGAGGAAATAAGGCGTGAGGAAATGAGCAGGAGGGGGGGAGAGGGTGTGACACTCAAGGGTGACACGTGGTGTAAGGTACAGTGGTGGTGCATTTTGTGGGAGGTGGAGCGAGTAGAGTGAGATTTTGCTGAAAAGGGAGGTAGGGCTGGAAGGGTCTGTGAAGAGATTCCTGGATTCCGTCCTGTGGTTAGTGAGGGAGGGTGGTGCTGCAACACGTACTTTGAAATGATCACATCAATGCAAGGAGTGGGCTGGAGAGGGTCAGGATGGACAAGAAGGGGACCCAGCAAGGCAGCTGTGTTTCTCATTCAAGTGAAATTGTGAAATGTTGAACTGAAATTGCACTTGGGATGGGGATAATAATATCTAGCATTTCCCGGGAATTTACTGTGCTCTGAGAACTATGTTACAGATGTTGTGTGTATGGACTTGCTTAGTGAGGTAGGAGACATTGTTATTCCTGGTTTACAGATGAGGAGAATGAGTTTCAAGATTGTACATTTAGCAAATGGGGATTTGTCCTCAGGCCATTTATAGGGTTGGAGAGAGACTCTAGGGGAAACAAGAATTTGAGGTATAGATGTGGAGAGATGGGAAGAGAATGGATTTAGTTGGGGCTGTCGATTTGAGGCCATGAGACTCCAAGGAAGTTGTCTATAAAAATATAAGGAGAAGGTCATGCAACGAAAATGGAGGTATCCACAAACTCTAAGGGAGATAGCTGTAGGAATCCTAGGGCTCTAGCTACCGAACTGCAATGAAGAATGGCACCTGCATCATTGGGTCTGGCCTCAGGGTGGCAGTGTGGGAATCATGGAAAAGGGTGAACTCATTTAGGGATACATCTAACATCCCCCCAGTGTATATATACTGGAGAGCCTAATGTGTAAGGGTGAACAAGGTATGCATTGTTCATGAAGAGACCCAAGGCAGAGAAGGCAGAAAGGTAGAAGGAAGACAAGAGTGGCCAGGAGTGTTGCAGGGAAGGTATGGTCATCCGTTCATATCCACGTGAAAACCACAATGGGATAAAGATTGGGGAGTAGGCACTGGGGAGATGGCTTAAACACGAGGACCCAGATTCCAGTACACACCCAAAAAACTGGGCATTATGGAGCATGTTTGTAGTCTTAGTATTGGGAGGCAGAAACAGGAGAATCCTGTGGGCTCACTGTCCCACCAGCCTAGCCAGTCAGTGAGCTCCAGGTTCAATGAGAGACCCTGCCTCAAAAAATAAGGTGCCCATGGACAGAGGAAGATACCCAACATTGACCTCTGGCTTCTATGCGTGAACATGTGAACACATGAGTGTGTCCACTTGTGTACACATGCCACACACATGTGCATGCACACACACACACACACACACACACACACACACACACACACACACAGCCTGAGTGGTATCTTTATCAATGAAGATGGAGTTTAGTCATGGATATCATGGGCAACCTTGATGAAGTATGTTTCAGTGGAGCACTGGGCTTATAAAGGAGGTGAAAGAATCCATCCAAACAACCATGTCAATCTCTTCAGGAAGAAAATAAAGGGGATTAGATTGCAAAGCTGAGACAGGGGCACAAAAATGATTTTATCTATAATAAATGAGCATATTTTATATATGACTTTTTTGGGAATCTTCCAACACAGCTGGACACAGTACCTAGCTCATCATAGTTAATCAACAATTCCTTTAAGAGAACCGTCTCATTCCTCCCTCATTCTCTGCCATTAACTACATCTTGAGAAAAACAAGCTCATATTGTATAGAAAAAATGTTGAAAGCCTAGGGGAATCCCGAGAAATTTCTTCTTCGGGGAATGCATGGTAATAGTGATTAAGTAGCTAAGCTGGTAGATGCTTAATTGATTCTTATTTTTGGTCTACTTGTGGGAAACAGTGTACCCTGAGGATGTACAGGGAGGAGCCACACACCAAGCTGTGTCTCCTTCAGGAACTTTTCCAGTTCCCAGGGTGGAACTGGATCTTGCCATATTTATGTGGCTCCAGGTTTGGCAGTTTGGAAGTCACCGAGGACATGTGTAATAAATTCTCTCTACTGCCTTGAAAAACGAGGAACAAAGCAACAACCGGGCAAGTCTCCATTTCTAATGGGGACTGTGAAGCAGATACTAAGACTATGGGCTGGCTGTCAGATTGACAAATGAGTCTTCTCTTTTGAAAGGCACTTAGGAAGTTGGATTCAGAAGCTCGAGAGGAGCTGTCACAAGCCAGAGGCAGGCACCCCCCACCAGCAGCTGTGCCTTTTTTGACTTGAGGGTGGAGGAGGATAACATTACTTGTGAACTTCAAGGGATTTCCCTCCATATGTTACACATATGAAATGTATGAAACGCAGCTAACCTATAGCAAAGGCTTCTGCAGGAGCCAGCTGGCAAGGACATCTTGCTGAAGGCCTAGTTGAGGCCACTGGGACTGGGTATTCATATTTGCTTTTATTTAGAGTCTCATACTGACTGGTGGGGCTGTTTGATGTAAGCGTTGGAGTGGCTATAGGCTTATCCAAGTGACACTGGATACAGAACAACTGAGCCACCACCATAATATCCAGAGCCTGGTTGGGAACCTTCCTTATCCCTGATGACTCCAAGCTTGTGGTAGAAGTTCTGGGTAAAGGTGAGGTGCTTCTGGTAGAGACTTCCAACCCAAGCTCCACAAGGCCTTTCTGGGATCATCTAATGTAATGAACCAAGGGAATATTTTCTAAGGAGTTGTCCAAACAATGAAGCTAAATCCTGAAAGATCTCAAATCATTCCCAGGCTCTGCAGATAGTACAAACCAGGTGGTTACCCCATATTTAATGACTATGAGGGTATAAATTTGGAAGACAAGACTGGCCAACAGGCTCTTTGGGGAAGAGTGGGACATAGTGAAAGACTTCTGATAGGAAAGCCCAATTGTTAGTCACACCAGCAATGGCCTTAAGCTGGTGACAAGGAGTCTGCCCGCGATGCCAGCACCAGAGAAGGCTTGACAGCTTGGTACTTTCATTTGGGTTTACACTTGATTCTTCCCAAATTTCCGAGTTCTGTTCTGACTCTCTCTGTCCACCCATTCTCATCTACACAGATGACCTCCAGATCTCTGTCACAGCCATAAGCTTTTGCTTTGATCAGGATGCCCAACCTTGCGTGAGGTGCAGCTGGCACACGGCTGTCCATCACAGCATAGCATGGCTGTCTCAGGGGAAGGAGGTCTGGCCTCTCTGAGCAGATCTGAATGGGAGTTTTGATGAGTCCCCGAGGCAGGAAGAGAAGCAGGATGTAGTAGCGTTTGGCTGTCTGTTCACTCTTTCAACCAAGTACTTGTTCTGTCCCTCTGTGGATAAGGAATCCATAGGCCCTGCCTTCAGGGGGTTCCCAGTCTGTGATGAGATAGGGGGAGATGGAAGCTGAAGAACAGGGGTGATAGAAGGAGAAGAAGCCAGTTTTTGAGCACTAGGGATCAGTAGCAGGACCCATGGGGGAAAGGCAGTCTATCAGAGGGTTTTGTTATCTTTTAAGAGTGTGTCAAAATATGCTAAGAGCCTGCACCTCATTCTGGAGTGCTCCAAGGCAGGAAGGGCTGAGGCTGCTTAATCTTCATCACCCCACAGCAATAGCCCAGTGGATATTTGTGGAAGGACAGAGTGAATGTCCAAAGTGCATTAAGGGGCAATTAACGTTTTGAGGGTGGCAGAATGGGGCAGGAAGCTGGAAATAATGGTCTTTGAGCAGTGTCTGGAAGCATGCATAGGTCTTTGACAAGTAGGAGACAAAGAAAGAGCCATGGGCAGAGGGAACAGTGGACACAGACATCAAAGAGCTGGAGTGTTGGGGCCCGTGGTCCATGCGGGTTGACCACAGACAGGTTAGGAGGCTGGAGGAGTGAGCAGGGCCTGAAAGTTTGAATTTGGATTTAATGAGTTCCAGGAAGCTCAAAGGGTTTTAAATTGGGTAGAGATACGATCACTGTGAATGTGGGCTGAGAAAGAAAGTGGTCTAACCTAGGAGGGGGGCTGAGGTCTCTCTCCTAGAGTTTTAAAGTCTCTCTTTATCTCACACCCCACTCCTCACCAGCAAGAATCCAAGCTCCACCTCTCGGAGCTGAGAAGGGCTCCCCACAGATCCTGCTCACAGTCAGCCCATGGTGGTGTGAAGGAAGGACTCAGCAGTGGCCAGGGCAGGGAGTGGGTGTAAAAACTGCTGATGGCCAAACTTCCAGGGGATCCCTGGGGTCCTTGAGTGGACACAGGCAGGGATTCCTAGGTTGCGAGTATTAGAGTCCTTATGAGGTCATCTAATCAAATTCTTTCATTATAAAAGTGGGGAAATTGAGGCCCAGGGAAGGGCAGCCTATCAAAGTTTCATGGCACAGTCCGACTCAAATCCAGGCCTCTGGGTGTGCAGGCTGAGTTGTTCTCTATAGCACCAGGAGGGTAGAGAGAAAAATGTCCACTGGCCAGTCCCTCCCTGCATTAGCTCCCAGGGTATTCTCTCCAGAAGCCTGGCTGAGTTACCACCGTGCAGTGTGCTGAAGCAGAAAGAACACAGGCGTGGGGACCTGATAGACTTCGGCTTAGAGCCCAGCCTTGCTGCTCTCCTCTCTTTGTGACCTTGAGGGAGGCACTTGCCTGTGCAGCATTGTGTTCTGGAAGGTGGCGTGATCACCACATCTCATCTCCCCAGAGAGGCCTTTGAGAGAACCAAATAAGATAGTTTAAGGCAAGAGGCAGTGCAGGCTAGTGACCAGAGCACACTCTCACTTAGTGACTCTTGCCATCCTTCCCCTCTCCAGGTTCAACATCTGCTTCCAGGACGTAACCCTGTTGCCCATCTCTGGTGGCGGAGACTCTGGGATACTCCTAGACAGCGGAGCTGTCCGAGGGAGCATTTTCAGGCAGGGACCTAGGTTAAGCAAATGCAGATTTAGAAAAGCAATCTTTGCTTTGCTATTTAGCCCAAGAGAATGTTCTTTTGTGATTACCCCTATAAATAAATAAATACCAAAGCGTGTGTGTAATTACGCATGGGCGGGAGGATTTTTACTGTATGAGAGGACTTTCCCACTCAGAGCACTGGTTCATTCTAGTTACAAGAGCCTCTTAGGGCCCCTCCTCTTGAATCAGTTGCCCTTGGGTGAGTTATACTGACCTTCCAGAAGTGGGTTTTCTGTCCCACACTGCCTTGTCACCTCCGGCCTACTTGCACGGTTTCTTTGCACTTTGTGTTGAGACAGCCGCAGTTTGGCTTCAGAGGGACATGGCCGCCATATTTCACTGACGTGCCACAGGTTAAGCGGCGTCAAGAATGAGGCTCACTTCCCATCGCTATAAGGAGACCGACTGATCTCTCAGAGGAACCCCGTTTCAGAAATGACAAAATGAGAAGAGTGAAATGACTCATGCCATCCATGAGAGGCAATGCTTGAGCACCAGGGTCCTCTGGGTAGAACGGAAACGTACAGCTGAGGGTCAATCACCGAGTTATACTTGGCTTGACAGGGTTTTCCCCATTGTTAAAACAAACACCCACCTGTAGCTTCTAGGAGAGCAGAAACTGGGTCTGTTTTATTTGGCGTGTTACCCCTCCCCTGGCTCCCCTTTGTTTCCCTCTCACCCAGTAGCCATTCAACAAATATTTGCTGAACAAATAAATAAAATGAAGCCACGTTACAAAAGACATGAAAGGCTGGAAAAGAAAATGAATCATTCATAATTGCCCCATAGTGGGTATTTTGGCTGATTTCCTTCAAGTCTTATTTGCTGCGAATATGCTCTTTTCTATACATGTAAACATAATATATTATTAGATTTAGCTCTGGGATGTGTTTTTGTATCTCTCTATTAATATGAATGAAATGAAGAGATGAGATGATGCGGAAATGCACTGAAGACTGTAAAATGTTTAACAAATATCTTGTTATTAGTTATAATAAGCAGAGAAATACTGAAATGAATGAGGTTGATTCGCCACCAATACCCTTTAGCACAAACAGTCACTATGCCCTTGGACATTGCATATCGATTGCTCTTCTTTGTCCTGCTCACCATGGGGAGCCCCCCGCCCGCCCCCCAAATCTCATCTTGGCAAGAGAAACACAGACAGACATAAGCTTCTTAGGAATCAACCGATTCAACTTCCCACCCAGCCTAGACTCTTCTTCCATGTCCCGGACAAAGGGTGAGCAGAGGAGGAATAACATGTCTCTCAGTCTGCCGACCAGCAGCAGCCTCCACAAATGCTTTCCTCTCCAACCTTCACCAGTGCCTAGGAGTGCTGTACACTCCTGCTATGCCCGGAGCAAGGTAGATCCCAGAGGGCTGTTGCTGAGGCCCTGCTAGGCCCATCCAACAAACCCCAAAGTCAGTTTGCTTTGGACTACAAGTCACATCATCCTCTTGAGAATTCAAAAATTCCCCAGCACAGCTTTTGGTCTAACCCATGCTTGGTTCTTTGAAGCCACTAAGGCTTGCTCACGCTGCACAGAGGAATGTCCAGAGAGCTCTCTTTGCCCACATCCCAGCCTCTTCGCTGGCTCTCCATCATGGCCTCCACAGGCTTGAGCTAACACCAATACAGTTTCTGACATGGCTAGATCCTTAGGGCGTCTCTAGACCCCTTGAAAGAGCTAGCATGAGAAAGCAAAAGGCTGTCAAAAGAATGAACCCTTCATTTTAGCTACACCTGAAGATGGGGACCAGTCTCCCAGACTCTTTGCAGGGAAGAGGAACCCCCACTTCCATAAGCATGCCATGATGGGTTTCACAGGGACCACACCCTCTTTGGGTTTCTATAGTTTTTCACTTCTCTGACTCTGCTCCAAGTTGAGGACCATTCATTCGCTCTGGACTCTTGGGTCTTAATAGTAGATTATGTCTGACTGAAATGTGGCCTCCACATTTTAACTGGCTTTGTCTACTTTTGGCAGTACCCATGAGTCCACCAAGGCTAAGAGCTTGGGCTTCAGGCTCTCTCAGGCTGCCTGCCTGCCTGTGAGCCTTTACAGGGCAACATAGATTCTCACTCCTCTTGATTCTGACATCCTTAGTCTGAAACTTGGCTCAGCTGCCATCTTGTGCCTTTCTTTGCCCTCAAGAATACTCTTTGTCCACACCACCTGCCTCAGTCTCTGGGGTTAGTAGAGTCCAGGATAAGCTGCCCTAATCCATGATCCTGCCCAAAGCCATCATCCCACTGCCACACACAGCAATGGAGGCTGACCTTGGCCTTGACCATCTGACCAGGAGTGTGCTCAGAATAGAGTATTATGAGACCCACACGACTAACACTTCCTCAGAGACTTAAAAAAAACATTGCTTGTTTACTGACCTAAAACCAGTTTTAATTCAGAACATCACTTTATAACGTGACTGAAGAGCTGTGGTCAGTACCAGGTGAAAGATGACGGCAGAGTCAAACTCTAATAGCATGCTGGGCTAAGTGGGCTGGGCACATCTTTACTCTCTGTGACCATTTCTCCCTCTCTCACAGATGGCGACCAGAGCCTCTCATCACACAATACTCTGCCTCACCCAGTAAACTGTCTTGGGTGATATGAATGGGGACTCACTCTCTTTTATTCCAGGCAAACCAGACAGCGAACACCCAGGAAGTTGGAGAAAGAAATAGTGTTGGTCTCTCTGCTGTTTCTGCTTTGAGACTGCCTCCCTACTGAGAGTCTGAGAAGATCTCCCTTCTGAGATGTAAAACTTACTACTTTAGACGGGAGTGGTGCCAGCCTTCTCCCTGTTTTGCTGCAGATCCTGCTGGCTGGGTGGAGCTCTGCTCAGCACTGCATCAAAGGGTGGGTGGGAAGCTCATGGAAGAGGCTTCCCTCCTCTTAAGTGGGGAGGGCTAGTGACTGCTCCAGCCCTTTTGTAGACTACTTGGAATTGCATTAATACAAATGATAAGACGGTTAAACCTGGCTTAGCAGTTTGTTTTAACATTCACTGGCAAAAATGAAATAAATAAATAAATAATAGCTAATGAATAGCTACAAGGAACAGTCGAAAGTTCTGGGAGAAAAGAAAACTCAACCATTCAGTGAAACAAAAAGTAAGTTACGTTTCTTGTGCAGGTGATTTTAGAGGGTTCTAGCGAACTGTTGACAGTGTTTATTTAGCATTTCCCTCTGATTCCTGGGGAAAGCCATTTGTGACACCCGGCTCTGTTCCAGCCAGAAGCAGGCATCTCACTTCTCCTCCTCATGCCTTTGAGGTATCTGGGCTAACCTGAGGACCCCTGATCTGGGGAGCCTGGGGAACTTACCCTCTGCTCCTGTGTGGCCACGAAGGTCTGGAACCCCGGAGCCACCCCAAAGCCCAGCTCTTGGATGAAAGGTGGCTCAGACTGACTGTGGATCTGAACCTTCACTCCCGCTTCAAACGTTGTTTCCTCTGAAAGAACAAATATGGACAGAGCCGTGGGTCAGAGGCAGCAGGTGCTCACGGGGTCCTGGGAAGCTCTGGGGAACACCAAAGGGATTGTGTGGTAGGAATTATGGCTCCACATCTGCAGCACTGAACGCTGGGGCTGTGACTTTCCACAGAGACGGGTCAAAATGAAGGATGTGGAGACAGAGTAACTTGGATTGTGCAGGTGGGTTCAGTGCAGTCATAGGGGTCCTTGTGAGGGGCCAGGGACCAGCGTCAGAGAAAGCAAAGAGGCCATGTTGCTGACTTTAAAGAGAGAGGGGAGGAGTCACCAGCTAAGAGGTGGATGAAGCTTCTAGAAGCCTGAAAGAGCCAGAGCAAGGATTTCCACACCTTGGTTTTATAAGCCTAGGAAAAACCATTTCAGAATTGTGACATTAGAAAGTTTGTGTGTGTGTGTGTGTGTGTGTGTGTGTGTGTGTGTGAGAGAGAGAGAGAGAGAGAGAAAGAGAGAGAGAGAGAGAGAGAGAGAGAGAGATGTATGAGTAGCTCACTGGTGTGTGAGCCTGTGGAGGTCAGAGGCTGAAATCAGGATGGCTCTCCCATATCATCATCATCATCATCATCACCATCATCATCACCATCATCATCACCATTAGCCATTATTATTTTGAGACAGGATCTCTCAATGAACCTGATGCTCACTATTTCTGTAGGCTGGCTAGCTCCTGAGATCCACCCGTCTCTAACCCACTGTGCTGGGGTTACAGATGTCCACCACCATACTCAGCTTTTTACACGGGTTCTGGATAATTGAACTCATGTCTTCATACTGACATGAGTACTTTACCTACTGAGTCATCTTCACAGCCCTGGACCTTAGAACTATCATCTATCTATCTATCTATCTATCTATCTATCTATCTATCTATTTATCTATCTACTTTTAGAGACAAAATCTCACTATATAGTTCTAGGTGTCCTGGAACTCACTATGTAGAGCAGGTTGGACTCAAACTGACAGAGATTTGCCAGTCTCTGCCTCCCAAGTGCTGGATTTAAAGGCATGTGCCTAGCTAGAAGTTTTAAAAAAGATTTGTTTTTTAGTATTTTAAGTCGTGCGTGTGTGTAGGGGGGATGTATACATGCGTGCAGGTGCTTGCAGAAGCCAGAGGAGTCAGATGCCCTTGAACTGTCACTGAAGGAGACTGTAACTGCATGGTATGGTGCTGGTGGCCTTTCTTTGGAAGAGTAGTGTGTGCTTTTAACCAGTGAGCCATCTTTCCCGCCTGTGACCTTAGAATTAAAAAAAAAAAATTGTGTTGTTTTCTGTTGCAGCAGGAATGTGAATCTAATTCATGTCAATTAGGCCGACTCTTCCCTCAGTCACCGTGTTTGTGAAATGTGATTATGAGCCGAGTAACATCCCTTGCCGAGCTCCACCCAGCCTCCTAGATAGAGTCTCTGAAGCTCTTATATTTTATTTACTAAATTCTTCACTGGGCCACGAGCTGAAGATGGGAATGTCAGAAGGAGAAAAACAGTGTGTAGCATTGTAAATGAAAACACGGGCTTGCTTGAATGCCTGACTCTCGGAGCTGCCAGAGACAGGCAGCCAGAGCAGAGGCCACCCTCACAGCCTGGGCTGGAGAAATGGCTCTTGGCAGTAAGAGGTGGTGGGAGAGGCAGTGGCTGGCTTCTCGGTGAGTGGGGTGCGTTGTGCTCACTGTTGGTGGAGGGGAGCATGAGCTAAGGGGATTGGATCAGCTCACAATGAGGTTCCAAAGTGCAAACCTGTATAGCTCTCCCCCTGCTCACAAGGAACCTGGCTCCTCAGCCTGTTCCCCCCCTCCCACCACTTCTCACCCCATCCCCACCCCCACTTCCAGCCTTGCTCTGAGCACGTGTTCATAATTTAGACAAAGCATGCAGTGGCTGACATGGAATTTCATGAAAGAGGACCTTTTCCAGGATATGGCTTCAGACAGGGCTTCGTTCCCTGGGAAAGAATCATAGGCAAGCTATGTATATATCCCTCCTCCTTCCTGTGGGCCAACTGTTCTGTGGCTTCTTCACCCAGATCGCCCTGTCTGCAATGGTTTAAATGAGAATGGCCTTCATGAGCTCATATATTTCAATACTTGGTCCCCAGTTAAGTGAACGTTTGGGAAGGATTATGAGGTGTATCTTTGTTGGAAAGAATGTGTTACTGGGTGTGGGCCATGAGGTTTCAACTGCCTGTGCTATACCCAGTTAACCTCCCACCCCCTTTCTCTCTGCTTCCTCCTTGTGGATCAGGATATAAACTCTCAGCCACTGCTCTAG
This sequence comes from Cricetomys ansorgei, assembly GCA_026225945.1. Classification (NCBI taxonomy): domain Eukaryota; kingdom Metazoa; phylum Chordata; class Mammalia; order Rodentia; family Nesomyidae; genus Cricetomys; species Cricetomys ansorgei. Next base: position 2,299,657 of record JAMJFZ010001898.1, on the reverse strand, counting down.
CACCATGCCTGCCTGCCTGCTTGCTGCCATGATCTCTGACATGATAGTCATAGACTCACCCTCTGAACCTGTAAGCCCCAATAAACTCTTCTATAAGTTGCCTTGATTGTGGTGTTTCTTCACAGCAATATAAAGTAACCAAGACACTATACAAACACCTATATACACAGGTCCTGCTCACCTATGGGTTTATATCACCATCTCCTATAGATTGCAGATACTGTACTCACTGATGGTGAGATACAACTCCTCAGAAGAGACACTTTATTCTTCCTCCCACGCCCTGGCCTGTGACTGGCAGATTCTCTATGAAGGTTTTCAAGTCAGGAACACTGAGTGAGAGTAGGGTTCCCAGTGGTCCCCTTACAGCAGCTATGTTCTCTAAATTCTGCTCGAGAGGGGATGAGGAGCCCAAGCAAGCACAGGCTCAAGGAGGGAAAGCAGTTGAGCATGGAAGGATGCTGAAGATACTGGGATGCTCGTGCTTCGAGGAAGTGAGTGCTCTCAGGGAGCCCTGGGAAGGAACTGGCAAGCTGCCCAAACTTGTTACTAGCTAGTTGAAGCTGCAGGCTTGCCCCGCTATACAACTGAGCTTAGGAAACATTCTAGCCAGTAAAGACAGGCTCAACACGCAGCTTGTGGCCTCCAGGAAGAAAAGAGAAATGAAGCTTTTCTGTCTGAAACGCCATGAGTAAATGGGCAAAACAATCAGCCTGGGGAGCCTGAGCAGTGAGAACCGCCTGGGACTAATCAGACTGGGTTAGCGGTTTGCAAGAGGCCCTGGTTTATTCTAGAAGCAATAGTAGCTGTAGCAGAGAGTAAAACTCTAAAGTTACCTCATTTTATTTTATGTTAACAGCAATTGGATGGATAAGAAGAGCAGAAGATGGTAGATAATGTTTCTAATGTTCTCTGACTCTCTCTCTCTCTCTCTCTCTCTCGTGTGTGTGTGTATGTGTGTGTGTGTGTGTGTCTATGTGTATGTGAGCGCAAGTACCCATGAAACCTTGGCTTTGGATTCCCCCTGGAGCTGCAGTTACAGACTGCTGTGAGCTGCTCAACAATGGCACTAGGAAACAAGTTTGAATTCTCTGCAAGAGCACTTAACTACCAAACCACCTCTCCAGTCCACCCCCCAGCCCCCAACTCCCACTTAATTTTTAAAGACAGACTCTCCCACTGAACTTGGAGCTCACTGACTTGACAAAGCTGGCAGGCCACCAAGCCTCAAGGTCTCACTTATTTCTGCTCTACCAGCTCTGGGCTCACAGACGTGTGCTGCTCTGACCGGCTTCTCTGTGGGAGCCATGGATCTAAATGAAGGTGGTCAAGGTTGCTTCACAGGCCTGTTACCTGTCACCACAGACGGAGCTGTCTCCTCAGCTCCCGGTTTCTTCCTGTCTAGTTCTGTGTAGAGGAAACTTCTGCATGGAAGGAACCGCAGTCTGAAAGCGTGACGTGTCACTCCAATGACTGAAGAACTGGACGTTTTATTTTAACTAATGGAAAGAAATTGGCAGAAAGTGGCAGAGCCACTACCACATGTCTAGTAGTAACCTTACTGGACATCATGGTGGCAGACTATCCAACCATGAGCCTTCTCATGGCTGCAGGGATGATGGTGACTCCACCAGCCACCATCCTGCATTCTTGAGCAGGAGTCCCTGCAAGTCCTTTGCTCATAGGTTCCAGGCTTCTTGAGTGTGGATCTGAACAGCAGAAGCAGGTGTATTCATGGGCAGTCCAGGCTGCAGTCTCAGCTCTTCCTGCTTGCTTTCCCCATATCTCTGTATCCCCGTGTCTCTAGATAGATTTTACTTCGGTAGAACTGCCCTTGATTTCTCTCTGTGGATTGTCCTCTATGTTGCTTGTGAGCGGCAGCCCCTGCCCCTATGCCCACCCTGGTCTCCATTATTTTCCTGTACATTGCATTTTATTGAGAGCTCAGTTACCAAATACAGTTTGTTAGAATTAAATGTAACCTCAGATCTCCTACCCTTGAGGTTCTAGAATGATCATTGAAATCACCCAGAGAAGTCAGGGTATGTGTGTGTGTGTGTGTGTGTGTGTGTGTGTGTGTAATACCTAAGATCTATCACTGGAAATTCTGACTCTGGCATTATGAGGGGGGAAGGGGGAAGGCAAGAACATTCATTTCCAGGAATTCTGTGACAGGTCATCTGAGCCCAGCCATGCTTGGAGAAATAGTGATATAGTCCAGAGAGGAAATGACTTGCCCAAGATCACATGGGCAAGGCAAGGACATAGCCAGGGCTTAAAGTCAAGTCTCTTGATGTTTAATTTAGCATTCTTTCTTTCTCACTAGGAATGTGGTTCATTCAGTGTGAGCAGGTGCCCTGCAGCCCTGGGGATCTGAATGGGGAGTGAGGAACAGGCACATATTCTTCACTGTCAGATCCTGAACTCACCCAGCACAGGGCTGACTCAGAGCATAGCTGAGCTCCATAACTGTTGAGTGAGCAAATGATCGAGGGCTTAACCTTAACTTCTTCCTTGTCCTGGCCCCTGCTGCATCCACCCAGGTTCTGGAGGAACAGGACCCACAGGGTCTCACTGACTGAGACGGCAGGGAGGGCAGCCCACACAACAGCCACAATGAGAACAGTATCCAGGGTCACCTGCATAGGATGATGGTGTGGGTTCCTTGTTAAAAAACACTGAAAAATGATAGAATACCAACATTTACTTATAGAAATAAATTCCAAATTTAAAAAAAAAAATCAAGAATTCACAGGTAGTTAGGGCAGCATCACGCCAAGCTTCTGACCCTTCTGAGCAGAGGACCAGTGAGTGTGATTGACCTGATAGCCCTACTGGTGCTCACATCAATCTCATCTCCAAATACCACAGCACCGCCTCCTTCGAAGGTGCAGGCCCCTGGTGCTGGGAAGGCTTTGTTTACACATCCCCAACACCAGGATTCAAAGCCCCAGAGATAGAAAGTGTAGAGCAGAGACAAAAGGGCAGGACCCCTCTTCACAATGTTAGGAGCCCATGCTAATTGGGATGGAGCTGAACCCCAGATAGCTTAGCAGGGATGATCTTGCTGAATCATGGGGCCCCTGGCTCAGCAGAGTTCCGCCTGCAGAAGCCAGGCTCTGCCAGCTTTCTCCAGGAGCATGGCCTGGCATATGCAAGGTGAGATTTACCTGGGGAGGTGTTTTCTGTGTGCGCAGAATGGATTTGGGAGCCCTGTGGGAGGAGGCAGGAGCGATGGGAAGAATGCATAATGGGGCAGGGAAAGTACATGGCAATAAAAGAAGCTTAAATCTTTAATCTTTGCAAATTACAGGAAATAAGCGCCAGAGAGGGAGGAAGAAAAGCGGCTCTGAAAAGCTGAGGGAATTTTCTAGGCTCAGGCAAGGGATGTGTTTCTACAAAGCGATCTTGTTTTGAACAAAACTGACTTTATCACAGTGACTCTGTGTGTGTGTGGGGGGTGGGGCAGCTACAAGGGTGGCTTGAGACAGGCACTCTAGAGGGACATCTCCCAGTGCAGGGAGGTCTGCGAAGGATAGCTGCTGCTCATCCCTATGCCATGCCCCCCCACTACTCTCTGTGCTGGGGGAATGCTGCCCCCACCCCTGCTAGAGATTTACTGGTGGATTCTCTCTTGTCCTCTGGCTTCTGGCTGTGAAGGCAGTCAGGGAAAGATGAGTCAGATAGAAAACTGGCAGGAGAGAGAAGTCTCAGGCTGGGGTGTCCAGTCCCTGGGCTGGATGGTTTTTATGTCAACTTGACACAATCAGGGGGCATCTGGGAAGAAGGAATCTTAATCGAGAAAACGCTTCCATAGGACTGACTGGTAGGCAGCAGAGCATTTTCTTGATTGACAATTGATGAAGGAGGGCCAGCTTACTATGGGCAGTGCCACCCTGGGCTGGTAGTCCTGGGTGCCATGACAAAGTAGCTTGAGAAAGCCATGAGGAGCAAGCGAGTAAGCAGGACTCCTCCATGGCCTGTGCATCAGTTCCCGCCTTCACATTCCCGCCCTATCGGAGTTCGTGCCTCAGCTTCCCTCTGGGATGGACTGTGATGATGTGGAACACCATCATATAAGCTGGAACAAACCATTTCCTCCCCAAGTTGCTTTTGATCATGGTGTTTTATCACAGCAATAGAGACCCTAAGGCAGCCCCTATTTGCCATGTCACCGCGGTTGGCTGCTTGTCACTTTGGAAGGTCACAGCTCAGATTGGGGGTCTGGGAGTTTGGGGCAGCTCTCACTTTGTTCCTAGTTTGCATCTCTGTTACTGTGATTAAATACTCTGACCCTAACCACCTTAGGGGAAGAAAGCAGCTATTTGGCTTATAGGTTACAACCCATCATCGAAGGAAGCCAAGCAGGAACTCACGGTAGGAACTTGACACAGAAACCATAGAGAAACGCCGCTCACTGGCTCGTTTCACAAGGGTGGCACCACCCACGATGAGCTGGGCCCTCTCACGTCAATCATTAATCAAGAAAATGTCTGGAAGACATGTCCACAGACAACTGATACAAGCAATTCCTCAAATGAGGTTTGCTCTTCTGACTTTAGTTTGTGTCAACTTGACACAAACTAACCGGCAAATGTTCTGCCTTCTGATAGTCACCCTTTCCCTGGTTGGTGATGCCTCTCTCTGTTCCTGGTCTGTTTCTGGTCTTGGGACACTGTATGATTCAATGTTGCATTCCTAAGTTTTGCCTGCTTTTTTGTAGACAGTCCTAGATTACTAGATTAATCTCTCTTCTCATTAGCCAGTTAGAGGGTACCCCTGAGTTCTGCTTGGGTTCTGATTGGTAGAGTCCTCATGGAATCTCACTTAACCCCTGTGAGACAGTAGAGTTCCCATCAGGCCACTGTTCCCAGAACTGCCATTTTGTTTGGACATCGCTAAGGGTAGGGACCTCACCCTATGCAGGGGCAGGCCAGGTTTCCACAGCTTATCCGTGAGGTCTGTAAACCCTACAGATTCTATCATGCCTACGTGCGCCCTACCTTCCTCTATACATCGCTTCAAGGCTCACCCCTGAGACAGTGCACCGCCTTCCAAGATGAACAAGTCAGGTGTTCGAGTAGGCAGAAACACATAGCTCTTCTACCTGGAGGGTGAGACCCACAGAGAATCTGGGGCAGGTGGAGAAATGCTTGGGGGTCTGGGGCTAGACAGGGTGAGGTCAAGTCCATCTCTCACAGGTTATTCACTTTCTTGGAGTCTCACTTTTTCCTCCCCATCTGTACATGACTATGGGGATCGTGAGTTCCCTTCAGAGGGGAGTTGTGAGGCTTGGAAGACAGAGTCACTGCTAGGAAGAACTCAGTCATTTGCTGTGGCATTAGAATCACTCCATCACCAGTGAGTCCGTGTTTCTAGCTTGTGTCCCATCATTTGCTGTCTCCCGTTTCTCTTTACTTAGGCTAGCCCTTCCGCAGCTCCACTTGGCTAGCCTCTATCCATCCTCCACGCTGTCCTTCCACCCACCACTCAGTGCCCAATATCTAGGGCTTTTCATCTTGGTCCTTGGTTGTCATGTTAATCGACCATTAACATCAAGATACTTTTTGTGGACCAGTTCCTCCTATGGGCATTTTTGTTGGTCAAAGAGCAGGTGTCTAGTGGCGAAGCAGGCAGAGTTCTAAGAGGAACATAGGTTCCAGGAGGGAGGAGAGTAGCAGCAAATAAGGACACACATGTTGTTATGCTCCCTGAGTTACTGGCATATGCTAGCAGGAGAAACATGCCTTTCTTGGAAGGGAGTAGGGGAAGGCCTTGGGGCTGTGATATTTGTACTATAAACCCAAATAAAAGGAGTGGAGAATCTACGAGTTGACCTAGGGAAAGCCTTCTAGGTAGAGTCTACAGCAAATTCAAATGTCAAGGACACAGAATACGGTTGGCCTGGCTCAAGACCAGCAAGAAAGTCAGAACAACATAGATGTGGTCAGAGGTCAGCTGGTTATTTTCATTTAGTCCTCAAAGGTACTCCATAAGCTACATGTCCTCATTGTGCAGATGCGTAAGCAGAGGCTCACAGAGGTTGCATGAGCTGGCTACACAAAACCAATCTAGAGTCAAGTTTTGGACTCCCTGCTTTTTGCCTTCCTGTGTGTGGCCTTTCTTAGACACTTGGTGCCTGTTGGTACCTTGGTCATGTTCTACACTGGGTGGGGTCCATTGAGACTTTGTAGGTCAGGATCCTGAGCCTCAAACCTCTGGGACACATAAGCCTTGACACTGGCATGAGAATATTAAGGTGTGGGATTTCACAGACTAACTGGATCTTTCTAACCATACTGTGACAGCTGCCCATGTCTCCATTCCACTGTATTTTATTCATGTTTTATGTACTGTTCATTTTTCTGATGAAGAAACCAAAGCCTAGGGAAAGTCAAGAGTAGTCTCAGAGCCTAGGATTTGTGACTGCTTGGGGTTTTGGTGTGAGGAGAGCTCTAGAACCTCTATCAGTTCAACAAACTTTGTGTTTTTCAGGTGAGAAGACTGAGGCTCGTGGAGGAGTGAGTGGCCAGTGACAGCCAGGCAGCACCAGCATCCCCATGTCTGACCCCTCACATCCTTCTGTCCTTATCAATTGGCTGCATGGCCCCAGTAACAAACCCACAGTCTCCAAGCTGGACAGGGATGGAGGGTAGAACATTTTAACTTATGGTGGGCTCGGCAGCCTCTGCTCTTTCATGTCTAAGCTCAGAGGAAGCTCAGCGAGAGTTAGGCAGTAACTGTGGTGGGAACAAGAGTCTCAGCCCTGGTACTCAAGAGACCAGGTAGAAAGGGACAGTTGAATGCTCTTTGAGTTCAACCAGAAGCATTGTCTTGGTCCGTGTACCTGTACAGGCACCTGAGACATCAGAGAGCTCCAAGACCTGGCAAGGGAGACAGGCAGGTCATCAGCAGAGATGTGGGCATTGGTATTAGTGATCCAAGTCTGACCTCCAGTCATATGATGGAAGAGCTGTGTGATCTCACATAGGTTACATCTCCTCTCTGAGCCTTATACCTTTTTTGTTAAAACAAAGAGGGGGCCGATCTTCTGGATTAGTTTTAGCTCTAACTTTCTGTGAGCTGGGGACTGTGGTGGTCCATGGGCTCATCGATTTGGATGCTTAGTCATCAGGGAGTGGAACTATTTGAAAGAATTAGGAGGATTAGGGGTGTGGCCATGTCAGAGTAGGCGTGGCCTGGTTGGAGGGGGTGTGGCTTAGTTGGAAGAAATGTGTTACTGTGGGTGGGCTTTGGAGTTTTAAAAGCCCACATCAGGCCAGGGCCCTCTCTGCCTGATGTCTGGGGATTAGGATGTAAAGCTTTCAATTACTGCTGCAATGCCATGTGTACCACCATGCTCCCCACCATGATGATCATGGACTAAACCTCTGAAACTATAAGCAAGCCTCCAATTAAAATGCTTTTTAAAATGAGAGTTGCCTTGGTCATGGTCTCTTCACCGGAATAGAACAGTGACTGAGACAAGGGTGATGTGTAAATCTCTTAACCTCACCGCATCTCATTTGAAAAAATAGATTTAAAAAATAGACACAGCGGCTGTTCAGAGCTCTTATCAAGTCAGAAGGGACTGATATTTTCCAAATCAGGAAACCATGATCTGCTGTCTATCTAAAACTGGAGAATGCGTGTCTTGTCCTTTCTCTTTGCCTCTCCTTGGTAGACAGACCCAGGAAGGCAGTAGCTATGGGTAAGAAAATCCAAAACCAATACGAGATGGGCAAGAACAAGTTTCATTGCTCCCAGGTGACAGTCTGAAGCTGCTTGAGCTTCTGGTGGAAGAAAAATCAACACGGAGTCCCCCTGCTGTAAGGCTTTAATGACCTGTCCTGGGCCAGTGTGACAAATGCAACAGTGTTTTCATGAATAATTGGTGATCTGGGAAATGCCATCAAACGGCCACAAGATTTTGGGGAAAGCTGCAAACTCCAGCCCTCCCGAGGAGTCTTGGAACACTAATATTTTAAAGACCCTACGACGTCCTGTAGGAAAAATGTGGCAATCTTTTAAATACATTTTTTCTTCTCTCCTCCCTCCCTCCCTTCCTTCCTTCCTTCCTTCCTCTCTCTGTCTCTCTCTCTTCCTTTCTTTCCTCTGCGTGACTGTGTGTAGACATGTGTGTGCAGGTGCCCGTGAAGACCAGAAGAGGGCGCTGATATTACAGGCAGTTGTAAGCGGCCAACTATAGGTGCTAGGAACTAAGCTCAGGTCTTTGCAAGAGCTCTTAATTGAGAACCATCTCTCCAGCCCTACACATTTTTTCATTGTAAAATAGAAAGACCAAGGTAGACCCAGTCAAATGTGGATTCCAATCCTGGTTTCAATACTTCTTAGTCAGGACACCATGGGAGAGACTTGCTTCCTGGAAGCTGTTAAACAAGTTAACCTGTGAAAGGGTTAGAATTAACTTGTATGTGTGTCACAGGATCAAATAACACCTTCTATAATGCAGGGCCAGGTGTCCATGCTGGAGAAGGAGATAGTTATGTTAGATTTTGGACAGGCAACCGAGTGTGGCTATGCTTCCATTTCTGCTAAGCAGAGTCTTTGGAAGCAGGGATGAGTGAAGGCACCAGGTGTGGAGTTCAGTCGAGTTTCATTACAAAAAGATTTACACCAAGGACTTTTTAAAATAACGCATTTCCCCAGAGCATTTGGGCTTAGAGATTATAAATTACTTGATAAGAAGGCTGATCACTGGGTGGGATGATCAGCATGTGGCAGATACCACCTTTGAAGAGCCACTGGGAGAGCTGTGTCTCTGAAATTATAAGTGCAGTCAGTGAATGAATAAGATTCTATTTATGAACATTTTGATAGCAGAAATCAGGTTTGATAAGGTTATTGAATGGATCTTGTAGCTTACTGACCTATAAATGTTCCAAATTTAAAAATCCATCCCAAGTGTTACAGAATTCATAGCAACCTTGTTTGACTATTTTCTCAATCAGTGAATATAAAAAGCATGGAGCTTTTCATGTGTGGCGATCTAAGAGAAACACTTTGCTATTAAGAAGGCATCCTCTGGCCTCTGCATGGTGGGAAACAGTGGTCTAGGCCTGCGTGTCCTACAACGGAATATCTGTGAGTTCCCCAGGGACTTTGGTACAGTGAGGACTCAGGGCATGTCCTGAGATTCTGCACTGCATAGCAAGTGCTCAGCTGATCCCATTCTGGATGGGGACTGACTTCCAGACCCACATTAATAATAATTATCAGAATAATTATTATCGTGTGTGTGTGTGTGTGTGTGTGTGTGTGTGTGTGTGTGTGTGTGTGTATGCTGGTTTCCAAGGAGGCCAGAAGAGGGTGTTGGATCCTCTGGGAGTCACTTGTGAACAGCACAGCATAGGTACTGGGAACAGAACTTGGTTCCTTTGGAAGAGTAGCAAGTGCTCTTAACTGTTGAGTCCATCCTTCCCACTCCCATACCTACATTTTACCCAGACACACCAGGCCAGTTACCAGATGGTTTGGCTTCTACCTAGAAGCCAGTCTAGCCTACTCAGGACTGATCTTGACTTTCTTCTCCTTGTACTTGAAACTTCAGCAACCTGGAAGCCGACAGACTCCTCTAACTTGCATATATTGGCTAGCCAATGGGGAAACCAAGGACATTTCTTTTCTGCAGCTTCCCTGAAATATTCTTTTCCTCCTTTCTGGGACTGGTTCATCCCCTCCATTTCTCTCTGTTATTCTGTGATCATAGCACTCAATGACATTTATTCACAGTCCCTGAACACAATGTGAAGACATGGCCACTCCTTAACCACTGGATATGAAAGCTGTAAGAAGAATAGATATCTGACTATGACAGAATTATATATGGATTCCCTAGAAAGTTCCTAGACTGTGTACTCTTGAAAACCCAGCCTAGGCCTTCGTCTGTATCCCTGGGGTGCTTGAGCACACAGTGGGTGCTCAGGGAAGATTTCTTAAGCAGGAGACAGAAGCACCAAGGGTGGCTCTGTTTCATGAGCTTCTTGGGTATTCTCTTTGTAGTGCTGGCTGGCTGATGGGACCTCTAACAAGATCATACACGCTTTCTGCATCACGCTTAGCAGGTCTCTAGCATGATAAAAATCAGGTTGCTTCCAAGACGCCTGCCTCCAACAGTGCGTCTGATTTATAGCATCGTTCCTCCCGAGTCTTCAGGCACCCGTGGAGATGCCCATCTAGCACAAAGCCCTTCTCTGAGAGTAAACGGGGCATCTCAGCTGGTGGCTGCATGTCACAGTGCTCTGGACTCTCAGGATGCAGGCCAGAGCCGCTGCCTCTCATTCTTGGGAAATCCTTAGGACCTGGCACCATGACAAGGGTTTTTACTGGGAGCAGAGATGCTGGAGAAACCATGGCAACCATCAGTCTCATTCTTGCCATGTTCCATTTGTAATGGGGGGTGGGGTGGGTAGGAAATGTGTTCTCTCTGATGGCTGCTTGGGCCTTCCAGCTATGGTAAAAATTTATGGTTATTTTTAATTTAACTTTTATATTTATCAAAGCAGTCTATGTATATAATTTTAAAAGCTAAATGGTGCTACAAGGCATTGAATGAAAAACACCAGTTTCCTGATACATCTCTGCCCTACCCCCATGTCCTGCTCCTCCGAGGCATCGCCTTTGAGCTTACTGCTTGAGCAGTCTTTTCTGTGTTCATGTTTCCATAGGCAACAACTGCTTGCTAGTTATTTCTCGGTGGTAAAGCTCTGACATACTTTCTCCTGAGTTCTTATTATGGAAGACAAGTATGTGGGCTTCATACATGGAATGCCTATGTATTCTTCCTTTCTTCCGGTCACCCTCAGGATACAGGTATATAGTTTTAGTTCAATTAGTGGTTAGCTTCCATATAATTGTGACTATGTAAATATTGCCCACAGCCCAGCCTTGTAGCATAGAAACATAGGTGCGTGTTTGTATGTGTGGCACATGTGTGGAGGTCAGAGGACAATATCAGGTGTTGTTTCTTGTCATCTTCCACTTTCTGGTGTCTCACTGGCCCAGAACTTCATCAAGTAGGTCATGCTAGCTGACCACCGAGCTACAGAGACCATCTGTCCCCACCTCCTGTTTTGCTATTTCTGGAATTATAGCCACATACCAGTGTGACAGCTTTTCATTTGGGTTCTGGGGATTTGAACTCAGGTCCTCATGCTTTTGAAGGAAATGCTTTACTGACTGAGCCATCTCTCCAGCCCCACTGATGGTTTTGATCTCCGATTCTCTAGGTTTTGTTTTGTTTTCCTGTCCTTCAGTTTTGCCCTTCAGGACAGTGGCCCAATCCACAAAAGTGGTCCTTCCTGGAGCCCACAGCTGTGTGCTCCGTCTTGGACTCACTGCTCCCCCCTCACACCTGCCCTTTTCTGCATCTGGAATTCTCCTTAAGCAGGGATCTAGTTTCCGGAATCTCACAGGACCCCTATCTGGCTTTATCTTCTAGAAAAATCTACCGGAGACACACATTTTTCTGAAACCCAGTTCTGCCCTCCTGCCTCATTTACAGTTTGCTGAGTGTAGAATTCTGTATCGGACAAAAAGGAGAGTAGTCTCCCAGCCAGAAACACGAGGGCATGTCAACCCTTCCGGCTCTGCCTCTCCTGTGTAGTACTGCTACCCAACTCTAGGTCCCACGAAGAGGACTGTTTTCTTCCTCTCCGGAAACATTTAAGTTGACCTTATTTTATTTTTTGCCATCCTAGACTTTGCAAGTTTGTTTCTTAGCCTACATCATTTTTCTCCACCACAGATAGGATTTGGTGATGCTGCAGCCTGGAGGATCACGTCCTTCAGCTGAGGACTTGGGCTGCACCAATCCCATCTCAATGTCCTCTCCCCGGTCCTTCAGTCCTGTCATTCTAGAACTCCTACTCCTAGAGGTGTTGGGCTTTTCTTGATTGATCCTTTAATTTTCATAGTTTTTCCTCTCCTGCTTCTATCTGTCGGTCTTTTAATTTTCACTTTTGGGGTAGAAACCGCTCAATTCCAGTCCTCCTATAGATTGCATTTTAATATGTACAATCACATTTTAATTTTCACTTTTTCTTCTTCTTCTTCTAAAATGTCCTTTTTGACTACCATCCTGTGCATCTGTGGGTGTGCTATTGCTTCTTCTGTCTCCTAAGGATGCTAATTAAATCACTTTGATGCCTCTGTCTGTTTCATGCATTTATATTTTCATTTATTAAATACTATACATTACCTAATATGACCAAGGAGGCTTTCTACACCCATAATTATATTAACTCATATTTCAACCTATCTAACAACACAATAGAGTAGATATTATCCTTCCCAATCTAGAGGTGATAAAACAAGTCTAAAGAAATAAAATAGCCAGGCCACACAGCTGGGAAGTGGCATAGCTGGGATTTGAACCCTGTCAATCTGGCTTTTCAACTTGTGCTGTTGGCAAAAATCCCTGTCTCACACTTTTTTGTTTGCTTGCTTCTGCTTCCTTAGTTAGTGGTGTCCCTCAAATGCCTGGCTCTGAGGTTGCCCCTTCATGGTTAAGGTCTACTTAGAGCCTGTAGACCTTCCTTACATATGTTTGGGAACGTGTCAAGAGATGTCACACAAGCATGATCTAATTAGGTCATTTAGTCTGAGCTTCTTAAGTATCCTGACCTGTCTCTTTAGCTTCCAGGGATCCCCAGACCTCTGTGAGGTGTGGGTGCAGCAGAGAAGCCTGACTGAGTATCCCCTCTTGGTAAGCAGGATTTGGACTCCCTGTTAGTTTCCATTGAGCAATTCACCCTGACCACCCCAAGTCCAGAGTCCATCTGTATCAGTGTCACCTTCTGGGGTAGGAGAGAGAACTCTCCGGTTGTTTTGGATCACAGAAGGATACTTGGGGTGGGGTGGAGCTGAAAGCTCCTTCCCCAGACTTTAAATGAACCCCTTAACTTTACTTCAGCCATATACCCTCTTGCTTAGCAGGTCCTGGGGGCCTGGCTCCTCATTCTCTCTAGGGTTCTGTGGTGGGTACGATGGGGTCCTGCCTGGTTGATTTGTCTAGTTAAGGTTCAGGTCAGTCCCAACAGTGTCTCTGCTTTCCGTCTTCCACACTATGACACCTGCCACTGTCCTGAAGAAAAATTCTTCATTGACCTTTGAGAAGCCTTTGGGGTGGAGGCGTGTCTCACAAATGAGAATGTTCAGCCTGTTCTGTTTATCCAGAAGTTAGCACTGGAAGCTGCCCCCGAGATTCAGCTGCTCCACAAACCTGTTGGGAACCCCTTTCTCCATCCCAGCAGGAGGGGGATGATATTCAGAGTTGCTCTGTGAGACACAGCTATAGAGGCAGCCACCACATTCACCTCAGTAACCTCCACCTCCTCTCTAATGCTTTGCTTTGCTTTGTTAGTGTGCCTGCTTGTGTGTATGGGTGCACACGTGGGTGCAGGTTACATGTATGGGGGTCAGAGGACAACTTCGGGTGCTGTGCTTCTCAAGCCCTCTACCTTTTAAGGAAGACAGGATCTTTTCATTGGCCTGAAATGTCCCCACAGAGACCAGAGTAGCCAAGCTGGCTACCATAGGCCTCCAAGGGATCTGCCTGCCTCTGCCTCTGGTCTCTTTATCTCTGGGATGACAAGCTTCTGTCACCACACCCAATTGTCTATATGGGTTCTGGGGACCCAAACCTGATTCTTCACATTTGCAAGGCAAGCACTTTACTGACTAATCCATCCCACCAGATTCCCATCCAGCTGTTTTCAAACTGGGTTCTCTGGAGTCCCCGGGGTTTCTCAAGGAAGACTAGGGTTGGCCACAGGGAACACGGGACTGAAGCAGATTGAAATCTCTATCTCCAGGCAAACTAGAGAAGCTTCACTTTCATCTCTTCTCTATGTGGTGGGGGAATGTGCTAAGTCAGCATACTGATTCCACTCTTAAAAGGAATAGAAGACCAAATAGAAAAGGAGGCTGGTCAGACCTATTATCACCTGTCATTCATTTTCCAGAGACATCACCCAAACCACTCCTCCTGAGCTGTTTTCATAGCAGCACTTTTACAGTGGCAATTTGCACATGAAAAGAGTTTGGTAAGGGGAGCACTGTTGCTCTGGGCTTCTGATATGGTTTTAAGCTTAATTTAGCGGCTTCATCCACTTAACTAGGCAGCCCCCTGGGGAGCTCACTCAACCTCTCTGGGACCCAGTTTCTTTACCTTTCACTGGGGACTGTAATATCTCATTACCAGGTGATCAGGAAAGGGTCACGAGACAGAATGTTTGTGGCACATAGTAGCTGATCTCTTAGGGACTTACGTATTAGTGGGAAGGGATAGGCAAAAAAAAAAGTAAGTTGTGCAGCATTCTTGAAAGTAGGACACACTGGGGATGCAAGGACCAGTTGAGCAGGTGAGAGATAAGGAGTGAGAATGGGTCGGGGGGTCACAATTTTAAAAAACAGTACTCAGGGTATTTAGGCTCCAACTGAACAAAACCTGGGCAGAAGAGGAATTAACCAGATAGAAGTCTGAGTTACAAATTATAGGCAGAGGGAATAGCAAAGTACATATCCCCTAAAGGACGATGGTCCTGGAATATTCCAGAAGCATCAAAGAATGCCAGCACATTCAGAGTCAAGTCAACTAGGGAGGTATTAGGAGGGGGTAGGACCCAAGGGATGATGGGGGCTGGCTTTCCTGTGCTACTGCATAGATTTTAAAAATAATCCCTCTGCTTGGAAATATATCTGATATAATATCACATTCATGCATACTTAACACTAGGATTTGGGAAAATCAAAGCAGATTATATTTGATTACAACAGTGTATTTTGCATTGAAATGAATGAGGGGTAGGAGATTTGGGAAGAGGGGGCCCTGGCTATCTGTCATCTTTCCCATGATTGAGCACATACACTTAAAACCGAAGATCCCTAAGCACAAATTCTGGTCTCTTCAGTTTCAGCCTCTCTCAGCCCTCTCTCCCTGGCCCAATGCCTCCTGCATCTCTCAGCAATCTGAGAGACTTCCTCCTCCTCAACCCCACCCAACTTCTCCAGCGTCTGCTGCAGAGTCTCCACTGGAAGGGTCCTCCCTTACTGACTGTTGAGTGGCCCAGGGGTCAGTTCAGCTGGGCCAATAACTACGTTCTTGCTTTTTGTGTGCATGTGTTTTTAATGGGAGATCAGTGATGCTATTTGAAATATAAAAATCTTAGTAACTGTTGAGAGCCACATGGATACGTATATGCGCAGGAAAAGCCTGTGTCTAGTGAGGGAGAAGGGTACGGATTCAGAGAGAGGCAGGTGAGAACACCCAGGGTACAGGCACCCTTGGTCCCGGCACTCTGTGCTGCAGCCCTGTCTTCCTGCTGGCTGGTTGTTGAAACTTGTCTCAGATTCCGAGGGCAATACAATTCTTTTGATGCCTTAGCTTGTTTGATTCAGGCTCCTCTCATGTGCAACCCAGATAACCCACTGTCTATTTCTTTTATCTTTGAAGTTACTCAGAGGTATCTACACAGAGTTTCATTTTTAACAACCTCCCACCTGTCTTCAATTTAATTTCTGTTAGAAAACGCTGGCCGTGAAATCCGCACTTCTCTGGTCTAGGATGGCTTTTTCCCGAAGTGTATTTTGTGAGCTCCTTTATGGAAAAGGAGGTTTCCATGGCCAAAGGCATTTAGAAAATAAATGCTGCATACAATATATCTGTCTTGGAGATTCATGATGTAGCGTATTAAAGAATTCCTGCAGCAAGTAAAGGTGTATTACGCTGTCTAACCAGGGCTCCCTAGATTCTTTTCTGACCCCAGATCCTTTTTATTTGTGGAACATGTGAAGTCTCAAAGTTCTGATGCTCCACAGGACCCATTTTGGGGCACCCTGTCTAGGTTCACATGCAATATCAAAATGGGAGATTGCCAGGGTGCCCCACTTAGAGATGTTTGATGCCCTGGACTTCTTACTGTGGGCCATTAGCAGCTTGGTGGAAGGCACATTTGTGATCTTCATGGAGTTACCTTCTATTTACTAAGCCTGAGGCCACAGGGGCTGCCTTTCTAACTGGTCACATGTGTAGATAGCAGTCTGTCAAACTAGTGCCCTCCCGTTAGTTGGAGCTGCACCCAGGGGAGGGCCCTCGCTCTCTCTTTGCTTCTTTCAGTTTCTCAGAGTGAAGTTGTCCATGAGGCAAGACAAGGGTGTCACAGACTCTTCCAGAAGGAGGGGCCTTTCAGACATCAAGGGCATTCGGGACCCTGTGGCAGGTTCAGGATCTCTAGATCATATATCTTTATTACCCTTTCCCGTGTCGTGCGAGGAGAGCTCTCTTCTGAGCCCCTGGCCATCCTCAACAGCCAGTGGGTCTCAGTTTTTGTTAACTCTGTTTTGCAGATGGGGAAACCAAAATTTCTCTACGTGTTCCAAGACATATAGCCAGGAATGGAAGAGTTGGATTTGACCTTGGATCAAATTGACTAATTTGACCTTGGATTTGACCTGTCTTACTACATTGTGTCAGTCATCTTGCCATCTGTGGCCACTCCCCCACAACTCACATTTCTTTTCTCCTCCACCATCACGCAAATATTTCTTATAGGGGCCTGTGACCCTGCCTTCAGGAATTCACAGGTAAGGTAGTCACAGAAGCAAGATGGTGTCTGTGTTGCCATGCAGCTCAGCAGGTCAGGAAGGCTGTCTCCTGGTGGGTGTGGCACTACTGTTGCTCACAGACCTTGGGACTAATAGCTGAGTGGTCAGATATCTCTGTCCCTACTCATGTAGCTTCACTGACAAGTGTCCATTCCACCAAAGCTCATCTGTCATCCTTCAATGGGTATACTGACTTCATTCCAATTCAAGCGGAATTCACCCAGGAAAGAAGCAACTTTGAGTAATCAACGTCTCTCAGAGGCAGCCATTGCTCAGTGGCTTCTCAGACCAAAGAAACATCCAATGGAGTAAGAGCTGACATAAGAATTCAGGAGTTCCAACAGGGTGGCCTTGGGGAAATGACTTAGTCTCCTTGGGGAGAACTCTGCCTGCCACACAAGGTCATAGTGAGGAGGACAAGGGTGAGGTCACCTGAGGAACGTGAAAGGTTGCTACGGAGACAAGAATGCACAGAGCTCCATGAGGCCGTATTCTAGTGAGCTAACTGCTCCACAGTATGGTAGCATAAACCCGTAGAGCTATTTAGCTTTAAATTAATATATTAAAAAGGTGATATTAAAAATTTAGTTCCTCATTTTCCCTAGTCACAGATAACATACTGAACAGCACAGAGAACATTCCCTTGATCCTAGGAAGTTCTACTGGACTGTGCTGATCAGTTTCTCTTCTGTCTAGTTTCTACCCATTCTCTGTAGAGCTTTAAGTTGCATCTAGGTGTTTCCCCAAATGTCCAACCTCAAAAAAGAATGTAGAGCTCGTGGTAGGAGTGAGATCTTGTTATCTGCTTCTAAAAAAGGTAGAACCTTTGTCATGCATCTTTTGCATCTTTGCCAATAACCCATTACTGGCACCATGTTAGACATGAAGCTTGTTCTTCATCCGAATTAGAAACTTCTCTGACTTGGCATAGTTCATGGTCAAGCCTAGGTCAGGAAAGGGGTGGCTTGGCTGTGAACTTACTGCGTGATGTCAAACACATCATTGCTTTACTCCAGGCCTCAGAGAAACAAGCAGGTTGGCCTAATGGAGAAGATCTCTGAGGTTCATTCATGTCTATGGAGGCAGGATGCTGACTTCCTAGGTGGCCTGGAAGATGAAGCCCTCTATTATTAGAGCCCTCTCTACCAGTAGCTGGAGTTCAGGTTCAAGGCCCTATTGATATAGGGAGCTGGGCTGCATGAGGATGTCTGTGATGGAGGCCCTAGCATTGTGTGTGTGCTGTTTGTATACATGCTTCTGTTCCTGAATCAAGGGATCAGGATAAGACCTCCCAAGTCACCATGGAAGGACATGACTAACTTCTGCTTAGGCAGGACTTCAGTACTCATTTGGTTTCCCTATTTCTCTCTTTTCCATCTAGGTGATTCAATAAGCAGATGTGTACTGACATCTGCAAGAAGGGATACCCTTTGGGAACTTATCCCTAGGACTCAGGATTAGAAGGTTAGAAGTCCCATGGTCCTAGTATTCAGCCTGGCTCAGAATGTTCAGCAAAAGCAGCTGAGAGCTGCATATCATGTGGGGTCAATGGCTATTGTCACCTCTCTCCATCAGGGCACTCAAATGAGAGTTGCTGGGGAGAGGCGGTTCTGTTGGGGGACAGTGCTTGTCATTACAGCTGGCCATCTTCAGGGTGGGAAGCCTCCTGCCTCCGCTGCTGGAAGGCACCGCTATAGAGAAGCTGGGTTGCAAGCTTTTCCTCAGTGGGAGCAAGCATAGGGTGGGGCAGCAAGAGTCAAGGCTGCCTGGCCTCTTTCCTTTCCTTAGCTCAGCCTGAAGGCTCAGGTTCTCCCTTCTGCTGGATCTACTTTCTACTCCCTCTTCTCCACCGGTCCCAGCAGGCTCATTTAACTCCCTCCACGATTCTTCCTGTAGTGGTTTGAATAAAAATGGCCCCCATTGGCTCATATATTTGAATGCTTAGTCATCAGGGAGTGTCACTACTCTAAGAAGGATTAGGAGGTGTGGCCTTGTTGGAGGAAGTATGTCACTGGAGGTGGGCTTTGGGGTTTCAGAAGCCAAAGCCAGGCCCGGTGGCTCCGTTTTCTGTTGTCTGAGGATCCAGATGTAGACCTCTAAGCTTCTTCTCCAGCACCATAACTGCCTATTGGCTGCCATCCTCCCCCCATGATGATAATGGACTAGACCTCTGAAACTGTAAGCCAGGTCCAGTTAAGTGTTTTCTTTGATAAGAGTTGCCATGGTCATGGTGTCTCTTCACAGCGACAGAACAATCACTAAGTGAGAAGTTAGTACCAGGGAACAGGGTATTTACTGAGATAGACGTGCCCGTGCTGTTTGTTGGTAGAAGATGGACTTTAGGACCTTGGATTAGGAAAGCAGTTGAACAGTTTAAGTGGCGCTTAGTGGACCATTCTAGTAGGAGCATGGAAGTCAGTGCAGAGGGCAGTTGGAACTCTGGGGGCCCAGTTCAAGAAGTTTCAGAGGGGAAGAATATTAGTAAGTGCCCTGGAGAACATTCTTGTCATATTTTGGCAAAGAATGTGGTTGCTTTTCATGTTTGTCCAGAAAATCTGCCTGAGGCTAAATTGAAGAGTTTTGGATTAATGGTGTCGGTAGAGGAAATTTCAAGACAGCCTAGTATTGACTGTGTAGCATGCTTTATTAGTGGCTACTCTTATACAGATCTATAATGAAAAGGAGCAAGCTGAGCAAGGAAAAATACAAAATGTACAGTTTGAGGAGAAAACGAGCACCAGGAAGTATAATAGAACTAAGTCTCAAAGAGCGCTCAAAGAGACAAAAAGTTTAGAGAAAAGCCTGACGCTAAATGGAATAAAGGGAGTGGTGACCTCAGGGCAGGATCCCACCCAGCCAAGCTTCCAAGTTGTGAAAAGGAATTAAAGACAAACTTCAGCAGTGAAGGCAGCCATGAAAACCAGAAAAGCAATGGAAATGTATTTGAATGAAAGGGCCAAGTTCTAGCCCCAGGAAGCAGCAGAACTTGGCAGCTTTGATCCCCTGGTTCTGGCTTTAGAGTCAAGAATGTAAGGAAGGTGCTGCTGAGACCAGGCATGTGTCAGGGGTGTCCCTGCATGGAGTCCCAGAGAGGCCATTGCCTGGAGCTATTAAGGTGAAGCCTGGATTACGTTGGAGACCGCAAGATAGTGAAGATGCCAGAGCTGTGGAATATCTGTCAAGGAAAGCTGTAGGCCAAGTCCGGAACCAGCCCAGGAGAGAAGTGTGTTGCAGGCAACAAAGCTGAAAGGAGTTGGAGATCTGAAGAACGCTTTGACATAGGACGTAGAGATGTAGTTTGGAGGTTGCCCAGCTGATTTTCAGAATTTCTTTGGTCCAGTATTTCCTCACTGTGCTCCCTTTCCTCCCTTTTGTATGTTCTATGCCATGGTATGTTGGAAGTATGTGATCTGCGTTTTGACTTTGTAGGGGATACAGTGAAGAGAGTGCCTTGAGTCTCAGAAGAGACTGAATTGTGTACTTTTAAATGGTGTTGAGACTGTGGTAGACTATGGACTTCTGAAGCTGGAGTTTTCTATTATGATACGGCTACAAGCCTATGGGGGCAGGGAGTGCGGTGTGGTGATCTAAATAAGAATGGCTCCCATAGGCTCATAGATTTGAATGTTTGCTAACCAGGGAGTAGCATTATTTGAAAAGATTAGGAGGTGTGGCCTGATTGGGATAGGTGTGGTCTAGTTGGAGGAAGTACATCACTAGGTGTGGGTTTGGAGGTTTCAGAAGCAAGAGCTAGGCCCAGAGGCTCTTTCTCTTCCTGCTGCCTGCAGACCCAGCTGTAGAACTTTCAACTACCATGTCTGCCTGCATGCCACCATGATGGTAATGATGTCAATGGACTAACCCTCTGAAGCTGTTAGTGAGCTGCATTTAAATGCTTTCCTCTATAAGAGTTGCTGTGGACATGGTGTCTCTTCATAGCCACAGGACACCGAGTTAGACACTTCCTGCTGTGTCCTGAGCACATCAGTACTATTATTTAAATCCCGTTTATACCTTTGGCTATTACTCTTGGACACATCTTCATGTTCTCTTTCTAGTGAAATTCTTGACACTGTCTGCATTCCTTGGCTTATGGATACATCACATTGCCTTCTCCTCTGCCTGACCTTCCTATGCCCCTCTTATAGACACCACTGTGATGACATCAGTCTCACCCAGATAATTCACGACAATTTGTAAGACCCCATTCAAATACCGGTATGCCTAGAGGCTTTTCTTGGGTCCCCACTTCTGTCATGGTATGTTTCTTCCTTTTATTAGATTGTGATCGATGATTTAACCTTTTCCAAAATAACACTCTTACTTTGATTGCTAATGATACACTACAGAATAAAAGAACAAATGCTTGAAACAGGCACACGCAGGACTCCAGGGCCTCACGTAGGCATGATGTCATGTCCCCAGGCTATATCCATTGGTTTCCTAACCCCTCACATCCTCTTCCACTTGTTCCAGGCAGATCCTGCTCTCCTTTTAGTTAGACTTCCTGGAGGAATCTTGTATTTGGGATGGCTGGTCCATTTCCAAATGGGAAAGGAATATGCTGGTCCATTCCACCCTCTTTTCCCCACATCAAATCACTCACCTACCCAACCACATCTGCTCCTTTGAACCTTCTTCCATACCTTCTCTCCCTGCCTCCCTTCTCTCTCCAGCACTCACATCCTTAACCCTCTCCAACCTGGTGGAATCTGAGGGAACTAGGGGTATAATGCATAACCATGCAGGGACACCCTCATCATCTGTCAGCATATGTCTAACCCCTGGCTGGAGAGCAGCTCTCCTGGCTCACACCAGCCTTTCTGAGGGAAGCCTGTATCCCTTACCACCCCCCAGTGCCAGAGTCTCTGGGCCCAGCTCACCTGTCTCTCCCCAGATGGGCAGGTACTCATCTTGCTGAATGTCCAGCATGATCTCCAGCCCGTTGCCCGTCCCCCCCTTGACCGTGGTGAGCAGAGGCTTGCCATCCTCGCCTGAGTTAAACATGTAACACTTCCCATATTTTGTAAACACCTGAAGGAGAGAAGAGAGAGGGAGAGAGAAAAGCACATGGTGACTTCATATTGAGCTCCAGGGATGGGCAAGACCCTAGAACTCCTACAGCAGGCCAGAGTCCCTACAGGCCATTAACATTAACCCCCCTTGCACCAAAGATTTCTCTAATGATCCCTCATCTTATCTGATGGCTGGATGTTTACCAAGTAGGATTTTGGTATCAAAGAAGAAATGTAGGTACCCCGTAGGGCTTGTTGTTCTCTTCTCCCTCTGGACACTTCCCCTTGCAAGTGCCATCTACTTCCAAGCACTAAACATCATCTCGAAAGTCTTAATATTCCAAGCCATAGCCTGAACTTCAGGCTCCTTCCTTGGACTGCAGACACACGGATACTACTTCTGACCGACGCCTTCCAGATGTCCCAGAGATGCCCTGCGCTCAGCCTGTCCCAGAAGGCACAGGACTTGCTCTATTTTTCTACCTATGTAGCTCTATCCTCCACATCAGAAAAATTTTCTTCAGAAGGCTGGAGGGATGTGCATTAAGAGCAGGGAGTAATAAAACTTACAAGGCACAGGAAGTGAACAAAATCCACAAATTGCAAGAAGTTTCTGCAGCTTATAAGAGTTACAAGGAATCTTTTCCCATCACCTCCACCACCCCCTCCCCCAGGCTTTACAAGCAGTAGCAATTGCTGGGGAGAGGAGACTCTTGTAAGTCAAGCTGCCAGCTGGTAGTACAGGGAGCTACAGGGATGAAGCTTCATGACTTATCAATCATACTGAGATGGGCTTTTCAATGATGTCACTGCTTTTTGAGACATTCATGTTCCTGTAAGCATGCTGTGTTAGGTAACTCCAACAAAAGGTACTGGTTCATTAGGTTACACTTGGATATAACTTTTCTTTGTCGTCAGTGTCCTACTCAGAGTAAATAGACATTTGTTTGCCTCTCCCTAGGAAAAGCCACACAGCACGTTGACCAACAGTTCCCAGAATTCCCATCATGGGTGAATAGCACCCATTTGTCAAGGCGGTCAAGCCAGACTTCAGACTCACTGTCAGGTCTTCCTCACCTCATGCACAACTAGCCAGCGAGGCCCATGAATCTGCTCCTTACATCGGCCTTGAATTTAGCCATTCTTCCTCTATCCTGCTGGACTTTAGGACTCAGTCCTTTCTTACCACTGGTGCTTCAGTTTCCTAGCTGGCTTGTGGAGTTGCAAATGACTCTCTCTAGCCACCCCAGAAGCTTATCATCCTGAAATAGAAACCCAGTCATGTTGATCCTGTGTGAAAATCCATCGGGGCTTGCCACCTCCTTTAGGCTACATCCTCTTAACCCAGGCTTCTGTGATGTGCTCTTCATGTACATCCACTTTCCTTCCTCTTGCTTCCTGACTCAGGCCGTAGGCATCATGAGATGGTCACATCCATGATCTTGGAGACTATATCTGCTTGCACATTCATGCATCTTCCTCCAGTGGCTCACACAGTGTCTGGCACACAGTCACCAAAAATGCATGTTAAATGGATGGATGGATGAGAGAGTGGTGGTAGAGTCAGACCAAATAGTTTATAGCATGGGGGTGCACCCTTTTGCTCCACTAACATCTGCCTTTCCACTTGCTGCTTCTGCCGCCTGTAATTCTGCTCATTCTGCTCTGCCTGGACAACCACTCATGGTCTTCATGGACTTATGCCTTTCCTCCTCCAGGAAGACTTCCAGCCTGGGTGACCCTTCTTTTTGGCCTCTCCTTGTTTCTTCCTCATAGCTCCCATCATACCTCACTGAACAGAACTCCTCTGAACTTGACCCTGCCTTTAACTTCTGCATCCGAGCCCTTATCTAGTGCACAACATGGGGCTTGGTCTACTTTTGCCTCATGAAAGCATGATCATAAAGATGTTGTGTGGGAACACAGGGCAAGGGATGAGAGATTTTAGTCCAAGTTTTCACAGTCTTTTGGTATGATCTCCCAGTATTTTGGTATTAAGTGAACCAAATAAACTCTTCAAGCCATGATTCCTCTGTCCATAAGATGGGGTTTCTAGCCCAGGCTTCTGCTGCTTCTCAAGGTTACTGAGAGGATCAGATGAGATAATCCATGCAAAAATGCTCTGAAAACTATGAGCTTTCTGTAAATGCTAGGGTTTTTTTTTTTTTTTTTTTTTTTTTTAATGGTTATGTAACCACTTTGCACCCTTAAGCTGAAGCCAAATACCTCTGGCAAGATTGGCTGGAAGAGAGCCAGGCTGACTGGACTGAATTCCTGCAACCACTGAGATCTGGGTGAAGGCCACCTCTCTCTGGCTCCTTTTTATTCAGTCAGGGTCAGGTTCAGAGCAAGTGCAGCACCCACAACTGCCTTTCTTGTCCTGCTCTTGAGGGCAGCAAAGAAGGAAGACAAAGGGCACCACGTGTCAGTCACTGTGTTGGACTTTGGCCTGTTACTGCATTTAGCCCTCACAGCTGTGACCATGGATGGGTATTACTGCTCCCATTGTGCAGAGGTGGAAACCAAAGCCCAAACGAAAGTCTCACAGCTAAAGTAACAAGAGAAGCTGGAATTCAAATCCATGTCCGTGTAACACATATGCTCTTTCCGGGTGTGCTGTCCTAGAAGGAATACAAGGGTCTGGGTCACAGAGTAACCAGAGGAAGCACATTCCTTAAATCAGCCATTCACTATTCATGTGTGTGTGCTCCTACTGTGTGCAAGAAACAGACCGGTTGCAAAAACAGGGCCTGCCATTTGCCTTCAGCATCTTCAAGAAGGGCTAGGAGAACAGCAGGGCCTACATCATCTCCATCATACAGAACAACTCCAAATTGTTGGCTAGCTATACTGTTTCAGTACAACCAAGTTGTTCTTGCAGCTTTATGGTGGGAGGGAACAGCTAGAATGAGACAAAGTCCAAAGCAAACAGTTTCTCTAAGAACTGAACTTTCTCATCGCTGTTGCACATAGTGATTGAAGTCAGCTAATGAACCTGTCCCCTGGAGAGATGCTTCCAGAGCCACTGTAATGAGCAGAGTATTTTATAGTTAGCACACCTACTGCAAAGAGTTCAGTATGTCAGGAGTGACTTCCGGGGTGTTTCAACAAAGCTCTCTCTTCTATCCTTAATTCATGTTGACACTCTATAAACACTCAGTCTCTAAAACTGCCCATAATTATACTTGGCCTATCTACATGAAGAGATTTGTTGGCAAAAGTAAATTCCGGCTTAGTGTCTAATTACTGTACATCCCAGCTCCCCCAGTTAACTCCACTATTTTAGTCCTTGAACTTTAGAATATTGGGCTGAGGATAGAATGTACTGTCTACTCCTGAAGTCAGCTCTGATCCTAGCCCTGCTGCACACATAGCTCTGATAAAGGCAGTGACACCCCCGTCCCCCACCCCGAGCAGCAGAGGAGAAGGATGAAGTGTGAGAACTCAGTGTGGTCTAGGAGGTCATCTCATTCAACCCCTCATTTTACAGATAAGGCCAGGAAGACCAGAGAGCTTCTCAACTGCCCTGGGCTAGGCAATGAGGACATGTCCAAGGGGAACATGGGATCCTCATCGAAACTGCTGTCTTTTCTTGTTGCTGCCTCCCTCAGTTTCCCCACCGACAGGATGTAAGGACTTTCTCTGGTCTCTCCCATGTGACCTTCTGTTAGCTACTGGTTGTCTGCTCTGTGCAGACCCAGTAGGAGCTGAAGCCAGTGAGCAGTAGAGAAGGGAGTGGAAAATTCCTTATGGTAGGGTGCACAGAGACTTATACCACACCTCTCGCCAGGCCCTTGCCAGGCTGGGCTCTCATCCTGGCCTAGATGGCAGTTCCTGCCAGTGAACTCACGTTAGGCTGATCTTTCCTTCCTCCTGAGGGAAGGGTGCTGGTCACATTCTCCAGTGTGCCAGTGTGAGCTAACCTGGCAGAGTGGGTCAGCGTTGGGATCTAAGCTGGCCATTGCCAAGTCTGATGACTAAGTGATGGACTATGGTGGCCAAGTTCTTCCTTAAGTCAGACTTGTTAGGTTACAGTTCCTTCCAAGGTTAAAACCTTCCGTCTTGGAGGGAAGCTCATTAAGATGTTTACAGGGAGGTGAAACAACAAGATGCTCTAAGGGCAAGTGAAACTCTCCATCCTGCAGGGAAACTCATTAAGATAGGAAGTAAAGAACTCAAAATAGCTTTAGGAAGTCTGTGAAACTGAGCAGATTCTCTAAGCCCCTCTCTCCGCAAGCATATATAAGCCATAAGACTTGCTGAGAGACACTCTGAGACAAGCTCAGCTGCCCAGAAGACTCTAGCCAAGCAGCCTGGGAGAAACAGAGCTCAGCAGAACCACCTACAAAAGACATAACTCCATCCAACCCGCTGAGCAGCCTACAGGCTGTGCTAGTATGCTTCCAGTTTCTAGCTTCTGTGAACTGTAACCCCTACTGGGGTGGGCTATTGGTGGTGGATTTGTCTTTGATTCATTTCTACTCCTATAAGTAACCTCTCACCCATATTCCTATAAGTAACCCCAATAAAACTAATTGTTTCACCAATCAGACTGTGGTGGTACCCATGCTTTGGTATGCCAGCATTGGTTTCCCGGCTGGGGTGAGTAGACATTTGTTTCCCCAGGAACAACACAGGCCCAGCAGGAAGAACTTAAAGCTTTTGTTCAAGTCCCAGATGCCCCAGAGTGTCCTACACATCCTCCTACTCCCTCTACCCCCTTATGCTTCCCTCTTCCTGGTCAGTTCAGTTCCAGGAGGTCAGAGGTCAGTAGGTTCTTCTCCCACAGGGCCTTTCCACAGACTGTTTCTTCTGTCTGGAATATTCTCCCCACGTTCTTTGCATGTGTCAGGATTCAGCTTAATAGCCACGTCCCCAGACAGGCCTCCTCCACCCAGATCTCCTTGAGCTCAGCCTTCTTGCCTTCTCATCTCACACATCCTGTGTTTCTCCTCCATAGGGTGTATCATAGGTGTAACTAGAAGCTATTTATTTGTTAGCTATGTCTTCCACTAGACTAGAAGCTTCCAGAGGCCAGGAAGTGAGTGCTGTGTTGAATGAATGAATGAGTGAGTGAGTAAATGAATGGGCTCCAAAGTGTTGCTGCCCCCACATCCCCTTGCCTACCTCTACTCTAGCAGGTGCACCCAGGAGCTGGCTGGCCTCATCTGCCTCTGTCCAGGGCTCGTGCTGAAGTCCAATCTTCTCCCCTTGCCTGTCTCCTGCCCACCTTCATCTTTAACTGCACCAAGCATCGTTGTGTCTCTACAAAGGTACTAGAGCAAATGATCCGTTCAGGAGCTAAGACAACTGGGGAGATAGTTTACCTTTGTGAGCACAGTCCTGCGGGCTCTGAGAAATCATAGTGTCTACTGGCTGGTGCCTTGGCTGCCTCACTGCCTGGACTGTTAAGTCTGCCTCTGCCATTCCTGCCTGTTTATTCCCCCCCTCCCCTGAGGATTATTTTCCTCTCGGCTCAGCGTCAAAGGCTGCTGAGCTATTTACACTGAGCACAATTTTTCTACAAACTTAGGACAAGATGCAGCTCTCCTTCCCCATTTCAGGACATAATGATGGGAAAGTGTAACACACGCTTCAGATTTACACCTTATCGCCCCAGGGCAGAAAATACAATTTATTCAAGTTTAGACTGTCAGGCCAAGCTCTCTGCTTCTCCAGACTTGCCTTTCTTCCAGGCATTTCTCTGCCTTAGCGGTCAGAGCTGACAGCCCCATTCATGGCTTAGCGGGAATGGGTTTGCCGATTGCTGCGAGTCTAGAATAGCTTTAAACAGGATTGGTTTGTAAGATTTACGTAAGAGTTAAGAAATGTGCATGCTTCAAACTGGAATCTTGAGATAAACTGAGAATGGGATCCACGGTCATGATGTTACTTGCTACTCTCTGCATGTATGATGCATTGTTCTAAGGCTACAATGTCTACAAACCCCTTAACTTTCCAAGTGGCTGTGTGAGGTTGGAGAGAAGGAGGCTGGCTACTCCTCAGTCTGTTCACTGCTACCCCTGATTGGCATTTGCATAGGCAGCCCTAGCTTATTATTCCTTAGGTGGTCTTCACCATCCTGAGAGTGAGGTATCTTACAGTCACACCCCACTTCACATTTGTGGAAATAGAGACTGGGATCTTTGTATCAACAAAGTTAAAAGGAGGGAACCATAGGCTTTCCAGACAGACAGAACGGGGTCAAGGCAGCTAGTTCGGAGTTTGTCAAGTCTGTGGCCTTGAATAATCATGGGCTATTTCCAAGCCCAGTTTTCTTTTCTGCAAATAGGGCATCATAATCTCGCCTGGGTTACAGGGCCTAATGGAGAGAATAGCAGAGACTGTGCTTGAGAGATTGATTACACAGTGGGCATGGTCACTAGTTAGGGATCACACTAGAGAGAGGATCTGTGTGCTTCCTTTTTGCAGAAGAGAGATATGCTAAAGAAAGATGCACTATTGGGAGATGCCCTATAGAGAGATTCGCAATGGGAAGATGTGCCATAAGGGGATGTGATAAAGAGAGATGCACTATAGGGGGCTGCACTCTAGAGGGCTGCACTATAGGGAGTGTACTATAGGGAGATAGGAGGATAGGATAGAGAGATGCACTGTTGTGGTGGCAAGAAGTGGGAGACTGAGATGAACTGACGAATGGGAGCTGTGTGACTTTTGTCTTGTGTATTCCCCATTATACCAAGTTCATCTTAAAGTGTCAGAGGAACTGAAAACAGTCTTATTTCTTAATAGTGCTAAGCCTGTAGTAGCTGAGAGTTAGTAGTAGTTAGAGTTCATAGTAGTAGTTAGGAGAGTTAGTAGTAGGAGAGTTAATGAGATTTCTGGAGGCTGAAGAGTCCTGGAGAAAGAGGGATGCTTTCATACGTACAGCACAGAGTGAAAATCTACATCTGGGTCTCAATAGCTGAAGCAGATGTAGGATATGTGGCCAACCCCAACTGGAGTCTGAAGTTCTAACTCAATGAAGCATGGGGTTGGGGGT
Organism: Cricetomys ansorgei; assembly: GCA_026225945.1. Taxonomy (NCBI): domain Eukaryota; kingdom Metazoa; phylum Chordata; class Mammalia; order Rodentia; family Nesomyidae; genus Cricetomys; species Cricetomys ansorgei. Next base: position 2,271,013 of record JAMJFZ010001898.1, on the reverse strand, counting down.
GGAGACAGTCTGCCTGACTTTCCAGAAACTCTTTCAGCAGCTTGGATGGCTGTAGACTGGCTTTGCTACCCCCAACCCCAGAGTGCCTTAGGTGACATGACCCCACCCCTACTGTTCTTACTCTGTCATGTGATGACAGTAGTAAATCCTACTTTCCAGATAGGAGTGTAAGGGGTATGGGGGCTGAGTCAGGATACACAGCTGGTGGTTGGAAAGCCAGGACGAATCTCTCTTATTCTAATAGCCCATGTCTTTTGCCTCACTGTCTCTTAAAGACATAGCTCACACCCACATGCCTCTCCCAGCCTGTTCAGATCTCAGCAGACTGGAAAGCCTGGTGCTTTCCTAAGGCTCTCCCATCTGGCAGTAGAAAAGACATACCTCAGAGTCAGAAGAATCCTAAAAAAGTGCTAGACACCAAGAGTCCTCCAGATTTCTCACCGCTTACATGGGGAGTCTAAGGCTCAGAAAGGTGTAATGACTTGCCCTTGGGCACACAGCTACTCTGGGGAAGGTGTTATGATCAAACTTGGGCTTGATGGCTAAGGTCAGATGTTTGCACCTGTAAGAACCTGGAGGCCACGTTTAGGATCCTTTCTGGGGCACTGCGTTTGGGTTACTGGGGCCTGCTGGTGGGCCTGCATCTGGGTTGTCATGAACAGTTGGGAGACCCTGACCCACAGGTCACAGGAAATACAAAGTGGAACTCTTGCTAGGAAAGGTTAAAAATGGCCGAGACTCACAGACACAGTCTTCAGTCAAATTAAAAGTGCAGACAACATTGCTACACCATGTATCTACTTACAAAAATCAATTATGTATAAGCCCCTTAGGAACCACTGATGCATCCACTCGGCAGCACACAGCTGGGCCTGCAGGCTTCGGACCTCCTAACCTGCTCATTAACCCTGACCTTTAGGGTATTTTTTTAGGCAGTGTGTTTCTCCTCCTGTCTTACTTATTACACTTGAAGGAAATTAAATTGCATGGCTCCAAAAAGCCTCTGAACTCTAGCCTCATACTCTCCCCTCCTTCCGTTTTCTACTCAATGAAATCACTGGAATTTCTCATTGGGCTGTTTTCAAAATAATGTGCTTGTTAGAGTTCATCATTGAATTTTCTGTTTTTTTTTTTCTCTTTGAAGTTCTTCAAACACATTTACCCACAGCAGTGAAGTGAAAGGTCTTTATCAGATTTCCAGGAAACAAAATGAATCTGTCTTTTGCTTCCTGAACTTGCAATAAAGGTGTTTGGAATAAAATAGAGCAGGAGAGACGTATTAGCAAGAGTCTGAGTAGATGGTTAGCTCTGGGGAAGGGCCAGGGCTGTATCTTCTTCGAGCACCTGCTTGCTAATTCATTTGTTCCTGTGGCGGGGCGTTTGGACCACTTATTGTATTCCGAGAAGTATTTCTGTACTTGTTCCCCCAAGAAGATTAAAAAGATGATTCTGGGGACAGGGAGCTGGGGAGCTGGCACAGTCAGTAAAATGTCTCTTGAGCAAGAGCTAGAACTTGAGTTCAGATCCCCAACACCAACATAGAGCTAGATGTGGCTGAGTATGTCTATAACTCCAGCATTGGAAATGCGGGGGTGAGTGTGGGGATGTGGTGGGGGAGGGGAGGGGAAACAGGTGGATGCCAGTTCATTGGCCGACCAGCCTAAGCGAAGCCATGAATTCCAGGTTTCCTGAGACACTCTGTCTCAAACATTAAGCAGAGAATCGGTTGAGGAAGACACCAAATGTTGACTTCTGACCTCCATATGCATGTGAACACAGGTGCAGATGCATCCACAAGAACATGTACACACACACATACACGCACACACTGGACTTTACTTTAGCAAATACCCATGAAAGCACCTCCATGGCAGATGCTCTTCCCAGGAGTGAAGGAGAGAAGGATACACGCTCTCTTCTGTCCCACTTCTCCATCAGGAGGCCGCCATCTTTCTCAGAACATCAGTCGTAGCATTGAGCATGTGCCAGGAGTGGACTCTGCCGACTTCCCTAATCACGCTCTCCTTGGAGACCCCCAGAGCTCCTTGGTGAGTTATTCTCCAAGTTTGCAGATGAGGAAACTGAGAGGCTCTGAAAGGTTAAACTACAGCGAGGGAGTGCCTCGTTGATGCTCCACTTTACATGGCGGAGCTGTTACTAAAGGCACCAGTAAATAAGCCATGGGCTCAGCTGCTTATGGAAATAGTTTACAGAGGCAGAGGGTGCAACGGGAGTCACCTGATCACCCACAATGTATACATATTATATGATGGAGAGACTCGAACAAACCCGCGGGACTACAATTTCATATAAGGAGACATCATTTTGCACCCTATACATATGCACAATTATTACTTGTCAGTTGAAAAAAAAAGCAAAAAACGAAGAGGCTTAGCATTAATAGGAGGTATGGTGTGGGTGTGAGACTCCAGACCCCCAGCCTAAAGCTCATCTGTTATCATGTGACATTTGCTGGGCTGAATCCATCAGAAGCAGAGGGCTGAAGTGTAGCCAGGGCCTTTCTAGTGTCCAGAGAGTTAAAGCCAAGCTAACCCTAACCTAAAGACCACACAGGAAGAGATGTTCAGCATTTTGTAGAAGAAAGTATCATGAGATGGCAGACCTGTCTGCTGGGACGGTAACATGAAGGAAGCTAGAAGCCGGGTAACTCAGAGTGTCCTCCTTTAAGTCCAACACAATGTAAGCAGCTGTTATCTGGATGGACTGTTACTGAAAGCATCTGGAAGGCCAGCCAGTCCTTCAAAGCCATTCTCCTGGAAAGATGTCCACCAGGCCACTGCTGAAGACCCTTTCCTACCATTCATTAGGGACTCACACATGCGATTACCGCATTGGGAGGTGGGTACCAGAGTTCTTTTAGGTTGAACTTCAGCATGGCTGGCTTGGGAGGGGCCTACAGGCACCCTGGCTTGATGGAGATTTCAAACAAGGTGTGAGGGCAGATTTGCTGTTATTTTTCTGAGGTCCCTACTATCTATCTCCCATTGCCAATAGGACTTGGGCTATTTTCATCTCTGGATTCCCAGGGCCTTATCCGATAACTGGCACGTAGTAGGTACTTCATAACCTCAGGGTCAGGTCATCCTGACTGTGATACTTACTACATCTTAGGCACCATGCACAGTTATGAGCATGGCTCGGCTGTGGGACAAGGGTAATGATTAAGGCAGAGAGGCCTTGACTGAAAGGAGTTAGCACTAGAGTCTCTATCAGCCTGGCCCCTTGATCTGACCACTACTATGATGTCATCCAGCCAAACCCAGAATGGGGTCAAGACAAGTCAAATCAAAATGAGCACATTTGACATGGATTTTATGAGTGCAACAAACCACTTTTTGATTGATTTAAGACCCATGCCACAAGATGAAACTCATGCTGATACTGCAAATCTGGCCAAGAACCCATGGCCGGGAGTTCAGAGGCCCTAGGGGTGAACATACCACTATTACTTTGCTAAATGGAGACAGCATCAAACTGCATTCTAAACTCATATCGCCCTACCCATAGATTAGTGCCGCTCTCAGACTTCATCAGAGGAGTGTCTCGCGTGGTGGATGTCAGTCAAGTGTCTGTGGGATACTCAGCCTCAATCTACATCACCCTCCCCAAGGGTTCAAGGAAGAGGGGGCAGAAAGGTGGTAAGAGCCAGAATGTGGGATGGAATGGAACACGACAGTGTCTTCTAGACACAGTGGGACGCCTGCACTCATGAGTGCGCAGGGGGTGTGGTTATACCCACAAGACCTGAACCAGATCAAGCCAGTCAACATTCCAGCAGGGCTAGGAATCAATATCAGCACTCCTGGCTGAAATTGATGGTCAGTGGCTTCTGGGGAGGGAGAGTCAGTTTTCTTTGAGGGTGAAGCCCCTTACAGGTTGACTACGATCCAGTGGTGGTCGAACACACAGAAGTATATGGGAAGCACAAACTGGAATTAGTGGGTTATTTAAAAAAATAAGGACATAAAGTTGAGAAGGCGAGAGGGTTGGCGGTGGATCTGGAAGATGTAGGGGGTTGAGTAGGGTAAATGTGATCAAAGTACATTATATACATGTATGAAATTCTCAAGAAATAATAAAACATCATTATATTGAACAAGTAACAACTAAACTGAGCACATTTTTAATGGGCCAAAGCCAACTATACAGAGCACTCCGTGTAGGGACTGGGACTGGGAAGCAGGCCCCTGGCTTCATGGAGGACAGGGGCCCAGACAGAAAGAGAAGGAGAAAGTGTGGCCACAAGATGCCCATGGTCTCTTGCCATTTCCATATGTTTGCTCCTCCCACCCTTTGCTTTCATACTCTGGCAATGTAATGGCTGCACCTAGCCTTCTCCACCTCCCAAGAACAGCAGGCTGGCGCATCAGGAGGAGGCGGAGCCCTGCCACACTCATCACCCAGCCTGTTACCATCACCCTGGAGACAGTGGATGCAAAGAGCGGAGGGTGTTAACTAGGTAAAATTAGCTAGCATTTTTATTATCGGTAGGACTTCTGCTCCCGACTCTGAAATCTGAGCTCCTATATAGAGTGTGATTCTGGGTGCGTGGTTCTCATCCTCAGTTCTATTGTTACTATAGTTAATTTAATCACCAAGTTATCTTCTGATGCCTTATGATGTTTTGGTATGTGGTAGGAAGGATCCAATAAGCATGCAAAGCGGTCACCTCATATATTGTGTCTTTGTGATGGGCGCCTTTAAGACTCACTCAGCAAATCCGACATGTGCACTAGTGTTTAACACAGTCACCAGGCTATGCAGCTCTCCATCAGAACTTACCCCTCGTGTGTCTAACTAAAACCGTGTGCCTTTGACTGAAGTCTCCCCTTCTCCCTGTCCATTCCCTACATGCTCACACCACCCCAGCCTCTTGTAACCACCATTACAAATGGCCATCAGATATTTGAACAAATGCTCATTACCACCCGCCATCAGGGAAATGCAAATTGAATCCCCAGGAGCTAATACCTCACACCTGTGGGGATGGCTATTATCAAGCTCACAAAAGACACCAAGTGCTGGCAAGGATGTGGCAAAAAAAAAAAAAAGCCCTTGAATACTGTCGATGGGTGAAAATTAGTGCATCCATTTTGGTATGGCTCAAAAAATAAATCTGGAACTTCCATACGACCCAGCAACCCCTTTCTATGTATACATCCATGGGAACTAAAGCAGTATGTCAAAAGCATACCTGCCTTCCCATGTTACATCATTCACAATAGCCAAGATATGGGATCAAGAGAAGTGCAGTGACTGGGTGAAGAGAGATCTGTCTGTCTGTCAACTGTCTACCCGTCCATCCGTAATGAAACACTGTTCGGTCTTCAAAAAGAAGTAAATATCGTCAACTGTGAAAACATGGATGAATCTGAGAGTATGATGCCAAAAGAAAAAGCCAGACAGAGAGGCAAATACTTCACTGGTCACTCCCACGTAGTCTGAAAGTCGAGCTTGTAGAAACAGAGAGTAACGTGATGGTTACCATTGCCAGGTCTCTTCAGATGCTCCCTTGATCTCATGACTACAGACCAATTTCTGCTTCTATTACAACTGCTGCCAGTTAAATTTATAGACATTCATGGCTACTTGGTGGCTACTTTCCTGTGGTTTGCTCCAATCCCTTCTGGAACATTCCTTGCATATGCCTGAAGATAAAGTTTGTGTCACGCTAGCTGGTATTTTTGTCTTCCTAGTATTGATCTGGGGGGTTGGGATAGGCTCACCTTTCTGCCATGAATGTTTCATTTTGTTTTTAGACAGGGTCACACTATGTAGCCTTGGCTGGCCTGGAACTCACTATGCAGTCCAGGCTGCCCTCAAATTGTTTGAGATCCAACTCTCTCTGCCTCTGAGTGCTGGGATTAAAGGTGTGTGCCACCACACCTCCAATGATGAGTGTGTTTCGTGCCTGGGTGATCAAGCCTGAGTTGAGACCACACAGTACTCCTTGCACCTGTTTCCATTGTACCTGCTGGAATTTCCTTTCTACGTAGGTAGGTGGAGGGTGGGGGTGGGGGAGAAAGGACCTCCAAAGTGAGTTACGGAGTGTTCCTGGGAAATTTTGCACTATCCTTCAGGGCTGCATTGAAGCAATGCATCAGTGGAGAGCAAATGATGGTTTATGGTGTTTACAGAGGAAAAGCAGATGTTCCCATTAATGCCAGGGTACAAAACAATCCCAAGGCAGGTTTATTGTCAAAGCTTATCAAGAAAAGGTCAGACAGGTGACTATCCACACAGTGCAGAGGCTCTGAAATCCTTGCACCTCATGCTCACTGATTCTGTTTTGTTGTTGTCGAATCTATTTCAGCTCTTCTAGTAAATTCTCTGAGAATGCCATGGTTGTCCTTTTTTTCTCCATGTCTGGTCTCAGGTGTTGAGAAGTTTATGACTTTAGTAGTAAAGTTTGAATCATGAATATTCAGTGTTTGTGGCTTCACCAGGGCGAGGGGGTTTTTGTAGTTTACTGAGCCTGCTTTCCTGACATGTGGGATGCTCCTTCCCAGGTCCATAGCAGACAGAACAAATTACCACAGCACTCCTCTCCTCCGGGGGTCACGGCTTTTCTAGTCCAGAGCTTCTGGCTGCTGGGAAGGCATCTGATAGAGTTAGTAAATGAATGAACCTTATTTGCTATCCTTGTACATGGAGGGAAGCTCTGCATGCTGCCATAGGGACTCTGTTTGGGGCAGTCAGGTGAAAGGATCTCCTGTTCACCTGAAGCAGAGGTAAGACTTTACATGCTTTAAAAATACTGCCACAGGTTTGGCCCCTGGTCTAGCTCAGAGAGAGCATAGACTTTGGAATAAGATCCTGAGTCCTGGACTGGAGAGAGAGTTCTACAGGTAAGAGCACTTACTGCTCTTGCAGAGGACCCAAGTTCAATTCCCAGCACCTCCACTGGGCAGCTCATAGTTGCCTTTCTCTAGCTCCAAGGGATCTTCTGGCTGCCTTCGGCACCTGCATGGGTGCACACACCCATACACACACACAATCACACAGATGCACACACACATACACATACAATCACACAGATACACACACATACATATAAATAAAAATTTAAAAATAAATCTTAAAAACACCTCGATTCTTCTGTTCATTAGCTTTGTAGTTGGGCTAATTTTTATTGAGCAGCCCTTGCTTCCTATCTAACCTGAGGCTGGCAGCCAGGTTCTCATGTGGGCGTGGTTCTCATGGACCACAGAACCTTGGCTTATGATCTAAATATCAAAATTTCTAAGGTGAGTGGAGGCTCTCCAAATAGTAGACAAAACATTCTTTAGTTCACACCACATCTAGTGAGGAACTGTTGCATTTCAACCACCGTGCTAGGTCCGTGTGTGTGTGTGTGTGTGTGTGTGTGTGTGTGTGTGTGTGTGTGTGTGTAATCAGTAGCTGGCTCTGCATCAGCATGCGCTACAGCCTATCTTTCCTGTCCTCTCCATTCTATACCAGACGCCACTTCTCTCCCTCCCCTTCCCATTCCCTTTCCTCCTCCCTTCCTTCCTCAACCACATTCTCCTTCTTCTTCTTGGTTTTTTAAGACAGCATTTCTCTGTTGTAACTCTGGCTGTCCTGGAACTCACTCTGTAGACCAGGCTGGTCTAGAACTCACAGAGATCTGACTGCCTCTGCTTCCCAAGTGCTGGGATTAAAGGCTTGCACCACCAATATACTTCTCTTCTTTTCCCGGTCTCTGAATCAGGAGGCATATGAGGACCTGGAGGAGGACTCTGAAAGGGACACCCTTTTTCAGGGCTGGCAGTGGGAGCCTCCTTCACTTTTGTCCCCACCTTCATGATGGACCTGCTCCAACAAAGCCACATAAAGATGAGAAGAGACAGCCACGACTAAGGAGATCTGACAGGTGACTCCTGGAATTCGTTCGTAAAATAGATTAAATTCCATTTATAGATGAGATCACCAAGGCTCCAAGGTGAGTTCCTGGGGGAGTCATCATGAAATCGTGTGTCACAAACAGGCTTAAAGAATTTTTGTTTTTTAATGGGACAGATCAGAATGTGAGAAACAGTCCTACCTTCCTTGAACCGCATGACCTGCGGCTAGTTTCTAATTTTCTCTGATCTTCAATTTCCTCATTGACTAATGGAGATAATACCCAACTGAATTCCATAGGAATGAAGCCCAGGCTCCAGGCTCCATGTTGCTGGTTTGTCTGACCATTCCAGCCTCCCCCAGTTGCCCTGAGGACCAAGGAACACAATGGTTGGGCCAACTGACTGTAAGTTCTGAAGAGCTGTTTGGAGGATCCAACATCAGTTTCTCAGTGGGCTCTCTGGTGGCTCTAGCCCTGCCCACTGTCCATGCTGAGGTGAATGGCAGCCATGCATTTGTTTGTCTGGGGAGCACTTTCTAGGTCTCTGATGCAGATCTTTCCTGGAGGAATAACTGAGACTGATCTCTGCTGCATGCTGGGTGCTGTGCCAGGCACCCCACCTACAGGACTCTATTTAGTACCCCCTCACCCTCGGTACCCACTCTTATCCCCATTGTTAGAGAAGAAGATACACAACTCTTAAGAGACAAAATAGCCTTCCAAGCATTCCCTAGCAAGTCAGAGGCAGCCCCAGGACTTCCACTTCAGCCTGTCTGATGAAGCCCAAGTTCCATGCATCCCACTCAATGAAATAGCAACAAAAAGTACTCTCTAGTATTTCTTAGAGATGGAACAAGTTTAAGATTTGCCCACAGTCCATTGCAGCATGTCTACATGTAAATCAAACTAACTGCGAGTCAGTGTTCAAAACTTTCAGTGTCCTCTGTTCCCCAGGCATGGTAGAGGGAGGAGCTGACTCTTCAGTGTGACCTCCTGGTGCTTCTGATCCATGGTGTGAGTCTTGGCTGTCTCTCCCAAACTTCCACTGAAGTCCTCCAGCCCTGGCTCTCAAAGTTAGAGGTCTGAGGGGGCAGGTGAGCAGCAATTCTGTGTAGCTTGAAATTGTCTGGCTTCTGCTTAGAAGCTATCCCTCCAGTTAACCTCCTCCTCCCTACCCTGCCTGGCTTCAGCCCTGCATCAGATCAGAGAGTGTCATCTTTGACCTAGCGAGCTGCCATGCTTCCTATAGGGTCTCCCTTCATGCTCCCTCCCTCATCCACCAAGGTTTTACACAGCAGTCAGGAGGACCTCTCTGGAAAGCTTACTGTCTTCCATAGCTTCAAATGTCTTTGTTGGCTTAGCATCCCAGAATACCAAGCTGTGGGCTCACAGTTCCTTGTGGCTCTTCTTATCTATGTCTTGTGAATAAGCTTTGGTTTTCTTCAAACATGTCACACCCCTAAAACACTTTGACCGGTCTGCTCAAAGGCCCTTGCTCCTCCATTGAGCAGACCCTCACTTAGAGTTATACTCCAGCTTGGGCACACCTCTTTCTTAATACCTTTCCAGCTGGCCACTCCTCCCCAGAATGGGTCAAGCTCTCTCCTGAGGCTTTGGCAATACCCATTGCTCCCCTCTGTCCTAGTACACTGTCAGTCTGCTACAGGGCCCTTGAACATCAGAGCTCAGCTGACTGCACAAAAGTCAGGGCAATGGAGGGACCATCTTTCATGGCACTGTGCATTCTTCCTTATGGCCCCAATGGCTTTGTGTTTGTGGGATCACCTGGCAGGTGCCATCTCTCCAATCTAGAAGGCAAGCTCTCAACTTTTGCTCATGTGCCAAGTTCCCCGGGAAGTAGCCTGAAGATGGAGACCTACATCTGGCAGGGTTCTTGGAGGACACATTAAAGCGACATTAGCAGGAGAAGTTAAACTTCTACACAGTTGTGACGGAGGCCAGAGCTGATCCACGCAAGGAGCCGGCTGTGGCCCCCACACTGGATCAGGGGTACCCTAGCAGAGAAGGCATAATCTCTTTTTACTCAAGTGCAATTCCCAAAGAGGAAGTTTCCAGAGTGGGAGGTGTCAGCTGCCGCTTGTTGAGCTGGTGACAAAATCAGTCCGTAGAGTAGTGACCACAGCGCCCACTGTGGTGCCACGGTCTCAGGGTCTGTCAGGGGCTTAGCAGCTAACCACAAACTCCAAATAAAGGAATGCCTCCATGTCTTGGTCTCTCTTTGCCCAATCCCCAAATGGTGAGACTACATCTATCCAAGCATTCTTTATAAGGCCTGTCTTAACATACTCAGTAAAGATTTATTCACTGAATGACTAAATTGAAAAGTATGAATGAAAGAGATAATGCTGAAATTTGTGTTTTAAGAAAAGATTAATTTGCGCACAGCTCAGCTGTTCAAAGGCTTGCAAAAGCAAACACACGGATCCGGTCCCACCCAGCTTCGTGTGCAGTGGCTGGCATACAGGCAGCACCTCCCTCAACAAACCTCTTCCCATCTGCGTGGCTGCATGATGGATGTGCCTGGGAGGAGGTTTGCTAAGAAGGTAATCAGGCCTCTTCCCTGGATCACTGTCAAATACAAAGAAGACATGCTTGGTGCAACTGGGGTATTTAAATGGGAAAGGAGTAGTTTTAGAGAGAATCATAATGGCTACTACAAATATTTGAGGGGAGATCTTTGAGATAAAAATTAACCATATTCTGTATCATCATGAAGTACAGATTAAGGGTTTGGACTAGACTTAGGGAACTCACTTAACAGTTAAAATGACCACTGGTCTTTCTGGGGAGGTAGGATGTGTTTAATCAGCTTGTGTGTGTGCAGGTCTGTGTGCGCATGTGTGGGTTTGAGTATAGAAGCAAGAAGACAACATCTGGTATCATTCCTAAGGAGCCATATACCTTGTGCTCACACTCTCTCTCTCTCTCTAGTGTATATTTGTATCTGTTTCTGTATGTGAGCACAGTTGCATATATACCATGGCTTGAGTATGTAGGTCGGAGGACAGCCTTGGGTTTTGGTCTCTGCCTTCAACCTTGTTTGAGGCAGCGGTCCTTATTTACCGCTAGGATATCTGGCCCAGGGACTATTGGAAACCCCTTTGTATCTGCCTTCCTTCTTCTCGTAGGTATACTGGGGTTACAGAGGTATGCTTGCTATTGCATAAGGTTTCCTGTGGGTTCTGGGGTCTGAACTCTGGTCCTCATGATTTGTTAGAAGTACTTATACACTGAGCCATCCTCCCAGCCCCACCCTGTTTTTGAGGACACTGGCCCGCAGCTCACCAAACCCAGAGCCTGGCTAGCCAAGGAACCCCAAGGATACACCAGTCACTACCACTCTAGCTCTGGGGCCTTTATGTGGGTTCTGGGGATCAAACTCAAGTCATCTTGCTTATAAGGCAAGCACTTTACTGACTGAACCATTCCTTCAGCCCACAACTTTCATTTTACAGTGAAAGGATGGGCTCCATGGGTCTAGTCAGGTTTAAAATTCAGGTAAGTTTTATGCCATTTGATGTACATTTATTTTTATAACAAAAATGTTAAACCTTCCTCTTCCTCTTTTCAAGTGATGGATGAGAGTGGGTGAGACAGGATACATATGGATCATTGCATTATTCTCTTTGCTTTGTATATGTTTGAGGTTTTTCAGAAGGAATGGGTCTATGTTCATCACAACACCTGGTTGTCTATTAATTTAGTGGCTACGCTAGGAAACCAAACAGATGACAAATGCTTCCTTGAGCACCATAGGCAAACTGCCCCGCCCTAGGACTCTGAGATTGGGAGGATAAGGCCTTCAGAACAGAAGACTGACTGACCTGGTAACCTTGCTCAGTCTCTTCATTGTTTCCCCTGACGGGGAGACCTGACAGGTCTCTGCACCACTAGCTGAGGGTCTAGAAAAGATGAATTCTGTAGAGCCATGAATTAGGACCAGGACTCCTCAATTTCAGATAATGGGAGGTCCATGTGTGGAAACAGGGAGATGCCTGAGAGCCATGTGAGGGGATTGGAGTAAGAGAACGCTGTAAATCAGGATGGAGGATTTGAGGTTTGGGAAGCAGTCTGTACACCAGTGTGAGTGTGGAGTTCCTGGCTGCCCACACGTTTGGCAACCACTGGAGCTCACATCTGAAGGATAGCTAAAGGATGGGCTGTGTCTTCATGGGTCACCCTGGTTTAAGTAACAGGAATGAAAATTTACAAAGAAGTTTCACTGATAAAATCCCAACCTTCTAAGGGGACTCCAGTCCCATTTAAAAGGGACCTGCTGGTTCTAAGGCTGGGGTGATGGCTCAGTGGGTAAAGTCCTTATCACATAACCCCAACCACCCAGAACTCACATAAAGAACTGGACACAGTAGGATGCATACACCTGAAATCCCAGCATACCCCTATGGCAAGGTGGGAGGCAGAGACAGAAGAATGTTCAGAAGCTTGGGGCCAGCTAGCCAAGTGTATGAAACAACAAACAGCTAGAGAGAGCAGGATCTCAGACAAGGTGGGAGATGAGGAGCAATAGTATAGGCTGTCTTCTGATCACCACATGTGGGCCATGGTGCACGTGCATGCACACACCCCTCCCCAGAGTAACTGCTGTTTCTGTCCACATAGTGTGTCATCCCCCCCCCCCGTCACTGACATGCGGGGTGCTGGAGAACTTGCTATCTGTCTGTGTTGCTAGGACTCAGTCTTCCACTGACACACCCGAGACCCACAGACCCACTCATCACAACCTTGTAACCTCCTCCTGGACCCTGAGCCAGTTCCTGGACAGGTCCAAAGTCATCCTCAGTGAGGACCAGGAGAGATACAGTTCTCATTTCTCTATCTCTAGCTGCCTCACCTTGGGTGCCCAACTAATGTGTGCTAGATAAAACATGAGATAAAATGTGAGCGCTGCTCGGGGATAGGCAGTCTGAGCCCCTGGGGTCCTGGGGGGATGGGTGTAGGCTGTTCCATTTGGGTCAGTCTTTCCTCTTCCTGGTAGGGACTACGGAGACAGAGACTCAAGGTAGCCCTTGGGCAGTGCTCATTAGCAGGCAGCACTCTCACGGACAGCAGGCATCTCCAGTCAAGCACTGGGTGGTTGCCATGCTGAACACAGCATACATCAGAAGGCTAATGGTGCGTTTGAGAACACAAGTGGTGCGCACCAAACCAAAACCAAGAAGGGAATTAGAGCTAGACACACAGCAAGGAGGGGGAAAACATCAAGAGCAGCTGTGGAGACAGTGGGCCAGATACAGTCCTTCAGACACAGGAGACAACCATCAAGCTTCCAGTGGCCAGGGAGCTGGGCTCCTGATCACTGCTCTCTGCTTGGCCCTGACCTGGCCCTGCTCATACCAACCCTGAATTGCTCTGTCAGTTCTCCTAGCAACCTTGCTAAATCTTTTTTCCTCCTTCTCTCTCTCTCTCTCTCTCTCTCTCTCTCTCTCTCTCTCTCTCTCTCTCTCTCTCAGCTTGTGTGTGGATGCCTGTGAGTCTGTGTGTGTGTGCCCATGTGTGTGGGGCTAGAGGACAATCTACAGTGTTGTTCCTCAGGATCCATCCACCTTTTTCTTTTTCTTGCTTTCATTTTTTTTCAAGACAAGGTTTCTCTGTTGTAACTCTGGCTGTCCTGGAACTCACTCTGTAGACCAGGCTGGCCTCGAACTCACAGAGATCTGCCTGCCTCTGCTTTCCCAGTGCTGGGATCAAAGACGTGTGCCACCACCACCCTGGTTTTTTTTTTTTCTTTTTTCTGAGACAGGGTCTCTCACCAGCCTAGGACTCATGAGGCTAGCTAGGCTGGCACTTGTGTGTGCCATCTCAGTTACTGGGATGGCAAGCGCATGCCACCACGCCGACGTTTTCTTCAGTGTGAATGCTAAGTATTAAACTCGGGTTTTTGTACTTGCAAATAAAACACTTTACTGAGCTCTCTTCCCAGCTCAGTGTAGCTTTTCATTGGATAAGTATGTTGGCTTACTTATCATATGGCTCAAGATTGTAAACTACAGAACTTGAGACAACCTGCTTGCTTGTCTGGTTCTGCCATTGTCTCAGCATATTGTCTCACTTCCCTGCCTCAACTCTTCCTTGTGGTACCCTCTGCCTTTGAGGTTGCCATGAGGTCGAACATTGACACTAAGGCCAAATATGGAAAGCAGCGGATAGTAGAAGGCGTGTTCCTCTGTGGTACACATGCTGCTTGCAAGTAAAAGAAGGAGACAGTGGGCTAGAGTTCCAAGATAGAGATGTCCAGCTCAAGGGATGTAAGAGTTTTGGACCCAGCATAGAGCACACACATACACACAAGCACACATGTGCACATACAAACACAGGCACACACAGCTACATGTGCACAAAGGCACTCACACACACACAGAGACACATACATACACATACACACACATACACACACACATACACACACACACATACACACACACACACACACACACACACACACACACACACACACACACATACATACAGGAAGACAAACATACAGACAGACAACACAATTGCCACCTGTAGTAGAGTCCCGCTTCCTTGTCTGGTAACCCTTCACCGCAGACGCAGCTATTCCTGGTGCTCTGACTCAATGCAGACCTCTGGGCTCCTCAGCTCTGCATTCTAATGCTTTTAAATTGTGTTGTGTCTGCAAGCCTACGCGAGTGTAGCAGGAGACAGGTGTGTGCTGGTTCAGCCTCTCCCGTGGTAGGATGAGAAATCATGACCTGAATTTCAATATCATTTGCTCGTGTCCTACCTCTCTCCTCAAAGACCCAAAGTTGTTTACAGTGCAGAGATGACTAAGACATGGTTCCTACCTTCAGGGACTATAGGGTCTCTTTCAGGGGAATGGATGTGTATGTAAATGACGACAATAAGCAATAGCAAAAAGAAATATGTGGTCAGCAGAGAAATCAATCAAACATCGGGTAGGAAGATTTTGGGGCACTAGGAGCAAGGAGGGATGGGGGTCACGGGATGCACAGAGGTGTGAGCGAGTGCTTGTGGCTCTCTGGGAGGAAGTGGTGAGCAGCTTCACAGATTTCAAGGGAAGTCATGGAGCAAAAAGTGCTGGTAGAGACGGGAAGGTGGGTTGAGCCATACTGTGAAGGCTCTGGGGCTGGGCTTGGACCAAGTAGTGTACTCCACAGCTGTGTGGTTTCCTGTGATGTGCCACGCTCATGTGAGGGATGGAAAGGCATGGACCTGAGAGGTTAAAAGACACTCTACCACACGCAGATGATTCCAGGCTTAGCCCTGCAAACAAGTAGAGGCAGGACTCAAACTCAGATCTATGAACCTTGGCTCCACGTGACCCCAAGTGAATGGCAGCACAGCTGCAAAGCAGTTCAGGGAACGGTGAGAACCTTAGGAAATGCAAAGGCTGGGTGAGTCTGTGATCATCTTCCAGGAGAGACACTGGAATGGCCACTTCTGACTGCCGCCCCCTACTCACCCCCCCACTGCCATTAGAGACAAAGAAGTGAGTGGGGTTAGTCACCTAGGGGCAGGAGAATGGGGCTCTGTCCAGCAAGGACCAGGCAAGAGCCCATTTAGGGGTACCTGGGGGTGGGTGGGAAGAGGGACAGAAAGAACAGATTATCTCAGCTCATGTGGCACAACAGAGAACTGGGGAGCAGAGACAAGCCCCAGTTTCTGTCCTTGTGCTTGATTAGCTGTATTCAGCATCCAACCTCCAACTCCAGGCCCAGCACAGAATATCTTAGACTTGCCAGTGGCATAGATGGTGAGGGCTGTGTTATATGCTTTGCATATTTCTCCAAGAGACTCAGTATGGGAGGTGTTACAATCTATATTGAATATGAAGGCCAAGTCCAAAAAGGTTAAGTCATTTATGCAAGGCAGAGCTGGTGTTAACACCCATTCTAGTGCTTCTGTGCTGCAAATCCTGCCCTGGAAAAGAAGCAGGACATTATCTGTCACCCTGGGGAGGACCCTGGTGACTGAAAGCAGAGGCCATTCTCAGTAATCACTCCAGGCAGCAGGTGTAAATGGCCATTGTCCTGGGCAAACAGAAGCACAGGGCTCTCAGCACTAAAGACAACTGGTTACATATTCAGGGCTTCAAAGTGTTGTAAAGCATGTTGCCTTCACTCATAGCTCATTTTTATATGCTCAAATCAGGAAAATGCTCAGATCACGAAAATGGTCCTTTTAAAATGCTAACTGGAATAATCTGGAAGGGAAACTTTGAAAGGAAGAGAACCTGGTGCCTGTGAAAGGAATACTCAATCTGAGCCATCTCTGGGCTGGATTCAGGGCCAGGGAGACTTTCCTGACCTTCAGGGTTCAGGGCTCTGATAAGGGTGCCCAGTGCATTCCCCACAGAGCCCAGCGACTCTTCTGAAAAATCCCGGCATGCTCACACATAGCTAGGGTCTGCCCTGGGCTTTCTCCACTTCTGTCTTGTCTGGGAGAATCCCAAACTAGCATCCACTAACTCAGACACAGGGTAGCAGAGAGATAAAAGAGGGCCCTGGGAGTTGGGGAGGAGGTAAACTTTAGAATTAAGGATTTTCAGTTACTGTGGTTAAGAGAAAAAGGGCCCCAAGTTCAGCTCCACATGCTATGATGGGACTGCAAAACGGGCTTTCTGATGTCCAGGTTCTAGCTCATCCTGGCTTCCCTGTGCTGCTCCTGAGAGCATTCTCTGCTCTCTTCTGTCTATTCCAGCGACGTGGGACCAGTACATGAGGATACTTTTCACCCTCTCATTCCTTCAGGCCTTTGGTTATGCCTGGAATGCCCTTCCAGGAGTTGTCCTCCTGGCAGACTCTTTCCCCTTCAAGAGACAGTGGAGCTGCCCCATCTGGGCAGCATTGTGAGAATCACGGTGCCTTGCTGAGCCTCTCTGGGCCTCATTCCCAGGTCAATTGCTGGCATCTATTGTACTGTGGGATTTATGTGTCTGTCTCTCCACTTGACTCCAGGCTCCAGAGGGCAAAGATTTGCTCTTGTTCATCATCTCTGTATCCCAGTGCCCTGTACAGGCAATCTAGTGAGCTCTCAATCATGGTTACTTTCCTGAATTGAAACGTTCTTGCTGGGGAGGGGCATATGATGAGAGAGGCCAGCTGAGAAGAGGAAAAAGATGGAGTGTGGGTGGGAGGAGATGGGAATTCATGGCTGACTTGACTTCCTCATGTCCTATGGGGCAGAGGGTGGTCCTGCGAAAACAAGGGGCCTAGAATAGATTTGAGGGCAGAGGGAGAGCAAAGAGGGGTTGGCTGGTGGCCCTAGAGACTGCTCAACCCTGCATCTGCCTGTTGGAGTCAGTCTCTGGAAAAGTACCAGTGAATTAAAGCCCAATAAAAAAGTCAATTAAGTCCAAACTCGTTTATGCCTTAAGCTCCCCCAAGCCAGTGAGCCAGAATGCAAGCTGGGCCGATATTTCTCCATTTCCTTCCACGTCTACATTGGTCTCCAGTGAAGCAGCCGTGACACATTTTATTTCAACTATAAATGGGGCAGATAGACTGATAGCAAAGTAATGGCTGCCGGGGGCTCTCTGGATGCCAGCCAAGAGATTCTTGTCAGGAGGGGTGATGGCATGTTCTGACCTTGGGCTCTGGACATTAGGACAGATGGGACATTGGGGATCTATGGGAGTGCATGTGCTCCTATATGCATGTTAATATGTGTGCATATGCCATGTGTGTACACTGTTGTTTACTACGTAGGTAAGTGCAATTTTTTAAAGATTTGAGTTACAATTCATTTGTACATCAATTCACTGTGTATTCCAGACGTATGTGCCATATACTGTATATGCCAACCCAAATTGATTTGGGGTTTTTGGGGTGAAACAGAGAGTTTCAGCCTGTACCTTTGTGGGTTATTTAGTCCAGAAGTCTCGAAGAGAAGATAGGCATGACTTAACTGTTATGCGAATACATGTTTGTGCATGGATATTTCAGTATGGGTGTGCACGTATTAATCAGTGCGCACATGTGCTCAGATCAAGTAAGTGTGTGTGTGTGTGTGTGTGTGTGTGTGTGTGTGTGTGTGTGTTTAATGTATAAGCTAAGTGCCTAGCTGACCTAGGCCCTGCAAAACTTCCCCGGAAAGCAGTTGCTGACCAGTTGTAGGTAATGTGACTTAATATATAAATGCAGGAGGGGAGAGGAGAGAGGGATGAGAAGAAAGAACTAGAGTTGTCAGGAGCTCTCGGATCAGAACCAGAGAGAGAATGCTGAGGAGTAGCCATGCCCCTTGGCTTCTGTACCTTGCTCTCTCATGTCCTCTGGAGATCTCACCCACTTGGTGTTCACTGGCCGGAGCCCTTAGGAGGCTGCACCATGGTGGGTGGCACCAGGTGCCATGGCTGCACCATCAGTGGGTGGCTAGAGAAAACCTGGCATACGGTGATGTGGATTACAGAGGGCAGTGTGGAGTTTGGAGTCCCAAGGTTGATGCTTGCTAGCTGTGTCATTTTGGGCAAGTCTCTTAGCCTCTCTGAGTCTAAGTGATACATATCTGATACCATCACAAGATGGCTGTAACAAGCCAGGAGTTCTAAAGTGACAGGGAAGTTGGGGTAAGTGGACTGTAGCTGATACGGGTAATAGTTCTTGAGCTTTGAGGGACAAACCATGTCTCCTCACACCATCCCCCACTGTGTGTGTGTGTGCACCCACACATGTGTAAGCAGAGGCCAGAGGTCAGTTAAGATGTCTTCCTCTATTGCTCTTCACCCTATATCTATATATGTATTTTTACTTTTATTTACTTATTTGATGTTTATGGGTGTTTTGCATGAGTGTACGTCTGTGCATTGTGTGCATGCTTGGTGCCCTCGGAGGCCAGAAGAGGACATTGGATCCCCTGGGACTGGAGTTACAGACAATTGTGGGCCACTATGGTGGGTAGTCTTAATTGCTGAGCCATTTTTCCAGCCCTTCTACCTCATCGTTCTGAGACGGGTGGTCTCACTGGGCTGGGTGTTTGCCCATTGGTTAGATCAGCAGACCAGTGATCCCTGGGACCTTCCCGTCCCCTTCTCTCCCCACTGCTGGGCTCACAGGCCTTTGCGGCTCTGCCTGGCTTTTAGTTGTATGCTGGAGTTCAATACTCAGGCCCTCATTCTTATGCAGCAAGTACTTCATCCACTGAGCCATCTCCCCAATCCTCCCTGTACTTTTAAACAGCAAGCTATGATTTTATTCTGCCTGACTGCTTGCATAGCATTTTCCAAAGTGTCTTCCAGAAAGTACTATTTCCCTAAGATGTTTGAGATAAAACGATTCTGTTGGTCAAATTGGTTAGAAGATGCTAGGCTAAATGAGTTCTTAAAAAGTTTTCTCTTTGGTTAAAATTTCAAAAACTCTTTGACAATTCCATACCTGCAGGCATGGTATCTTGATTGTATCCAACCCAAACGTATTCCCCATTCCCATTCCCGCCTTTATGCTTTCCTTTTGTATGACCCTTCAGATCCTCCCTTTCCCACCTCATGTTCTTTTCTTTTTTAAAACCCACCGATTCCAGCTAACGGTACCTGAGCCCACACAGGGATGGGGTCATACTGGCCAACATTGCCAGCCTACCAGCAATCACACCTCCAAAAGAAAAATCACTTCTCCCCCCTCCACCCCCCATAGTCATCCATTACCAATGGCTTGTCAGCTAGTGCTAGAGCCCCAGGAATGCCCCCATCCCTGTACAAATGTATTTCTTACAGTACTTCTCAGAGCCTTTACTACATTGATGAGCATTGTGAGTATCTGAGGTTGAGGGAAAGCGTGCATCCCTTCTTCTTCAGATTGGGCTTACCTAGAGGGTTTATGGGCAGTGGTATATTTAGGAGGTGACTCAAGGAAGACATAGGAGGTGATAGTGAGGTGGGGAAGGGAACCAGGTCCTTTTCTGGATCTAGTCCTATCGGAGACTTCTGAGATATGTTACAAAACACATGCAGGAGCAGAGGGGGGTTAGACATCTGCCTGATTGCCCCTGCTTAGAGTGTGTGGAGGGCTGGTACCCCAGAATGCCCGGTGTCCCTGTAGGCAGCAGATGCTTTCACGAGTTTTCAGGAAGTGCCTGACCACAGATGATGAGTGAGCCAAGGGGACACGGTGCTGACAGCAGCTGCCTGAGTTGGTCCCCACACCTCCAGAACCAGATCTTGGTTCTAGTCCTCTCTTTGGTTAGCACTGACTAAAAGGATAAAGTGTGAAATCCCTCCACGGATTAGCCCTAAGCTATTTTTCTAATTTTATCCCTTCCCACTTCCTTTTAGTCTCAAAGTCAAGTTATTTGAATTACCACAGTGGACGGGCAGTGGGGCTAGGATAACAAGAAAGGTCTCTTCCAGTTGGGGTTTCTGGCCTTGAGTGTAGCTCGGTTGTAGCCTAGCACACACTAAGCCCCGAGTCTGATCCCTAGCATCACATGACCTAGATGTGGTGGTGCATACTAGAAAGCTAGCACTCATGAGATAGAGGCACAAGAATCAGGGGTTCACGTCATCAATATCAAGTTGGTTGTAACCCCGAGATACACGAGGCATTTCTCAATAAAGAGAAAACCAGCGAACCAACTTCCAAACATAAAGCCCAAAACCAACCAGAATTTCTGAGGATGTTTCTAACTCTGCACAGAGGTATGGTCTATATCCTTGGATGAATGATGCTTGTGGTTCACTGCAGGACAGGAACAAATAAACAAGGGAGAGGCATGAAAGTCCTGGAAGGAGGTGTTTGGCAGAAGAGCCATAATTCTGGTTGAAAGAAGCAAAGATCGAGGCTGGTGAATCACAGCCAAGCTTTGGGCACACAGTGTGCGAGAGAAACAAGGGGTGATGGGTCGCGGGGGTCAGCAGGAGCTAGTTATCCAAATATAATGTCAGTGCCAGATGTTCTGGAGAGCTGGTGACCATCTAACCTCAAACATTTATATGAAATATAAGAAAAGCTGAGGACCAGAGAGAAGGAACTTCCTTGATGTCAACTCAAGAGCAGAGCCTGGGTCAGCACACATGTCTCTCGTGTGTAGTGGGAATTCTCTCAGTTCTGGATTTGCAACCAAGAGGCTTCCTGTTGGCCATGTGTTTGACCATGTTCCCTTGAAGAACAGAAGGAAACATGCGTTTACCTTTGGCTCTGCTGCCTTCAGCCTGTGATTACAACCCTCTCACATGCCACCTGCCTGTCATTTCCCTGTGTTTCTGGGGTGTCTCTCTGCCACCTCAGGTGGTAATAACTTTTTCAGTTTTAAGAAACTTCAGCAAGTTTTGTCAGGCAGCACAAGGGATCAGGAATGCTAATGCTTCCATCTGGGGATTATGTTAATATACTGTCCTGAACTGACATTTGAAAAATTGCATATTTTAATTGGCTGCCTCTTCTGCCTGCAAGCCCAGGGTCAGATTGCATTACATCATTACATGGTAGGGGTTGTGTGGGAGATATTGGGTTGGAAGTCATGCTGGCTGAGGATCAAAAGTCTTGGGTTCCAAACCCAGGGTATGTGACCTTGAGCTGGCTGCTTCCCATATTCAGGTTTTAGTTTACTGTGAAGTGAGAGGAATGGTGTTCTCCAACCTCTGAGGCTTCTCTAAGCTCTAATCATGTGTGACTCTTAACTGAAAGAGACTCCTCAAAGCTCTTTCCTTCTTCCATCTTTTGTGTTCAAGGATGTCTTGTTTTGTTTGCTGTTACTGTGTCTTGTTTAGTTTGCTGTTGCTGTGATAAAATATGCTGACAAAAGTAACTTAAAGGAGAAAGGCTTATTTAGTTCATGGCTTTAGATTACAGTCATCATGGGGGAGAAGTCAAGGTAGTGGGAACTTGAAACAGCTAGTCACATCACATCCACAGTCAAGAGTAGAGAGCAATGAGTTAATGCATGCATGCCAGTGCTCAGCTGGTTTTCTCTATATTACACAGTTCAGAATACTCTGCCTAGGAAATGGTGCCACCCACAGTGGGCAGGTTTTCCATCCTCAATTAATGTAATCAAGATAATCCTCTTGCAGACATGCCCACAGGTCAACCTAATCCAGATAGTCCCTCACAGAAACTCCTTTACCAAATGATTCTAGATGGTGTCAAGTTAACAAAACTAACCTTCACACTGGATTTCCAACAATGTCACCCATCCCTGGCTTGACCTTGGCAGTGAAACAATTTTGCTTGCTTACCTGTTCTTTACTTTTCAGATCTCTGCCTGGAGCTGTTTAAGTCACTTCCCCAGACCTCTCTTCTCTCTAATGTCTATGTGGTTTCTTGGGAAAGTCTTTTGAGTTTAATCTGTCTTTGACCCTCCAGGTCATCTGTTGCTAAATGAGATCCCCTTTATTTCTCATTCAATAATTAACTGATGGCTGTCCTGCCATTGTTTTGGGCACAGGGTCTCTATAGTCTTTTTTTTTTTCCCCAGTGATGACCTTGAGCATGTCTCCACTGCTTTTCATCTGGGCCACTGGTCCCCAGTCTTGTTCCCTCATGGTTTGTCATGTATTTTGCTCAGATTCTCATTTGTTGCCTAAAGTGGCTTTTCTTGTTGGCCCCCACAGATAGGCTGGTGTCAAGGTCTCATTTCCAAACACTTCTCCATGAGCTGTATCTGGAAGGATGCTTGCATCTCCCACACAGAGTTGAGGGTGCACACTTGAAGAAATATAGATGCTGAAGGCAGAGGCTGCAGTGTCAGCCTTGCTATCTCCTACTGTCAGGTCCTATGGGGGCCCTTTACCATCTGGAGACTGAGTCCTCCTTAAATTAGGCTAAAACTACCTATTTTTGTGACCTTTTGTAGCAAGAATCAAATGTGATGAAGCATGCACATGTACTTGGGGAGAAAAATACATTAGAAAGAGGGTTGGTTATCTTCAAACATCTTTTGGGGGCTAACTTGGGATGATGACAAAATGCATGTCCCTGGGCCTGGCACAGACTCTATAATGAAGGCTATAACTTGGGCTCTAAATGGATATCTGATGTGATTCCTGAAGGTCCTGAAGTAAAAGCATTACAGGTTTGTGTCATTGCATCCCACACCCCCATTTTGGAAGACCACCACTCCCTTTAGCTTCTCAGGGCCACTGAGCATGCTCTGAGGATTCATTCTGTATCTAGTGTCCAAGTCTCTCTCTCTCTCTTTTTTTCTCTCAACTCTGGGACAATATTTGAGTGTGTGAGGAAGTCACCATGCTATTACAGAGAAAACAAGAGCTTTGGGATCAGGCTGGTAAAGTTTGAATACCCTCTGCTACTGAGAATCTTGTGCTTGTTGTAAATTGCCTACCCTCCAAACCTCCATTCACCTCTCTGGAATAGGAATTGCAGCAATTAGCTCAGGGCTGTGGTTAGGAATGCAGAAAATAAGCTCACATGTGTAAAGTGACTCCTGCATTGTACAGGTTCAACAAAAGCTGGTTCTCTGCACTCTGGGGTCCCGAGACCTGCTGTGGTGAAGACCTGATTTGCAGAGCCTGGGCATAGCAGCAAAACTTATGTTGAATTCCCCAGATCCCAGGGTCTGTCATGAGGGAAACCCACTGCTCCCTGTTCAGAGTGAGTGGAGTTTAATTACCTTCTCTGTGAATCAGTTATTAGGTGCATACTGGGCTGGCTGGTCATGGAGTTCCCATGAGGCATGGCCACAAGGTAGCTCCAGAACACATCAGAGCGGGGTAGAGATAGCCTTTGCCCTGGGTAGGGGTGGGGAAGCTTGAATAGAGGAGCCCAGTGACCTCCTGCAGAGCTCTATGGCTATAGGCCTTTGTGGTGAGCTTGACAACAGCTCCTAATAGTAGCTTTGATCTGCAGAGAATATTGGCCACCTCTCTTTCACACTGGACTGCATCTGACCCATGACAAAGTTATAGCTCTCTTGTCAGATCAAGCCTCCCCTCTTAAGGAAAAGATGTCCCTCTCCCATCAGACGGGAATCCTCTCGGGTTGGGTGATGATTCCTGTTTCATTGACTGTGACTCACGTTAGGACTCCACTGCCTTTCCCGTTAGTAGGTATGGTGGTTAAGCATGAGCCGAGCATCAGCATCATCTCTTCCTGCTTCCTGACAGCAGATATGTAACCAAACCCTTCAGATTCCTGCCACTATAGTTTCTTCATCATGATAGGTGGAGCCAAAAGAAACCCTCTCTTCCCTAAGTTGTTGTATCAAGCAGTTTGTTACAGCAATGAGAAGAGCAGCTAAAACACTATGTTTTCTGGGAAAAGCGGTCTCTATCATCAGACTTAGGATTTTCTCCCCAAGGGTAAAAATGGCTGGGGCCTTTGTCCCAGAGACTGTCTAAAATGGTTCCTTCTCTCGTCTATGAGGCTCTTATTACTGTGGGGGTTCTGCCCTTTGCTTTGTAAGCAATAAAAAAAAAAACACAACCCAAACCAGAAGGCAACCAGCTTTCCTTTACAGGTTGTTGGCTTTTAAGTAAAGATAGTTAAAATAATTTATATCCTGCTCAGGGAGAAAACTGGAAAGAGGAAGGAGGGGTAGGTTTTCCTGGCACAAAAAAGCACCATAAAAAGTGCTGCTAAATGCTCACTCAGCGGCCTCCATTCCTTCCAGTGCAGAGCAAACACCCATGATTTAAGCTGAGCTCTGGGGAAAGGTTGGTTGGTACCCGAGCTATGATTGCAGATTTGATCTAAACATTTTGGGTTGGAGTCAGGCCTCTCAGAAGACAAAGGACACAGAGGCATCTTGCTCCTGGACTAGGAAAGGGAGATCTGGATAGGTGCCATGGCTCCCAGAAGATATAATTCCCATTTTATGAGCTTCTACCTTTGTTTATTAATCTATATTCAGAGCCTGAGGACAAGAGCTAGAATAGGGAGCAAGGAGTTAGGTTTCTCCTAGCTCTGCTATTAACAACTATTCACACTTCAATGGACAAATCTGTCACTTACACTAAAAAAAAAAAAACCAAACCAAACCAAAACAAACAAACAAACAAACAAACAAAAACCTCAATCCTTACTGACCTGGGATTTTCTTAACATGGTCTGCGACTATGCAAGGTGTTCATGGAGCTGGGGAACTTTGATGAATGTATGTAATATAAACAAAGACATCAATTTATCACAAAATAAAAGTGTGTAGGTTTACAGACTTCCATGGCATATATTGTTGGGTATAAGATTATTTACCAAGTATCTATCTCTTTTATTAGACTGTAAATTCTGTGTGGTCACACCCCTCCCCTGCCTTGGTATGGCCTCTGAAGCATGCTGTATAGTACTTGCCTTATACCTAGAGGTGAACATCAGTGGTTTACCTTGCTGTGAACCACATTGGTGTCATGAACTCTGTTATCAATCTGCCAGGAGAGATATGCCCACAGGGGTAACCAACTATATTTTGATTGGGTTTGGGGTAGACAGCACAGAAAAGAGTCCATACTGACACTACAAATCCACTTAAAAGCCCATGGCAAGGAACATCATACGCCATGGGGGGTGGGGACTTAGTCTGTTGTTTAGATAACATAGCGTTGGACTGTCCTATAACTATATTATTTATTCTCATAGACGGTTAACCACTCTCAGCCTCAAATCACTCTCTTTGCAGTGAACTAGGTGCTGAGAACATGTGACGTGAACAAGTTATTCACACCATCAAGGTTCAAGAGAACCTTGCTGAGAAGCAGGCAGAAAGAATGTAGGAGCTGGAAGATAAAGAGAAGGGCTGCAGAACACCAACTATTGGGATAAAACACAGTCATGGCAACCAGGAACTCTCAACATTTGCAGATGACTTCCCTGAGTCTGGAGAGATAAATTCATACACACCCAGGCATGGACAGAGGAGGAACACAGGGCTGTGTCCCTCACTGCTGATCTATTTCTACTATTATATTCAAGGAAAGGAAAAGTCATCACCTTCCGTTATGTACCCACTGGTGACCCCACCCGGCTCCAATGAATAGTTCTAATCCAATGTTCACACAGATGGCCCTATTTAAACTGAAGGAGTCTCAAAACCAGAACAGAGGGCATGAACCTGTGGAAGAGTCAGATGGTGGGGACAGTAGGGGGAGAGAGTAACCAGAATGCATCATATGCATGCATGAAGTCATCCAAGAGTGAATCTAATTAATAAAAATGAGTTAATGGCAAACTGAATAGCAAGGCTTCTCTTGGGAATGGAGCGACTGATGCAATAAAGTGAGGACTCCAAAAGTAGGCTGAGAATGTGCTCAGATGTCTGGAACACCCATCTCATTAGCTGGAAGCTCCATGGTATCTAGAGGCAAAATTTCTACCCAGAGGATTCAGTTGTTCTAAAAGAGACTCAGATGGAGAGTTAAGAGCCAGCATGCTGAGATGAATCCATTCTTATCACCCAGCTTCCTCTGAACGTTTATAGATCCATTCTCTACCTTCAAAGGCTAGCTGTATCCTTTCATAGAGGATTAAACTCCTGCCCCAGGAATTTGGACTATGGTAGGTCAATGCATGCCCAGGCAGAAGTCATCAGAGATGCAGAGCAAGCTGCTTCTCTGGAGAGAACAGGGAGAAGGGAGATCAAGAGAGGCTGGGGGGGGGGGTCTTTGAACAAGAGCTTCTTCTTTTGCCCATAATATATAGCTCCTTTCTAGATCACGTGACTGCACTTTCCAAGACTTAGTTTAACGATTACATCCCCTGACAACTTCCCTTTGTGTCTCACCGGGAAAACAGATACTATTTTGTCATACTTCTTAAAGTACAGACAATAGCCATTTGTGTTGAATGTAACAATGTTTCCTGATTTGGAGACCACCTCTTTGAGTGTCTTATAGACAGTGAACTGGGGAGCTAGTCCTTGGTGTTGTTAGAGCAAAGTCTGTCTCAAGCTGGGCGTGCCCATCACTGTCCATGGTCCTGAACAGTGGTTCTCAATCTTCCTAATGCTGCAGCCATTTAATACAGTTCCTTATGCTGTGGTGACTTCCAATCATAAAATTATTTTGCTGCTACTTCATAACTGTAATTATGTTACTGCTATGAATTTTAATGTAAATATCTGATATGCAGATTGTCTTAGGCAACCCCTGTAAAAGGGTCATTTAATCCCCAAAGGGGTTGTGACCCACAGGTTGAGAACCTCTGGTCCTGAATGACAGGACTGGTGCCTTTCTGAATCCTGGACTGCCCTGGTACTTCTTTAACTTCTTCCACATAGAACTCAAAAAGCTCACCAAAGGCCCAGTGATGGGATGAGAGAAGAATGGAGTACAATGAGTCTTTCCGTGGAGGAAATTATTAGTTCTGCCTATTTTCTGTGCCTTCAAAGGCTCCAGCTTGCTACCTGGTGGTATGAAGAGCAGAGAGGTTATTTATGCTTTTCCCTTTTCCTGAATGCTGACCAAGCAGGTGAAATGCCAATATCTTGAAATTTAGATACTTCTGATGGACCCCATTTAAAAACAGCCACAAAGCTGGAACTGGGTTATGTCATGATTGTTTGCATTCTGTAAGTCTAAGAATTAACCATTTTGAAAAGTATTAATTTCATGGTAAAAGGTAATTTTTACATTCTTGAAATATGCTTGAAATATATTTTTAAAGCTGTAGTTTATTGAAGGCTTATTATGCATCAAATGCAAGAATTACCTTTGCTTTTCATATATTGTTCCTTATTCTCAAAATAATTCACCTAGAAAAACTATGATTATTCCAATTTAAGGGAGTACAGAGAATGATCAGAACTACTGAACAACTGGCTCAAGGTCACAGAGCCAGTTAAAGGTCATCTGTAGACCACTGGTCTTCATATTCTTTTATTAGTCTACACTACCCAATCTTTTACCAATTTCCTAGCAACAGACAAAATAGTTCCCATAGCAACAGTAGTAAAATCAGTACTAGCATTTGGATAATATGATTTTTTAAAATCCCTTAAATTCTAAGTTAGTATTCTATACCTGGGAACATTTATTAAAACTAGCCTAATTGTGAAGAAAATTTATGCCAAAGAAATGTCCAAAAATCACTTTTTGTTTGGATTGAAGGCCCACTCCATGAGATGGAACCCATATATGACACTGCTAAAGTGACCAAGAACCCAAGACTTGATAGGTTACAGGCCTCAGGGAAATCCTACTACCATTCTTCTTCTAAAGAAGCATAGCAATAAAATGGCTTCTAATGACATACCGCTATACTAATAGATCAGTGCTTTAGTAGTAGATGGAAATTAACAGAGACCCACAACTGGACAGTGTGCAAAGAGGGAGAGACTTTGGAGCACTCAGTCTTAAATGGGGTATCTTCATCAAACCACTCTTCTCAAGGATCAGAGATCTATGAAGAAGGGGAAGTAGAGAGATTGTAAGAGCCAGAGGGGGTGGATGACTCAGGTTTGGACCCCCACTCCAGAAACTGAGAGCATGAACAGGTTTAAACCAGACAAAATCCAGGCACTGAGAAAGGGAAATGGACACAAAGTCCCATCCCTGACCAAGAAGCTATTTGCAATTGATACAGGCTGGGAAGGAGAAAACAGATTTCTCTAATGGAGTGCCATGTGGAGTATCAACCATACTCTAGGCCAGACCCCATTCCTAGGAGTGGTTGACCAACAGACAATGGACTCCATTGTGTGTGTGTGTGTGTGTGTGTGTGTGTTTCTTTTTTTTCTTGTTTTTTTTTCTCTCTGATATTCCCTTTTTCAGTTTGTTTTGATTTTTTATTGTTTTTCATGTTTTTTTTTATTTTGTGAGAGAGAGAGAGAACAAGAAGCTATGTGGACAGGGAGGTGGGGAAAATCTGGGAGACTTTAGGAAGGGAGAGAACACAATCAAATATATTATATGAAAAACATTTTATAAAACTTAAAAAAAAAAGAATTAGGACGCCAAGATTCAGTCAATGGCCACCTCAAGTTCTTACTTCAAATCTTCACTGTAAGATCACTTTAGTGTCCAAAGGCAGAAAGGTATTTGCCTCATAAAGTGTATTATAGAGATGTGTGTGAAGACATCTGTAAAAATCAAACATGCAATGTAGCAAATGAAAACAGAAGTCTTCCAATTAAAATTTAGAAGTTCATTTTCCTAACTTCAAAATAAAAGTCAAAAAAGCCAAGATTTGAAAAAAAAGAAATGTCCAATAACAGTTGAACACGTTACATCTAATATTACAAAAGAAGCAACAAGTCGTAGCCAACATCAGGGGGATGCCTGAATGCGTCACTCGGGGAAGTGCAGAGAGGCCTGTGCTGATGTGGCCTCACCAGACGCCAGCTGTTCTCTGTTCCAAGAAACTGCTCCCGTTTTCTAGGAGCTGCATGGAACGCGCCCTCTTGGTCCAGGTGACTGCCCCAGGGCGGACACCCTACTCTACCCGGGAAACAAGTTTTCTTCAGGGAACTTCTTAAGAATAGATCTGGAAGAGCTCAATGCCTTTTTTGTCAACAACAGGCCTGTTGCTGGCTCTATCTTGCCCCTGGGCAGTGAAGGCAGAGGACATGGGGAGAGAAGGAGGAAGAAGAGGAGGAGGAGAAGGAGGAGGAGAAAGATCGAAAACCGTAAAAGCAAATGCAGTACCCTTCTTGCATTCCCATGACACCCCTCAAGTCTTCAGAGAGCTCGACAGCACTTGGACCCCGAAGACCCTCGTATTCTCCTATTAAGTTTTCCCCCTTGCTCAAGCCAACTAGAATTTGTTCTCTGTTAAGCACATGAGTTTTAACTTAACAGCAGAGCTTTAACAGTCTAGATTACAGAAAGTGTGAAGACACGTC
The DNA here is from genome assembly GCA_026225945.1 of Cricetomys ansorgei. NCBI lineage: Eukaryota > Metazoa > Chordata > Mammalia > Rodentia > Nesomyidae > Cricetomys > Cricetomys ansorgei. The sequence goes on along the minus strand of JAMJFZ010001898.1, from coordinate 2,241,405 downwards.
AGTGAACAATGTTGGACCCAAGATAACCAACCAGTGGACCACAAAGGAGCGGCCTGAAGGAGGATGGGGCATGGCCACAGGAGGGGGAGCTAAGACATTCACTGTGTGGGCAGCGGTGTGGGGTTAGGGGAGGGGACCATCTACCATCTTCTAGCTTCAGTCTGCATTTTCCCAAGCATCTCTGGCTTCCTTTGTCTCACCCAGCACTACAGAAGAACCAGTTACACTCTTCCTCCCACTCTGAACACCCTTCTATGTTCTAAGCAACCATCTCCCTGCCCGCATCATCTTCTGAGTACCTTCCCAGTAGCACCTCCCTACTCTGTATTGGTGACATCATTTCTTCTCTTTCCTTCCCCAGCCCTATAAAGCATAGTTACTAATCCCTGGGACCAACCACTGCCAACTCCCTTTTGCTTCTTCAGCCATCCAACAAGCATGCAATGCATTTCTCTGATTCAGCGATTGCTGTTTATGTAACCAATTTAACACTTCTCCAATCTCTGTTTCTCTATTTATAAAAATGGAGGCTAGTCCTTAACTCACGAAGATGTCAGGAGGAGTCAATGGCACGGCAGTCAAGTGACACTGGCACAGAGCAGTGGCTCATACATGCTGGCCATTCCCTTTCCACCAGTACTGAAATATGGACTTTGTAATAATGGTTGTCATAAGCAGCCAGTAGAGATACACTAAAAGTTCTGAATTTTCACCCTTTTCTGGGCTAGTACCACACAGGGCAGTGCTATCTCATGAAGCTGAGCATCAGCAGTCAAGTCTGAGCTCTCAAGTATGATCATGAGGATCAACAACATGCTACAGTTACCTGTATTGTCTGTGCTTGTGGGATTCAACACATTGCAGGAGCTACTTCATGCTATATTATAGTGTAGGCTTTATGTTAGATGATTTCGCCCAACTGTAGGCTATTGGAAGTGTACGTACATTTAAGGAAGGCTGGACCAAGATAGAATGCCCAATAGGTTAAGTGTATTATGCAGCAAGCTTCTACAATTCACACACCAATAGGAGAGTTTTCTCCTTTGATTTTTAAGAATATTATTATTACTATTATTATCATTATTAGTGTGTAAATGTGCATGCGTGTGTGCGTGTTTCAGAAGTCGACTATTGTATGTCTTCCTCCATTATCCTCTACTTTATCTTTTGAGACAGGGTTTCTCACTGAAGCCACCACTTACAGACTAGCAAGGCTGCTTGGCTACTGAGCTCTGGGGACCCTCTTGTCCATGCGCCCACCTGCTCTAGGGTTACATCTTTATGTTGGCACTGGGGATTGAACTCAATCCTCATGCTTGTGATGCATACACTCTGTTGACTGAGTCGTTTACCCGGCCTTATCCCTTGATTTTCTGTTGAAAGAACTGGTCTCCAGGAATTGGGCCCCTGTGAAGTCGAAGCCATGCTCAACAGAGCCCTTTGCCCAACTGCCACTGCCAATCCAGAGGCACAGCTGGTAGACACCCACAGCAGGCGGAGGCAGAAGTGTTCAGAACGAACTGCGCTGTCGAAGCAAACCCTCCTCTCAGCATTCTCTGTCTTAGTCACTTGAGCAGATTCTAATTTAGTCTCAAAAACATCTCCAATGGCCTCAGGCAAGTGCTGCACTTCATGACAGAAATGGGTACAGGGAGCTCAACTCCATCCCTCCTTGGAGTCAGTGACAAATCCCTGGAAGTCACCAGGATGAGGAAACGGGGAAAACTGCCATCTGTGTGACTAGAATTACTGAGTGACTGATGAATGAATGAATGAATGAATGAATGAGTGAACACAGAGCATCGCTGGATGGATTCTGGGTCTGGTACTTTGAAAGCATCACCTTCATCTAATCGTTCCCACTCATTTGACTGCACGTCTGAAGAGGACATTGCAGAAACTAAGGAGGTGTTTCTTCCTTTATAGTCAAGGTGGCAGGGGTGGTATTGGAAGCCCACTGGGCTGATCACAGAGCTTCTGGATGCAAGGTGACATCTGGGCTCTGAACAGGTGACACTCAGCTCATTTCTCCTACAGCAGGCTCTTAATTGGCTCAGAGTCAAATAGCCAGAACCAGGCTGTTAGTTCAGAACTCTCAGTGAAGGTGAGTAAGAGAGGGTGCTGTGGCCAGGTCACACCTCTGGAGCTTGGAGAAGACTTTCCCATTAACAAAAACTCCATCACACTCATGTGCTGTATCCCAACTGCCACATGGCTGGACTCCAGAGGTAGCTGAGGTCTACCCAGGAAGCTGGGAAGAAAGAGGAAACATTTGGAAGGACCTGGAAGTCTGCACCAGAAACCTGTCTGAAGTTTCCTTCTTGGGAACTTTTATGAAGCCCATCACTGTCGAGGATGAGGGGAGCATCTCCCACAGACCCAGCCTGGGGCATTCTCTTGTGCTAGTGTCAGCTGAGGGGTCACTGGAGCACTCTCTTCTTCATTGCTTTCTTTTGTTTTGCTTCTTGATGTCTTTCCAAGAACTGCTCTTCCTGTTCTGAAAACGCACTCGATTGCTTTGGCTTTATGTTTGAAACAAGGGACGGATAACATTGCAGTCTGGGTGAGGCTGCATTAGCCCAGAGCCTATGAAAGGGAAGTAGAAGATGGGAGTTTTATGTTTCTTTGACATTGTAGGAAAGTTGAGGAGACCTGAATACTTAGGACCTGTGACAGAAAAAAAATGGCAATTGCATATACACACACACACACACACACACACACACACACACAGAGAGAGGGGGTAGGGAGGGAGAGAATTTTAAAAGCAAGAGGAGAGAGAAGCTAGCTGAAGCAACATTTGAGTGCACATTTCAATTTTCTGAAGGCAGAAACACATCTCATTGCTTTCATGCAAGTTCATCCTGTGTTTAAATCTAGAAAGACAGGAGAACCAGTGTGGTGTCACCAAACAATAGCAATCACGACTTCACTAACGTGCTCCCACACATACATAAACACACCTACTTGGGCCAAAGCTTCAAGCACCTTCAAGAACTTTCTCTGCAAGTTTCTCTGTCAGTTTTCCCCATTTAATGAGACACAGCAGGACTGTCCCAGGGAAAACCACAGTGTAGCAGCACGGGGGAGGCAAAAGCAATCTTTTCTGATGTTTCTACCATAGGTTTTAATTGAGGGAGGATCTGCTAATGATTTTTCTAATGAGCAAAAATGACCTCATGCTACAGTGAAATTTGGAACCTGAGCCAACTTAGCTGGCAGGCAGAGGAAATAAAGGGGGGGGGGGTAAGATTTATTGAGCATGCTATATCCATCATCACGCTCTTTTTGTTTATTTGAGACTGGGTTTCATGCATCCCAGGCGAATGTCAAACTCACTGTATAGCTAGGATGACCTTGAATTTCTGATTTTCCTGATTCTACCTCCTGAGGTCTGGGATGACAGGCCTGGGGTAACACGCCCAATTCATGTTGTGTCTGGGTGAACCTAAGGCTTTATGTATCTGGACAAAGCTGCACCCCACCAGCTGAGCTGCACCCCAACTTCTCTCCACCACTCTGTGTTCACAAATAGCCTGTGGACCTGAATCCAGCTCAGACCAGTGGGTTTTCCCGTCTAGGTTGTAGTTGCTACTTTGGACACTGACTTTATCATAGACTGCAGAGCTGGTGACGTCTTCTTTGAATCCCATGAAGCCCAGTCTGGAAGAGCTTTGGAGGTCAAGGAGATTATGTTGCCTACTGAACCAGAGAGATGCAAAGACTGGAAAGGAACAGATGGGAGTAGAACAAGGCTCTCTACTTAAAACAAAAAAGGCAAGCGTAGCTGAATTGTGAAGTAGTACGACTTACTCATTAGTGGGTAGTGATTACAGCTAGCAAGGTGCCTCTTACATTTGCTATGTCCTAGGCCCACAGGCTGGCAGGGAGATGATTAGACCTTAAGCTTGTATGGTGCATCAGATTGTTCAAAGAAACACACACACACATGACATACTCCCCATATTAGCCAGGACAATGATTATTAAAACCACTCCATAGACAATTAAATTGAAGCTCAGACAGGAGAAACCAAGTCCCAAGATCACACAGCAAGCAGCAAAACTAGGGCTCAAATCAAGGTCACTTGACTTTACAGACTTTGTTTGGTCTCATTGTGCCATGCTCCCCATCATATTGGGGCCGGTTATAGGTAGCAGGCAGATCATAATGTATCAGCTTCAAAGTGCATAGTTATTAAGATCCTGGGGTCAGAGGTTCAACTGCATGGGCTCAAACTCCAGTCCTACCCCTTCCATGTTGTGCCTTTTACTGAAGCTTTCTGTGCTTCATATTTCTTATTTATACATTGCATGACCCACCAGTACCTTCTTTATTGCTTTATTGTGGGGATTAAATGGCCAAGCTTAAAAGCATTCAGATGAATGTCCCTCTCAGCTCTCAGGCAATATTAGCTAACAGCATTTTATTATAAAAATAATAGTAAGCAATAAAGTAAAAAGTTGAAAGCATTTTCCTGACATCTCAGTTTTAGATTGCTATTTTGTTGTGTAGAGAAACAGAAAATACAGGAACACATGGGAGAAAAGAAAAGCTCACTATAATCCCAGCACAGAGTGATAATCAGAAGGTTTTAATATTTCTCCAACTATACGTATTATTTTCTGAGCACATAGAGAACTATATGGAGTCAGCCCTCCACATCTGTGGGTTCCTTATCCATGGAGTCAACTAACTGTTGTCAAAAATATTAGAAAACGATTTCACCTGTACTGAACACAGGTAGTTTTAAAAAATTTGTTGTTACTCTTTAAACAGTATAGCAGGACACATATTTACATAGCATGTACATTCACGGGGGTGTTACAGAGAGTCTAGGGACTATTTAAAGTACATGAGAAGAGATAATTGGATTCTCTGCAAATAAGATATCATCTTATCATTTTACACATTGCTTTAGAGCCCCTGCAGGTGTTGGTTATATTTGGCAGGGTAGAAGGGGTGGGGGTTACTCAGAACACATCCCTTGTGGGTCTCAAGGATGACTGGTTTTTGGCAAACTAATATCCCACCCTTTGTAGTTAGTGCTGGGACATGCTCACTTTCCTACACCATTAGATAGTTGCTAAAAACAGAACCATCAGTCATTATAAAACGACACAATCCTGTAGGTGAGCCATAACTGAGGTGTGGCTTGCAGTCAGATTGTTCACTGATCCTTGAATGTGGACACTAGATGTGTGCATTGTTGTCACCCTGACACTAGTGCTGTGCCACCTATGCAGTAGGCGCTTACATACTCAGCTATGCAGGAGCTCATGTTTTGGTAGGGGTTTCCATACACCCAGTGTAGCAGCATCTTTCTCCTCCAGCTCAGCAAAAACAAAACAAAAAAGCCCTTTGCCAATTTTCTAAGTAAATTATGGGATCTCATTGTTGTCTTAACTAATTATTGATTTGATTAATAGTGAGGATGAAAGCTGGCACACATTTTACTCTGTGCTGTGTCTTCTCCCTCCCTTTTCTTCTAGGCTCACCTCCTCCTGAAAGCACTGATGTTGAAGGAACAGATACCAGCCCAGCCATCCTGATCACACTTCCTTGGGTCCTTTTGCATTTCCAGATAATCCACGAGGTTCCTAACAATGAATTGAGTGCGTGCTAATTATTTTAAGGTAATTGCTTTAATAAGTTTGGATACTCATTAATTTTGAGAAAGCTTGACAGCTCTCAACTATTAATGAACTTCTGCCTCAAGTCGAGGGTATTGACAGCACACACCCAGCTTCTCTGACATCTCCGCTACAGACTGCCGTTTTGTTTTTCTGTTACTCCACACATATCTTATTAAAGTTCAATTATGGCTTAGAGGAACCTTCATGGAAGGCATTAGCATCCAGGTAATTACCGAGAAGTGATGGCAATTGAAGAAAAATGAATTTTATTTCCTTTCATGACAACACATTCCTCCCACCACCTGCCTAGCACAGGTGTGTATTTCTTTGGCATGCCGCCTTTCCCGCTGTTCGGAGAATTGACAGGGAATCACAGAACATTCCAGAATGGACTGGGGTAGGATATTGGATCTCATGCTTCCAGGTAAATGCCCAAATCCCCAGGAAAGGCTGTCCATTATCTTTTTGGAATATATTTGGGAGCCAAAGCTTCCCTTCTAGTAGCCGTCACTGGGTCCAAGGTTTTATTGATGAACCAGAAGCTCTTTCTCTAATCAAAGTGATGACGCCACTCTTGCTTTCATGCACACCACCAACTCCAATGTGACCTGTGGAGGTTATTCCAGCCTGATCATCTCTGTCATGACGGTTCTGGAGTCATGGCTGTGTTAGCCATGGTTCCAAGCCCAGGGTATACACCTCTCTCTTTGCACACGAGGGCTGTTCAGTGAGTGCTTCTTCCTGCTTGCAGGGCCTTTTGTTTCAACATCAGTAGGAGGAACAAACTGGGATTTATGGTCTGTCCTCTGCTGGCAGGTCATCTGGAGACTTCTCCTTGAATCATAGACTCTCATAACACTGCCTTCCTGATGCTGTCAGGAAGGTCAGTCCTGTGTGGCAGACATTATCACCATCTTTGCTTTACAGAGGACAGGACTACAGTTCAGGGAGGTTCCATCCAAGGTGTGGTAAGCTTGTAGAGGAAGCAGCAGGAGACACAAAGAGTTTTAGCCAGGAGTTGATGAGGCTCCACAAAGGTGCCGAATCCTGTAAAGCCATGAACACTTACCCCGTGGTCTAGTCACAAATCTTGGGGATATAGGATGCCAAAGTTTATTTTTAGTTATGTTTAAAAAAATTGTTTTGAGCACTGTTGGAAAAAGGGCTGCCTAGACCTTGGCATCTGTATTGTCTGCAGGTGTTGGCTTTATGTAAAAGATGTTTGATTCCTCATGATCTGCAGGGGTTATCCATAGAACTCCTGAGGAACTTGGAGCCGAGAAGCACCTTATTTAAATTGATTTTTTTTTCTGCAAACCTGACTACAAGCATCTAGCTACTGGTGTGGTGGTCCTGACAAGACACATTTGCTGTGGTAATGAGAACTCGGCCCCATGAGGGAACCCTTCCTGAAGACAAGGAACACCTGCGATGATGCTAAGATAAACACTTGCTAAAAGAATTAGGATTAACGGCTGCTGCATTATGAAAAAGTCTTTGAAACATTCTACCAAACTTTGAACTCAACCATGAACCGACCAGTTTAAGACTCTATCTTAAAATCTGGAAAAGTGTTTCCTCAGGTCACGGAAGCTGTCTTCCAGAACTGGCTAAGGTTGTATCTCATGCTGGCAGCTGAACTTCATATTGTAAGAGTCACCCAGATGGTATTGGTTTTGAAGGCATGAAGGGGTCATGGAGAGCAACTGAGGCTTGGAACCATGAAGAGAGTCCAGGAGAGGCTATTGATGAAAGTGCAGCCCAGCTGCAGCAGAAGACCCCAGCATTCTGAAGATGCCAATACCATGGGATGACCACCAAGAACAGCAGCAGCAGCGGAGGGGAGCCAGTCAGAACCTGGAGGACAAGCTGTGTGTTCTGTAGAGGGCAGAGCCAAAGAAGTGATCCAACCCAGTTGGAGAAGCCCAGAAGATGGTGAGTGAATTCCAGATAATTGGACATTGATGTTTTCTTCCTGTCCAAAGACATTGTGAAAAGCTTGATAGATATTTGGGTTCATTTGATCTTGTCCTTGTGATTGTTCCTCCTATAAACAGTTTTGATGGTGTAGTGTTAAATTGTGTTGTAGAGATAAAGCAATTTTTTGATTGTCTTAAACAGAAAGGGGGAAATGATGTAGAAGTTTATTTTTAGTTATGTTTAAAATGGTTGTTTCATATATTGTTGGAAAAAGGGCTGCCTAGGCATTTGTGTTGTCTGCAGGTGTTGGCTTTATGTGAGGGATGTTTGATTCCTCATGATCTGCACATGCTATCAATAGAACACCTGAGGAGCTTAGGTGTCAATAAAAACCCCTGAGATGAGATGCTCAGGGTTTCACTGTCCAGTATGGTGCTTACCATGATAGTGGCTCCCTTTGCTGAGCTCTGGCAGGGTTTGCGTGGAAAATACTTCTTTGTCTTATTTGCTGAGTGACTCAATGGGTGTACTGACACAAAGGCAGGTATTGTTTTCTCTCTAGAGAAGTCAGGGCTCAGGGAAGTTAAGAAACTTTCCCCAGGCCACACAGCCTGGTAGCTTTGTGGGATCCAAAAAGAAGCCTGTTGAGCCCAAGGCTCTTTTTGGATTGAAGATGCAGGCACACACCTTGGCAGTATGTTCCAAACACAGCTGCAGGTAACCATGGAAGCAGACAGACACATTACAGAATCTCATACACACTCTGAGCATTTGGGAGAGTAAAACTGAACTCTTCATTCAGTGCCTATCTCCTCTTGTGTAGGCTTCATTCTAAACATCTGAACTCACTGCTAATTACAGTCACATTAATTAAAAAATAAATCCTCTTTAATTTCATAACAGGTGGTTCTCGAATCTGGAAGAAAAGTTGAAACTTGTGGGGAATTATTGTGTGGCTTATTTGCATTTCCAATTGCTTTAGAGGGCACTGAGGGTCAGACTGCCAGTCTCCAGGCTGTCTTTCACTTCTGCTGGCCGTTGGTGGTGATGGCGACATCTTTTCTCCAAGCACCACCTGTGAGGATCCCTGCTCCAGCTGGAATCCCAGGACTTGCAGCTACTACTCAAGAGCTATGGAGCTGGGCTTGACAAGCTCGTCTGTGAAAGTCCTGTAACCACCACTGAGAAGCCAGTGCCCAGCCCCAAGCCTAGTACTTACTTGGGAGCTTGAGAAATGCTGTCTAACTGTGCCTATAACTAAACTAAGTCACACCAAGAGTCAGATAGGTGTGCCAGGGCCATTGGGCTCCAAGGCAAAGATGTGTGTGTGTGAGAGAAGCCACAGTCAACACAGATCTGAGTACTGAAGCCACTCCCCCTTATGTACTCCAAATGACTTGGCATCTCTGCTGTTCTTCATCAGGGGTCTCCTTGCAATCATGACATCCATTGCTCTGGTCCTTCCTGTTTCCACAAGTCTTTCTAGAGAAAAAGCTAATGAGCCATTGAGTATGATTTTTAAAATAACAGCATGGGAGAGGGGGGGTGGGTTAGAGAGATTACTCAGCCATTAAGAGCACTGGCTACTTTTCCAGAGAATCCTGATTCGATTCCCAGCACTCATATGGCTGCTCACAAGAGTCTTTAACTCTAGTTCTAGGGATTCTGATGCTCTCTTCTGGCTGCTTTGAGTACTGCATGCATGTGGGGCACAGATAAACATTTATGCGAAACACCCACATACATGGAATAAAAATAAAATAAATCTTAACAAACAGTGCAGCATAGCACACTGTACAATTGTTCCTTTTATCCAAACTTATGATGCTGTAAGATTCTAGGCTTTGGAGACAGATCTACCAGGGTTTGAATCCTGGCTTTTCCACAGAGCAATGGAGAGACTCTGGAGAAGTTGCCAATCATGTTAGGTCTCACAGGTCTGTAAATTGGTAAAATTATGACTTGGCTTGAAATTTCTCAAATTTGGCAACATGCTAGAATTACCAGGCAGCTTTTAAAGACTTCAGTGCTTGGCTTTGGCTATATAGAGAGCTCAGAACACCTGTCTGTGGGTGTGTATGTGTATTTGTGTGTGGGTGGGGGGGTATGCAACCTTGGCTGTTGGCCCTTATCTTTCACCTGGTTTGAGGCAGGGTCTCTTGTTTGAAGTTCCTGGCTGTCAAGACCCCAGGGATTCTCCTGTCTCCACCTCCCATCTTCCTGTAGGTATATAGGCACATGCTACAGTCTACAGCTTTATGTGTGTTCTGGGGATCCAAATTCGGGTCCTCAAACTTGTGTGACAAGTGATTTAGCCAGTGAGCTCTCTCTCCAGCTCAAACATATATATTTGATATATATTTCTAACATATTTTAAATATATATATTTGATATTTCAGTATCAGGCTTCTTGCTAAACCCTGACTCTTTTTTTTTCTTCCTCTGTGTGCATCAGTACAGTCTTCCTACATCTGTAAATGGCTTCTTGGATTCAGCTCTATCTTTGCAGCTTCTCAGGTTGCACATTTCAGAGTTGCCTTTGGCTCTCCACTTCCCATCAACTTTACTCCTCCAGCCTCAGGAAACCAGGAAACTGGATTACAGAGCATCCAGATTCCAAGCTGTTCTCACTTGGACTGGGGACAGTGCCCTGCCTGCTCTTACATATACCATACACATATAACATAGTGCTCAGAGCAGCTGGTAAAGAAACTCCCAGACATGGCCCTCTGCTGGGTACCCTTTTACCTGGGTCAAAGCCAGGTGCTCACTTAGCCTGCCTGGCCCCACATAATAGAACCCACTCTGAACTTGTTACTGCCTGTCTCCTGGTCTCACTGATCTGTCCTCTGAGCATGCTAGGTCTCAGGCTTTATGTTGCTATCCCCTCTGCCTGGAATGTTCTTCCCTTGGGGCTGGCATGGCCTGCTCCCTTTTCACGTTCCAGGTTTACAGGATGATTCCACTCTCAACTGTGTGAAATGGAAACAAGCATAGCACACCTGTTCTTAGTTTCTGAATTGCAGCTCCATCCCGGGAATCCTACTGGTTCTCGCCTACTGATTTGTTGTTCATCTTCCAAGATCAGCTTTTGTCACCTGTTTTGTTCATCGTTCACACTGGGTACTTTGACAATGCCTAGCATATAGTGTGTACTCAGAGTTGTTGAATGAATGAATGCAGCTACCATCTCCCAGAAAAGAGAAGCTTCACTCTGAGTAGCAGCTAGTGAAAATACTGAGGAGCAGGGAAAGGCTGCCCCAGCAGCCTGCTGCACCTGCCCCCTGGTATTGTGCAAGGGAGAATGCATGGTCCGCTTGCAGACTCCTTGGTGTTGAAAGAGCTCATTTTATCCTGTCTCCTGAGCTCTGGACTCCAGTCCTTCCTCTGTCCTCTCAGTTGCTCATTTATGCCAGGATGCTGTTATTGTTCTTTTACAGTTGAGACTCAGACAAGTTAACTAACTTGATGATGACGGAGACTACATCCCATCTCAAGCAATCTGACTCCTGGTCCTGTCTGTCCTGAGCCTGTGTCTGCCTCATGTCCCCATGAATCAGTACATCATGATCCTTTATTTTCTACTTACCCTGAAGGCATCCATCCCTCTGCACCCCATTCCCAAGGTAACTTGGCTTGTCCAGAGCCATGAGCTTGAATGGGTTGGGTCCCCGGAGCTGGATGGTTCTTTGTTATGAGGGGATGGGCTCACCTGTAGCTCTGAACAAACCCAGGGATGCAAATTCTCTCTTTGCCCTTTCAAATGAGTGCTTGGTGTGAGGATAAGTTAAGAACTAGACTTGTGAGAAGAAATAAAAGATGAGCATTTAGATGATCGCAAACAGCTGGCGCTGACTTTATTTAATACCAGAGAGGTAGTATTGCCAGATCTGGCCACACTGTGATCAGGGCACAGGACTCAGAAGCACAATGACCAAAGTTCAGGAGAACATAGATTACATGCTTCAAGCTGAAGTTTTTGTAGCTAAGAATGGGAAAGTGGGAAGGGAGTTCATTTGGGACAGAATAGGCAAATTAACTGTCTCCCCAGAACAAGCTGTTTTTTGAGACTACAGGATCTGTTGTCTCTTTTTGTAATGTCCAGGTGTCTGGGGTCAGGGCCAGTTACTTTTCTTCTATAGTCCTCAAATAGTTGGCTTCTTGGAACTTTGAGTTCAGTGTAGGACAATGGTTCTCAACCTTCCTAATGCTGCATGACCCCTTTAATATGTTCCTCATGTTGTGGTGACCCCCAACTATAAAAAACTATATATTTTTGTTGCTACTTCACAACTATTTTTTTTGTTACTGTTATGAACCATAATATAAATATCTGATATGCAGACGGTCTTAGGCAACCCCTGTGAAAGGGTTGTTCAATCCACAAAGGAGTCATGGCCCACAGGTTGAGAACTGCTGGTTTTGGGCTTTGACTTGGGGGCATCAGTTAACTGTCATTGCCAAAGGGAGGTATTTTCACCTGTTGCTGAGCCTCCCTCTATGGGGCATATAAACTGCTTTGGAGCCAGCCTGCCCTGGGTCCAAATCTCAGCGCCATTACTTCTTGGCCACATGACCCAGAAAAGATATCCCTGTACCTCATTTGTACAATGTTACCATGTTTTAAGGGTTCTAGGAGCTTATACCTGCAGAGGGCGTGGTGAAGGATGAATGCATAGCCAGTCTCCTATAAAGGTCAGATCTTATTAATTGAGGTGTGATGTCACTACCCATTGGTGTTCACACATAAGAATAAGTGTATTAGGGGCTAGAGAGTTGGCTCAGCTGTTGTGAGCATTTGTTGTTCTTTCAAAGGACCTCAGTTCAAGTCCCAGCATCCACAGGTAGCTCACAACGATCTGTAACTACAGTTCCAGTGGATCCAATGCCCTCTTCATCAGCACCAGAAACGCATGTGGTATACATACATACACGCAGGCAAAACACTCGTACACATAAAATAATAAGTCTAAAAACATTTCTAAAGAGAGTGTATTCTTGGAGTTTCCTGAAGACTTTAATTTGTATTTTAGTCCAAGAGTCTGAGGCCAAGTGTTGAGGTTTGAATGTAAAATGTCTTTATGGCTGATGTGATTGAGATTTGGGATCCAGTTGGCACTCTGTCCTGCCACGGTGCCGTGTATCCTCTAAACTGGAAGCAAAAACAAACCTCTCTTAAGTTGCTTCTGTCAAGTATTTTGTTATCATAGTGAGAGAAAGAAACTAAAACAGAACAAAAGCCCCAATAGCAGGCAACGCGCACAACCCTGCTACACCTCCAGCACATCTGAGCCTTGCTGAGCGTCAGACTTGGTCATGACATTTGTGTGGTCAGCAGCAGGAAGAGTGTCCATGCCCTCTAGAGTTGGTGTGTTTTCTGGCTGCTACTGCTCTTGCTATTTAATTATAAACTTAGTTTAATTTCATCACTGCCAACGTAGTTTGCTGTGGGGTGTTAACTGAACAGGGTGATTTTCCAGTGGCTTGCAGTTGGGGCGTGTAGCGCTGTGCCACACGACAGCCAGCTCCCACTCCTAAAGCAACCTGTCTCCAGTCTTCCCTATAAGCTGCTGGCCCACACCTTTCTGTTCTCTCTGGGTCTTTTCCTATTGGACACTGGGAACAGATGGGTGGGCAGGTAACAAGGAGTCCTTTTATCCTGCCCTTAGGGCTATAGTCTAAAAGGGTAGGAGACACTGTGTTGGTTCATTTGGGGTTTGTTGTTTAGGGGCTTATTTTTTGTTAGCAACACAAGCTAGAGTCATCTGGGAAGAGGGAACCTCAGCTGAAGGATTGAGGCCATCAGATTGACCTGTAGGCAAGTCCTTGGAGGCATTTTCTTGATTAATTCCTGATGTGAAAGGGCCCAGCCCACTGTGGATGTTGCCTCCCCTGGGCAGGTGGTGCTGTATTGGATAAGAAAGCAAAGTGAGCAAACCATGGAGTGGAAGTCAGTAAGGAGTGTTCCTATGGTCTCTGCCTCAGTTCCTGCTTCCAGGTTCCTGTCTTAGGCTGCTGCCCTGACTCTCCTTCATGGTGGACTGTAACTGGTAAGCCAAAGAAACCCTTTCCTCCCCAAGTTGCTTCTGGTCACAGTCTTTGTCATAGCAATTCCTAGCAAAGTAGGACACTTCTCCAGATAAGTCTTTTCCTATTTTCTTTGTTTTGTAGATGGAGGAACTGAGATTCACAGAGATTAAAGGTCAGAGATCAGACATGGTCACTAGAATCCATTTCTCCTAATTACCTGTCCAGGGTTGCTTCTTACTGTGTTGCCTACCTAGTCTAGCTTCATTCCCTCTGTACAGCGCCTCAGACTCTAACAAAGGTGCCTTGAAGTTGTCCACCATTGAGCCAGTGGCCCCTCCCAAGACTCCCAATGTGACACCTAAGTAGACACAGGGTGGGTTAGAACTAAGATCTGATGGTTCATTTCCAAAGGTAACCTTGAGCCAGGTCTAGCTACAAATGAACCAATAGCCCCTCACCCCCTTACTGCCTGCTGGTCTAGCCACTCCCCAACACAGACTCTGCTACGTTAGCCCTTCCTACTCTAACTAGAAGTTTAGAAAAACACCACAGCCAAACTCACCCTCAAGGGCATGTGTCTGACACACATTAAAATAAATGAGACGAACCTGCATATTTTTTTTTGCTGAGAAAAAGACAAATGCAAGCAATAGAGGAAAAGAAAAGAGCTAGATGACGTGTGAGGTTGTTCCCTTTTGATCATCAGAAAAGAAAAAAGTCGGGCGGAGGGTCTGTTCCATACTCCACCGGCTCGCTTGTCATTCCAGACTGACACCGGCTTTGTAAGTTCACTGGAGAGACTGCCGTGCTTTCGCCGCTCTGAGTCTCCAGTGCTCTTATTATGAAGTGAGGATTGCTGTTCCACACCAGGCACATAAGAGGTGGGGCTCTGGGGTCCCCCTGCTTTCTAGCTGTGGGATATGGATGACTGACTTCATTTCCCAGTACCTCCAGTTCCTCACCTGAAACAGGCTAGAAACAGCATGTACCTGCCAGATGTGGGAGAACCGGATAAGGCTGTCCACACGCATGCACAATACCTGGCTCCAAGGAATATGCTCTGTGAAGGGTGATGTCTGCTGCTGTTTTTAGGTGTCCAGAGTTGACATTTCCACTTAGCACTTCTCAAGAAAAAGAACATTTTTAAAAAGAGCTTTGGGGTTTGCAAAAACAATTTCCTATGGTCCTCCAAACATCCCTGGGTAAGGATCATCACCACCAGATAGAAAAACTGAGCCTCAGAGATGGGAGAGTCCAAACCCATGGTGTGTGACCTTACAAGCCTTTCAATGTCCAACACAGCCTTCAGACTGATCTCAGGATCTCTGTACTCAGGTCCTCTGTAGGAGAAGGCCCCGCCCCCCATCTTCTTATTCCTCCTCCTCTTCTTTCTCCTCTTTCTCCTTCTCAAGGCTCTGCTGCTGAGCAGGGCAAAGAACAGAATGCCCCTGATAAATTCCACCTTTCAGGGGAGATGGCTGGGATAGGGGCTGCCTACAGAGGGTTTGACAGGTGCTAAACATGCTGCAAGCTTTCCTGTGGACTGAATCGTAAGTGCTACTCAGGACTGGGGAGAGACCCTCAAGCAAATGTGCTCAGATTGAGCATAGCACAAGGACAAAAAACAACTGCCTTTGAAACAGGTCTGGGTTACTGAAGAATTAAAGAGATCCCCTGAACCTCAACACAAGGCCATCATGCCCCAGCTGCCGGAGAAGCAGTAAAGTCTACCACCATACCGGAGGTTAAGGGTCTGTTTCCCGGTAGATGGATTGGGTTTGACTGTCTCCTGGGGAATCTGCTGAGGCCTGTGGCCCAGCCTTTCCTGCAGGAATGTGGATAAGGACTGATGTTTATAAAGCACCTACAATATACCAGGCATCTTGTCTGTCTTCCTATGGCCTAGTCACACTAACCTTCTCTTGTCAAGTTTATCTCGTTCCTGCTGTGTGGGACATTTGCATGCATAAATCCTTTTTCTTTCCCCCTGCTGTTTGCATAGACCCTGTCCACACTTGTCAAGTTTTAGCTCACAATCTGTCTTTTCTGAAAGACCTTTTCCACCCTAGGGAAAGCTGTAACTCTACCCTGTGCCACACACACCTGCTTTATCTTCTTTCATGTATATGTTCCTACCCAAACATTTTACTGATTGGTGTGCTTAATTATCTCCTTCCTTGGGGATAGGGTGACTCCAGTTTTGCTCTTCATAAGACTGTGAGCTCAAGACTAAGGATAGTGCCTGAAGACAGTTGGTGCTCAATAAATATTGCTTACCAACTGGAGGCCAGAGTTTTCCCTCAGCAGGATTCCAAGAGGTAGAATAACTTCCAAAGACTGGGGAACATGAGGGGCATTTCCAGCTAGGAAGTGGTAGAGCTAGGATTTGAACTAGGATTTAGTTTTATGTATGTATGTGTGTGTGTGTGTGTGTGTGTGTATATATATATATATATATTTATATTTATACTTTATGTTTATGGGTGTTTGGCCTGCATGCATATCCATGTGTCATGTATGTGCTTAGTGCCCATAGAGGCCAGAAGAGAGATCCCCTGGAACTGCAGTCACAGATGATTGTGACCACAATATGGTTGCTGGGAACCAAACCCTGGTCCTCTGGAACAGCAGCCAGTGCTCTTAACTGCTGAGCCATCTATCTCTCCAGCCCTGAAATGGGATGCTTATTTCTTAGCTGTACGTTTAGACACACAACACTGCTTCCCTTGAGAAGGACTGGAGACTTCAGAGCAGAATTGTTTAGCGACAGCCATAGCATCACCAAGATCCTCCAGTTCCCATCAAGCAACCTGCTGAGCTCAAGCTGGCTTTTTCTCTCCCCTCCCCTCCCGTTCTTTGCCCTTCCCTCCCTTTCCCTTCCTTTCTCCACTCTCCTCTTTTCTTCTTGCACTGAGAGTGGAACTCACCTACCTGTGCATTCTGGTAGCCAAGTGCTCTCCCACCAACTATGCCTCCATCCCCAAAGCTGGCTCTCTAGGGGGATCTTGCTGATAGCAGGGCTGGCCACCTTATGTGAAATACTCGTGTTATTCATAGTCACTTCTCACAAGGAAAAGTTCTTCTCTGGGTTCTCTATCACTCAGTCTTGTGAGAAGTCCTGGTGAGCGTGAGCACAGCCTGTCATTGTTAGGTACAGATAGAGTCGGCTGCTCACGGTGGGTGCCTAGCATGGAACAAATCTTACAGCCAGTCCACAATGGCTGCTTGGCTGCCTGATGAGACTTGGGGTGCATGAGGCATGCTTAGATGATGCTTGTTCCAAAGAGCATTGCTGCACAAAGCTCCTTACCCTGTGCATCTCCCCACCTCAGGGGGTCCTCCATTTCTTTCAAGTGACACCAGTTGGAAACAATTCCTTGACAGGTAAAGGCTGCAGATGTCACCTGTAAGTCCACTGTCATAGGGCTTGCCTGGCTTTGTGCCCCTCCCCCACAACCTTAGCTGTGGACCGGAGCCTGGTGTGCTCTGGCTGTCTTCCCCTGGAGGTGCCTGGTCTCCATGCTGCTGCTCCAGGTGCTGGGGAATGCCCCGGCTCAGTTCCCTTTTGAATTGGGAAGAACTGCTGTTTTGTGGGTATCTAAAGACCAGTGGAAAGAGATGCTGGGAGCGAGTACCACTTTCCCACTTCCTAGGCAGTTGCTGCCTTGGGGGCTACTTTTGTGGGTTATTATGGGGGTCACCTGGACTACAGCTTATAGTTTCCCCTCTTTTCAGCAATTTTGCAAACACAGCTTTCCTTTCTATAAGCCTCTCATACACCAGAGATCACAGTTGTTTCTCTTTTTCCACACTGGACTCTGACTGGCACTGTCCTCATGTGCCTGGTTTTCTGCTATCTGGGCACAGGAACAAAGGTTAGCCTAACACAGTTCTGTTCCCGGAGTGCTTTGTTCTGTGGGGTTTGGGAGGGAAGAGACGCAAGAGGATCACTGAGGGATCTTGGATGGAGAGGCAGGAAGACGCTGCTGATCACTACCAGGCAACTGAGTACACAGAGGGTCACGGGAGCAGGATCTAGAATGGGGGTACTTTACCAGGCCCAGAAATGACAGTGTTGTTCTCCAGAGGGAGAGACCATGTACCTTCTTCAGAGCCCACAGCTGCCTCTCAAATGCCCATCAGGAGGTGGCCTCAGTGCTTACAGAATGACCCTAACCTACCCGCCTCTCTGTCCTGGCATGGAATTCTTAAGAATCATCTGCACCCTTTGCCTGCTATCTGAGATCTCACACGTCATCCTAACCTTCTTGAGGTTGACACTTCCCAGATGTCATATATGTAGGACTATGTGAAGATCCAGTGATGGAGGAGGGGCTGGGACCTTATCCCCGACCAAGCATTCATAGCTTCCAGGCATATAAAACCAAATGATTTCCATATACCTTTCCTCTACTCCCTCACTCCACCCCGCATTCATTCACTGGGCCTTTACTGAGTGCCTTTTATGCCCAAGTATTAACCTAGGCATGGGAGACGTGCATTGAGTAAAGAAGATGTAAGCACACGGATCTCATACCTAACGGGGTAGCCAATCAAAGACAAAGCAAGCACAATGTGAAATTCAACACAACAGGTTACAGTATGGGGAAACAGAGATAGAGAAGGCTTCTTTGTTGCAGTTTGGAGAGGCTAGAGGAAGGTCTCTGCGGGCAGGTGGCATTCTAGAAAAGCACTAAGTGGGATGAAGCAATACCCCATGACGACATCTTTGGGAAAGGACCAGGCAGAGGTGGGAGCAGCTTCCTTGCTTCTTTGCAGCAGACAGATACTGCCCATGATCCCACTTAAAAGGTCACCAAATGGAGTTTGGAGGGCGGTTGGGGTGGTGATGAGTACCTTGCCTAAGGTTACATAACAAAGACCCACAAGTGTGTGTGTGTGTGTGTGTGTGTGTGTGTGTGTGTCCTGACATAACACACATGATGCCACACTTTGTAGCCTCTCATCTCCTGACCCTGGGGCCCAGGTTCCTGGCAGGCCTGTGCTCTGTCTGTGGCCTAGGTTCATCTAAGTCTGTCATTTGCCTGGTCCTCCATTCCCCTGCTGTCTTTGCATGGCCAACCTGTGCTCTGTGCTTACAGATGAGATGGAGCTCAGGGGCTTTTCTGGGGTCTGATGAAGCTTCCTAAGCTTTCCCTGCTGTGGTTCTTTCTCCTTCAAGATGCTCCTGCGGGGCAAATGCTGTGGGATAATTGGAAGTGACAGACCTTCCTTAGCCACTGGCCCCAATCAGGCAGAAATGAAGGTGGCATTGAAGGGACACCGAAACCGCTAAGCTCTCTGAAAGTGGCTGTGCTTCATACACCATCAGTCTCCCTCTCTCCCCTTGGCTTTTGCAGGGGCTTGCTCAAGGCACAGGTACTTCCTGGCACCTATATCTTGTTATTGAGCCTTGGGGAACTATAACCCACCTGGCAAGAATCCCTTGGTCCAAGAACTGCCCTGGGGCTCTTCCAAGGCAAGGCCTTCAGAGGGACCTTATGTAAATTTCCCAGGGTTCCTGGCTGGGTGCTTCCTGTGCCAGAAGGTCTGTGCTAGAGGTTTGTCTATGAACCAGGGTCCTCTCTGGATGGGGAGCTGATCTCTCACCACTCTCAGTGGCTCTGGCATCTGAAGAGGAGACGGGACTACAGTCTTTCTGTGCCATGCTCAGATTGCCGAGTATTTACCCTGGCAGTGGTCTTAGACCTAGCCTAGCCCAAAAGTCTCAACACTTAGAGAACTGAGGTCAGAGACAACTGTGCACACAATGGTTCAGCCTTAGTCAGGGGCTTCTAAGCATCTGGCTGATATAGATGGTGTGTGTGTTTGTGTGTGTGTGTGTGTGTGTGTGTGTGTGTATGTGTGTGTATACATGTGCATGTGTGTGTTCTTTCTAGGTTCCTAGATTACCAGGTCACTCTGGCCAAACACCTTCCTTCCTAGATTACCAGATTACTTTGGCCACTTTCTTACCCATTTAAGAAGTTCATTTCTAGAGAGAGTGGCAAAAATATCTCTGTTAGGTTCTGTGGCTATGATCCTCAACCATGTTTGGAGAGGAGTCAAGACAGTAATAAGCTGTAGAGAGGTACTACAGATATGGCTTAGTGGCAGGGCACTCAGCTAGCACACACACAGATACACACACACACACACAATAAAGAGAGAGAGAGAGAGAGAGAGAGAGAGAGAGAGAGAGAGAGAGAGAGAGAGAGACTATTATTTCTTGGAGGCTAATTGAGTTATTACAAGTACTGTGTGGGAATGCAGTAAGGTCAAGGATATAAAGAAAGCCATAAGGGACTTCACATTACTGGAACATTTTCCTTGTTTCTACCATGAGTGTTGTGATACCTTAGGAGACTAGGCAGCTATGACACCAGTTGTATGCAACCTAGACTAAAAATTGCAGGCTGTAAGATCTTGGACAAAATGCTCAATAGTAACTGTTAGCTATTGTCATTTATAGTGCCCCTTTATATAAAATCTTTCCTGAACAGACACACTTTTCCAACCTTCAATTTCTTCATCTGAAAGACTAGAATGATCATCACTTTTCTTACTAGGATGTTTCAGGGATTAAAATGAACAACAACAACAAATGACCAGTTTTCAAGGTACCAGCATTTGGCCCGGTACAGGTTAGTTGCATCTGAACTGTGACTTCCCTTCCTCTCTTTTCTGCTCTCAAGAAGTGCATAGTTCCAAGGTGGGAAGAGTCCACAGACATAGATGATAAACAGAAAGTTGAGACGAGTTTCGAAGGTCAGTCCTGACCAAGTACCATGGGGGTTCTGAAGAGTCAGAAGCCTTAGCTTGGCTCCACCTCTTCCATCATTCTGGAGCCCCTCTTCCCCACCTTTAAACTGCAGGGGAAAGCAGGCCACATTCTCATAACACTTCCAATCACACCTACCTCCCCATCTCAACTGTGCAGTGACTGAAGGAAACAGGTTGTGGGAATCCCATGAGTACACAGGCAGCAGATGGAGCATCACCCCTCCACACACACCCTATACTGGTAGCAGAGCAGTGGCACCTAGAAGCTGGACAGCTCGTCAGAGAACATCAAATTGAACTACAACATTAGAAATGACAGTACCTTATTTGTTTCTACTGAAAGGCTTAAAAAAGAGGCAGGATTTTTACTTACTCTGATGAAAAGAGCACCATTTGGTAAACAGTCTGGAATCCCAAGATTATAAGCTCACAATCTCCTGCGTGCAGATGTGAGCCTGTGCATGTGGAGGCCAGAGGTTGATGTTGGGTGTCTTCCACGATTACTCTCCACCTTCTTCATGGACAGAGGGTCTCTGCCTAAGCCTAGAACTCACTGGCTTGGCTAGATTGACTGTCAAGCAAGGCTCAGAGACCCTTTTACCTTTGCCTCCCAGCGGTGAGTTGCAGGTGTTCACGGTTATCCCAGGATTTATTACATGGGTGCCAAGGGTCAAGACAAGGTCCTTATGCTGACATGGCAAGCCTGTCACCAAGAGGGCCGTCTCCCTAATCCTCATCTCTGCTTTCTTCGACTTTTCTGCAAATAGTTCTACCCATGATGCCAAAAGAATTTTTCCAAAGGTCATTCTGTTGTCATTTCTTTGCTCACAAACTTTCAATATCTCCCATTGTCCACTGTAACAAACCCCTTATTCTGTCATTCAAGGCCTTACCCAATGGTGCCCTGGACTAACCCTGTAAGCTATGCTCTGTGAAGCTACTTCTCAGGCATGAACTTTTTTTCTTTAAAAAAATGATGTATTTGTTTTTATTTTATGTGCAGGAGTTTTTGTCTGCATGTCTGTTTGTCTTTTGGTTTTGGAGGTCAAAAGAAGGCATTAGATCCCCTGGAACTGGTGTTACAGTCAGTTGTTAGATGCCACATGGGTGCTGGGAACTGAACCTGGATTCTCTATAAGAGCACCAAGTGCTATTAGCCACCGATTCATCTCGCTTGCCTTCAGGTGTAGCCTTTCTGACCTATGCCTACCACAAAGGCCTTGGTCTAACTTGCCTTCCTCAAACTTTACTTGCTCCAATGCAACCCACTCTCCAGCTTCTTCAATTACCTTCTCTTCCGGGACTGCCGTCTCACCCTCAGCCAGAAGCTACCATTTTTATCTGTGATAACACAGAATATACTGAGTTGAATGTAGGAGACGCATTCTACAGCTGAATATGCATCATAGGTCTCTAGTTGTCCTTGAATGCTCCACATTTCTGAGCAGGGCTGTGCACTCGCCAGGAACCAAGTCAGCACTGCTGGTCCACACTGTGGCATCACCACTGGATAGTCGCATCCTCTGGGCCCCTTTCCACCTGCCCTGACCAAACCTGTGCTGCCTGCTGACCAGAGAGGAGGAAACCCAGAGGCTGTAGGACTGCTCATGCTAGCCAACAAGCACAGATGTCAAAAACTGCCACTCTCTGGAGGATGTTTTGTCTCACCTGTGGATGTGTGTTACGTTTGGAAGACCCACCGAGGTCAGAAAATTAGCAAGGGGCCATGAGGGAACTTGTAAGGAAAGGGAGACAACATATAGTTATATAAAAGGGTAAAAGGGAATAATGGAACAGGAAGGGTTAAATAGGGTGGGGGATGGGAGGGCAGAGTAGAGGAGAGAATACAGGGAAGAATAACTCAAACTAAAAACTTTCTGAAAAAGTCATATGAAAACCTACTACTGTAGAAGCTTCCTAAATATATAAACGTACACATAGTTAAAAAGACTTTAAGTGACATTGCCTGATAATGGAGTGATTATGCCCCTGCTGGATATCATAGACTAACAAATAAAGAGCCCAGTACCAGGAATGGGTTATCTCTTTTGGAGCTGTTGGCTAGTTGGACCCCTGTAGACCTCTCCCAAACATATATAAGATATTACCTATATACGATATTACATATGTAAGATATAAACAAATATAAGATATTGCCATCACTATTGGGTACCCTTCAGAATTTGATGACAAGACCCTTTTGCTGAAGAGTCCACAACCTGAGTCATAGAACATGGAGAAATAGAGCTGGTACTGGATGATTTATCCCCATTAGCTAGCTTTCATGGTGACAGGGGTGCTGTGCATGCTACTGGAAGAGAAAAGGAATCATCAACCTGAGCTGTGAACTTTGCGAACAACAGTAACAGCTGGCTTGACATGCCTATTGGTGGAATAGTGGCATGAATGTCAGAGGAATGGCTAACAACTTTCTGATTGGACTTAAAGCCTGTTCCAGGAGATGAAACCCATAACTGATACTGTTATCAGAACCAAGACTCTGGGACTAGATAGGTCATAGGTTCTAGGAGAGAGATTGACACTAGTATTCTGCTAAATGGACATAATATTAAATGGATTCCTAATGCCATATCATTATACCCATAGATTTATGCATCTCTCCACCCTCACAAGAGGAGCTTAAAGCTGCAGTAGATAGTAATCAACACAGAAACCCAAAACTGGTTAAGGTACAGAGAATGAGAGACTGTGGAGTGATCAGCCCGAAATGGGACATCTATATTACAGCCCTCCCACAAGGCCTAAGGATTTTGCTAAAGAGTGGGCAGAGAGACTGTAGGCACTAGAGGTAGTGAATGACTACAAGGAAAACAATGTTTTCTGGATATAACGGGATAGTTACATATTTGAATTCACATTGGTCGTGACAACATACACAAGATCTGCACAAATCTCAGTGTGGAGGAGGGAGCTGGGCACTAAGTCCCACCCCTACTTGCAAAGCTGTTGGCAATTGATGGATACTGGGAGAGGGAAAGTCAGTTCTCTCTAAGGATGTGGGTCATGGCAGGTTGATCATGCTCCAGTGGATGAACACACACTCAAGAGATTATGTGCAGCACAAATTGAAATTGATGAGTTGAAAATAAACAAACAAAAAGAAAAAGAAAACAAAGCTTGGTGGGTAGGGAAGGGGTATATCTGAGAGGAGTTGGGGCAAGAGCATGCCTATAGTAAACATAAATTGTATGAGAGTGTCAGAGAACTAACAAAGCAAAAGGAACCACTCTGAGAATCCTTAGACACCGTCCATTCTACCATCATCATCCTACAGAACAGGAAACCAGGGACCAGTGAAAGGAGATGACTTGTCCAGAGACACATGGATGCTGAGCTGAGGGCTACAATTCTAGAGAGAGCAGAGGTCTTAGACATTGCTCACCAAGTGTGCCAGTGCACTCATTCATTTATTCTTCTGTTCTGCTTCCAGCCTTGAGCACAAGACACGTACCAGGCATCACAGAAAGTCTTGAAGATTCAGAGATAAGAAAAAAAAAGTCTCCACTCTTGAGAGACTTGCAGTTTATCTAGCATAGTTAGTGGACAGTGTGCCAGGAGCATGAATAGTTGTACAGAGGGCATTTCCTTCTGCCTTTGCCAAGGTCTGGGCGATCTCTTCCATTGCTGCTGGGAATGCCCACACCCTAGCTCTACCTGGGCTCCATGGGATGTCCAATCCAAGCCGTGTCTTCTCTTTCTAGCTCCTTTCCTTGATGCAGGGGTATTTTGGTCAAAGTGGTGAAATGGGGAAAGATGTTTGACTGTATCATGAGATCTGCTGTGAAAATATACTCAGTTAAAGCTTGCAAACCACTTAGCTCAGCACCTTCCACTGGAGGCCTCAAAGAAGTCAGCTCTATGCTTACAAACGAGAAGATGGAAGCTCAGAAAGGTTGTATAATCTACCCAGAATAACACAGCAAATAAGAAAGATGGGTAGACCTCAAACCCAAGTTTTTCTGCTTTCAAATATCCCCTCTTTTCAAAATGCCACCTGGAGGTGCACTGGAGACTCTGGTTTACCTTGCGATCTTTGAACTCAAGGGTGATCTCTGGGAACCCTGAGGTAGTAAGGCCCTCCTAGGTGGGCTGAGGTACTTTATTCTTTCACACACAGAGAGAGGAGCTTCAGGGAAGGATATCTGTCTTGCCTTCTCTGACCCTCTTCTGGTTCCAGAACACATTTCCTGTCCCTATTGTTTCCTCAGATAACTGTAGTCTGCATCCAGCCTCCCCTGTAATGACACATAGAATAATAGTATTCTCTACAGTCCTGGGTAGACCTCTCTGTGCCCTTTTAGACCACAAAATGCCTGACACCCTTCCGGATGAGCAGTATCCTGGCTTGTAAATACAACCTAAGAAAGAGAGCATTCTGGGAGCTAATGCGGTAGAACTGACAGTGGGCTCTGTATTCCAGCAGTGCTGGAAAGTAGCCTGGTCATTACACAGAGAGACAGGAGCCCCTCCAAGGGAACCAGGGCCATTTAAGTCATCCTCGGAGATCTATTTTCCTTCAACTTCTATTCACCTGAAAAATTCTTAATAGTGAAGTGCCCAGCAGGGCGATCTAAAGGGCAGAACTCTGATTCAGAAAGATTCAATACTCAAAAGTTGAGATCTCAGAAACCCATCAGTGATGACTTATGTTAGAAAAAGAGTCACCTCTAACATGCCTTCGGATAGGAAATGGTTTCCCATTGTCATTTTTAAAACAGATCATTAACTATTTGACTGGGAGGTGGGGAGCTCAAGGTCAGAGGAAGTAGAAGGGAAGAGAGGGAAGAAGCAACCGACCCCAAGTCCCCTAGAAGAGCTCTGAAATACAGCCAGGAGGACAGGAGCTCACGGTCCTGCCTCGTTTCCCCAGCATCTTCCCTCCTCTGTTAGGTGGGTATCACTGAGACAGTCATCCAAATGTCAGAGCAGCCCCTGCCCTATGTGCACCAGGAAACCCTGTGTCCACAGGAAGAGGGGATGGGAACCGCAATAAAGAGCTTCCAAGATAACAGTAAAGACACCCCCCTACAACATTCACAGCAATGGTTTCCTGTGTGTGTGTGTGTACATGCATATATGCAGGTGTGTTCAACTGTGCATGCAGTTCTGAAAGCCAGTTGTCAACATCTATATCATTCTCGATGACCCTCCACGTTTTTTCTTTATTTTCTTGAGACAGGGGCTTTCACAGAATCCGGAGCTCGCCATTTTGTGGGAGCTGCCTGGCCAGGAAGCCTTCAGGACCTGCTTGTCTCCTCCCTCTGGAGCTAGGTTTACAGACTCATACTGATGGACCCGGCTTTTTACATCAGTGCCGTGGATCTGAACTCAGGTTCTTGTGCTTGTCAGGCAATCACGTTATCCACTGAGCCATCTCTCTGGTCCTGTCCCTTACATCTGCTGATGGTGGAGCACACCACTCCCTGCTTTTCACTTTGCCTATTGACTGAGCTGCTAGGAGGTTGCTGTCTTTGAGTCTAGCATTTTTTACTACATCTACTTGACCTGGGTCTACCTTCCGCTCCACAGGCGTATGACAATCCAACAAACACAGATGAGAAAGCTGGAACTTGCTCTTGGGACCCAGTGTCTACACAGGCAGTGAGGCATGCAACTCCTGAATGAGTAGCACTTTGGTTTATCACCTCTGTAGGCTTAGAGCCAGCAAGATGATACCAGGAATCAGAAGATCAAGTTCTGGGTACTACTCTGTCTCTAGCTCTCTAACAGCTAATGGATATTAGTACTTTCTCTTACACGGGGAATCTCATCAAAGCCCATGGTTTCCCGTGATCAGTAATCATCTGTCTACAGCTCAACCCTCTCAGACCCACAAGTCTCCTGGCTTGTTTAGTCTCATGCTTTAGTTGTCTGTTGGTGCTATGGCTTGCAGGCTCTCACCCACACAAATGCACTGGAGTTTGTGTAAGTTATTTTCCTTGTGCCGTGACCAAATGCCCAACAAAAAGCAACATTTTGGCTTACATTCTGAGGGAATATAATCCATCATGGACGGGAAGCCATGGCAGTGGAAGCAGGAGGTGGCTGGTCACTCTGTGTCCTCATGGAGGAAGCAGGGTGCAGACAGAAAGTGGGGCCTGTGGTAAACCTCAAGGCCCACCTTTCAGGGAGGCTCTATCTCCATTACTTTCTAAAACAGTGTCACCTGAAGTGTGTGTAGGGGGTTTGCCTGCTGGGGACCAAGTGTTCAAACACAGGAGCCTATGTACCTTGTACTCAAATGACAACAGAAGCTTAACACCCAATGGAAAGCGCGTAAGTCATAAGGGCTCCCCACTCAGGGATGGACTGATGCTGGCAGTTTGATCTCTTTCTGATAGGTCTCTGTCTCTTGTTTTTGTTCTCTTGCCTTGCACCCTTCTACCATGGGATGGTGAAACAAAAAGCCCTTTGGTCATCTACTGGCCCTTGATCCTGGATCCTAAAACTATCAGTCAAAGAGGTCCGTGTTTATTACTGATTAACCGGTCTCTGGTATCCAGGCACAGTGTTTTAAAACAAATTAGGACAGGTGTTTATTACCGCAGCATGACCCAGCCATGTTCGGTTGAAATAGCCCCCAAATGTCATACTGACCCTGAGGTCTTTGTCACAATAGCTGAGTCCCCCATCTGGTTATCTCTGACCTCTGCCAAACACAGAGCTTTCTCTAACAAAATGTATAACCTCGAGCAATTAGAACACTATAAATTGGAGCATTCTTTCCAATGAATAAAATTACCCTTACTTCTAACGAGTGCGAAATGGCTTACATGAAGCTAAGTACTCTGGTGATTATAAAATAGCCGACATAGAATATCAACACTTCTTCTTGCACTGCTAAAGTGGCCCATTAAATCCCTACTGGTTAGGCACTTTTTTTTTCTTGAAAAATTTTCTCTCTGACACTGATGTTTTTGTATGGTTTTCAATCTCAAGGCTGATTCGGTCTGAAATGTTCCTCTTATCTTTTGATTTTGGTGTGTGTGTGCACACATATGTGAGCATGTAGAGGCCAAAGGGTGATGTCATCTTCTTCAATCATTCTTCACCTAATTTTTTTTTTTTTTTTTGGTTAGGGTCTTTCATTGACAGGGCTGACAGTGAACTCCAGATGTCTGTCTGTCTGTTCCTCCTGTGCTGGGGTTATAGATGCGTGCCACTATGACTTGCCTTTTACATGGATGTTAAGTATCTTAGCTTAGCCCTTCATTGGCTGAGCCATCTTCCCAATACTCCCATGCTGGCCTTAAAGGCATGGCAGTTCTCCCACTTCAGCCTTCTGAGTGCTGAGACTCCAGGGCTGTGCAGCAGCAACTGGCTTACTGTCTCTTTGGGGAGCTTCCCGGGCTCTTTCCCAAGCAGCTGTTTCCAAAAGGCAAATCCCAGGGAACTTTATGTCTTCCAGTGTCCAAAGATCATTCTGGGTCCCTACTACTTCCGTTTTTAAAGCACTTCCTTCCACTTTACTGGTCTTTTGTAGTTTTTGCCTTTCTAAAGCTACAG
Source organism: Cricetomys ansorgei (assembly GCA_026225945.1). Taxonomy (NCBI): domain Eukaryota; kingdom Metazoa; phylum Chordata; class Mammalia; order Rodentia; family Nesomyidae; genus Cricetomys; species Cricetomys ansorgei. The sequence goes on along the minus strand of JAMJFZ010001898.1, from coordinate 2,213,509 downwards.
AGAAAGATAAGAATTCATAAATCAGTGGGGAGAGGGCCTGTTACTGTGGACCTTGTAGCTGGGGAGGTGGCTGCTGGCCGGATGATAAGCTTCAGTTTTTAAAGAGGTGACACTTCTCAGTGAGGACAGCCCTTTCCACCCATCCATCATACCCAGCCCTTGCTGTCTCTGACACATCTGTATCTTTAGTGTCCCTTTGCTCCTCTTCCTATTGGCCATTGTCCTTCACCCTGCCTATCCCCCCCTCTTCTCTGGACGCTGCCCTTGGCTCCCACTCAGTCATGGTGCTCTCAGGTTTGCCTTTTCCAGTGTGTTTGCCTTTCAGCCCAGAGTGACCTTTCTAGGAGAAATCTGAGTTTGCCATGTTCCTCTCTGAGCCTTCCTCCTGCTCTCTAGGTATGGCTCCACCTCGCACAGGTCTTTTGAAGCCCAGTTCTTACACCCTCTCCATTTGCCTCTCTCTGACTCTCCAACTACAATCCAGAATTCCCAGAAAGATGCTGTCACTGTAGCCCCCGTCCTTCGTGCAAATGTGGGTTTCCTTTCCTGGAATGCCCTATATCTCCCCTCATCTAGCTACCATACATTCATCCTTCAGACCCAAGTTCTTCCCCTGGTTGGTAGGCTGTGGTGATGGCCTCTCATGGGCTTTCCATACTGTGTCAAGACCCTCCCGACTCAGCTTCAAGTACTTTGAGGGCAAGGAGTGTATTTCCTTTTAAACCTCCAGAATCTAGTATACAGTAGGTGCTCGATAAAAACACTTTGGATTTAAATTGTTTTTTAATGTGTGAACAAACAAATTACCTCGTTTCATTTTCAAGAAAGGTCAAGGATATAGACAGATGAGGAAGCAGCCTGAATTTCTCAAGTGAGGCACACGGCCCGGACACTCTTTCCATGTCTTCCTGGAGTTCTCTGTTTGCCTGCTTTATCCTTGGATCTCTGAAGAACGATTGCCAAGCCTGAGTGAGCCTGTGCCTAGCCAGGTTCTCTACCAAGGTTCAGGGAGACTGCAGCAGACAGGTCTACACCGTGTCCCGGTCCGTGTGTCTGTCCTGAAACTTGGGGGCTTTCTTCAAGAGTGGGACAGGCTTCTCAGTAATTTACACTTTGCTTCCCCCTAAAGTTCCCCCAGAATGACGGTGGAGTCTGGGTGGAGTAGAGAGACTCTCTTCAGTAGCTGACTGAGTTGTGGGGAAGAGAGGTTCTGTGTTTGGTTGGGGATCTTCTGTGTTCCACTGGCCTTTGACATGCCTAAGGTAGTAATAAATAGTGCATTCATTACACACCAAAGAGGACTTAATGGTGCATGTCCATAGCCTTCCGGGCACCCTTCCTCCCCAGGCCATGTTAAGCGGCACTTACAAACTAAGGGATGAGCAAAGGAAACAGGAAAGAAGAATAAGAACGGGTATGCCGAGGGGCAGCACGGCTTTGGACAAAGGAAGTAGGGAAAACAGTTCTAGACAAGAGTGACTGTTACCAGATAAAGGGACCTCCAGCTCAAAAATCAAAGTCCAGAAGTGTGAGATGGAGCGGGGGTCCTGGCTTTAGGCAGGAAGAGGAAGTTGGTATTCATGATCAGAATCCTGCTTCTGGAGGGCTGAGATATGGCTGACGTCCCATTGATTGATGCCCTGGTATATGATAAGCAAGAAGGGAACTGTCTGCTGGCATGCTTGGCTCTGAGGTGCCAAATCTTCTCACTGTGTGGAAAGGAGGAGGCTGTTAGTCAGGGGAATCGATGTCTGGAAATCTGGTAACAGTGGAGACCAAGGCAGATGCCTCTGCTCACTCTCCTCTTTTCTCTCTCAATGGATGCTAGGATGGGAGGCTGGAAAGCTATCTATTCCTAGACATTGCTGTAGTTGTGATAGCCTCAAATCCAGGGACTGTCTCTCCCAGAAAGCAAACCTAGTTACTCGTGCATGCATATGTGCCTATGTTTGTGAGTACCCACACAGACACATTTCATTATGACAGTCTTTGTATAAGTCAAGAGACTCCTAGCTCCCGTGAAAACTTCTCCAGGGACACAAGGTAGAGAACCCCTATTTTGTAGTTAATAACAGTTTGTTGTATATTTTAAACTGAAGAGTAGATTTAAGTGTTCTACACACACACACACACACACACACACACACACACACACACACACACACAGAGTATCTGAGGCAATGCATGTATTAATTTATCCCCAATGTACACATATTTCAAAATATCCAAAACATAGATACATATATTTTATTTAAAGTTTCGGCAGGGGAATTGTGAGTTCAAGACTATCTTGAATTATATAGTGAAATTGCATTATTACAAACGAGCAGATTAAAAGAAGACTCTCGACCTCAGGTGGTGAGAGAAACACACAAATGGCTGTAACATAAAGCAGGGAGCCCTGAAGTATTGGGTGACATCACAGTCTTAAGGGAGGGAAAATGAAGCACAATAAATAGTGAAGATGGCTGGCTTGTTAATCAATAACAATAAGTGTTTATTGTTATAATAAGCACCTATTATTTGCCAGGTCTCTGTCAGAATAGCATAGGAAATAAATCCATATAGTTCCTACCCTCAGGGTCCTGCAGTCCAGTTTGGACCAAGCCCTGAGGTCAGGAAGGAAGATAAGGAGTCTGTCCAGGAGGGCCTGTAATGGGGAAGCATAGTTGGAGTGACCTGACAGACAGGTACCATGTCCATAGTGCTCCCAGCCCAACAGAGGGGCCCCATGTGTGTAGCACGTATGTGTACACTCACAAACAGCTCAGGGTCACTTTGGACTCTGCTTCTGCGTTAGCTTCCTTATAACAGTTCCCAGCATTGCTGTAGGAGCTGAGACGCCATGGAAGCTTCTTCCTAGAACCCATCCCTGGAGAGAGCCCCCCTTCTCACCATTGGCCAGAATCCCAAGTGTATAGAAAAAGTAAACTCATCAGTGGCCACTGAAGGGACCTTGGGGTCTCAGCCAACCCTGTACAGCCACTTGCCCTTGTGAATAGCCCTTAATGGGGGTGAGGGTAGGGTACAGGTATACCTCTGATCTTGGCTGCCTCTCCTTTACTTTCAACATGCTTTTCCCTACCTGCAAGACTTCGCTCCGTTGGAACGGAAGGAACCCATCTCCGCCTTCCCTTCAGTTTCTTGGCACATTCACTTCCCCTCTGATATTTTTGGCACCTTCATTGATGGCAGTCAGAGGACGTTTTATAATACCATGAAATAACCATTACATTAAAAATAAATAAATAAAAAGAGTCATAGAAAAAGAACACAGACACGTCTGGCTTTGTAAAATTACTGTCAGTCAGTGGGCATATGGGTTCCTGAAAAGTTGGGCAGGAATCACAATATTATCCTTGAAACACATCCCACTCTACCTGGCAAGCTTGTCTCCATCCTTTGGAACCTGCTTAGATGTCCCCTGCTTTTAGAAAGCCTTTTCTGGGCCCTCCTGCAGTGAAAGGGAAAAGATTTTTTGAGTGTTTTGTATCTCTATCTCATGCTAGAGACTGGGCTAAGCTATGTATTAACTAAAATCCTCCTCCTCGAAAATCCCAGAGGTAGAGATCATTGGCATTTTACATTTTACAAGGGAAGAAACTTGGCCTTGAAGGTATGAGAGCCCCATGTGAGGAGCTGCATGCAGCTCATAGGTGATGAGGCTGGAAGGTGAACAGAGCCTAAGGTGTGCTCAGGACCAGTGGTGGCAGAATTATCTCCTCTTCCTCAATAGCTCTTTTATTCTGACTTGTATCGTGGGTTATGCCAGTTTTAATCATACCGTGTGTGTGCATATGAATGGGTCTGTCTAGTGTGTATGTGCAGGTGTGTATGTATGCATGTGGAGCTAGAGGTTGATTGTCTCCATCCCTCCCTCTTGACCTTTTCTTTGAGACAATGGTCTTACTATCTATCTCTGACTACCTGAACCTCACTCTGTAGATCAGGCTGGCCTCGAACCCACAGAGATCTGCCTGTTTTTTGCCTCCTGAGAGCTGGGATTAAAGCTGTGTGCCACCATGCCCAGCTTCTACTTTATTATTATTATTATTATTATTATTAGATAGGGTATCTCACTGAACCTGGAGCTCACAGATTTAGCTAGTCTGGCCAGCCAGAAAGCCCCAGGAATCTTCCTGTCTCCACCTCCCCAGTTCTGGGTTTACAAGGACATTCTATTGTGCCTGGCTTTTGATGTGACTCTTGGGGATCCGAACTCAGGTCCTCATGTTTGCATCACAAGTATTTTATTGACTCTGAACATAGCAGTTTGACTTCTTTGTAATAACACCTTAGCACAAACTCTGGGTGTATTCCTGTATTACCCTGTCTCACTGTGAACCACTCGTCACCCAAACATTCTGCCTAATGCTCACTGTGGCTTTCATTTCTAACCTTGCCTTTGGTGCTGGCGAGGATGTGCTCTCCTGTCTCAGAGCTCAGTAGTACTTGTCCTTGAGTCCTACATCCTACTCTACATCTTGGATAACAGACCCTACCCGAACACTCTTCCATAAGAGGGTGATTGGACCATGCTTGTCCCAAACACACTCTCAGGCGTGTTTCCAGGCTTTTTGAAGAGTTACACATCTCTTTAGAGATCTATTTCATTCCAGAAGAGTGATAGTCATACATTAGTGACCAGGCGTCATCAGGAAGGGACAGAGTGTGGTCTGAATCATCACAGAGCCATGGTGGAGGCAGGAGGACACTCTGTGTGCCTGCTCTGCCCTTCTCTATGCTGCATGCTTAGTTCTCAGTGTGCTCTGGAGTCAGTGCCTTGGTGAGCAGCGTCCACCATAGCTTGCTGACGATGAAGGGAATTTGTCTCCTCCTTGTACTTCCCATCCCCATCATCATCACTGAAGTCACCCCCATCTCTGAATCCAGAGTCAACCTGGTCCTGGGCAGTTTGTTTTGGGGGGAGGGGGTTGGGAAGAGGTGGAGGAGGGAGGTTTTCTGGTTTATAGGGAGAACTTGTATCTGAAAACTCAAGAGGTAGAACACATTCAGTTATTTGGGCACTTTGCAAGAATTTGTCAACTTGGTGTAAATTAGAGTCTCCTGGGAAGAGGGAACCTAAATCTGATGGAGCTGCCTCTCCATCAGATTGGTCTATGGCATCCGTGGGGCATGTCTACTGGTCCCTGGACTGAGTCCTGGTCTGGGCTTACCTTGATACTCTGATGATGGACCGTAACCTGTGAGCCAAAGGACAAACTCGGACAGGGACCCTCTGATGTTTAGAACTGTGTGTGTGTGTGTGTGTGTGTGTGTGTTCCTGGTGATCCTGATGAAGCCCCAGTGCACACTTGACTGATGTGGAGTGATGCCAGGAGCTGAGACCACAAACCAGATTGAGTAGAAGCTGTTGATGATTCCAGTGCTTGACCCCCGTGTAACGGGAAGACGAGAATTCTAAGCAGAGGGCACTGTGAGGGTCATGCTAACAATGGAGGGTTAATCTGATGATCGGCGTCACTCCACATCAGTCAAGTGCGCCTGCAGGCCCTCCTTGTCACCAGTTCTCTTGCTCACTTCACAGTGTTCTTATAAAGGACCAGAGAAGAAATGAAATGGAAACCGCGTGGATGTGCAGCCTTCCTGAAAGCCGTTATGTTTCTGTTATTATTTATTATTATTATTATTGTTTAGTGACCAGAAACTTTCCCCAGCTCTGGCTGGCAGGAAATGCCAGGCTGGGTTGATCCACTGTCAAGAAAATCAGTGTCTCAATTAAGTGGGGATATAATTAGCTGATTACAATTTCAATTTGTTCTTTTCTGGTGCTTCACTGTCTTCCCTGCCTATGTTGAGTACATGTTTGAGATTCAAAAAGCCTCACTCTGTATCATAATGGACAAGACAATATCAATATAGACAGCCACGGAGGGAACGGTGGCAATTTTGAAATTATCTCCCTGAGATACCTGTCATTTCTTTTCCTGAAGCCATTGTATTTAAATGGAGGAGTCGCAGGCTTTTCTGGTTTCCCGGTGTGAATGAACGACACAATGATAGGCTACCATCCTGAGGAGTGATAAATTCATTCCCTCTTGAACCCAGGGTTTGTATCGAAATCCTTATCTTGGTGACAGCTTCCTGAAAGAAGAGCGGTGCTCCTATTTGATTCACGAGCATGCCTGTGAGGCTCTTTTCTTCCAGTAGTTCACCACACGTGGTAACACCACGTAGCTGTTCCCTCAATCCCATTTTACAGAGAAAGAAAGTAAGGCTCAGGCAGGTAGAAGCCAGCACGGTCAAGGCCATGTGGCTGCCGGACTTGGCAAGAGGCAAAGTGGAGATTGGAGGCCCATCTACCTCGCCCTTGATAGTAAGCTCTCAAATTAAATGGCTTTCAGGAAATGGACCTTTATTTTCTCCCCTTTTGCAAAACAGTTTTTTATTAACCTCGGTGAAAAGTTGGAAGCACAGAGTGGCTTTAATGAAAAACAGTTTTATTACTTCTAAATGTTATATAAATTATCAACTAAGATATAATAGAGTGCAAACAATGAATATGAAGGGCGTTAATGAAAAAATTACCATTCATTATAAGCCTGCAGAGCGCAGGCGCGTATCATAAACATAAAAGACCTTTGCCATTTCGATAATTAATCACCAGACTCGGGAATTATTGATGCATGAAAAGAATGCTTAATTTGAGAGTCCTTAGTTTTAGAGAAAGGACACTGATTTTAAATGGATTTACCTCAACTGTTGAGACCTCCGAAGTTCTCAGTGGCTGAGGTTACTTCGCACTATTGACTCAATAAGGACCATAGATAGCGTGTCTGCTTTTATATCTAAATCAGAAAGAGTTGGACCCAAATGAGAGTGCTTATCATATCCGAGTCACTGTGTCTTCTCTCAGTGATTCTTAATAGAACACTGGGTAGAGCAGAAAACAGGGCACCATTCACATCCTAGAGTATTATCCCGCGGCTTATCTGATCTATGCAATATAAATATATTAATATAATATAAAGTTCCAATATTTATATTGGAACAAAGTTTAAGATTTAGATCGGGGATGTCTATAGTTGGGTCAATCATAATCATTGGTCAGAAGCAGGAGGTAGCCTCATGGCTTAGATGTCAAGACTTGCCAAGGATTCCTGGCTCTGTCGGCTGCTAACCCTGCAATCCTGAGCCTATTCCTTATATTTGCTGGGCTTCATTTGTCTCATCAAAACTAAGCTAATAATGTCTCCATCATAAGGATTTCCCACAAGTGGCAAATGTCAGTGTGGCAACTGTTGCACTGAAGGACACTAAGTTAAGGAGTTAGTTACTACAGTGGAAGCCTCCAGTTCCAACTCCTGAGAGGAGGAACTAATGTTTCAAGAGCTGAAAGCACCTCGCTCAAATCCACCTGGCTATCTAGCGGCCCAGATGGCATCGAAGCGGAATCAAGGTGTCCCGCTTAAAGCTCAATGCCTCATTAGCCGCTGTGTTAACACTGGAGGACATCTCCTACGAACCCATCGTAAAATCCCTCTCTTTGAAACACATCCATCAAGCCTGGGAAAGGACATGCCTGGAATAGATGAATTCCAGAACCTGCTAATGCTGGGGATCCTGGGATGGCAGGACCAACCCTATCCCGAGCACCATGTGCTCCAGATGGAACTTTTCCCACGACACACTCACTTTCAGCTCCCAAGTATATCAAACCTGACTAGAACTGACTCCTGAAATATGACTATAGAACCTGCATCTAGCCATCCAGACCTTTGACTTGTCTCAAATTTCCTGGGCTGACCCTTCTTTACCTAAAGCCCCGGCCATCTCCAGAGGCCTCACCCCCAGTTTGCATCCTTTACCACCCTTTCTCTTCATTCTACCTCTTTATGCCAAGCACCCAGGTCTACGGCCAGCCCCAGTGTCCCTAAGTAGTGGCTTCATGACCTGTGGCCTTCAGGGTTTGCTCTAGTTCAACAGTGAGGCAATCGTATTTCAAATAGAGGATACTGGTCTTCCGGAGGTTGGCACCCCAGCACGTAGCATGGGTTTGCAGGGAATTAATTTACTACCTGTTTAATATAAGCCAATGAAGTGGTCATCACCAGATTGAAGAGCTCAGGAGGAATTAACTCCTGGCACTCCTTTATTCTATTCTTACCCTCGGGCATGGTCTCTGGAGTCTCTCATGAAATCAAAACAAGAATAACAGATGTGTATTTGGACACACATGTGCATGTCTATGATGCTACCCACTGATATGCTTCAAAATGGACCCGGAAGCCTTGAGAAGGTCCTTTCTTAGAGAAGCCTGGTGTTTTTCAGGCTTTGAACATTGTTTGACTGTTCCACTATTTCCCTCTGGACTCTACTGTTCAGGGGTTCAGAGAGACAACACATCCTCCACAAAGCTGGTAGCTTACCCTCATGGGTACCTGTTTTACTTGGAAAGTTTCTGGCTGCACCTAAGAGAAAACTCAACTTTGATTAACTCACCCAATAAAAAAGAGTTCAATGGATACAAGAAGCCTAGAATGGTTTTCAGATACTGGGCAACAGGCAGCATATGACAGTTCTCACAGTGAGAAGGGAGACAAACGAGGTGAGTCATCTTGCTTCCAAGAGAGTTTCTGGAGGAAAGGAGGAGGGAGGGAGAACCACAACAGAGACTAGTGGTGCCTAGTGGTGAGGCAATGAAGCAAAAATTCAGCACAGCCAAAAGGCTGGAGAGACGGGGGTGGGATGGGGTGGGGTGAGGTGGGGCACGTGCTTGTGATATCTGCAGGAGGTCTCTCCTTGGTCATGAATGGGAGGCACTGGGCAGACATGTGTCTGAGGTCACTGTGGGCAGGACAATTCCCTGGAGACCACAGGGACTGGAAGCCCTGTGTGTTGCTGTTTTGACAGAGTGGACTAGCATGGTGACAAGTACTCCTGGCATCCCCAGAGAGACATTGCTTCAGTGGTGGACACAAGCTTGCCAGAGGCTAGGGCTGCTCTTGAGCCACCTAGCAAAACTTAAAAGGTGTTCATCTCGAGCAGGAACTGGCAAATATTTTCTATAGCAGGACAGAGAGGGAACATTTTAGGTTTTCTCACATGGTTCCTGTCTCAGCTTAGTAAACTGGCTGTCACCACCCCAAAGTACCCACTGGCCATAGGCAAATGAATCGTTGTGGCTGGTGACAGTGTTCTACTTACACTACTTTTCCAGAAACAGAAAGAGGGTGAGATTCGGTCTGCAGAATACTGATCCTTGAAATCACTGAAGTCATTTCCAAGTGATCTTCTTGCACGTCAGGATATTCAGGACTTGGCCTGCAGCCAAAAATTATCAGGCATGCAAAAGAAATCAAAACCCATGACCCATAATGCGGAGAAAAATCGATCTGATTACTAGACAGGATTATTAAAGCAGGTCTTGCAAACTAGCTATTTAAGAAGTTAGAAGAAAGTGCCAACACGATAGAGACAGAGACAGAATAAATAAATAATAAGAAAAGACCCAGGACAACATTTTAGAGATGAAACAATACCCTGGAAAAGAAAGAAAGAGGGTGTAATTATCAGTGGCTCTGCCAAAGAAAAGATCAGTGACCTTAAAGGCAGCGTGACAGAAATTGTCTAGTGAGCTGTGGGGCAGTATCAAGTGTCCAGTGATCATGTCAGCCGAGTGTCAGGGAGCCAGGCTACAGAACAAAGGCAAACATGAAAGCGACTCCTTAGAAATGACACCTGTCCTAAGACAGCGGAGCAACAGCTTTAAAGTACCGAGAGAGAGAGCAACTGTTAGCCTAGAATCCCGAACCTACTGAACAGATTTCAAAAACCCAGGCGAAGTAAAGGCTGCTCTTTCAAAACTACAAACGACAGACGTCATCATCTGAAGACAGCTCCCTTATGAAATGTTAAAGTGAGTCCTTTAACCAGAAAATATATTGATACCAGATGGAAACTCGAAGTTATATAAAGAGTACATGAGCAGATCTACTTTTTTTTTCATATTCTTAAAATCTCTTTAAGAGATTATGTTTAAGAAGCACAAACACTAATGTGTGGTGGGGTTTACAGCCATGGAGAAGGGAAAGGCATGACTGGAGGAGAGCTACGGATGCAGCTTAATGCTGGTGCCCTTTCCTGAATCACAACGACTGGGATTTGATCCCCAGGACCACAAAAAAGGATCAACACACTTCAAACAAAGCGGTACAATGGAGCAAGATGGATAAAAATATGCTTTTTTAAAGTTTTAAATTTTATATTGGGAATTTCATATATGCCTATAATGTGTTTTGATCAAATCTACCTCATAGTCTACTCCTCCCAAACCTCCTCTCACCACTTTGCCCTCCAAATCCCTGAACTCTCCCTCTCCATCCCCTCCTCCTTCTCTCCTCCCCTCCCACTGAGTCTGTACATGGATAATAGGAAGCTTCTTACACTGTCCAAGTACAATGCATACCAGAATAATTATAAAAGGAATCCAACATGTTTTTAGATGACAACATTATATCACAAGATCAAAAGACTGAACACTTCTGTATACACAAAGTGCTATATCTGTTTGGATATTATTTGATAAAATCTGTGAGCCACCTGGGGCTCAGGGGTGCAACTCATTGGTAGAGTGTTCATCTAGCATGTACAGGGCCCTGGGTTTGGTCCTCAACACTGCAAAAATAAAACAAGTCCACCATCCATGGTTCTGAGGACATTCATCACAGCAAGGGGAAGCATGTTACTGGCAAGTAGTGGGAGGAGACCAGGGTTGCTGCTAAGTACTGTAAATTGCACAGGACAATACCCCAAAGAAAGAAAGAATCACCTAGCTGTAATGCCAATAGCACCAGGACTAAGAAACTCAGTTCTAGAGCAACCCCTAAAGGCAGGAAGCAAAGAGATAGCATTAAGAAACCAACAAAGAGGAAAGGAAAGACAGCTTACTCTGTGAGGTGCTTGGCGTACACACATGAGGATATAAATTTAATCCCTATAACTCAGCTAAGATGCGTGCCACCACATCTGGCATTGGAGAGATGAAGACAGAAGGACCCTGGGACTTGCTGACCAGTCAGTCTAGCTGTATCAGAGAGCCCCAAGTTCAGTGAGATTCCACACCAAAAAAAAAAACTGACAGTGATAGAGAAAAACACCCTGCACCAAATCCTGGCCTCTGTTTATACTTGTGCACACCCCTACATACATATTTACACACACACACACACACAGATTCACCCAGAAACACACACATACACAGACACACACAGACTCTCTCTCTCTCTCTCTCTCTCTCTCACACACACACACACACACACAAGATAGAGTGAAATCATGAAAAACAGTAATTAGTTGAACCTAATAGTGCATGTCAGTAAATTTAGAATTTGGGGGGTGGGACTTGGGGTAAAAGAACTATAAATTCAAAGCTAGTCTGGGCTAAATAGTGAGAGCCTGTTTAAAAAAATAAAAACAAAAAAGTCACTAAATAAATATATAAATAAAACAAAAATAAAGCAAGAAGAATAAATGGAAAAGAGAACAAAAGACAAATGGGAAAACACATTAAATGGTGGATTTAAACTCAAACATATCAGTAATCACATTAGATTTTTAAAAAATGGTCTTAACATCCAAATTAAAGACAGAGTGTAATATCAGGTGACAAGAATAAGACCTAATTATGTGCTATCCACAAGAAGCACAGCTTTAAACACAAAGATTAGTCTTCACCATCATGCAAGTTAGCTGGTGGAAAGGCAGAGAAACTGGACACAGAGAAGGAAGGCAGGAAGGCTGGGGCCAGTGCGGTAGGCATGTCTGGAAAGGGTAACTCTAAGGTTAAGAAGCTGAAAGAGGGGAAGCCCCACCACAGCCCAAACCCTGTCCTGGTTAGAAGAACTGACAGGCACTCTGCATCTGCTGTGTATTAGAGAGGTCCAGACAAGAGGAAGCACTCAGCTGGCAAATCCAAGGTTGAGAAGGTTCTGGTCACTGTCACAGAACCGGCTGATGGTACTCAGGTGTTTGAGCTTTGGAAAGTGCCTAGATTTTATTCAGCCAAAGACATGCCACGGAAGCTGCTGAGCCATGACAGATCAACAAGAGCAGATGCCCCAGTCAGCATGTGAGAAGTTTACACACCAGCATCACCTCCTGGGATCACCCTGGTCATCCTCTCTGGGTGTCACCAGGGTGAGACAGTCTTCTTGATGCAGTTGGGCAGTGACCTACTACTTGTGACTGGGTCTCTTTTCCCTCAACTGACTTCCTCTGTGCAGAACACACGGAACTGTTGTCATCACTGTTTCCCTCAAAACTGACCTCAGCAACATAAAATCCCCAGACATCTCACCAATGCTTACTTCGAGAAGGAGCACCAGGAGCTCAGGCACAGGGAAGGTGAGCTCTTCCACATGGAGAAGGAGAAATAAGAGATTAGGGAGCAGCCAAAGTTGATCAGAAAGCTGTGGAGTTGCCAATTTCGCAAAGATCAAAGCTGTCCCTTAGCTCCAGGGATACATGCGATTCATTTTGCTCTAACAAATGGAATTCACCTTCACAAATCGGTGTTCTAGATTTTTTTTTTTTTTTTACCACACAGATAATTATACAGTGGATACATTAAACAAAAAGTAAAATAAGACACAGATAAACAGAAAAAGTAAATTATGTTGACTCCCATATCAGTAGCTCTATGAATACTAGACAGAGTTTTAGAGCAAGGAATATTTTTAAGGGCAAAGAAATGAATCCCTCGGTGACAAGAGGATCAGTTCATCTAAAGTGCATAATGACAAGGGTCATGTACCAACAGCAGTGCTTCAAAAGGCAAGACATAAAAACCGCTGGTACTGAGAGGAGAAATACATAATCCACAACTCCGGTTCCAGCCGTCAACACCTCTCTCAGTGACTACAATATGCACATTGAAACTTGGTAAGGACACTGAAGACTTAAAAAATATTTAATAGTGGAAGTCTTTTGTTAGCTGTTCCTTAATAAAATACCAGAAGGAGTTTACTTAAGAGAGAGAAGACATTTTGGGTCAAAGCTCTGGAGATATAGGGTCCAAGCAGTATGGTTGGGCTCTGGTGAGGGCTCCTTTGGGCTGCATCATATATGTCAATAGCATTGTGTCTATGTACCTGGTCTCATCCTCCACCCTCTCTTTTTTAAGTGCTGGGGATTGAATTTAGGGCCCTGGATATACTCGGCAGACGTGCTATCACTGAACTACATCTCTAGCTCCAGGATCACTTGTTATAAAACCCCTAGGATTCATGTGCTGGTTTGTCTTTTATCAACTTGACAGAAACTAGAGTCACCTGGGAAGAGCATACAGCAGTTGAGGGATGCCTCCATTATATTGGCCTGTGGAGATGCCCGTGGTGCATTTTCTTGATTAATGATGGATGTGGGAAGGCCCAGCCCACTGTGGTTGGTGCCATCCCTGGGAAGGTGGTCCTAGGTTCTATAACAAAGCAGGCTAAGCAAGCCATGAGGATCAAGCCTGAAAGCAAGGCTTCTCCATGGCCTCTATTTCAGTTCTTGCCTCCAAGTTCCTGCCTTGAGCTCTTGCTTTGGCTTCCCTCCATGATGGACTCTAACCTACCTATAACGTGTAATAAACTTCCCCTGCCCCTGACTTGCTTTTGGTCATCGTGTTTCATCATATCACCAAAAAGCCAACTGCGACAATACATTTGTGACGAGTCCTTCCCAGCCTAGATTAATCATTTCCCAAAGACCCTACCTCATAACACCACATTCAGATTAAGTTTGAATCCTCTTCATAGAATTAACTTAAGACTTTGAGGACTAAACTCTTGCAAGGGTTCAGGTAGGGCAAGTCATTTTCAAACCACAGCAAAGAAGGAATGTTTTCTTCCTAAGATCAAGGGCAAGGCAAAGTCAATGCAAGGGACCTGCTCTTGCCATTTGACCCAACATCATAGTGGAGGTCTTAGTGCACTAAGACAAGAAAGATAAATAAAAGGCATACACACTGGAAAGGAAGATGCTAAACTGGTTTTGTTCATGTGAAATAACCATCTATGTGGGAAATCCTAAGGAATTAAAAAATAAGCTATTATAGGGATGAATAAATGCATTTAACAGGAGTGCAACTTCCATGATCAATATGAATACATAATCGTTTCAATATACTAGCTACAAATAATTGAAAATTAAGTTTAAAAATATAATTTTCAACGATATTAAAAACATTAAGTAGAGATTAATTTTGGAAAAATATAGATAAGAGATATACACTAAAAAGCATAAAATATTAGTGAGAGATATTAAAGACTCGCATTAATATAGAGATGCCACATGATAGATAGCAAGTCTCAATATTACTAACATATTAATTTTCACCAAGCTGATTTATAGATTAAATGAACCTAAGTGAAAACTCTCAGCAGGAGTTTTTGTTTTGTTTTGTTTCATTTTTGAGAAGAGGGTGGTGGTGTCTCACTTCTCATGTGGCACAGACTCACCTCGAATCCCCTGTGTAAGAAAGGACGACCTTGAACTCCTGATCCTCCTGGCTCTGCCTCCCAAGTACTGGGATTATAGGCCTGTGATTGCCTCTAGCAGAACTCTGTTTTTTCTTTTGTATGTGTGGTATTGTGTATATATGTGTGTGGGGGGGTATTGGGCTTGTGTACATGTGTGTGCTGATGCATGTGCATGTGGGGATCACGGGTTAAGGTCAAGTGTCTTTCTCAGACACCCTTATTTTTGGAGTCAGAGTCTCTTACTGAACCCGGAGCCCTCTCTGACTCAGCTAAGCTGGCTGGCCAGTGAGCTCTGGGGATTTACCCATTTCTGCTCCCCAGCCCTGTTGTTACAGATGATTGTGGCCAGGCCTGGCATTATGTGGGTGCTGGGGTTCCAAATTCAGACCCTTGCTTTTATGTGGAAAACACTTTACTAGTCAAATCACCTCCCCAGCCACTGTGGTTTTTGAAAACAGACCTTGACATGCTGAATGCTCCCAGATGCTGGTAGGGTTGTGAAAGGGAGTGGTTGCAAAACAGTTCCCTAATTTCATTAAGAGGTACCTGTGTACCTATCCACTCCATTCCTAGGTGTTTATTCAGAAATAATAAGAGAAATAAAGCATAACTCCATACAAAGACCTGGACACAGAGGCTCACCGGTGGTGCTATTTGTAAGAGCCCTAAACTGTGAGCAGCCCTGTGCCCATTAGCAGCTTGAAACAGATTTGTTTTAAAAAGTGGCATGCCTCCTCTACAATAGAGAAACTAGCCAGCAATAGAGAGGCCCGCAGGGTTAATCCATACAACAGCATTGGCAAATCAAAGCATCATTATGACTCCTGGTTAAAGAGGTCAGGCCAATATAAAGGGGAGAGCACTATATCGCCCCATTTGTATGCAATTCTAAAAAAAATGTATCCCAATCTGACAGAAATTGGCTCTGTGGTTTCCTAGGCAGGAAGAGGAAGGAAGGGTGGGTCCCAGAGGGCGATGGAAATGTTTATCTTCTTGATTGTGTGGAATGTGTAGGTTCACAGGTGTATTCCTAAAGGCTCCTCAGACCGAACACTCCACCTGCATAAAACTACTACATACTTCGATAAGGCCACACAGTGTTGAGGGAAGAGAGAAGGGAAGGCAGAGCCAAGGAAAAGCACTAGCAGGGTAGACACTGTGATAGGAGTCACTTTTCTGTCCTGCATGGCGCTGGCTTCTCCGAAAGCTGGCTCTCCATGGGATGGCAGTGAAGCATTTTCCTCTGCATATGTCACTGGCCAGAACTGCGCAGTCTGCCTTTCCTGAACCATCCATGAGTCAGGAGTTTTCCATTACTTAGTAGACTGAGAGAATTAGACCCCAGGCTCACTACAGTGAGCTTACTCTAAGGAGTGATTTTTCACTACAACATGAATTAAAGCTTTTTCCCCCCTCCTTGATACCCTTTTATCCTCTACCCCATCCCTCATCTTTTTTCTTTCTTCCATTTAGTGAAGACATTTTAAAGACAGAAGCTATACATTAATTTATGGCTTAAAAAGTGCTTGGGTATAGAAATGCTAAACGCGGGAAGAGATGGAAATAGCAGTTACTCTGATTTGGTTATTACACACAGGATATTTGTCTGGAATTTGTCATGCTGGATTCCATAAATACGTACAATATTATGTGTTGACTTAAAACATGAAAAGGAAGGCTCAGCTGGCTATGACGGATGGAGCTGTAAGTGGGGCCAATAGGCTGGCATTCACTTTGCTGCTAACAGTGATATTCACTAAGGGCTGTCTGCTTGTGCTGGGGTCTGTGGCTTCCTAAGCAGAAGGGTTCTGATGCTCTTCTCTCCCTTGCCTAGGAACTGCCAGCACCCACTGAGTCAGATCTTATAACGAACCAGCCAGGCTTAGGTGAACGTTGACTTTTTATGACACAGAAGATTCACACTTTATTGTACTCTCTGTGACAGAACTCAAGGGGGAACAATTGGAAAGGTGCCTCTCTGATGCCATTTCCTGTAAATGCCGTTTCCAGATATTAATATTTTATGGGCTAAAAAGCTTGCCACATTTTCTAACTGACGTCCAGATAGGAAATCAAATGCACGACTATAAGAATCGACACTTTTGCTTCGTCCCTGGATTCCATATGGATGGCTTTTGATTGAATGGAGGAAAGAACACCTGTGTTCCACATACCCAAGTTTGTTTTCCCTGAATTGGCTCCTTTCCAAGGATAACCACTTACCACCAGTGGCCTAGGGGAGAAGCTTGGTGGCTAAGGGTCAGTCCTGGCTTCCAGGGCAGTGCGTAGCCTACTTGACAGAACTCACATATCCAAAGCCCTTCAATGGTGTCATTTGCGTGCAAAGTTCTAATTACAAAGACAGTTTAGCTCTTCTTTTAAAGAGGGGAAAACACTAGTTAACTGTACTTAGACCCTTTGTTAGTAGCTAGTAAAAGTCAGGAAATACTAAAATTTTCCCCAGGATGGATCTGTAGAACCTTGATTGGCAGTCTCTTCCCCTCAGACATTCACTGCCTGAGAGGTAGGAGTCCCCAGTTCCTGGGTCACAGTCCTTTCTTTTCCCACACTCATCACCAGGTCTGGTGGGCCTTTCTTCCTGACAGCCAAGATTTCTGTTGGACGGCTTTCCTATGCCTGAAAGAATCTGCACCCACCACATCGGAGAGCTCACAGGGACCCCTGTGAAGGCACAGGTCCCAGAAATCAGCCCTAAGCAGTGACTGTCAGGTACAGGGTTTGTAAGTGTACCAACCTTACTGCTTACAATGATCTTTAAAAAGTAATAAACAACTTTTCCCCTTCATATGTTTGTGTCTGCGGTGTATTTGTGTATGCATGTTCATATGTCTGTGGACCTGCGTGTGTGTACATGTGCATGTGTGCACATTAAAGCCCGAGATTGATGTTAACAGTCTCCCTCTGATACTTTCCATCTTATTTGTTGAGGCAGGGTCTCTCAGTTGAACACTGGGCTCACTGATACAGCCAGCCTGCTCCTGGGATTCCCCGTGCACTAAGACCCATCCTGAGGGGTCCCCAATCTCCACTCACCTGCCTGCCACTGCTCCTGTCACCATTCGGTATGTCAGTCCCGGATAATGCTCACCTCAGGTGTGCTCCCCATCTCCCAGTTTCTCATCTAGTTCTGTAAGTCTGTGATTTTTGCTTTCACTTCTCTGGACAATGAAAGTCTCCTTTTACACGGCTTATTTATTTAGGTGTGTGCATACATCTTCATGTATGTGCATGGACACATGCATGCAGAGCCCAGATATTGATGTTGAGTTTCTTTCTCAATCGCTCTCTGCCTTTTTTTTTTTTTTTTTTTTTTTGAGACAGGGTTTTTCCCTGAACCAATTTGGCTGCACTCGCTGGCACGAGCCCCAGGGATCCTTCTGTCCTGGCCTCCGCAGCACGACTGTGGCAGTGTGCACCACACATGACTTTTATTTGTTTGTTTATATTATTCTCATTAGTGTTATTATTATTAATTTATTATTTTTAAATTTTATTTTATTTATTTTTTACATGGATCTCTAACTCAGGTGCTCATGCTTGCTTGCCCAGCCAGTGCTTTGCTGAATGAGCCATGTCAGCAAACCCTCACTCTGATTTCCAATGGCATCCTGACTGTTCTATTTTGTTGGTGATGCTGTAACAGAGCAGCTGAGGAAGGAGGCCTTTTGGCTCACGGTTCCAGTCCAGTCAGTTGGCTACATAACTTTGGGGCTGAGGTGAGGTGGAACTCTGAGTTGGGAGCATGGGAGCAGGAAGAAGCCGCTGGCCTGGCGGCAGACACAGAACAGAGGGAGGGAGAATGCTTTCGCCAGCAGGATTCCTGTTTTTTTCCTCCTCTATTCCCGCTGGAGCCCCAGTCTATTAGATGATGTCACTCACACTCAAGGTGGGGCTTCTTCCCTTAACTAATTAATTAGTTAATTCTCTCTGGAAATTTACTACAGACAGACCCAGAAACAAGGTCCACTAATCTCCTAGGCTTCTGTTAATCCCATCAAGTTGACTACCAAGATTATGAATAGGCCAGGACATTGTGATACCCCACATTCACAATGCCCTCCTCTCGGGCGTTTTCCTGTAATGCTGCTTTACTCCTGGTGTCTCCATTCCTGTAGCACCGGACACCATCACTCTCAGAGTTGTTGCGATGGCCCACGGAGACAAAGTCTACAAACAGCTCTCAAACCTGCTGTGAAGGTGACAGCGACAGAAGAAGAACACGGAGTCTGTGGCCTTCCCTATCTTTCTAAAACAACGTGTTTTAATGAGCACATGTGAGTGTGTCTGAGCACGTTCGTGTGTGCTTCTGTGTATGAGTGTGTGTGGAAGGCTGTATGAGTGTGTGAAAAGCCGGAAGACAAACTTGGGTAATACCCTCAGGAATGCCGTCTATCCCCTTTGAGCAGCGTCTTTCATAGCCTGCAGCTCGCTGATTGGCAAGGGGCTGCTCACCCCAGGTCTCTCTTTGTCCCTGTGATCACCATATGTGGCATTTTTATTTAAGAGCCTGGGACTCACACTCTGGTCCTCACATTTGCAAGGCAAGTGCTTTCCTAATGGAGACATCTTCCTACCTCCTACACTAAAACATCAAGACCACTGCCAAATGGAGTCAATGCCAAGGTCTCAGCATTGACGATAAAACTAGTGTCTGGGGCATCTCAGAGGGACCTTCAGAGCCATCACCTTCCCCTTCCCCAATCCCGAGTTGTACAGCTCATCACTATAGGTTGATGGGAAACTTTTGGGGGTGGGGGGTGGGGAGGGAAGGCATTGAGTTGAATATTCACCGCTTCTCAGGGGATGGTGACAGCTCCCAGGCAGGAATATCTGGAGCTTGCCAGGATGTGTGAAGATGGGACTGAGAGGTGGGAGGAGGAAGATGAGTGTGAGAACAAGCTAAGTCAGGCTCTGGGCTTGACAAATTATTATTCGGCTGGCTTGCCTGAGTTGTGACATATTATTTATTAAAATGGAGAGAAGAAGTAAAAAGTGAGATGTCAGTCCCAGCTCCAGCCTCTCCGAGCAGACAGCTGGCACGAAGGAGCAGCAGCAGCAGCACAGCCCAATCCCCGCACGGCAGTGGTGTGGGGATGAGAAAGCCATCTTACCTGTTTGGAATCCTCTAGACCCAGGAAAGCCCAAAGCTTTGCAACTGGGTGGCTGCACGACCTTGGGCATGTCCTCTATCCTCCCTGAGCCTCAGCGCTCTCACTGTAAAGCGGGGATCATTGCGCCTCAGATGGTCATTCAACTGCAGTGTGGTTGGAAAAGTATTTTGGCAAGATCTTACTGCATTATCACGACACGGTAGTGCCTGGGTTGGTAGCTTATGGTTTTTAAAACTTTTCTCTGATGCAGTGTAGTACATGGCTTCTGATCATCAATGGTTTACAATAAGAAGTGCACCGCCCTTAGGGAGTTTGCAGCTACAGAGCAGATAGAGGTAGAACCCGA
The DNA here is from genome assembly GCA_026225945.1 of Cricetomys ansorgei. Classification (NCBI taxonomy): domain Eukaryota; kingdom Metazoa; phylum Chordata; class Mammalia; order Rodentia; family Nesomyidae; genus Cricetomys; species Cricetomys ansorgei. The sequence continues at coordinate 2,193,545 of JAMJFZ010001898.1, read as the reverse complement.
TAATTACCAGGTATTGTTTGTACAATCTAAACTGTACAACGAAGTTCGCCATACAACAGATAGGGAAATCCAGAATCAGGAAGTCAAGTGACCTTCCCAAGATCGTGCAACTAGGAAGCAGTGTCTTAGATCTGGCTCTATTTCTGATTCTTTATTACATCTCAAAGATGGCTTCCCTCACCTCCTCAGTGACCCTGAGGTCAACAGTCCAGAGGGCATGAGGGACAGAAGGATGACAATTAATTTATAACCTGCAAAAATATGGTTGGATATGAGATATAAGTGTATATGGTCACATGATGCTTGGTGCTATCATAGGAGAAGAGGAGCCATCTTTGGCAGTACTGGGAGAATACTCAGTGGTCCACCATGAGCTTCCTAGAGAAAAGTGGTGTTGTCCAAGTGTGGAGATTACCCACATGCTGTCCTTGCAATGAGGCTGTCTTAGATTGAGGCTGTCTACTCTCTGATGATGCATAGAAGGACTCCTGAGGTAGTGGTCAGGCCACTGAAGTGTGATTCTGAACTGCTCTGACCTGTAGGAGAATCTGGGAAGTCACTTAATTCCTCTAAGCCTCTATTTTCTCTTGTGAAAGAATGTGGTATTTACACACACTCTATCTCCTCTCAGGTACTGCATACCTACTGCGTGTTATACTCTGCCAGTCGCTTTCCATGTGTTGAAGGACTAAGGAAGCTGGTTGAAGATCAAGTGCCAGTTGTGCTATGGGCACACAGTGGGTGCTCAGGGAAGTCTTTCTATATAGTTCTTTTGCCAGTCTCATCTTACCAGGGGTAAAAATGAAGAGCTGAACTTAGACACAAATCCTGAACTACTTTTCTACCTAGACTCTCGTTCAATGCTGACCAGCTAATCACTGTAGTTGGAGAACTACAGTTCTCAAAAACCTATTAGGAAAACTAGAAGGGAGGAGCTTTAAGGCTCTGGGCACAAAGGCATGACAAGGAGATGGTAACATTAATTTCTCTGATTTGATTCTGTACATTACACACCTGTATTACATTCATGTACTGAACTGTACTTTATCAACATATACAGATTACATGCTAAGCAAATATTCCAATGTATTTAATAAGAGGGAGATATTAACCACCCAATTTGGTCATTCTATGTTGTATGTAGGTATAAATAATCTTACAAAATCTCACAAACCCATGCAACTAAAATAGTAATTCATAAAATTAAACACAGAGCTGGGGAGATGGGTCAGTCGGTAAAGTGCCTGTTCATTAATTATGAGACCTGAGTTCATATCCTAAGAGCAGGGCGTGGGTGTGTGCATCTATGATCTTAGCACTGACGGCATTTGGCAGAAACAGGAGGATCTCTGGAGTTTGCTGGCCAGCCCAGCCAGTCTAGCCAATGAGTGAGTGCTGAGTTCAATGAGAGATGCTGTCTCATCAAAGGATACAGTGGAGAGCAATAGTGAAAGACACCTAACATTGACCTCTGACTTTCATTTCATGCACACACACACACACGTTCTCCTACGTGCACACGTGAGCACACATACACAAACTTGAATGCACATATACTAAGCAAAGACACATACACAGAGCAAAAAGAAAATACAAAACCCCAAACAAAACTGTGCCCTTTCAACCATAAGTGGCCAGTGTGTTAGAGGCATGTGAAAGGATGATTTTCACATACCAAAGAATGCCAGAGGAACCTACAGTGCAAGAGGCTAAGAAGGATAATTATACACAGGGTAGCTTGCACAGTGTTCCCTGTAACTCCCTGCTGGGAACCTCCCCAAATCCCTGCAGGGGTGCAGATCTGCAGAAGGCATAAACAGAACAGCAAACAGCTTTTTTTTTTTTTTTTTTTTTTTTGGTGGAAGCCACATGTTGCTGTCAGAAGCAATAAACTCCAGGCACAGGGACTGGGTGCCCTGGGTCATGGCAGTACGCATCTGCTTATGTCTGATTAGGACATATTATCATACTTAGTAGCGGCAGTGCCCTATGTCCCGGACAACTCAAGTGACATGAACGATCTGGTGGGCTTGGAATAGCGAGGAGCAGTGAAAGAGGCTCAGATTCAATTCTAGCAGGTGGGAAGTGGCTGGATATAAATATTTTAAGACAACAAATATGATTCAGAAGCTAATTGGAACACGCTGACACCACCCAGGGCTTCTGCAGCATGACATACAGACAGGAGTGGGCCTTGCCGCCTCTGCATCAGAGAGCACATACAGTAAACCGTGTGTGGAGGGAGCCATCCATCTCAAAGACACATACCTAGGACCCCTGCCAGGGAGCTGGCAGGTGGGTCAGGGAGAGACAGGGTAGAGCAGGGATGGGTGCAGGAGAGCAGCTGATTTTCTGACTTGGGTCTCTTAATTTCTGGAGTCTCAGTTTGTATAGAAGTGACAGTGGGTAGTGATTGGGTCAGATGACCTTTAAATTGTCTAGCCTCTCCCTCCTCTAACACTGGGATTCCAGCGACTTGCATTTAGCTCCTGGATCTAGATATGGGCCTTGAGACAAAATATCATGGAGATTCAGTCCATGGGTCCTGGAAACAGAAAGCCTGGATTCAAACATAATCTGTGCTCTGTGCTGCTTACTGTGTGGCCAAGCAATGCCAGCCCTGATGCAGACAAAAGGGGCCCTGCTCTGGATTCTGAGAAACACTATAGAGGACATGTCTCTGTTCTCTCTCTTTTATCTGTACCTCTTAACAACAGGATCCATGAAGACGTGCCTGTCTGAAACCCAAGTACTGACCCTAGATCATATTCCACATCGTTGGGTTATGATTTGAAGCTTCAGTGTCCCCTATAGGCTTATGTTTTGAGTGCTTGTTTCCCAGCTGATGGCAGAACTTTGGAGGCTGTGGAACTTGAGGAGAGAAGGTTGGACTTGAGGAGTTGGATCCTTAGAGGCATGTCTTTGAAGGTTATGGCTGCCCCTGGTTCCTTCTCTGCTTCCTGCCTTCCACCCCACCATGAGTGGGGTGCCATGTACTGGGATGTTGCACCACCAAGTCTCCCCTGCTATGATGGACTGAAACCATGAGTCAAAATAAACCCTTTCTCCTTTATATTGTTTCTGCTGGGTATTTTGTTACAGTGGCACAAAAATGACTAATATCCTAGACTTCTGGATCTTTGTCCAAAGACCCCAAGTCAACTTCTAGGATAATGATGGTCCTCTTCCATTTTCTGGAGAGGAAAGAGACCATGACCTTGCTGTATGTAGCCCTTTTCTCAAGGAGTGGCCATTTGTAGCAAGGTGGTGGAGCTTTGATGTGGGGACTGGGGAGCTTACAGGTGCACGTGGAAGATGGCTCACAGTTTAAGAACAGGGGAAAGGCAAGCATAAAGGACTGAATTACCAACCAGGGACCCTTCTCCCTGGCTTCCAGTTCTAGAACTCCAAAAAATTGAATGTCTCACATTCCAGCCAGGCATTGAAGTGATTGCACACATGTATTGGTCAATTTGAATGACAGATGCTTTATTTAAAAATCTGTTGGCTGTGCTCAGAACTTGGAAATATTCATACACGTAGTTAATAAGCTCCCATGTGAACTTTTGTCCTCAGACCACAGGTAGTGGGGGATGGTAGACCTTGGTTAAATGCTTAACTATTTGGTCCAGGGTTTCCTCATCTGTTAATTGGAAATAATGTCAGAACTAATCTTACTTAGCTATGGTGTTGGTCAAATATCTGACATGGAAATACTAGTCTTATGACCAATGTGTAGTGAGTATTCAGTAAAAGCTTCAACTATTGTAACCTGTCCATCACCCAGACCTGAGTTGTACTGTGTTCTGGAGACTTCTCGGTACCCCACTGAAATGGTTTAAATCTGCCAACTGTCATGCCACTTGGCACATAGTGGCTGAACCAGGTAGCCGGATTGTAACATGGACTGGCATCTTGTTACCTCTTACTGTCAGCATAAGCCTGTGTGGTTCTCCCAGTCTGGAGGGGCCGTATTCTCTTGGGAGATCTCTATCCCAGGGACACAGGATCATCACCTGCATCGCTAAAGTCAGCAAACAAGTTCTACCCTCCAAGCTGTTTAGAGCACAGTGACATGGCGCACCAAGGCCTCTTTAAATGTCACTGGCTCTGCTGGGGCAAGATGTGTGGGAAGCTGACACACATAATCTCCATTTGGAGAATAAATAAATAAGTTCTACGCAGGCCCAAGTGCCATGCTATGAAGTGTCTTGCTTGGAAACCTGGCTCTTGATAACAAGCCAGTGGGAAGGACGACTCTTTCAATTTAACTTCGCTATCATTAAACAGCCTTCTGTGGTTCTTGATATGCTTATTTTATTTTTCTGGCCCTACGCCAGTTAAAAGTAGGATAAATGATAACTCTGTTAACGAACACTTCAGCTAATTTTGTGGCTGAGACTGCAGGGGAGGGAGCAGGTGGGACTGTCCTCACACTGTGGGCTCATAACCATTTCAGGCATCAAACATTTATTAAGGGCCAGTAATAAAAGCCCCCATGATAGTGTAATGGCTCATTCTAAATGCTTCCTGCTAATAAAATGAGCATTGATTCAAAAAGGCAATATTTAAATTCCATCCACAGCATGTCAAGGAAAGGCCAAGTGTGGCCAAGTGTGAGAAGTATTTAGCCAATTCGCTTATCTGCTGTCTGCTCTTGTTTGGGGAGGGGGTCATGTTTGCTAGGGAGGCACTCACAGACACAGATTCAACTCCTAGCTCCTTCTATTAGAGTTGGGTAACATTGGATTTGGTGTACAACTCTCAGCCTGCACTGGCTCTTTGAAATATATGGTTGGCTTTAACTGTCAACTTGACACAGCCTAGAATCACCCGGGAAGATGGGCTCAATAAGGGATTGTCTATTCTGGCTTGGCTGGTGGGCATGTCAGTTGTCTTAATTAAATTCATTGAGATAGAAAGACCCACCCTTAATGTGGGCAGCACCATTTCATGGGCTGGGCCCTGAACTGTTAAAGATTGAAGAAAGCCAGTTGGTAAGCAGGCAAATGAAAGAGCACAAACACATTCTCTCTGCTCTTGACCTTGGCTGTGATGTGACCAGCCGCCTCTGGCCCCCAGTACTGTGACTTCTCCTACAGTTAAGGACTGCAGCCTAGAATTGTAAGCTGAAACAACCCCCCTTGTCTCCTACATTGCTCTGGGCCAGGGTATTTTATCCCAGCAATAGACATGATCTGGGGCCACTGGTCTCTTGTTCAGTGGCTTGCAGGGTTAAGGTGATATGGAATTCATATGTTTTAAGCTTCCTTACTACTTCCTTTGAACCCAAACATGGCCTTGCTCTGGGTAAATACTTGAGCAGCTTCAGGGATATTACTCTGCCACGAACAAATGAGGGGCTCAGAATCATTAGGCTCCTGACTCTTGTCAAAGCTGTTTGACATACACGCCTTGTCTGCCCTCCCACCATGTTGAAACATGTCTCAAGGTCTGGTCAGTGAGTTGGACCATGACATTTACAAATTTACATGTGTACAATGCTTCAGTAGTATTCAGGACAAAGTCACATTCTGTAAGACTGTATCAAGACCTGTCTCCTACTGCTCTGCTGCCCATAGCCTTGCTGTCCCCATCTTCTTCCACAGACACTTATGGCCCAGCTGTGTACTCTGTCCTGATTACTCCCTTCACACATTCCATTCCCTGTTCCTGAAGGCTTCTATCACCCCTTCCTGAACAATGCCCTCTACTCTTAGGGATTGCTGAGGGTCCTGGTCTTCCCTTTACCACAGTGGCCACATGGCCCTGCAACCCTCTCTCTTGGACCTGAAGGTACACCTCACTTCTGTATGCCCAGCATCCGTGATGGAAGCTGGCATGGACTCAACAGCTCTGAGTGGGTCATCTCAGCTCTCACTCCTAGAGACTCTTGTCCTGCCCGAGAGATTTAAAAAGAGTCTATCTGCTGAGAACTCACAAATAAATCTGTCTCAGCCCACCTCCTCAATCTGATCGCTCAGACACTCAGCTGCCCACTTGCATATCCACTAGGATGTCCACGCCTGTCCAAAACTGGGCTCTTCACGGTCCTTCCCAAACTGGCTCCTCCTCCGCCCTTCCCATCTTAGCAGATGGAGATCACGTCTTTCTGCTTCTCAGACCCGAAGCTCTGGTGTCATCCCCCTCTCTTCCCTCATTCCGAATATCTGGTGTGGCTGTGATTCTGGCAGCTCTGGCTTCCAGACACATTCCAGCACCCCATTCTCGCCTAGATTAGCACCTAAGGAGACCTTCATGTCTGCTTATGTCTGCTTAATGTTGGGTTATTCCCAACATTGCACTCACAGCGACTGTGTGACAGCACATGGGTTCTCTGCTCAAGCTCTCCTGTCACTTCCCAGCTCACGACAGTAAGGCCAAATTGCCCGTAATGATAAGGTTCTGCATGATCTGACCTCTGCTGCCTGCCAACTTCATTTTCATTGTTTGCTAGACATCCCAGTTGAGCTCCCACCTCAGGGCCTTTGCACTGTCTGTTCCCACTGCTAGGAACACTCCTTTCCTCATGCCATGTGGTTGGATTGTTCCTCCCTCCAGGTCTTTCTTCTTGGAGGGACTTTCTCTGGCCTTATCTAAATTCTTACCTCCCCAGTACATATTGCCCTGCCCTGATTACTGATTTATTTCTTCTTAGCTCTTATTGCTCATTGCCCTGAGTAGTTCATGATTTATTTACCTCATTTATTTTCTGCCTTTTCCAAGCTGTGAGGGCATGGGTTTGGCAATCTCTGTCTTCTCTATCTACAGCAGCATATAATACACAGTGTCCCTTAAACAAAGCATGCTGCATGAATAAATGAATATCTTCTTCAAGGAAGACACCAATCCCAGTAGCTCAGCTGGAGCCTGCAGGTAGCATGGATACGAACGATCTGGAAGGTTCCAGTGATGGGGAATAGTCTTCCTCCACACCAAAGTAATGGATGCCAAGTAACTCCTCACAGGGAGACCTGTGGGGCCGCTATGTGGCTGAGGTTTAGGGATAGATATTTTACTGTTTAGTATTACCAAGCCAACAGAGGCAGAGGTGATTTTTCTCTAGGGAACACTTTGAATAGGTTTTCAGAGCAAGGAGAAAGAAGAATAAACGGGGCAGCACAAGATGTGGGGCCCAAGTACCCCACTCTACCGAGAGACCATCTTCCTTGGCAGCAGTCCTAGGTGTGATTGGCAGGTTAAGTGGTCCCCTGGGGCCCAGCAGGACTTGGTGGCTGGATGTGCTGTAGAAGTTTAATTTCTAGTTATGTATAAAACACTTGTTTTGTGCACTGTCGGGTGAGGGGCTGCTTAGGTCTTGGTGTTTTGTATTGTCTGCAGGTGTTGGATTTACGTGGGAGATGTTTGGTTGCCCATGATCTGCACTTGCTATCAATAGAACACCTAAGGAATTTTGTATCAATACAAACACCTGAGCAGAGATGCTCAGTGTTCCACTGTCCCAGGATGGAACCTGCCTCGATAGTGGTTCCCTCTGCTGAGGTCTGGCAGAGTTTGCATGTATGAGAATGCCTCCTTGTCATCCTTGCTGAGCTGCCACAGCAGCGTACTACTACGTGCATGCTTGGGTTAGTATTAAATACCAAATTAAAGCAAACTCTGTGCAGAGTTTCATCCCTCCATTAACTTGGACACGAGTTTCTATGCAGAGAAGGGTCCTTAAGTTATAACTTCACCTTCATTGTCTGTATACAATGTGAATGTGTAGGTGACCATTTCCTATTATTCAGCTCAAATCTTTCACATAGAGTTTGCTCCATGATTAAGGGGAAAGTGACCTTCAATGCTCTCTCTTACTCCAGGGATGGTCATGTCCTTCAAGAGAGGACAATAGAGCCTGCCTTTATTGTGGTGACTTCCCTGTCCCTTGGACATACAGGAGCAACTTAAAACTGACCTCCCTGTTCACTACCCACACATCTAGGCTGAGCACTCTGGGTGGGATCCTGGCCCAGATGCTTTGCTATTCTTTCCTCAGATGTGTGGGGCAGACAAGACTTTGGCTTGCTTTCCTTAGGATTCAAGACCTAAGTGAGGGCAGGGTTAGATGACCCCTACTTCAGCCTCAGGAGGGCCTTATATTTGAGAAGTGTTAAGCACATACCCTGCAAAAGTCAAGCTAGTACTTGGTTAACATTTGACTTGTGAGCCTTATGTCTGCTTTCTAAAGGGTAAGGTCGAAGTCTCCTTCCCTCTGAGGGTTGGGTTTTGTTCTAAAGTCTGGCTAACATCTGCTTCTTTTGACTCTGAAGCTATCAAAATTCTGTAGAGAACTAGCCTGTTGCTCTTCTGCTCAGTCTCTACCTGCCTGTCCCGTGTTCAGCTCTGCCCATTATCATTTTATTACCTGCAGGCTCAGCCGTGGTCCAGCTGCTCAATCAGTAAGAGGCCAGCCTGGCAGTGTCTACAGGAGCTCTCAGTGCCATCTGGGCAGTGTGGGGAGACCATCCTAGCCATTCTGGGGGTCAGGAGGGAAGCTTGCCCACTGTTGATTCCTGTTGTGCCCATTGTCTGCCATCCACTCATCTTCCTGGTGACTAGTCCCCAGCTTCTCTTCTGGGGAGTCACCTCGTTGGTGTGCTCCACGTCTGCAAATGATGGAGACTCTATTTGGACCCTACAGTGTTACCCATCAACAGATTAATTTCTTGCTCGCTTGGTTCAGATACAAGCACATGATCCAAATTGGGCCAATTACGGCTCATTTTCAGTGTGTGTGTGTGTGTGTGTGTGTGTGTGTGTGTGTGTACATACATGCATGTATGCATGTGTATGTGTGTATGTACATATTGTTGGAGAATATGCTTTCCTTCCCATCAGATGTGAAAGTGCAAGAAAACCCAACTGGCAACTTCTAGCTACAGTGACGAGAAGGTGAGCCCAAAGCTGAATGGCAAGACAGGGAATTTACCCAAGTGAGAACACTGGACCCTGGATTGAGTCACATCTGGACACTGAACAGTCTATTTGGACAAGCTGTGCAGCTCTGTGGTCTGATCAGGACTCTAGTTCACTTACACACGTATAACTCACTTTTCTTCTTACTCATAACCTCGAGTGTCCTAGGCACAGAGCCTTTGCAGACAGCTCCGCACCGTGTAGAAGCCCGTCTCCTCAAATCCCTTCTGTCTAGGGTCTGCAGTTTCCTTTTTGTCTCAGGTAGTACTTATCAAATCACACTCCCACTGGGAAATATGCTTGGCTCCAGGGAGCAGACGATCTGCACCCCACAGCTTAGTCTTCAAAGCCTGACCCGGGTCTGCCTGGTATCACCTTATCCCGAGGGCAGCAAAGCCTGAAAGTTCTTGTGCTGAGCTCCATGGAAATACTAACAACCAGGATCAGCGACTCCCCAAATATGTGGGGGAGCTTGGTTCTGAAGGATGCTCTTTGGGAAGGTGTGTGGGGAAAAAAAAAGGTTTCTACTTTTAAAAAGTTGACAGTGTCCTGTACATTCCCATTTCTATCTTGGGGCTGTGCAGGCAGATTTATTTATTCGAGGTGCTGGTGACCATTGCCATAGAGAGAAGTGTTCTGCCTACCAGAATTTAGCATTTTCAAACATCTTTGATGATGGAACAGATAGATAGCTTTTGTTTGTCTTTGACCGAGGTTGCAGCAACCTGAACATTGGGAAATCCTTGACTAGAATCCATAGCATCCCTTAGTCCTGGCAGTGTATACACTTGGCCTCTGCTCAGATGGAGACCTGCTTCTGCTCTGCTTATGTCTGGGCCTTTCATCCTGGCCTTCTTTACCACCAGAGCTTCCCATGTGCCTTGGGGATGGGAACATACAGCTTCACTGCTTCGTGGCACACCGTTCTCCAGTGATGGCGGCAGGAGACAATTAAGTTGGACTAACAACATTCATTCTTCTTGAGGCCCTGTGGACTCCCTGACATCATGCTTCTGAGACTACGGATGGGATTGGGCAGAAAGAGGGCCTCCAGCTCAACAGTAAATGGTGATGGATGTTTTGAATCTCACACATAGAGTTGGCACAGGAGATAAGTTTCGAGGAGTTAAGACCTGTAATGAAACCCACTGGGACCATAAAAAAATGCAGTATGCCCAGGGAGTGGAGGCTCCAGGACCCTCAGGCTAGGTGACACAGGAAAGCCCCGATTTAATATTTGCTTTCAGAACAGTAACCTCATGTTTCTTAGGAAACAGAAACACTTGTGAAGTTTCGCTTTCTAAATCCTTGACTCCTTGTTGGAGGAGGTAGAAGGAGCCCTTGGTTCAAGGTCAGAGGAAGGGAAGTCAGCATTTGTTGACTACCTACTGTGTGCCAAGGCCTGAGCTGTTCTGTATTGGGGTCCTTCTTAGTTACCCACACAATCCAGGGAAGTAAATGGTATCTATTTTGATAAGGAAGAAGCCAAAATGCAGGAGCCTGGGAAGCTTTTCATAGAACAGAGACACTGGGATCCCAGCCAAGCTCTTCCAGTGGCCCAAGCCTGCCCAGGCAGGGTCTCTCAGAATGCAGTCCCAGGCTGGGTTGGCTCTGCCCCTTAAGACTTGTTGGGCAGAACTGTCTTTTTCCTTTCTATCGCTTAGCAACCTCCCAGCTTGGGTCTAAAGCAAGGCAGAGTAGATTTCCCAGGTTCTGATCTCTTTGATAGCAGAGATGGGATCTGAGGGAAAGAAATCAGCCAGATCCAGGATGAAGTTCCAGGGGTATCTGCATACCCCAGCATAGAGAAACCCCCTGCAAACCGACCCTGAAGGAGTTCAGAGGGGTTAGTTTTGCTCATTTAGGGAGTTGGCTTGCTCCCAGAAAATATCAACATAATTGTCTGTTTGAGTGCACTTTCATGTGGGTGTGTGGGGTCCTGCATGTGTACTGGTACACACACACACACACACACACACACACACACATGCATGTGGAGGGCAGATTAAAAACCTGAGTATCACTCCTCAGGTGCTTTCTGTGTTTTGCTGGAGACAGTCTTTTATTGGCCAGGGATGTCACCAGGCAGAACAAACTAACTGGCTCATAAGTTCCAGGGACAGTCCCCTCTCCACATCCCGTCTCACCAGGGCTCAAATTACAAGCATCACAGGCTTGGCTTTTTATGTAGAGTGGGAGATCTTGCAAGAGAGCCTTCTCCCTTGTCTGTCCTAGTCGTCATCCACCACTACACACACACAGTTATCCCAAGAGATGTCAGTGAGAAATTATTCTGGGAGATAAGACTTCAGGGTCCTATTCTGCCTCTGCTTCTGAACGGCAGCATGGCTCCCTTTCCTTTCTGAGCCTCAGTTTCCCTATCTGTAAACAGGACTAACAATGTCTATCCTGCCTACCTCATATAAACTCACCTGGAACTTACTGAGCTGTATGTCAGGCACCATGCTCTGCCTGAGGGAAGGGTGTGTCCCATCGCACGTGGTCCCTGCCTTCAGCCGATTCATGAGTGCAGATGGGATGACAGAGGCGACGGATGGAGTCGTTTACATCTCAAGAGTATTCTTGGTCTTTGTTTCACTCGGAACATACGACGGCTGTCTGAAGGACGCAGAGTAAATATTCTTATTCTTATTTGACAGATGGAAGAAACGAAGGCTGCAGAAAGGAAGATGACTTGCCTAGTGGTGATCATGTTCCCAGTCTTTACCTACCATTCATTGGCACAGGGATTTCATATGCGTCATGTCATCAAATCTTAAAAAAGAAAAATCCTGTGTCATGAGACACATTGCTATGAGACCTTTGTGATAGCTGCAAAAGGGAATAGGGCCAGATTGCCAGTTCCTGTTGGAGAGGGACCAGAACATCTTCATCCAAGCATTCTCAGTACTGAACAAAGCATCAGGCGATACAAATAGCTCAGATAGATGCTTCTGGCGTCCCGCCTGTGACCCCCTGAACTTAACTACTTTAGAGAACATTGGCCCCACATCTAACTGTCAACACCTCTGTTCCTTTATCCCAAGGCTTCCTCAGATAGAAAATGCCTTCTTTGCCCAGGCACAGGGAAGCTGATGTCTCTGGAGACAGAGCAGAGCACTGTCCTCAAGAGAAGATCCTGCCTTTCAGGTGGAGGTAACTCTGAGATGTGTATCCTACCCTGGCTCTCAGAGCTCCTGTAGAGTTAAGTCCTTTTTGTCCACACTGCGAACATGTTCAGTCATGCACATACTTGGGATGAACTTCCTCCCCCAGTCTTCCTTTTCTACCTTGCCATGTATTTTCTGGGATCATCTCCCAAATAGACTATTTATCCTTTTTCAGGGTCTGTCTCTAGGGAAACCAGACTACAACAGGGTTTAGTGATGGTTCACAAGGTGAGCGAAAGAATGGATGGCAAACAGAATGCATAACCTATCCCTGACCCCTGTCTGAAGAAGTTGTAATGAGCCTGGATGGGTTTCTTGGGGACCCAGGCGGGCTCGGGGAGGTGTATCGCATTGGCTAGTACGGTGGGAAGCAGCAGAGAAGAAAATAATGCCATGAAGCCGATGCTGGTGCGGCTGTGACTCCAGCCAAGGCAATCAGCATTTTAAGAACACAGGGTTACCCGCGTAGATCCTTGACACTGGCTGCCTGGTTTTCTTGGAATAAAATTCAACCCTTCTGAGACTCAAGAATCCCTGAACAAAAGAGTGCATCCCTCCCTTCACGATACTTTTTTGCTTTATTTTTCTGTCCCTTCTATTCCTCCTTCCTTCCTTCCTTCCTTCCTCCCTCCCTCCCTCCCTCCCTCCCAGCCTTCCTTCCTTCCTTTTTTTTTTTCTTTTTCGTTTTTCGTAAATCCAACTCAGGGCCCTGCATATGCTAGGCAAGCTCTGTACCGCTGAGCTACATCACCAACCTTAAACCATTAAAAAAAAAATGAAATCAGGCTCTCACTAAGATGATCAGGCTGATTTTGAACTTGCTGTGTAGCCGGGGCAGACCTAGAACTTGCCATCTCCTGTCACGGCCACCTGAATGCTAGGGTTTACAAGGTCATGCTACTTGCTTCCTGCAGGAGCTTTGCCTGGAACGCCCCTTCCTCATACCTAGCTCTCCCTGCTACCTTCCAGTTTCAGCTTAAGAGCGACCTCCTTAGAAATCACTCTGCTGCCCAGCCAGCTTAGCTTTCCACCACATTGCCCTGTTCTATTTTCAACACAGAACTCATGCCTGTTTATTATTAGAAGATTGTTCATTATTATACTGATTGTTATTAACTCATTTTTCATCTAAGGTGCAGGCTCAGGAAGAACACTGTCGATTTTGTTCTCTGATTTCCTTAGACTCTAAGGCTTAGAACGATGTCTGGCAGGCAGGAGAGGTGCAACAATTTTACTGACTGAACAAAAGATAACCTCAAGAGAATATAGGGATGGAAAGTGGTTTGGAAGATTTCTGGGCTGTGAAGATTTTGCCTTTAGCTGCCTTTTGATCCACTGGCCGCTGTGTTGGAACCAGCTGAGAGTCTTTAAAGGGGCCAAACGAGTTGGTGGCGAGTTAGGGGTGTGCCCTGAAATCACCGTCTCACTGGTAAGAGATCCAGAACCCAAACCTCAAAGCCCACAAAGGTCATGTTCTTACCCAGCAGCTACAAGGCATCCTCCAGGGTTCCTGCACTCACCTGAACAAAGCTCTCAGCCCATTCTCTCCAGCGCCCCACCACATCACAGGGATATGGGCCACCCTAACTGTCTCTGTGGTAGTAACACCTTTATTTAGAAATTGTCCCAGTTTTATCTTTTGTCAACTTATAAGCAAACATATATAAGTTGGTCACACAAATAATTTGTCCTTGGGGAAAAAATGTCACTTCAAACTAGTGCCTTGTTCTGAAGCTCTCGGGCAGGTGTGTCCAACCCATGGCCTACAGGCCACGTGTTGTCAAGGATAGCAATAAATACATCCGAACGTATAATTGTAAATTTACTTGAAAAACTAAGAGAAAGGATTTTTTTTTTTAAACTCGAGAGTACAAACTTTGCAGATGACAATGTCATGTCACAACATCAAAAGGTTGGGCCTGCCAGTCTTGACCATGGATTCTCTACCTAAGCACCATGGACATTTAGAGCTGGTAAGTTTCTTGTCGTGGGGGGTTGGTCTGTGCATTTCTAGGTATTAGCAACATGCCCCAGTCTCTACCCATCACATGCCTTAACTCCCTGGTTGTGAGGACCGACAATGTCTCCTGACCTTGCAGACGGACTAGTAGGAGCCTCAATCACCATCATTTGGAAAAGCTCATGCTGAGTTACAGGAGGGCATGTCATCTGTTTTGCTGATTGTATCCTTAGAACCTGGCTTCAGTGAAGCACTCATACGTATTCGTTGGATGAACACAGGAGTGAATGAGTGAACAAATGGGAAAATGTGTGGACACAGCCAACACCCCTGGATTGAGACCTCTCAGTCTCTTAGCATCACAGGCCTCTTGCTTCCAGTTTTGAAACATCACACGGTCTGTGGACTCCTTGACCAGTGAACGCCAGACTCTGGTCTAATTTATTCCATCTGACTTCCCATAAATATCCCCAAGCTAGGCCACGGTTCCTGGCTTGGTCTATTTCAGCTTTGAGCCCAGAATCCAGAATATTTTTTCATCCTAAAGTGAAACATGGAAATAAACAAAATCTGGGAGTCCCGGCCAAGCCAAGGGTCATACCCTCTGGGGTCCAACCCAGATTCCAAGAACTTTCCAAGATTCCACTTCCCCATGCATCCCCCACATTTCTCCATCTCCTACACACGGGTGGAGCCAGCATCCACCAGGACACAGGACAGTTGTATAATGAAGTGACTGTGTTCAAGCCCCAAACGCAAACGTCGGGGGGGGGGGGGGCATCGACAGACTCAAAGCTGCTCGCATTCACTCAGTCTCTGCTAATGAAAATATGAGCCGCATCTGAGCCGAGCTGGCTCCCTCACGTGGTCTGCTAAACACCTCAATATCTCTAGATTCCTTCCTGCTGTCTAAATTGTGTGCATCGTTTCTGACATTTATGAGTTATCTATGATGCCTGCAAGATTAAACCGCCATGAAAGCGCTCCATCTGCACTCAGTGTTCCTGCTTCCCTCTTCGAGCTGAGTTAGAATCAGACACAATGAAGCTCACCCCATCTGGGTGAAACCAGAGGCCAGCTGCAGACCTCCCAGTCTGCACTTGCGGGTTCAACTCTGTTTGCATGGCACAAGCTGGGGGATATCGTCTCATTTCAGTAAGTTCTGGCTCACCGAACATCTTCTAAGGATCAAGGCATTGGAGATAGACCAAGAGGCATGGAAGGCAGATTTCCCTTCCATGTAAAGGCCTTATCGTACACACATATGCCAGGTGCTCATCCTAGGGACTCCCTGAAGAAATATGGGGTGTGAGTTGGCATCCATGCTTCCAAGTTGAGAAACCGCAGGGCTTAAAGTCACTCAGCTACTTGGTCGAGTCAACAAAGTGTCAGTCTCTTCCCAAAGCCAGAGTGCTTTCCACTGTAGTTTGGACCAGGAAGATAAACATTCAGTGACTTAGCAGGATAGTATAAGGCAGGATGAAAGAAATGCTTAATAACAGTGTAAGTGTTGCCCTGTGGGAAAGCCAAGAAAGAGAGGATTAATTCACATGCAGGGCTTAATGAGTCCGGGTGGGAAGAACAAAGACAGTTTTGATCGGAGGAAAATAGGAAGCTTCCAGGGCTAAAGGGTGGCATGCAGCATAGCCCAGAAGTCAGGACCCAGCCGAGCAGAGAGAGTGTGGAAAGAGGGAGGCGGGTGAAGACGATGCGGGTATGAGGACAGCGGACTAGGCTCATCTGTCCCTGGGTGGCATTCTGTGATGTCACAGTGGTAGCTTAAATGTAGCCACAGAAAAAACATTTGCACCCTAGAAATGGACGATCAGCACTCTCCATTTCTAGCAAGCTAGCTGTTAAAACCTCATCAACTTACACTGAGGATCTGGGATAAGCTGCCTCCAAGGTGACCTCAAGCCTCCAAACTGCAATGGATGCAAGGGCTCCGGGATATTGGGATGGACGATAGAAATTCAGGTCTGTAGTTTTAAAAAGCAGAGCTGACTGGGGGCCCTTTTCTTTCTTCCATACAAACTGGAAACGTACTGACTAAAGAGAAGTAAACAGCCTTTTGAATGAAAAGAAAATCAAAGCAAAGATCTGACCTGCTTTAATTTCTTAGCGGGGAAAGGGACAGAGGCAGGCACAGCTCCTTCATCTATGACCAATATCACATTATCCCAGAGTCGCTGATTCAGAATTCTCTTCCCATAGATCAGGGCTTTGCCTCTTCCATCACCATCTAATCCAAATGGACCGGGTGCTAACTTAATTTCCAGGATAATGGAGGCCCGATCTGTTTGCACAATTGGCTCCTGCATCCTGGCAGCATTTGCTGAATCCTTAAAATCAGCAAGGCTGTGGCTGACCAACCCCTCTGTCCCAGTAAGAGAGTTGGAGCATCTGCCTGGTCCTCCCGGTAGCCGGTACTCATGGTGGACCAGATCCCTTGCTGGGTGCTTGATAGGGAATGTCCTGGGCCTTCACCACAGTACAGGGAGGAAGACTCTGAGGCTCTGTGATTATGTTTTATTGAATAGGAACTAGGAGTCTTGGGGAGGCTGAGAAACATGGCTGTAGGACACAGATAGCAAGCCCAGGAGCCAGGGTATGAACTCCTCCTTGGACTGAAAGCTCACACTCTATAATTCTGGTCTCTACTTTCTGTAGGCTGGATAATGATCAATGAGAAGAGACACATGTTCATTCTTGGAATCTATACATGTTGACTTGTGTGGGAAAGGACTTTGTAGATGTGGTTCAGTTAAGGTTCTTGAGATGGAGAGTGTCTCCTGGATTAAGTAGATGAGCTCAATGTAACCCAAGGATCCTGGCAAGAGTGAAGCTGATGTCACTACAGAATGAAAGGTACATGCTCACGGAAGCAGAGGTTAGAGAGATGAGGCTACACACCAAGGAAAGCGAGCCACCACTAGAAGCTAGAAAAGGCAAGGAATGGATTCTACCTCTGGAGCGTCCAGAAGGGGGTTAGCCTTGCTGACACCGAGATCCCAGCATTGCAAGACTCACTGCAAACTTCTAGATTACAGAACTGTAGCAGGACAAACTTCTGTTGTTTGGAGCACCTGAGTTTGTGGTAATTTGCTACAGTAGTTGCAAGAAACTCATGTACTTTCCAAAGCAAGAGGGAGAGAGAGGAATCGACATGTCCAGGCTTTGTGGAAGTCAGCATGAAGGTTTTCTCAAAAAACTAAAAATAGTTCTACCACTTGATGCAGCAGCACCACTCCTGGGTGTTTGCCTGAAGGCCTCTAAGTGACCATATCACAGAGACATTTCAGCATCAGTGTTTACTGCAGCACTGCTCTTAACTGATAAGTTATAGAACCAATAGAGGTGTCAGCAGCAGAGGGGTGAATAAAAAATGTGGTACACATATATGGTAAAATTATTTGTTTAGCCATAAAGAACAAGAATCATTCTATTTGTGGGAAGACAGATGCAACTGGCGATCATCATAGTAAGATGCCTGGGAACTTCAAACATCATGTTTTCTCTCATTTGTAGTCTCATTATGTCTATACATACAATCGTGTGTATGTGTGTGTGTGTGTGTGTGTGTGTGTGTGTGTGTGTGTATGTGTGTGTGTGTGTGTGTGTTATATGTGCTGCCTAATTTTATGTCAACTTGACACCGGCAAGAGTCATCTGAGGGGAGGGAACCCCAACTGAGAAAACCCTTCCATAACATTAGGCTGTAAGCAAGCCCATAGGGCATTTTCTTACTAGTGATTCAGGAGGAAGGGCCCAGCTCATTGTGGGCGGGGCCATCCCTGGGCTGATGGGCCTGGGTTGAGCAAGCCATGGGGAGCAAGACAGTAAGTAGCATGCCTCCATGGCCTCTGCCTCCAGGTTCCTGCCCTGTTTGAGCTCCTGTCCTAACTTCCTTCCATGATGAACAGTGATGTGGAAGTGTAAGCTGAATAAGCCCTTCCCTCCCCAAGTTGCTTTGGTTATGGTATTTCATCACAGTAACAATGACCCCGAATAGAACAATATGAAAGTAGAAGTGAAATTGCCTCCAGAGACAAAGGTGACCCACAGGAAGAGGGGGGACAAGGAAGAGGTGGCGTTTTGAATGAAATGTCTCCCATAAGCTTATGTATTTGAACACCTGATTCCCCAGTTGGTGGTGCTACTTAGGAAGGTTATGGAATCCTTAGGGGGTGCAGCCTTGCTGGAAAATGTACATTATTTGGATGGGCTTTGAGATTACAGCCTTGCACCACTTCATTTTCTCTCCCCTTTGTGGCTGAAGATGTGATCCCTCAGCTTCTGGCTTTCTGTGGTCCTGCCTCCTCTGCCATTATGGAGTTTCCCTGGAACTGTAAGCCAGAATTAACTCTTCCATAAGTTGCTGTTAGTCACAGTGTGCTGTCACAGTAACAGAAAAGCCACTAATGTGGAAGGGGAGGGTAGGAGGGTGTGTGGTAATATACCCAATGTACAATATATACTTGCATGAACACTTGAAAAGTAAATTAACAATGTCAAGGGGAGGAAGGGACAGAATGTGAGTCCTCCCTGAGCAGGGAAGTAATGGCGAGTGCCTTGGGGTGTCCTTGGCTTGCTCTAGGTTCCCTCAAGTCCTCATTTCCCACTCCTCTTACCCCACCAACTGAATTCAATCTAAACATCACAACCTATCAACAAGACAAGCATTCTGTTGCCTCCACCCCAGCTCCTCTGCCATAAAGGGCACAACTGCAGCTGAGTGACAAGGGAAATCACACTAAACTGGAGTTTTTCTCATAGGCCATGAGCTGTGTGATCGCGGGTGAAGCCCTTTATTTCTCTGAACTTCAGGACTGTTCAGATCAGACCCTGGGTTCTAATTTCTGTTTGCCAATGCAAATGAATTCTATACACTTAGGGTAGAAAATTGAGCCTACAGAGAGAGCATCTCAAACCTCTTGGGTACAGATTGTTTGTGTTCTGAGTTTCAGGTAAACAGGTACCTGAAGCTCCTGGTGGAGCCAGCTCTAAGTTGCAGGCTGGCAAACCCTCCTACTGGAAGAAGAGCCAATGAAAGACAATGTGGGAGTATTTCTCTGGTGGAGAGGACCAGAAGCTAGGGACAGACTGATCCTGTAAACTGAAGGTAGAGAAAGAAAACCCAGCCATCACCCTATCGGAGAGATCAGAGGCCATTCCTGGAAGTCTGTACATTTGAGAGGCTTGGAGGACTAAGAATGAAATGGCAATGACTCAGCAGCCAGAAAGTTACCAGTGGTGTCAGGATGCAAACAGGTCAGTTCTTAGAGATCAAGCCTGTCAACAGTGGTGAGCTCAGGCCTATGGGTAAAGCTCAGAAGATTACAAAATATCCTGACCAAAAGATGGTGGCCTACTTCAAGCCCAGTTACTATCCTGTTTGAGAATTTAAGCATCTTAAACATTTTTTGGGGGGCAGTGTTTTATTATGCAATAGCCCTGGATGGCCTGGATCTTATTATGTAGACCAGACTGGCCTTGAACTAACAGAGATCCACCTGCCTCTGCCTCTTCACCACACCTGGCAGTCTTAAGTGTTTTTAACTTTATCTTCTTGGTCTGCCAGGTAGTCAAGTGGTAAGAACCCTCGGGAGCTGGATGGCACTCTTCTCTCACCCAATTGACTAGGTGTCTTAGCTGCCAAACTCTCCAAGTATTTCCCTTACCTAGGATGTGGGGTCACTAATTAGATGGTGTTCTAGTTTCACCTCTGATGCTAAGATAAAATATCCTGACAGAAAGCAGCTCATTTATTTGGCTTAGAATTCCAGGTTACAGTCTGGGTGACTTGCAAGGAAGCCAAGGCAGGACCTTAAAGCAACATCCACAGTCAAGAGCACAGGCAGAATATATTCAGAGACTCTTGATTGCTAGTTTGTTTAGGATTCCCTGCCTGGGGAATTGTGTCACCCACAATGCACTAGGTCTTCCTACAGTCATTAACAATCAAGACAACCCTCCCAGAGATGCCTACAGGCCAACTTTAAATAATTCCTCACTAAGACTCTTTCCAAGTGGTTCTATGTCATGTCATGTTAAGTTGATAGTTAAAAATAACCAACACAGATGGTCAGTGTGAGAGGCCATGGGCTTGGCCATGGTGGTAGGCTAGACTCTGAATTGCTTAGTTTCTCCCTAGCCCTAGTAACAATTCCCACACATAGAGAGCATAAGACAGAAGCCATGGCACACAGGTAAGCATGCTGGGGCTGCTTTTTGTTTTTGTTTTTGTATTTTGAGAGTGGCAGAACCTATGATATTGTTCAGCCTGGAAAACATTTTTCCCTCTCCTACTCAGCTACTGTTCTACCATATTAAAAAACAAACTTCTGTGGGTTTCTCCTTTGGAGTATGAACAGTGTGTCAAATGGCTGGGGTCTGAATAGGCAAACAAAAGCTCTTCAGAAGCAGCCACGCCTCCATCTGAGGTCTCTGCCAACAGCCCTGGGCTCCTAGCCACAAGTGAGGATCTCCGGTAGCTACAGGCTTAGGAATTCCATCCTGTTGAGTCTGCAGCCTCTTAGCATCACCCATTGCTACCTCCTCACCATACAGCCTTTTCTCCAATACAGACTACATGGAGTTACTACCCAGAGAGCCAACTTCCCAGAGACCATACCCTGCTGTGCTGACCCTTAAGGGAATGGGTGAATCTTGTCCATGTTCAATTCTCCTGGGATGAGAGAGGGGTGGACATCAGAGTTCCCAAGCAGCAGGCTCCCAAATGCCTATCTTTTTCCTTGATCTGATGTTGCCTATTGTCCAGTCTTTCAATCCTCAATGCTTACAGCTGGAGATCCCCTAGCTCCAATGTGCGTATGGATTATGTTGGGGCTTTGTTACAGGCAGATGGCGGCAGAGCCTGAGACTGCATTTCTAATAAGTTCCTGGCTGATGGTGAGGTCGCACATCCCTGAGGACTTAAAGGACCACTCTAAGATGAGAACAGAAACTGAAGTGTCCTAGAAGGAACAGTCATGGCTGAAATGACACAGCTGCCCATGTCAGTGGCTGTGGTAGGTGGCTATTAGATGTCACCTAATTCTCCAGACAGACCTGTAGGGCCAGGATTAGAACCAAATTTCACAGATGAAGGAACAAAAAGCTCAGGGATCAGCAAACACAGTCCAGAGGCTCAGAGTTGGCAAAAGGAGGCAGGGGCCGAATTCCCGTGCCCCGCTTCTTCTGCTCCTTCTCTACAGAGCGAGCAGCAGATGCATCAATGAACAGGAAGCCCTGCAGCGATCCACCAATGAGGAAACACACCACAGAAGCCAACATATGGATAAAGATACGTCTCATTCTCCACTCAAAAAACAAAAACAAAACCATGTGAAATGATTCCTCACCAGTCAAGATAGAAAAGGATATTTTAAAATAATGATGGCATGCAGGGAAAGGTGTGTGAAATGAGGATTCTCACACACTCCTTAGGGGAAGAAGTTGAAGCTACTGATTGGAAAACAGATGGCAGCCATCAAGGGTCTTCAAAATCTTGCTGCGTGTCTCTGAGAATCTGTCCAACAAAGCCTTGTAGGTATGAAGGGCAGAACTAGTCAGGAGACAGAAATGGGAGAGGCAACCTCCACCACAGAGCATTGGGGTGCTTAAGTAAAGTGTCCACATAATGGGATTTTGCGCTGTCATTGAACAATATGTACATACTTACGCGATCAGGGGGAAAAGTGGTCTGCAAAGTCATCCATGGAGGGAAAAAATGGGTACTAAAAATAACAGCAAAACCCAAATCTTTTTGTTGTTGTTTTGTTAGTTAGTTTGTTTTTTGAGACAGGGTTTCTCTGTTGTAACTCTGGCTGTTCTGGAACTCACTCTTTAGACCAGGCTGGCCTCAAACCCACAGAGATCTGTCTGCCTCTGCCTCCCAAGTGCTGGGAATAAAGACCATGTACCCACCACCACCTGACTAGAACCTGAATCTTAAAGGAGACTGATAGGAATTCACCTAGCATATGTATGGATAGAATTGAGTTGTAGACTTGCATCTGATTATTTTAAAGATGCATTTTTTCCCAAATGTTTTCAGTAACATGTGACTTTTATGGTGGTTTTAGAAATAAAATACACTTGTGAGAATCATGTCCATTGATTTAAAAGTCATATGCTCATCAGAGTTCAACAAGTTGTTGCTATTTTCTCATTGACTTTCAAGATTATTTTGGAGATACAAGTCTCTCAGTTCTGATTGACCAGTAGTCAACCAGTCAACAGCAGCTCTGGTTTCTCTATCCTCAACTTCTGAGGTTAAATATGTCCCTGTGTCTATGACAATCTCTGAAGTCAACAGAATGGTAAAACACTGAAGACGCTGAGAGTGAACATTGGTACACACAACAGACCACTCTTTGAACACTGAGGGGAAAGAATGGTTTGCAGATGGCCCATAGTCTGGAAGAGGAAAGATGCCAATTAATTCTTATATCTGGAGTGAGCAATGAGCTCTGAGTCTGGAGTGTAGAAAAGGGGGCATAGAAAGAGAGTCTTAGGCATGAGATGTGCTCTTAGTACAAAAGAGGCTCTAGGCCAAAATCCCCAGCTAGAGTGTCTGTAAACACTTGACAGGAACTCAGTGGGAACATGCTGGGCTCAAGAAGCCATTCCATTATCTGGCCTGGCCGTGAGGGGGGTGCATATGAAGGTAGGAAGAGATGAATGGGGGAATGGCTAGGATCATCCAGGACTGTAGCCATCTTGCTCTGGGGTCTGATTTTATGTAGAAGGTACCAGGGAGGCCCAGCAGGGTTTTAAAGAGAGAGGATCCTGACTGGGTTGTAAATCAATAAAGATCACACCTCTGGCTATCTGGCTACAAAGTGAGGGAGTCCAGTTGTGCGTCAATGGGTGGGGTGGGAAGGGGATGGTTGCAGTAGTTGAAGAGCACATGGGAGTGAGTTAGGGATGGATAGGGATGGATAATTGGGAGTTCAAGGCAGTAAATCAATAGTCTCATGTCTTTCAAATTAACTGGCTGCAGATGGTTAGGGAGAGGAGGGTACTCCCAGGATTCTAGCTTGGGTAACCACTTGACTGTTGGGATGTTTGTAACTGCTGATTTACAAGCTTGGCTGTCAGGGAAAACAAAAACAGGCCATTTTATGGAACAAAATGTAATCTAGACACACCTAGTCAAAGGCATATAAAGTGAAGATGCACCCATTGACTGAATGCCATGTCTTCTTGAGCAGCCATGAGCCCCTGTGTTCTGGAAGGCCCTTGTTCAGCAATGAGCCACTCTGCCCATGGGAGCAATGTCAAAGTGGCCTGGTTCAGTCGGTCGGGAGCTCATGCTTTTGGACAGTAATAGACACTGTTTCCTGAATGTATTTCCTTTATATACAAATAGATATCCCATGCTGGTAAAGGACATGGAGGGTGGAAGTGAGAGCAAGCTCAGTGCTTGCTTCTGTGAAGCACTTAGAGATACAAGGCAAGGTGGCTTTTCGTCACAAACAAAATCAAGGGCTGGGGAAATGGATCAATTGGTAAAGTACCTGCTGTGTAAGCTTGAGTCTGGATCCCTGATACCTATACAATAGCTGGGCACAGTGATGCATGTCCATATACCTATCCTGTGATGGCAGAGACAGACAGAACCCTGGAATTTACTGGCCAGCAAGCCAAGCCAAATACATGAGCTTCAGGTCTAGTAAGAGATACTGTTTAAAGATACAAAGTGAGGAGTGATTAAAGAAGACAGTAAAATAAACCTCTGGTCTCTATATTCATCGCATACACACACACACACACACACACACACACACACATACAGAAGGAGGGAGAGAGGGAGAGAGAAAATAGAAAGAATCGCGGGGTTGTGGTTTGCTTTTATTTATTTGTGGAACACATGTGCACGTACACTCGTTTTACAAATGCGATTCAGTATGATCCTGTTAGTCACTTTCCCATCATGATGCTTGCTATGGCTCAAACTGCAGCCCGAGACTTTGGTTCTCCAATGCCTGACTTTCCCTATACATTGTACCCATCTCATTTAAACATCCAGTGCCTGCCACTCTTCTAGAGAACCTTCTAAACCCAAGAAAGCAGCCAACAGCCTTGTGTTGGGCAGAATTTAGTCTCTAGCTCCAGATAGAGCTGGGTCTAGATCCACCTCCCTCCTCTTTCTAGGTGACCTTGGGCTCCTTGATTCTCAGTTTCCCTCTTTGTGGGTCAAGAGTAACAGCATCACCTTCAGGCTTGTTATGTTGATTAAATAACAAGAGACAGGTGAAGCATCCAGCCCACAGAAGCTACTCACAATACCTCTTACTTCTTTCATCCTTCCAGAAACTTCCAGAACTGCAAGGGTATGCTTAAAAACAGTTTGCCCTCTGGGTCTTAGAAGAGAAGACCTGGGGAGCCAGGTCTAATTCTGTCTGGTTTTGATACTCTACAAGCCATCTAATAGTAACCCAGCCTTGGGACAGTCTTGTAGAATATGGAAATTTCTGCAGCAAAATCTCTTTTTAAAGACAGTCCTTCTTTGCTACATAGTTCAACTTGCACTTTCAAATG
Organism: Cricetomys ansorgei; assembly: GCA_026225945.1. NCBI lineage: Eukaryota > Metazoa > Chordata > Mammalia > Rodentia > Nesomyidae > Cricetomys > Cricetomys ansorgei. Next base: position 2,168,948 of record JAMJFZ010001898.1, on the reverse strand, counting down.
TTTTTATTTAAAATAAATTAGCCATGCTGCTGACTCTGGCAGGGAACCACAGGCTGTGTTCTCAGTCTGCCTTGCTGCACTGCAGAGAGATCCTGACTCTAGGTGAGCTTAGGGTGGCTTCTTGATGCTGTGGGTGGGCACGGGGGAAGGGTGCAGAGGACCAGGCTCACATAATGGCTCCCCTACCCTTGCTCATCCTGTGACCTTGAGAACTCCCCTGCCTGCTGCCTTCAGCTGTCCACCCTTAACCTCCATGCAGCCAGAAGCTCTGTCCAGCAATGCCTAGCACAGTGGGGCTCAAACGCTGTTGGATAAATGGACTTTGCTTCCCTTTCCCTAAAAGGTGGATCACTCGTGTCTTGAATGGTGGTATGAAAGATGCAGAACAGGGGCTGGGGAGATGTCTCAGTCAGTAAAGTCCTTGTGCACTGTGTGAGGACCTGAGTTTGGATTGCCAGCAGGCAAGTGAAAAGCTGGGTGTGGCAGTACCAGCGTGCATTCCCAGAACTGAGGAGGCAAAGAGGATGATTCCTGGGGCTTGCTAGATAGCAGGTCTAGGGAGCCAGTGAGAGACCCTGCCTCACAGTGGGAGGTGTTTAGTGATTGAGGGACATTCCTATGTTGACATCTGGCCTACACCCACATGCGTGCACACACACACACACACACACACACACACACACAAAAATACATAAAAATACATAAAGATCCAAAAGTATATGCACTGCCCCTCTCTCACACAGATGCTTCCTCCCTGAGAGATTCTTGTCAGTGTTATTAGCCTTGCTGCTAGTGGCTGTGGGGTGTGTGACTTCATCCTCTTGTCTTGTATGGCAGTTATGCCTCGCACACAGGAGGAGTTCAGTCAGTGATAAGGCTTGAAAGCCTATTTTCCTGTCGGTCTCCAGCATAGACTGTAAGCCAGATCTGTCTGCTCAGGGCATCTTTCCATCCATGCCTCCCTCTCTCCCTCCAGCTTCTGCTCTCTCTCTCCCTCCCTCTCTCCCTTCAGGAGACACCGTGATAACTGAGGAGCTTTACTGTATTTGATGATTCAGGATCTGCTATGCATATTTCCTAACCTCACCCGTATAAGGAAGAGCCAAACCAGACCCAGGGAATTATTTTCAGTATTTTATCCAGCTATTCTTGTCTCTAACACTTTGCGGTGGGTGGTTAGAGCTGGTGATTTTCCTCTCTTTTGTGCAAACGAGACCAGAATAAACAGTGCAGGGTGAGTCACTTCAGACTCTTAGCACTTCAATTACTTAAAAACTCAAGGGCCCAATGAAGCTCAGAATGTCACCTTTTCCAGAACAGCCATAAGCAGATGGGAAACATGCCATGTTCTGAGTAGTCGGCTTCCCGGCACACGGAATCTGCTAGCTAGTAGTGCCCAGAGGGAAGAGGTGCAGAGGCAGCTGCCACGCCCTCCAAGGACTCCACACACATTACTTCCTACCTTGTATCATTTAATCTTTACTATGACCTTGTAAAGTAATACACTTAATGCCACGGAGGTAGTAACAGCCTCCAAACATATTTCTTGCCCACCTAGGTGTGGGGCCATTCACTCTCACGCCTTACATCCATACCATGAATCCTCACAGCAATGCTGCGACATGCTTATTGCTCTCTATTTCAAAGAGAAGGAAACAGAACATCAGAGACTAGGAGAGTCAAGAAACAAACCATTTGCTTTCACTGTCTGGGTCTCTGTTTCCTACATCTCACTCAGTTATCAGGGACACTGATGAATGTACAAACATTGGTCTGTGTTACACAAGAAGCCAGCAAGCGAGCTGGGTGTCAGGAACATTGTTACCCCAGTGACAGGGGTATGTGTGGGGGGAGGGGGAGACAAAGACAGAGACAGAGTCTTGGAGAGACAGATCTGAGATGGACAGAGACATACATAAATGAGAGAGGAACAGTGAGACAGAGAGAGACAGAGGCAGACAGAAATGAAAGAGAGATAAAGACAGACAGACTTCAAGGACCAGAAACTGATATGACTTTTTTTTCTTACCCTTTGAGTCTACCTGTGGTTGGTCTGTAAATAATGAGAAATCTGCAAGAAGAGACTATGTAAAGAATGTAAGTACCTAACTTCTGCTCCTGTATCTGTTCACCTACAGTTTGGCTTACCAAGGATGACACGGAGGCATATTCATAGGTGAAAACCCTGCCAGACTTCAGCAGAGGGAACCACAGTCACAGCAAGCACCATACTGGACAGAGGAATCCTGAACATCTGAGCTCAGGTGTTTTTATTGATCCAGAACTTCTCAGGTGTTCCACTGATAGCACGTGCAGATCATTAGCAATCAAACATCCCCCCACATAAATCCAACACCTGCAAACACTACAAAATGCCAAGGCCTAAGCAGTCCCTCGCCCAACAGTGCACAAAACAATTATTTTATATGTAATTAAGAATACACTTCTACAACACCTCCTCAGCACTGGGGAAAACTTGTTTAAGATTCCTATTTTAAAGATCAAAGACAATAAACTAGCCCCTTTACAAGTGATTCTGTTGAAGTGCCAAGACAGATATTAGGAAGTATTCATTAACCATTTTCCTTTAAAAAAAAAGTTTGGGGCAAGGAATTTGTATTGTTGAGGCCTTGAAATGTGAATAGTGTCTAGAAAGTCTTAACCTTTATAAAAGTTTGCTTTAAAGTTAGAATTTAGATTTTGTTTCTTGGCAGGGGTGGGAGGTATAGAAGAGGTAGAGGTGGGGTGGTGACTGAGAGGGGGAACAGATGGTATGAATTAAAAATGAAAAAAACAAGGGGGCTCCAACTGGGAATGGGGGGAAGGGCAATACAGACAGACATGGAGGAACAAGGGGCAAATGACATCAAGGTTGTTTGATAAAGCCTGGAGGAATCATTAGTTTATATTTACTTAAAATTATACATACTACTTCTCCCCCTGCCATGTGTGTGTGTGTGTGTGTGTGTGTGTGTGTGTGTGTGTATGTATCTTAAAGAAAGTTGCCTGACAATGCTCCACACAAGAGCCATAGATTAACAAATACCCAACACCAAGCATAAGAAATCTCTTTTGAATGGTTGGCCAGAGTAATCTGAGTGGCTGCCAAAACAATATAGATTATTCATGTAGCCCTTGGTTGTCTTTCACGAACTGGGGGTGACCCTTATTGCCAAAGACTTAATACACTTAGGATACGGGACTTGGATGTATTGAGCTGGATCTGACGTTAAAGCCCCTTCCTGAGGTCTAGCTTTCATGGTAGCAGAAATACTATGCAAGCTTTTAAGGAGGGGAAGCAATTAAAGAGTCCCACTGTAACATCCATGAACCACAACAGTGACCAGCATGGAAAGATATAAAGGTACAATTAAGTGGCACTCACATGTTAGAAGTAACCAACAGCTGTCTAATTGGACTTAAGGCCCACTCAGCAGAAGGGAAATCATGCTTGGTTTCAAGTCTAACCAACTTCCTGGGGCCAGTAAACTTACAAACCTTGGAAAGAATCTGGTACTGCCACTTTGATAGACCAGCATAATCCCTTACTACATTCTAAATCTTATCTTAAAATCCAAGATAAGTATAGCTACCTCCTCTCATCAAAGAAGCTCTCTTTACAGCAAATGGAGACCATCACAGAAAACCACAAATGGACACAATGCAGAGATCAATGGTTGGTGGGGAGCCTAGTCACATAGATACAAATCTTGCATTTGTGTCTTAGGGAACACCTCAGAAGAGGGGGCAGGAAGATTGTGAGAGCCAGAATACCAGGAAACTCACAGTGAAATAGTCTCTCCCAGAAATAGCTGGAGCAATGGCAATATCAATGAGCATATTAATGAAGAAGGAGACAATCTCACAGAGTCTCATCCCTAGACAAAGAACCACAGGCAACTAAGGACTGCAGAGAGAGAGAGAGAGAGAGAGAGAATTAGCATCTCCCAGGGATGATCTTCCTTATTGGTTGTTCAATGTAGAGTGATCAGTTCTGAAACCATACACACACCAGCAGCAACAACAGATTCATCAGGGTGTACTTGTATATACGTACATACACACACATATGTAGCAGTAATCAAAGAAAAAGAGGCTATCAACATGAGAGGAGGGACACGGAAGGGCTTGGAGGAGGCCAAGAGAAGGAGGAAGGTGATAAGAAAATAAAGTTATACATCGTGGTCAGGTCGCTAGACTGGCCACCCAGGTTCTTACTTACTACCCCCTGTCACAATTAGTGTATATTTCCCCTTTGAGTTGGTTTACATTTTCTTACTGTCACTGCCATTATTGGGAAGGCTGTGTGGCTCTTCTCTGGAGCATGTAAATTGTTTGTAGTGTTTCACAGAAGAATATGGTGACCTGAGAGAGTCCTGCACAGCTTGCTGTGGTTAAAAAGAAAAACAATAGCTGGAGAGAATCTCATGCGGTTTGTCCCAACTTCACATTTTGCTGGCTCCCAGCAACAATTAAGCAAAACCAAAACACAATGAGTAGATAAAGGAGATGCAATAGAACCACACACCAGGATATTACTTAGCCACAGACAGCAATGAAACCCTGCAACACTACAACATGTATAACCCTTGAGAACATCGTGCCAAGAGAATGAAACCAGTCACGAAAGGTCACGTACTATACAATTCTAAGTATGTGAACTGTGCAGAAGAGACTGAGATCTATAGAAGGAAGGCGGATGCATGTTTGGCTGGAGTTGTAGAGTGATGGCCTGGGTACAGGCCTACTTGGGGAGATAGTCTAAAACTCAGTTATAGTGACGGCTGTATATTCTGTGAATGTACTAAACACATGAAATCGCACATTTCAAATGGGTGGGCCATGTGGCATGCAAATTTTGATCTCAACAACTCTGTTTTTCAAAAACAAAATTTAGCAAAGCAGTTGCTCTGGTGAGTTTCTGCACTCCCCTGGCTCAGGCCTGCTTGCTGTTCACAGCAACATGCAGGACTGTCTGCAAGTCTGTGATTGAGGTAACACCCTGTATGTCTCCTAAGGGAACATCTCCTGCAAAATACTACCCAATAAAACCACAGAGTAGCTGTGTTTATTCACTCTTGCTCCTACAGTACACTTTTCCTAACTATCTATTCTTTACTAGATGACACCAGGGGGCCAATTTCATACCAGGAAGCTAGGTTCTCACCAGGGAGGCAGGTTCTCACCAGGGAGGCAGGTTCTCACCAGGGAGGCAGGTTCTCACCAGGGAGGCAGGTTCTCACCAGGGAGGCAGGTTCTCACCAGGGAGCCACAGTCACACAGGCTCTCTGGAGAAAGCAGGCTCAGATAAGCACTCTGATGTGCTGCAAGCCCTAATTAGCCCCGTTTTAGTTCCTGCATCTTCCTGAACTGAACCAAGCACACAGACCCATCTTTTTGCCTCCTTTCAAATGTGTGTCTTCTAACTGCAGACTTCTTTGAAAGAGAAAAGTAAACAAACCTCTAAACATGGCAGGTTTTTAAATAAAATAATTAGTGTATTTTATGAAGATTTCTAACATAGCTTCAAAGTGCAGTTTTCCAGGTGCATCTGAATGTTTCTTTGCTTGGAATCAGACAGGAGAGCTTCGAGGTGGAAAAGCCCAGAACAGAACTATTTCAGGCAACCCCTACTGCAGGTCTCTTAGAAACAGGGAGAAGGGGATGTGTGCAGAAGCCTAAATCCCACCGTGGGCTCCCTGGCAGATGCTGCGCTGGGACCCAGATGGGCTGGGGATGACAGATGACAGAGACCCCAACTCTATATCACAGGGACAAAGTTTGCAGGGAATAAGATAAGTCAAGGGCAAGGAAGGTTCTGGGTGTGATTGCAGGTTGTTGTATGAGAGATAGAAATCTGTGTGTCCCTCTGTTCAATTTAGTTTTTCAGATCTCACCAACAGATTTGCTTGTGGGAAAGGGCTGCTCCTGGGGACCCTGTGTGGCTGGGACACATTGTCTCAATGCAGAAAGCAATGTCAGGCACAAGCCAAGAACACGGGGTCAGGTGTTGTGCATTTAAGCTCGGCAAAATCTATGATAAAAGCAGTAGGGCTGTGTTAGAACTGGTGTTCCCCTTCTGGCTTGCCTTAATTATTATGCACTTGCTTTCTGGGTCTTGAATTATTCATGAGGCCAATTATGAAATAGGATGCTGATTGGTAATCTCCAGCTGTGGTACCTGAGTGTGCAGGGATGCCTCCTCTCTTTCCTGGAAACACAAGGCTGGGCTAAGTTTATGGGAAGCAGGGCTTTGGGGAAGCAGGAGGCAGCAAAGAGGGGAGAAGAGAGGTCATAGTGAGGTCACTGAAGAAACAGGCGATCTGCTCAGAGGAGGTGGAAATGGGGTGACCAACCAAGGGCTAAGATACTGGGAATAAAAGAGATGAGTCAAAGCAAGAATTGGATAAACATCTGGTGAGTGAGTGAGTGAGTGAATGCTGAAGTGTCCATGAATGGACAGGAGGAAGGACACCGGGTTTCCCTGGCTGCCTTCACTCTCCCTGTTGTTCCAAGAGGCCGGATAGACAGAGATTCCTCTTGTTTTGTTTACTAACTCCCAAACCTGTGATGTGGTGTTAATGTCACAGCTTCACAGCTCTTGAAGCTGGGCTGCATGAGAGGTTGATCTCCAGTAGAGGGAACTTCAGATAAAGACCCCAATCCACACCCACTGGCCAGGCAGGAGTTGGGGGTTAGGTGGAGTTAATCTTATCAACTTGATGGGATTCCAAATCAACTAAGGAGTCTGTCTCTGGGTGGGTCTGAGAGGACATTTCCATGAAGGATTAACTGAGTGGGAGATACCTGCCAATGGGCTGTCCAAAGGATGCAAAGAGGCCCAAGGAAGAGCAAAGAGACCTGCCTCCTGCTATTTCTCTCTGGTGAGTGCCTCATGCCTTTGCTGCAGCCACCACCTTTGATGACATCAGACTCCATCTTCTTTGGCCTTTCAACATACACTGAAGACCAGTGACTCCCCAGGGATCTTGCAGGACTTCAGTGGGAGTTTGGGACTGTCGAGGCATCCAGCCTTGAGGACTGAGCACCTATCAGGTGTTAGGTTTCTCCAGTGTGCAGGTGGCCATCGTAGGACCATTTGGTCCACATGATGACAGCCGTTCCAGCCAGCCCCCTTTAATAATATGAATGAGTTCCATCAGTTCTGGGCCTCCAGAGACCTGTGCCTAGAACAGGAAGCAAGACAATGTACACCAGGCACTGTTGTGGGGTCAGTGAAGGAAGTATCCAGAACTTTGCTTCCCCAGGGGGAGGAGGGACTCTTTGGGGGACCCAGAGTGACTAGACTCTCAGCCCCGAGTCTAAGGGATATTGATGGACTCCTCTAGGGGACTGATAGGTACCTTTGGCCTTTCCACCCTCCTCCATCTCTGTTGCTCCCAGAATGCATAAGGTAGGGTGGGAACAAGTCAGTCTTTAAGGGGGTCAACTGGGTACTCTATTAAAATGGAAAATGCTTGTTACTTTGGGCTCAGCAATCCTGATACATACGCTTGCATATACACAGAACTAAGCGAGTGGTGTGGGAATGTTTGCTAGATCAAACAAACAAACAAAAACAAAGCAAGCAAACAAAACCAACCCCAGAATGCTTCCACTGGGTAGGTCCCATGCTCTGAGCATGATTAAAGGCCCTGACGTTTTATGGACTGTGTGATTTGAACAATTTACAACCTCTCTGAGTCTCAGCTTTGCCCTCTGTAGCGTGGGGATAGAAGCAGTTTCTTCCTCTTGGAATTTCCTTCCATCATGCCAAGAGATACTACCATGAGTAATTAACAATGGTCCACGACTTTGGTCTCTAGTAACACCCTCTCCCTCCCTCCAGTCTTCTAGCCAGGTGGCTAGCCAGTTAGTCCTGGTTCCAAGGGGTACTGACCCCATGTTGCTGAGAGGCTAAGCCTGTGCACCAATCCTACAGCTCAGAAAATAGAGTGCTGGCAGCTGAGTGTAGCTCTCCATGGCCAGCTGAAGCTGGGAGGGGGCCACACTGCGGCAAGGCAGCACTGGCCACAATCACTAGGCATGACCACCGGCGGCCAGGGGAGAAGATGAGGCTTTGCTTTTCCTGACACGATGGGGACCAAGGACAGGACTGCTTTACCCTGGTCACTGATGTGATCACCTAACAGCCTTCAGACCCTTTCAGATCAGGTACGATGTGCTTACCTCCCTCATTTTCTTCCTTCATTGACCAAGAATTTATTGACATCTCGCCATGTGCCAGGCAGCATCAGAAGGATCCAGGATCAAAGAGAAAGGACCACTCTAGTATCTTCCAAGGGCTAGCAAACCAATAATAGCAGGGCATTTGTGAGTTCCACGCAGACAGGGACTCCACCAGCTTCTTTTATTCAATTCAGCTTTACCAAAGTGCCGAGTGTAGGCACTAGTGGGGTGTAGTCAGGTCATACTGGCAGGTATGGAGTAGATCTACACCATAACTCAGACTGTTAAGGCAGAGGTAACACATACTGGATCTGTTATAGAGGCAAGAAAGCCTTAGGAAATGACACATCAACAGGGTTTTGGAGGATGAATAGGAGTTTGCTGGTATGCACTTTCAGAAGCCTATAACATAGGTGGATTTTTACATTTTTGAGGCCATGGACAATCAGTAAGCAAGCAGAACAAAAAGAAGTGGATGGATCTCCTCTGTCTGGCCCTCAACCATGCTGATCATTCTCTTGCTGCCTACATTCTCCCAGTTATATATAACCCACTTGTTTGTTTATGTACTGTCTGGATCCCTGTCTACCTAGCTCATGTTTATTGCTCCATGAATATTCATTGAGTAAATTAATAAATGAGAGGAAAGGAAGAAGGGAGATGTGGGGAAGAACTCCAGGTACCCACTGACAGAGTCCTGTGAGGTCCAACAGATGTGGAGAGGATCACTGGTGTTTCAAATTCCCCCGTAGCTATCCTTAAAGTAGCACAAGATTAATGTGTTTTAAATCCTACGTCATCATTACATCCCAACAGTGTGACTTTAACATTCATCAATATGCAATACAATGGAATATCTCTATTTCTAATTAAGCCTTTGAGAGGTGTGTGCTTTCCACATGAGGCACCTCTTGAGCTCTTGAGCCATATTTCACCATTGCCACACATGGCCAATGGTGGCCTTGGGAAAGTTAGAGCCTGAGGCCTCCCCTCTGTCATCCACTGGGGACTGTCGGCACACAAGCCTGGACCCCGCATTGAATGTCCCCCTGGCGGGACGCGCGCAAGTTTCACATCCTCCCCACGTCTATCACGGCAGGCCAACTCCTTGTCACAGGAATATTGAGACAGTCATGTCAGTTGGTTGGACAAAGAAAGTAAAGAGCGGGTCTGACTGGGCAGTGGGGGTTGCAGGGTGCTGGAGAGCCCACTTAACCATCTTCAAATGTCCCGTGGCCAGAAGAGCGCCTGGTCCTCCTGAGACGGGTGATTTGCAGCATAGGCTAAGCACACATCATGTGCCAGCCTCTCTCTGAAGAGCTCTGTACTCAGTGGCTCCTGGGAGGCCCACGATATCCACATGGCAGGTACTACTGTTGTCCTGTTTTATAGGTAAAGAAACTGAGGCAGAGGTGGATGGGGCCCTGTTTTCAAGGACTCACAGCCAGTGAGAGGCCAGGCCAGGGTTCGAGGCCAGGGCATTTTGCTCTGGAGGCTGTTCCTTCCCCTGCTGAGCTTTGTGGTATGAAGCGGATTTTTCATGAAGGGGAGGAAGAGATCGCTCCTTGCTTGGGATGAGAGATGGAGGGCGGCAGACAGTTCAGGGTGTTTGTCCTGTCTTTGAATAGTCTTGAGGAAGCAATTGGACTTGAATTGCAGAGATGGCAAGGACATATTTCCCACACAGGATCCTTGCTCTCCTGTGAGGCACTTACATGATGCAAACACTGAGATAGAACCAGGAAGGCCTCTGGGCTGCTCCAGCACCCGGTAATTATTTAAAGGGCTCGGAGTAGGGAATGAGTGCTCAATGAGACAGACTCCTTTCAGAGGGATAGAAACGCTCTGGAACTACATGAGAAAGCATGTGACTACCCAAAGGGCTGCAGAACTAAACATTCATGAACAGTTAAAGTGAGTTTCACACTATGGGAGTATTGTCACAGTGGCAAAGCAGAGCAGAGCCTTGTTGAGGCAGGAGGAAGGAAGAGAAGGCCAGGAGAGGACCAAGTTGCAGATCCTCTCAAATCATCATTGCTTCCCAGGGAGGCAGGATCATGCACATATAGGTAGGCCACATCCATGTGACAATGAGATGTGGTGTTCATACCATACTCAGGAATGTGAGAATGCATGAGGGTGTCTTACATGATAGTTACCACATTCAGGAAAGTGTGCATATGCACTATACCAACCAGGGCTCAGATCTTTCCAGAAACCTCTAACAGGTGATGGCAATTGTGTATGGCACCAGAGAGGTCATGGGTGAGGACTCAGCGAGGCTGTGTCACTTAAAAAGTGAGCTAGAGTCAATTATATCAATCTCCTGCCAGTTACAATCTATAGCCACTATAGCAGATGCAGTTACAATCTATATCCCTGAAGTGGCTACAGTTCCGATCTATATTTGCCTGAATGGACACATTTACAATCTAGCCACTGCATTGGATACAGCTTCCATCTATACTGCCAGAGGAGATGCAGTTAACAGTCTATAGGTTCTGTAGTGGGCAGTGAGAGTCCACACCAACCCTGCCACCGAAGCCAAGGTCTGTCGTCCTCTCTCTGTCTCCTCTGTCTGGGAGAAAAGGGAAGACTCGGAGTGACACCTGTGTGGTCCACACTGTTTTCCAGTGGCTTCTGGGAGTGAGAGCTCAGATTTATTGAGGCAAAACCTGAGAGGCTTAGATGTGAGCTGGGAGAAGAGAAGGGTACCCAGGATGTGCTCACCAGTTGGGTAGAGGGTGAGAAGATTCCACCAGAAGGGAAGCCATTCAAGAGAGGAGCATTTGGGCCATGATTCCCCGGGAACTGGAAATCTAAGAACTACAAGAAACTGCATACAAATGGGTGGGTGGTTTGGGAAAATCCTCCAATAGGGTCTGTCTGTCATCTATCTGTCTGTCCGTCCATCCATCCATCCATCCACCCATCCACCCATCCACCCATCCATCTACCCATCCATCTACCCATCCATCCATCTATGCTGTGCATGGATCCAAGGGCCTTGCACATGCTAAGCACATCCTCTACCACTGAACTATCTCCGAGCCACTGAAAAGGAATGAGATATACCAAGTAAGATGGAGGCTGTGATGGATAAGATGACTCCAAAGCAGCGAATGAAAGGGCTATAAAAACGTACAGAGATTACAGAAAACATCTCTAGCGGAGTGAGAGTTCATTCGGTCAGCCTCTCATCTGTGTTTATTTGACAAACTACCCTGTGGCAAGATCTAGGGAAGGGCTGAGAGCAGAGGTATGAGGGAATTGGGTCCCGGCCCCTCAAGGGGCTTCCAGGTAAGTCAGGGATTGAACGTGGATGGGAACAGGTGGTAGCTTAGGGGCGGCAGAGGCTCTGGCTCCTGTGTCCACAGGCCACACCTGGAGCACAGAAGAGGGTGAGTGTCTCTAACTATGGGAGGAAGACTGAGTGGAGGGCAATGCCTACAAGGAACCTGGAAGGCAGGGATGTTGCTTGGGCAGATGGAGGGAGAGACATGTGAAGGGCATTCTAGAAGGGCAGGCTCAGATCTGGAGATGTGCCATGGCAGGGATTGATTCAGGAACTGAAATATAGCCAGAGCAGAGGACGTGCTGCAGACAATAAATACATATCACCCCCTCCTCCCGGACTGGCCTCATGGCTGACCTTGGGACAAACTGTCTTTCCAGTTTTGAGAATGTCTCCATCTGTACAACGAAGGCATTGAGGTAATTCTCAAGGGTCTTTCTAATCCAGGCTGTTGTAGAAGGGAGGGAGTATCCTGGCACCCAAACTATTCAAGCAGGGAGTGGGCGGCCACTAGGTGGGATGCTAGCCTGTGAGGGTTTTGGACCAGATGACCCTGGGGGTTCTTTCTTATCCCTGAATGGCTGTTGTTCCGGGAGATATATCAACCCCATGGGGCCACTCTAGGCTGGTCATGTAGAGCACCTGCTCCTTCCCCATAGCCCAGATGTGGCCTTTGCTGGTTTAATAACCCTGTGATGTACAGATGCAGGATGACTATGGAACAACCCATTTCTACACTTATGTCTCATATGCTCTGAGTCCCTGCGGGGCTGTTGGCTGGTTACTGGTCACTCTCAGATGACAGTGGCTAACTGTAGGTTCTAGTTTGTGCTAACCAACCCAGTACAGAGCCAGCCTTTCCTTTTCTGGAATCAGGATCTGTTTTACTGTTCTGAAATGCAATGCCAGCTTATGGATGGCCAGGTGACGGAGTCCTGGCCACCAGTCCAGAAGCCATGATCACCAGGAGCGCCTGTGGCCCTATCATCTTGTCACGTCGTTCACTCTGGTGACAGAACTGAAGGCCGGAGGTGTAAAAGCACAGAGCAGGAAAGTGGACTCAGGGGCCAGGCCTCCAGCTTGGCTCTGTCACTTCCTCAGTTGGCTGGACTAGGAAAAGCCGTATCTTTCCCACAAGCCTCTGTTTTTCCTGATGTGAAATGGGGACAATGATGCGATAATGTCTACATGTAGTGAGAGATTCACCACACACAGAGTGGATGATGGGGTTAAGGTTGGAGGCCTTACTTCCAAATGAAGTAGAATGAAAATAGATTTAAAAAGATGGCTTGGGATATATATACACTGACTTCCAAGAAAATATTCATTGTCTCCAGCACAGACGAAAATTAATGTAAGTTCTGTCTGATTCACCCGCTTCTTGCGTAGCCCAGTTTGTAGGTTACTACTCTATGCTGCTCTATGCTCCAGGGAGCTACAGAACCAAAGAAGCTGGTCTCTGGGTAACCCAGTAGGCAGCACACACTGTCTCTTTAGACTTGCAATGCTCCTCCACAGCCAGTCCTGGAAGTCATGGTTACGTTGGCAAAGAATTTGGAGTCAGGCAAGCCCAGGGATCCATTTCAGCTCTGCCATTTACTTTAAACAATCCCAGTATTTGAGACACAATTTCCTCATCAGTCCATAGGAAGTCATATTGCCAGCTCGATAGTTCTGGGAGAATTACTGATGCTGATGCGAGTACCTTAATGGGATATTACAGTGAACAACCAGAATCATCAACCCAAGCCTGCCACATGTTCCAGAGACTCCTACTCACTGCCTATGTGGGCTCAGGCAATGTACTGTCTCAAAATTAGGATGATGAAATATTTATCAAACGTCTACCATGAGCTCGATACTAGATACCCTGTGCCCTGGGAGAAGGAAAACCTCTCTCTATTAAATGAAGGGAAGATGTAAGGGCTTTGGGGCATTTTGAGACAGGGTATCATGTAGGCCAAGTAGACCTCGAAACACTTTGTAGCTGAGGCTTGCTTTAAACTCTTGACCCCTCCTGCCTCTACCTTCTTGCTGCTGGGGTAGCAGGCATGTGCCATCATACCTGGAACCATGATCATCTCACATTTCAAGTATCTGTATGAGTATCTGTTGTCTGAGGCACACAAGAGATGTGATTAGCATTCTTCATAATCAGGCTTACAAGATGAGGAAGACTTGGGTCCAGATCCTGGCACCAAAAAAAGATCAAGGAAAAGGGAGGGGAAGAAAAAGAGAATCCTTCTTCCTCAACAATCAAACCAGCTAGGAAGAGCTTCCAGAACTGTAAGAAACACATTTCTGTAGCTTAAGCCTCCCAGTCTGTGGCATTTTGTCATGGCAGCTCTCGCAGACTCAGACACGCCCCAAGCATCCAAGGGCAGCATCCTAATAGAATTTAGTTTACATTTGTGTTTTAAATGTATTTTCTCCAGAACTTGACCTACAAATTTTTCCTTGTAGCTATTATTGTTCAATCGGCCAGTATAGACTTCCTCTCACCCAAAAACTCAGACATTACATTCTAATTCAAATGAACCCACTAAGTGTGAATCTCCGTGGCCACTCCAAACTCCCTGGGAGCTGAGATGGACAGGTGGAGCTGGGTGAAGAAGGTTCATCTGCTTCTTTATTTCTTACAGGTGTTTGTCTTCAGGGGGAGTTTTTGGAGCAGTTCATTCTGGAATGGTCCCATTGGCTGGTACCAGGAAACTCTCATTCCCTTTCCCTCAGCAATAACTCCCAGAGTGGGGAGGCCTGCTTTTCATTTGTAAAGTGGGAGAAGGTAGTCATGGATCCAGAAGAGAGTTTTCAGAAGTTTATCCAAGCTGCATGGAATTTGGGGATCTTGAAGTTGATTTTTTTTTTTTATTACCTTCTGGGCCTGTGGGCCTATCCCTAGTGGTTTGGGGCCTGGCGTGAAATCAACTGCTTTAGATGACACTCAAGGGTCCCTTCTAACACTATTGGGTATCGTGTTTACAGTCAAAGCCTGTGTCAAGTTTTCATCCAAAATCTCACATTCTTCTTTTTCTAATGTCTCCACAGTCAGGCTGCTGAGACGGGGGAAGGGGGAAGATTGACTGGGAGAGTGGGATTGAGAGAGAGAGACCGAGAGAGAGAATAGAGAGAGAGAGAGAGAGCGAGAGCCTAAAACAGTTCCTAGGATATTTTGCTCTAGAGACACAACACACACGGGACCTAGCTAGCCTACTGTTGTCTCCTGAGCCTGAATTGGCTTCTACTGTTGACCCAATTCACATATGCATATGCTCTCCCCAGAATTTCACAATGGAAATAGCACTAGACCCAGAAATTAAATCCCACACAGACACACAGAGCCGCAGGACCATGGTGCTCCAGCAGCTGGAGCAATCCTTGCAGCATGTTCTCTGAAAAAGCCAGGGCCTCTTCTGATCTGTTTGCTTTGCTGTTTCCCTGGGCAGCATCATCCTAAGTGGATGAAGGCTGTGGCTGTTTTAGACGGAGTCTATTGGAAAGGCCTGGCACCTTAAATTTAATTCAGTGATAAATGACTTGGGGAGCTAGTTTTTGTTTTTGTTGGTGTGTGTACGTTTTGCATGTATATGGGTGTGGCGTATATGTGCTCCCATACATGTGAACCCATGTGTGTATGTGTGAGTGTATGAGAGTATATGTAGAGGTCCAAAGTTGATGTTGGGTGTCTAGCTTATCACTCTCTACCTTGTTTACTGAAGCAAAGTCTCTTAGTGGACCTAGAGCCTGCCACTTCTGGTTAGCATATAAACTAGCTTGCTTGCCTTGAGAATCCCATTCTGACTTCCTAAATATTGGGATTGAGATGGCTGTCATGCCTGCTAGGTTTCTCTACTACTCGTGGTTGGGTAGTAATCTTGTAATTCACTGACTTACCTACTCAGCCCCAACTCTATCTCTCTCTCTCTCTCTCTGCTTCTGGATTCTATGCAGGGCACCCCTGCCAAGTCATGGATACCATCCTGTAAAAGGAAAGTAGGTCATGGCCATGGGCGGGCAGTCCTCAGCAGAATACATCCCTTGCGGGGAGATAAAACCTGTCACCAACAAGGCAGCTGGCACATGTGCAACCACGTGACCACTCCTTGTCTGAGGCCAAAATAGAGCCCGGGTTTCTGGGGAATGCATTTTATTACAACCACAGCAATGCCCGGAGCGATCTCTTTCCTTTGAAGTTAGCAGCTTTTTAAAAGGAAGGTGAAGTTCGTAAAAAGCCATGAGTGTTATACAACTACACCATCCATTTTTTTTTTTTTTACAAGGTTTGTGTAAGGAGAGTCCCTCCCTGTAGTTTCCTAAAATTGGGGGCCTCCAGAGGTTGCCAGCTCTGACTGGGATTCTTCTGGCTTCTGCAAAGGCCAAGGACATGCCATCATGCCTTGGCTCCTGAACATCCTCAGGGACATGCCCGTTGGCATGGCGATTTGTGGGTGGGTTGCTGACCCTGAGCTATGGAGTGAGTTTAGAGGCATCTTAGTCTGTGGTCCACAGAGGCCTAAATCAGCCACCTCCATGGTGGGAGCATCATAACTTTGATGTGATTTCTCTCAGTTTCTCTACACTGCTTTGACATCCGTACCCCAGTCTTAAAGGTTCAGGCAGCATGTAGAATTCATGGCTTGGGAAGCTGGAAAGTCCAGACCAAGGTGTTAAGAGATTTGTTGTCTTCCGAAGGTTCACATCTTGCTTCTTACAAGGCAGTGATGGGAAAGGAAGCCCTGGGGGGGGTGGGTAGGAGGGGAGCTCTTTCATCAGAGCATTAGTCCCAGCCAAGAGATTTCTACCCTCCGGGACCCAATTGCCTCTATATCATAACTTAATATATTATGTACGTGGGCACTTCCAGCAAGCAGCACCTGGGCTGTGCGTACCCCAGACTAGCTATAGATGTGACTCAGTATAAAATGGTAAACTTGAGCCAGGCAGTTGTGGCACATTTCCTTAATCCTTGCTCTCAGCAAAATGCAGGTGGATATTTGTGAGTTTGAAGTCAGCCTGCTCTACAGAGCAAGTTCCAGGACAACCAGGGCTACTCAAAGAAACTCTGTCTCAAAGAACAAAAACAAAAAATTTTAAACTTAAAACATTATAAGATTTTTTTTTTTTGCAATTTTTTTTAAAAGTCTATTGTGTGACTCTCAAGAATAAACTTCATAGATGATACTGTCATGTTGTCCTGTCAAAAGGTCATGCCTAAAGGGGGTTAGGATATATGGTGGTCTCACTGAAAGTAGCCCCCATAGGCTCATAGGGAGTGGCACTATTAGGAGGTGTGGTCTTGTTGGAGTAGGTGTTACCTTCTTGGAGGAAATGTGTGACTGGGGGTGGGCTTTGAGGGTTCAGAAGCTCAAGCCAGGCCCAGTGTCACTCTCTCTTCCTGATGCCTGTGGCTCCAGATGTAGAACTCTCATCTACCTCTCCAGCAGCCTGTCTGCCTGCATGCTGCCTGTGCTTCCCACCATGATGATAATGGACTGAATATCTGAACTGTGAGCCAGTCCCAATCAAACGTTTCCAAACATAAGAATTGCTGTGGTCATGGTATCTCTTCACAGCAATTAAAAAAAAAAAAACAGCCCTCTAACTAAGACAGATGCCAACACATGAATTCTTAGAAGACAGGGAGATAGAGGCACAAGCATTCAGACCACAGCAGTGTTCTGACCATAAGAGCTTCTGTGAGCTCTGGCTGAGGCCAGAGACAAAGCTGTCCTCACTTCCTTTCCACCCTGTCCTGGTTTCTTTTGCTTCCCTCTCCTGCAGACACGAGGCTCTGGTCTTACTTATTTCTTCTCTATCACGTTCAATTGCCTCGCAGTTCTGTCATCTGAAAGTGGGGGTCACTGGGAGACACTGGAGCCTAAAATCTAAGACACGCATATCCACAGGGACAGGGAGACACCATCACCCCATGTGAGCTCACTCATAGATGTGCACCTCAGCAAAGCCTCCAGGACCAGGACACCCTCCCTTTCCTCTTTGCCAAGGTCCTGTGTTCATCTCTGCACAGCCGAACTGAATGGAGGCTCTGCTGCAGCGCCCATCCTGGCTGACTGGAGAGGGAGTTCCCTTTGCTGGCACTGTTCTAACGCTGGCCAGAGCAGAGGCGGCAGGGATGACTCATGCGTGGTGTGGGAGTGGTTCTTTCCAGCCCCAAGAAATCCTGCTCTATTTCTACCACAAATCATTTTTGGAATGAGTTAAGACATAAGTAAATTCTCTAAGTGTAGGAGGTATGGGAGGAGGGGCTTAGGGGCCAGGGAAGCCCGTGGGTGACCTGAGCTCAGCTCTCGCTGGCCTGCTTCCTAAGTGTTTACTCTGCTGCTCCCTGTACTGAGCCCCAGCATGGATCTTGAGAGGACAAGGACCCACCCTGCTCTGCTAGGCTGACCTTGGTGAATGACCTGTCTTCCTTGTTGCTGAGGAGCCCTGGACTCTTTGTTGGAGCCAGATAAACACGGGAGATTTTCCCCAGATTGCATCAGCCCCATAGTCACGCCCCCATCTCATTTATTTGGTGTATAGATGATGAAATTCGGAGCTTCCTATGTTGATAATATTCAGAACTTTGGATGTGATGCTGGGGTTTGTAAAGATTTTGAGGGGACATTGGGATAAGGTAAATGTATTTTACATATGGGACAGATGGGGGCTTTTAATAAGTCAGAGGGTGGACTGCCATGGATTCAACAATGTCCACTCAGAAACCACACCCACTCGGGAATCGCAGAGGATACCTTATTTGGAAATATGGGCCTTGTACAAGTGGTTAGTTAAGAGTCCTGAGATAAGCTTAATCTTGTCTGCCTGCTGTGACTTCTTTTCGTGTAAAGTCAGGGAGATCTGAACTTCCAGAGACATAGAGAGAAGCTGGCCATGTGACCACAGAGCCACATGAGAGAGGCAGGAGGAGTCCTCCCTGGAACCATCAATGTAATGGTCTCACCAACACCTGTATTTTAGGTTGTTATTGTCACAGTATGAGAGGTCATGTGTCTGTTACCAAGGTCACAAGTTCTGTGTGACTCTGTTGTAGCAGCCCTGGGACCCAGGCATATTTTAATGTAGGGATAAGGAGAGTTTGGCCATGTTAAACATGGTGCTACCAAAAGCGTGACACCTGTACAAACAGATGTCACCATTAGAGACTAGAGAAGTTGTTCTTCTTGGATTCTACCCCCACCCCTACCCCACCCCACTGAAGGGGAGTTCCCTGGGCTTGATGAGATGCTGGATGCCTGGTAAGGCTGGTCCTGATGTTGCTCAGAATTGGGACTGCATGTAGTGGGGTTTGAATGACAGAAGGCATTGATTTCTGGGATGAAGCAGATCTGATGTCACCACTTAAATGTTTGACCTTGGGCATGTTCTTTGACGGCCCCAGGCTTTAGCTGGCCTATGTTGTCAATAAATACAATACACGCTGGTGGGTATTATCAGCAGAGCTAAGGGGAATTAAAGAAGATGTACACTGGGCAAACAGTAGAGAACCCACTGTCTGTCCAGAGCCTGTCCTCCTGGGCTGCTAATGCCAGCTCTGAGTGTTTCTGGGTGGGAGGAGGGGATTGCCTCTCCGGGGTCCTGTCACTATCACCATTGCTTTTCCCAACAGCCGCCAATGGGCACCTTCTCTTTGTCATGTGCTGTGTCAGAAGCTTCTCATCTGTCACCTCACTGAGTCCTCCCTACTGCCCTGGAAGCTATTATTATCTCATTTTACAAATGAGGAAACTGGGGCACAGGACGTCCAAGTCATTAGGATTCAGACCCAACCAGCTGATGTGATTCCCAAGTTCCGAAGCTACTCAGCAAGATCATAAAGGCTGTTGGGAGTTTTCACGGTCTTGGGATTTCTTTTTGTTTTTGTTCTTCCATCAGAGTCCACTGCCCTGAGGGCCTGAGCCAGGGTCTGAAGTCCTGTCCTGGCAGGTTTGGTCATGAAGAATCCCACAGGCTATAAGGCAGAGCTAGTGCAGGAGAGGGCTTGCAGGAGCCACGCCCCAGTACTGACAGCCTTGTGGACTCTGAAGGATGCCCTGGGATCCGTCACTCACCCTGAGAGATGCTGAGACCCTGGGGACTCTGTGAAGGCTGATGGCATGGCTCTGGGCAATGGTGAGGTCTGACTGCAGAGATATGCTTCCTCTTTGCCCCTCCTGTTTCCTCTGCTGCCTCCCTCGGGCTATTCTTGACACTGGAGTGACAACATGTTGGCCACTGATTCTTTGCTCTAAACCTGCCAGGTTCTCCTCATTTTACTCCCTCTAATGGCACCTGCTTATAGCGGCCCATTATTCCCGTGGGATCTGGCTTCATCTCTTCTGCTTCTCATGCCAGTTCAGCTCTGGCCTCTTTGTCCTTTTGTGGTGGACTGCCCAGGCCATTTTTCTTAGCTATTTGCATCTGCTGCTCCTCTACCTGGAATATCCACAACACAACCTGAATCCTAATGTACACCAAGATTACCAATCTCCTTTACCCAAATTGCTGTGCAAATCGGAGGCCTTTCTCTGAATACACTAAGATTGTAACTCTCAGCCCTAGCAGGAATGAGAGCCTTTGCTGCCCATGGACTTCTTGTCTGCTTTGCCCACTGCTGTACAATCTGTGCCTAGAACTCTGCCTTACACATTGTATGTGTTCAATAAATATTTGCCAAATGGATGAACAATGAATGGGATCCTGAAGACATCTCCATGTCATTGTGTCGAGCATGACACATGGGGTCTCAGTAAATATTTCCCATAAACATGAAAAAATGATTTAAAATTTTAAACACATTTTCTGAGGTCAGAGGACAAGGCCATGGCTGTGTCCAACTACCTCAAACCCAAGTAGTGAGTAGCTGGTACCCACTTAGTGCTGTACCAGCTTCTTCTATAAGCTCTCTGTAGTCTTTCTAGCATCCAGGCCTTTGCACATGCTGCTTTGAAAATGTCCCTTCCCTAGGAAGACACACTGACTCCAGAGACTGGGATAGATTTCACTGACTGGCACTCCCGTAACACAGCATTCTCTAGCGTTTCTCATCTCCCAGCGTACTTGATGCTGATCCCACTAGACTGCAGGGGAGCAGCAGGGTCTTCAGAGTGTGGAGTACCTGAAGTTGTCTTAGGTAGGAATAGATAACTACCACAAAACAACTCCTGCTTCCTTTACTTCCCTTCCAAGTTAGGGGTCCAGGCCATGTCGGTTTCCCACATCAATCCCAGAGCCCTACAGCCCTTTCTTTGGACCCTGGCTCACTGGAGCAGATTCCTTCCAGCCCTGCTATAGCTGTGGATGCCCCTCCTTTCAAACCCTCCACCTGAGTGGCTGCCCTTTGTTGAGGCTGAATAGAGAAAGGCTTCTCCCATACAGAAAGCTGCCTGCCAGGGAGGTAGAGAGGTCTGGGTGCTGGGCGACTGGTCAGAAAGCAAATACTGAGCCCATCTTAGAGGCTCTACCAGTCCCTGTGCAGCTTAGACATGGATTTCTTGGTCTGGAGGAGGGTTTGTCATTGAATTAGGCTCCCTGCCTGGTCTGCTTGTGAGGCTGTAAGAGGCAACCAGAGGCAGGCAGGCACTAGGACAGAAGCATCTGTAGGGCCTGGAGTGGGGCATCTATCACCTCCCGTGGAGTCTTTACCTTTCTGGTTCATACTCCTCTTCCTCTAGGCATCCTCCTTCATCAGTCAAGATGTTCTCTTAACCACTCTCTCTGACCCTTTCATGGATAGCTCTCCCAAGAAAAACATCCAAAGCAGGACACTGGCATAGCAGCAGCTGTGCTCTTAGCTCTTCAGATAACTACCATTCCAAAGGGCTCCCCCACCCCCACCCCCGCACTAGTCACGAGGCAACAACACAGGTGTGATCTCGTTGACTACCCAGACAACCCTGCACTTTAGAGACCCCGGACCTAAACATCTCAGGACACGGAAGTGCAGGTAGTTGGGGTTGCACGGCTAGTCTGTGGCAGAGCTGTATTTAAATATAGGTCTTCACCCAGATTCTTCTTGCTGCAAGCATACTGTCTCTCAAGGGTCATGCTTGCTTGATGAATGGGTTAACTGGCTATTTGATGCCTAATTAATAAGATTTGCAGGATATCTTGGACAGAAGAAAATATTGTAGGAGAGAAACTTAATTAAGGGAATGTGTCTTTTCCTCTGTGATTCCCTTTCTATGGTGAGAGTTTTATTCATGCAACATCCAGTGTTTCTCCCCCAACTCCCTGCTCTCTCACTATGAGGGGACACAGCCCCAGCCTGCCGCTCACCGCTGTGAAGTGAGTTCAGAATTAGGTGAAAGGTGTCATTTCCTACAGACATTTCCTATCTCTCCTTTAGACTTCATCAATCATCAAGTCAACATTCTGGCTCTCCTCTCTTCTGCCTTATTTTCCTGAGGGTGGTCCCCACCATCAGCAGGGATTAAGGTTGCATTATGGGGTGTTCTTGAAGACCTCGACAACCCTTGGATTTAAATCCACTCCCTGTGAGCCAAGCCACTTGCTCTGTGAATCCACCATGCTCATGAGTTGTGTCCACACCGGGAGCATCAACGAGGAGGCTATGCTCCTTCCTGTCCTCCTGGACTTTGCAACTGGGCTGGCGAGACTGTGAAGCCACGTGACGCCTCTGGCAATTGTAAGGCAGTGTCTTGGAACACTGTGATGAATTGGGCAATCGTAGAGTGATCCTTTAGAATCAATATCCCACTGGATAGTTGCCACACGTAAATGGAAAACTCAGTCTCAAAATATTGGAGTTCAGTAACAAATACTATCTACAGTAACCCTGAGCTTGTATGTGCTAGAGTTTATTCTGTCTTCAATGAATCAGGAAGTCTTCCATGAGTTTCAGGAAATCACAACTGCCTATGCTTTACAGTTCAGCGTTGTGCTTGATGCTTCCTTAGCTAATCTCAAATGAGACACCGGACAGAGCATGCTATCCCCATTTCACAGATTTAAAAAAATGAGGCTCACAGAATATAAGACCTTTCTCAAGATGATTTAAGTTGGATTTAAATCCAGTCTGTAGTTGCAAAGCCAGGCCGATCGCCACATGGTTCACTGCCTCCCTGATAAACCCAAGAGCGTTAAATCCTTGACATTTGTGAGCAGTCTTGAGTCGGATGGAAGCTCCCAATTTACAAATTTCACATCAGCATATAATCTCCTCCTACATCTGTTTTCTAGCTGAGACTCGGTCCTGTTCAGTCCTTGTTGTGTCCTCCCTACTATCATCGTGGATAATGTTGGCTAGTGCTCCTTCAAACCAGGGTGCTCAGAGCCTTGTGGTGCAAGGAAGGTGAGAGGGAGCAGGGAGCTGCACTGAGAGATGCACACTGACTGCTTGGCCATCTGCATGCTGTGTATCTATTCCCGTCTCATACATGTCAGGCTCCCCAGAGAGCCTGGGCAGAGCAGAAGGACATGATACGTCAGGAACACTGGCCAAGTAGACATGTTGAATCACTGAGAACACACAGGTACACACGTGTGCGCAAACAAACACACACACACACACACACACACACCCTGCATTCTGGGGAGAGATATAAAACAAGGATATTCCCAGGAGAACAACAGCTAATGATAGTGTTTCTCAAAGCATGGTTTAAATTGCGATTTTTCAGTTGCGCATTCACGAACACTTTTCTTCTATGTGTTTCTTAATGACTGCTAGAATAAGTGTAACAAGGACACTAAATCCCAGATCCCTAGATTCTATGCCTAATTTTCCATCCACGGTAATGACATATAGTTTCTTCTGAAGACATACTGAAGCAAATGGAATGAGTCAGTTCAAAGAAAAAATATTTAGTAAATAACGGCACTGCAGTAGTCAGTAATGGCCAAGTTGGGGACACCTTGACCTTGAGAGTGTGATGTGGACAGAAACTGGGGAGTCGAAAATGGAAAAGCTTGAGGCTGGCTTCCAAGGAGGTTTAGAGCTTCAAAGAAGGGATGTGTTCTGTGCTGGCTGCTAGACAAAAGAGAAGGGAAAAACCCCAGCCTCGTTCCATCGTTAGTAATTATGTGCGGGACAGGCTATGTGCCACATGGAGGAATTCAATGTACAGGGAAGATTCCTCCGGGAAGAATTAAACACATCTTCTTTGAAGAGGTGAATATAAAAACAGGGTCCACTGCTGCTATAATCAAACACTCTTCCAGGGCCTTTTTTCCACTTAAAAAGAAACTTTTTAGTATGGAAAAATTCAGACAAGTAGAAGACGAGAGAATAACATTAAAAATTCTATCTACCTATCCCCAGGTCTCCACAGATCATTTTTTACAAATTGTGTGCATGTGTGTGCACATGCTTGTGTGTGTGCTCATGCTTGTGTGTGTGTTTGTGTGTGTGTGTGTGTACAAGCTTGTGTGCTTGTGTGTATGTGTGTGTATGCACATGCTCGTGTGTATATGTGTGCTCACCTATATGTGCACACTTTAAGACCAAGAGGATGTCTTCCTCTATTGTTCTCTGCCTTATTTTTGAGGACAACGTCTCTCATTGAACCTGGAGATAGCCAGTTGTCTAGGCTGGCTGGCCATTGAGCTCCATGGATCACTGAGTCATTTCCCCCACCCCCTCCTACCCTGGATCATTTTGAATCCTCTAGTGAAGGGACCACCCAACCAAGCGTCTGGAGAGCTGAGTTTTCATTAAAGCTCCACTATAGACATGGTGTATGGCTTCAGAGATGTTAAACTAGCACCTCTATGGCCTGTTTCTTCTTGTTAATGTGAAAGAGATAGATGGGATGATCTCCCAGGAACCCCTGTCACACCAACCTACTTCTACAAGTTGATGAAACAGGACTGCATGCTGCATACTGCTGGGCTAAATGTGGTGCCGAGAGCATTAACCTATCTTTATGTTCTCTGTACTACCTGTCCTGTAAGGACTACCTGGGAAGGTGTGGGGACACTAGTGATCCCCTCAGGGCAAGTGCTTGCTTGAGATCAGATACCAGAGTCCTGTCCTCATCAGGAATGAGTACTGGCTTTGCACTGTCTGTATGTGAACACAACTGTGTACTGTATATGGTCTGCACTGGAAAGGGAGGTGTTGAGCACTGACTTGAGAAATCTATAGGGTCAAAAGGAAAAGGAGGCTCATGGGAAGCCTATGAAATCATGATTTACACACTGGGAGGTCTTTTTTAGTCACATTAATGAGATCATTGTTTACATGAATAAGCATATAACATACTTAGTCCAGTGCCTGGCATAATAGGCTTTAGATATGATTTTTATTATTCCTGTTTTCCAGGAAGACATTTAACTAAAGGGTTTAAGCACATAGATACACCACACACAAATGAAAGAACCAAGACGAAATCATCTGCTTCATCAGGAGACCACACTCCCTAATGGACACAGGAAGGAGTCAGCAACTCTCATTCCAAAGGAGTGGTTTGTTCTGGCCACACTTAGCTACCCCATGATGCTCTCAGCTACACAACGGCTCTTGCATATGAGACTCTATGCTTCTCGCTCATGACTTTCAGGGTCGGTGACCACTTTTAGAGTCCTATCACTCACCCTGTCCTCCTCACTGTCTCAGCCTCTTTGTTCCTGTGAGGACATGTGGTTGGGGAGAAGCAAGGTGGCACCTGAAGAAAAGACAGTGAAGAAGACACGGAGTAGGTGGCTCGGGGTTCTGGTCTTAATTCTGTTACTATGTGATCTTGAAGAAGACTGTCTTAGTTAGGCTTTCTATAGCTGTGACCATGGCAACTCTTATTATATAAGAAAACATTTCATTGGGGCTGACTTATAGGTCCAGAGGTTTAGTCCATTACTGTCATGGTGGGAAGCATAAAGGCATGCAGGCAGACATGGTGCTGAAGAGGTAGCTGAGAGTTCTACATCTGGATTAGCAGGTAACAGGAAAAGAGAGAGTGGGGGAGGTAGAGGGAGAGAGAGAGAGAAAGAAAGAGAGAGAGAGAGACTGGGCCTGGCTTGAGCTTCTGAAACCTCAAAACCCACCCCAGTGACATACTGCCTCCAAAAAGACTACACCCACTCCAACAAGGCCACATGTTCTAATCCTTTCAAACAATGCCACTCCCTATGAGCCTTTGGGGGCCATTTTCATTCAAATCACCACAAAGACCCTCCATGGAATGCTGTGGGTTTCAACTACATGACAAGTACATCATGGGAGTGTGGCATTAATGTAGTTTATCTTATGATAATAATAACATAGCAATTATACTCATATAGTTTATAATCCTACCCACATGCAACAGTCACAGGCATCATGAGGACTTTCAGTCAGACTGCCCTCCCCCCCCACAATTCCTGCTCTCTTCTTAGAAATTCTATTGATCCCTCAAACAGTTCATGAGACTAGATGGCAGCACACATGGCATCTGTATTTGAGAAGCTCATAATCTAATGGGAGAGACAAGAAAAAGATCAATTAAAGCAGAGTAAGAGCTATTGCAGAAGCGGGAACAGGTGCTAAGGGAGTGCAAGGGAGGCTGCTAAGATCCTAAAGGGGCCAGGACTTCAGCTCATCATCAGTAAAACATCTGTTTCCACACAGAGCCAATATGAAGCTGCCCTTCATTCCACAGCTGCTGCTGAACTTGCCGTGAGCCCCAGTACTGTGCTGTTTGTCAGGTGGGCACACAGTAGCAGACTCGGCCCTTTTGCAGTGACTGGCTGTGGGGACAGTACCTCAACAATGGAACAGCACATGCATGTGATAAAACGTAGACAGTGCTCCTCAGGAAGCACAGAATTGAGTCTTAAGAATGGCAGGACAGGGGTGTGTTAGCGAAAAATCTGGAAGCCTCCCTGAGGAGCTGGCTGTGGAGCTGGGAGCCAAGACTGAAGAAGATTCTATGTGAGAAGCAAGGGGGTGCTGGAGGGTGATATGGGCAAAGTTACAAAGAAACTAGGAGGAGCTGGGGGCGTGGAGCCAAGATGGACACTGGGTCACACAAGTCTCTTAGGAATCTGGGACGATACTCACTGGCATGAAGGTGGAGGCACAAACTGATCTAATGCTGTTTAAAAAAAATGCTGGGCTGGGCTGGGCATGGTGTCTCCCATTTGTAATCTAGGCACTTGGGAAGTAGAGACAGAAGGACAAGAAGTTCAAGGCCAACCTCAGCTACGTAGCTATTTGAGGTCAGCCTGGGTTACTTGAGACTCTGTCTCAAACAAAACAAGGCCAAGCCATGCAAAAGCAATAATAAAAAGCACCCCGAATTCCCAGTAGAGAGAGTATAGAATGGAGCGGACACCCATGAAAGCGGGAAGGCAGGGTTGGAGATGGACCATCGAGGCAAGAGAGCCCAAAAATCATTAAAGTGGAGGGAAAAATCCTCATCGAAGGTGTACTTGACCAACTGGCTGATGGATAAGAGGAGGAGGCAGGAAGAATGAGCAGGATGGATGAAGAAGGACTCATGGATACTGGCTGAAGACACAGAGAAGGTGAAGACAGAGAGACCTGGGTACACAGTCTTCTGTGAAGTGAAAAGCAGGATGTGCTAAGAACATCTAGCACACAGTAGGCTCTCATGAATGTTGGCCTTGCCATCCTTCATGTATTTAACACGAGGGTCAAAGTACTGGTCAGACTTATTCAAACCCAGGCAGCTAGTGAACCGAACAGGCTAGGGAGCAGCTGGGCAAACACTGCACTGTGTGTCTGAGAGCCGCACAGAGTGTTCTGTGCTTCCTCTGGTGCAGACAGAAACGCTGAGCATTTTTGACATACGTGATTCAGTACAATTCCTACCATCACCTGGATGCAAAGCCAGGGTAGAGTCCCCATTTTAGGGTAGGGAGATTCAGTCTTAGATAGATAGTTAGAGATTTATTAAAGATCCCAACAGTGAGCTTATGGGGCTGGATCCAGCTTTTCTGTTTCCCATTAAGTGTCCCCAGCATAGCTATTTTATCTTCCAGCAGTCACCAATGCAAGCTGTGGGACCAGGAAGGTTTTCAAGAACCTACAATAGAATAAATGCATACATATATACATGCATACATACATATAAGAATAGGACTTGAAAATAAAGTGGTCCCAAAATGCAAAAAGAAAAAGACAGAAATTGAATGAATGTTTATTTGCACATCTATAAAGATGTCAACTTCATGTCACACCAACTCCATTAACTGTTCTGTATTTTTATTAAAATTTCATCCAATAAAAACCAGATATTGTCTGCAGTACCCTTCTGGAGGAATGCTGGAGGATAGTAGTTGGGGAATCACAGCCAATGGGAGGGTGCTGCAAACCTTGTTGACACACAGATGCAAATGTGGACTTTAAAAGAATCCTTTCACAGCGTTTCACAGCAAGATGTTACATTTCACGTGGGTAGTTTTATTTTGCAGGGGTGTGTGTGTGTGTGTGTGTGTGTGTGTGTGTGTCTGATAGGAGTAGGCTTGACGCCAGATGCCAAATGGTCAGGGACTGAGGATTTTTGTGTCTAGCTACTAGTTCCCCTTCCTTTCTCTTTTATATGTTTATTTGTAAAGAATATTTATAGGAAGCAGAAGCAAACTATAAATGGAGAACAGAATGCCTTTAAGAAAACCAAGAGCTGGAGAGTCACTCACCTGTGTCTGTCTGGTGGCTCCCCAGAGGCCACAGTGGCCCACGAGGCTTCCTGGAGCAGCAGGAGTGAGCCCGCTCAGTTATGAGCAGGTGCTTGGGGTGTTCAAGCAGATGAAGGGCGAGTATTCTCTAAGAGAAGAGGCAAGTATGTTTGAATTGCATGGCTCATGTATTTGCCCATCTGTCTATCTATCCCTCTGTCTTTCCATCCTTTTGTCTGTCCATGCATTATCCATACATCCTACAAATACAGGACATCTATCCTGTATCAAAAGTACTTTAGGCATTTGAACATCTATTTTTACACAGGGTCTCTAGTCTTAGAAGGTCTTGAACTTCCTATGTTGCCTCTGATGAACTTGAACTTTTGATTCTCCCACCTCCACCTCCCCAGTGCTGTGATTACAGGGGTGAGCCAGCACACCAGTTTGTGCACTACTGGTAGAACCCATTGCTTTGTGCATGCTAGGTAAGTAACTCTACCAACTGAGCCACATTCTTAGCCCTGACATTTGGAATACATTTGTGGATTAAAAGAGACAAAGGTCTCCAAGCTTCAGGGAATTGAAATCATGGAGGTTATGCACATGCAGCTGAGGGGATGAGCAGAACACAATAAACTCAATAAATAAGAAAATTATACATTTGTGAGGCTATAGAAGACTATTAAAAAACAGCAGAGATGAGTGAACAGAACTGAGATATCAGGAAGAAAGGGGTGTGGTTTGAAGCTAAAGCAGAATGGTCAAAGGTGGCCTCCCTGAGAAGGGGAGACCCAACTTGTACCTCTACATTCAGACTGCAGTGCAGCAATAGAGTCAGATGTTTGGAAATCTTGGAGATGGGTGCTGGAAATAGCAAGGTGCCAAGGCCCTGGGGTAAGAGAATGCCTGCACTGCAAGTGCCTATTCAAGGTGTATCAGGATGTCATTGGTGGCAAGAATGGTCACATGAACAGGTCCTGAACAGGTCTGAACAGTGAGGACAAACACATGTATAAAGGCTACAGTTTTCTTTGATGGTCAAGTGTAATATTACACACAGGTCGTGAAATAACTAACTCCGTACCGTACCCAACAGGCTGGGAAAGGAGCTGACACCCCTCCCCTGCCACTTAGAACATGATCAATGAGCCATAGGTTGGGACCGCTTGAGCTGTTAGCCAGTAAGCTCATTGGGAAAGGAGAGTGTCAGAAAATTGGGGCAGTGTTCCCTGGCTAGTTCAGTTGACATGGTGACTCCAGGCTCAGTGACAGACCCTGTCTCACAAAGTGAGGTGGAGGGCAAAGAGGGAAAATCCCATCACTGACTTCTGATGAACACTGTGCATTCATGGCAAGTGCACTTTTTTACGCATGTACATATTCATGTGTATGTGCGTGCACACACACACACACACACACACACACACACACACACACACAATCTCTCACACACAGATGTTCTTGCTCTTCTTTTTGCTGTTGTTAATGTTTGTTTTGGTTATTTTTTGTATTCTGGGTTTTTTGTTTGTTTGTTTGTTTTCTGAGACATGTTTCCTCTGTGTAGTCCTGACTGCCTGGAACTCACTCTGTAGACCACACTAACCTCAAACACAGAGATTCACCTGCCTCTGCCTCCTAAGGGATGTGCCACCACTGCCTGGCTAACATGCTTTTGTTAAAGTGAGGAGAGAACCCTAGTCCTACTGAGTTCTATATCTTCCTTATGTCCCACCCTGAAGCCCCAGGCTCCTTCGATGGAACCTTGGACATAAAATAGATTAACGAAACAGGTTTTGAAAAATCTTGGTGAAAGGCAAAAAATTGCAAGCACCTGAGTTTCGAGCTATACAGTTAGATGAATTGATGTTGATGAATATGTATGTTCAGTGGTTATGCACAGTACTGGTTTTGGAGTATGCTGTACCTGCTGGGATGGCACCAGTCTGTTTTATGCCTGCTTGTGTTGTTCCTCATGCCAGATTTGCTACATGGTATATTTTGAGGAAGGGGTTGACTGGGTATTTGTAGTAAATTAAAAATGCCTTGAGTGTGAGAGAGAAAGAAACAGGCAGCTTTCAGGGTAAATGTTTCTATAATTTTCTTGCAGCTCATAAAAATAACTTCCAAATGATACTAGTTTATTGTCATTAGTTTCTATAATGTAATGATGCAGGTTCTGGTTTTCCAAAAAAAAAAAAATAGAGTAAATGCTTATGTTTAGATGTTGGGGCAAGAAAGAGATTGAAAACCACTGCTAATTATGTGCTAGGTGCCAGCTGGTAGTCTATTCTGGTTAATTTCTTGACTGATGCTGTATGATTCAAGTACCATTGTCCCTGTCTGACCTATGGGAAACCAAGGCTCAGGGAAGGCAAATGACGTACTCAAGACCACATAGCACGTGGTTGACAGGTTTAGGATCCTATCCCAGATCTCTAAGTATAACTACTGCACATTTCACTGCATGTTAACTCTAGGGGCAACAAGGTCCTCAGAGTCAGTAACTCAGTCATTGGATTGTGCTAAATCAAACTAACATAACACCCTTTATTGATCTCTGAAGTATTGTTCTTGGTTGAGTTCAAGTTTTCTAATCTACATGACTAGGGACAATCTCCCATGAATACTCCAAGCTAAGCAAGCCAGGTACCATCATGCCCACTACTATGGTTACTCTTGGATGTCGACTTGACACAGTTGGGTAAGGAATTGTCTCCAACAGCTTGACCTGTGGACATGTTGGTAGGGGCATATTTCTTGATTCCTAATTGATGTAGGAGGGTCCAGCCCACTGTGGGTGGTATCATCCCTAGGCCCGTAGGCATGGGTTATATATGAATGGCAGCTGAACATGAGCCAGGAAGAAAGCCAATAAGCAGCATTCCTCTGTGGTTTCTGCTTCAGTTCCTGTCTTAGCTTCCATCAATGATAGACTATAACCTGTGGCTTATCATAGCAACAGAAAGCAAACTAAGATACCCACTGTTCAGAGAGGGAAACTGAGGCTTGAAGAGATAGAGTGACCTAACTAGGTTACCATAGAGTGTGGGAAGAATTTGGGCTTTGCTGTTCCTTTCTGTACCTTCTCCCCATGGAAAGTAAGAGCTGCGAAGCATGGGCTCCCTCACCCTGCAGTGTGTTGCCCTCTCTCGAACATGACTCATTTTGTTCTCCAAGTGTACCCAGTCCTTTCATCTCTGCTGCCTATTCATTTATTAGGCGCTCCATTTCCCTTCCTTTCATCATTTATTTGCTCTTGCTTTTCATTTTTTAAGAGGTGAAAGAAATGCAAATCAGCAAATGAATGTCATGCATAATACAGCCACACCACTACAAACAGCCTCTGTGAAAGTTGGCCCTGTTCTAGGACAAATTGGTCCACAAGGGCCTGACACACCTTTTGTCTCTCTTGTTGTATTGATTCCATCCTAGCCAGGCACCAGGCTTTCTGTCCATGACCTCCCTGCTAGGAAAGAACAATGCAAGGGGCCAGAGCGAAGGCTCGGTGGGTAAAAGTGCTTGCCACAAATCCTGACAATCTGAGTGTGATCCCTGGGACCTAACAGTGGAAGGAGAGAACTGACTCCTCTGCCTCCCCATGCCCACGGTGGCACTTACATGTGTGCATGCACACACAATAAATAAAATATGATAAAAAAATTTTTTTAAAGAACAATTGAAAAGTCTGCTTTTGTTCGGTAAGCACAATCAATGTTAATACGAAGATGGATGTCCGCAGTGTCCTCAGCACCGCAAGAGAGCATGTCTGCTGAGCCCTGTGCCAGCTGCAGAAGCCCCAGCAGGGTTCACACAGCACTGTTTGAAGCAGGCTCCTCATTCCAGGCCTTGGCTATGGGGACTGCCTGACCTCATCGGTCCCTTCTCCCTCACTTCCTTCTCAGCCTTCTAGCTGCCCTCTTACCACCACTCACCTGATCAGGCCTCACCCAGCAGCTTTGATTTGTTATGCTCATTCCTTCATCTATGAACTTGACCGTGGCCTGGGCTATGCCTGCATCTCTCTCCGTTCTAACAGTCCTCTCACAGATCGCCTCAGCCCTTGGATTTCCAGAGGATTCTTTTTTTGCCTCTTGTACCAGCTCTGTTTTGTGGGTGTGTTCAGACATATCTAGATCTCCCCAAGGTGAAATATGAGCGTGCTCTCTTATGCTAAGCCACAACAGAAGTGATAGTTGCCATTAACTGCATGTAGGGTAAGTGTCTGTCAGCCAGACACCATCTTAGCAAGTGCTCACACCCATGGGAGACAGATGGGGCCACATATCCATCTTGCAGCTGAAAAACAAGCTGTAAACAAGGTGTTCAAGCTCCCAAGATCACACATATCACAGGATGGAGGGCTGGAGTTCATAAGTAGATGCAGATGTTCGCAGACACTTAGGCACCTGCCGTCTCACCTCCGGCCACTGTGACCAGCCCGGGAACTTGAGCAAACAGGTGAATTGTTGACCGTGTTCCTAACCAGGTATCAGCCATGAGAGATGACAAACACAAACACATGTGCATACATGTACACACACACACACACACACACACACACACACACACACACACATACACACACTTCCTCCCTGTTTGAATTTTTGGGGAGTTTCTGAACTAGACCTGAGTGGAAAGTGAAAAATCACCACCCACCAGATCAACATTACTAATGCTGCTAGGGAGACATTCCATCTCTAAGCACTTAAGTCTTCTTGTGTCTCATGTGTGCATGATCGTGGGTGGATGGTTACAGAAGGAAACAGGTTCTGGTTTGAGGAACACTGATCGGCATGTGTTGCAGATATGATAAGTTTGAATGGCCTGGGGGCCACAGTCCTCAGAGATGAGACTTGGGTTGGAAAA
Organism: Cricetomys ansorgei; assembly: GCA_026225945.1. Lineage (NCBI taxonomy): Eukaryota > Metazoa > Chordata > Mammalia > Rodentia > Nesomyidae > Cricetomys > Cricetomys ansorgei. Next base: position 2,136,016 of record JAMJFZ010001898.1, on the reverse strand, counting down.
GCATCTGGGATCTGAGGACCATCTGACCCTGGACACTCTGGTTTTGTGAGAAGAGAGAATGTGTTGATCTGATTTTTAAAAATACACGGGTCACCTTGTTTCTTCTGAACACCTCAGCTTCTCCAAGTGTACAGGTGGAAGACAGCTGATCCCAAGGCAACGCTGAGACCACTGAACTGGGAATAATTAGGTGAGGAAGCCCCCTCTGCCCCTCCTGTAGTCTGTGCAATGACACCATCTGCTGGCTTCTGGTATTATGTGGGTTCCAAGGATCTTGTTTGATGATTTTTTTTCCCCCTTTAAATGGGCCAAGGAAAACAGCTGCAAATTTTCCTAATGCAAGTTTTCCAAAATCATTTCCATCAAACTGTTAATGGTCCTGTTAACAGGAGCTCTGGGGTTCAGAGGCCACACTTACCACCTGAGATCCTCACAAGTGCCAAAAGACTCAGGTGACCATTCCAGAAGTGGCTCTGGTGTCAGGGACAGCTAGGGGGGATTTTAGAGTGCCTGCCTAAAAAGGTCAGGTCAGGAGACCCCGGTCTCCCCTGGCTTCTCATCCCTGCCTACAACTGTCACCTCCCCAATGCATTTCTCAGACATGTCTGTACTGCCCCCCTTTCCTCGGGGACTGAATCCTTCCATCTGTCATCCTTCATCAGGCCAAAACCCAAGTCCCTTAGATTCCTCTAAGAGCTCTCTCCCTTCCTAGTCCAAATCCTTGTACCATCAAACCTTGTGCAGGCTTTGTCAATCCAGGTATACTCTAACCTCCAGGGTTTTGCTTAGGCTATTCCCTATTTCTGTACACTGACTTTTCCTTTTCTGTCTTAATAACTTCCAGCCAGCCATTGGATCTTTGCTCCAGGAAGCCCTCCCTGACCATCCCCCACCCCCCGTTCTGCTTCATAGACATGACAAATTACAGTTATTTGAGTTATGCTTGACTTCCAAGTTTTACAAGAATGTTTAATACAGAGGATGAGTCTCACCAGAACAATGGGTTGGAGGAATAGGAAGAGTCAAGATAGCACGCACAAGTGGAAGGGTCATTGGATCAGCCCTCACAGAGACATTCTCAAACATATGTCAGCATGCACAGCAAACAGCCAAAGAAAATATACCAGAGCACTGGTGGCTTGAGCATGGGGAGAGGGGCTACAGGTGACTTTTATGCCCTTTTCTTTTGCTTATAGACTATCTACATTTTACAGGATAAACTGAATTACATTAATTAATTAGACATATTATAATTCGGAAAAGAAATATTTGCGCTGAACATGATGTGCATAGCTAAAGAAACCAGGAAGAAATGGCTTTGTCATCTGCTGATGGAGGGGATCTATGGCATTTGAGACTGGTTCAAAATGAACAAACAGGACCTGGTGTGGTGGTGTACTTCTGGAATTCCAGCCCTTGGAAGGCTGAGGCAGGAGGACTGCTGAGAGTCAGAGGTCAGCTTGGACTATACAGCAAGACCCTATCTCAAAAACAAAAACAAAAACAAAACGAAAACAGAAAACCCAGAGCATCTCACACAGACACATGCACACACGTCAGGAAGACTCTATAGCGATTTTCACACTGCTGGTATTGGTTGCCGTGGAGCACAGGAGGAGCTGCTGGGCAGAAGCAGCAGGCAACTCACTCGCTTAAATCTTTATACTGTTTTATCTCACTGACCAGCACAAGTCTGTATCATTGCTATCATTTCTAAAGGTTTATTTTTATTTGTGTGTGTGTGTGTGCGCGTGCGCGCGCAGGCACAGGTATGTGCATGTAAGTACCCACAGTACCCACAGAGGCTAGGCAAGAGCATCAACTCAGCTGGAGTTAGGGCAGTTATGAGTGGCAGTGTGGATGCTGAGAATAGGACTCAGGGTCCCTGCAAGAGCAGCAAGCTCTTCTAACTACTGAGACATCCTCCAGCTCTATAATTAAAAAAAAAAAAAAAGAACTATAGCATAAAAGAATGTAAATAGTAGGATCGACTATACTATAATTAATAATATAAGATTTCAAGTAAGCTACAGTGTTAGCCCCTAATTTGATTTTCTGTCTGCTTTGTTAGAATACTTGGCTAACACTTTTAATTTGGAAATTATTTTAAATGTAGAGAAAAGCCACTTGAATGCGACGAAGAATGGTACAAAGAACACAAATACACTTGTCACTCATAGTTACTTCTCATTAGTACTCAGCACCATCTGATTGCTGCCCAGTGATATTTAATTCATACCAGGGAAAAAGGTATTTTAGGTTTATGTATCAGTTTTTATATCTTCATGCATTTCAATGTCCATTTTGAAAAAATTCACATACTAATTCTTTTCTTTTAATTCATTTAATGAATGTTTTGACTACAGCTATTTCCTCTATTTTCTTAATTGTGTTAGTGTGCAGGGTGCATGCGTATGCCAGAGAGTGTGAGTAGAGGTCAGAGGACAGCATGGGGGGGCTGCATCCTTTCCTTCCAGTATGTGGGTCCCCATGAGTAAACTCAGGCCATCAGTCTTGGCACTGAGCACCCTCATCAATGAGTATTTTTGTTTTATGAGACAGAGTCTCATGTAGCCCAGGCTGGACTAAAATTCACTAAGTAGCCAGGGATGACCTTGAACTCCTGATCCTCTTGCCTCTTCCTGCTAAATTCTGAGATTACAGGTGTGTACCACCTCACCCAACTAACACACACTACTTCATAAGCTACAGACACGCAGATATACAAAAATGCCACACAGACAGGGTCATTCTTTGCAGAATTATCTGTAGAATAAAAACCTGGATATCCACAAAAAGTTTGGTCATGGGGATTGGTAAAATAAATGGCAGTAAATCTGTAAGATGGCTTGTTATAGGGCAGTAAAAGATGAAGCGATGGATTTATGTGAGGTGATATGAAAATATGTCTGAGACACATTAAATACAAATATAGAATAAAATGTGCAGAATATGAGCTGAGTGCGCAAAGGGAGACAGGTGTATGCTAGAGGGACAAGGGAAACTGCTGATTTACTTCTAGCAAGAAAGCTGGGGTCTTTTCTTTCTATATACACACATCTTTACACTGTTCATTTAAAAATGACATGTAGGTATTCTTTATATGATAATAAAAAAACTGATGTGAGAAAAAAACGTGCTGTGGAGCTGTGGTATAGCTCGGTGATAGAGTACTTTCCCAGCAAGAGTGCCCTGAGTCCAATTCCCAGCACAGAAAAAAAAAGAAAGAAAGAAATGTAAAAGATGTATCCCCCCAGCCCAACCCCTGAGCATTCTTTGTGGCTTTGGGACAGGAAAAGAGTGGTACCCAGCCCTCCAGCTTGTGTGTGGGCAACTCAAGTTCCTCCCCTGGAACTCTCCCAAGAGGTAGTTCTCCAGACAGTGATTTGGATGCAGACATGGTGAACTTGGCTCAATTCAGCCTACAGGTGTGCTTCCTATGATCATATCATCACCGAGTGTTCTAGGAAAACCACAAAGGAACTTCACATGAAAAATTCATTTACAAAGCTCTGGATTTCAGGCTAAAAAGGAAACCCAGGCTCCTGGCTTCTGGAGAGACATCTGGCGAAGTACTGCTGCCTTTGTGAGCACCATGATGTTCAGTAGCCAGGTGTGGGCTGCCTTCACAGGTGTGTGCCCTGCACAGGCTCAGCAACCTGCCTCTTGCAGCTGAGAACTTTGAAGCCTTTGCTCGGATGTCATCTGAGTGCCAGTTCTGGGGGGATTAGAGTTGCACACCTCTCCCTCCAGTCTCTTACCCCAACAGAACTCTCCACTGGAGCCCATCTAAACATACCCTAAGGAGTTGCACAACAACTGGATGAAGGCCAAAAAAAAACCACCTCCTCTCATTATACAGATGAAAAGGCTGTGGCTCAGATAGGAATGGTCACTTTACAATGATCACAGAAGTCAGTCTCAGGAGTAGGATAAGAACACAGAACACCAAACTCCTGACCCAATGTCCTCTGCCGCTCTAGGCTGTGTCTCATAGACTAGATGACAATTGAGATCCCACCTACCACAGCCACCATCTCTTGAGTGAGTCAGGCATAGTGGCACTTAGAAGTCAGAGGAAACAGAAACAATACCTGACTCCAGCTACCACTGCCTCCACAGATCACATGCCTCAGGATGCATTAGAGGACTAGGGCTAGGTGTACAGCTTTCAGGGGTGGCTCCAGTCCTTACTAGTTGAGTGTCTGTCTCTTTGTTTCTTTGCTTAAGTGGATTCTATAACAACAGCATCTCCACCGGAGGATTGTTTTGAAGATCAAGTGAATTAATACGGGGGAAGTACTTAATCTGTGCCTGGCACTTACCACGTGTTCATTAAACGTAAGTGCCTGTGAGTCCACTTGGCAGGAGCTGTGCTAAGTGTCTTGAACACTTTATCTCTGTCAATACTCTCAACCAGAATACCCTAAAGTACCTTCCTTTCACTCAGCAAGGGCATCCACTCCTGCAGCAGCTCTTTGCAGAGGCTGGGTACCCGGCGCTGTCCATGGTTCTGAGCACAGAGTATCAGCCAAGGCAGGCACCTCTCCCTACCTGGGTAGGGAACATGGACAATTACTGAGGAGTGATGCATTCTGGATCTAGCATGCAGCAGGGCTGAGGAAGACAACTTCCTTGGTAGGATAGTTCCAGGGGAAGTGCAACGAGAGCAGAGATCTGCAAGAGGGAAGGAGGAACTGGCAAATGGAAACAAGGAAAGCATTGATGGCAGAAAAAATGGGAAGCGTAGAGGTACTGAAGTAGGAGCAAGGGGCTGGTTGGTTGTTCTGTGTGTCCAGGGAACCAGAAGGAGGTCTTAGTAGTTGGAGACATGAAAAAGGGGGAGGGCAGGCTAGTTCCAGGGTGAGGAGGAGGCCAAACATCAAGTCATACTATGCTTTCTGCTTGCCCAGGGACCATTCAATAACTTTCCTGAAGTGGCTCAGTGCTAAGTGGTAGAATCAGAGATTTGAATCCAAGATCATCTGGCTTCAAGACATATCCTCAATGGGGTGCAGTGGTTTGTACATGAGTAACTAGTCTGAACAGTGTTGGTAGAGCCAGCAGCTACTGCTCAAACTCTCTACTTAGAAACTGAGCATGTTGCTAAGAGCAGGTGCAACAGTAAGTCAGTCAGTCAGTCAGTCTCTCTCTCTCTCTCCCCTATGTGTGTGTGAGAGATCTCTGTATGTGTCTTCCTATCCCTCTGTGTGTGTGTTTTGTATGTGCATGTGCCTGTGTGTCTGTGGGTGTATCTTTGTATTTGTGGGTATGTCTCTCTCTCTCTCTGTCTCACTCTGTGTGTGTTTTGTATGTGTGTGTGTGTGTGTTTATGTAGCTGTGTGTATATTTGTACCTGTGTGTCTGTCTCTTTCTCTGTATTAGCCTAACTATCTCTCTGTTTCTGTGTGTTTTTTGGATGTGTGTGTGTCTGTACATATCTGTGTATGTATTTTCCTCCTCCCTTCCCCCTGCTCCGTGTGTGTTTGTGTGTGTGTGTGTGTGTGTGTGTGTGTGTGTGTAAGTAGAGCAGAATGGAAGGGTTCCCTTCCTACCAGGCACACTCATATCCACCTTGGAAGGTTCAGTTACTCCTGGTGATGGTGAGGGATTGGGGTTTATATGACAAATGGTATTTGTTCCAAACCTGTCACTTCTTGGGAACCTCAGAGATGACAGTTTTAAAATACCAGAAGCACTTAAGAATAAAAATTTCACATTTCTAGATGCCGCAGCCTCTTTGGTGGTGATCTATGGGGCCTCCATTGCTGGAGGCATTATCTTCTTAGGGATATATGGCACTGCTACAATTCATGCCATCAGTCTGCAAAACCAGGGTCATAAACCCATAATTTATAACAGAATCTTGCAAACCTATGTATTATACATGTGTAGATATCATTGCCTGACATTTCACGGGCAGTAACCACTTGGTTCAGAAGTCTCAAGCCTTCTTAGAGTGATTCTAACCACCCAGTCCCCAAATGCAGAGATCACAGACAAGAAGAGGTGTGCACGTGGCTGCCGAGTCCCTTGGTGAGCAGTAAATTAATCATCCAGCTCTGTCTTGTGGCAGAGGATGACAGTGGACAGAGGAAAGAGTGATATCCTGAAGACCTGGCTATTTTATCTGACCTGATGACCCTCTGACCCTTAGTAGACGTCATGCCTTGAGCTGGGCTGGCACAATCCTCTTTTTAGGCCTGTTTCTTTTGTTTTATGTGCAAATGAATCTCTTGGGGATCCTAGTAGGCCACTGATACTGGAGTGCGCCCCAGAGTTTCTGATTGGAGATTCTATAAAACTTTAAAGTGAGGCCAATGCTGCTCTGTGGCGATCCCACTTTGAGTCATTCTTGGCAGGAAACTTTGAGACATCCCATGTAAAAGTTGCAGGGGAAAGATGATCTGTCCCTGAACATAGAAAGACAATGACACATCTCTCCCCACACAACCTGGTCCCCTGAACACTGGGCCCATGTCTCTCATTAGGTTGTATTGTCTGTCTCCTGGCTTTGTCTCTGAGTGTCTCTCAACTCCTGGAGCAGCTACAGTCAGGAGAGGTTACAAGGATGATGCCTAAACCAGTGGACTGCAGTGCCTCAACTCTGCAGAACCAGTTGGAGCACTCAGCAGAGGCTGCTCTGAGCATCCCAGCCCCTCTGAAGGTCAGGTGGAATCATGTAGTGAAGGAAAATGATGGTCTGATGGGCTTCCTTTCTGAAGCCCACCATTGCCAACATCAACACAATAGCTGGTGACCACCATGAGGCCGAGGAGTACAGGTCTGTGCTGTCTATTCTACTAGACAGCTTAGATGACTTACAGACTCAAAGCATGGAGATGTCAGGCCACAGAGCCAGCAAGCCAGATAGATTCCAGCCACGCCTGCCTCTCTCCATCCCATGGCTGCCTCTGTGCCATCTTCCTCTGGGACTTCTCCAGTCCCTTTCCAGGGAGGACTTCCTCACCCCCACCTCTCCCTGGCAGGGCCTATGCTTATTCTGCATGCAAATGAGCCTGGGTCTACCCATGGCTGGCCTCCTGCTGCCACCAACATGATTACAAAGAGGCTTTATTGCCACTAGATTGCTCTTCCATGGGAACTGCCTCTTCAGAACCCTTTTAAGCCTCTCCTGACAAACGTCTTGATTTCCCCCCTTACTTTTCTGTGCTGACTTCAGATCCTTGTGCACTTGATTTGACTGTAGACTTAGAAATAAATATCCCAGTATGCCTACCCTAACCAAAGGACCATTTACAAGGAGTGAAAAAAACTCATCTGTGATCCAAATAGAATCCTGGTCCCATCACTAATCTCAATGATATGGTCCCTGACATTACATTGTCTAAGCTAACGCTTATGCGCCTTTCTCCCAGAATAGTGACTGAGGTCACCACATGCCCTCAGGAGGAAGATGGGACCTTGAAAGAGAAACTTGTCCTGTCTTCCCATATCTCCCAAGCCACAGCACCATTAGGTCCAACCCTCCTGTGATTACTCAGCTAACAATTCCCAGTTGCTACTATGTATTGGTGCTAGGTGCTTGGTCCCCATCCTCAGGGAGCTTCCAAGGTAATGGGGAAACCCTAGAGGAAATGGGCAACTAGCTTTTCCACAAACTTCTGATGACCAGTAGAAAGTCAATCTGCTGAGAGAGCAAGCCCATGTGTCCTGCCTGAGAGTTTCCATGTGAGTGGGGGAGACTCATGCATCCAGTTCACTGCAATAATCCTGCTAGCTAGAAGGCAGGCAGTCGGATCATGTCCAACCACTTTACATACGGTAGATCAGGTAGTCCAGTCCACGGAGGTCTTCAGCATCTCCAAGGGACTGGCCGCAGAACATTTATGGACACAAAAATTTGTGGGTGCTTATGACCTTCACATAAAATGATGGACCCTTAACTGGGGTTGTCTGACTGCACTAAGATCATATATTCCACTAGCATCTGCAGATGAAAATACTGAGGCACAGACAAGAACCTCAAAAGCAGCAGGTTCAGGGTTTGAACTGTGAATGTCCACCTCCGTGTCTGTGCTGTCCACACAACCATCCAAGTCACCACGTGAGAGTGGGGTTGGGGGATACCTTCATTCCATATAGACCCAGAGGAAGCCAGCTGGGCCTGCTCAGTCCCTCTGCAGAATGCTGGTGGCCTCTCACGGTCACTCAAGTGTGACTTTTGGGCTGGGAGATGCATCTGCCAGGCTGGGGCCTTCTCCGGAGCAATGTCTGGAGACAAGAGTAATGAAAGGGAGCTGGTGCGTGACGGATTGTCAGGCTGGGGACTGAAGGTGATCTCTGGGAACAATCAATGCTGGCCACAGACCCTGCAGACTCTGAGGAGCCATAGAAACCTCTGGAATCCCAGCGCCTGCTTGGAGAGGCAGCTCTGACTCTGCACACCTGCGAAGCCCCGGACGCTGGGTTAATAAACCCACCCATTCCTAAGTACAATACACTCCCTGCCCCTCCCACCCCCAGGGTCTCAGGTCTATTGTCCTTTCATCTCTTATCTTTTTGTGAATGGAAGGAGAGGAAGAAGAGGGGAGAATACGAGGGATGAGACAGGACAGGGAGGGGGGAAAGGGAAGGCAGAGGAAGGGAAGGGGAAAGAAGAGAGAGGGAAGAAAGGAGGAAAAGAGGAGGGTCAAGGAAGATGAAAGGATGGGTTGGAATAAAAAGGGTGGGGAGAAAGTGAAGGAAGGAATAAAGGGAGGGAGGGAGGGAGGGATAATCTATGTTTGCTCAAACACCCATGGCAAAAAACTCTCAGCCGGTGCCTCAAGGCTCCCATAGTCTGAGCCTTAATCTCTTTCTGAACTCACTTTTGAAAATCTTCTAACGGGTTCTTTCTTCATGTAAAAGATCTGTGTGTTTCCAGTGTGAGACGGACTCTCTGCTAGACTCAGGTTAAACAGGACGGAGCACAGCCGTGGGTCTGGCAGGTACGAAGCTAATAGAAGCTCAAGTGAGTTTTATTCTGCTCTGTGTGGAGGAGGGCTGTGGGGGAAAGGAATGGGGCTCTACATGGGGAACACAAGGTCATAGTCGGGTGAGCATGCTTGGGCAACGGCAGTGGAGGAAGCCTTGTGTGTGGAGAAAAGAAGAGTGGGGGGAGAGCTGTGGGCTGGGAGGGGGGTGGGGGAGAGACACGCTGAGTCTGGGCCAGACAGGTGATGATGTCAGAGAATGCGAGAAGACCAGGAAGACATCTGCACAGGCTGTCGCTATATAAAAGAGCCATTCTGAGGATAGGGTGGAAGTACTCCCTTCATTAACTGGACTCTATGCTCCCTGAGGGAGGGGCTGCTGTTTGTTTGGTATTCATGGGGTGTTTTCAGGCTCAGGCTGAGGGCACGATGATATTTATTATTCACATTCTCACCACCTGGCTATGCAGTGCTCAGGTGACTCTACAGCCGGTATGAATGAAAGTGTTTGCTTTTCACTCTCCCACTGTCCCTCTGGGCCACATGGATAATGCGCTTCAGCGAGGACTGCTGCCTGCCTCTCATGGTGGGCCAGGTCTCAGAGGCCCAACGGTAGCTGTAGGCTTTTTAAATAGGAATGAGTGAACACTTTTCTCTCAAGACCATCCTTAGTGTAAATCCACCAAGCAAGACAGAGTTGCATTGCTGCAGCTGAGCTCACTGCAGGGGCTGGATCCCTGTCCAGATGCAGATTGGGACCCTGAGCTCTTCCCAGGAGGCACTGTGGGGAACCTGACCTGCATGTCCTGTAAGAGTACAGAGTGGGGACTTCCTGCTCTGGTCCATGCTCCCTGGCCACTGCTCGCCCTTGCTCTGCCTAGGCTCTGGTCCAGTGAAGGACCTGAGCCTTAATCTCTTTCTGAACTCACCTATGAAAATCTTCTAACAGGTTCTTTCTTCATGTAAAAGATCTGTGTGTTTTCAGTGTGAGACAGACTCTGTGCTAGACTCAGGTTAAACAGGACCGAGCACAGCCCGTGGGTCAAGTCCTGTCTCAGCAAGGGTAATGTGCTCCAAGTAGCTGGCTGCCATGCATCTGTGATGCAGATCTGGATTGTGAATGTGTGGAGCCCTGGATTTCCCTGCTACCAGAAGGATTTCCTTAAGTACCTTGAAGACTTCCTCTCCAGATCATCATCTTCATGGGATGGAGGGTGGGGACTGGTGTCCCTCTAGTGAGGGTGTATGGGAAAGGACAGGTGGAAAAGGGGTGGGAGCTAAGAGCTGTGCACTGACATGCTGCTCTGCCTCCTGCTACCTGTGCAGCCTTGGGCAAATGACTCAACCACTCTGGGTCCGTCTTTCTGCATCCATAAAGTCCATTCTGTAATGTTATTGTGCCAACTGAAGGTGGTAATATGAGTGGAGTCAACCATAGAGGCAGAACAGTGCCCGGCACACGGAAGGTGCTTCCACGGCAACCTTTGCTGATCTCCGGACACGAATGCCTGGATACTATGGACCGGGCACTTGCTCTGTGCTTAGCACTGACTCCTCCCAATAACTGTATGAAGCAAGCATGACCAGGAACATTTTATAGACATGGAAAGCAACGCTGCCACGCACGGAGAGGTGAAGTGATTTGCTCAAGTCACACAGCCAGAAAAATAAATAAATAAATAAATAAATAAATAAATAAATAAATAAATAGGAGATGACTTCAAGTGGAAGCTTCTTGTTTCCACTTTACTGCCACCATGCGGGGGTGCGGAGCACCATGGTGGGGGGAGTGGCCTTTTCCTCTGCATTTCTCAGCTCCCACATTTCTCAGTGACCCAATGTCACTAAGGTCTGTTTCCCAGCACAGGGCCAGACTGGGGGTCAGGAGATGGGGGAATTAGGCCTCAGTATTTCTACCTAAAAGCTCTGTGGCTTGATGTTAATTCCCTTTAGCTTCTTGTGAGCCTGGGGCTCTCCAATTACCACATTGCTAGCAGGGTGAAACAGTTGCTAGCAGGCAATCTGGGCCAGTTGAGGCTAGAGGCATGAGTCTGCTAGGGAAGGTAAACTGTTGGGAAAGCATGAGCCAATTTGGTGGAAGCAAGTTCTTCCTGCTCAGTTGCCAGCACCTAGCATCGGCCTAGCCGAGAATGGGGCAGCTTGTCTTGCGATAGGGCCTGGCCACCTGGATGCAGGTCAGCTTTCCTACAGAGGATAAAGGGGTAAATGTGAGGAGCTGTCTGCTGGGTGACCCGCAGTGCATTGATCTCACTGGATCACATGACTCAACTCCTGCCAGACTCCCTTAGTTCCCTGGCTTGCCATTTCCTTTCAGAGCCCCTCTGCTCGGGCTGTGCACACTGCCTGCCATGTGCTTTCCTGCCTTACTTCAAGACCCAATGCATGAGCTACCTCTTCTAGAAGTCTTCCTGGCTTCGCTTCAGTCCCCACAGTCCTGAGTTTACCTCTACCCCCAGATGTGTTTCATGAGGTGGCCACTCTCTATTCTTTGTCTCTTCTGTGTTGCTAGAACTTTGGGAGAAAGGTGTTGCCATCCACTCTGCCAGGCCAACCATGGATGAGGAAGGGAGCTGGGAGAAGGAAGGATGGGTTGTTCTTTTACCTATGCTGTTTGTTTTCTGAGATGGTTTGACTATGTAGCTCAGGCCAGGCTGGGACTTATGATCCTCCTCCTCTAGTAGGGAGATTATAGCCTGTGACACTGTACCTGGCCACATATGAGAGCCGTGTTCAGAGCCTGTCCATCCCTCTTCTCAGCCACATATTGATCTTCCTGGCCCAGCTGCCTCTCCCTTGTCTGGTCAGATCCCCCTCACACCCTGCACCACGGCCAACACAGTCTTCTAACATATTCAGTCCCTCTCATCCAGAACCCTTTGGAATGTTCTCCAAGGGAAGCTCCTGACCTTTTAGAACTTGACCCCAAAGCCAAGAGGCCCCAAACATATCACTCAGCCATCTAGCCATTCCTATGTTCCATTCCAGTTCAGGACAACATGTGGCATGTGTGTGTGTGTGTGTGTGTGTGTGTGTGTGTGTGTGTGTTTTCTCCCCTCTAGAACACAAGCCCTCTAGCCTATCCTCTTTCCCACAGCCACAGCACAAGAGGCTCAATTTAGAGCAAACATCCAGTAAACACCTGCCTTAGTTTCCTGCAGAAACCTGTGTGTTGTGATGAGTGAGAAAAGCCAAAATCTCATTTAAAAAATATATATGTATGTACACACACACATATATATTTTATGAAAGAGAAAGTTGAATTCTGCATTACATTTAAAGAGCAAAGGGAAGTAGAGGGTCTCTGTTGTCTTCTCTTCCCTAGAGGAGGGCTTGCTGGGAGTCAGGTACTGCCCCGCTGCAGTGCTGTCTGTGATCTCCGTGGTGACCTAGGTTTGAACACATCCCCTTTCTGCACATCGTGGCTTCGCCCTGAAAGCAGCTCCCTGGCATCTGGAAGCAGACTCTAAGTGGATGAATGCCACGATTAAACTGCCTTTTAATTATTCAATGTGATGTCAATGGCATGCATAGTTGTGACATTATAATGGACTCTGACTCCTTCGCAAATGTCGAGAAAGGCAGGGGACCATTACCTTGTCAAAATGTTCGTTCCCTGTGACTTTATTGCCAGTACACCACCTGATTCTGCAAGCAGCCCTGAATGGGGGAGTGCGGTGGGAGGGTGATGGGGTGGGGATAAGCCCACTTGGAGTGATCTGGGGCGACAAAGTCTTGGGTGAATCTCTAAAGACTCTGTAAATAGCCCACTCTGTAAAATGCACTGACTCTTAATGGAAACAAAGTGTTAGGAAGGAATCAGCCAACACTGTCTGCTGGCACTGGAGATTGCGATGGGCAAACACTTGGGCAAGGATGCAGCAGCAAGGTGGCGAATGCAATGGAGTCATTCCATAAGGGTTTTAGTTCCTTAACTCGACAACTATTGACTGAGGTCTTACTTTGCCAGTCATGGTTACGGGCTAGAATGTACTTAGTGAAGAATACCTCCATGTCACACACCATGCATACACATGTATGCATGCATGTACACACACACGCACACACACACATGCTCCAAGGCAGCAGGGAGAATTGTTTGGATTGGAAATAGTAAGAATTAGATTCTAAGATTAGAAGTGCCTGTAGATAGTGATGCAGCTTTGAACAAGTCAGCTCTTTGGTCCCAGTTGACTCAACCCTCAAGAACGTTAGGCCTGAATCATCTCTAACATGTGACCAGGCAGCTGGTGACACTAATCCACATGCACATAGAGGCTTCATCAGGATGCACGCGGTCATCACTGACTGACTCAACAATGTTGGAGGATGGTGGAGAATATAAGCTAAGCTGGGAGAGGCTACTGCTTTCGAGGACATAGGGCAGAACACAGCCCCCGAGAGGAGCAGTTCAGGACAACTTCATCCACATCTGTGCTGATGTCCAGGGCCACTGGAGTTTGGGGAGAGGCACTGTCAGTGAGGGCTTGGCTGGCTGCAAAGGTTCCTGGGAGAAGGTAGAGAATGGCATGCTTTGGGAAGCGGTAGGATCTCTGAAGTGGAAGAAGGGGGAGGAAGATCTGGTGAGGAGACCAGGAAGAATGAGAAGATTACGAAGGACGTAACAAGGGACTAACCAAAGCAGAGTCACAGATGTCACCTCAGGGAACCAAGGATTCATCCATTCTCTCTGTAGGAGGCAGTGACCAGGATCAGAGCAGTCATTAGCCTCTCTCCTGTTGCCCAGGACTCTAATTTCTTTTGAGGAAAGTTACCTGAGCTCACCATGTAGCCCAGATGGCTTATGAATCAGGGAACCTGTGACCTAATGCACATTTGCTACATCCTCTCTCCCAACTCTCATGATTCAATTGCAGTTAGGCCTGGGTGTGAAAAACACCCATCTACTTATCCTTGATCACCCATCCATTCGTCTGTCTATGAACACATCCATCCAACCGATCACCCATCCATTCGTCTGTCTATGAACACATCCATCCAACCACCCATCCATAAAGTCAACTATCCATTTACTTACCCATCTATCCATCCATCCATCCACTTGTTCATCCACTTATCTATCTACACAACCATCTGTCCATAAACTTACCCTTACACTTATCTATCATTCACCTATCCATCCATCAACTCACCCATCCTTACCTTCATTCATCAATTCACTCACCTACCCACAAGTTCACTCATTATCCATCCATCCAGTTACCCACTCACCCATCTATCCATCCACCCATCCACCTTTCCAACAATTCATCTATCCACCCACTCACTCACCCATCCATTCACCTGTTATCCCTCCATTCATCTGTCCATAAATACATCCATCTACCCATAAACTGATCTGTCCATCAACTTACTCACTCATCCACTCATCTGCCCACCCATATCATCCATCCACCCACTCATCCACCCATCCACTCATCAATTATCCATCATCTAATTATCCATAATACTCATTCACGTATCTATCATCCATTTCCCAGTTTATTGTTGCAAGCCAAATGGGAAATAGATGAGGACAAAGAGAACAAAGTTAAAGGGAGCTTCATAAGCCAGGAACTGGTATCAAAACATTCTTTCTATAACAACAAGCAATTTAGTGCATAGCATCAGAATATAGGTAGTCCAGTAGGTAAAGATGTCACTAGGCCAACACTCACTGAGAAGTTATTTTGGAGGGGACCTTTAAAGAGCGAAGTTTAAAGGAAGCACAGATACATTGAACAGCTAGCACCACATCTAGGACTTTGACCAGATTAATCCCCCTCATTCCCCAATCATCCTCCAAAGTAGCTGTCAACAACCCCACATTTTAGGACAGGGAAACTGAGGCTCAGGTAGTTTAAGCAGCTTGATCTTGTTCACATCCATGAAATGACAGAACCCAGATTCAAATTCAGATCTAGCACCTCTGAAGCCCTGGCTCTCTCTTCTGTGTGTTAACAGTGCACTACCACACTGACACACCTCCCTGGAGCTTACTTTACACTATGTAGGTATTCTGGCAAGTCTTCTGTCAACTTAACACACAAACTAGAGTTATTTGAAAGGAGAGAACTTCAATTGAGAAGATGTTTCCATATAATCTGACTGAAGGGTGTTTTCTTAATTAGTGATTCACAGGGAAGGGCCCAGCCCATCGTGGGTGGTTCTATCCCTGGGCTGTGGTCCTGGGTTCTATGAGAAAGCAGACTGAGCAAGCCAGGGGAAACAAGGAAGTAAGGATCATTTCACCATGACCTCTGCATCATATCCTTCCCCCAGGTTCCTGCCCTGTTTGAGTTTCTGCCTTGCCTTTCTTCAATGATGGACTATAATGTGGAAGTGTAAACCAAATTAACCCTTTCCTTCCCAAGTTGCTTTGGTCATGATGTTTTGTCATAGCAACCCTAACTAAGACAGTAGAGCTGAATGAAACAGGTGCACCCTAGTACTATCTTTAGTGAGCAGAGGTGTGGCATCGCTTTTGATTTTTGACTTCAGTCACCACATGCCCTGCATTGTGTGCAGTGCCCTACAAGAGCAATCCAGCTGCTTGCTTGTCCTGGACCCGCCACGTGTCTATGATCCAGTTTTTATGCCATTTACAACTTGAGAGCTGTGTATTATGGAACTAGTATAAATTTAGTCCATACCACATACATGGTATGGGTTTACAGACCCTAGATCTTGTTGGAGATCTGTGGTCCTTGCATACCTGGGACCTGTAGCAGACACTAGCTTCCCTGAACATCTGGATGGATTTTTCTAGTCTTCCTTTAGTAGGAATGACAACTCTAAGTGTATCTTTTATACCAGGACCAAACTCACGTCTCTGGTGTTAACCACTCTCCCACAGATCCAACACAGGTCAGTCCCTTTGTCGTGAGCCTGTCTGACCTTATTTCACAGACTCCCAAGAAGCCAGCTGCAGGATTGCCACCCAATCTTAAGGTCCTTCATAGTTTCCGAGGCCTAAGGATTCCTTCCCTCTTCCTTCCCTGATAACATATATTTACACATATCTGCAATATAGGTAGAAATATTTTGTATTTGGTGTATCTCGACATCCTCATTGTGCTAAGTCCAGCCACTTGTTAAATCTCTGGAGAGAGGAGAGGTCTAAGCCCACTGACTCCAGCCAGCTGCGGCTCCCTACAGACTGGGTGGTTCAGGCCAGGGGCTCTGCTCTCCATCTGTGTGGCTCAAAGCCCTCTCTGCAGCCTAACAAGGGAAGCGAAGCCTTCTGGGCTCTTTTGTTCAGCCTTCACTCTCAGCAGAAACAAATGTAATTTACAGCTTTTACTGTCCACACTGAGTGATTTCTTAATCAATAACCTAATTCATTATAAAAAAAAAAAGGTCAATCGATTAAAAATTAGTACCTTATCTTTTTAATGTAGCCAACCAACCCCAAACACCTAGTTGGTAAATTATTTCCATTAAAGGGGGTGAAAAATCTTTAGCCAAACAATCATTTTACATTTTGAAATGATACTCTTCCATACTGATTATCGAGCTAATTATGTTACAATGACCCCATCTCTTTATCTCGGTCCCCTCTCACCCTCGTGGGGTTGAGACCCACATTCCTCTCATCCTCTGTCTATACTGCACAGTGGACTTCCTGGAAGGCAGATCTGACCTTGCCAATTTCATTCATCTGATTTAAAATTCCTTTCTGGGCCTGCATCATCTAAGAAAGGTATCATCCCCAGGGGAGTACCTTTGAGTCTGTGAACAGGCTCCAAGTGGCCCACATGGGGCTTCCTAGATTTTAACTGGGATGTTTCTAGGAAGGACTGGATCCATGCTTCAGTCTGTCAGGGGTCTTACTGTCCCCATCACCTTGGCCTCATGTCATCAGAGTCTTAAAGACAGCTTGTTTTCAAACTTGAGATAAGGCTGGGTTGCCCCAATGAAACCTGCAGTGTGTCTGAGGACAAGTCTAACCCCTTGAGCCCTTTCAGGAAGAATACAAATAGCTTCTGTTTATTAAGACCCTGCTGTGTGCCAGGCTCAGTGCTAATCACTTCACAGACATTATCTCATACAAACCGCACAAGAATGCCAAGCAGAAGAGGAGGAAGCTAAGAAGCAGGACTCTAGAGCATGGCCACAGGCCAAAAGCTGAGCAATAGCAGCCCCAGGGCCTGGGTTCAAATGCATCTGGTTGCACAACCTCTGCCGACAAGCTCTGTTCCTCAGAGGCTTCTGGCTCTGATGGGAGAGGTCAACCTTTTGTTCGGTTTACTGCACAGAGCTTGTTCCATGCGGCATCCCTCTTCTCTTAAAAGCTCTGCCTCTCTGGACCTCCCTCCTATTTCATGAACTCTCCCTCTTGCCTTCTGTTGCTGGCTCATCTGCATCTTGCCCCAACTGTTGGTGACTTCAGGGCTCAGCGCTCAGCCTGGTGCTCTCTCTGCGCACAGGTTCACTTCTGTGATTCTGTCCAATCCCCATCACTACATCCCACCATTCCAGTTATGACTCACCACTATCCCTCTTATCATGACCTCCCCTGGAGCTCAAGCGCCTATGTCCAAGTACTTCTAGGATGCTCAGTTGTTCTTTCAACCTCAATGTGCCCCAAATGGGGAGTTCCATCCACACCTCTGCCATCTTCTAGATCTATTCTCCTCCTGCTTTCCATCTGGGTCATATTATCAGTATTGGCCCAGTGCCCATGCCTGGGAGTTTTCTTTGGTCTTCTTTTGATCATACTCCATCCCCAGCCTATGGTTGAGCTACCACCACCTCCTCCACCACCATCATCTCCATCATCACCCACTACCACCTCCACCACCATCATCACCATCATCATTCCACCTCTATCTCCCACCATCATCTCCACCATCATCTCCATCATCACCACCACCACCTCTACTACCATCATCTCCACCATCATCACTACCACATCCTCCACCACCATCTTCTCCACATCATCACCACCACCACCTCTACCACCATCATCTACATCATCATCACCACCACATCCTCCACCACCATCTTCTCCATCATCATCCCACCTCTATCTCTTAAGTCTCATTGGATTCACCTCCTAGATGGAACTACACTCACTACCTCTACTGTCAATTTAAGTCTGCTAGCATCTCTCATCCTAGCTATGGAGTCTGTACCCCAGTGTGTCTTCTTGCCTCCGTTCATATTCATTGCTATTCAAACTCAAGCCATCGTGGTTGCAGAAGTATCATTCCATGGTCCTCCTACAACTACTTCCCTCAGTGGCTTCACACTCCCTGAGAGGAGCCAGCAAACTCAGCTCAGACTACAAGGCTTCCCACAATGCTTCCTACGTTTAGCTCTCTAATGTCAGATCACACCGCTCACGCCTTCTTCTGTTCTTCTGCTCGAGGTATTTGATCTTTTCATTCATCTCATAAGTAAGACACGTTTATTCTCAACTTAGAGCCTTTGTGTTGTGTGTCTTCTGTACGGGACACTCTGCTTCTCTCCACTTACCTTGATTGTGTTCTGTCATCATTTAGGTCTCACTCCAATGCCAGATAGGAATCCTGACTACATAAGATAAAACATATTGCACACATTGCTTCCATTGCTCTGTAAGTTATTCTCCTATTTCATTGTCTTCACAGTCCCCATTGCCATCTGAAATTATATGTCCTCACCTGCCTTCAGTGCCCTACTTACCTAACCCTCTAGACTATAAGTCCTGTGAGGGCAGGCCTATATCTCCCTGTGTTCATTCACTGTGGTCCAGAGTTAACAAGATCTGATATTCATTTGGTACTCAATTAATATTTATTGATGAAACACTGAAACCTTCAAGGGTGAAGACCAGGGATGAAAACAGATTTTAGACAATCCTGTATGAATATGTTTTTTTTTTCCGGGACTGTAGATTAAACCCACGGCCTTGAGCATCCTAGGTAAACACTCTGCCAAGGAGATATATCTCTAGCTCTAGGTATCTATCTGTTTGTACAGGAAGAAGCATACGGTATAAGAGGAATCCTTTTCTTAGCACGGACATCTATGGTCCCCCCCGTGCATGGTATTCAACCTTCATCAATATCATCACCACCATCTTCATGTTTATCATCCCCACCATCCTCACCATCACCATCCCACATTTGTTACCAGTCTCTCCACAGTCTTTATCATCATCCCCATCACCATCATCCTTGTTTTCCTCATCACCATCCTCATGGGTGGTAGCCACCATCTCCAACCTGTCTACAGTGCTTTGCACTGAACAGCACATTTTCCTCATATCTATCTCTTTGGATTTTAAGAACATCTTGGTGACAGAGTTTTGTCACTAATTTGTATCCACATTTTACAAATGAGGAAAACTGAGAACTAGTAAGAAAGTTACTTGCCTGAGATCACCCAGCTTTAAAGAAGATGTTAAATTCAATGCCTGTGAGATGAACAGGGTCTTCTCTGAGACTAAACCACCTTCCTCCGTGCCAGCCTCCTGTGCCACCCAGTCAGGTGAGGCAGAGCCCAGGACTCACTCCCGTTTTAAAACCTGGTTAAGAAATTGCCCTTGAGCCTGTATTTCATTCTGGCAATGGAAAAGAGGTGCCAGCTTTAATTTCATGACTGCTTTAGGTGAGTTTAAGAGAACTTTTCTGGTTGGTTAAGGAAAAAGAAATTACAAAATTAAAAGAGTGGAAAGAATAAATTACTAGTGACTGTTTTTACTGCTTTAGCTTACAAGCTGGAGTAGAGAATTAAAAAGTTATATAGCTCAGGTTCCTGTCCATGACTTATCACAGATGAATACTCCATATTTATTGCTTTTTCCCTTTCTGCCACCTCCAGACAAGAAGCATCTCCCTGATATAGGTTGCTGCTCTCTGTCCTGGAGCCCCGTGGGCCCTGTGAACTCAGCAGAACTGTCATTGCAGAGAAGACACAGGGACTAGAGAGATGGGGCTTATTTACCATTCTTCTGCTTGGAGAACCAGTTCCTTATTCACTCAACAACCACCACAAGGGGTGAGTGGCAGTGGGGAGGGGCACACTAGGGTCCAGTAGGGAGAAAAAACACCCTGAAAAAGCTTAACTATAGCAGCCAACGCTCCTTGCCACAGCTGTTCTTAATATCACTAGCACCCCTACTTCTCAGATGGGGAAATGGAGGCACAGATAAGATGAGATGACCTGTCCAAGGTTGCTGACAGAGAATTGTTTTTTATAATCTCAGTTCTTGAAGAGTTTAAAGGCTAGTGGAAGAGGATTCAGGGAAGGGAGAAAGGTAGGATCGGCAGAGGGAGGAGAAAGGACATAGTCACTTAGAGCGAGGTTCCATATGAGACTCCATCTGGCTCTCTAATTATTCCAAAAAACACCCTGAACATGGCTAATGTGTCTGTCCGTCACACAGATAAGGAAACAGAGACACAGAAAGATGAATAAAGTAGTCTAGGATAATTTGGAAGGGACATTGCTGGGGTTTGAACTGATATCTTTCTGGATATCACTAACAGGGTGGCAGGTGACATGATTGTGCTGAACCCCCATCACCTCATCTATCCTGGATGGATTAGCTCCATGGAAACAAGGACTCATTCTTGGACATCAAAGGAAACTCTTTAGCCTGCCTTCCTGGAATCAGGAGGGGACCAGGGGCAGGAGCTGCATTCCCTGCTCCTAGGCACTGGCTGGGAGGAGCTCTGTACACTAGACCACACTGTAAAGCACTCTGGATCCCACCTGCTTGCAAGCTGGCAGGATGCAATGTTTTCCATGATGTCCAAGGATGAAGACATGGAAAGCCCAGGATCCCAAGGTGATTTGCTGAAGCACAGAGGTAATATACACAGGGCAGAAAGCAAAGCCTTCTGCTTTCTGCCATAGCCCTCCAGCACTCACTGAGAATTGACCTTAATGCAGAGGCTCCTCGGGTGGATGGATACAAATTACTTAGGACAAAATTCTAATCCTGGGAACAGTGGCGGTGAATCCCAAGGTTACTGACTCCTTGTCTTTTCCAATAGCACTGGCCCCTAGACAGTCCACCCAGGAAAGACTGAAGAGGTCAGTGGAACCAGTGAACTCCAGCTACAAAATACACACCTGGGCTCCCCTCCAAGCCGATGAGATCATGACCTTTGGGGCTTAACTTGGGGCTTTGATTTGTTTTTAATATCCCCATGTAATTCTAACACATAACCAAAATTGAGAAATGCTGCAACACCATCTCCTTTATTTTCCATGTGGGTACCAGAAGCTCAGAGGGACCATGGAGGGTACACAGCAGTAGAATGTAACTCCTGGCTTTCCAGCTTCCATCTTGGGACTCCTCCTCCCTTCCTTTAGCTTTGCAGTTATGGTCACAGTGATGGTGGTCCTGTTGCCTGAGAGAGGGACATTCCCCCACATTTTTATCATCAGTACCTCATACCCTGAGAGAGCCCTGGGCACTGGAGAGGCCCAGGCTGAATCATGTCCTGCAAGACTGTGCCTACGCTGGTTACATGCTTCAGAGTGAAGTGGAGAACCGAGGCAATTACCTAATGTGTTAGCAAACCTGTCCCTGCGGCACTCCTGCGAGCCAAAGTCATAAATATGAAACGGTAATTTCTCTCTGGAAGCCTGCCTCCTGCCTCCCATGCCATCCCCTCCCACTCAGAAATCACCCACCACCTCCTGGTTGTCCAGTCCCAGCTGGGGAGGCAGTAATTCTGATTTATGTAAATATCTCAGGCAAAACTTGTGTCTTGAGATCTGAATCATCACGCCTAACCTCAGCTTGCCTCTGCAGCCTACTGCCTAGCCACAGCAGACTCCTCGAGCCTTCTGTAGATAGTAAGACATATGCCCCACAAGTGTTAATTAATGGCTCCCATCTTTGTTTACAGTGTAGATTTGCATCAGCCCCAGAGAGGGGGTGAGAAGAGCTAAACTGTCACTGAGATTAGGCCCCCAACTGGCTTTGTGACCTTGAGCAAACCATTGCACTTGTCTAGGACCTGTAAGTCTTCTCCTTGCTCCCCTTGTGAAGAACCACCTAACTGCTTGCATGTACTTTCCACGGGAAAATCTAGAGTGGAGCCCATAGACCTCATTCTTCCCTGTTCCGTGGAGAAATCTCTCGGGGCAGCACAGGGAAGGTGGGATTGTAGGATTCTAGGTAGAAGGAAAAGCATCTGTGAAGGTTTGATAGACCATGCAGATTCCAGGATGCAAAGCAGCTTGTTCTGTGCAATCCAAGGCACGCTGAGTGGAAGTCAGAGCTTGGAGATTTCCTGGGTGCTTGGCCTTATCTTGACAGTGGTGGGAAATCATGTGATACCTTTGGACAAGATGGACTCTCAGAGTAAAGATAACAAAATGCTTATCTGGTCCCCCTTTTCAGAATTGAACTGGAAAAGCTATTGACAAGGACTTGTCTGTTGCTTGGTTACAGAATCCCATAGGGATGAGGAGACTGAATTGATGCCTTGGAGTAGATTCACTTTGATATCCTTTGAGCCCAGCATCGTGCCTGGCCTATAGAATGCACTAGATAAATGTATGAATGAGTAAATGAATCTGA
This sequence comes from Cricetomys ansorgei, assembly GCA_026225945.1. Lineage (NCBI taxonomy): Eukaryota > Metazoa > Chordata > Mammalia > Rodentia > Nesomyidae > Cricetomys > Cricetomys ansorgei. Next base: position 2,113,534 of record JAMJFZ010001898.1, on the reverse strand, counting down.
ATGGCTGAATGAACAAAAGAAAGAGCAAACGAATGAGTGACCAAAACACCCAAGGAGGGTATAAATGAATGAATGGAATGAATGAGTCCAAAAGCAGAGTTTGCATGCTGCCTCAGTGATTCCATGGACCTCTAGAAGAAACAAAAGCACAGGCTTCGGGCTACATTCCCTTGGAATGGCCTGTCAGAGCACAGCTCTCTCAGCATCACACTGCTCAAAGGCGACTGATTACAGTGATCATGAAGGAGGTCCTCCTGCTACCCCCACCACCTAGCCACTGATACCCACACAGTCAGAGAAGGAAGCAGAAGTGTCTGGCAGCTCTGCTTTGCAGGGGACTCAGATGTGCGGCTCTGTTGCCGTTTCTCCACTCACATGGTCTCTGAAAAGCTAGTCATTTCAATAGCAGACAAAGACAAAGGAAGAGTCATTCTTCACAGAGACTTCACAGTTGCAGCAGGGTGCACATCTCTAAGCAGCGGGGAGGCCAGAGTTGGAGCTTCAGCCCAGTGAAGCAGCTGCGCTTCTTAGGGTAAGACTCAGCACAAGGGGACCCTGCCTTGAACCCTGTCCAAAAGGGGTAGATTCACCGTCGCACAGAGTACAGTGGCAGGTTGAAATGTAGCCAGGACTGTCCCAGTCAGAGGTCTTGTGTTTCCTCTTAGTCTAAGCTGACCTTTCTCCTGGCCTTGGAGAGCATTTCTACATAAAATGTAGCCAGTGCACTAGTCTGGTGCCAAGTGGTACAGGCATCACTTGAGAGCTTGTCAGACATGCCAGACATCAGGCCCCACTTACTGAATCAGAAACTGTACTTTTGCAACATTCCTGGGTCACTTTCAGGGACATAGAAATTCCTGAAGTTCAAGGAACTCTGCTTAGGTAACCCAGGCACTTCAGAGGAACCTCTCAGTCAAGGATTTAAGGACTCAAACCTCGACTAGGTTTCAAATGCTCTCCACTGGGACAAGAGACTATCTCCCTGAGGTGACACTGACACTGACATCTGCAGAAGGGTATACATTTAGACTCTTGCCAGCAAATATAGACCACCACCTCACTATAGCCCAGCAGTGTCCTGGTGTGGTACCAGATGGATAACCTTGATCAAGTTAAGCCTTGATTCCCCCCTCTGTGAGGTGGGAATGCTACACTGTTTTTTCTACATCTCGTGGTTGTGAAAGTGAATGGAAATGAAAGATTGGCATGCTCTCTGTGAAACACAAAGCCTGGGAAAGGGTGTTGGACAACTGGCCATTCAGACCTAACCTTTTCATAGGCTTAATGAGAAAGCCATACTTACCATCAAAGACTAGCTAACTGGCTAGGATTCATATTCCAAAGAAAGCACCTGATTAAGCCAGCCCTGCCCACTGAGCTGCCCCCACATGGGAATTTGTGATTGGATTTTTAGGGCTTTCTTTTCTCATTTGAAAGGAGAGCTGCCTAAAGACTTAAGGCTCCATCCCATTAGCATTCTAGGGGGTCAGTGTTTCCAGACTGCTGGAGTCATGTTGTTCCCTCACACTGTGTGGGTGAGGGAGGCAGCTATATTTCTGAAGGAGCCAGATGTACCCGCAGCACAAAGAACAAGGGACAGAGCTGTGGAAACTAAATTTTCTAGTGTTGGGAGGAAGGAGGCAGATGCTTCTCCCATGCTGGCTGTGGTTTGCCAGCTCCATGTAGAATGGAATTCTTTCCCGATCCCTGTGTGAGTTCCCCTTCTCACCTTCCAGGCCTCAGCACAGACATCCCTTCCCCAGACACCCATCCCATCCTGCTCCTTGTATCCAAGCCCCTCCATCCCTACCCCCATTGACACATCCTTGGCGCTTAAACTTTTCAAAATATTCAGGATTATTTATTTGTTTGCTTGTGTGATGTTAATGGTCCCACTCACTCTTAAACTTATAATGTTTCTTTAAAATCATCCATTCTATGCATGTTAAAATTACATCACTGGGTCTGAGCCTGGTGGCATAGATCTGTAGTCCCAGCTACTTAAGAAACTGAGAAAGGAGAATCACAAGGTCCTGATTTGACTGGGCTACAAAGTAAGTTCAAGACGGTGTGGTTAACTTAGTGACTCTTGTATCTGAATAAAACATTTTTAAAAATCTGGACATGTAGCCCAGTGGGAGAGCACTTGCCTAGCATGTATGAGGTCCTGGCTTTGGGTTCAACGCCCAGCACAATAAGTAAGTAAATAAATAAGAGCTGGGCCTTTCTTTTATAAATTCTGAGTCAGTAGCTGTGAGCTGGGGCCAAGGCTTTTGTTTTCTTTTTGTTTGCTTGATTGATTGACTGACTGATTGATTTGGAGACAAGGTATCACTCTGCTGGTCTTGGACTTGGGAAGGTCCTCCTGACTCAGCCTCCAAAGTGGTGGGATTACAGATGTGAAACACCACATTCAGCTGTCCAGGGATTTTAAACTAAGCCTTCTGGATGCTTCTGTTCTTCAGGGAGACTGGGCAAGCCCGGCTCCAGAAGAAGCAGTCTGTGAGGGCTGGCTGAACTGATGCCCTTGGGCTGCTGAGCCATGCCAGGCCTGTGCAGGCTCCCAGTAACTGAGTAGAAAGAATAAATGAAGGACTAAGTCATAGGTATTGTGGCGTGATGACTCTTCTTCTATCTCAGTGGCACAGTGGGCAGACAGGAGATTTGCCAGGATGGTATAGCACCTAATGGCAGGCAGCTTTGGCCCTTGCCACAGATGACAGTTGATGGGGACTGGGGAACACTGACTGCACTCAAGACCAAGGAAGGAAAGGATTCCACGAGAGGCCTGGACGGTGAATTCAGTGGGGAGGCCTAGCCAGATACAACCACAGGAGAGATGCTGAGTTTTAAAAACTGTGGTTTGGTTTGGTTTCCTACGTGGATGTTTTGTAAGCTATACACAGGAGGTTAAACATTTCAAGTATAGAAGGATAGCGTTAGGCCTCAAACCTACAAACTCCTGGCTGAGATGCCTATTTAACATATCAAAGCTAACCCGGCCCCTACCTGTTACAGGGTCCTCCTGGCTTGCATACCTAACATCCTCTCCTGAATTCTCCAGCTTGGAGGGGCTGGAATGCCCTTCCCTATATAATCCAGCCATTTTGGTTACTCTTTCTCTCTTGGTCTCTCTTGACCTCTGCTGGCCTCTTGCTCTCTGGGCTCCCCTCTTCCCTCCCCCTCACCTCACATCCCAGCAGCTCAGCCTGGTCAGGCCCCCACCCTGGACTCCCCCAGATGCCTCTGTTCCTGGCTATGCCCTCCCTCTTATCTACTGTATTCTCCCTCATACATACAGTAAGCTTTCTCCTCCACCATACACAGGAGCAGTCCTGTTCTTTTCCCTTTTATTTCCTTTTTCATTCAGATAGAAGCAAGCCCTCCCCCGAAGCACAAACCGTGGCTCCAGGCCCCAGGGTGGAGCACACTTCCACCCCCAGCATAAGAGCAGGCAGGTGGGAGAGCCAGAGCGTCCAGGGAAAGCAGCATCTTGAGCAAGGGCCTGGATGTTGGGAAATTCTTGGAAACAGTGGCTCTTCAGTGACTTGGCACTGGAGCTCAAGGCCGTGAACTCGTAACTCCACAGGAGTAAAAGGAGGGTCACAGGGTCCTGCTAGCTAAGAGTCTTGGAATGTGAGAGATGGCCCAGGATAAAGTAACTAGGAGTCAATATAAATTCACCATTCAAATTGCTGTCTACTGGCTGGATGTGGTGGTGTGTGCCTGTAATCACCCAGCCTGTAGAGAGACAGGAGGATCAGGAGCTCAAGGGCAGCCTGAACTACATGAGACCCTTTCTTTGAAAAACGAAACAAAGCAAACCTGACCCACAAAGCAAAACAAAAGAAATAATGCTGTCTATTAAGTCATCAGTACCATATGCCTCACTAGCCTGAGCCTTGGTTTGTTCCTCTGTAAAATGGGTGCAACGGGACTTAATTCTTGAAATGTTGTTTTGAGGGGTACTGTCGGAGTGTTACAGTCTGAACCTGCAGCTCAATGCTTTGGACACATCTTTCCCAGATGGTGGCACTGTTCTGAGGAGACTGTGGATCCTTTGGCTTAGCTGGAGGAAGTAGGTCACTAGGGTTGCATCTTTGAAGGATGTATCTAGTCCCTTGTATCTAGAGCCCTTTTTGTTTCCTGGTCTGCTACAACGTGAACAGCATTGACCGGCCACCTACTTTGGCTGTCATGCAATCAACTATGCCTTTTCCCCGATGTTGGCTAGCAACTCTCTGAAACTACGAGCCAAAGTCTTTCCTTTCTGAGTTTGTTTCTTTCAAGGGTTGTGGTGACAGTAAACCTGGGGCACTCAGCCTGGCGCACAGTAGGTCATTCTCTCTCTTGCTTTCTCTTACTGTCCCACCTCCTAACAATGAGTCTAAATTGCTGGCGTTGAGTTTGTAGAGCCCATCGAGAGTCTCTTAGCAAAGTCACGTTTGCCAAGTCAACCCCTCACTCCTGGCACGCAGGGGTGCCTGATCATCTCCACCAACTCCCTGCTTGCCTCTGTGCCACAGCTCTCCTGACTGAGCTCCTTGGTTGCGGTAGACAGGAGGTCATACTGACGTCATGGTAAAGGCTAAAGGCTGAGAAGTTGTCCTCGGCCAGGTCTTTAAAATGAAACTCTTTGGATGTGAAGAATGTAGTTTGGTTTCCATGGCTGGCTAAGATATGGGATGCTCATAGAATATGCAGCAACAACAACCCAAAAAAGGTTCTCACTCCATGTACCATCAAAAATGTAATGTAATTATTGCGATGCTAAATATCCCCAGCTGTTCTGAGATATTTGAATCTTAAATCAAGCCTGCCTGCCTGCATCCCGCGCTTGCAGCTGGGTGTGTATCACATAAGCACAGGGCTGGAAAACTTGAGGCAGAAACTTCAGGCTCACATCTCCACCTTGCTACCTGTAGGGCCGGCCTTTGCCCCAGCACTGTAATGAGGATCCCCCAAATCCCAGATTTTGGCAGTCTCACCAAAGAGAACCATGTGCCTTGACAGGGCCTTGCAGTCTGGCAGACCATAAGCATCTATCCAAATAGTCTTTCAAATCCATGTGCAGGGAGCATAAAGAGATAGTGTAAAATAAATGGTAATAAAGTGAATAAACACGCGTCTCACTCCAGAGCCTTTGAGGTGCTCCTATAAATCAAATTCTTTCCATAATTTGCTCTGTGAGACTGTGCTGAGAAGCAGAATCAAACCTCATCTACTTTCCTGGGCGGTAGGCACAGATTTATGGATGTGAGTTCACAGTGGATGCCCGTGCCATTTCAAAGTGGGAAAATAATTTTTGTTGGGAGGGGTTCCAAGAGAAGATTAAACCCTTCACTTTCAGAGATCAGAGTATCAACAACTTTCAGATCAGATATGCCATCGGAATGGGAAGGGGGTGGCTAGAATACAGATGTGGGAAGGAGGGAGTTCACAGAGGGAGAATCTGATGCTTTGGGCATAGAAACCACCGCTAGCCGGCTGAAGCACGAAGATGCTGAGAGTGTATCTCCAGTGCCTGGGACAGCTCAGTGTCCCTCTCTGATTCCCATTTATTTTTTATATTTACTTTATTTTGAATCGTGTGTGTGTGTGTGTGTGTGTGTGTGTGTGTGTGTATGTGCACATGAGTGCAAGTCCACACAGAGGCCTCAAGAGGGTGCTGGAATCCCCTGGAGCTGGAGTTGCAAGAGGTTGTTAGCTAACTGATGTAGGTGCAAAACTTGAGTCTTCTGCAAGAACAGTATAAGCTCTTAACAGCTGAGCCATTCCAGCCTTATCCCCCTCTGGTCACCCACCATGTGTGTGTGTATGTGTGTGTGTGTGTGTGTGTGTGTGTGTGTGTGTGTGAGAGAGAGAGAGAGAGAGAGAGTATTTGCAGATACCCATGAAATCAAGAGGTCTCCTAATTATTTTTCCTTTTTTTTTTTTTTTTGGACAGTCTCTCACTGAGCCTGTAGCTCACGGTTTGGCTACACTGGGCGGTCAGCAAGCTCTTAGGGATCTTCCCAAGAGCTAGTATTACAGGCACACTTACCACATGGGGCTTTTATGTGAGTGTTGAGGATACAAACTCAGTTCCTCATGCAAAATAGGCACATTACCAACTGAGCCATCTCCTCTCCCCTCCCTCTCTGAATTTTAATTTTGAACAGCACACTAAGGACACCAGCTCGTCCAGAGAAATGTGATGTGAAAATTGCACAATGATTCCTGGCTAGACTCATCTCACAGTTCAAGGCTGTTCCTCCAGAGCCTTGGAGAACCTTCTTGGAAGAAGTGATATTATCATCTGTTGAGAATGATCTAATACCTACATATCCCTGAGGTGCTTTTAACCACACAAACAGACATACTTTCTGTATTGACATTCAACTTTTACCTACCCAGGCTAGTTCGTGATTGACTCTCTATAAACAAATTGTAATAGATAGACTATATTTAAATTTCATAGCAACCAGCAAGGTGGTTATGATCTGGGTTTTACAAATAAGGGAATCAGTTCCTACCAGCTACCCACTTAACACCTGGCAGTGCTGGGATTTGAACTTGAGTCTGTCTGATTCTTTCTTTCTAATCCATTCACCCTTGTGCCTTTTTTTTTTCCAGTTTCTAGAGCATAAATTTCCAAGCTTACATGAATGTTAAGTAAGTGTGACTAAATTATTTCCATGCTGCTTTGGGAAACAGATGTGTTAAGCATTCTTTTATTTTCTTGATTTATTTTTTTTTAAGGAAGACCCTGTTCCTAAATTACCCAGCCTGGCTCATTACTGTGGGTGCATGCTGATCTGTACTAGAACACACTTTATACATCTGAAGCCAGTTTGACTGGTACAAGTTTCTTATTTCTCTGTAACAAATTACCACAAATTGTAGTCACTTCACACAACACACGCTTATTATCTTTTAGCGTGACAGTTAAAAGTGAGAGTTACTGGCTCCCATCAAGGTGTCCACACGGCTGTGCTTCACCTTGGGGTCTCAGAGTGAATCTTTTTCTTTCTTACCCTTTCCAGCGTTTAAGTGGCTATCATGACCACTTCCTGTGTCTCCAAACCACCACTTCAAATCTCTCTCTTTGACTCTCTGAGCTCTGCTTTGGGGATTAAATCTCTTCACATTTTGACCATCCAGTTCTTCTATTTCTGTTTTCCCTCCTTCCCCCCATCTCTTCTTTTCCCTCTCCTTCTCTACCCTTCCTTAGTACTAAAGCTCATATCTAGAGCCTCAGACACGCCAGGCAAGCACAAGCTTATCAACAAGTTTTATCCCTAGCCACCTTTTTTATCCATTTTATTCGGAGACACATTCTCACTAAGTTGTCCAGGCTGGACTTGAACTTACTCTGTAACCCAGGTAGGCCTCAAACTTATAATATTCCTGCCTCAGCCTCCCAAATATCTGGTATTACAGGCCTTCATCACCAAGACTGCCTTTTTTCCCTCACAAGGGCATCCGATCATAATAGACTCACCCAGATAATCCAGGTTGATCTCATGTCAAATTCTTATGCATTACATCTGTGAAACTTACACGATCACAGGCTCTTGAAAGGAGGACACAGGCAACTTCATGGGACTGTTGCTCAGGGCATTTGGAACTTGAATTTCATGGGGCCTGCATCCTGGAGTGGAGGGAAGAAAGGAGCCTGGGGAAGAATGTCTATCACATCCCCAGGGAACTCAGTGGAATCAGCATTGCTCCCAGGGAACTCAGCAGCAGGTGCAGCAGTGGAAGCAGTGTTGCTTGGGGCAACCTCTGCTACAGCAAAGCTGGTACCTTTGCACTTTGGTTTGGTTGATGCTTTGGCTGGGCCCATAACCTTCTATTGTCCTTGATTTGCTATAGCAGAGGCTGCAGCTGAGTTTCCTAGTGAGCTCAGTATTCCTCCCCAAGCCTTCCAACTTTTCTTCACACTGGGATGCTGGTCCTCATACACTTACAGAGCCAGGGAATTGGCATGACTGAGAGCTGTGCACTGGCTCCCCCTTGACCTTCTGGGGGCTTAAAAAAATCCACAGCCTTGCATCTCCACTAGTGGAGCATGGAGCAGCACTGTTCGCACCACCAAGAGCTTGTAAGAAATACATGCCAGGTCCTGTCCCGACATATTGAATCAGCATGCTTGTGTGAATCTTGGCATGTAATAGCTAGTTCAACTTATAAATGTTCCCTAGGGAAACTGAATTCAAATTCTGCCTATTCTCTCATTCCCTGTGTATGATGCTGGCCAAGTCATTTCCTTCTTTGATATCCATAAGAGAACAATAGGTACCCTCCATCACTGCAGGAGCAAATTGAGACAGGATGTATGTGACAGTTCCCCTCTACACTGGGATGAGAAGAGATACAGGCTTGTTTGGCTGAAAGGAAATGGGTATGATGTATTGCAGAGATGCAAACTTTGGGACCCTGAGATCAGCACTTCTTTTCTGTGATCTTGAGTGAGGTATTGACCTACTGGTACCTCAGTTTCCCTGACTATAACAGGGAGAGAGGGAGACTTGCTTATCTGGTCCATTGCCAGACTGAAATAAAACAACGAATGTGAAAGTGCCAGGTAGAGAGTAGGAGCTCAATAAATGTGTGCAGAAATGTGTGCAGAGACAATTTAATAAGTCAATTTAATAAGTGTAAACAATGGTATCAGGGAGACTTTTGATGTGCTCAGGGAAGTAAACTAATCCAGTCACATACTCAGTGTCTGTTTTACCAACAATTCATGTTCTAATTACGCTTGAGTCATCTATTTGTTAGAACCAGCCTGGGTGGGATCTCAATTTGGCAACACCCAGGTTTTCAAGTTATCAGTGTCCTTCGAAGAATGAAAAGGGTCACTTAGATCAGACTGGGACTTCATGAAAAGGTCCTTCTCCTGAGCACGACCCCTCCCACAAAGCTGCTGCCTCTGAGCCTGAGCAGGAGCAGGAGAATGGCAAGTTCTTTAAAGCCATCTCTCCCTCTAGGGGTGTGGGTGATGGAATCGAGCCTGACTCCTGTGGTCTACACCAACCAATAGTAGAAGCTTCCAATGAAGACTTGGGGAAAGAAGCCAGCCTCTTCCGGGAAGGTTTACCCTCATCAGTACAGAGCTGACAGCTTTAGAACTGGGCCAATCTCTGGTTAAAATCGGACTGGGATGCCTCCTAGTTGTGTGACCTCTGCCTCCCCTGAGCCTTGGTTACTTGATCTGAGAAATGGGTTCCACAGCACTCATTAGATTCTGATAAAGGTGAATGTGGCTTGTGGAACAGGTGCTTGACACAGATCTCAGTTCCATTCTTGGCACAGCAGCGACCTCTTTTCATAGCCAACTGTGTGGATAAAGCACCTTGATCTTTGTGAACCTCTTTGCCAGAAGAAGATTAGATTTATGGCCATCTTGGTAGGTCAGTGACTGGCACACAATAAGTATTTATTGAGTTCCAGTTGACTGGATCTAAGTATCTACCCAAGCAAATCAGCAGGGCCAAAGCTTTGCACGTATAGAACAAATGGCCTGGTTATTGCTCCAACCCCTCTCAATTGGGAAGACATCTGATTGATGCTTTCATGACTGGCCACAGCGGCCCCCAAATAGCCACTATCAGAATTAGCCTGATGTGGGTCAATTTGGATATCTGCAGACTTGGGTAGAGTTTACATTTGATTCCCTAAACTAATTTCCCTGAAGTCAAATAACTGGTAGAGGTCTTTTCATGTTCCTTGTATAAATGTCTATTTAATCACCGTCCTGTCTCCGGTACTTCAATAATGTGTATGTTTCCCGCATAATCACTGCTTCTGCTCTGCAAAGAAAAGGAATGGATGGCTAGGAAGCTCCAGCCATCTGCAGTATTTGAGCCCTCTTTCCCGTGACTGCTCACTTGAATAGAGACCTCTGCTACTAAGTCCCACTGGCCATTTGGTTCATATCCTATTATTGCAGAAGAGAGTCCTGAGGACAAAGGCATACATCTGGTCAGGGCCAAATTGAGGCTTGGACTGGACTTCCTACAGGATGCCCCCTGTTCCCTCCGCAATACTGCTCCCTTCCCATCTTTCAGCCGAAAGAGCATGTGCTCCTGCAGTCATGGTAACTTGGGTTTGACTTGGCCTTACTTACTCGCTGGCTCTTGATTTTAAACACATTGCACAATCTCCCAGAGTGACATTTCCTCCATTTACAAAACATGGATTATCACAACTGTCCAGGGTTACTATGAAGATGACACGAAACAAGCCAGCCAGGGTCTGGCCTGCCACAGATGCCCGATGCTATCTGCCTTTGCCCTTCACTGTAAATGTTCATGCAAGCAATAAAAATGGAAACGGCTCCCATTTATTGAATGCTTGCTTGATGCCAGAAACTGGTCTAAGCACTTTATATGTGGTAGCTCATTTATTCCTCTTTCTTTAAAGGCAGAAGTATTTTTATTCTTGACTCCCTAAAGCTATCCATCTTCACAGCCACTAGACTGCCTGGCCTAGCACCATTTCAACAGAATTTGCTGATTTTAAACAATATGTTCCTGAAATCATTTCTTGTTTTTAGTTGCTGGCTCATAGCAGCCAGTTTGCTTGGTATGGTGAAAATATGATAAAAAGCTAAATGTTGTTTCCTTGGCTTTTAGCATGTATGCATGGTCCAAATCTGAACCAAAGGTCATCTCCTGCAGAGAAGGGAATAAAATATGGGTGGGTACAGACCGGAGAAGCACTGATGGTCTTAGAAATGAGGGTAGAAGGTAGGTGTTGGGGCACACACACAACGGCATAACAGTCAGAAGTGAAACACATCAGAATTTTTGCTGCCAAGTTCAAAGCTTTAGTCCCCGGGTACCAGTCTCACCATCCGGGTACCAGTCTCACCATTGCCTTGGGACCTTTCTGCACCACCTCATCTCCAGCTCCTGTGAACCTGTCCCAGGGCCCGGAAGGCATCTGTTCAATCTCACTGCTTCCTGCTCCCTTCTGGACTCTCTCATTTGTGCATGCCATTCCTTTGTCTCTGGCTCTCCCTTGGAACTCCTACTTAGTCTTCAAGATTTGTCTCAGATCTCACCTCCTCCAGGAAGCCACCAGAGATACCCAGTCTGACCTGTATACTACTGAGCCCCGACTTGAGAGCCCCACCTTGGCTCTAGTTCCTGTATCTCTGCAAGTTCCTTAAGGGCAGTCACCAAGCCTTATTTAATTTTATACCTCCAGCATCTAGTAAAGACCTTGGCACAGAGTTGACCTATAATAGGTCGATTCGATGACTAAACTAAGAAGGAGCATGCCTACCTCCCTCAGGTAAGTAACCATGGTAAGATATTATAATTGTAGTGATAATTCATCGTACCTCTTACCACCAGGTACCACAGATGTGCCTACCTCTTTTTCTATATTGTAACAATGGCTCCTTAAGCATCCACTGCCATCCAAGCATAATCTAGTCACTACACCTATGTATCTACCCCCTAGCTCTCAGAAGGAGAACTTATTACTGGAGTCTCAGGAGCGACGTGTCTGTCCAGGGAACACACTGCTAGAAAGGGACAAACCTGAAGCCTGAGCCCAGGTCTGCCTGACACTTCCTCCTAAAGCATGCTGTTTCCCAGAGAGGGCCATGGCCCCTTGTCCTTGAAGTGGAGCCTACCCTGTATTGGCCTGCCTGTCCCTATTCCACGCCTTTTTGATTCATCTTCAAGCCCCCTGGGCTCTCAGAGTTCTGCCCCACAGCTCTGCTTCCTGCCCAGACTACTCTTCCAGTGCCAGGAGCCATGGTGGAGCCAGAGTACGCAGAGCCCAGGTTCACAGCAGATGCCAGGGAAACAACATGAGCTTTCAGAAGCTGGCATTGCTCTGTCTGACTGCTGAGTGACAAAACCTTGCCCAGCTTCAACAAATCCAGAGCCACCAGTGAACACACCTAGAATGGGCCTGGAGAAGGAATCCAGGGGACTACCCTCGGCAATAAATTTCTCTCCCACTGGTGCTTGTTTTCATTTCAGACCATGCATTAACTAGAGACAGCTGGCACCTTCCCTAAAAGTCTCCCGATAAAGCTCCACCCTTCACGTGTTGCTCTATCGTCTTACAACTTGAGAATCCTGGGTGCCTTGTAAGTGTTTAACAGCACAGCCTGCTCTTCCCACCATGGGCTGCTGTGTTCCTACTGGAGATGCCATTTACTGGCATTTGCTAGAGGAAGTCAAGCAAGACCCCAGAAGACAGAAGATCCTGCAGATATCTAGCTAAGACACTCATTTTCCAAGCCTTTCCAGGGCATCTACTATGTGTCAGATTCTGTGCTGGGACCTGGAGGCAGTAGTAAAACTAGACACAATCCTTTCCCTTGTCTGAAGGAGGGGGCAGCACAATCTTAGTGGGTTCAGAGGAGTAGAGACAAACAGGGGTGAAACCTGGTATGTTTTGGTGATGCTAGGTGGGATGGTCAGGAAAAGCTCCAAGCCAAAGAAATCTCTCTCTCTCTCTTTCTCTCTCTCTCTCTCTCTCTCTCTCTCTCACACACACACACACACACACACACACACACACACAGAGACACAGTGATAGGCTCAGATCTGAGCAGCCATGACCCAAGAATTCCAGCTCTCAGCTTCTGCATTACAGAGCCACCCCATCAAGGATGGCAGAGGCTCCTCCACAGAGCAGGCAGTTAGAGGAAAGCCTTTCTCATGGGTCTGCTCAGTGTCAGGAACTTCCCTGAAGTAGCTTCTGAATTCTCCAGGTAGAGAGACCCTTGAATAACAACCCACCCACAGCATGCCTTGTTCCGGGGGCCAGAAACTCTCAGGACAGTACCAAGAATCACAATTCACCAGGGGTCACTTTGAGTTCCTAGGGCACAAGCCTTTGGGGGTGGGTGGAAGTGGTACTTTGCCTTCAGTGGATGTGGCTGGCTAATCCTGATAGGGAGAGACAGTGTGCTCCAGTAGGAAGGACCCTGTTGCCCTCAGTTCCTTACCTCCGGCACAACTCATGATCATGGCTGCCATGAGGTTTGAAGGCAGGTTGAAGGTGGTATGTCCTCAGCATGCAATTAGGTTAGGCTCTATCTACCTAGACCACCTGGGATGGCCTCTGTTCCATTCTTTAAGCTTCTATGAGGTATGGGGCTTGGGTGGAGGGGTCAATAGGACCCATGACTCTTACTCAGGGTTTTTCTGATAGAATCTAGCCTAGGATCAGAGAGGAAGAGTTCCCCTTGGCTTCTGTGTAATAGATTTGGTGGTATGAAAAGTTTAGACTTTGAACTTGCTGACTTCAAGCATGAGATTGCTCTTTACAGTTCATTCCTCATTTTAAATATAGGAATGAAAGTCAATGCTAACTTAGGTCTGCTATGATAATGGAAGGAAATCCTGGCTGTCAGAAGGCAATTCAACATGCTTTGTAAACCAATCATCCAACTCAGAGTCACATTGAAGAGGCAACTTAGAGCTGACACTTAGATGTAACCTTGAACTTCAGTCTTAAGTCCATAGGTTGTTGATCAGTGGTCGGTCAAAAATAAAAAAACAAAACAAAAAACAAACAACAACAACAACAAAAAAAAAACCACAACTGACCACAAGTGTTGCTGCCTGAATTCTTTGGCCTTTATGGACTATGCTTGAGGTTCTAGAAGAACACTTACAGAAGCGTATGTTAGCAGCATTCCTCACTTGCTGAGGCAGGGAACCTCAGGTGGGACAGTCTGAAGGCCACCTGAAAAGCCCCCCAAACATGGAATGTGTTAGAAAGGGATAATTCAGAACTACTCTATACTCGGTCTGACAGCAAAATCATCAGAGTAAGACTAAAGCCACGGGTGGCATTTCAGACAAGAAGCAACCGGAATAGCCAATCAGAGACCTAGTCTGACCAGCGTGGAGCCAACACCTGTTGAAACCGTGGCAATTCTGCCATCCCAGGAAAACCTTTCTTTCGAAGACAAAATTATGAGTGATAGATAGGTCAGCGCTGGTGAGATCGTTCTGAGAGTATGACCGCACACCAACCTTCCCCGCACTGGTAGAAAAGCTGGAACCCACCTGAGGGGCATTTACACGGGAAAGGCTGGACAGGTTTGCTCCACGCTGGGGCCTGGCACTGGAGCTCTTCTGAGACAGACTGCACCAGGCAGATACCTTCTGCCTGACATCTGCGTTCTCCAGACCCACAGCGTGGGGGAACCAGCACAGCAAATGGCTCACAAATCTCCAGCACAGCTTCTCCTGGCCCTGGCTGTTTGCCCCCATGATCCCTCAGCAACTTTTCCAACTGCAGGGTAATCCTCTAACCAGGAAGATCCACATTAAGACCTTACAGGAGCTGGGGCGGGGGGGGTGGGGAGGAGAGCCGGGGGCCGGGGAGATGGGGTCCCAGCATTCAAAGGGGCTCCACAACATTCGATCAGTTCTGGAAGTGTCCTCCTAGATTTTGTGTGAAACATTGAAGCCATAAGTTGCTCAAGATCTTAAGCTGTCTTAGGAACTCTGCAGGATTCTCCTGTTAGCCCATTTTCGAAGGGTTTTGTATTGGTTCTCCCCAAAGACAAAACCCATTTAAGATAACTTTAAAGCCCAAACAGAGAGCAGTAGCGTTGAGTCCCAGGAACCTTGGGTGAGACCAGGGGGAGGAACCACTGTTCGGAAACCGGACCATATAGTAGAAGGAGTTTGGGAGCCGACACCGCAAGGAACTGTACGAGGAGAACCCAACAGCACTAAGATGACTTCCTAGAGCTAAGCCCAAGTTTCCCACAACCTGAAGACTCAGAGAACTCAAGAGTGGGTCCTGCCTGGGCACTGAGGAGCGGTGACACCCAGTCAGGGAGTGGTGACACTCACAGGGGGCCTGGTGTCCAGTCCCTAGGGGGCCCAAATAAGAGCCTCGGAACTCCTGGGAAGCGCGGGGTCAGAAGGGGCGGGTTCGCGCGGAGGGCAACTCACTGAGGAGAAGTTGTGCGGGCCACAGAGCTCGCCCCGGTACTTGCAGGAGAGCAGCATGTCCTCCAGCTGGTGGCCCAGGCGGTCCATGAAGGCGGCGCTGATGCCCTCGAAGTGGCGCGGCGGCAGGAAGAGGCGGAAGTCGGCCAGCTTGCGGAACCACTGTCGGCGCGGCTCGTCGCCCCGCAGCAGCTCGCTGACCAGCGGGCGCGCCGTGCGGTTGGGCAGCAGCAGCCCCAGCCAGTGGCCGGCATAGTAGAGGTCCCCCTTGGAGAGGCGCGGGAAGCGCAGCGGGTTGTTGTTGCACACGGTGACGGCGGGGAACGGCAGCTGGCGGCTCCACTCGCGGTGCACTCGCGTGTGTGACGGAAAGCTGAGCCAGTAGAGCAGGCGGTTCGAAGACCAGGACAGCAGCAAGCCGAGCGACGTGCAGAAGGCCAGCACCCACAACGCCCGCCGCTGGAAGGAGCCTCCCGCCGCCGTGCGCCCCGCGCACATGTGCCGCAGCCCGTGCAATTTAGTACGACTCAGCGACGGCCGCCCCCTGCGGGCGACCCCAGGCCCCTGCAGCGCCCGATCGCCACTCCGGTCGCCCCCGGGCTGCCTGGCCGCCGCCACCGCCGCGGGCGCCGGCTGCTCGCGGGCCATACGGAAGCGTCCCGGGCCAGTGAGCGCGGTCGCGGGCAGCCGGGCTCCGCCGCTCCGGCTCATTCATTCAGCCCGAGGCTGGCGACAGCGGCGGCGGCCCCGGCCGGGCGGAGCCGCCATGGGAGTCCGCAGCAGCAGTGGGAGCAGTAGCAGCGGCGCGCAGCCTGCGCTAGGGAAGCCTGCGCCCGACAGGAGCTCCGGTGGCGCGGCATGCCCGCCCGGCGTCGCCGCCGCCGCCTCCGCGGGCGCTCGCCCGGGACTGAGTGCCGCCTCGGCCCGCCGCCCCTGGCTCTGGCCTCTCCCGAATGCCTCCCAAATTCTGTTGGCCCCGAGTCTTCCACGAGGGTGCGAGTCACCCGGCACTACCTCCGGAGGGGCCCCAATAGGAGCCGCCTCTCCAGTCCCTGGGCGCTGTGCCCGCCGACCTCCCCTCGTCCTGGACCTCGGGGGACCCTAAGCTGAGTCCCCCCCCTACGCCAACTAACCCCAGTTTTTACTCTGATCCTGAGAGAGGGGCCACGGGACCACCATGCCTGGTTTGGATAGTCCCGGGGACCCCACCGGTCTGGCCCTTAGCCCAGCGGTGCTGGGACATGGGAAGGAAGGCGCCAAGGAACGAGCGCCCCCAGAGGCGCTCCGCGGCTCCAGGCTCGGCGGGTGGGGTGGGTGTGTACTGGGGTGAGTGGTCGCCCAGTGGCGACTTCCTCCTTCCCTTTCCTCCAGGACCCTTCTTTCTCACGGCTTCCGGGGCTGCTTTCCGCCAAAACGCTCAGAGGCTTTCCCAAGTCTAGGTCCTGAGTCCCGCGGGCCGTCCACTGTCGTCTGAGGCCGGGGGGCTTCTTCTCAGGGCGTCCTGCGGAAAGCCGCTCGCTGCAGGGCCCCTCTAAGGTTGCTGGTCCCGGGGAACTATCGAGTCTCCCCTCGGCACCAATCGTCTCCAGAAAAGCCCGGCTGTGCTGTCCCTTGCTTCTTCTCCTCTCTGGGTGCCGGGAGCTGGGAACTGCGGAGCCCAGGCAACACCTCCTGGGGCCGATCGGGACTCGCTGCTGATCCGAGCTCGCTGCTCGGCGGGCCAGTCTCCTCTCGAGACTCCAAGTCCGCGATGGCGGGGGCAGCGACGACGGCAGCTGCGCTCCTCTTTCGGTGGCCCGGCCCTCCTCGGGCCCCGGGCGAACTTGGGCAGCAGCCGCGCGAGGCTGGCGCGGCTGGGCTCTGAGCACCTGCTACTGCGCTCGCTGGGCCCGCGGCTCGCGGCGGGCGGGGCGGCGGCAACCGAGGCGAGCGCTGTGCGCTCCTGGAGACGCGGTGCTGACGCTCCCGGCTCCTCCTTGCTGCATTTTAATTCCCGGCCACTGTGGCCGCTGCACACCGAGCGGGAAGCCTCTTGCTGGAGTTGCTGGGGAGAGGGGGGAGCACAAATGTGCTCGGTTTTACCGGCTTGTGGAAGAGATGGAGAGTAGTAAAAAACATTGTGTTTATGTGCAACCCAGTGTGCAAAGAAGTGTGATGGGACGTCTGGGCGTGTGAGATGGGCTGGAGAGAGAAGGGACTGTGCAGCGTGGGCACTTGAGCAAGTGTGAGTGCCGAGTCGTGCCGGGGATGTGTAGGATGTGAACTGTTTATATGTGAACGGGCATTTGTGCCAAACTCTTGAATTTGCGAAACTGCCTGTGGGTGAAGTGCTGTGGCTGCTGGAATGTGTCATAAGCCTGTGATGGGCTGTATGTATGTTCTGCATGTGCATATCCTTGGTAGTGGGGATGAATGAGTGTGTTTTCTGACTTTGCACGCGTGTGAATCTTTAGAAAGGACTATGTGCCCAACTGTTGGGAGGAGATACAGGGTTCCTTGCAGGATGGACACAAGGGGACAGCCCCTCTCCACTGGCTCTAGGAACTTCTCAAGTGCCCCACCCCCTTCTCTGGAGGTGGTTGGTCAGGCAAAAGTAGCTCTCCCTGGAGGTGGAGGGAAGAGAAGGGCATAGCTTCCCTAGATGAAAAGTTCCATTATTCTAACCCATTCTCTCTTCCAGGAAGCACCCAGGGCTTTCATTAACTCCTGGGCACTGTTACACCTTTAGTGCTGCCTTTTAAATATTCTGCCTTAACTTTCTTGGGCCACTGAATGATGTTCGTAGGTACAACTGGCTCCATTTCCTAAGTGATGTGAGGGAGGCTAGGGCTTGCCAAAGGTGGCACAGCTGAGCAATGGTTAGCTGGATTCAGGGATCAGATCCCAAAGCCCTGGTATTTTCTACACAGCATCTTACAGTTTTCAGCCTCTGGACCAAGACCTGGAGTAAGGCTGTGACCCTGCTCCTGTGACTGCCTGGGCGTAGAGGGTACACATGAGGACTCTACAATACTTTCTATATATTTTTGGGACAGGGAGCCCTCCTAGCTCCCTTACCTATGGGATAAAAGGATTTTCAGACACTTCTGACAGCAGATGCAATGGGTGAAGGACCCTGAACATAAGATAATAGATGCCCCAGTTGGAGGAGGATCCAGATTCTGGGACAGGAGACTAGGGAAGGGAAGATTTAGGAACAGAGAGAAATTCACAACTTTTGTGGTGATTCAGCCAGATCTGTGAAATGACCTAAGTTTCAAAGCAGAAGGCAAACGGGAGTAGAGTGGATTTTCTTTCCCCACTAGCCTGGGGGTGTCCCTTCCATGGAGCAACTCCTTGTATCTAGGCCCTAGAGAAGAGATTCTCTGAGCTCCTCATCTCCCACTCATTCACAAGCCACATACGCCATACGTATGTACACAGCACACATGTTCATATACACAGGCACACACTACACTTATACACATGTCCGACATGATTCACACACCTGTGCAAATACATGTGACACATCAGGAACATGCACACCAACATGCATACCATAAATCTTGCTCATACATACAATATACATTGTACACTATGCATATACATATACACAGTATGCAAATATACACAACTGTAACTCATAACTTGTGCATTCACAATCATATATACATGTACACAATACACACATACTATGTATATGAGTGTCCATGCTCACACTCATGCACACAGCAAGACATACCTGGGGGCCCTTTTCTTTTCTTTTTTTCTTTTTATTTGTTTTTTCAAGACAAGGGTTCTCTGTATGGCCTTGGCTGTCCTGGAACTCATTCTATAGACTATGCTGGCCTCAAACTCAGAGATCTGCCTGCTTCTGCCTCCTGAGTGCTGGGATTAAAGCCATGTGCCACCACTGCCCAGTTCATGGAAGTCCTTTTCATATGCCTGGGGAAGAAACTATTGCTGCTGGGCAGTAAAAATATTCACCTTTGGATCTGGTTTCCCTGCAGGCATCTGTCAGTTACTTGTTGGCTTTGGCAGGAAATTCTGAGGGTGCCAGTGTATTATTCCCCCCCAAACCCCTACTCTAATACTCCTGGCTTGGACCCAGAGTTCCTGCCTGGGAATTCAGGGACCTCTTCTGGCTAAGATGGTAGCCTAGAAGCCTGGATGCAGCTACTGGTAAAGCAACCAGGACAAGCATGTGACATCTCCCAGCATCCTTACTCTGGAGTAGTACGAAACTCTGTTTAGTCAAAAGCCTTTCTGTTTGGTCCTGCTGCTATGGGCTTGTCATTCCTGGTTGTTATCTCCTTGAGATATACACATGCCACTGTGGATTGATCAAGTGTCACCTTTACCCTGCTTTCTCTATCAGCATAAACAAGGGAGTGGAGACATCCTCTGTAGGCCATGGTGCCATAGAAAACAGGATGACTCCTGAGGACCACATACACAGTATGTCCCCTAAGCTGACTAAGATGGTCCTCCCGCTTCAGTGCTTTGGTCAGCCCAGCAAAATTCTCCCTATTGCCTCCTAGGGGATGATTCCCTTGGTTCTTTGTCTTGATTGTTTTTTCTGTCTCTATGAGCCCAACAGACTTACACTTTGTGCTGATCCCCAGTGATAGTTCTTGTAATGGCAAATTGTCGTCGTTATGTGTCCAGGTCTTTCTTGAGGACTCTGACCCTTTTGAGGACAGGGGCTACATCTCATTCATATTTATGTCCCTGCCTTTCATCTTGGTGTCCAGACAGCAAGACACTGATGAGACACACTGATACAGGAGAAGGAAAGAAAAGAAAATATTACAGGCCAAGCATAGAACAAGACACATTTCACCTTATTTTTCACTTTAACTCCTTAGGGGAAGAATTTTGGTCATCTGCCTACTGTTGTTGAACTAATAGCTTATAACAGGATTTGAATGGAGTTCTAAGTCTTTTCCAATGCCCAGGACTTCTCTCTTACATTATGCCTCTTTCAATAGCAACATGATAGATACCGTCGTCGCCGTCATCATCATCATCATCATCATCATCTTCCTTCCTAAGCCATAGGGACAATTCCAAATATTTTATACTAAAACAAGTTTCAGAAATGTTGTAAATGTTGAATCCTTCTAGAAAATATTCTTTAATCTACTTCAAAGAGAAGGAACGTTTACCACAGAGAGGTTAAATCGCTTCCTTGAAGCCACACAGCTACTAAGCAGGAGAAGAGGGTTTAAATCCAGGGGCCTAGGCTCCATGCCCTTGTTCCTCTCACACGTAGGCTCATATGACTTATCTGTCCCTTCTCAGAGGATTTTCTTGGACAGCTAAACAAATCTATAAGATAGTGCATAAACTGACTGTCACACCCTCTCCACCAAGAAATGAAAGTTTGGCACTATGACCCCTCCCATAATAAGCTTTTAAGAGAAGTCCCCCAGCATCTAAGACTCCACACCTGGCTCCTGAAATCCTGTGGACATCACGTGCAGCAGCAGGAGGGTCTTCCCAGGAGTCAGTCCACTGACTGAGGCCACCCCACACTCCATAAGCTCATTTTTTTCCCCATAAAATAAGGCTTTGGATTTGGTTTGGTTTCTATTTGTTTTTGAGACATTGTTTTGCCATGTAGCCCAGTCTGGCTTTGACCTTTTAGTTCTCTTGCCTCGTCCCCACAAGTGCTGCGATTGCAGGTGTGTGACACCACATCCAGGAGTTTTCTCTGTGATTATGGTGGGCTTTGAGATTTCGAAAGTCCAAGCCAGGACCAGTGTCTCTCCACTCTCTGCCTATGGATCAGGATGCAGCTCTCACCTACTGCTCCAGCACCTTGCTCCCTGCCATGATGATGGTGGGCTAAAGCTCTGAAACTGTAAGCAAGCCCCAATTACATGCTTTCTCTTATAATAGTTTCTTTGGTCATGGTGTGTCTTCATAGCAACAGGACGATGATTAAGACAGGAGTTGGTACCAGGAACTGGGGTATTGCTACGACAGGCCCAACCGTGTTGTTTGATGAAAGAATACGGAAGATTTTGGGACTTTGGATTAGAGAAGCAGTTGAATGCTTTAAGCAGGGCTTAATGAGCCATCCTAGAAGGATTGTGGAAGACAGTGCTGAGGACCATTTGAAGTTTTCAGGGGGGGGAAATATTAGTAAGTGATTTAGAGACCATTCTTGTGATATTTTGGCAAAGAACGTGGCTGCTTTCTGCCATTGTCCTAAAAACTTTCAGGAGGTTAAGCTGAAGAGTTTTGGATTAATGGAATTTGCAAAAGAGACTTCAAGAAAGCCTAGTATTGACTGTGTCATGTGGGTATTAGTGGCCAGTCTTATGTAGATCTATAATGAAGAGGAACAGGCTTAGCAAGGAAAAAGTGATAAATGTACAGTTTGAGGACAAAAGGAGCCTTGGGAAGTGTACGGGAGATAAGTCCTGTGCTCAAGGAGATAAAAAGTTTAAAGAAAAGCCTGAATCTGAATGGAATGAAGGGAGTAGGGACCTCAGGACAAGACACTCCCTCCCCCCAGCTAAGCTTCCATCTCATGAAAAGGAATTAAAGAAAATCTTAAGCAGTGAAGGAAACTATCAATAAGAGAAAGCTGATGCAAATGTAATGAAAGGAGGGGGTCAAATTTCAGCCCTTAAGGAGCAGAACCTGGCAGCTTCAGCCAAGGGTAGGGTGGGGGGTGGGGGTAGGGTGCTGTGTTTCTGGCTTTAGAGTTAGAGATACAAGAAAGGTGTTGTGGAATCTCCCTCAGTGGCTAAGGAAAGCTGCTGAGGTCAGGCATGTGCCAGGGTGTTCCTGCACTGGGGGCCCAGAGAGGCCATTGCCTCTCTGTGAAGGTGAAACCTGTATTTTGTTGGAGAACCCAAGCTGTTAGAGATGCCAGAGCCATGGATACCTGCCAAGAAACTGCATACCAGGTGTGGAACCAACTCAAGAAAGAGAAGTCTGCTACAGTTAACAAAGCAGACAAAAGCTGGAGCTCTGAGGAGTGTTTTGGCATCAGACATGAGGACACAGTGTTTGGAGTTTGCCCAGCTGGTTTTTGGTCTTGCTTTGGTTCAGTATTTCCTCACTATGCTCCCTTTCCTCTTTTATGGAATGGTAATGTGTATTCTATGACACTGGATGTCAGAAGTATGTGATCAGCTTTTTGATTTTGATATTACAGGAAATTACAGTTAAGAGATAGATTGTCATGAATCTCAGAAGGGACTTTGAACTTTTTAAACAACTGTGATAGAGTATGGAAACTTTTGATTTTTTAATTTTTCTTCTCTCATATAATTTATAGAATACATCCTGGCCCCCTCCTCCTCTCCCTCTACCCTCAAATTCACCCCATCTCCCCAGATCTACCCTCCATCACCACCCACAAATGTCCCCCTTTTTCCCCAGAAAAGAACCATTCCCCCAGGGTTACAGCACAATCAGGGCATGGTATAGTGGAATGGAACAAGGCCAGGCACCAATCCCTACATCAAGAGTGGGGCAGGACAAAAAGGGTCCCAGGGGCAGGTAAAATAGTCAGAGACAACCCTACTCCATCCTGTAGGAATTTTTCAAGGACACCAATGTAGACAGTCATGAGATGTATGAGGGGATTCTACAAGCTCCCTGTCTATGGCTTCAGTTTCTGTGGGCCCCCGAGAGTGCTAGTTGGTTTGCAATGTGGGTCTTGTTCTTCTGGTGTCCTCAGCCCCTCCAGTTTCCACCATCTTTCCTCTCCCTCTTCTGTGGTGTTCCATGTTCTCTGCATGATGTTTTGTCCCTCCATACGCTTCTCTCAGCTGCTGGAGAGGCCCTCTCTGGTGAGGACTGGGTCCTCAAGATTTGAAGTTGGACTGAATGCATTTGTTTTTCCATTATAATATGGTTATAAGCATATAACCATATTGTGGGGGCCAGGAAGTAGAACATGGTGGTTTGAATAAGATTGGTCCCCAAAGTCTCATATATTTGAATATTTAGTCACCAGGGTATAGAACTCTTTGATGGGATTGGAAAGATTAGGAGTTGTGAACTTGCTGAAGGAAGTGTGTCACTGGGGGTGGGCTTTGAGGTTTCAGAAGCCGAAGCCAGGCCCAGTGTCTCTCCCACTCTGCCTGCTGATCAGGATGTAGCTCTCAACTACTACTCTGGGGTCTGCCTGGGTGCTGCCATGCTCCCCACCGTGATGATAATTAGATTAAAGCTCTGAAACTGTAAGCGAGCCCCCAATTAAATGCTTTCTCTTACAATAGTTCCCTTGGTCATGGGGTCTCTTCACAGCAATAGAACAGTGACATATGGGATTCGTGGCTCCTGTTGGCTTTCTCAAGCTTCGCTGAAGCTGCTGGTATTCCTGTTTATCCCCAGGCCCTACCAGTCAGGCGTCAGATGCCATTTAGCCCTGTTCTCTCCCTCCAGTGGGAGACCCTTCAGTTGTCCTCTCCGTAACAGTTATATTAGGCTGGTCTTGTCCTAGAGCACTGTGTGAAACCCTTCTTGTGACATTCTCCCATTCGCAGGACCTCATTCATGGGGAGTCTTACAAAATAGTCAGATCTTCCTCTCATGTGGAAACTCTAACTACTCTGTAGAGTCAGAGTGCTTCAGTACTGAAGGGACTCTTGCTTCCAGTTGCCTGAAGACGTCCTCCAGCCAGTCTTGTCTTTTCCAGGCTGTGTCCCTGGTTCCTTTGGCTGTTTCTTACACATGGTTCTGCTGTAGGGATGGGGGTCCTGAGTACTTGTCTCCTAATGCTGAGATCTCTAGCCTTGTGCTGTGTGAGCTTATAACCCTACACTGGATCTTACCCTTCTAGCCCCTGGTCTTTGTTACAGGTTTCTTGAGATCTATTGACTTTCTTACTTCTGAGATTTTGTAGAGGAGTTGTAGATGGCAAGGCAGCCTAAAGACAATGGCTTCTTAGTGTCCCTGCCTAAAATGCTAAGCGTACTTTCCTTGGGAACGATACTACAGAATTAGCTTGCTTTGCTTTTAGCATTACAACTCACAGACAGTAGGGTACAAGGAGTTTTGTGGCTCTACTATAAACCTAAATCCCCACTCTTTTCCTTTGTTTCTCCTCTGTGGCTATCAGTGACATTGCCTTCCTTTCCTTCTTATTTTCCCCCTCTCTCCTCTTTTTCTCCCTCCAGTCTGAGCCCTAAGTCTCACAGTTGTCCCTGATATTGCCCCACCCTGTGCTGCAGGCTCCCTTGGGAACCCTGGTCGTATCATAGGACCTGAGCAAATGTCTAGCAGTTACAACGGAGTTTCTTTCATTAATGTGAAGAGACTGAGAAAGACTTCTCTGCGGCCTTAGCTCATCGTACACTCAATTTCCAACCCCTCACCCCCACAGCCTGACACTGTGATTGTGGCTCCATCCTTTGGCCTTCCATCATATTTTGACATCCTTACTGATTCCTCCCCTCAATGGCTTGTTTGTGATACCTGACCTCTTGGTGCTCTCTTCTTCAGACGCTTCCTCACATTTCCCAGCTGATATTTTGTCCTGTCAATCACTCATGGGGGCTAATGACTGCCGGGAGGAAGATCATAGGGTCCATGTCTATGGGGAAGCTTTGCTGCACCCTGCACAGGATCAGAAGCCTCGTGGCTACATACAGCACCGCAGTCCTCAAAGGCAGAGTGCTGACAATTGAGGCTGCATAGAAAACCAAGTTCATTCCCTTTGGTGGAAGAGGCCCAGGAAGTTAGGGGGCTTTCTGTAAGCCATACAGCTTGGTACTGACAAAGGCAGGACTAAACACAGGTACCAACTCCAACACGTGGCCTGTTCGCCCTCTCAGATGACTATTTTTTAAATCCCCTTTGAAAGGTTGGGGTGTATCTTACTGATAGTTTCCCTACCATGTGCAAGGACCTGGGTTTAATCCCCAGCAACACACCACACACACACACACACACTTCATTTTGAAATGAGTACTACTTCCAGAGAGTTCAGAAGGACAAAGGCAGCTTCCATAACAACTAAGTCTCCGCATCCAGAGCCAGTCATGTTTCCTTCATAAAGGAATCTATGTCATCAGTGTCTAGTGGGTCATTTCAGAGGGACTTTATTAATGTACCTATGTGAGTACAGTCTGCATGTGACCCTCATTCTTCACCTGAAAGGCTGGGTTCAGTGAGCACCATTGACCAGACTGATTGCATTTCCTGTTTTCACAATTCCCCCTTCTGAATTTTCAATGGTTTTATGGTTGACTTTCTCTGGTACCTCATTCCAACTTCCGATATTTTCTCCAATTTCTTATTTTATGTGACTCTGCTCGCCATCCAGAAAGGACAGCAGGCTGTATGACAAGGTGCTAAGCAGAGCTGGCCATTTTATTATCAGATGTTTCCTTAAGTTTTTACCAGATATGTTAATGGCTAAAAACTCTCATGTGGATAACCTCAAACAGCAAGGCAGGCAAAGATATCTGTGTCTTTGAAGTACATTATATAATGTGTTTGCATAGAACTTAATTTTTTGGCCATATTTTCTTTTGGATAATTGTCACTCTTTCTCTCTTGCACACACACACACACGCACACACACACACACACACATACACACACACATACACAGGGGAGGGGGAGGAAGGGAGAGAGTCCTTAGCATTGGTTGACAGAGAAAGCTACTTTGGGACTTAGAAGTTTCTGCAACAAATATACAGAGTGAATAAGACAGAACACAGAGAGCCAAAGATGTCAAGGCCAAATATGATATTAATGAGCAAGCAATCAAATTTAGAAGAAGAAATTGAGGTAGAGTTTAGTGACTTGCTCTGACGCTGATAGTTGTGATGATGAACGATTGAGCATTATGCATCTGATACTATCATAACTCTCACAGAACCATCATTCGAGCCCCTTTGTACTGGAGGAAACTGAGACACAGGCTAGATAAGCATGTGCCATCAGTAGCTGGGATGGAGCTCAAGTAGCCTGGTGTAGAGCCCATGGTCTTAAAATACTGGTTGTAATTTGCTGGAAATCATGACTGAAGAGGAGGTTTATCGAACACCTGAAGGACGGGGCACCATCTTTGACACTGGAAACTCTGCCTTAGCGAGAGTCTAGGGTAAGAAGAACAGGAAAGAACTAACATCAGCTACTAACCAGTAACTATAACAAAGACTATTCCACCAGATAAGAGGACAGCATGCTGGCAGGCTCTGGAGGCGGGGGTCTCTCTTGATTGAGGTGAGGACTATCTACTTTCTACTTATGTTTTCCAATCATTTTCATTTATCCTACCAACTGGTGGAGAGCTTGGTGACTTCTGCCCAAACTGGACACACTTTCAGCCAGGATGAGAGACAAAGAGGGTTAATCAGGGCGTGACCCCATGCTGAGGTCTGCCTGCATTTTCTTTAATTTTAACATTCACCTTTGCCACATCCAGAGGCTATTTCTAGTGGGTTTTTTCTTTCCTCCTGGTGTCTTGTTGATGCAGCTTCCAAGGCCCCGTGCCTAACACTCCTTTATTCTATGCTTAGACTTCCATACCTGAGTCTTGCTTGCAAGCTTGGTCATGGCCATAAAGTTAGCAGAGAAATGGAGCCTTGCACACTTTCCTAGCCAATTTGCTCTCCCCTACACATAACAAAACTCCTGTTAAAATAGTTAAGCGTAATAACCCTCTCCAGCAGTAACCACCCACTCATGGTGAAAAGGCATGCAGTTAAAATAGGATTTAATGAAAATATAAAACCCCAGGTACAATTAGGCATTTTATTCACAGCTCCTTGGCTGTCCCCATATTCTTTCTAATCATGAAAATCTTGCCCTAGCTCTCACCTCTGCTTTGGGGAGCACCAGCTCACCAGTCCTGAATCTGTCTTGTAGACAGACCCTCTGCTGGGGCTCTGAGATGTAAGGCCAGACTGATTCATCAAAAGCTGCATTCAGTCCACTTTCCCTGATCGCTGGGGCTTTCCTGGGTCCCGGCCACCAATGGTTTGTTTACCTTCCTTGATTTATAAAAGGATCGGCCAAGCCATTGCCTTGGGGTCCTCTACATCTAGTTTATCTCCTTGTCCACCCCAAGAAGGGCTGTGGGGAAGAGATTTAGTGTATCTTTCTGCAGCGGAATAGACCAGTGTGATTATCCAGACAGAAGAGAGGAAGAGGAGGGGAGGGAAATGAGAGAATAGCAGCCAGGTATCAACCCAGGACTCTTATGTGTAACTTTAAGGCAGCCTCACAACAGCTCCCTCCATAGGTAACATTATCTATGACATAGCCACGTCAACAGAAGAAGACATAAGAGACGTCTCATTGTCCAAGTTTCATTCTCTCTACTGTTGGCTTGGGCACAGGTTAGACCATACTGACTGTAATTATATAACCATTCACGGAGCCTATGCTGGTGCCAAGTATGGAGTTATGCCTCATTTTCCAGGAGAGAGAAATGAAGCCCAGAGAGAGAAGTTAGTTGCCAAGGGCCACACAGAGTGTGCCATGTAGGTGGCACAGCTTAGATTCCAGCCCACTTCAGACTCAAATGTGTTGGTAATGACTAGAAAGGCAGAATTCTAGGAGCCAAGAACAAAAAAATGACTAAGTAGGTGTCAGTGCGATTCAGTTTTACAGAAACCCCTGGGTAGGGGGAAGGAAGGAAGAATTAACTGGGTTCAGAAACGGGGCTGTGAGGATCTGCTGTGGCTGTGGGGTGCTCTTCCAGCTTTGGGGTGATGCCATCCCAGTAAAGCTCTAATGTCATCACCCTATCTGTTAGGAAGAGGTCCAGGGAGGTACTCAAGAGGGAAGTGCCAAGCTGGGCTCAGTAAGTTAGAGAGAGCCACGCAATATACTTTCTCTCTCAACATCCAGATGGCATTGCACACTGAGAGCCACCATGTGGTCACGAAGTATGAACTCGTGTCTGCCAACCACGGTCTTCCATCCTAGCCTCCTTTGTCTCTTTCCTTATATCTCTTCCTCTACTCCTCCCCCCGCTTCTCCCCTTCCACCCCTGCCTTCCCCTTCTGCTCCCTCGGCCCTGCTTTCTCCTTAACTCTTCCTTAGCCATACAAACCTACACTTATTCATTCTGTGTCTCTCTGCACTAACACGTGATATTAGACTCACAACAGTGTTCTGGAAAATCTTGGAGTGATAAAGCCAAGCTCATAATCTTGGTGAGTCACAGGAACTGTTAAAAAAAAAAAAAAAAAAAAGCTCATAGCCTCTGAACTGGCAATTCCACACTCTAGAAGATTCTCCAAGGAAACAAACCCCCAAATAAGGATGGGAGTCTGAAGATACTCACATTCACGGTAAGGTTTTTCACAGAAAAAAATTAAAGTATTCCCAAGCTCGGCAATAGAGGGGTCACCAGACAAAAGATGGAGACACCCAGTGTCACCAGGAAATCATGCTGCTTCGTAGGAAACACGATGAAGATGTTCACATTTTGTTTGCATAAGATATGAAAAATGCAGAATAAACATAACCAGAGACCAGAGAATGCAGCCACCCTGCCCACAGCTGTACAGAAATGTACCTTTGAACATGAAGAAAGGTCCGAATACGCTGTTTCATGAAGTTCTTTAGATTTGGGGCAAACAAAACCCAGGAACACCCCCCCCCCCAGTATGTGGGGAGGCATGTTACGATAAGAAAAGCTGTCCTCACAAAGTGACAATACTAGTATTTTAGGTCATGACACCTCTGATCTCTGACCTATCATTCAACCTGACCACCCTCCTCAGCCAGTATTGTACACCAACCAGTAAAAATGACCACAGGTGTCATCTTCATGTGGATGCTAATGCTCACCCTGACCCATGTGTATTCTAGAATATTCCTTCTTGACTTGTAGCTCCTGAGCCTTCCTTCATTACCAATGTCTTCCAAGACCTTTACCTTTACCAAGGTAATTGTACTTTACCAAGTCTCAATCCTCTGTAAACCCAAACCCTAGTGACCAAAGAATGATCCATAATAAAATCTTACTGTTAATTCACATGTACCTGTACACACACATGGACATGCATATTCATTAACACACAGGAGAGTAAAAAGGCCACCATGTTAGTTACTTTTGTGCTGCCGTGACAGAATGTCTGACAGCAATTTCAGGGAGGAAAGATTAATTTGGTTCATGGTTCAAAAGGGTTTCAGTCTATCATGGGGGATGGTGAGGGGGCAGCTCAGACTGTGATAGTGAAAGGGTATGTCTGAGCTTCTGCACACCACAGTGACCAGAAAGCAAGACAAGACCCAGGGATAGGAAGAACTGTCAGAGGCCTGTGTAGAGTAGCTTCCTTCTTTCTGCCAGTAGGACCTACCTCCAGAAGTTTCTAGAACAGCACTAAGAGCTGGGAGTCGATTATTTAAATATAAGCCTCTGAGTGGCATTTTAGGATCAAACCATAATATCCAAACAGGTCTGTCCCCAGTAGAGCAGGGGAGCTTGGGTAGGAATGACCTCTGCTGAGGGGCTATTCAAGTGCCCTTTCTACTTGCTGTGTCTCTGTCACCTGCTTGCTCCCAGTCTCTTCCCAGACCTTATTGGGAAGGTTGAAATTTTGGCTCGGTGACCTGAGCTAGTGTCCTTGACCCTGGCTAGACACTGATCATCACAAAGGGATGGGCACTTTTCTAACCACAATTGCATTCCATACTTCACTATGGTTTGAATATTCTTTGGCCTTCACTCGTGAAGAATTCTTTTTCAAGTTCAGAGGTCATGAGAGAAGGTAAGGAAAATTATCATTTGAGCAGTTGACATGTATGCCGCAAAAATCTCCAATAATAATAATAATAATAATAATAATAATAATAATAATAATAATAATAATTGCATGATAATCAATTTAGTTCGTAGAGGTTAGTAATGTGACAGGCATGGTATTAGAAACTCTGCATATCTTATCTCATTTAATCCCTTCAGTTACTATGATGAAATAGATGTCATTTTTTCTGTTGTATTATAGAGAATTCTGAGACTGAGAAATATAAAGTGATTTATTGCAGTCAAACTCAGGCTCAGCTGATATCAAATCCTTCCCAGCCCTTGCCTCATACAACACGGCCTTCCAGGCTCTGAAGCCGGCGTATGATGGCTATGGACGAAGAAGTCTCTGCCTTTCTTAGTGCCTGCTTACTCTTTCTTTATGTACAGTCCTGCTAACACACTTAGCTATTCATGTTCTTTTTTTTTTTTTTTGGAACCTTTGTAGAAGAGAAATGACATATGTTATGGAAAATAAAAGATAGGCTTAAGATTAAAGAAGAACTGATAGTCTGAGTGTGTGGCCAAAGCCTGACAAAAGAAAGAAAGAAAGAAAGGAAAGAAGGAAGGAAGGAAGGAAGGAAGGAAGGAAGGAAGGAAGGAAGAAAACCACAAAACAACCAAACACACACACATACACATACACACATATACACACACACACACCACACATACACACACACACATATACACACACATACATACACACACATACACACACACACATATACACACACATACATACACACACATACACACACACACATATACACACACATACATACACACACATACATACACACACACACACACCACACATACACACACATACACACACCACACACACACACACACACACACACACACATACACACACACATACACACACACACACCACACATACACACACATACACACACACACACACACCACACATACACACACACACACACACAAAGATAAAAGCACTACAAATAGTGCCATTTCATGTTGGGCAAACTCTACATGTTTCATATAATCTTGACTATTTTAGTCCCAAATGATAGTCGGGACTCATAGTAAAGACTCTGACTGAGCCTTTAGAATTCTAATTTGTTTTATAAAAATCCACACCAGGAGGGAGGCAAAAGGTGGGTTGCATTTTATGAGGAGATTTAGCCAGTGGCCATGCTGACAGAAGATTGAGATCTGGGGCGGTGGTCAACAGAGCAAACAAACCCTTCCTAACTCTTAGAGACATGGGCTATTTTGAAAAGTGACGTCTCTGTGCCAGAGGGTCTGCCGAGCAAAGGTTTCACTCTCTCATTGGCCGTTGCTTCAGCCACCATCACGGGCCAAAGTTGCTCTGTCTTGTCCTATTTCTGATAGCTAAATGGTTATTCAGTGTGTAGCTGGTGTTCTGAATTGGTTACGTGGCTGTCAGATGAGCTATGCCGTGGGTGTTTAGTCACTTGACAATAGGGAGTTTCGTGGTATTTAAATGTTTCTATTCCTTTTTTTGTTTTTTAAGCAAAAAACAATGACAGGCCAATTTTACCACATCCCTTTCCCCTGCAGGAAGGAACAATAAAGGAGAGATGGGATTCTATTAGAGAAAACACTTCTGCCTCTCCTGTCTCCTTCAATAACATTTTAGGGCCTTGCTCTGTAGGAGGGGTGTGTCTTCTGCAGGTGACAGCAGAATTCTGACATGTGGGGGTGTCAGATATCAGATCACAATAAATATACTTTGTCTATTAGACTCCTGTGTGCCAACTTCCCTTGCAGAGCGTTTTTATCAGGTTTTTTTTTTTTCAGGGTCTGTTTTTTCCTTTCTCGAATCTATTCATTGATGGACTGAGAGATGTGAAGTGTCCACTCTGGCTTGTGAAGTATTAGCACTATAGTCTTTTAATTCCAGTGGGACTGGAATTTTATCCACAGGAAGAGATATGTGGTTAATAAATTCTAAGTCTCACTGTCCTTCAGAAAGCTTGAAACATCTGTCAACTAAGCCCTCCCCCTCCTCACACTCCAGCTGTTACTAAGGGCTCTGGGTGATGCCCCCCAAACCCCTCCCTAGCCCAGGCACTGGTTCTGTATGCCCAGGTAGTAGCACTCCCTGGGCTGAGGCCCATTCTCCCAGCTTCTCCCTTTGTCTTGGTTTCTTCCCCTCTCACCCGTTTCCAGTTCAGTCTTTCTAATGAAGTCCTCACTCTGCTCGAATGCTCCAGTGGCTCCTCCACTGGGAGGAGCCTATCACAGAGCTTCACAGCCTGTGTGTTAGGACACACGGTGAGTTGTAAGGAATGCAGATACTGTCACAGGTTCGAGGACAGAGCTCAAGCTCAAGCCTTGCCTACTTGTCCCAGCGTGCTAAGTATAAGTCATCTACTTCCTATTTGAAAAGAATACCGGGAAGTTCTGAGCATATCTAGCTGAAGGTTCCTTTGCCCAGTAGCCTCTCATGCAACCTCCCACCCTATACGGCTCTTGCCCTGCGATTTAGGTCTCTTGCTCTCCCAGCAGAAGTCCATATCACATATTTGCAATATTACGGCATTGAACTTGTCCAGATGTCACTCTTTCCCAGCTTGGTGAGTGTCTATTTACTATTTGAGAACCCCTGCTCAGCAGTCTCCTCTTAAAGCTCCCCCTTTCTTCTAACCGAAGGGATGCATCACAGTCTTCTCTGCGCCATCATCAGCTAGCAGGAGGAACTTGTGAAAGTTACTGGAACTCTGAGTCTTAATTTCTTCGTTTGAAAAATGGAGATAATAATACCTGCCTTGCTGGGTTAGCATAAAGATTAAATAAGATAACGTATGGAAACCACTGAGCACGGGGCTTTGGCATTTAGTAAGCACTTGGTACATATTTGTTGAGTAATAAATGGAGGTTGTTATGATTAATTACCCAGCTTTGCCAGTGTGCTTCTCTTGTAATTGCGCACTGGTTGGGAACTTCCCCCTCAAAGATTTTCCTTTTCATCCCAACAGAATTGACTCTACGCTTCAAGGATACAAGCTCCATGTAGGAAAGGACCTCCAGTCTGTGCCCTGGTGGTGTATCCTGAGCACCCACACTGGTGCCAGTCATATGGAAGACCTTCCTGATGTTAGTTGACACTTGCTTAATGTGGCTCTTGTGGGGACCAAGTGTGATGTTACACATGGGCTATTTTGAAATAATGAGTGTTGCATGGAACATCCAGTGAACCTGTGCCCTGCCCTTCCATTCACAGGTGTGCTCTCAAGGTGGAAGCATAGGTCGAGCTGCCTGTAGGTGAATCTGCCTGCAGACTCCTGCTCCTTGACGTAACCCTCAGGTTCTAAGGGAGTGTGAGACCCATGTAGGATGCTTGCATTTTTATTTGTCAGGCAGAAGTAACTGAGGTCGGTTTTCTAGTTGACGTCATTATCTTCAGAAGTAGATGTCTGAACAAAACAGTCTTATACAGCTTGTGTTTTTAATACAGTGTTGGATATTTTTGAACACTGAGTCCAGTCTCCCAAGTTCTTTATATCAGGGTATGAGCATTTTTATCAAGGAAGTCACCCGGGGAAGGACAGGTAGGGAACTTTTGAGTGGGTTTTGCCATGTGAAGCTAGAGTCCCTTAGGGACCAGCTGGTCCAATACACTTGGTCCAGTTTATAAATGGGGGTGGGGGAGTAGGAAAGGCTAAAGAGACTTGAAGATATTTTTTAAAGTATCTCATTTTATTTGTTTATTTATTTTGGTGTGTGTGGGGATGGGGATGGCTGTCCTGCTCTATCAATATTCACCATATTCCCTCAAGACAGGGTCTGTTGCTCAACCTGGAGCTAGCCTGGCAGCCACCAAGTCCCACTGATCCTCCTGTCTCTGCCTCCCTTCGGACAGCGTTGGGGTTACAGGCATGCATGTGGTCATGCTTTCATGTGGGTGGAGGATTGAAACTCAGATCTTCATGCTTGGGCAGCAAGCATTCTTACCCACCGAATCACCTTGCCAGCATCTCCTCCTCAGTCAGGCATCTTTCCAAGGCCATCTGGCTCTGGGTCCTCCCCTCTCACTGACCTATGAGGTCTATATCAGAATGCCTTCCAGCAGAGGAGATGGGAAAAACTGCAGAGACTGGCCCTGCGAACTCCATTGAAGAATCCAAATGTATGTGCTCAGTAACTCACGCCTGAGACTAGATGTCAAGAATGAGTTTTTCTAAGCATGAAGGAGAGTGACCGCAGCAGGCACAAAGGTGGCTCAAGGCCAGGTTGGTGGGGTGTGAGCCCATATGCGTATACAGAAGGATACGTACACTTTTCTCATGTTGACGGTCAGGTTGCATTTGCTTTATGCTTTGTTTCACTTGCGGGAAATTTAGCTGGAGGAGCAGAATTAACAGGAAGCGTGTAGAAAATTAAAACAGGCAGTAGACTGGATTGCCGCAGGTAAGTAAAAGAGGAGGCAGAGACAATAGCAGCCCAGCTGTGTCAGTGGTCAAGGGCCTGGGCACAGTAGTGACCACGGGCAAGGAAGGCAATGGGGAGGGGAGTCGTGTGTGAAGGGTTAGAGAGGAAGAGTCCACATGGAAGTCCTTAATAAAGAAGTGATAACGTTAATCAGGTGCCCAAGTGATTAAGTGAAACCCAGCTAGGTAAACAAGGCTGACACACTCATCCCTTAAAATGCTAAAAAGGCCCCAAAGACAAGGAATCTTATTTAAATAAACACAGTTTCGCTTCAATAAGAGAGATTTCTCGCCCGGGATAGAGAACCAAGCTAATTAAGGAAAATGACTCACTGGTCTTCAGCTTATTATTTAAGAAAGCTCCAAACGTGTGTGTGTTCTTACACTGAGATGTTTACTTAGATCTTTAACCACACAGGATCCCTCCAAGCCACTGCATACCTGCCCCTGGCCCTCACTGGGTCCTAATCTAAAGCCCCAGCTCTAAAGAGCAGCAGGCCTTGCCTGAAGTTCAAGGCCCAGTTTCTACAGTGGGGCTCCCAGGACTTTCTGCTTCTCGCCCTTTTCTTCTGAGTGCACTCTCACCTCAGGCAACTTATCTGGACTTGAATTTGGCATTTCCTTCCTTTCAGATTCCTAGCCCCCTGGGTCATCTTGTTTAAACATCTGCTCCTGATATCTCCAGTAGCCTCTCAGTCAGAAGGTCTTGGGTGGCCCATGGGCTAGTGTATGCACTCATTCAGTAACTCTGTGCTGTTGAATGAATGAGGAGCAAGAAAGGGGGAAACTGGGAGGTGGGAGGATAGAAGAAATAAAAGGAACAATTTTATTTCACTAAATGAATTTAACCTAGATGACACCAAAAAAAAAAAAAAAAAGAATTGCGTTGGTTTATTTCTGGAAAAGGCGCACCACCTACGTATCAACATTATGACTCAACTCTCATAAAGTAGATAAAGATGATTTTAGTAGGAAAAAAGATTGACTAGATAGTGTCATTGAACGGCTCAATTCTTCCCATGAAAACTGTCTGTCTCTTTTGTCAAGTAGACATGGTTGGAGCTGGACCAGGCAAGAGTCCAGCACTGAAAGCGCTATGATCAACACAGGCTGAACGATGAGCCCTCCTCACACTGAAACCATGGATATCAAGGCGGAACCGACCCATTCTCTTTGATCGAACTGTCTTTTTCCGTCCCCCAAAGGGTCCTGATTCTGCCACTATGCCTTAGGTCTTCTGTCAGTTCTTTTCATCTGTCCCTACTTTATATTTCCCACTTCTTCCTTTCCCAATCCTCTCCTCCTCACTCTACTAACACTGAAGCTCCTGGAGTGTGGGGAACTGGGAAGCCATGGGATCCTCACTGAGTACGGAGCATCGGTGCGGTCACCATGGCAGCGCCGGTGCGTTCTAGGAGTACTGCGAGACTTGCGTAGGCTCCTGTGTACTCGCTTGGTTCCCATGTGCCCCTCTCACTGTCAAAGATGTGGCCTGGTGGCTCCTCCAGGTGACCTTTAGCAACCCCATCCCTACCCCTGAGCATGGGCCTAAGAGCCACTTGTCCTCAAATTATTGACAATGACTTCTGAGACTCTTGGTTTGATGTGATGGACTGTCTGCAGACACATCTCCCTCTCGTTGCCATGAAAACCATGAAAATGAGGGTAAGGGGAAAAAAAGGAAAATCTCTTGAAAGGCAAAGAGAAGACGTAAGTGGATCCCAACTTGGAGTTCATATCTGGAAAGCTGAACACAAATGGCTGAGCAGCAGAGATGTGGGCTGCAGAAGGGAGTCCCTATAAGGAGAGCCGTGTGCTTCACCTCACAGAATCCCCGGGGAACCTCGTTCCAAAACCGAATTCACCATCTTTCCCCTTCTCCACCTCTACCTTCAGCAGATCCCTGTCCCCTGAATGTGTCCTCTCCACCTGTGATACTTATCCGAAAGGGCGGCAGCCCTGTGTCCACCAAAACCAGAGCATGCTACCACGTCCATCAAACTGTGGTGCAGACATCTGTGGTGACACACATCATCTCATGGGCTGTGCATTCCTATATCTCTGCTTCTGCCACACCAGGGGGTCATACAGACCATTTCATTCTTTTTTAAAAAATATTTCATTTTTTATGTACATTGATATTTTGTCTGCATGTGTGTCTGTGCAAGGGTGTTGGATCCCCTGGAAAAGGAGTTACAGACAGTTGTGAGCTGCCATGTGGGTGCTGGGAATTGAACCCCCGGCCTCTGGAAGAGCAGCCAGTGCTCTTAACTGTTGAGCCATCTCTTCACCCCAAACCATTTCATTCTTGACAGTGACCTTAGTGTTGAACATGTGTGTGGCACATGAGGACAGTAAGTAGAGATTGGGCAGAAAACCTCTGAAGGATATTTTGTGCCTATAAATCTATCATCTTTCTTCCTTACCTCATGGAGTCGATCAAGCAGGATGATGTCTTTACCAAAGTGCCATACTGAGTAATACAGTATTATTATCATAGTGTACTATCTGGTCAGAGTGCAGAATATCGACACGCTCTGTAACTGTAATATTAACTTTGGATGCTTGTCCATGGAAGCATAGGCTTATTTTTAAAAACGTGTTTATTTGTTTAGTGTGTGCATGTGTGTGTGTGCGTGTGTGTGTGCATGTGCGTGTGTGTGTGTGCATGTGTGTGTGTGTGTGGGCGCACAAGCCAAGCACTCATTCCATGTCACACATGTGGAAGTAAGAGAACAACTTTCAAGAGTTTGTTGGTTCTCTCTTTCTACCATGTGGGTCCTGGGAATTGAACCCAGGCCATCAGCCTTTTTGGCAAACACCTTTACCTAATGAGTCATCTTGGACTGGAGCTAGCCAAGTAGATTGAGCTGGCTGGCTACGGAGACCAGGAGTCTGCCTGTCTCTGCCTCCCCACTGTAGGGGTTATAATTATACATCGCACCGAATGTTTGATTTAACGTTGATTCTTGAGATTGAACTCAGATCCTTTCCTGTGTAACAAGTACTTTACTGACTAAGCTGTCTCTTCAGCCACCTATGACAACTCTTATTTTTTAAATTATTTAAATTATTACTATTTGCATATGATGTGTGTGGAGGGCGCTCATGCATCCTATAATGTGTCTGGAGGCCAGAAGACAACCTTTGTAGAATCTGTTCGGCTACCTTTATATGGACTCCAGAGATTAAGTTCATCAGGCTTGTGGGACATTGTTTTGCCTGCTTTGCCATCTTACATGCCTGGGCTGTGTGGTAAGAGATGTCCTCTGGGCTTTGAGGGGAGCAGGTGACACTTAGAATTTCATTTAGCCTGAGCACCAGTATCTCTGTGGTATACCCCAACTCACTTTGCTTTCCAAGGTAGATCTGTTATCTGCAAGATGGAGACTGGACTACTCAGACTAGACACCCTCTGGGATGTATGTTTCTCTAAGGATGTGTGCATCCGAGTTGATCATTAACCTCAAACTAGAGCAGCCATAGCCTCAGCTTCAGAGACACCCTGAGCACCTACATTGCCTCCTTAATGCAGGTGTTGAATGTGCACCAGTGAGGACAGAGGTTAGGGGCTGTGGGCTGATCTGAGGGAACAGCCTGACTTTGATCCTCAGGCTCAGAACCTATGTAAAAAATACCTCTGAAGAAGATGGATACTGGCTGTGCCTGGGTTTGATCCTTTCTTTGTATCCTGTGCTGTTCTGTCTTTTTATGTTTTTCTAGAAGGGACAAATTACTCAAATAGAGTCCAGAGACCGTTTTCTCTTGGAACACACACCTGCTGGTTTCAATGATGTTTGTTGTACATGAGATTGCCTGGGGCCTGGGAGGAAAACTTCTTTTAGTGCTTTATATATATAAAAAAAAGAAGGCTGTATTTTGTTCTGCCATTAGTCACTGGGTCCAATGACCAGGACTATCATGGAGCCTCATTTAGTAGCCTCTAGTTAGAAAGGATGACTTAGGAAAGCACGGACCTACCCGGGAGGCCCCTGTGGGTTCCAATTGTGGAGGGGTGGCCCAAACCATCCAAACTCTTGCTCAGTTCTGATCCTATCCCAGACTAGGGAGAGGAATTGGGCCTCCTGTGAGGCCAGATGTATGCAGGGTACCACTCTGACTGCTTTGTATCCCACCTGAGCCTTTTGGTAGTGAGTGTGGGTTTCTAGGTATGAATAGGCCAATTCATAGGTGGAAAAATGGACACTTCTAGCATTGAAATCATCTGCTTGAGATTCCGCATTTAGTGTGGTATTTGAACCCACATATTTCTAATTTCAAAGAATATTCTCTTTCTACTGGATAAGGTACTAAATATCTGATGTGCATCCAGACATTCTGAGCTAGCCTGTGTGCACTGGTTAGTGTAATGTGACACAGACTAGAGTCATCTGGGAAGAAGGAACCTGTCACCATGACCCTGGGGCTATTTTCTTGAGTTTTTAAAAATTGATATAGATGTTCCCAGCCCATTGTGGGTAGAACTACCCTGAGGGCCTGGGCTGTATAAGAAAGGTAGCTGAGCTGGCAAAAAGAAGCAACAGTAAGTGGTGTAACTCCATGGGCTCTCCTTCAGTTCCTTCCTCTAGGTTTCTGCCTTGGCTTTCCTCTAAGATGGATTGTAACTTATAACTTGTAAGCCAAATAAAGGTTTTCCTCTCCAACTTGCTTTTGGTCAGTGTTTTATCACACCAACAGAAATCTATTTAAAACAGTGTGTGTGTGTGTGTGTGTGTGTGTGTGTGTGTGTGTGTGTGTGTGGTAATAGTCAGTCCTGGAAAATGCCAGACTGCCTAGGATTTCTGGGCATGCCCTTTCTCATAGGCAGGAAACTGTGAATTCCTTGAGTACCTGTGGGCTTTGCTAGAAGCAGAACACTCAAAATTTGGGAAACAGAGAGATAATTTCTTTTCTGTGCTTGGAGAACTCAATGCTATTAGCACCCTGAGAGGCAGTAGGAATGGTGTGGCTGGTAGCCCATAGCTCAGGGAAAAAGGGAAGGTTTTCATTTGGACATGGATGAGACACTTCCCTGTTATAGGCTATATCTTCATCTCCCTTCTTATTCTGTAGTCTGTCATTGGAGAATCATCTATCCCTTTGGTTTCAAGTCTCGTGAATGAAGTTTTAGCTCCTTAACTGATGTCTTCTGCTAAATCTTTTTCCTGAGTTTGGTGTCTGGATGTGCAACTCTTTTTGCATGCTTCACTGAAGCATGCCCCTCAGACACTTGAACTTCAGCTGGATCAGTGATGTTCTACTGATCTTTTCTTCCTAACAACCTCCTTAAGTTTCTTACTCCAGCAAGGGGCTCCACCCACCACCAGCCCACCCACATTGCAATCCCTGGTAGCATCTTGGACATTTTCTTCGTCTATCCCTAAGTACGTTGTCCTAGACTCTTCATGTCTCTCCAGCACACCTTCCTTTCTCTCACTGCCTCCATTCTCAGACCCTTCACCAAGACTGGAATAC
The DNA here is from genome assembly GCA_026225945.1 of Cricetomys ansorgei. Lineage (NCBI taxonomy): Eukaryota > Metazoa > Chordata > Mammalia > Rodentia > Nesomyidae > Cricetomys > Cricetomys ansorgei. The sequence goes on along the minus strand of JAMJFZ010001898.1, from coordinate 2,073,980 downwards.
CACTGGCCTCCACCCGCACCTACCCATGCTACTGCCAAATGGAAATACTTCACTCATCTACTGGGGATCCCTTGGAGTTCCCCTTGGCCTTCAGAATAAAGTTCAAACTCTGCAATGGTCTTTGGGATTGCTGTCAGACACATAAGGACCTAGGTTTGAATACCAACTCTGTAACTTATTACAAATGTGACCTTGAATGAGCCATGAAACCTCTCCGATTCTGTCTCCTCATCTTTAAAGTGGAGCTAATAACACTGACATTGTAGATCTTGTGAACACTGAATCAAATGAGAATAGTAAATGCAAACCATTAAACCAGTGCCTGGAGTATAATAAACAAGTTTTGCATGGTGGCCATCCTAAAATGGCAGCATCCTGAAGTATAACTGTGACTTTTAATGGTGAGACACAAGAAGTCTCACGGCGTCCAAATTTCTCCTTAATGGACTTCTCGTGAACTCCAAATTAGGAAGTGATTATTTTTTATCAAATATACTTTGCTATCCTTTCCTATTGCATAGTGCAGACAACTTGTGGGACTAACACGGCAGACGTCAGAGATGTCCACATCCTAAGGCAGAACACTTACAGGCAGCAAGATCGAGTACACCTCAGCTACCCAGTCATCTTATGAGCAAGGACAGTCTCGTGGTTTCATTTCTGTGATGGAATGCCCTAACCAAGAGCAACGTAGGGGAGAGAAGAGTTCATTTCAGCGTACAGTTCCAGGTCACAGTGCATCACTGTACGGAAGTCAAGGCAGGGCCTTCATCACATTCGTAGTCGAGGGCAGAGGGAAATGTACGCATCAGTGCTGGCTTGCTTGCTCCGTTTCTCCACGCTTACTCAGGACCCTGCTTAGGGAGTGGCGCCGACCACACTGGGCTGGGTTATCTCACAATAATTAAGTTAATGGAGACATTCCTCCACAGACATGCCCACAGGCCAATCCAGTGTAGACAATGCTTCATTGAGACTCTCCCACTCAGTTGATTGTAGGTTGTGTCAAGCTGACAGTTAAAGTTAACCACCCTGGCAGTAAGTGCCAAGGGATGTCTGTTCTTGGCACTTTATGGAGATGTAACCACATGCATAAGGATCATTGAGAAATGTTGGTGACAATGGGTGTGGATTTTCTGTTATTGGAAGACAAAGACGAAGGCGGGCAGGGCAGGTCTGGGTGGGAATAGCCCTGCCATTCTTACTAGAATCCTGAAAACATTCAAAATGATCTCGGAACCACCGTGTCTTTGAGGGCTTCTTACTCTGTAGCGTGGTAACTTTTCTATCACCTGGGATCACAGTCCACCGTGCAGCTTATTATCTATAATTGGTTCCAATAAGTGTACGCTATTTTCATCACTGGACTGTGGACCTCGTCATTATCTACAAATATCTGTATCTTCTTTACAGAAGGCAGAGCTAAAAACCCACTCCTATTACTAAGACATACAGATACCTGAAGCGGAAGAAGCTCTGTGACATTTGTTAAGAAATCCCTCTTTGGCAAAGCTGATTGGCTCTCTGCCCTCACACCTTGTGCTTTGTACTTGCCTATTACAAATGCCGTTTGAAGTTTTTCAATTGTTTCCTGGTGGATTTGAGGAAGAAAGAGACTCTTCGTCTTCTTCTTTTTTTTTTTAATCTCTACTGGAACAGCTAAGCCAGGAAGTCACAGGTAATGACGGTGGTAGAGATGACTGTCCCTTGCGAGGTATTGCTGCTGGGATATGGGTTAAAAATGGGAAAGTTCAGGCATGAAGAAGATAAAGACGACTGTCAGTGGTGGTAACTATTTCCTTCATGGAGTTCTCTCATGGGAAGGTTCCTGGTTATATCAAGACTTGTGTGATTAGGTGTGGGTGAGGCTAGAGCTAGAGAGATAGGGACTGACCTTAGGCCTCTCCACTAGACATGCTGCCATGCAAGCTCTTTGTTTATTCACTGGAGCCATGGTGAAAGGCTATTGGGAGGATTAAGAGAGCTGGCAAAGAAAACCTTAAGCACCACCCTCCCTTTCCACCTCTTCCTCTTTTCTCCTTCCTTTTCCTTTTCCTTTTTCCCTTCTTCTTCTTCTTCTTCTTCTTCTTCTTCTTCTTCTTCTTCTTCTTCTTCTTCTTCTTCTTCTTCTTCTTCTTCTTCTCCTCCTCCTCCTCCTCCTCCTCCTTGCTTTTCCTCTTCTTCTTTTATAAACAATGATTTATTTTAGTTTTACTTCTGTTAAATGTTTGTGTGTAAGCACCTCAGGGGGCAGAAAAAGGCAGCAGATTCCCCTGGAGCTGGAGTTACAGTGGCTGTGAGTATGGGCACTGGGAACCAAACGCCCATCTTCTGCAAGAGCAGCAAGTGCTCTTAACCACAGAGCCATCTCTCAGCCTCAGAAACACTGTGATTGACACAATAGTGCCCAGTTCTTTCTCCTTCCTCCCTTCTTCTTCTCTGGTATCCCAGGCCAGGAAGAGAAGACTCTATGGACGCCCTTCTGCAGGAACTGTCCAGGAACAAAGCTCTTCTTGGCTGAACATGTGTATTTCCAGGAACATGGCCATTCTGAGATGTAGATTCCAATATGAGATCCTACCATTCTGCCTTTAGTTGAAAAGGAAGAAAGGAAGAAGTCCAATACCATGCAGACGAATCTCTATCTTTCCCTGAAGAGCCTGGGTGGGCAGGCACTTGTTATATAACTTGGACTTCTTGATAGGATTTGCACATCCCAACTTTCATTACCAGGTTTTGTAAGAAAGCAGAACTCAGTGTAAAAGGTTTAATTTTTTTTTTTTAAAGTAGACAAGTCAGGGGATCTAGCATATTCTTTACTCTGTGATTCTCAAGAACAAAGATAAATGGAAAAGAAAGATTCTATTTTTATACCTTAGAAGCACTTGCTTTGGGTCAGAAAAATAGCCAGTCAGGATGTTTAGTCCTGTCAATACATCTTGGACCAGGCCTTTCTTCTTCTTTTTGTCCTTTAAAAAATTAATTGGGGAGCTGAGGGAGTAGGGAGAAAGGAGGCTGCAGGAGGCACAGGAGCTTGCATGGCTACAAAGGGATTAAGTGGGACTCCTAAGGCAAGGAGAAAGGCAAACAGGCTTCCAGATCAGAGAAAGCTCAGTCCAAACCTTGCCTCATTCCTTACTTTCTGTGGGACCCTGGGCAAGGGGTGTGAGTATTCAGAGCTTTGTATTTTCTCATTTGTGTGATGAGGATAATAGAAACTACCTTATATGTTAGAACAATTCAGTGTAGTGCAGTCCCTGACACAACAAGAAGTCATCTGATATTGAATGGACACAAAATGTATGATTGAACCAACAGCTGGAACGCATGGAAAATGTCCAAAGGAAAAACAACACCGCTGTCTAAGAGCACAGCTCAAGCAGAATCCAGAAGGCAGAAGCAGGGCCTGCCCACCTTAGCAGTTATGCTGAGATTTGCTCAGATTAATGATGGAAAGACGAGCCAGGAAAGAAGAAAAAGCATTTTGTTCTTATTAAATATATTTCTACTTCTGTGCCAAGAGCTTTGAGTTATCTTAAATCATATATGGATAAAATAAGAAACAAACTTTTAGAAGAGGCTCACAAAGGCTGCTAAAGCATGTAGTAAATTACTCGAGCTAATGTGGATATGCAGTTTAAGGGCTGAGTTTGGAGGTCCATGGCAAACACACCTAGAGGAAGAGGTTAAATGACACTGATCACCTGAGAGGACCTTTTGTTGCATTCACAAAGGAATCCATCACAAACCACTAAGGAGTCAATGGCATTGACCTACCACCTGCCATAGAGAACAACATAAAGAAGAATGGCTTCCGCAGTTGGTCTTTTACAACCAACTAACTGTCATTTGACCTGTACCTACTGAGCCTCCAGGAAGAGAACATAAAAGATACAACCATAATGGTGAGATACGTGTTTTGATTCAAAAGATGTGTACTTTCTGGGTCTGGTTTACTTCACTTAACCTAATGAACCCAAGCTCCACCCATTTCTCCGCCAATGTCAGGATTTTATTCTTGATGGCCAAATAAAATTCCATTGTAGCACATTTTTTTCTTTATCTATTCATCTGTTGATAGATATCTAGGACAGACCCACAATTTAATTGTTGTGATTAATTAATTGTAATTAATTAATAAACATAGTATGTTAACTTGAAAAATTATATATTTGTGTGTGTGTGTATATATATATATTTGTCTTGGCCTTGTACTCCATTTTAGTGACTTTCTGATTGTATGAATGTGTGATTCTTGATACTCTACTGGGTTTTCTCCCTCCCATCCCATGCTTTGATCATGTTGTGTGCAAAAGGACATATCTATTCAGCTTGGAGCCTGGTGCTGAGTAGACCATTCATAAGTTGGATCAGATTCATTCTCCTTCCATTAACAGAGTGTAACTTCATGTGGATTTCTGGGAGAATATAAGCCAATGAGCTAATTTAGTTTTGTCAGACCATCTGGTATTTAGTTTCACATTTATTAAGCCCCAGGGAGATAGTTCTGGAACATAGACGGAAACGTGCCTGTGTCTTTTAACTATGTACAAAATGAAACAGAAGTCCTTGGCTGGTGAAGTGATTTGAATGGGAAATGTCCCCTATAGGCTCAGGTATTTAAACACTTGGTTTCCAGGTAGTGGCTGTTTGAGGTAGTTACAGAACCTGTAGGAGACAAATCCTTGTTGGAGAAAGTATGTCATTGGGGATGGGCTTGGAGAGTTTGCGGCCTTGTTTCACTTCCTGTTCTCTTTCTTATTCCTGAATGTGGGTGAAAATGTGATCAGCCAACTTCCTGTTCCTTCTGCCATGATTTCCTGAGTGTTGACACCCACCACAAGGGACACTATCACTCTGGAATCTAAGTCAAACAAGCCCTTTACTCTTTAAGGTGCTTTGGTCAGGGTATCTTAGCACAGCAAGAGGTAACTTATACAGCTGGACACTCACAACTCCTCTGCTTTCTTCCCCAACTTCTGCCTGACAGGCCCTCTGAGTTCTTGGTGCCTGAAGCCACTGGACTGTCCATGCATACACAGTGGCTTTGCACAGGCTTCTCCTCTGCTTGGAGAATCCTTTTCTTTAATTTCATGGTCAGCTTGGCACCCAAACTCATTCATTCTTCAAGATTATTCAAAAAAGTACCTTGCCTGTTAGAGACTTCTGATTACCCAGAATATTCCCCCTCTTTCTCTTGATAAATGGCGGGTTTCAATGTAGAGTTGATATTTGGTCATATGAGGTTTTCCTTTAGTGTCTCACTTGGCATTAGCTGTCATCTCTACCATATCAGATAACTTCCATCTTGACATTCTTGGAATTCTAACCCCTGTACTGCCTCTGTGGTACTTTGTCCTGCTGTACCTTGGGACCCTTGACATCTAGGGATGTAGGGACATGTTCTATTTCACTTTGTCATGCCCAGGTAAATACAATCTTATTAAAGAATGAACTGTTGCATTGAGTAAAGGACTAAATGAAAACTCTGAATTGATCATCACATAGCCTTTGTGTAAAGAGTAGAGACTATTCTTAACTGCTGAGCTATATCTCCGACCCCTTGCATACTTAAAAAAAAACAAATGGAAATTCATATAAAACATTAAGCACTTTAAAGTGAACAGTTCTATAATCCATAGTACTTTGTCCTGATATCCAGTCCCTATCTCTATCTGGTTCAAATTTGATGTTCCCTTAATAGACCTTGGAAATAAATGATTGCCTTTGCTTAGAATTCACATTAGATTAAATATATATGTGTGTCAGTAAACATTAGACCAGATTGGAAGCCAAGAAGGAGAGCTTGGGAGGGCATGTGGTGATAGCATGATCCAGATGGTGAACAGGTAGGCACGAAAACTCAAGGTAGGCAAGACAAGGATGAGACTAAGACAGAGTCCGAAAGGAAGACAGGAAAGGGCAGGGTTGAGGAGGTAGTAAAAGAAAACAGCTTAATTCCTAAGGGAAGAAATGGAGAGGGAACTAAGGGCTCACAACTCATTAGGTCTGAGGTTAAGAGTCAGGCCAAGGGGTCCAGCTTCCTCATGACGCTATGTTAAGGATAAGATGATACTTGGGGTTCACGGGTCTGCATAGCTACAGCTGCCCTGCAGGCAGACTTCTCTCCTCCATGAACACAGACTTCCCCAGGCAAGGCTCTGTGGGATGCAATGCTCTCTGTTTCCTCAAGAGTTAGTTGTTTTCAGAACTTTCAGAAATACTTAATTCAAAAGTCACGCTTCTATAATAGAACTCAGACACAAATATTGCAATATTCAAAATAGAAATGAAGAGTCTCTCTTCCTTTCCCCTGTCTCCAATCCTGCCTTTCAAGGGTAAATAGTTTGTCTAATTATTATATATGTCTTGCCATATATTTTGAACACACATTTAGATACACATAGACACTTGCATAGCAGTTTCTAGAAAAATCATAGATAAAAATGTTACTGTCACCTACATGTTGTTAGGACTTGTTTTTTCCCTACTCGGTAATATATCACAGTATCTTTTGCATTCTTAGCTTTTCTCCTTAATATTTCTCAGAGTGAAGAAAGCCTATTAAATTATTACATGGTGGGAGACTACTAAAGAAACCTTCACATTTGAAGAGAGCTGTTCTTCTATCCTTCTCAGACTGTCCGCCTCGGTGAACCAGAAATCAAAGATTTATGTTACTAATTACTATTTTTTAAATAAAATTTTAAGGGCAAAGCTTTGCTAGGAATAGTATACACGGTAATTGTGTTTACTGATCGTCGCCATTCCCGAACAGCAATTCACGGTATAAAACTCAAGTAATTAGTACAATAAGCCCAGGTTAATTAAAATACTGGGTAACATTTGGGCGAGAATAAAATCCACTTTAGAGATTTCTCCAGATGCAAATTACTCTGTAGGCACTTAATTCTCCCAGGGAGCTTTTTGGACAAGGTAAGAAGCTGGGTGCTACTCAGTGCTAGTCCTCTTTGGATCATGGCCCCGCACATTTCTCTTCTCTGGCTCCAACATCGGCTTTAGAGACTTGGGTCCAGTCGTTGGAAGAATGACACCGCGGTCGCTGAGGCCTAATCTTGGCTCCTATTCTTGTGCTATTACTGTCCATGCCACTTGCCTTAATGGCTACAGGCTGGGTAATTAAAGCAATTAATCAAGCTCCCAAGAACTTTGGATGTTGCCTGGTGTTGTTACTACCCCCCCTGTCCCCCGTCTGTCTCCCCCCCTCTACCCTCCGTCTAGTGTAGGAGGCTTGTTTTCTTTGGAGAGTTGCATCTCCATACCTGGCCAATGTATTGAGTGCACTGTGAATAGTCCTTCCTGTTGCCATCCATGGATCATGTGAGCTCTGAGAGTGGACCATAAAGGTCACTCCTCTGTGCCCCCAGGTTGAGTAAGCCTTCCCTCTGTCATTTTTGCATCACTAATATGCCAACCTAGTTGTGTCTCCCTATCCACAGGGTCGGTTGCAGAGGCCCTGTAGACAGCAAAATCTACAGATGCTCAATTCCCTCACGTAAATGGTGCAATGTGTACACAGAGCCTACATATCCTTTCATGCTCTGTAAGCCATTTCTACATTGCTTACAATACCTGAGGCAAAGAAAATGCTGGGTAATCACTGCTTGGAGAATAATGGCAAGAGAAAGTCTGTAGCTGCTTGGTACAGATCCTGTGCTTTTCCACATATTTCTGATCTGTATTTGGTTGGTTGGTTGAATTGGTAGCTGAATCACCCATGGACACAGGTGGCCAGTTCTCTAGGTCTTTGAGCTACGTAAAGATAGTCCTATGTGCTGCACTTTAGCTTAGGAAGATAATTAAGTCTGTGTATAAGGGCACCCTAACAAGAGTCCCTTCACCTCTCCTACCATGTCTTCCCATCCAAAGAGTCTTGGATTAAGCAGACGATTTCATCCCTAGATATTTGGAGTGACCCCTTTTGGGACAGGTACAGTGCTTGATGCTGTGAGTGACCATGGATGGCTAAGGTTTGGCTTCTGTGTGCATGCTGACAATCTAGCAGGACATCACAGATGTCTTTCAGACATGACTGTTCTTAAAGAAGTTCAGAGAAGATGCAGCATCTCAGTTCAAGAGAAACTGTTGTGTTTAGAGAAAGCTGCCAGGTCTTGTGGAAGAGATGGCATTATAACTAGGTATTTTATTTTTGAGACAGATTTGGGCATATAAAGTTGTGTGTGTGTGTGTGTGTGTGTACGTGCATAGGATGTGTCTATTTAAGTGCTTGTAGGTGGGAAAATGGAAGAACTCTAGCTGCTTCCAGAAAATGAAACCTCAGTCCAGGCAAAGAAGCGTCCACAGCAAAGACCCTGTGGCTGTCTTTGTGTGCAGTCTCACTTTCATCACAGACAGACCCTGGTGAGGTGTCCTCAGCACTGCAGGGTAAGGAACTGGGAATTACCACACTGTTTTCCTCCTTTTCTTCTAGGGAAACTTCCCCCCACCCCACACACACTGTCTCCTCCTTTCTTTAACAAAGCTTGTTTGGGGAAAGATATGGAAACCTCTTCATTTGTGTGCGGTGCTGGTTTCTGGACCACCCGCTGTCACTTAGTGTCCTGATCATGGCACTGATTTTCACCTTAAGGGAAACTGGGAGGAGGTTTGGGTACCAAAATGAGGTCCTCTTCTGCTCTCAGCTTCCTCTGGCTTTCAGGCACTGATGACAGAAGATCCTGCTGTTACCTCATTCTGGCCACGCCCCACACCCACACCCGCACACAGCCGACTGGTTTTTCTGGAGGCGAAGCCCCAGCTCCTGTTCCCTGAGCAGCGGGTTTTGTTTCTCATTACTTTAATTAATGGAGTAAATAAATATGGCAGGGTGCCTGGATGACATTCTAACTTGTTTTCATTTCCTCCCTTTGCTCCAGAGTGAATTTCTGTGATCCTGTTTAGTAAGGCAAATGACCTCCAAGGCTGGGGTGGGAGATGGGGGTAGGGGATGGGCAGAGCCCACACAGCAGGCATGCCAGAGAGAAACACATTGACTTCCCATTGCTCAGAATGGCAGGGAGACCAGTGTTTGAGCAGGAGAAGCGGCACAGTAAGACCTTTTTGTTTCGTAGCTTGAATGGGGAAAAAAGATGTTAGGTTTTGTTGTGTTTTGTTTTTTGTTTGTTTGTTTTGTTTATTTTGGTTTGGTGGGAACTGATCTCCATGGATATAACATGACATAGGTCCATTAAGAACGGCCTCAGGGACAAGTCTGAGGGTAGCAGAGACTATGGAAAGGACTGCTATGGTTGGGCATTTAAACGTACAACCCTAAAGCTGGTGCAATGGGTCAGTGGGGAAAAGTACAGCCTGATGACTGGCATTCGAGTCCTGGAAGCCACGCATGTGCACATGCATGCAGGTGCCTGCAGAAGCCAGAAGCCATCAGGTCCACTAGAGCTGGACTTGCAGGCCACTGTGAGCTACCTCACATGGGGCCTGGGACTGAACTCCAGTCCTCTGGAAGAGCAGCAAGAGCTCTTAATCTCCGACCTCTCCAGCCCTTCTCTCTTTGTAGTAATTCTTTGCATGTGGTTGTTGTAGACCTATCTTGTGCTATCCTCACAGCTCTGAGTATACGGTCACTGTAGACCTAGTGTGTGATATCTACTGCCTTTTGAATGGCCACTACCCTCTTATTTTACAGAGGGACTCTCTTAGATCCAGGAGAGGTGGTGGTATTGTTCACAGTTAGAAAGGCAGCTGGAAGCAGGGCTGGAGCCAGTGGTAGGTCAGTGCCAAATTGAGATTGGCAGGAGATTGTTTTGCTTTGTTTTTGTTGGTTGAAAACAAATCACTTACTGACTCAGTCTGAGTTGACTGGATTCATGAAAAATGTCATTTCAGGGTGGGGACCATAGCTTAGGAGCCAAGGGCTTACCTAATATGCAAGAGGCCCTGGGTTGAATCTTTAGTATTGAAAAGGAAGGAAGGAAGGAAGGAAGGAAGGAAGGAAGGAAGGAAGGAAGGAAGGAAGGAAGGAAAAAGAAGGAAGAAGGAAGGAAGGAAAAGTTGCTTTCACATATAGAAACTGTAAGTCATGATGTGTCTGTTCTCTTCACTATAAGTACCCATCATTTTTCCCTTTCTCTTCCTGGTAAGACTTCATTCCTGAAGCTCAAGGCTCCCTCCCCTGAAATCCTTCACTGGGGATTGGACCCAGGACCTTATGCACACTAGGCAATTGCTTTACCACCCACTGAGTTTCCTTAACTCCCTTTAACCTCTTCTCAGCAGATTTGCATTTGTCTGTCTGTGTCAGCACCTAGCACAATGTAGGTACAGAATAAATACTACACATCATTCATACATGAACTATTTTGCATTTAATAAATGCACCATTCATTTCTGTTATGATGTTACAAGAACTTAGTTTGAGTATTCCTCACAGATCAGAGATGAAGGAGCTATTTAAATTCTTATGTTCATTTTTACAAATATGAAACCTGAAACCCAGAAAGGAAATCAACTTAGTCAAGCAAGGATGTAAAGCCTTTTTGTGCCAGAATTAAAAACTGAAAACTGAGGCTCTGTAAAAACAAAAACAAAACACTACTTACTGCTCTTGCACCATAGTTTAAAGTATTTATCATTTAACTCCATTAAAATATATATTCCTATAGGAGTCCTTTGGGCACACACAAGATTAATGTAACTTTCAGTGTGTTTTCTATTGTTGTAACAAAATACCTAGGGCTGGGCAATTTATAAAGAAAATAGGTTTGTTTTGGCTCACATTTGGTTCTGGAAGTTCAAGAGCAAAGTGCTACTTTTGGTTAGTTTCTGTTCAGGGTCACATACTGCTTCATCTCCTGGAAGAAAATGAAAGGCTGCAAATAAGAACACATGTGTAGAGGGAAAAGAGACAGCTGAATCTGATGAGCTTGCTCCCTAATAACCTGGCCTCTTGTAATTAATCAGGGTCTGTGGGAATCAGAGTGAGAATTCACTCCTGTGGGAAAGGTATGAATCCTTCCTAATAATCAAATCGCCTCTTTAAAAACTTTTACTTATTCTGGGGCTAGAGAGATGGCTCAGTAGTTAAGAGGGCTTGCTGCTCCTGCAGAGGATTCAAGTTTGATTCCTAGCACCCACTCAGGTTTCCAATTCACTCTAACTCCAGCTCCAGGGGCTCTGATGCCCTCTTCTGGCTCCATGGGTATGTGCACACATGTGCTCATGTGCATTTATTTTGATCACCCCTTGAAGGCCTTACCGCCTCTGAACATGGCAACATTGGGGATTGCTATGGTTTTGTTGAATGGCAACCAAAGGCCCACGTACAGTGGTAAGGTCTGGTCCACAAACTGCAGCATTATTAGAAGCTGATAAAACCTTTAATAGGCAGAGCCTAGAGGAAGGTCTCCCAGTTACAGGGAGTGTGCCCTCAGTAGGGAACTATTGGTTTTCTTTTCCCCCTTTCTCATGAGTTTCCTCCGCTGCACACTCCCCACCACGATGCACTTTGTTTTCCCCTCACAGTTCTGAAGGCAAAGGCTAACTGGCCACTAACAGAAAGTTCCAAAACTGTGAGCCAAAATAAACCTCTCCTCTTTTGTAAGCTGGTTGTCTCAGCTCTTTGTTACAGTAACAGAAAACTGATGGACACAGGAACCGAACTTCAGCATGAGTTTTGTTGAAGTCAAACGATGTCTAAACCATAAGAGTATCCTCCCAACATGTTATTGTCATTGCTACTATGTTTATTGTTAATTTATTCCTTCCTAAAAGGAGCAACTTTGCGTCTTCACGGAGAAAAGGCTCAGAAATAGTCATGTCTCGGTCTTCAGGGACTCTATCAAATATTGGACAAAAATGAGTGCTTTTGTGGGGGGGGAAGATATGTACAGAGCCTTCTTTATGCTTTTTTTGCTGTGTTTATAGCCCCCTGTATGAGCAGTGTGATGTCAGCCTAGCTAGAGTATTCAAGTGTCCTATTCTCCTGTCCATCAAATGGCCAGGCACCTCACAGTTCTGGAAGTTAAATAATAGCAGGAACAGGGTGGCAGCACTAGGATTCAGTCTACCCAAGACACTGTGTTTTTCCTGCCCTGTCTGGAAACTGGAAAGAATCTTTCAAGGACACCCAGCTCTGGCGTCTCCCTCTTATACGTAGAACAGGTCAGAGTCAGCCAACAGCAATTAGAATCAGCCCTCTCTTGCGACTCTGTTGTTGCGGGCTTGGGGGGAGGAGGAGGTAGGGTTGCCTTCATTTCCACCCTCAACTTCCCAGCTCCGAACTTCAGATCTCAGAGATCAGAGCCTTGGCAGGCTGAAAGTGGGGCAAAGACAGCTCCATGTGTGGGTGAGAAATACGTCTGAATCACCCCACTTTACCTCCCAAGCAACAGTGGAAAACGCCAGTGGGAAGTAAGATCCAAATATTACCCGAATCTAGGCAAGATGACAGACTGTCTGCCAGGCCCTGCCCTGGTGCTTGTGGCAAGAGATTTCCCTAAAGTAATGGGAGAAGTTCATTTGTGATTTGTGCTAATTTGCTGCAGTGAACCTCTATTAGGCACCTGCTGTGTGCACAGTGTATCCAGTGGTATGACCCAAGAGAATCAGAAGTCTCGACTTACACTCTCGATGAACTTGGTAACTCATACAGTGGGCCTGCTGCTCATTTTCTGATAACCTGGACCTCAGTCTCTCCTGGGTATCGTGGCTCTCTACAGTGCTAAGTATGGAAGACAGTGACGGTGGAGACACAACACCTCCATCCAAGAATGTCACCATCCCACAGACTGATGGGAGAGATAAATGAGAGTATTGGAAGAGCTGCCATGGGGAGCAGAGAAGAGGGCTAGAACAGGCGACGCACGGGAAGTGATTTCCTGTGTAATATCATGACAGAAAGAGTTAGCGAGGCAGCAACATGGCATGCGAACCTTGCAATTTTGAGAGTCACAAGCACAGCTACGATTGCGGCTGATTTTACTATCACGTAGAAGCTGGACTGAAGAGTCATAAGAACACAGTTCTGGGATATTGGAAACTGTGGCTGTCTCTTAGAATTCCTGAACAGATCCACAAACAACTGGAGAATTATTCAATGAACACAGACTCAGGTTTCACATACGCTAGGCAGGTGTTAACCTCCAAGCCATGTCCCCAGAAATCACTGTGTTTTTCATTTTGAGTCAGGCCCTCACTATGTTGCCCAGGCAGGTCTTGAACTTACTCTGTAGCCTAGACAGGTCCTAAGTTTGTGACCTTCTTGCCTTAGACTCTTGAGTAGCAGTGCCTGCACCACTAGGCCTGTATAGGCAAACACGTTTTTATTTAATAGAAAACAAATTCTCTCTCTCTCTCTTTCCAGTCTGGAGGTTTGATGAGTAAAACAGAGGTCACTGGAAGGAAACCACAGCACTGGGATTCTGTGATAGTATGCCTGCCTGCTGACTAAGGTGGGAACAGAACAATGGGAAGGTAGAGTTTCTAGCTAACATGCATCATAGATTCACATCCACATCAGGATGGAGCTGAGATTTCATCATGCCACTCAGACAGATGCACAATTAGAACCTAGGGATTACTCACTTCTGAAATTGTCCATTTACTATGTCCCAACCAAGGATGACCACAGGTAGCAGAAACAGAAAGTAATATTACAGGTAAGGGAGAGTAGTCATTATGTCAGAATTCAGCCTGCAAACAGTGGCATCCTCACAGCCTCAGGAATATGGGTCCTGTGCAATGAATTTGTGGTTCACATGCTGCTAGTAAAGCACAATTTGTACTGAGGATAATTGTCTATTTTCTTGCCTTATCATCTACTCCGCTGAGCTCCTGGAGGGCTGAGCACCAGTCCCATTTATTTTGAAGCCATTCGGCTTATGCTACTTTGCTACAGCAGCCTTATGAAGCGAATGTGAGGGTAACAGGAGATGAGCCAGGAGTTGAAGGACAGCCTCCTGAAATGACATTTGACATGCTACAAAAGGCACCTGGTTGCTCTGGGAAGATGGGAAGTCTGTTTCTACCAATAGGGGCAATTAGAAGGCGCTGGCCATGGTGCTGATGGGGCCACAGTGAGTAGCTGAAGGGAGCTGGGCTGCGGTGAGGACCAGGAGCCAGAGGAAACCACCCAGAATCCTAAGTATAGGTCTTGTGTTTTCCCCTCCCCTCCTGATTTCTTTCTTCTAGCTCTGTTCTCTTGTTTATCTTCTTGAGTTATCAGGACGATGTAGGTCTTGGGACCCAGCCCCCACCATCTGCAATGCCACTGCTTCCAATGGCCAAGTTTCTATGTGGAGACAGTCTCTCAGGAGGCATGCAAGACCCCCCAGTTTCTCTTCTACCCTTATTCCCTCTTGGGATTTCCTCTCAACCACTCTTCTTTTCTTGCCCGTGTTCTCTTCCTTTTCTCTCAAAACAAGAAGAATCAGGCTGAAGAGTTGAAAAGAAAACCCTTGCCTCTGCTTTATCTTTTCTTCAGAACAGTTGTTGTTTATGAAGTTTTTAAAAATAGAAATTCAGCAAACCCTGTGATACCAACCAGTGGCTGTACATATATGTTTATAAATTAGTTTACTCTCCTGGAGATACCCTGTTATGATAGAGATGGTGTGGATCTGAGTGATTCCAGATTTCTGCCCCTTCTTGCTACATTTGCCCCTTTCCTGGAGCTTGGGAGGAACAGCTCACTCAGCTTGGGTCTTTGACTGACTGGCCAAGTGCTTTCCTCATTGAAAAATAAACTTTCCTAAGAGGCATGGGGAAAGCCTAGAATTGAAGGAAAGCTATACAAGATTGGTGGATGGGGGGGGGGGCGCTAATGAACTAGTCTGAAGCCCAGTGCTTCATTCATGAGTGGAGCGATGGTGAAATGGTCCCTTCATCTCTTAGGGTCTCAGCTTTCTCTTTGGTGGAACTGGAGTGTTGTGACTTGATTTAAAGGGTGTTTTGGGATCTGGGGTGAGAACAATACAGGTGCTTGTCAAAGAAAGCAGCCTTTGGCACGATTTGGTTATCGGCTTCTCCTTGGCTGAGAGGGCCATCTGTTGTAAGGCTGTTGTGTAAGCAGGGTAAGAGGCTTTAGGTAATGCAGGCCTAAGCAAACAGGTACAGGACCCTGCTCACATCTGGAAGCAATCTCAGGAGTCATTTTGGAAAAATCCATATTTTGGAAATGTGATAATAAATAAGGCCCAGATTTCAGAAGTAGAGTGACCAAGACAGAAAAGCTCATCACATGACCTGGTCCCCATTTATATCCAAGTTGCTACCTTTCTTTTTAGGAGTTTTTTTTTTTTTTAATTAACAAACCTAGTACAAAAGAGCTTGAGTTCAAATCTTGGCTGTGTCCTTAGCTGTCTTACAACCTGGGACAATCCACACAGGCTCCTGATGTCCCAATGTTTCCACAGTCACATTGTGGGTCATCATCCTGGGCTTGTAGCTTAGTGGGGATCAGAAGTGTTAAGCGTATAGAACTGTCTAGAAGCACCGTATGGATACGACTGAACTATCTCTTCTCCTGGGAAGAAACTGACTTCAACAGTAAGGGGGAGAAGAATGTTCTAGAAGCAGAGAAGGCATTCATCCTCTTTACTCCAAAGCACATGTGTCTTTAAGAAGCTGACCTGCCCTCATGACTTTCACCCCAGCTCTGCCAGAGGTTGTCTGTGGCCTGAGGTCAGTTATTCCCATTGTCTCCTTTTCTCTCCCACTCTCATGTGTGTATGTGCATATATGCGCAATTTAAGGGAAGAAGCTTTGCCTCTACAGGACTAAGGGTTCCTCATCCCACTTCCTTGGTGAATCTGTTGAAGGAGATCTAGTCTCTGGTCTGCCCTGGAATCTCAACTCACTCTGCATTCATATGTTTCTGATCACCTGGCCTCTGGCAGGGCTGAGAACAGGCTTTGTAGACTAGCAGCCAGGCTCTTGAGAATGGAGGCTACATGGCTACAGAGCCAGGCTCCATGCACAGGTACTCCTCACGTGAGTCCTCATGACACCCTAGGGCTCAGTTGCACTGACTCCACTTTGTAGATAGGGAAAGAGAGACCCAAGCAATTTCATCTTTGGGCCAGACCACATGGCATCAGAAGTGGCCTGCAGGCCTTCCCTGTGGCTCTGAGCCCGTTCTCTTCTCATCCTTTCTGGTCGCCTGTGCTGTGGTCCTTTCTTGTACCTCCTTGCTGCTTCTATTCCTCTTCCTGAGTTGACACTTCACTCTCGCCAGGTAAATGGGCATCTTTTCTTCGTAAGTGTTAGTTCATAGGGATAGACCTACAGGAGATCTGCTTCAGGTTGTCACCAAGGATTTTTGGATTCGGGAGCATCCATGACTTGCTCAGAATTCAGGGACAGAAATCTGAGCTTACCCGGATAAGGCACTAACATTACTTGCTCCTATGATATCCAGGTACTGCTCTGGGGTGGGTTTTCTCCTGTATTCCTTTTGACAATTGGCTATTAAATAGAAATTGGTTTTGTCTCCATTGTCCAGGTAAGAATGCTAAGGCTCAACAAGGTAAAGGTGTTTATTCAAGGCTGTGGAGCCGATGGACTCAGAGTCTTCAGTTTATGCGATTTTGTTTCTAAAACTGGAGCTCTTGCATGCCTTTAGATCCACAGCTATCTCATATTTACTCAGCTGGGTGCTGCCTTAGTTCCTTCTGAATAATTAATTTGTGAAACACTAAAGGCACTGCACTGAAGGAAGGATGTGTGAAAAAGGCACATTCTTATTTTGCCACCTTTAGTGGTCTGCATTCCCACACAATCCGTGTTAACTTATGAGCCCATAGGAGCCCTTTGTCATGCCAGGCAGAAGCAATTCACAACCCATAAGCTGGAGCGAACAGTAATATTTATTATGCAATTTCTGTGGACTAGATAACCTGCTAGATACTTTTCCACAGATAGCATCATCTGGTCCTTAAGGAAGTCTCTTGATGGGAAAATAGAGATTGGAGAAGGCCGATATGCATCCAGGGTCTTAGTGTGAACAGGCAGGAGAGGC
The DNA here is from genome assembly GCA_026225945.1 of Cricetomys ansorgei. NCBI lineage: Eukaryota > Metazoa > Chordata > Mammalia > Rodentia > Nesomyidae > Cricetomys > Cricetomys ansorgei. The sequence goes on along the minus strand of JAMJFZ010001898.1, from coordinate 2,056,984 downwards.
AGGGTCAGAGCAGACAGCTCCTTCTAATGTTGCCTACATATAGAGACCACCTCTGGAGTTTCAGCAGAAGAAGTTGGGCCATCTGAATGAGGGTTGTGGGGTCCCATAGCATAGCACATCGGTGTCTTTCAAAGCCCATCAAGTGGGGCTAGGGAGATGACTCGGTCTGAAGAATGCTACCTTGCAAGCATGAGGACCCAAATTTCATCCACTGAACCAAGTTTAAAATTTTAAAAAGCACCACTACACCCTAGTATCCCCTAGTATACTCAGTGCTGGGGTGCTAAGACAGGATGGATCCCTGGCACTCCGTAGCCATCTTATCTAACCAAAATGATGAACCTTAGGCCAGTGAGAGACCTTGTCATACAAACAAGGTAGGAGAGCAAGACTCTGGCATGCACATGTACACGAACCCACCCACACACAAGTGCATCCCTTTCTGAAAAACTAAAGCCCGTCAGGTGACTCTGGCATACAATGAGGGTTAAAATTGAATGTCTGGTCCCCTGTGACTAAATGGTGATCTCCTTGTCTAAGCTCTGATGACCTGAGGTTCACCTTGCCCCTGACTCCCTTCTTAGTGTGAGGGAGACAGTTCCACAGCAGCTTCTCAAAGATGCTGTCAGAAGAAACACAGTGCAGCACACACACATGATTGCACACCTTCCAGTCACCCTACTCTTTCAAAGAGTAGGAAGAAACAAATGAAATTAAGTTTCAAGACATACTTATCTGACTCAATATAGATAAAGTATTGTTCAATGTGCAATAAACGTAAGTGTAATTCATGAGGCGTTTCTAGTGTTTTATTTATTCTTGTATCTTTGGAATCTGGTGTGCCTTTTATGCTCAGAGGGCATCCATGACAGTTTGGACCAATCACATAGCAACTGCTTGGTGGCTATACCGGGCTGGTGGCTGCTGAGGTTGAGCAGCTCTGGTTGAGTCACATCCTCTGGATGTTTCTCCTCCCATAGCTTCATCTTGGTACAGAAATTGTAACATGATGCCCAGAAGAGATTTTTCTCTTACTGAATTGTTGTGATCTTCTAGGTACCAATCTATCTTATTATCTATATATTCTCTTCAATTGCCAATGGCAAATCTTTGGGGCTCAGTGGATAAGGTGTTTGCCATGAAAGTGTGAGATACTAAGTTCAATCACCCAGAATCCGTGTAAAAGCAGGATGCTGCTTCATGCCTGTAATCTCTGGATGGGGAGAAGGGGTGGAGACAGGAGGATCGTGGGGTTTGCTGGTCAGCCAGTCTAGCCTACTCTGCAGACTCCAGGTTTAGTGAAGGAGAGCAATTGATACCCAACATTGATCTCTGGCCTCTACAAGTACATGCATACAACACACACACACACAAGTCAATATTGGATCTCTTAAATTCCTATTGTCTCCTGAAAGGATGGATTGTAAAGAAGTTTTTAGGAGCCTGCTTCCCTGGGCTGCAAGAAAGCTGCTCCTCCATCTTCATACTCCTTCTTTTTTTTTGTTAGAAATTATTTGATGATATGGATTAGGAGAAATAAGAAATTATCCATTTCTTTTTGACCAGGTAATTTTCTAAGCAAACAACCTCAAATGTGGAGAAGGCTTCATGCCCAGAGATGTTTATCGGGGTCTTGTTTCTACTATGAAATAATTGGACACAGCCCAGACATTTCGTGTTTGTGCAATTACAGGGTCGAGCCAAGTCTAGGGAGTGGGGGAATCACATGGTTGGTTAAAAGAATATTAGAGTTACTGTGCATGGGGGCTTTTTATATTAGAATGTGAGAGGGAAAAAGAATTAAAATTGTGCATGCAGAGTTATAACTAGGTGAAAATATCTCAGCACAACAAAATGACAGCAAGGAAATTCACCAAGAAGTTTAAAGCACCACCGCTGTTATTTTCCAGTGATTTGATGATGTGAATTCTCTCCTTCTGTCTTTTTTCCTACTCTGTTTTTCTTGAAACATTGTGAGCTCACTCGCATACCTTTCATAATAAACTTTATTCAGAAAAATAAACAATGTTAAGGACGGAAAAACCTTTAAGAAGGACGCAATTAAAAAGTTTTGCATGTTGTTAGGAATAGCATTCCGAGGTGCCCATAGGCTCTTGGGGTGGGAGGAAGACCGAGGAGGATTGTGGGTAGGAAGGCTCCTCTCCTGCCAGGGGCAGATTTGCATTTTACATGCTGATGCTTCCTTTCTGACAATTTGGAGAGTCCTTTCCTAAACTCTGGGCTAGGGAAGCTCCTTAAACAAAAGAAGGGTTTGTGAGGAAGACCCTTCTTAAGCGGTGTTGGCACAACAAACTCTTTCTTCAGCCTGGAGTTGCAAAATGCAGGCATTCAATGCCCCCAGGAAGGAGCTGCACAAGGACTCTGCTCAGTTGCTCTAAGTCTAAAATTAAATGTCTCACTAGCGCAATTATGTCCCAATCTCCTTGGCAGGAGGACCCTTATTTCAGGGTTTGAAGCTAAGTTGAAACCCTGAGGACTTCCAGAGCCTACAGATTCTAAAAGGGGGATTTGTAACTTTTCCTTATTCTAAAATAAACTCAGAGGGTGGAGCATTAGCCAGGGCGCATTATGAGAGAGGTGCTAATACGCCCTTTTTGTAGATGATAAAACTGAGGCTTGGAAGTGAAGAAAGACATTAAAGGAGCGAAAGGCACCCATTGAGTTCAAAGTTGTGTCTTTCTGGCTCCAAAGTTCATGCACTTTCCCTGTGTGACTCAGTTTACCTCTTCTCCTGCTCTGTCTGTGGGAGCTACAGATGTGAGATGTGCTGGAAGACAGAATCAGACTGTTGAGCTGGCTCCCAATTCTGACCTATGATCACAGCCGTACAACTTGCCCCAAATAGACCCCACTCGTCAGGCTAACCGGAGGGGAGTCTCACGTTAAGAGGTTGCTTATCCCTCATCAGAAAAGGCAAGGTGGTGGTGCAATGAAGGAGGGTTATTTGGAATGCAAGCAACCACTTCTCTTCCCAAGAGGAGCACCCCAACCCAAGCTCATGGTGGCTCATGTGTCATCCCGTCTGACAAGGACCCACAAAGAGTCCTGTGTATTCAGCAGGTGATGGGGGTTGCCTTTCTGGGACAACTGAAAGACTAATGGCACTCTCGGCGGAAGATGGAAGAAGAAGGCAGGCGAGCTGCAAACACATGAGCTGTCAGTGTGATTCACGAAGTAATTATGGAATAATACAGTGTAAACTATTAGGAGATAATAATAAGTCAGGATTGACTCATCACTTGGAGAACTTGGGGCTGACGAGCCTGCCGGTTATTTGCTAGTCCCCAAAGTCTGTAAACCAGTGTAATGTGAGCCAAGCTTGGCAGCTGGATTCAAAGGCGATAGGTCTATTATCCCCTTTTACATTAAACTATGAGAACCCGCTGATGGGAAAATATAAATGCAAGCAGTTCAGCTAATATCAGCACTAACACCCAGGTAAAATGATAATTGCCAGACGCCTAAAATGCCCAGAAATGAGATGCACTTAAACCGCTGAACGCTGAAAACAAACCCAGGGCGGAATGCTGGCTGCACTGTTCTAACTAGGGGACACAGAGCAGATAGGAGTAATGGAGGCCACGAGGGCTGGAGTCCTCCTGTGGGCAGAGTGACGACTCAGGATCCATTCAAGCTAGTGTCCACAGAGTGAGGATGCCTCCACCTGCTGCTGGATGGAAAAGACTGTGGCTTGCGCAGTCTGAGCAGCTCAGGCGAGTCACGGAGATCAGGTGTGGATGACATATTTCAAAGCCCATGTGATGGGCGTGAGAGTCTGGGCATGTTCTAGTGCTCCAGGCTAAATCTGAAGACGTACAAGAGTGGCTGGTAAGTCCGTAACATCCAGGGGAGCCTGAAGGAAAGGGGGTGTTTCCCTACTGTTGCCACCCCAGGGAACAAGCAGGTGGCAGAATGAGGTCCAAGCAAAGACTCTGTGGAGGTTGAGACAATACTGCTGCATGTGCACCAACGTGAGGATGCCCAGTCACTCACCTCAGGCACACAGACATGAGTGAGACTCAGTTCCCAAGGAACTCACAGTGTACCCCCTGGCTCCCAACCCAGACACACAAGGCTACACAGAAATTAGAGATTTGCAAAATGGAGGGATGCTAAGTCACAGAGTTTTCTTTGAATAGAGGTGACATTTGAATGTTATCACTGTAAATGGATGATTAACAAATTCCCAGGAAGAGAACAGGGATCCAGTAGATAGTGCATCCTGAACTACAGAGGAACACAATGCTGGGAGCTCTGGGGCCTTTGAGAGTGGATTGTGCCAGGTTGGGAGAGACATGGGAGTCAGAAGAGATTGTGGGCAGATCGTGATAAACCATGCGTGCCACACACGCAGTGTGAACTTGGTATAGGTTCAGAAGGGTCAGGTGACTTGGTCATGATCGTGGGAAAAGGCGTTCAGAGTCTGAAAAGTGTTGGCAGGCAGGGAACAAGACACAAGGGAAGGACCCAGAATGAAGGCTGGAGGGGACTGGAAGTCAGCAGGCTGTAACACAAGAGGGAAGGGGCCGAGAAAGAAAGGGAGATTTCCTTGAAAGCCCTAGGCAGAAGTCAAGGCTGAGCTCAGTGGTGCAAGATGGAGAAACTGTAGCAATAAAATGCTTTCTGCTGGACCAGAGTGATCCCGGGATACCCACCGGCAGATAAGCCGCAAACAGTAGCTTCTTTCCCAGGGACTTTCCTGGAGTTCTTCTGGTACCAGTCCACCCAAGCCTCAGGCACTGCACACTCTTCCTGTATATATTTGCAGAAGAGAGAGAGATTCTTTCCCTCTATCCTTGCTGCTCATTACTCTGTCCATAGAGTGTGTGTGTCAGGGTAGGGGCATCCTGGAGACTCCCTGGAACTCAGCCTCCTGGAACTGTTCTGTGATGGTTTTGGGGTCAGCTGGGCTCTCTGGATGGTTTCAAACATAAAATAACCAATGTGTCTCTAGTGAGCCACTGGCTCTGCTGCATCTTCATTGAGGCAGGAGAGGGGTCATGCTAAGCCACACTGGAGCCTGAAGCTGCTGATCCGGACCACGGACGCTGTCTTTATCTAAGGCAGTTTTTGAGAATCACAGATTTCCTTTGGACATGGATTTTGATTTTTTTAAATTATCAGTGTATATATTCACTCTACATGATACTGAGTCGCATAAAGCCGTTTAAGAAAGTACATATTGTACGTTGAATATCTCTCCCCTGCCCCCTCCCGTGCTGTTTCTTCCCCAACCCCCATTAGTTCCCCTGTTTCCCTTGGCAGTTTTCCTTACTCCTTTGTGTCACATGTATACATGAGATTTTATGTATCCCTATAAAACCTCAGAACCACAAATGAGAGAAAACATACGATATTTGTCTTTCTGAGATTGTCTTAATTCACTGCATATGATCATCTCCAGTTGTTTCTGGGTTTTATTTATCCAGATGGGGTCTAATGTAGCCTAGGCTGACTTTGAACTTGCTGTGTAGCTGAGAATGGACTTGAATTTCTGGTCCTCCTTTTTCTACCTCCTGAGTGCTAGGATGACAGGCATGCTCCTACATGCCTATTTTATGCAGTGGGGATCAAACCCAGGGTTCTGTTTATACTAGGCAAGCAACCGTGCCTCAGCCACAGTCAGAGTTTTGATTTTTCTTTGAAAAAGTGTTACATTAAAATGTTCTTCATCTTGGCTCCTGAAAGTTTGGGAACACATTTTGCACTCGAGAGAGCTACCTTGCCTTTGACTTGTCCTGGAGGAGAGGGCTGACGTGAGTGAAGGGCTCCTGCATGCCAAGGAGTTTGAGAGCTCCTTAGTGGTCCTGGTGCGCGATCCTCCCAAAGGCCATGCAGGAGGTGGCATGAGTACTTCTCACAAATGGGAACAGAGAGGCCCGGAGAAGAAACTGACCTTCCTTGCCTGGTGAGTGAACAGCATTTCCCAGGGAACTGTCAGAGTTCTTCTGTGTGTCTGTCCCTCTCTGTCTCCATCTGTCTCTGTCTCTTTTCTCCCTTTCTCCTTGTCTTCTCTCTCCTTGACTCCTTGTCTCTCTCTATATCTCTATTCCCTCTGTGTCCTCTCTCTCTTTGTCCTACCCTCCCTTCTTCCCTCCCTCCCTCCCTCCCTCTCTGACTACCATCTAACTGATTCTCTAAAGCCAGGTCCATTTGCTGAGACAGAAGCTAACAGGGCTTCAGCTGACTGATACAGACAGGAACTGGGCAGTCCGATTTGTCACTGTGCTCCAGCACAGAGGAGCGAGGAGAGCTCTCAATCTACACAAATGGCCTTGGTCTTGAGACAGAAATATTCCTAGAGCAGAGGAGGGTGATTCATCAGGCTGCCAGGATTGGATGGAAATATCTCCTGCGAGTTTCCCAGCTTTCTTTCTTCTAATCTGGGCTCCTGGCTGTGTGCTCCTGAGATGCCTGTCTGCTCTTGGAGACCTGAATGAGAAGTGGTCTCATAGAATCTGGGGGCCTGGCTCCTTTTCCAGTGCACGTGAGCACAGTGACATTTAGTGATGTGGCACAATCGGAACTGTCTAGGATCTCCAAGTGCAAACCCGAGCTCCATTGTTGGCTACATTAGCATTGGAGGCTGGGGGACAGCTCACTTGGTAAAGCACTTACTTTGCATACACAAGGGCCTGACTTTGATCTCCAGAACCTATGTGAAAATGTTAGGTATGCTTGTAACCACGGTGCTGGGAAAGCAGAGACAGAAGAATCCCTGGACTCTGAGCTTTCTGGACAGCCAATTTAGTCTAACTGGTGTGTTCCAGGCTAGTAAGAGGCCTTGTCTCAAGGCAGGTGGACAATGATCCTGAAGATAAAAGTCAAGGTTGTCCACCAGCCTCTACAAGCACATACACACACACACACACACACACACACACACACACACACACACTTAAAAACATTAGAAATGCCTGGCATTTTTGAGTGCTGCCTTAGTTCTTTATACAGACCCGCTCTGGGGCCTCCACCGTGGTTCTGTGTTGTACTGGTATGGAAACTGAAGCTATCGGGAATGCTATAGCTCAAAGACACGTAGTAGCAAATGGCTGGTTCCAGATTAACCTTGACTGGTTTAGCTCCAAGTAACTTGCAACACATGCTTCCTCTGTGTCAGGTGACCTGAGACAGAAATCCAGAAGACCTCTGGACTTCCCTGAGCATCCCTTCTCTCACATGGTCACAGTGGCTTGGCATGCTCCTGGGCATGCGCTCCTGCAAGGGGAGGCAAGTTCATGTGATAAGCCTCTCAGGAGTGTCCTCTGCTCTTGTGAGTGAAGTGAAGAGAACAGAAATGTTCCACCTGAGATGTTCTGGAAAGGCAAAGGGACCCTTCCATCAGGATCTCATGGAGTTTTGGGTGAGATAGAAGAAGGCATTGTCCTGTGATATGCATGTGGCAGAAGTGGAGTCCAGAGGATGGTAGAGGGCATAAACTGGAAAAAATCTGTGATGGTTTCCCAGAAGAACTGATATCTAGTGTGTAGTTGGAAGAAATAAGGAGAAAGGAATTCTGAAAAAGATGGCACAGTGTGCAAGCCCCAGGGGTAAGAAGGAACAAGATATTGTATGTGGGCGTGGCCACAGATCTGTGGCTGAAGAGTCCTCAATGGAAGGCAAAACATGGATCAGAGGGGAAAGATTTTAAATATCACAGTGGTGGAGAGTGGATTCTGTTGGTAAAGAGCTTGACCTGAACTCAGTCCTTAGAACCCACGGATGAGAGGCAGACACTGCCATGATCGCTTGTGACCACGGTACCAGGGCAAGAGAGTGGAGAGAGAAGCCAAGCATATCCTGAGGTTTGTCGACGTACCAGTGAGAGATGCTGTCTCAGAAAAATAAGATGGAGAGTTATAGAGGAAGATCTCCAGTGTTAACTTCTGACCTGTACACGGGCACACGGGGAGGGGGAAGTGCATCCGCACACACATAGGCATAACACACTTGTACACACACACACACACACACACACACACACACAAGAACACTATGCTAAGTAGTCCACTTAGGAGCCAATCACGAAAAGTCCAGTGTAATTCCATTATGTGAAGCATCCAGAGTCATCAAATCAATAGAAACAGAACACAGAATGGCAGTGCCAGGGGCTAGAGGGAGAGCTGTTGTTTAATGGGCGCAGAGTGTTAGTTTGGATTGATTCAAAGGTTCTGGAAACTGGTTATGTAACCTGTGAATATATTCAGCACTACTCAACTGTGCACATAGAAATGGTCAAGATGGAAATTTTTTACATTGTGGGTTTTTTTTTTTTTTTTTTTTTTTTTTGCTTTCCCAAAATACTTTTGAAAATTAAAGAAAAAGGCAAAACACCTTTTCCCAGCTGGGAAACAATGATAAAAGGTTAAGAGACTCTGGGCTAGATCCCAACATTGGAGGAGGCAGGGCACATCTCCAGGGGAGATACAGCAGCAAGGTTAGGCCCTCTAAGGTCTCTGAGCTCCTGCTGGTAGTCTGGAGTTCTATTTCTATGGGCTGGAGTCAGGGAAGGTTTGGAGAAATGTTTCCATGGTGTGGTTCTTGTGGTTTATTTAGTTCTGTTCCCTTAAAACCCCTTAACTGAGTGTGGTGGAATTCCTGGGTGGAATCTCAGATCTTGTGGGAGACTGATGCAGAAGAGTTACTATGAGTTTGACATCTGAAGCTGGGCTACAGAGTATGACACTGTCTTGAAGTACCAAAGATAAACAAAACAAAACAACAACTTAAAAACATCCATGTCGATGTGTAAATGACCGGGAAAGGCTGAGTTCCATTCAAACGTTATTCACAGTGACAAACACAGCTATATGTGACCCGTGGACCATATCTTGCTGTCCCCTGCTGTGTCCCTGGACAAGTTCAGGGAGTATTTATATTTTAAAAAGCCATTTGGCATCTGTGCAAATACTGGATTGGAGGGAGTAGTGAAGAGGAAAATCTGGCTTCAGTGTTGGGGGCTGGGAAAATTTGGGGTGCTTTCCTTCCCTTGTGGCTTGGCTGACTTCCTTTTACTCTGGCTTCTGACACCGGGCTAAGGTAGGAGCCAGGCCTTTGACATGGTTTCAGCAGCAGCAAGGAGAGACAGAGCCCAGCTTGGCAGAGGTGACACTTGGATGGATACCTGGTATTTTGTTGGAGGTCATTTGTTAGTAAAGCCCTCTCTCCCCTCCACCTCCCACTCATCACTGCATTTCCAAGCTTTGATTCATTAACTCCAACTGCTGGAACCACAGGTAATGTTCAGAGTTGCATTTTAAGCAGGCAAGGATGACTGCTTTGAAAGTGGCCCCTCTAAAAAGGTTAATATTATAAATGCATCTTAAATGCCTAATACATAACCAAATGCAGCAAATATGGAAATGTCAGCAACACTAAAAATCAGAGCAAGATTTAAAAAAAAAATTAGAACAGGTCACCTTTGCTCTCTGTATGCTGTGCTTCATAGAAGTTTATGCTGTTAAATCAACTGCTTAAGAGAGATGCCTTCTCTTCCTGGGAGACCTGTGGGCCATGTCTGGAAGCTAGTGTGGACCAGAAGGGGAAAGACCCCCCAGATAACTGGAGAGGGATCATCGTCATGGGCTTGTCTCAGTCTGTCTGTGTTGGTTTTTCCCAGTTGATAGCAAGAATAGTAAGTTTTTTTTTTTTTAACTGAAAATTCTTAACTGGGAATCCATCATACCCGTTAGATACTTTCCCCCAGCACTTGTGCTAATGAATAGCACACAGGAAGTGCTCTAGTAAGACCTTTTGAATGCTCTACTCTGGTATCTGTCTTTACATTTTTTTTTTCCCTTGGGTCTTGAAGTTCACATTCCGCTAGACAAAAGCTAACATTTTAGGTATGACTTCCCTCAAGCATGCTTAGGTTTTGCGGGAGATGATGCCAGAATGAAACTTTTCTAAGACTTGGAGAAATTAATGTGTAAGAGAGTCCCAAGGTTTCCGACGGTGTTGTGGAGGGAGATGTTCATGATGCTTCAAGCAGACTAAGGAGAGGGGTCCTGCCTCGCTCGACAGCTGGCTCTGCAGACCTGAGTGTGTGTGCTGGGATGATGAGGCATGAGAAGAGCCCGTGCCCAAGTGAACAGGACATGTGTGGTTGTCTGGTCAGGCCTGGCCTAAGACCAGATGAGGCTCATGAATGCCTAAGGTATATGGCAGAAGGAAGAAGCCACTCTTGGGTACCAGCCTGAACTCATGACCTTAAAACCCTAAGGAGTGTATCGTTAGTCCTGTGTGTCTCTTAGCTCAGTCTCAGCCTGTGGGTAGACAGGTGGAAAAAGGAAAAGACAAGGTTAAAAGTGTAGGTCAAAAGAGAGAGCTGAGACTCTTGTCTTAAAAGACTTTTCAAGAGGCTGGGGAGATGGCTCAGTGTTTAAGAATATGCACTGCTCTTGCAGAGGACCTGAGTTTGGTTCCCAGTGCCCAAAAGGCAGCTCACAACTGCATGTAACTCAAGCTCTGGGGAATCCAGTGACCACTTCTGGCCTCTATAAGGCACCTGCACTCATGGGCACAAACCCACATACCGACACATACACATATATGTAATTGTACACCTACTGTATGGGCTCAGCAAGGAAGAGACAGAGGCATATTCATATTTGGAAGCCCTGGCAGACCTCAGCAGATGGACCCACTGTCAAGGCCAGTGTCATGCTGCAGTGGAACTGGGAGAATCTGAGCTCAGGTGTTTTTATTGATTCAGAACTCCTTAGGTGCAGATCATAAGCAATCAAACACCCACAATAGAGATCCAACACCTGCAGACAATACAAAATGCACCTTTTTTTCCAACAGCACACAAAAACAATTATTTTAAACACAACTAAAAATACACTTCCACAACACAAATACATAATTAAAAAAAATAAATCTCTAAAGGAACTTTCAGAACAAGTGTGGATTTCCTCAAGTTTGGGAAGTTCTGGATGACTTTGAGATCATCCAGCCTAGTGGTAATCAACTAATACCGTACAACTGACTTCCCAGGAAGAGCCTGTTAAGCCTTTGGAGTGTTGAGTGCTACTTCCCAGACTCAGACACTATAGGTTAGGGCTGGGGAGCTGGAGGCAGGGCTGGAAATCTGTATGTATAATATGGACACAGTCTTTCCTCTTCCCAGTTGTTCTGATCAGGTTTGTCCAGGACCAGCCATAGAGAAACTCTAGGAACAATCATATAACCCATCATCTGAATGAAGTTATTTTGGAGAGTGACTGGCAACTGAGCCTGTTTTGGTCAATGTCATGCCCACTTGTTTACCTATTGCAGAGTCTAGCAGTAGAGCTGAGTAATTATGACAGAGACCTTATGGTCTGCAAAGCATAAGATATTTATTATGTGGTTCTTTGTTTAAGCAGTCTGCTGGCCCTGGTTTGGGTTATTGTTTAGCAAATATTTGTCCTCTCACCCTCCTCCCATGGTGAATAAAATATACTTCTCTGTGTCACTGATGCTGGGATTAGCTGTGACTCTCACCTCCAGAGATGGAGTGTTAGGAGAAATAACATGAGCTTGCACTACGAAGCGTGATCCCTTGTTATTCTCGTATGTCAACGATAAAAACACATCTAGTCAGTCTGCCAGGTCAAGGAGAATGAGAAACTCATGGAGCAGCAGCAGACTTGTGATTTGTGAGTTTTCTGAGTGCGGCCAAGCTAGCAGAACCCTCCTTAGATAGCTGATCCCAACCTTCCCATAGGCTTAAGAGCAAGTAGACTGATTGATAATGAGCCACAGAGTTTTCAGGTTGCTCAGTCAGTAGCACTGTGATAATTTCTTGATATAGGGATGCTATTAGTAATTAATCACATTTATAGACATAACCTGGGTATGATTACCTTAGCTCCAACCTAACTATTTTCTTTCCACTGGAAAGTGGGTATTTGACCAAACACCTAAGCATGTAATCGAATTGCCTAATTCTTGTCTGAGTGATGGGTACATGACTCAGATAAGCATGAGAGGGAGGGTGGGGTTTAATGGTTTTTGAAATAAACTGGAGAGGGCCCCAGTGTAGCAGTATGCAACAATCTTTTACCCTTAATTTAGGGAAGGAGAAAGGAAAGATAGAAAGAAATCTTCACTGCTTTTACAAGAGGCCTTGACATACAAAGAGAGAAGGGTAGAAATCTTCACAGCCTCTTTTTTAGACTGTCCTAAGCTTGAAGAGGACTAGCTGACAGTGAGTCAGACTATTGTCTCAGCTCACGGTCTATAAACTCAATCTCTCCAGCCTTTGTTCTTTTAGGAATTATCACACTAACTAACAACAATAATCCAACCAACAAACCACCAACCAATGCCCGCCCCGACCCTTGGGGCTGCAGACCTTTATACCCTAAGCCAAAAGCTCCCATCAACCCATGTGGCAAACAATCCTCAAAACAAGCTACAGGTGCCAGAAGGACTGCACCTAACCAAATTATAGCCACCCGCATCAAGCATTCCAAATCCAACTTGTAAACAATTATACCACAGCTGGGGTGGGAATTCAAACTTAATCGAAACGCCATTTTATGTTTTTAAAGAAATCAAAATAAAAACTTTTTCCAAGCATTCCTCTACACCTCAGGGAGCTGGGGGCTGAGATGAATGTTGACTTAGCTGATGAAGCCACCTTCTAGATGCTTCCTCTTGCCATGAATGGCCTCCATCCACTGAATAAACAGCAAGACAAATGTAAGCGAAGGGAAGTAGCACCAAGAATAATCACATAGTCCTCATATATTTGATTCCAATTTAATGTTGCTTAGCAAAAGAAAACGTGTTGTGAATAAACAAAGACCAATCCTGCCACCATCAAGTGGCAGATAACATTAGCAGAAGATGGCCTTAGATCTTTTGAGAACCTCAACAATATAACTCACATAGCACAGAAGAAGGGGAACCCTCCCCAGAGGGGCTCCTCATGGAAGTTTGCAAAGCAAAGGGGTCACTGGTACCATTCTCACTTTGTGCTGGGAATTTAAAGTGAAAGTTGACTTTCATGGCTAGGTCTGAACTTGTGTATGTGTGCTGTATGTTGATGGGTACCCTGCATGTGTTTACATTTATGTATACAGATTTATGTATATTTTTGTATGCATATGTTTCCTGATACTGCCAGGGCCCTTCTTCCTGCCAGCTTCCCTCTTGAGAGTGCAGCCATCCCTGGAGGAATGCAATGCCTGTGTTGCTCTCTACAGACCAGTTAAGGCTACATTATAACACAATTATCATAAATTTCTGCTCAGTCTGCTTGCACCAGAAAGGCCACTGCTCTGTTTGGGGTCTTGGGGGGCATGGAGGTAACTCTTCTTGATGTGACTCTATGTGATCTTTTTTGACTACTGTAGATAGAGGAGCTTCTAAGCAAAGCTCTGATCTTTTCCATAGCTCCTCTCCATACCTCATCTGCTCTAGGCTGAGCCTGTTTTGATGGATGACCCCAGGGTACTCTATCATGGGGGGTCAAGAGATGGCCAGGAAGGCCACACAGGGCAGGGCTACAGACTGAGCTAGACCAGCCTGAAATGCTGCTTAGAGGGAGTAGAAACTCATCTACTAAACACCTATACAGAAATCCTGACCGAACAGGACAGTCAAGGTAATCACTCCAAAGTTGCTTTAGGGAACAGGCCTTAGGAGAAAAAGAGAGAGGTTACATCCAGCCAGGGGTCCGGAGTAAGAAATCTAAATCAAGTTGATTACTGTCTGTGGACACCTGAGGGGTCCAAGGTTCTGGTGTTTCTAATGGCTCAGGACCATTTGGACAGGCTTACATGCCCAGGGATAGACCAGACAGAGAGTAAGGGCTCTCATGCAGGAAATACTCCCTAGCAGAGGCCATTTATCCTTCAACAGCTCAATGTAGTCCTGGTCCCCTCTTCCTGATCCTCTCCGGTCCAACCCTGTGATTCTTGGCTTATTCTGCTAGCTTCTCCAAGAACCTGTTCAATTTCCCTGGATGTTTTATTTTCTCTGGACATTAGCAGCCTATAACCCAAGTCACTCCAGTTGACGATTGTCATGGACTACCTTCCGTTGTGACTGAGTGTTGTATGTGTCCTAGTCTTATCTCTCTAGCCAGGCTGCAGGCTCCCTGTATGCAGGAGAAGCTGCGGCTGCCCATCTGAAGGTACTCAGGATGGCTCCTCTCACTGAGATGTGTTTTTTGAGATTATAAAGCCTTCACACAAGAGAGATTCAGCTCAGGCTCTGCAATCTCTAATCTCAACATGCTGTGTGATCCTCCCTCCCATAGAACAGAGGCCCAGCCCTGCCTAAATCTGGAGGCAGTGTATCCTCACCTTCACTTGTGCTCATCCAGATGGGAGCCCATCTCTTCTCTATGGACAAAGTACTGCTAGGTCCTCAGGAGATCCCGAAGGCCATTGTCCCTTCATTGGTACTTTTCTGCTTACACCTGAGCTGCCCATTGCCTCTGTGAGCCTTATGCATGGTCTCTGCTCTTCAGGGCTTGGGTTACCCTACAACTCTTCTTTGAAAACTCCTCAGGTCCTTTCATGATATGTGTAGATGCCCTATGGAATTTGATCATGCTTCTTGGAGCACTTGGTATAATACACGTATCAGCTTTTGTTGGCATCAAGCCAGGTGTGGTGACGCCTGTCTGTAAATCAAAGCATTTGGGAAATCTGAGGGAGAAGGCTTATCTGGAGTTCAAGGCCAGCCTGAACTACATAGTGAATTCAGGACAGCCTAGACTACAGAGTGAGACTCTCTCTCAGATCACAAACAAAAGTTTTGCTGATGTCAAATTTCACCAGCTACATATCCCAACTTCCCTTCCAGATGGCCAGTTCCTCCAGAGCTGGGCCACGTCTTAGTCTCCATTCCCCACACCCCCAAGCCCAATCTGGAGTGTGTTTTCCTGAAACACTTGAACCAATCTTTGCACCAGTTGCTAGAGAAGGGAGGTCTTTCCAAGAAGCAGGAGATGCTGATGACGGAGAGGAGCAGGAGCTGGCTGTGTGGTCCTCGGGGGCAAGCTTGTCGCTGCTGGGCTGTGAGGATTCTCCTGCTGTAGCACCAAGGCACATCCACACACACATATATGCATATTATATAATTTCTTTGTCTATACTTTCTTTATCTATTCTTATATTTCTTTCTCTATATGTTTCGATTGAGGGTTAAATGAGATAATACGTTAAAGCAAAGCTCATAGGGCTTCTTTTGACAGTACTGGCTCTTTCTGTGGTCTCTCCTTCCACGGAACCCTGTTTATATAGAGTAACATGTCGTTAACTGGTGATGTCAAAATGCATTTGTTTATGTCTAGTTAGTAGATATAGTTCTCTTCAAGGACAGACCTGTTGTAGAAGTTTAGTTTTAGTTATGTTTAAAATGGTGGTTTTGTGCATTGTTGGGGGAAGGGCTGCCCAGGCCTTGGCATTTTGTATTGTCTAAGGGTGTTGGCTTTATGTGGAGGATATTTGATTGCTCATGAACTGCACATGGTATTAATAGAACACCCGAGGAGCTTGGGTATCAATAAAAACCCCTGAGATGAGATGCTCAGGGTTCTACTGTCAAGGATGGCACTTGCCATGACAGTGGTTCCCTCTGCTGCGGTCTGGAAGGATTTACATCTATGAAAATGTCTCCGTGTCTTCTTGGCTGAGCCTCCACAGTAGGTGTACTACTACAGAATTCATGTCTCCTATCTCTATCTCTATGTTCACCTATACATTACTCTATGGGTGCCAACATATATTTGTTGAATGAATGAATGAATGAATGACCTTGAATTAGTCTGAAGGATTCATGGCATGATATATAGCAAAACCTTGTTGTATTTAGCATTAAGGTTAGAAGCTTGAATCAGCAAGCTGAAAGAATCTTTTTAAAGTAACATTTAGAGAAACATTATAAAAAACTTTCCAAGTTAGAAACCACTGAACTTCTGACTACCTGAGTGTTCCCTGCTAGAGGTCCTTCCGGGAGCAGAGGCTGTCTTGTTCTGATAAGGCTAATTTGTAATTAGTAAATGGCCATTTGCATTCAAATACAGCAAGGTGCTCAGGTTGTTAAAAAAGCTTTGTTCTCCAGAGTGGACTAAACAGCACCCCTGCAGTGTTGGAGATTAGCAGTCTTTTTTATAGCAATATTCTTTCATGTTTCTCTCCACAGTTACTGAATTTTTCTGGATCCCCAGGTACTATGCTAAGCACAGTGAAGATTAAGGCAAAGCCTCTTGTTCACATTTGCTTTATGATCTAGTGAGGGGTGATGGTCAGTAAATAAGAAACCATGGATGGAAAGGATGGAACAGAGATTTTCTACAGTGGGATGCACTCAAGACCTTTTGCCTTGGCTACTTTGGAAAAAGACAGTCAGATCACAAGGAGAGCGAAGCTCAGAGAGAAGGAAGAAATGATCCAGCGTTCTCAGGGAGGAAAGGAAGTATATTCCATCAAATAGTGGACAGGGTGGCCACTGGTGACATGCCTGAAGTTGGAGAAGGAAGAGGAGAATGAGCTGTGGTGTGTGTCACAGTCTCTGGGTTTGGATTTGGCTCTCAGTATAAAAGGAGTGCACGTAGGGACATCCATGATCTGATACACATCCTTATCTCTGGCTCTTGTGTGGGGACCAAGGATGGAAGGATGCACAAATGGAAACAAGAATGGAAGCCACAGAACACTAGAGATCCGTGTCTCCAGCTGTCTCCACCATCCTTATTGCTTCTACCTAGGCCAGGCTGCCTCATCATGCCCTAACATGGCCCCCATCTCTCAGTGACTTCCAGCTCCTCATGATTGGTTTGTCAATGCCTGGGTCATTGTCTCCAATAATCCCTTCCTCACCCGTCACTTCAGCTACCCAGCTCCACACCCAGCACCCTGCATCTTGTTGTTGCTGATGACTACTTCACCGTCGAAGATTCTTGACTTGAAGTATCCACTTTAAAACAACCTCTCACCCTACCAGCGCTCTGGGAAAGGGCAGTATGGCACTCATGGCAAGGCTGGAAGCATGGAGATGTATTGACGTTTTCCAATGTATTTCTGGAGTAGAAACAAGAGCCTTAATTGATCAACTGGCTGCAGGAGAGGGCAGAGGCTCAGAAAGAGGAATCGAGGAGAACTCTCAGACATTTGCTTTAGCATAACAACCAGCCATGACATTTTCTAAGATGGGAAAGAATTGGCAGGGGAAGCAATTGGGGATTTTATCAATGAAGATGTGTGTGCACATGCATGCTTGTGTGTGTGTGTGTGTGTGTGTGTGTGTGAATGCACATGAATTAGGAACAGTGTTTTTGTTCTGACCATGCCAAGTTTGAGATCCCCATTAGACAACCACTCAGGAATGTCAAGTCAGCCATTGCATATTTGCAACTTGAGCTCTGAGAAGTGATTGAAGCCAGAAATGTAGATCTAGGCGTCATTTGCATATAGATTACCAAGGGTGAGGGACTTAGATAAAGAAGAGAAAGAGGTTCAGGCAGAACCCTGAGGCACTTGAGTATTTAGAGTTTCAGAAAGAAAAAAAAAAAAAGAGGAACCTTCAAAGAACTGGACATAGAGGCCAGTGACTTAGGAGTGGACCTGAAAGTGAGCTACCCCCAAAGCCAGGAGAAGGGAGTGTTCTGGAAAAGAGGAATGAACAGTGTCCACTTCTGCAGGGAAGTCAACAGTGTGAGGACGGAGAGGTAGCCACCAACAGCCTTTGTAGGAGGTGTGTGCAGTGGTGGGTTGGGAAGATGAGGTGGTGCAGAAACATGAGCATGTAGAGATATTTTTTATTTGAAGAAAGCTTTGCTGGGAAAGGGAACAGAAAAAATGGAGCAATGGCTGCAGGGAGAAATGCAGCAGGCGGAAGGTCTGAGAACAAGCTTGTCTTTCAAAGGCAATTATTCTGGAGGAATGGAGGGACAGGAGGTACACAGGAGGCAGAATGATAGAAGCAGGTTCTTTGGGCTGGAGAGATGAATGGGACCCAGGACACAGACGGAGAGGTGGTTCCTGAGATGGGCAGGGACTTGATCCACAGAAACAATGGAAAGGAGGAGATGATAGCTTCCATAAGCAGTTTTTCCGTTTGGAAGTCTCACAGTGTCTGTCTAATTGCATTCAAGTATGCAGTGAGGACTGTGGCCGTTGTGTATGAAAATGGAAATACTGTGGAGGGGAAGGATGTAGGAGTTTGAGTACACAGTAGAAGGTGTGAAAGAGTCATTTTGAAGAATAGGCGAGTGAACTTGCTGTGAGAGTGTGGCGGGATTGCCAGGCAACTCCGAGTGCCTCTTTCAGATTCCTGGCTATGAATTTAAAGTTTGACCCATTCTCATCCACATGTATATTTTTTTCCCTCCGGCAACTCGGAGCAAGTGGAGAGTCAGATCTGATTGAGCTCAGGGCTTGTCCTGTGAGTCAAGAGGAGGCAGAAGTGGCAAAGACATTAAGAAATGTTTGGTAGACTGCGATTATCATGTTAACACGAGCCAACAAAGAATGGGAGTGAGTGCTGCGGGTAAGAAGTGTGGGGGTCTTCGGTTTAAATCGCTTAAGGGTAGCTGGCACGATTCTCCCTGGAGGGAGCGGGCTGGTAGGGGGAGAGGCTGGATTTAGAGTGGATACTTAAAGTCAAGTAAAGTCAAGAGTCTTAGAAGGTGAAGCAGTCATCAGCAACATCAATGAGATGCAGGGTGGTGAGTGTGGAGCTGGGTAGCTGAAGTGATAGACAAGGAAGGCATTATGGGAGACAATGACCGAAGCCCAGGCAGAAGCAACAGGGATGAGGGATGGTTAGACAGTGGAGAAAGCTGGAGACACTGATCTCCAAGGAGCCGAGACCCCCTCCCCTTTCTGTGTGTGTGTGTGTGTGTGTGTGTGTGTGTGTGTGTGTGTATGTGTACACGCTCACACCATGAATGCAAGTGTATGCATATACTTAAGAAGTAAGGGAGATGCATAGTCAGGAAGCAGTGAATGGGGACACAGAGAAGCGCTGCCCTGCATCAGGCCTGGCTGACAGAGAAATGGAGATAGGTACTCACCTCCTGAACTCAGGAAGTGCCTGTGAAGGTGCCCTCTCCACGGGCTTAAGCTAAGCAGGAGGAGGTCACACTCAGGGACAGCTGAAGGCGTTGGGTGTTTTCTGTCCATAGGCCGTAAGTTCCAGAGGGCACAATAGAGGAGGGGATGTTAGGAAATGGAGTGAGGTTAGGACACATACTGAGTGGGCTGGGGTGAGATGAGGCACCGTGATGATGGGCACCCAGGGGCCTGGGCTTTGGAGGAGACCTCAAGTGGGTAGAGTTGTAAGCCTGCTGGAATGTGGCACTGTGGTCTCTTGGGGAAAGCTGGGTTCAAGCAGAACTCTTATTTGAAGTAGATCGTGTTCAAGGGTCCAGGCCTGAGGTGGTACCTTTTTCAAGAGTGAACCAGATCTACAGCAGGGATCTACAGCACAGGTCTCAGGTGCTGTTAGACTCCGTCTGTAAGATAAGTAATTAGCAGGCTAGGCTGGGCCAGTGGGAGCCTGCCACTGCTTCTAGATCTCCAGTAGACAAACAAATACCCCAGGGAGCCTGCTCAAGTGCAGATTCTGTTCTGCTTTAGGGAACAGCCTGAGGTGTTGCTTTTCTGATGCTTTCCCAAGTGATAATCTTGTTGCTGATCTGCACAGCATTTTTTTTTTTTTTTTTGCGTAACAAGAACTGAAGAGCCCATGGTCTGCTGAAGGGAGTACTTTGAACCATAAAGTACTCTATCACTGTCTGCTCTGCTGTCATATTAAGATTGTCTTCTTTTCTGATTGCTAAAGAAAACCCAGAAAATCTGGACATTATGGGAACGCATCCCATTTAAAATCTGCATGAGTGAAATGGTGTAAAAATGTGTGGAGCAAAGCAAACAGGTTCAGGGACTGAATTCCATAAAGGTGCATCAACTGGTGATTTCTGATGGAGAAGATATAGGGTCTTGTGGGAAGTTGAGGCGCTCAACCACGGTGAGGTAGCTATTGGAGTGATCTGGACTATCTGGGATCTGGAGCTAGAGGTTAGCATCTGGCAACTTAAAAAAAAAGAGAGGCTTTCCCAAGACCCAGACACGGCACCATGAGACTGTTTCCAAATGCACCCCTACCCGTTTCCATTGGCTTTCAAAATGACCTCGATGGCAGAGTATGTGGGCACCTCTGTTTGCTTTGTGAAACACCATGAAAACCTGACATATTTAATCCCATCTCTCATACGAGGAGTGTGTTTTCTAGCAGGAAATACGGCCAAATTACATGCACATGGGTGACTGCAACACAAATAGAAAACGATTTCACATAAAGTATTTTGAAGGCAACACACTCCTGTTTTTTCCATTAACATTTATTCCCACTTGTTTTGTTCTCCGTGTCACCTACAGCACTCACTAGCAGATGAGTGGTAACAGGCACCCAATGTTTAAGAACAATTTATATTTTAAAAGAAAATCCCTCAAATTAGGAAACATTCTCTCCATTTAGCTAATGTGTTGCTGGAATCAGAACATTGATGGTTCTGTTTTCATGGTGGAAACTCTGTCTGACTTCTAGTATGCCGGGGTTTTAGAAAAACTGGGCTGAATTTTTGCCTACATATCATCCATTTCTCAAAGTCTGGGTGAAGACGTAACCATCTTTGTTGAGTCTGAAGTTATACAAACATTTTGTTGTATTTATTTACTATTCGATGGTTTTGAGACTGTCCTAGTCGGTTGGGCGGTTGTTGTTTTGTTTTTGTCAACTTGAGACATGCTAGAGTAACCTGGGAAGAGGACCCTCAACTGAGAGAATGACTACACCTGGATTGCCTGTGGGCAAGTCCATAAGGCACTGTCTTAATTGATGATTGATGTGGGAGGGTGCAGCCCACTGTGGGTGGTGTCAACTCCTACGCAGGTGGTCCTCAGGTGTATAAGAGAACAGGCTGAGCAAGCCATGGGGAGTAAGAAAACAATCAGCATTTCTCCATGGCTTCTGCTTCAGTTCCTTCCTCCAGGTTTTTGTCCTGGATGGAACGTACTCTGAGAGTTAAAAGATGAAATAAACCTTTTCCTCCCCAAGTTGCTTTTGGTTGTGGTGTTTATTGTAGAAACCCTAACTAAGGCATAGGCAGAGTCTGGCTCTGTAGACAAAGCTGATCTTATCTCACCATCCTCTTGCCTCAGCCTCCCTAGCTCTGGGGTTCTAGGCGTATACTTCTTTATCTGGCTTCCCTGTTGAGTCTTCTTGAGTTGTCTGCCTCAGGTCTGACATGTGTTAAAACATTTAGTTCATTCTCCACAATATGCTGTTTCAGATCAGTGATGGGTGTGTCTGTCTTATTGCCCAGTCATAAGCTTGTCCAAGCCTGAATGAGGCTTTACATTCCCAGAGAGCAAGTGAGAAGCAGCAGGTAGAACAGGCAGTAAACACCCTGTCACTAACTTTGTCTGCAAAACCAAAACAAAACTTCCAAGCCACCAACAATAATAAAATCATGCGTTTCACCACATAGTAGGGCAATTCTTCAGAATTGTTGGATCTCATTTTTTTCTTGGGCACCTGAGAAACATGATCCTTAGAGTCTCCTCTAAGTAGTTTGTCTCTATGTAGTTTGTAGTTTGTCTCCTACACAATCTTCTTGTTTCCACTCCTCTCCTATAATTTTCCTGCCTTACTTTTGAGGGGAGCACAGAACTCTTACTCTGCTTATATCTGAAATAAGGACTCTATTTCCATTGCTGTGTGGGGAACAGTGTCAGAAAGCCCTGGATTCAAATCTTGGTCCCATTAATTGTAAGCCGTGTGACTAAAAGTACTTAAATTCTCTAAGCTTCAGTACATATTTCAGGCAAATGAAAGTAACACTAAGTTCTACAACACAGAGTCTGCACTAAGGGCTCAGCTCTGTAAGTCTTGTCTTTAGCTTCCCTTTGACCACACTATGTCTTCTTAGGTGGCCATACTGAGCCCTTCTGCCAGCATTAGTTCCCAGGTGCTGCTGTTTCCCCACAGGTCTAATGCTTTGCCATCATCTGCTCCTATTTACATGGTGCCCCAGGGCTGGTGCCCACTGTGTACTTTTCCCGACAGGAGCCTCTCTCAGAGGGAACCCCCGCGTCTCAGCAGTGCTCTCTCCTCTTACACAGGCTGTACTTAGGCCTGTGCTCTCCCCCTCCTCCAGGCTGTTCCCGAGATTATGAAATGTTCTGCTGTAGAAACGCACTCACAATGTGACATTATTTCTCAGAGAACATTTTCAAGGGACATTAGAGTCTCCGGGGGGTCTGGCACCCTATATGATGACTCTGGGGCATTAAAAGGCTTTTGGAAGATTTCCTTTTCTTTATTCTTGCACCCAGAACAGGGAGGGAAGCAATGAACAACAGTAACACAGGACAGAGGAGGAGAGTGGCAGAGGAGTTGGAGTACATGGTCCATAACCTACCACCCACCAGCCCACGTGACCAGCAGAGACCATGTGACCATATGCAAGCTTGATAACAGTTCAGTTTTTTAAACTTCCATCCTTCTGCCAGGCCCAAACTTCCTCTCACTTCCTGATGTCTTCCCTTGTGTCTCCCGTGTGGTCCTTCCCTTCGGAGCTTCGTCCTGAGCTCATCATTTCTCTCTCCACTCCCTGGCGGTGGCTTCCACTTCACTGGCCTCCCTTGGGAGGATCCTCAGACTTAGCTGTGGCTGAAACCATCATCGCGGTGCACCTGCGTGTCCAGCTTCAGCTCCATCTACTCCTCTCGCAGTGACTTCAGATTTACTCACCCAGACCTGAGCACAAAGCCTTCTCCGGCAGCCTATGCTTCTTCTTGGGCTATCCATCTTCGCCACCAGCCCCCAACTTCTCTACAGGACTGACAGGCCAGAAAACTCACCTAATGGAAGCATCCAACTATCTCCTTCTGTTGCCTCTGCCTTGGGTGGCAACTCCTCAGCTTCTGTTCCTCCAGCCTCACCCTACCCACCTCCCTCACACCAATTTCTCACTGCCTTTGCCTTTCCTGTGCTCCATCCCCCACCATCTTTTCCCAACTTTCTTCTTTCCCAAGGTGTTTTCCTCCTCATCCAGGAACATGCTCAGACTCATTCTTCATACTGCCCCCAGCTGGGTGTGCATGTCTGTGCCTTTTGCACAGCATTCTAGAGCTATAGTGAAGGCACATTTGCCTCAGCACCAGATCCTGGGGTCTAAAAGGCCCTAATTGTGTTCTAAGAGCCAGGCCAATACTTGCAACCAATTCAGTCTCAGTAATGATCAAGAGGCTCCCAGATCCTCAGAGTAACATCCAGTCTCCTTTACTTGACGTTCAAGACCCTTTCCACCAGAGCCCCACCGGACCGTTAGCTGCTTTTCTCAGAACGCACTCCCTTCAGGAGACTGCATATTCATCCTTCTAAAATCAAGGCCTGACCATACCCATAACCATCACCACTGTGAGACTTCTGATCCACACCCCCACCTCATCTCATGCCTATGTACTTTGTGAATTCTTAAAGAACTATGCTTTGTGTGCCTTAAAACCAATACCACCTCTTCCCTTTGCTGTTCTGGAGCTCAGAATGACCTCTTCCTGGGAGTCCCCTGTAACTCTGAACCAGTTCATGACTCTGGATTTTGTCACAGATGTGTTTGGCCAACAGCCCACAAGTAAACACTTGGTCTTCTGGGTCACTCTGGCTAGGTACAGGGTCCTGTCAAGGCGGTACTGAGCATGTGCATACTGCTTCTCCTCAAACTCTGTCCCAGTGACAACAGTCCATGGGCGTCTTTAAATTCACTTATTCACTACCACCCAGGCTATTTCTCTTTCATGTGGACCACAGGGACTGGCCCTTCACTGCTCATCTTGTTTCCATTGCAGACGATGTGAATTTTTTTCTGTGATAATGGGAGCAAGCCACCTCCCTGCTTAAAATCAACCAGTGATTTCTTGTTGCTCTGGAGACAGAGACTCAAACCCTCAACAGGGCGTGTGCCACCCTGCCTGCCCCTTTAGCCTTACCCGCCTACTTTTCTCTTGCTACTTGCTATCCTGCATCGAGGCCCTTCTCTGTGCTCTAGGTCCCTCTCACTCATGACCAGGCCCAGGCTGTTCCTCTGCTGGGACCAGCTCCTTTCTCCAGCTTTCTCATGGGCCCACTGACCCAGTTCCTTCTGATCCTAACTCTGGCCTCCCTCCTCCTGATTCCGTTGCTCCTAAGCAACTCTGATTCTATATTCAGCATTTACCTTCATTTGCTATCCTTGTCAGATGGGGGACATCTGCAACTGTCCTCTCCTCTGCCTTCCTCCCCACACACGAGAAGGTGCTGCGCACACCTCTGGCTGAACAGATGCAGCCACACGTGTGTTGCTTATAAGAGCCCAGGAGCAGCCTGCAGGCAAGAGATGCAGCTCCTTCATCTTGGTTGGGTGTATTACATCATTCATCATGTTTAGGTATGTGTACATCATTCATGACTTCTACTTGACAGCAGATAAAGCCAAAAGCCTGTGGATAGGCACAGGAGAAGCACAGAACAGTTTGGGGCCGAAGCCTTCCTGTGTGAGCAGCAATGAGGTAGAGTCTCCGTTTCTGTGGTTTGTTACCCTGAAACATTTCTTGGTATAGGAGTGGTGGTGGTGGTGGTGGTGGTATGAGTGTGGGAATTGAAGGCAGAGGGGCTTTAAAGCCCTGGCCTATGCCTCCTGGGACATGAATTTGCATTTCTTAAATACACAGCTCTTAAGATAGTAAATTATTTGAATGTAGGGAGCATATTTTGTCGATCTTGGTTCCGTCTGGCAAATAGTAGAAGTTTTGTAAATGTTTGCTGAAGTGGATTGAATTTATCCCAATCATAGCCTGAACCTCAGTAAGATTCATTTATTCATTCAGAATTTCCTGGATGCCTACTGTTCATTCATTAATTCACTCACTTAGCATTTACTGCCTATCTGCTAATTACCAGCCAATGGAACTACAATTATGAAGCAGGCAGACAGTTCCCTGTTTGCTGAGAGCTTCCTATGTAATTGAAAATTGGGAACTGAGGCAGAATAATCAATGCTGTGCAAGGAAAGATCAGAGGGTGAGGAGATGTCAGAGAAGGAGAAATGAATCTAGACCTGGGGAGGCATTTGCAAGAGATGCACCCCCCCGACTATGAGTGGGAGTCCACTAGGCATGGAGGACAGGCCCAGCATATTAAAAACAAAACCCCACATACTCCCACCCCCCAAAAAAAATCATGTAGAACCATCAAAGAATCACACCCATCAGTAATGAAGGAGGCTGTGAAGAGGTGTGGAATAGAGCTGGCCTGAATAGGGCTGACCTCAGTAACTCCCAGCTTGGTCATAGCATTAAGTACTTCAGTGAGTCTCTTCTACTGAGGTTTCAGGCCTACCCTATGAAGCAAGCATAAGCTCTGCTTTTTTGAATATAATTTAAGAAAACTCAGTGACCCAAGGAATCTTGCCCAGGATGTCAGCAGAGGGAGCAGGTTTCAGACCCATGACTCAAGTCTTACCCAATCCAGAGGCCCCTCCAAATTCTGGGATGTTGAAAAGGCAAGGTACCCATGCTGGGCAGCATACTCCTGATGATATAAACACAGTCTGCAGCCCTAGGCAGCCTGGCTGGCAGCCACTGAAATTCAGATCTGCTGTTTCAGCCCAGTTACAGAGGCAAGGAGGCTTGAAAGGCCACCTCTACAGGTAGCACTTTTGGCCACAAAGTGTGTTAACCTCTTGTCTTAACAGTATTCAAATGAGGCCTCCAACTGTTGTGCTCAGGGGCAACACCTGGATGCACGATTTAGACGCTCCATGGGCCCGTAGAACATGAAGGCCTCATTATGTAATTAGGTCTTTGGAGAATGAGCAATTATTCTTCAACACTGCAATCAGGGGGCCAGGTACAGCTTAGGGATCTGAGTCTTTTTACTGATGTTAGTGCTACTGCATGAAGCATGAAGGTTGTCACAGCAAGGCCCAGGGATGTCCAGTCTGTGCAGGGAAGAAAGGGAAGGGGACTTTCTTTATCTCCCCACAAGCTTGGAGGTTAGGGCTAGTGCAGAGCTGTGGTCTTCAAACTCAAGTGGGCATCAGGTTCTCTGGGAAATGGAAAATTCTATTGCTGGGCCCTGGCTCCGAAGATTCAGATTCAGTGGGTCTCTGGCAAGACTTGAGAACTAAATATTCCTAGAAGGTTGCCCTTTGGAAGCCATTCTCCAGACTATATTCAGACAGGTCACCCTCAGCCTGCATGAGATCCCTTGATCCAAGTTGAGACCGTCACTCCCACAGGCACACAGAGTGTGCAGCTGAGACACATGGTGGGTGGAAGGGAGGGGAGCACAGGTGGTGCTGGTCTTAATTTTCCAATCAGGAAGCCAAAGCTCAAGTTCCAGATACTCAGAGGGGATGAAACTGGGAGGAAACCCCAAGCCTCCTGGTGTCCCTTTCAAGGGCTTGGCAAGCTTAACCTTACCTGACAAAAGACCTGAGTGGTTTTTTACCTTAGCCCAGGGGAGTGGCCACCTCTAGTTAGTTACCCAAATCTATATCCCCACCCTCTTCATGGGTAGCCAGGTAGACTGTCCACATGGTCTATATGTTGTCATCAGGTCCCCCCAGAAGCCATAAAAACCGTTCCAAACCTGGCTCATCTATTGACACCATGCTTCTCCTCCCTCCTGCATAGTAAATGTCATGTGTAGGACATTAGGAACTTAAGAGAACTCAGGAGTCTTATGCTACCTGTGTGGAGGAATCACCTGCGAGCTTAATATTGACCTAGAACTCTGTGTTACCTCACTGACGTTTGTGCGTCTGTCAGCCCAACCCACACTAGCGGCTGTAAGGAACTTCTTAAAATCTAAGCAAGGTTTTAGGCCGCCTGTCATCAGAATTGCTTGCTTCCTAAAAATGCAAATTGCTTCCTCTTATCCCCTCCCTACTGGAAGAGATTCTGGCAACCTGTGTTAAGCCAGTATCCCAGGTAGCTGTCATGCTCACGGAAGTTGACAACCATACATATTTCAGATCTGGGGTCAGTAAACTATGGGGCTGCAGCCAAATGTGGCTCACCACCTGTTTCTGTAGAGTCTGCGAGCAGAATGGATTTTACATTTTTAAACGGTTAAGAAAACCCAAAAAGGGCACAGTATTTTCTGACATGTGAGAAGTTAACTGGAAGACAGCCATTCTCGTTTGTTCATATTGTCTTTGGCTGCTTTTGGCTTCCCGTAAAAGAGTCGAATCGTTGTGACAAGCCATATGGCCCAAAGTCTAAACTATTTTCTCACCAACTCTTTATAGGAAAGGTGGGCTGACCCGTGTTCTGGATCTGCATGCTCCAGGTTAGCAGGAGCGTGAGTGTTGATATGTAGTTTTGTCCTTGTAACCTATGGACGTAGAGTCTTCTTTGATAATGAACCTGGGAAGACAAATACTATATCTCAGTCCTTCTCCTTTTAGTAAATGTTTATTGGATATACACAAAGCCTTGGGTGTACAGTTACAAAAGAGAATATGATATGTGAGTTATACATAAATTTGTCAATTAAGCTTTTCCAATACAGAGGAGCTCATTATTAAATAAAAGGCTGAACATTAGCTGATCTCTAATCACCAGATAACAATGCTGCATGGTATTACACAGGGTGTTTGTAGGAAGCATCAACAGGAAATGCTTAGTCTTGGAGACAAGAGCACCCACTGAAGACTCTCCATTTTATAAGACTAGAAAGCAGTAAAGACTGAATTCAAAGCTGTTGCAGCTAGCCAGCCAGAGACTGCTTCGTATTTTATTTTTTAACATGAAACGGTGTAAACCAGTTGGAGAGGAAGAAATGTTTTAAAGGGGGAAGACTGAAGCTCTTTGGTGGCGGTGTTTTGGTGCTAGGGATTAAACTCGGGGCTTGGCTATGTTAGACAAATGCTCTACCCTGGGATATGTATCTAGTCCTTTTCGGAACCCATCTGGGAGAGAGATGATCTGGATGTATTTCAACAGCATAACCCTAGCTATGTGGCAAACTTGATATTCTAGTGACTAGAATAGGTAAGACAGCCAGAGAGGCTGAGGAGATGCTAAAGTCTGCCCAGGCCCATAGGGACCTCCTACAGAAGTGAGCGGAAACTGATTCCCAAAAGGCTGAACCTAGATTGAGTATAGAGAAGCTGGAAGGCATTTCTATGGAGCATCATTATCTAGGGTTAGGTAGGACCTGGATTTAATGTCAGGAGGGTTCATCTAAGTCAGTGCAATGAGGTTCTGAAGCAGGATTCCATCTTGGAAGGGTTAGATCTAAAGAGAGCAGTAATCCCTACCTACTTTTTCTGAGATTCTAACTCCAGAGAAGGTAGTTAAAAATCAATACCAAAATCATAGCAAATTCAGACAACAATGGAGGTCAAATGGGAATATGTTCCGGGTTCAAGAACTAACTAAAGTTTGATTCTCATCATGTATCAAAACCTGCTTCATTGAAGTCGGGTACAGACAACCATCTGATAAAGTTCTACTGAGATGTCATTCAAGGACCTTGTGGAGGAAGTTCCTTAAAGAGAGTTGACTTACTTGAGCATCTTTGCCCTCTTTGCCTTCCTGCTGCCTCACAGGACATAGATGTGATAGGTAATGTTTGGCCACCATCTTAAGCCATGAAGCAACTTAGTAAGTAAAAGGGGGGCTGGATTGATGGGACTGAAAAATAGGGGTCTGACTTTCTATTAACCCCAAAGCAGCTGCCCAAGGCTTTGGATTTGCCTGTCTCTATCTTTCATCTTGCTTGAGCCACTTAGTTGACGGGTTTTCCGTTATACAAAGCTGTGCTTTGTCCAGATAGACAGACCTTCTCATGCAAGAGCACTTCCCATCATGCACAGTGCATGTTACTAATTGCAGACAAGTGAACTTCACTTAGCATAAACTCAGACACGTATGGGACCACGACTATGTATTTATTGTGATATATAGTCAAGAAAGTATAGCCAGCAGCTTCCAAGCTGTGATTACATGGTTAAAACTCAGGTTGGCATTTCTATTTAAAAAGTAAGTCAATTTAAAATAAATGCTGGGATACACATAGAATAGCCATACCACAGGAGTGGCAGCGATGGTAAAGGCAGAGCTGGAATGACAGGAGACAAGCAAGAGGTGCCATGGGGGATGATGGGAAACCAGGCCTGCCTCAGCTCATCCCCAGCAGGTGCTCCAAGAAATGGCTGTGCTGTGACTGACAGTGTACACAGACTGCTCCCTGCAGAATGTCCCTTGCCTCTGCCAAGCCCACCTCTCACCTCTAGACAGCAGCAGCAGCAGCAGCAGCAACCACAACAATAACCCCTTAAAGCCTTTCATTTTTCATGGCTTCAGATTTTCTAATATACCATTTTTCTTCTCAAAAGCACATGGCACTAACCCACCTTTAGTACTTTTATTTTCCAGGTTTTATTAAACGAAGACTTTAGCCTCAGTCATTTTACAATCCTGCATTGGTCTCTTTCTCACCCTGGCTCATTGGTTGGGCTCCATTTGGTGTGGTTTGAAATAAAAAGAAACTGCCTCCCATACAGAAGATCTATGGCTGCTTGTTTCTCCTGAGCAGAAATATATTTATCACTTGTGGCCAGATGGAGCCTTACCCAGAACTTGCCTCCTAGGGATGGGAAGAAAGAAGACTTCCCTGTGCTTAACTAGCATGGCTCACTCGGGGGGGACTTCCCACTCTAGGTGCCATCTTGGTCCCAGCTTTGCCCTGAGTCAAGTAAAAATGCAGTGATCTTGCCTATTTGAGTACTTTCAGATCATAGTACAGGGTTCTGAGTACTTTAACTCTGCAATCTGAGTCTCTGCCTGATAAGGAAACCCAGGATGCTTTAAAGCCCTTCATTGCTTGAGCTTAAGAAGATGGACTTTGTTTTCTATTCACCAATAATACCGCAGAAGTTGGGCAAATGCTGAGCGAGAGAGTAAGTAAGGGAGCTCCAGCCTGGGGTAGCGGATAAGCAGAAGGTTCAACAGCAACGGTGACCTTCAGATGAAGGGTGGTTCTGTGAGACCTGAGTGGGAAGGTCAAATGAGAGGTGGTGGTGAGGGGAGAGAGAGGAGAGGGAGGGAGGGAGGGAAAGAGGAATGGAGAGAGAGAGATTAAAGGGCAAACCCAAGTGTCATAACGTGAATGGTCTTTTACAAAGTGGTCCTGAGGGTGAGAGATGGGGTTTGGGTTTGGGGTACAATAGCCAAATTATTTAGCATCCTGTGGCCTCAGTTTAGCTCCGTTGATACCCATAAGTAGAACATATTAACACTGAACTAGAAGGCTGACTCTTAAATAGCTGGTTACCTCTGTTGTGTAACCTCTGTTGGTGGTCATCATCTTACTCATTATAATAACCACCAGCATCATACCTGAGCCTTGTGACAATACTGTGGAAGTAACATCAGGCTAATACCTCATTTTATAAGTGAAATAACTGAAGTTTGGAAGTCTTTCCCAAGGTCATACCAATGATAAGCAATAGAAGATAGCGTAGATGCCAGGCTTCCAATATCTGAGTCAAGGGCTCTTTATGTCAGCCCGGTGCCTTTGAGGTTTGTGATTGACAGGGTAAAGCATCTGGAGTCCTTTCTGGCCTCACTAAGGCAATCGCCTCTTTCCTTCCAGCTCCCGCTCTTCACTTCCCGTGTGTACGTGGCATCTCTAGCAGATGATATGTACTTGGGTCTTAGCATCTCCTTGACCTTCACTTGGCTTTGTTATCCTCCATTTGCTACTTTATTTCTCTCCTTCTTTCCTAGGTGAATTTTACGGAGCAGAGGATGTATGGATCGGCGCTATTCAGGACATGTCATACTCCGTGTAGCAGAACGAGGTGGGAGTGGAGGACACGCTCGCTCACTTTCCTCCTGCATACACTGGCAGAATTACAGCTTCTGCAGTGGACACAAGGTGAAACAAGCTGAGAGGGCCCAGCAAGGTAATTCCCAACTGTGACGTCTTGAGTGAGAACGTCCCCCATAGGTTCCGGTATTTGAACACTTGGTTCCCAGTTTGTGGTGCTGTTTGGGGAGTCAGTGCAGACTTTGCTGGAGGAGGTGTGTCACTGGGGGCAGGCTTTTAGGGTTCATATTTCCCGTTCCCTCTTTCCGCTTTGAGTGGTGGTTGCAGATGTAGTCTCTCAGCTTCCTGCTTCTGATTCCAGTTGCCCCTTTCATCATGATGGACTGGGCCAAAAGAAACTCTTTCTTCTGCAAGCTGCCTAGCTCATACTATTATCCCAGTAACAGGAAAAAAAAAACAACAAACCACTGGCTACTTGGAAAATGGAGTGAATGAGATGATCTAGCACCCCAAATGTACTCCAATTCACCAAAATTTTGCATGAAGTTCTGAGGACTTTGAAGCCCCTCAGGCCTATCTGTAAATACCACAATCCTCCATGACCTGATAAGTAGAGCTGGGACAGGTGGCAGTGAAATAGTTAAACATGAACAAAAGACAAGAAGTTGAAGGACACCTGGTTACTGCCAGTTTAGAACCAAGATGGGAAAGTTTGGAGGGATGACCAGGGCATTCAGCTTGGAGGAAGTTCCCAGAGAATCAGAGCGGTTCAAAGCAGGGACCGGTGGGGAAGTGGGTCCTTTTTATCTCAAGAGTGGAGGATCTCCGCTTCTGAAACTGTCCTGGTCACACCTTCCTCAGAGTCACAGAATGCCGGAAAGATGAAGGATGGGGAGGGGTCCTGTCCACCTCTGTGACTTCTCCTGCCTCTCCAGGGAGGGACTTTATTGGATGTCAGAGCAGGGGCTCTTAAAACACTACTGTTTAGTAATCCCCAGTCAGCTCCAGCTTTGACTGAAGAAACAGACCAGAGAGGCAGGTGGGCCAGGAGGAAGTGATTTGACACCACCCTGAGGGCTGGGTGTACAGCTTTGGATCCCTCACCTTAAACTGTATCTCTGTGAAAATTGAAGACTGATAAGAAAAAAGGCTCTTTGTCTAATGGCTTTCATATTACTTCCAGAGAGACATGGCTCCTATTTCCTCTTGATTTAAAATCAGCATTGCCTAATGTATTGTTCCCTAAAGCATTTTTTCCTCTGAAGAAGGAAATGTCCAGAAAATCATCTTTTCAGGTCCCCGTAACGATGTGGAAATAAAATGAGACCACTAGAAACCTTTACACTTTAAAAAGACTCCATTTCCCAAGTGTAGACTCTTCAAATGCCTTAACTGACTCATACACAGCCAGCAGACCCAGGCGGGAGGAGCCTGCCTGTACTTGGGACAGAATGGCTGGGTACAATTTGCAACTGGGAACCCTGGTTTGAAAATGTTAGTGACCCGCCCGAGGTCACACAGCAAGCTCCCTGCAGAACAGGTGGCTGTGAACGCCACATTGGTTTCTACAGATGAAAAGTTAAAGGAGAGCTAACGATCTGTGAAATCTGGGTGACTTCTGATGTAAAGATTCTTGCCTCTACCCAGCACCCTCTTCTCTGCTTTGCTGTGATTCAATGTCCATAGACATATCTGGATTTAAATCCCATTCAAGCATTCTGAACTGCATGGCCCCCATCTCCCCATCCCCCACTCTGATCACCTGGTCTCTATTTGTAGGTCAATTGGGTGATGTTTTGGGAGCTGAGTGTTGGGAAAATGAGCAAAATCCAGAGAAAAGTTGTCACGGCAACAGGAGAGCAGTGGCTGCTCTGAAGTGGTCTATGACTCCACAGACGGAGCTTTTGCATGTTTGCTACCCATCTGGGCCCTGCAGGCTTCCTGGTGTGCGCTGGGAGAATGTTAATGCCACTCCCTTCCTCCTCCTGACCACTCCTGCTGCAGCCACCTGCGGCTGGCACCACCTGCTGCTAGATGTCAGCTCCCTTAGCAAAGGGCTGCACACAGTCTGCAAAGCTGCTTTCATTTGTAGCTTTTTCTTGTCTCATTAGATCAAAGACACAGCATATCTCAGAGAAGAAAGTAATCACAGACATGTCTCTGAGCCAATACTCTTGTTCCATGTGTGGGGAAACTGAGGCTCAGAGAGGGAACAGTGACTTGTTGAATATCACAGCGGCTAAAGGGAATGAAGGATTAGTGTTCCAGTTCTGAACCTTATTGCTTTTTTCAGTCAAGGCAGGAAGATTAAGTGACCTTAGACAAGTCATGGTGTTTTCCTCTGGGCCTTAGTTTCTTATTCTGTTGAGCTGAGGTTTAGACTCCGTGATCTAGGATTCTCTGCAATGTTTTACAGAAACCACATAGCAATTTTATGTCTCAAAAAGGATCAGGATAGAAGTTCTAAATCAAACCCTTTACTCTTACTAATTTTTGCTGGTATCTTCACAATCGCAATGGTGGTTTTCAAGAGCCGATCAATGGCTTGGCTGTAAAGACGCATTGTATTACAGTCTGAGTCACTCTGTGCCTTCCTTGTCACCATCCTAAATCCCCAGACAAGTGTCTAGGTTGATCCTCCTAAAGCCACCTAACCAATCCTCTATCCTCCTCTTGCTCAACTGAGCTACAAGTTTTGGTTGATGTCAAGCCCTTCAGAGAGGATACTAGGCCCTTTACCCAACAGCAGCATCCATCCTCACCTTCATCACCATGGTGCTCTTAATCTCTACTCTTCCCATTTGAGTTTGTTTCCGTGGTTGTGATAAGCAATCTGACCAAAAGCAACTTGGGAAGGAGAAGGTATCTTTGCCTTACGCTTCCAGGTCATACATAGTTCATTATGGAGGAGAAATCAGAGCAGCAACTCAAGCAGAAGCCTGAAGCACAGGCCATAAAGACATGTTGCTTGCTAACTTGCTCACAGGCTCATCCTTAGCTGGATCTCTTATACAGCCCAGGGCCACCTGCCTGGGGAATAGTGTTGCCCACAGTGGGTTGATCCCTCATATACCAATTAACAATCAAGACAATCCTCTATCTACATGCCCTCTAACCAATGTGATCTGGGCACTACTTAAATTGGGAGTCCCTTGTCAAGTGACTCTAGGCTACATTAAGTTGACAGTTAAAGCTTACTAGGAAACCTCTACTTCCACAGACATCTGCGATCACAATGTTTCTCCAATCTGCTTGGATGTCCCCATCTTTGTATATATGAAAGAATTGTCTTGTCTACCCCCTCCCTCATCCCCATGTTCCCTAGCTTATTCCCTTATTCTTAGTCTCCTTGGATACTTCCTTGGCACAGGGGGTCTCCCCTATTCTCCTTTAGCAAGGCACTGGTCCTTGTAATAATAAATAGAGTTACTTTCATGCTTTGTCTTCATGTTTATTGCCTGCCTCTGCCACTGGGATGCAAGTTTCTCAACTTCGGTATTGTTTTCCTCTGGCTCCTACATAGCTGGAATACGGCTGATCTCCTGTGCAGGTCAAGTTGAAACGTGGTTCCCAGTGTGACAGTGTTGAGTAGTGGTGGGATGTGTAAGAGATGAGTAGGTTTTTGAGAGGGATTCATGGAGTTCTCATGGGACTGAATTAGTTACCTCCTGTGAGACGAGTTCTGCACAGAGAGACTGCCCCTCAATGTTGTATCTCTTCTGGACACACACCTTTGCCTTTTGGTTCCTGTCATGAACTTATGCAGCACAAAGGTCCCAGAAACTGAGCAGACATTGGTGCTGGGTTCTCAAACTTTCCAGCATCCAGAACCAGGAACTGATTTGATTTCCTCTCTTTATATATAACCTATTTTCAGGCATTCTATTATGACAACAGAAATGGATTAAGACAGCTCCCAAGTGTTCCCTGTGGAATCTGACATGGAGGGCGCGCTCAGATAATATCTGCTGAATGCCTGGATGATGCATATTGAGTTTTGGATGTTTGTTAGGAAAGCCAGATCCTTATGGACCTCTGGGGAGCTGTCTAAAAATGATCGTAAGTTCAAGTCATGAGTGTTATTCACTGGGTTTGCCAAGTTGTCAACTCCTTTTTACAACAGAGACCACTCATAGGATGTTCAGTAGCCTGAGAGTTGAAAGAGCTTCAATAGAGTCTTGATTCCTCGGGAAGTCACTTTCCTCTCTGAATGTTAGTTTTAATGACAGATTGGAGCTTGGAGATCTCTAAAAAGCCTCGTATTTTTCATTTAAAATTTAATTACAACTGAATAGTGAGAATGTAGGCATGGCAAGACTCTCCAGAGGGAGAAATTAAGTCCCACTAAACCATCCCCACCAAAATACTTTTTATTTGATCACTTTCCAAACTTTCTAGAACTGTCTAGATGAACAGGGAGGGGTGGGCAGATGCCACAGGTCAAGTCAGGTGGTCAATCAAGCCAGATTGTGGGATAGGGGTAGAGGTTGAGGTCAGGGTCAGTGAGCAGTTTGGCAAGTCTGGTCTTATAGCAGAAGCATAAGCAGAAGCTGTAAGCAGAATCAGAATCAGATTCTGCTTCTGCTTCTGCTTACAGTTTCTGAAGCAGAAGCAGAAGCAGAAGCAGAAGCAGAAGCAGAAGCAGAAGCAGAAGTAGAATCAGAAGCTTAGGCAGAAGCAGAAGCAGAAGCAGAAGCAGAAGCAGAAGCTTAGGCAGAAGCAGAAGCAGAAGCAGAAGCAGAAGTAGAATCAGAAGCTTAGGCAGAAGCAGAAGCAGAAGCAGAAGCAGAAGAAGCAGAAGCTTAGGCAGAAGCAGAAGCAGAAGCAGAAGCAGAAGCAGAAGCAGAAGCAGAAGTAGAATCAGAAGCTTAGGCAGAAGCAGAAGCAGAAGCAGAAGTAGAATCAGAAGCTTAGGCAGAAGCAGAAGCAGAAGCAGAAGCAGAAGCAGAAGCAGAAGCTTAGGCAGAAGCAGAAGCAGAAGCAGAAGCAGAAGCAGAAGCAGAAGCAGAAGCAGAAGCTTACAACTGGCCTTCTTGTTGGTAGTATGGGGACATCAGATACCAGCAGTGGAGTCCTGCCCGTGACTGGTGCTGGGAAAAGCTCCTTGCCAATTATTCTTCCATGTGATCCTAGTGACTGGTTCACAAGCCCTTTTTTCCACTGAGTCTATGCACCATGCTCTCCTATGCCTTGTTCCTCACCTGGGCCCACATTCCTATTATTATTGTTGTTGTTGCTATTGTTGTTATTTTTATTGTCATTATTTATATCCTGCTGGCCTTCTGCTACTCAAGATATAAAACTCGCTCAGCTATCGGCTCCTCCACGAGGCCTTCTGGCACCACCTACCTTGAATCTAGATCAGTTATCCTTTCTCGACTTTCTTATTTTTCTTTGTATCTGTACATGTGTGTACATGTGTGGCCAGATGTCAACTTTGGGTTGTTCTTTGGGTGTCATCCACTTCGCTGTCTGTGACAGGTTCTCTCACTTTGTTGTTGACAAGATGTCTCTGTGTAACCCTGGCTGTCCTGGAAACTCACTTTGTAGATCAAGCTGGCCTCAGACTCAGAGATCTGCTTGCTTCTGCCTCCCAAATGCTGGAATTAAAGGCTGTGCCACCATGCCTGGCTCAGGTTTTTTTTTTGTTTGTTTGTTTGTCTTCTTAAACCTTACTAATTTGGTTGGCATGGCTAGTCAGTGAGATTTGGGGATCCTCATGTCTCTTCATGGGACTAGGCACTTAAGTGTGAACTGCTATGCGCTGCTTTTTCCAGGGACCCAGCTTAGTTTTCATGCATGTACAACAAGAACCTTTCTGGTTGAGCCATCTCTCCAATTCCCAGGGTTCTTTTCTTACATTCCCATAGCTCTGGGTGTTCTCTCAGAACACCCACTAAATTGTTTCTTTATTTGATTGCTTCCCTACCAGGAATCTGAGTTGCTTGTGGGCAAGGATGCTGTCTTAGATTTTGAAGTGAATAAATAAATGACAAACTAAGAGATGAAGCATGACTTTTGAGGTCCAGCTATGGTGTTTCTATTAGCATGGGCAAGAACGTAGTCGGGCTGGAAGTCCTTGTACCCTCCATTCATCAACAGTAAGAAGTGTTTGCGATGAGCACAATCTTCGGAGTGGCAAATGCTGGGGGTGGCAGGTGTGTTCACTTTCAGAATCTTCCAGCCCAAGCCAGCTCCACACTTATAAAACCCAGCATATGCTGCTCACTTCCCTCTTGCTGGGTACTAGGGGAAACACTGGAATCATCAAGCTACAGGGTGCTGCCCAGGCCACTCTGAGTTAGCACCTTTGTCTGGTAACAGATTATAATGAGTGAGCTTTTGCTACCTCTGTGAGACTCCATGGTACCCGGTGTGCTCCTTCACATTGGGGCTTATGTAATGTTTCTTTCAGGGAAAGCTAGAGAGACATCTTATTCAGCAGGTGTGTTGCGCAGGGGGTAGGCCAGAGCCCAGAGTGTGTAAGTGAGGCACTGAAGAATGAGGTGTGTGATACACACAGCAGCAGGGGCTCCCCGGGGGCATGTCTGTAGTGAGGAACATGCCCCTCAAAGATCTACCCCTCTGGCATTTCACCTCTACCGGGAAGGGTTCCTCCTTTGATCCCTCAGGGGATCCACTGAAGCAAAACACAAATGCCCCAGGGGCTGAGCGGAGAGGAGACAAGTACTGACAGAGGGCTCAGGTGGCAAGGGGCCGCTGACTTGCCTTTGCTTCCTGGTAGGGGGCATCAACTCTGCCCCCTTCGTGCCTGTCCTCAAACACCACTCTCCCTTGTCTCTGGTTCAGCCGTCAGCAAACCAATACCTTCTTTTGGTTTTCTTCAGCCTTGCTGACAAGAGAACTATTTTCAGAAGGATCTTTAGGAAGAACTAAGAGAAGCAGACAGACTGTCCTCATTGCCAACAACAGACACAGACAACACAGCTGAGGCAGAAGGGCCTGGCTCCTGGAACTTGCTTTGTTTCTCTCTAACAGGACACGACAAGCACCCGCTTGCTCTGTGCTTGAATATTTCCTTCTCTACTCCCCACCTCCCTTCTTCTCAATGAGAGGGGCAGAGTCTAAGCCTCTGCACATACCAGCCAACTGATGCTCTGTTACGAGGCGGCTCCACAGAGAAGGTGTGCTGCTTAGCTTTCATCAACTTGACTCAAGCTATTCACTTGGGAAGAAGGAGCCTTAACTGAGAACATGCCGCCATCAGCTTGCCTGTAAGCAAGGTTGTGGGAGGGCCAAGCCCACTGTGGGTGGTGCCTCCCCTGGGTGGTGGTCCCAAGGGATATATAAAAACGCAAGCTGAATGAATCAAGTGAACAAACCAATAAGCAGCCTTTCTCTGGGGTTCGGCCTCAGTTCCCACCTCCGGGTTTCTACCTCGAGATTCTCCCCTGACTTATTTTCTTGATGGATAGTAAGCTGCAAGCTGAAACAAACCCTTTTCTGCCCCACGTTACTTTGCTGTTCAAAGGAACGCTATTGGCCATGGTGCTTGTCACGGCAACAGGAAAGTAACTAACATAGCAGGATTCAGACAAGGTGCGGGGCACGTCTTCTGGGATGGCTCCACGGATGTGTCCTTTCCTCTACATCTTTACTCTCCTTTTCTTTTAA
This sequence comes from Cricetomys ansorgei, assembly GCA_026225945.1. Lineage (NCBI taxonomy): Eukaryota > Metazoa > Chordata > Mammalia > Rodentia > Nesomyidae > Cricetomys > Cricetomys ansorgei. The sequence continues at coordinate 2,018,497 of JAMJFZ010001898.1, read as the reverse complement.
GAAAGTCCCACTGTGTATCTGCCTGCCTCAGTCTCTTAGATACCAGGATTATAGGCATGTGCCACCATGCCTACTCACAGTCTTCTTACAGGGGAATGTGAGATGACTCCATCTAGAAATGAGATCCATGATCTATTTCCCTGAACCCTATCCTAGTTGATTTTCTCACTGTGAGGGGGTATATGAGGCAGGCTAAGTTACTAATAGGTTAATTTAGCTCATAGTCTAGAAGGTTCAAATCTCGAGATCAAGCAGTCTCTTGTTTTGACCTCTGGTGAGGGTGAAGGAGCGTGCAGGGGTTTGTGGAGATCGGATGGTACTAGATTCTTGGAGATGAGTTATAGGCATTCATGGGCCATCCAGCATGAGTGCCGGAATCCAAACTTCAGTCCTTATGATAGAAAAGCTCCTAGCTCTGACTACCATGACCTCCCAGCCTCGATGAGGTGTACTCTAGAACTATAGCCAGAGAAAATCTTTTCTCCTTTAAGTTGCTTTTGTTAGAGTATTTCATAACAGCAACAGGAAAAGAAACTGAGTCACATCCTTTTCATCCTTACTACCTCGGACCGTCTGCTACAACATGAGCTTCTCTCACAAAGCTCATAGAGGAGCTCAGGCTCCAGTGCCTGGGACCTTGGGGAGGTAGCATCATCTTTGGTGGTGTTTACTTAGACTCACTCCATCCGGATACAACTTGGAAACCTTTCTGCTCTCCAAATAGAGAGCGTGAAGTCATCCAGCACACAGGTGACCTATGCCTTGTGCACTCTATGCTAATGGCAAGGAAAAGCATGTAGTAATCGCAAAAAAGACCCCAAGGATCTAAAATATCAGAGGAGTCAGCATCACAACCAAGGGTTCTAGATCTCAGAGAGTGTCTCCAGGATGTTGAGTTAGAACCTGCAGAAGATCCCACTTCCCAATCAATGGCTGACCGTGGTACATGGAAGGCCACGGGGAGTTAAAACGGAGTGTTTCTCTAGTACCCAAATCCACTTTGGCAGTGAGCTGGATGCCCTGGGAACGTGATTCATGGGCCTGAATCACCTAATTGGAAAGAATCCAGAGGTAGCAATTAGAAAATGTCAAGCCCTTGCTCCTCTCTTGTTTGCTCTGTGTGACTGCCAACAAGCCGCTTTACCTTCTTCAGCTTTCTGTTGTAAATGGGAGCATCTCCAGCCCGACTCGCCCCCTCCGAGGACCGCTGTGAAAGGCACAGTGCACAGAAAGTCTCTGTAACTGAGCACTTACCACATACTATGCTGTGTTCCCAGCATTCTCCTGGCATCCTGTCACTCATTCCTTGTTACAATCCTTCAATGGAGGAGTCCTCATCTCCTCTTACAGATGGAGACAGAAGCAGAGGACTACATAACCCACCCAAGTCCACAACAACTACTGTTGGGTACCGGATGGCCAGCTCACCGTTGCCCAGTACTAAAGCTGATGTTCTTTGTATAAAATGGTTGTTACTGCTGCTGCTGCTGCTCTTACTGATTTACACGTGTTCTTTAATCCGTCCTGGGAGCATGTTCTTCACACAAAACATCCAGGGTGCTTGGGTGCTGTGATGGCTAAAGTAGACTGACAATCTGTCAGAGCCTAGAATGACCTCCAACCTCTGGGCGTGTCTGTAAGGAAGTTTCCAGACTGGGTTAACTGAGAAGGGGAGACCCGCCCTCAGTATGGATGGGGCTACTCACAGGTTCTATACTGAACTAAAGAAGAGGACCCACCCTCAGTGTGGGCGGGGCTACTCACAGGCTCTATACTGAATTAAAGAAGAGGACCCGCCCTCAGTGTGGGCGGGGCTACTCACAGGTTCTATACTGAACTAAAGAAGGAGACCCGCCCTCAGTGTGGGCGGGGCTACTCACAGGTTCTATACTGAACTAAAGAAGAGGAAAGTGAGCTGAGCAGCAGCATTCATCTCTGTCTGCTTTCAAAGAGAAGGCATGCCCGGCTGCCTTGAGCTCCCGCCCCACGATCTTCTCACCACTGCAGACTGTAAGTCAGATGGTCAGGTGTCTTGTCACAGCTGTGAAAACAGCAACCGATACGGGAACGACAGATGGACAGGGCATTTGGTTATGCTCTTACCCTCTCACTTCTGAACAAGCCGCATCCCAACAGAATGCGTTAGCTTTCTGCTGGGGTCTCTTATCTCGGGGAGGACTTGTTTTTCTAAGTGCAAGTTCCTAGAGAAAGATGGGACCAGAGACGATGCCACTAGTGCATTGGATGAGACCGTTCCCAGCCTCTGCTGATGGAATAGAGGCTTCAACCCCAGGACATTCTACTTTGGGGATGGCCAATGGCACACTCAGTCCCTGCAAGCTATAGAGGACAAAAACAAAGCAAAACAAAACAAAACTCATGAACCACAATGCCTGGAGGTCCAGCCCAATCTGTCTGGACTGCAGGAAGCAGGGGAATTTCAACACACTCCCATTCCCACAAGGTTCTACACTTGCCTTTTCTGCCCGAAGAAGAAAACTCACAAAATGGGCCATCTAGTAGCACTGGAAAAAATGAGCAGTTCCACACATAGTCATCACACTTTACTTTCTGATGAGCAGATCATGTAGATTTTGACTACAGAAGATCGACAGAAGGTGGAATGTAAATGCAAGCACAAGTCCATCTTTAAGGACGACAATTCCATCTGGTGGGGCTGGAGAAGAGGGACTTGTTTCCTTTACAATCAAAACCAGAACAAATCAGGGCTAGGGATATAGCATGCATGAGGCCCTGGGTTCAATTCCCTGCACTATCAGAACATCAACAAAGCCAAGGCGGGTCAGCCTCCCACAGGCTGTGGTTCCATGCCTGGAACCAAGATGGAGGGAACCAGGATGGAAAGAGGGTGAGAGGGAGCTCATATCTTCCAGTGATCTAAGGCCTCAGATATGCAGAACAGAGTCTATGATTGGCACTGGCAAATCCATATCCAGAAAATAGTTGTTTTTGAGCCCCCATGGGATTTTTTTCTGGAGCACAGCAGGAGAAATCAGGGGAGGTATTGAGAAGAGTCTGGAGCCCACATTTGGCCAGTTTCTCTCTCTCTCTCTCTATGTTCATGTGTGCACACATAGTCATTTGTACATGATTAGGAAGCAATCATTGCTAAAAACAAGAGGCTCAGAGAGGCAGATCACACTACTCATATTGCTCAACAAACCAGTGGCAAACACAACAACAAAAAACTTTCTGGCCTTCTTGAGACCTGATGGGAGCCTGCCCATCCTGAGATGAGCTTTTCACACTTCAATGCTTGCATTCTCTTGTCTGCATGATGTGGTCATGCCTTCTTTCTTTGTGCCTTGGCTTATTCACCTGTAAAATGGGTAAAATCATGGGTTCCTCCAGGCCAGTGGAGAGAATGGAAAGCTTTAACGGGCACTAAGAACTCTTGCAAACTAAATATACTTTAGAATTTGCTTTGGGCATGTGTGTGAAGACAGATGATAGAGAAATGCACATTTTGTAGTGGTATGTGCTTGTTCTTCACGGGAATGAGCTCCGTTGAGACGCTAATCCTCAGAGACTGTGCTTTGGGGCTTTGGGAAGATTGCTTCCAGAGCCTCTGAAATGATTCAGAAATTGAAAGGAGAAAGTGATTGTGTGTGTTTATTTGTGTGAGCCACAGGAACAGATGTGAGGAGGGGTGCTGAGGAGACCTCGCAACTAGCCCAGGTGTGTGTGTGGGGGGGTGGTAAAGGGGGCCATACCTTTGAGAGCACAGAGGCCCTAGGTGAAGGCCAACTTCAGGAGAAACGGGGCCAGGAAGAACACTTCTGGAGAGGACTCTCCACCCTGACTCCAACCATCCTGCTTCTTTAGAAGTTGGATCTGAAATAAGGGAGGGGGTGCAACGTCTAAGGCAGCTCAGAAACATCCTGCAGGGAGAACCCGCGTTTTGGAGAACTGCAGCAGGCCTTGTACCTACTGGGATCAGGGTTCTGGGCTGCCACTGCCAAGGAATGTGGGTGTTTAGGTGAAAGGCAGCTGCCATTAGACAGAAGCACAGTGGGGTTTCTAGCTCTGTTGTCCTCTGCAGGAGAGTTCCTCTTCTTCTCTCCCCCAGAGTTTTTTTCTGATCTCATGTCTTGTTTGGGTTAGAGCCTGGAGCCTGTTTCCATTAGCAGAGTCCCTGGTGCTCTGGTGCTCACAGGACTAGGTAGGAGTGGGGATTCGGGATCAGCAGAGAGGAAGCAGCTTTGAAGATACAAAGGCAGAGCTGGGCACATAGCAAACAATCTGCTTCATGCTGAGGAGGAGACTTGGGAAAGAGGACATTATGTCTCTAGATCCTGGAACAAGATTTGAAACAGAGTCCACAGGGCATGCTGTAGAGCCAGCCAAGGGTTGCTAAAGACTCATGTTTCCAATCTGAGGGAACAAAGGAGAGAAGTGAGGCAGGGCCTTTCCTCTAAGCTTGGAGTTCCACGGCTCAGAGCTGAGGTTCAGGAGCAGGTGTAGTCCTCCAGAACATTCCCACTCACACATGATCTTGTGTGATCCTGAGGCCTATCCTGTACTGATAGATGGGTTTCTCAAGGACCAGGCATCTTCAACATACTGAACAGGGAGGACACTAAACACTTTTACACAGAAGCCTTCTTAGTTACTTTGAGCCACAGCCTCTAGGGCTATGAGGAAATATCTCTATTTTACATATGACGATCCTGGATCCCAGAAAAGCCTAGAACCCAGGAGATTTTGTCTCCGTAGGTTGTAAGAATTCAGAGCCAAGAACCAGGAACTTAAAAAAAAATGTGTATTTTAAAATGTTCCTTAGGTCATTCTAAGACCAAATCATTAATTAAATACTGATTCACGGAACTGTTTACTAAGTAGATATTCTCTGGCTTCTGCCATGTCCCAGGCTCCGTGGAGATCTTTGATACAAAGCAGTGATCAGAACAGCTGGCGGACTTTCCGTCCGTTCCACTGAAGGGAGATGATTCAGCAGCGAGTGAGTGAATACACAGCGTGTCAGTCAATACTGTACGATGTGTTAGAAAACAGCGCACGCCGAGGGGCTGAGTGTGGTGTTGAGAGTGCTTGCTCTTTTGTCAGGGTTGACCTGGAAAGGCCCACTGATGTGGTGACACCAGAATACAGATGTGAGCCAGGATGAGAGCTGTATGACTGAGGGAAGGACTTTCAGGCAGGACAAACCTTATATGTTCACAGGTTAGGGGGAGGGTGGCAGGGGATGAGGAATGCGAGGGGGATCATAAAGATCCTTGCATACCTTTGTAAAGACTTTTGCTTCTAAAAATGCACGAAGCTTCTGAATCAATAAAAAGGTCTTGAACTTTGAAGTGCCCTGAGATGGTTGGTTTAGGGTGCTTCTGGCTGCTGCATTACTAGTGGACTCTAGGGGGCGCAAGAGCCGAAGTAGGAGACCTGTTAGGAGGGGCTCAAACAACCCTGCTGGAAGAGATGGAAACTTGAACCGGGTTGGAAACAGTACAGGTGGTGGTGGTGGGGTACGCAGATTCTGCCATTGTTTTTAAGTAAACTATTTGTTAGTGGAGGAATATAGGCTAGAGAAGAGGAGGAATAAGACAAACATGAGGATTCTGCTTGAATAATTAATCCAGTGTTGGGGAGCAATTTACTGGGATGGGGAAGATGGAAGGAATAGCAGATTTGGTTGTGGGGGTCAGACGTGGCCATTGACATGGGTTTCATATGTCTATTCAATGTCCAGATGGAGGCTGAGTTTATGGGTCTGGAGTTCAGTAGATGTCTCTGTTAAGGATATAAACTTGGGAACTGTTAGTATGTGGGTGATATTGAAAGCTAACGCAGTAGATGTGATTCCCTAAGGATTGAGGAAAGATGGCAGGCGATGGCGGTGTCCTTGGTGTCTAGTTCTTCAGACACTGAAGAGAGGTCAATAGGTGAAAGGAGAGGAAGGAAAAATTAGTGTTTCAAAAGTACGATGAAGAAGACATTTCCAAAGGGAAGAAGCAGTCAACCCTGCCGAGTGCTTTTGATGAAGTCATTTTTGAGAGCTGAGTACCAGCTATGGCATTTAACCATATGGAGGCCATGGGTGTCTTTGGCCAGATCTGTTTTCATAAATTGGAGGGGATGTTGCTGAAGTTTCAGGAGAACAGTAGGAAGAGGAAAATTGTGCAACACATAAGTCTGAGAAGCTCTGCACCGAAGATGCATAGGCAAACCGGACAACAGTCAGAGAAGGTAGTAGAATCAAGCTGTGCATTTTTAAGTTTCAGTTAATTTCTTAATAGGAGAAAGTATAGGTGTGGGCATAACGGTATGACTTGGCAGCAAGAGGGAATATGATGACCCAGGACAGAGAGGGTTTAATTCCTGGGGTGGGACTCTCAGCTGTGGAATCCGCTATTAACTCTGGTCTGCTTCCAATTCCACTCACCCTGCAGAGGTGGGCTGATGCTGACATGAAAACGTGGACGAGAAGACCCCGACCACCGATGTATAAGGTGACTACGAACAGGCCTCCAAGCATGAAGGAAAGCACCTTGTAAAGAGCAGTGGCAGGGACCCTGGTGGTGGAGATGGTGGCTAGCAGATGGGACAGGGGCTCCCTTTCTAGACAGCGATTAAAGCTAGGGCTGTGAGTGAGTTACTTATCCACAGGGGTATTCACAGACTCTGCACCAAATATTAAAAACAAAAACAAAATAAAACAAACAAACAAACAAAAAGCCCCAAGGGCATGGGTACAATCAAAAGCCAGAAGAAACTGCAGGGAGTCTAATTTTGGAATAAAGGAATGGAATGGGATTTCTGTTTTATTTTTAAGGTGTGTGTGTGTGTGTGTGTGTGTGTGTGTGTGTGTGTGTGTGTAGGGTGGGGTAGGGTTCCTGGGACTCAAACTTAGATTGTCATACTTACAGGACAAGAATTTCTCCTACTGGGCTGTTTCCTCTGCTTAAGCTTTACATGCTGTAGCCGTTGTTGTTAGTAGTACTAGCAGTAAGTGTGACATGGTGTGTGAATGCACAGAACATGTGCTAAGGTCAGAGAATAACATTTGAAAATCAGTTCTCTCCCTCCACCACGGGTTCCAGAAATTGAACTCAGGCGTGAGGCTGGCTTGGCACACACTCATCTGCTGTGCTCTCCTTCCAGCCCAAATTTTTAATTTTTTTTTGTCTTTTCCACATCCCTGCTGTCTTAGAGTTACTGTAACTGTGATGAGCACCATGACCAAAAGCAACTTTGAGAGGAAAGGGTTTATTTTGCTTACACTTCCACAGTTCATCATCTAAAGAAGTCAGGGCAGGAGCTCAAACAGGGCAGGAACCTGGAGGCAGGAGCTGATGCAGAGGTCATGGAAGGTGTGGCTTACTGGCTTTCTCTTCACAGCTTGCCCAGTCTGCTTTCTCATAGAGCCTAGGACCACCAGTCCCAGCTAACTAGCTTGTGTTAAGTCAGCACAAAACTACCCAGCACAGCTGCTAATGGAAGTAGAAGTATGCTCTAGGAAAGGAGAGAGTCACAGAAGGGCAGCCCTAAATGTGGCAGACTCCAATAAACTTAGCAAAGGGAAAACGACTGAACTGGGTTTTTAGCTGCTCCTCCACACAGCACTGAGGAGACAGACTCTGAGATGTGAGTTCATCCGAGTGAGTTCAACCAGTAAAGGAAAAAAATAAATCAACATTATTAAGGGGAACATAACAGAATCTAGAATTTCAACTGCATATCAGGAGCTTGAGCTTGAGATGAGCCAGATGTTGAAAGTATGAGAAAAAAATTTTGTGTGTGCACTTGTGTGTTACACTAGAGGTTGAACCGACAGCCTCCACATGTCATTTAGTAGTTTAGGCTTTAGTGGTTATTGTAATTATGCTGATGGCCATAAAGTATGCTTATAACAAGAAAACAAAGGCCCAAACAAATGGCCAATACCAGCAACAGACTGAAAAAAACAACAGAGAAACAATTACCACAAAAGAAAACCAAATGAAACAGTCTAGAATTAATATAAAACAAAGACAAGGTTTGAAAACCGACTGGGTGGTCTTCCCAGCAGACTTGAACTGACCCAAAGAAGAGTCAGCCAACTAGATAATAGAATGATAGGAAAATTTTAATCTAATGAACAGAGAGAAAAATAATTAGGAAAAAAAGAACACTGGTGATCTATAAAACAACGGCTAAAACACAAACAGAACGAATTTGAATCTCAGAAAGAGATGATAGCCAATAGGGTGGGAAAAAGCATTTAAAGAAATAATGATTATAAGTGTTTAAATATCTAGTGTAGATACCACTACATTTACAGTGACAAGAAGCTCTCCGACTTCCATAGAGAAGAAACACAGTGAATACTTGACACCCGTATATCGTAATCAAGTTGCTAAAACAAGACACAAATTGCTTTGTCTGAGTTTGGTCATAGTTGTAAGATTTATGAGTACAGGAACGGGGAAAACTGAAAAGTCCTTGCCCTTACAGTCCCGGATTTTAGTGGGAAATTCAGAAGATGAGTTAGTTCATGGATATAAAATATAATATCAGTAATAATAAAAGTATAAGGAAAAATACAGCCAGGGGAAAGATGAGCTAAATTATATAAGTCATTCAAAACTTCCATAGCAGCTGACCTCCCAGTGGACATGTTGTAAGAACTCACCCTGTGCCGGGCACTCTTCTGGCATCCTGTGCAATCAGAAAGGCACATCTCTGGTGTACACACATACATGCAGGCAGACGTTCATACACACGAGATAAAAAACAAGATCTTAAACACACCTTCGTTGGTATAAAAACTATACTAGGAAGCAGACATGATTACTTCATACAAAACACTGTGTCATTGTATGTTGTTTTCTCAAACTATAAGACTAGGAGCCGGTGTATTCCGCAGGGCTCATAGCAGGGCCAGTTCAGCAGCCAATGGACGAAGCCCTGGAGAACAGCTCCTCTCTCACTATTACTCTTCACCTAACCAGGGCCAGATGTCTCCAAGAGGTATAAGATGGTCCTGTTTATCACTCCTCCTTCCTAAGCATGCTGGAGAGAGTTTGGAGCCAGCAGGCCTGGGATTCAAATCCATGTAGTCATGGGATCTTGGGGAAGTCATTTTCCCTTGTGGCTCAGATTTCTTCTCCTTTTCTCAATTTTGAATGATAGTAGACTCAACTGAGATGACTGCAATGCTCTGTGGGGAGCCCTATGATTTCTGGATGTGTTTCCCATATCCTGCCCCCCACTGGTACTGCTAGTAGGGGTTTGGGCTGATTGCTTACAGATTCTTGGCCTCTTATCCAAAGAATTGAAAATAAGGGCTCATACAGATTTTTAAAAGCAGCAAGAAAACTGTATTTGTGAATGATAATACAGATTAGTGAGGGATACATTGCCCAGATTGACAATGGCCCATATGGATGAGAGTATTCAAGGGCCCCAGTTACTCTTTGGGTCTTTTCTTTTTATGGGGTTCAAGAGAAGGAGTTTGGCTGCTACAGGGCATAGCTTGGGTGGCTCTCTAGTTTGATTGATGGGTTATGTAATCATCTATCAACTGTACATGTCTCTTCCCATATTGCATCTGATTTTGATCAGGTCATTCCCAATTATGCGTAGGCATAACATGGTCAACAGGAGATTCTCTCTAAACATTTTTGCCCTACTGGGCATGCATCCCAAATCAGTTTAGAACAGACTGACTTTTTATTTCTTTTTTTGGAAATATAGTTGACCAGAAAGAGTCTAAATTTGTTGTTAGGGGCAGAGAAATGTATACAATTATTCAGAGAGAAGTGTGTCTCTATACAGGTGAGGTTCTAGGGGAGGGATTGTGTTGCTAAGTACCTTGTTTGGAGAGAGGCACATTATTAGAATAGGAAGTATGTGCATAACCCAAAACAAGTAGAGTCCCAGATTACTAAACTAGTCTCTATTCTTGGCTGCCTCAAAACTAGTAAAGGTTGTGGTTCCCAGCTCTGCCTAAGAGACATGGATAGCAGCTTTAAGGGAAGCCCCTTCCACTTGCTGTTCAGTAATTTCTAGACAGACTGTCTGGACTGTGAACCCCAGGGACTACTCAGGTGGCTCAGAGCTGGCAGCTGTTTTCTCCAGGGTTAATGATGGATGGTTTATCTGCTAGCCTGGGCTGCTCTTGTAGGGTATTTTCTCTTCCTTGTTCTTCCTCCTCCTGGTTCTGCTGTGGCAGGTTCAGACTCTTCCCCTCGTTATGTTCTGGCTCCCCCAGTACACCAGTAGAGCTTTCTTGTGAGGTAGGACAGTCAAACTGACAAAGTACCTAATAAATTAGATTATGAACAGGATTTTAGTGAGAAGAATGATGTTTAAGTGGCAAATGGTGGGAATGAACTGGCAGAAGGCAGTGAGGCTCACATAAAGGCTAAGGCTAGGAGATTCGTCCTGTTAGTGGGTGTTTCACTTCACTGGGGACCCTGCAACCACTCCATCTTGAGGGCCTCATATCTCCCACCCAAGAAACGACACTGACTGACCTCATTTGGACTGGGGTAGGAAGAGCAGGTGAGAAAGGAATATAGGAGAATTGCTGGACATATGGAATTGGCTGGAATTGGGAGGATGGATCATTTTAATTTTCATATATGGTCTCTCTTGGCAACCCCGGTTGGCTGTATGTAGTCCAAGTTGGCCTTGAACTGGAGATTCTCCTGTCTCAGCCTGCCAAGTGCTGGGATTACAAGGCAAGTGCCTGGTTTCTGGGCTCCATTTTCCTTTTCCCCAGCGTAGACATCATGATTAAGTGATAGTTAAGGATCTCTTGTATCCTAAGTATCTCCACGGATGTTAGCATCGGAGGGGTATCGAACAGTCCATGAGATGATGTAAGCAAAGCCCTGAGCCACTGTGACTAGATCAGAGCAAAGGTGCCCTTGTTGGTGTCATTTGTGATTGTGGCAATGGTTTAAGGGGATGGCAAGGTGGGGCTTCTTTGGCTAGCTACATTGGGGTTAGCACCTTTGCCTTGAAGTGTGGACTCTGTCACTTAATCAGAGAGCAAACAAGTTACTCATTTCTGCTAAGACATGTTTTTCTCATCTATTAAATGGAGCTAATGGTGTGTTGCAACGAGTAGATTATGAGGTTCAGTTAAGTTTGATAATTAGACCACTGACCAAGGGCCTGAAGCAGACTCCAAAGGCATTGATGTATCCTGTCTGTATACTGTTAGAATTGAGAGGGCCGTTTGGTTTTCATGCAAGCACTTCATCCATTATCGAGCTCTTAGACTCCCATATTCTACAGGAAAGACTCCTTGAACCTGGAACCTTTTAAGGCTTAGGCATTTTTGGGGATGCTCCCACACCCCCAGGGATGCCTGATAATGCTTCAGACCACACACTGTTGGCTTCCCTCTCATCCCTCTGTTGCTTTCTTGGCAAGGCCTTTAAAATGAAGCCAATGGATCAATTCTGTTGTCTTTCTAGAAGCAGTGCAAGGGACCATCAGAGTGAGCTACATCCCACAGCTTCTGTGGTGAACACATCAGCTCCAGCCTTGTTTAATAGAGGACACTGGCAGTGAGGAGGGAACTGAGTCGCTCTTAAACTGAAGGTGAGTCTGAAAGAGAACCATCTGAGCTCATACACTTCCTGAATGTCTCCTCATTGCCACCCAACCTTGAGTCTCCTGTCTGGCCAGGTGTGGGAATCGGTTACACTTATTCTCAGCATGGACGTGATGATGAGAGCTATGTCAAGCACTGATGAACTCCCGGGTCCACACGAGGCCCTCTTAGGGTGATTGTTCTTGTCCTATCCTCAAGGTAGACATGGTACCTTCTTATTTGTCAATAGAAGAGTAGCAGGCTCAGGTCGTACCACCTCCCAAGCACACTGTTGGCTGTGACAGAGACCCAGCTCTGTCCAGATGCTGTTGAAGTTACAATGTATATTTTTTTTTTCTTCCAAGATCTAAGCCAAGGCATCAGTTTTAACCTCCTTTAGTGGCAAGTACCTTGTACTGGAAAGTGGCCATTAGCTTTGCGAAGCCACATCCTTCCACAGCCTCAGATGGTACAGTCACGGGCTGGGAGGCTGTTTCCTTTATCCCTGACTGAGAACTAGTAAATATGTCCCCAGGAGTCCCTGCACTGTGGGAGACTAATCTGGGCCTGCAGTTTTTAAAGGTGAGGGGGTCCTTTCCAAGTGCCTCATAATTGCTACTGTTTCACAGATTGCTAGCCATGGGTGTCCCCTTGGCCTTTGAAATATCCAGTCCCTCTTAGCAAATAGATGGAGCGACACCAAGGGTGGTGAACACCCCTCCTCCGCTTCCAGATGACCTGTCCACTGTGCACTTTAGATGCACACTTGTCTAGAATTACCTAAGTGAGGTGGAAAAAAATGAGCAGAGACAGGCTCTTGGAGGGTTTGAAAGTAATGAGAGAATCACGTTCAAGATGGCAGAGTTCTGGCTAGGAGAAGACCTGTGGCTTTTCCCAGCAGGGTGCTTGTAACACTTGGCAGGTAGCTGTTCTTTCTTTGTCCATGGAGAACAAACGAAAGCATTCTCACTCATCTCTCGCAGTCACAAGACTTGTTCAGACCAGATTTATTATCTCTGAAACCAAAGCCTGCTGTGTTCCTTATGGGAATTCTTGACAGGAGCGTTTTTCGCGGACCCAAAGGAGAGCTGGTTTTTTGGAGGAAGCCTAGCCACAGCTGCCCCAGGGTGATGGTGCCAGAAACATGGTGGATGGGACCCTGCTTGGCTCGGCTGCGATCACCACTGCTTTTTACAGCTGCTTTGGCTCCCTGCTGTGCCAGCCCTGCTCAGCCTCAGGTTCCTCCATGTAGGCTGCTGGGCTGGACCTCCTGTTAGCTTTTGATTCTCAGTTCTTGTACCTGCTGACCCTGGAAGAGGAGGCAAAAACTGGCCTGTCAGACAGTCACAACTGTAACTCAGTTCTGGTGCTTCTGGGATGTAGTTCTGGAGTAGGGGGCGAATGGAATTCTGGGCTGTAAGGTGGGACTAGTGATGTTAACATCTGGGAAGCTCATCCTAGGAAAAACAGATAAATCAGAAATTGCTGATTGCAGTGCCTGTACTTGGTAGATATTCAAATCCTGTAGCTATTTCCATGACCAAAAGGATATTAAAGCATAGGTCACTGTTCTAGGTAGTCTTAATTGTCTACTTGACAGAACCTAGAGAAAAGCTTTGACACAGTCAACTGGGAAGAATGTCTTGAGTGAGGAATTGTCCAGATCAGGTTGGACTGTGAACATGTCTATAGGAGACTGTCTTGATTATGGATTGATAAAGAAAAGATCAGCTCACTGTGGGCAGCACCATCCCTAGGCAGGTGGTTCTAGGCTATGTAAGAGAGCAGGCTAGTGAGTGGATCAAAGAACATGCCAGCAAGCAGCATTTTTCCATGGTTTCTGCTTCAAATTCCTGTTTAAGTTCCTGCTATGACTTCTCTCAGTGGTGGAATGTGACTTAGAAGTGTAAGCCAAATAAGCCCTTTACTCCACAAGTTGAATTGGTCAGAGTGTTTAATCACAGCAACTGGGTGAAATTAGACAGTCATGACAATGTCAGGCCCTGGGTCAAAATCCCAATTCCTCTGTATACTAATGGATTGTCCATTAGTAAGTTCTATAAAGTCCCAAGTCAAGGTTATATTATGAAAGTAGAAACTGGACTCAGTCCTGCAGGTAGTGAAGGATGACATAAGTACAGATACATAAACTATTTGTATTCTTTCTGATCACATGGATGCAAAGAGTGATTTATAAAACATACTTTAATTGTCACACATCAGATGACTCTTATTTCCTTGCTGTGGAGCTTTGTGTTGGACCTTTGTTCTTATTGTCACACATCAGATGACTCTTATTTCCTTGCTGTGGAGCTTTGTGTTGGACCTTTATTGGATCTCTCGTGCTGATTTGTACACTGTGATCACATTGTTATTGGTCTCTTTGCTGTGTCACCCACTGGGCTCTGTTCTTGCACTGGATTTCCTCCTTAGTGAGCCAGTTTAATTCCTGTTCCAGATTCTTTCAGTGTGGATCTCAACCTGGGGCAGGAATCTGGGCTATATCTAACTGTTGCCCCAAAGAAGATGAAGAGATAAGAATTGGAAAGTTCCTGGAGAAGGAATAGTCTATGTGTTTACATTTAGATGGTGTTTGAGTTTTCCCAAAGAAGCTACAGTGGCTAGGGTTGGAGACATGTCTATCAGAAAGCTAATGAAGCTATGTTTCTGATGCTATGCACCAGAATGATGGAGCCATTGGAAGTCAGCCTTGTACCATGGGAATCGACATAAGGAAAGAGGAGGGCTCTGCAGTGTTTCAATGTTTCCCTTCAGAATTCATGCTAAAACCCAATTTTCACCATGGTAGGTGCTCACGGGTAAAGCATTTAGGAAATGAATTGGTGAGGAGGGCTCCACCTCACCAATGAACATAGTGTCCTTAAAAAGGAAGCCCATGTGCATTATAAGCATGTAACAAGAAGGTGTCATCTGGGGCTGGAGAGATGGCTCAGCGGTTAAGAGCACTTGCTGCTCTTTCAGAGGATCTGGGTTCAGTTCCCACCACTCACATGTCAGTTTACAACTTTCTGCAATTCCAGTTCCAGGGGATCTGTTACCTTCTTCTAGCCTCTGAGGGCTCCAGACACACAGATGATGCACTTACATACATGCACATGAAAAACAAATCTTTAAGAAAACAACAAGGATCTCACCTTTGAAAGAGAGAGAAAATCTCCACCAGTCACTCGAATCTTCTGGCACTTTGATCTTGGACTTCTAAGCCTCCAGAACTTGTTATAAGCAGTGTCTTTCTGATGTTCATACACTATTCAGTCCGAGGTGTTCTATTATACCATTCTGAATGGACTGAGAAAGGCTCCTGTATAGGTTTGCTAGGAAGGTGTACTTCACTGGGTATCCTGCACATGCTTCCCTTTGATCCCTTCTAGCATGAGCTATGATCACCATCTCTGCTTTTCAGAGGACACTAGGCCTCAGAGAGGCTAAGTAACTCATGCAACTGTATCCGACTTTTAAGTTCTCCAAGGCAGGAGCTACATAATTTTCATCTGAACATTGCCAAGATGTACACAGTACTAAGCACACAGTAGGAGCCCGAGAAGCACTGAGGTGAGCAGGATAGGCTATCTTCATGCCTGATGTCCTATGCACTCTCATTATGAATTCCTTCCTATTCCCAGATGTGCCATGTCTCTGGGTCATGTTTTTCTGCCTGTGCCGAAAATACCTCTCCCCTTCTCTTCGCCTAGCCAACTCCCATTTCTCCTTCAAGTCCTAGCTGAAATATCATGTTTTCTCTGAAAGTTTTTAAGTCCCTCTGGTAGAATGAGGATCTCCCGTGCAGGACCCCACAGTATTCTGTGCACGCCTCTCTTGGAGTAGTTACCTCATGAGGCATAAATCTAGATTCTGATTCTTTATGTTTCATTAGATTGTGAGCAGACTGAGGGCTGTTCTGCTTGCCTTTGTGCCTGGAATGTCCACAGAAGAACAGAAAACCATGCCTCCCGACTTGTCTTCATTGAACTATTCCTTAAGCGGGCTCATTTCATTTCAGCTTGAAAATGGCATACCCAGCCCCTGCTTCCTGTGAGTAGCAGGCATTTCATTGCCGATAGTAAGAAACGAGCACACAAGGAGCCACCACAAAACAACTGGCGATCGCAGGCTTCAGGTCAATAGTGCGTATCAGTAGTCAATTGACCTTCTGATTCATACTTTGTCCTTTTGTTAGTTTGTTATTCCTCATGTTTCACTGTTGAGATATCCAGAGACAGAGTTGGCTGAGGCAGTATCAGGGCCCCATCCCAGGCTTCTGCTCTCGTTATGACAAATTGAACATTTCTGTCCATGGCTCAGATAAATACAATGAGAGTTCACTCATCAAATTTGCAGATGACAAGACTGGCAGGGACAGGGATATTATCAGATGACAGACTCAAGATGCCAAATGATCAAAGTAAGGCTATAACAAAGGGTCATCTCATTGAACAATAATTAATTTGAGTCCAGGAACTAGTTACAAAGGGCTTGGGTAGGGCATGCTGACCTGGCAGAAGAGAGTGGGGCTAATGCTGGGATGCCTTGAGCCAAAAAGTTGTATGGCCATTGAATGGAAGCCAAGGGTGCCCTGTCGAAGTAGAGGTCGTAGAGGAAGGAGTATATGATTTCTCTAGACTAGTCTCTGTCACCTCCTGAAAGGCAATGCTCAGTTCTAAGCTCTACCTTTTAAGCATGATTGGTCCTATAGTAGTCTCTGTCCCAGGGACAATGTCATACTAGAAGAGCACTGAAATTCAAGAATTAGAGCAAAGTAACCCTAAAGAATAGAGGCTTCCCCAGAAGGCAGATGCTAAGTCCCCATTTCCAGCAACAACGTGCATTTTGGACACAGGTTCTCACCCGTGTGACCACCTAAACATGTGCTGAACAATGATGACAAGAATAAACATACTAATGTGGACAGTGGGAAATCTCATGAGGCCTCAATCCTATACAAAGCACTACAAGTAACTAAGGGATGATGGGAGCAGGAGAAATAATGTTCCCTATGGAAGAACATACCAATTTAGCTACCCAATATCAAATGGTCAGCCTTAAAAACATATACACACTAGTAACACCATACAGACTAAACAGTGTGTGTGTGTATGTGTGTGTGTGTGTGTGTGTGTGTGTGTGTGTGTAACAAAAAAATGAAAAAAAAAAAGAGGCCATGAATTTGAAGAAGAGCAAGAAGGGTTACATGGGAGGACTTGGAGGGAGGAAATAGAAGAGGAAATAATATCATTATATCACAATCTAAAAGAAAATAATTTAAACCGGGTGGTGGCACATGCCTTTAATTGCAGCACCTGGGAGGCAGAGGCAGGTGGGTCTCTGTAGTTTGTGACCATCCTGGTCTATAAAGTGAGTTCCAGGACAGCCAGAGTAATAACAAAGAATTCCTGTCTCAAAAAACGAACAACAAAAATTAAAAGTAAAATGAATAGGAGCTTCAGAGGCTGGAAGATGTAGCTGAGTTGGTAGAGTGTTTGCCTAGCATGCATGATGTCCTGAGTTCAAGCTCCAGCTCCTTATAAACTAGGTACGGTGGTACACACTTGCAATCCAAGCAGTCAGTAAATAGAGGCAGGAGGATTAAGGATATCCAAGGCTATGTTTGGCTACACAAGGGAGTTCGAGGCCAGCCTGAGATACAGGAGACCATCCAAAAACAGTTGTTTTTTAAAGGAAGGAAGAAACAAGGAAGTGGGGGGATCAAGAGAGACAGTAACTGCCCTTTCCAAATATCCAAGATCTGTCACATTAAAGAATGATTTTTGTAAGGCTAATGGACAGAATTAATATTAATTGGTAAAAGTGTCAGCCAGACACAGCTCTGTTCTATATACGAAAGAACGCTCCAATAAATCAGCACTGTTCACAGGGGGAATGTGCTGCCCCGTGGTGCCAGGAGATCTGGTTTATTTGTTCTATTTGTTAGCAGTGTTGTGGGAAGGATTACAATGTTGGAGGAAGCTCTTAGCTTTCAGGTGCCATCCACTCTTGAGAGGCTACACTTCCAAATCATATGTGCTATCCTGTTCCTTTAATAATTGAGTTTCTCCGAGGTCTACTTGAGGGGGAGGCGTGGGGGCAGGGGGGTGGTGGTGAACTGCAAGCGTGGATTATTACAAGTGTAGCCTATCCTGTACCTGTCCTGCCAAGGGCAGGTCATTGACCTTGGGGAAAGAATGGTTCCTGCAGTCCTCTTTCTGCTCAGTGTTGTGAAGAATCTTTTTCTATAAGGCTTCTCATTTCCTGTGCAAATAGACCCAGTCTTCTGGGCATGCCCACACCAGTCCCAACCCCTAGTGCGTTGAGCCTGAGGTCCTAGGCTGGTTCTCTGTTTCCTTCTGATGAGTGGATTGTAGGCATTTCAGCCCCAGAAATTCAATGGCCTTCTGCATCTTACATCTTTTTCATTAACCCCTTCTTCCATAGCAGGGTGTCTAGGGCTAGTAAAAGTCTCGATGTCAGACAGGCATGGGTTCAAATTCAAATCTCACATCTATCTTTTACTAGTAGTATGAACTTGCATAAGGCATTAACCTCTCTGAAACTCACTTTCCTTGTCTTTAAACTTGGGGTGCTAAAAGTACTCCCTTCATCACGTGTAAAGACTGAGTAGAACCAGCAAGGGAAGAGTTGGGCCAAATGGTGACACAGGATTCACACTCAATACATCTATTAGCTACTGTTATGTGTTTCCTGGTTTCTGCACCCCTCCCTTCCCAGACTCTGTGCTCTGCCCTCTGGGTTTATCCTAAGAGCTGTTCTTCCAGCACCCATGCCTCCTCCAGGGTGAGCACCATCTTTAAATCTACATCCCATCATGCCCCGGGGCAAGCCATTCTTTCTCTCAAAACTGAATCATTTGGATCCCAACTTCCCGCTTTCTCTTCTTTCAGGGAGAAACTGTTCTCTTACACACTTTGCATTTTAACAACTTCTACCTCCATTGCTCGCTTTGATCTGTTTAATAACATATTTTAAACTAATCCCTTGTAATAAAAGGATTTCATTACTAGCAGAGACAGCTGTGTAATGCAGTGAGTTCATTAGTTTCACTTTTTAGCTGGAGTCAAAAGTTTTGCAATGCTGGAAAGTTTTGGTGAGGAAGATTGCCTGGGGAAGCGGAGAAAGGAAATTCTACAAGGACCAATCTATAAGCTACAGAAAGAGAAGAGTTTGCGGCTGGATGGAGGCCACAAGGAGGATACCAAGACTTCAAGGACAACAAGGTATTTCACTGAGTAAGGGGCTTCTATGATGGTGAGGGGCCGAGGTTAATCGAATAAATTTCCCTACCCATTCATAAAGACAATGACACCCATCCTAACTTGGCCAGCTATATACGTCACGCTCTATTTAACAATCTGACAGGTACATCTGACAAGATGTCTTGTTCACATACTCTTCTATCAGACAGGTATAAGAGAGCATCAGCTAAACTGAAACCAGTCCATTCTCCTCTTTATTCTCTGTTTGCTTTCCTCTGAACACATCCTACTTCAACAACCACCTCCAAACTGGTAACAAAAAGCATCCTTTTCCACCTCTGGCTTCTAGAGATGCACCAGTGTCTTTGTTTCCTGTTATCCTCTCCACAGGGCTGTTTGTCTCATTTCCTCTTCTGCTGGCTTTATTCTACCCTGTCCCTCTTCTGACCACACCTTGTGCTTTTCACATGTCACTCCTTCCAGCAAGCAGAAGTTCCCTCCCTCAGTACTGTTAAGAATGCAGGGTTATCTTTCCTAGCTCTTGCTTCCTTAACTGTTCTTATCTGGGATATCACCAAGCTTTGTCCATTCACCTACTAAATAGTTTGAATTCATCCACTTCTCTTTAGAGCCCTCATTCATACCACAGGGCCTGAAGTCTAATCCATACCCAGCATTATATCATTCTCTAGTCAGCAGCAGGAGTAACCCATTGACTTCTATCACAGTATTCTGGGCCTTTCCCCCTAAGACTAACCCCATCAACCTCCTCCGTATAGTCCATGGTCCCTAGCAAAGGTGGATCTGATCATTCTGGTGTCCCTTAGGATTGAGTGTGTGTGTGTGTGTGTGTGTGTGTGTGTGTGTGTGTAGCTCTCAGATTTCCTATACCAACTCTATATTAGCATCCCTAACACATGATGCTGCCTCTATTAGAATCTTTGCCCTCCGCACCCTCCAGGCTAATCTTCATTGTCAACTTTAGAACCACTTGGTAGAGTCACCTCTGGACATGTTCGAGAGGGTGTTTTCAGAGATTTAACTGAGGAGGGAAAACTAACCCTTCAATGTGGGTGTTATAACTCACGGCTGGGTCCTGGGGTGAATATAAGAAGAAATGGAGAAAGTGAGTTCACCAGCATTCATCTCTCTCTGCTTCCCCACTATGAATGCCATGTGACCAGCTCACACACCCCACCCCACCCCTGCCGTCATGCCTTGCTAACATGATGGACGATGTTCTTACATAAATAGGAAGCCAAAGTGAAGCCTTCTTCCCTTAACTTACTCTGGTCAGGCATTTTGTCACAGCCATGAGAAGAGTAACTAATGCTCGTGCTCAAGAAGACCTGAGAGTTGGTATGTGACAGGTGCTAAGCTTCCTGTCACTCTTCCATGTAAATCTCACAGTAAGGCAAAGACACAGGTGCTCTCTATCCCATGCCATTCCAAGCGGAGGCCTGGAAGACCAAAGTGTTTGTCAAAGGACTCAGACTTTGGTTCTGGCCTTGTCTTTCAAGAATAGAACCAAGAACTAATAGGAGTGGATCTCAGCTCCCTTCCTAATCAGATGCCCCTGCAGAAGACTCCTCCTTTTCTCCTAGGGTCCAGATGCTGAGCAAGGAAGGGAGCATTTGTATTTGTTGACATGTCTTCCTATTCGGGCAATGGACACATCCTTTGTTACTGGCCAGGTGTAGGAAGCCGAGCAATACCCCCCAAGAGAAACCAACCACTACCTGCTGGCATCTGCAAATGTTGCCTCGGACTGCAAAGTCTTTGCAGATGCGACTACCTGAAGGACACTGAGATTGGATTGTTGTGATAACCCAGTAGGCCCAATGACTTTTACAGCTGTCCTGTAAAAGGAGGGCGTATAGAGCAATGTGATTCTAGTTATTGTATACTTTGGGTTTGGTAAGGGGTAGAATTTAAGTGTTTTTACCTAAAGAAAATCAGAAAAAGATAGCAGGGTTAGATATTTAACAGAAGGAAAGGTAGCATGACCACTGAGGCAGAGGTTGGAGGCATGTGATTGTGACTTGAACCATCAGAGAAGGAGCGGTAGACCGGGAACAGGGTCCTCTTAGGTCCCCCAGAGATGACAGTGTGGTTCTGCTGACAATGGACTTCAACCATGTGATGTCTGTACTCTGAGAATGAATATTCACTCCTTTGTGTGTGTTTATTGTAGGTTTTTCTGAGACAGGGTCTTGCTATATAGCCCTGGCTCTCCTGAAACTCAATGTGTAGATCAGGCTGGACTCGAACTTAACGCAGCCCTCCTCCCTCAGCTTCTCGTGCATTAGGAACAAAGTAGCTAATTTAATCTGTTGCTTAAAGCTACTAAGTGTGACACTGAGGCCAGGGGGAATGAGAAAGAGTTTTCAACTAAGTAGAAAAGATTTCTTGGAGAATGGTGCTTCAGCAGCAAGGAGTAAATGAAGAAGATGGACAGAACCTTCCTGGGGTTTATAATGACTAGCTCCTTCTATCCAGTGACTTTCCACTTTCCTCCCCCACATATACATATTTATGTGGTAGACTCTTCCTTTTCTTAAGGATGCAGACTTTGTCAGCACTGACTACTCTGTTACCAGAGATTGCCCTGGTGACATTTCCAGTCATGTAGCAACCAAGCTTCCTTCTCTGGTGATAGACTCGTGCTTCAGGGACAGGGGCCTTTAAGTCAGTATATACTAGGCTTTGCTGTGGTAATAAATAAGCCCTCACAGTTGAGGAGTATAACATGGAAAATATTACTTATTTCCCTGTACAAGGTCGAGGCAAGGGAGAGGCTGTCTTATATGGAGCAACTCAGCAGTCCAGGCTGTTTCCATGCTGTAATTCACCCATCTCAATTCATGGCATCTGTGGACATCTCAGTAGCAGGGAATTGGGTTCCCAAGGGATTCACTTCCACCCTTAACTGTCCTGCAAATGTGAAGCAAGGAATGCTTCTGTTTATAGCTCGTTACCGGAACCAGCCACTTGCACCTGCAAAGCAGGCTTCAGAATCTTGAGGTGCTCACTGGAAGAAGATAATAGATGTGGAGTGATTTACTAATCAATAGTAGAGGGAAGTCACCGGGGTTCTGAGAGTGAATTCTAGGCTCCAAGAGGAATCTTATCTTACATGAAAAATTGCAGGCCATGGTTTCTGTCAATGTGTCAGTGGAAAAAGGCAACGTGGAGTAGCTATCAACTAGCTCACATGAATGAAGCTGACTAGAAAATTGATGGCTCCGCAGGACCAAGATACCTTGCCATTCATTGACTCTGGCTGCAGAAGAAAGATCTGGTAAGAGGTCTTCAAAAACATATCCCAATATCCCCGACAAAAGTCTGGGGCATACATACACTTTTCCCCTTCTCTTTGCTTTCTCTAGTTAACTCCTTTTCCTTAGAATATTCGACTCCGTTGTTCTCTTTGTATTTGTGCAGTTTGTAATTATATGTGCTGCATAACAAACACTCCCCAAATTTAGTGATATAAAATACAAGCAATCAACAAGGAGAAAAGGATCTTAGTAGTACCCCATCGGCATTAGCTGCAAACTAATATACTGTGGAAATTATCATGGTGGTTCCTCAATACATTAAGGATGAATCTACCGTATGAGCCAGATCTAACAACTCTGGACATAGACCCAAAGGAGACAAAGCTATCTTATGATAGAAACTCGCACTATTAATAATATCTAATTTCTGGAATCACTCTAGTCATCCATCAATGCAGGAGTGGATAAGGGAATTATGGTATGCTTGTACAGTGGGGTGTTATTTGGCTATAAGGAAGAAGAAAATTTTCATCTGTAGTAAAATGAATGAGACTGGAACACATCATGTTGTGTAAAGTAAACTAGTCTCATAAAGCCAAGTATGACGTTTCAGGAACTTCCTAAGACTGTGAGTATCGTTTGCTCCCTAAACCCCTTTATTCTAATTTCCTTTCTGAGTCTTAATGAGACTCTCTCAGAAGGTAAAATTTTAATTCAGAGGAAATAGCTACATAACACCTCTCACTTGAGGAATCTGAGGTGGAAGTGAGCCCTGAAACTGGAAGTCTTTCATTAAGGAAGAGAAAGGAACCCGACAGAGAGAGACATAAAAGCAAAGGAGTATGTGACTCTCCCAAAAGGAAGACGCTGTTTGCAAAGTAGAGCCTCAGACTCAGGTCACCTTATTTTCCCAAACTGACTTCAACCCTCTACTCTCTCCACCTAGCTCTCACTTCCCACCATGTGATCACACTGATTACACCATAGAAATTATTGTCTCAAAGATCGCCTACAAATTTCTTGGTCACATATTTAACTCTGACTTATTCTGGAGTTCTGAGCTTATTCATGCTACACCAAGTTCCACTCCATGTCACTGTCCATGCTCCTCCTCCTGTCCGGGATACCTCACCTTGATTCTTCCACATGTCCGAACATCCGAGGTTAACTATAACCTCTTCTACCAGCCTCCCGTGATCACCTGACCCACACACAACTTTTCTCATCCAATGTAGAGGGAACAGCGTTAACTTTATCATTGAAAAGATTTGGTGTAGAATGCCTACTATCAGATAGTTGTGGGTCCCTGATTGATACATTATATAAGTTTCATCTTCAGTTAAGTGGGAATAGGAAAGTCAATGGCCCAGGTTTATGGAAGCAATACAATGAGATCATATATGATGAAGGGTTCAGTGAGTCACCTTAAGTATGGCTGTTCATGATTCGGATGTAGCCAGACACATCCAGAGGACCATAGAGAGACCTATTATGACATTATAGCCCACAAGAAAGAACCCAACTATGACTAAGTCTGGATGGCTGAGCTTGCTTGAGGGAATTCTGGGGAGACAGGGAGCATGCAAATGCAGCAAACAAGGTGTCTGGGGCTGTGCTCTGGCTCTGAATGCCAACTCTTCTGCTTCTTAGCTGGGTAATTGTGGCCTTCACTCTTTTTGCCTCTCTTTCCTTGTTTCCAAAGTAGGGATTAAATACAGAGTGGCCTATTTGATAGGGTTAATGCAGAAATAAGTGAAATACCTTTAAAGGATTTAGGACATCTCTGGCAGACTGCAAACCTTCAATAAATGCTAATTATTGTGTTTTATGTCATTATTCTCCAGCATAGTCGCTGTGGACCTGCCTTCATCTTTGGGAGAAGAGGCTGTGAGTAAAATTGGAAAGAGATATTATACTAACCAGCTTTGAGAGAGCTTGGAGGGAACAGAGGGAAGCCTGTTCCATAGCATCTGTTACAAGGGTATCACAGGGGAGAATAGAGCCACAAGAAACAGCTCAAAACTGGGTCATTCAACAAAAGGAGGAGGAGCCATTCCTAGCCCTGGCTATATACTAGAGTTGGATGTGTTTAATGGATGCTCATGTCTAGGCCCTAGCAGGACCGCTGGGACAACATGTAAGTGTTTGCACAAAGCCTGTTGGGTGATTTTAGTTTGCACCAAGGATTATATAACTCTGGGCTAAGGCAAGCTGGGGCTGAGGTTAGAATGTTGTAAGTGATGGTACTAGAGGGTATCAATGAAGCAAGAGGTGTGAGAGAAGAGTGAAATTGAGAGGCGTTGATCCTGATCATTGGGCCAAGAGGAAGGCAAGTCAGGTGCTTAGGGAGGCAAGATTTGTTGAGGGTGGGTGCTTCCTCAGGTTTCATATCCTAAGCACTCAGTGGCCTCACTTTAGACCCAGTCTTGTCCTAGTGGTTTGGGAAACTGTTAGGAGTATTTTTCTTGAATACTGGTATAGGTTGGTTGTGGCATGTTTTGAATAAGATATACAAAAAGGGAAAAAGATTAAATTCCTAGTCTCATAGTGATCCTATCTACCCATATGAACATCTACCCATTTATCCAACCAACCACCATCTACA
Organism: Cricetomys ansorgei; assembly: GCA_026225945.1. NCBI lineage: Eukaryota > Metazoa > Chordata > Mammalia > Rodentia > Nesomyidae > Cricetomys > Cricetomys ansorgei. The sequence continues at coordinate 1,993,819 of JAMJFZ010001898.1, read as the reverse complement.
GATCATCCACTCATCCACCCATCCATCCATCCACCCATCCATCCATCCACCCATCCATCCATCCACCCATCCATCCATCCACCCATCCATCCATCCATCCACCCATCCAATCCACCCATCCAACTTTCCACTATTCATTCAATTATTTATTCAATCAACATATATCAGGGACCTATTATGTTGGGTCCTTTAAGGTCAAAATGTTTATCTGCCTCTTTGTACAGATATCAGGAGTTTTGTCAACACATGAGGAGAAAGGGACAGACCCCATGCTCTCATTAGCTCTGGAAACAGGATGTGGGTCAGCTGGAGACGAGGTGATTTGAGGAAAGAGAAAAGACATTACTATTTGCTAACCGTGAAGACAACTGTATTGCTTATCATCCCCAAAAGCAATTTTAAAATTGATAAAATGGTAATGTCAGATGGTGGTGATGCTTAATATCAGATAAACATGTGAGGCCCAAGGACTTGCGAAGGAATTTGGAAGAGCATTAGAATGACCTTCGAGCTGTTGATTTTAAAATATTAGTTTCTTCCCTACTTAAAACAGATATTTCTGTAGCTACAGACATGTAAAGCTCAAGTGTGGGCTGAATGTAACTGCCTTCTATCAGATCCCCTCATTATACAAACAAGCAGGCCAGAGAGGGGCAGTGCTCTGTCCGACAAGTCTCTGACTCATGGAGTTGGAGGAAGCTCAGGACACTTTATCCAAGTTTACATAGAAGCCTCCAGAAAACGGATGTATCACTAGTTTCTGTGGATTAAAAAAAATCATCTATTTTTACCAAGTCTGGCTGTGGTATTGCAATGGATTCCATCTCTACAAAAGCCTGTGCCATATAGTAACCGTAGTTTCAGGTGGAGGATAAGCCTCCAAGAGATCAAGTGACTTGGCCAGGAACTCTTCGCTGGGCCATGGTGGTGAGCTTGAGCCCATCTTCAGAATTCAGTGCTCATCCTCTAGGCTTAATCTCATTGCTTCACTGGCAAAACCTTCTGTAAAATAATATATTGATGTATCTGTGTCTAAGACTGACTCAGAATCACATATCTGGGCCAAGATAGAAGACTGATAGCATTGCTGGTCCCAGGGACACAGTAGACCACCCCTCTAACAAGTGTCCTTCATACTGCTGAAAATATCCAGGCACCTAAGTGGTTGGAGCAGGCCTTGAGAAATTCACTCAGTCCATTTCTCCATCCTCTTAAAAGCTTGCAATTCTGTCATAATAAGTTCAAGTCTTCGGCCAATTTTTGTCCCTCATCCTGAGTAGCCTGGAGGAGAGGAAGGCACAGTGAGTCATGTTAGCTCAGCACAAGTCACTTTGTTCTTTCCTACTCCACCTGTTGGACTGAGTCATCTTTCCAGGCCTAGCACAAATGTCAATTCACAGGAACTTACAACACGATCTGAGTCATCACTCCATGCTGTGGGCTAAGGATACAAGGGTTGTTAAGATAGTTTGCCCTGCTGAGACCACTCGCTCCCTGGTGAGAGGCTGCTGAGAAAATACATGATTGCAATATCGGGTCCAATAGGATGAAGGTGGAGGCCAACACCAGGGTGTCCAAAGGCCTAGCTCAAGAAATGGCAGAAATCTATCTATATATTCATCTGTTGCCAGTGTCCCCTGGAATATAGCTTCTCCACCCTCAGTGCTCATCTGACTCTGAATGACACCTATCAAAGCAGTTTTCTGGGCCATCAGTGAAGGTCTATTTCCTTGTCTGTCTTGGGTCATGAGTGCCTTTCTAGAGGAGTCTCCATGGCTAATGTGGGTCCTGGCATACTATAGGAACTCAGTAAGTGAGAAGTGAAGGAAATAAAGGTCAAGAACATGAGGGAACATAAGGATAGATGTCAGGAAGGTAGGAAGATAAGAAGTTGGTAGGAGTGGATTTTTCTAAAGCATGTCTGACCAGGGTTTGAGGCCAAGGAACAGCCCCTGTGAATGGAAATGGGATGGATCCTCCACTCCATCTTTCCTTCTACCCCCACTCTACCCTCAAAGAAGATCAGTGTAGCTAAGAAGCTCAGGGTACACCCAGGTCTAGCTAGAGGAGGCCCCTTGCGTATTCTCCGGTTTCTAGCTCTACAGCATTTTAATTCCACTCTTCATATTAACCAAGATCCTGGCTTCACTGTGAATAATTCACTGTACCTTGTTTTAAAACCTTTCTTTAATCAGATCCCCCAACGCTTTTTTAAAAAAAGTGACTTATATTTGCCAAACAATGACTTTCTCAATGATGAACACAGTGAAAAGGAATCTTGCAGTGGAGCAGCACTAAGAGGACTCAGTGGGTTAAAAAAAAGGACATATGAAGTTAGGAGGGAAAAGTGGTAGGGGGTACAGGAGGAGTTGGAGGAGAGGGAGTGGGGGTGGGTTTGATTAAAACTCATGATATTCATGTATGAAATTCTCAAACAGTAACGAGAAAATAGTTGACTCTTGCTCTCTACATTTAGGTGAATTTATAACTAACAAATGCAATAACGATTACTAACATTAGATATGACAAAAAATATCTTACAGTGAGCATTTTTTCATGATCTTAGGAACACTGCAGAGGCTGGAGGAGATACAGAGAGAGGCCTCCATCTACTCTCTTTCCTTAGGGGTACTGCCCTTAATCCGTGTTTTGTTTGCCTTGCCTTGATCACCTTCTAATGCACCTCATAATTTACTTGTATAACAAATGCACTATTTACTGATTGTCACTCCCTCCCACACTACAATGTGAGCTCCATGAGGTTTGGCTATCTCTAGCAGCTAGAATATGACCCAGAATACAGTAGATGCTTAATGAATGCTTGTTGGATAAATGAATTGTTTGTTGAATTCAAGCTTTGAAAGCTTCCCTGAGTAAAAGGGAGGAGGGACCTTGAAAAGTTCACAGCGAGTGCCTTCTAGAAACCTATTAGAATCAAGCTGATATGATTTTGGTGGTAGTATGGTGATTAAATTGACAATGATAATTATGGTAGTGATGATGATGGTGCTGGTTGTGGGCTGATGAGGTGATGCTGATCATGGTGGTAGTGATAGCCATGGTGGTGGTAATAGAGCCACAAGGAATACTCTGCATCTACTGACTATCAGAGTTTTCAGAGAATTTCTACACCCCTTGACTTTAATCTTCACAATGTCCTTTGGAAGTGGCAGAAGCCAACAATATGTCTACCTTTTCAGAGATCAGCCTAGTTGAGAGTGGAAAAATAACATGTTCAAGACTGCACAGCATCTAGACAAGGACCAGGATTGCATCTCAAGCCATGTTCTTTATTATCCCTCTTTCCTCTGTATTCCACAATAAGTATTCTCTCCCCATCAGTGGTATTCCAGATGGAGTAGAAGGTCCTGTCCAGGAGTGAGCTGTCCCTGGTGTGTATGGGTAGGGGGGGTAGGTGTTGTGTGTGTGTGTGTGTGTGTGTGTGTGTGTGTGTGTATGTGTGTATGATGGTGCTGAGGCCATATCAAATGATAATCTGGGTTCAATGTGGTCAGTGCTCTGTCCTGTTCAGCATTTAGCATCTCATCTCTTTGGGGAATAGAAAAGTCAGTTCTTTGCTGATAAACCCGGGACTCGATTTTAACACTTAACCAACCAAAAATTTGTCTTTGAAGGAAACAAACTTATCAGACCAAAGCGACAACAGAGACCTTGCCTCTACAGGTCACAGCTAGAGTCTACTTTGAACAATATATTTATTAATCTTTCTCTTAGCCATTAGGAGTTGGAGTTGAGACTGTGATTTATTTTTCTCATCAATTAATTTCTTTTTTCCCTTTTAACTGTGCAGTCACCTTAGTAGGAGCTTTCTGAGGTGGGCTATATGGAAACAACCTGAGGGACTGGAGTTAGTGGGTGGCTGAGGGTCTAGGTGTGCTGCCCACCATGTTCTTTGCTCTACTTATGTGGTCTTGTCAAAGATCTCATTTTAGGAAGTAGCCATGCCCAGGTAGTTCACCAGAGGCTAAAATTTAAAGCATGTAGACAATATTTAGAAGAGTTTTCTTGCCTGGAGAAGATCAAGAAAGAACAAGAGTGTTTAGAGGACAGTAGGAGGAGTTGGTTCATTTAGTTGGTGAACGCTAGTGACCTTTGCAACTCTACTCACATCCTAAAATATAATTGAGAATGGAAGACTGGAAAATCGCGAGTCTTTCCTTTGGTAGAAACTGGAGCATTTATTCTGGGAGCTGAGAAGGTCCTAACATTTCCCTAAGACTATAAAATCAAGATTTAATTGTTTTGAGAAGTTTACGTACATGCACACTATTTACATCATCCCTCCTCCATCTTTGTTCCCCAACTCGTCTACTCCTGTTCCTCAAATCCATGTATGGCCTCTTTAAAAATTATCATCGTTATTAATTATTAAATATATATGAATATATAAATACAACATGCTGAGTCCAATTAACGTTGCTTGTATACAAATGTTTCTAAGGCTGACCACTTGGCATTGGATAACTAATTAGGGAGGCTCACCCCTGGGAAAGGAATGATTTTCCCTCTCTAGGTAGTCATTAGTTGCTTGTAGCCTTTCATCTAGGAATGGGGCCTCATGGGATTTCCCAGTCTGTGTTGGCATGTCAACTGGTGTTGTTATTGTTTAGATCTTCTTAAGAAAACCCTGTTGCTAAGAGTTTATGGGTACAGCTTCTCTGTCATACACAGAAGACAAAGTCTCATAGCAGTCCTTGTCCTCTGGCTCTTAGAATCTTTCTCCCCCCTTCCCCATCATGTTCTCTCAGCCTTATATTCCAGGATTGTGCTGTAGATGTAGCAATAGTAGCTGGACACACCAGAGTTGGTTGTTTCCCGTATTTTCACCAGCTGTGGATTTCTGTAATGATCTCTGCTGCAGAAAGAAGCTTCTTTGATGAGGAATGAGAGCTGCACTATAGACGGGACCTGGGATGAGTGACTGGGGCAAGGCCTGGAGGTTTGGATGTAATGCTAGTTGGCTAGGGTTAGGTGAGCTCAGATCAAGACTTTTAAAAAGAAGCTATGTACATTTCTATTCCATAAACCTATTGTATATACACCTCTATCTCTAAAGGTACTCTCAGTTCCTGCCTCCTGTCTCTCTTTACTCTTAACTATTTCAGATTCTCACCTGTATCTTTACAGCCTTTTTCTCCTATAAACAGGATTCTCTCTCTCTCTCTCTCTTTCTCTCTCTCTCCTTTTCCCTCCCTCCCTCCCTCCTTTTCTCCCTCCCTCCCTCTCTCATTTTTTAAGACAGGGTTTCTCTGTTGTAACTCTGGTTGTCCTGGAACTCACTCTGTAGACCAGGCTAGCCTTGAACTCACAGACATCTGCCTGCAAGGTGTCTCTTTTCAATGCACCTGTAGCAGCAACAGTAGACAATGATCCCATGCTGTAACAAATGGTAAATGTAACAAATGTGAAAAAAAAATACAAGTCATGGTGGATTAAAACAACACAGGGTAATTTCTTACTCATGTACTAGTCTAAAGCAGTTGGGGTGAAGGTTCTGATCATCATAATCTCCCAGGGACACAGGATGACAGAGTTCCAACTGTGTAGCAGCCAACACCATCTGTGGTGGTTTAGGATGCTTCTCATAGGCTCATATTTGAAGAATTGGTCCTCAGTTGATGAAACCGTTTAGGAAGGATTAGTAGGTTTGGCCCTGTTGGAGGAGCTGTACCACAGGGGTGAGCTCTGAGACTTCAAAAGCCTCCCACCATTCCCAGTGTGCCTCTCTGCTTCCTCCTTGTAGATTAAGATGTGAGCTCTCTGCTCTTCCCGCCACCATACCTTTGCTCTGGCATCAAGGACTCTAACCCCCGAAACTGTCAACCCAATTAAATGTTTTCTTTTATAAATTTCCTTGGTCATGGTGTTTTGTCACAGCAATAGAAAAGTAATTAAGATACCACTTCAACCTGTAAAGAGGAGAAAGCAAGGGAAGTCACGTGATTGCCTCTCAAGTGCTCTTATTTCATCCACCAAAAGAAGTCTCATAGCCCCACCTAACTTGATGGGCTTGGTAGTTGTTACCAATATAATCTATTAAGTACAGTCTTTCCCCCTCGGTTCTTTTCACCTTTCTCTGTCTCTGGGATCTATCTAAATTCCATTAATCACCCCATTTTCACATTAGCCTACTCTGTTTCATTTTTGCCTTTGCCTCCATACTCTTCTCCCCACTTCCAGCCCCCACTATCTGCTGCCCCCAATCCCTCTATTCCCTACTCAGTCCCTGATGGCCACAATCCTCTCTATGTTGGATAGATTGGAATCAAAGTCCAGCTTTCAATCCACAAGTTTCCCTTGCTCCTAATTGAGCTTAATGATTTATGTCTTGTAATGGACACAAATGGGCAGGAATTCCTCGATCTCATTAATAATTTTAAACATGCCAGAAGTAGGATTTTAAAATCCTAAGTGAAAAATTAAATGACCATAAAATCTTTGTTCGCTTCCCAGGAGACAATCCTGTTTCAACTTGACAGCTTAATTAAAAGCTGGGTAAATTGGACACAACACTTTTAATAAACAGGACTTGGCAGGCCAGGGAAAGAGATTAAAGGGAGGTGAGCAGGAAGAAAATGAAGTTCATGATACAACAAGAGGAAATGAAGTTTTGGGAGGTCCCTCTCCTATGGAGTGACCTTTCTGGGAGCTGCAGATAGCTTCAGGTCACAGAGATGACCCAGAAGATTCTTGATATTGTGTTCTCTTCTGATTCCAATTTCTTCTAAGATCATATTATTCCATATGGGGAGAAAGATGTGGCCTATGGATGATCTGGGGGATGTCTGGGTCCATGCTTGACTCCTTCTGGACTAAGCTCCTTTCAAATCCCCAGTCCACTAAGAAATCTACTGGTAAGATGGGGCTGAGGGTCTGTCTCTAAGGGGCCACTTCATGTGACGAGCTCTATTGGGAGACTTCAGATTTTTTTCCATTTTACAGTCTTGCATTACCTCTGGATCTGTGCAAGTGTGTGTGTGTGTTAATATGTATGTGGTGCATGTGTGCATATAGGAGTTCATACACGTAGAGGCCAGAGGACAACCTTGGTTATTGTTCTGTTGCTCCTCAGGCCTTGTTCACTTCCTTTGAGACATGTACTCTCAAATGGCCTGGAACTTGCCAAGGAGGTGAAGCTGACTATCTAGTGAGCTCCAGGGATCTATCTTTCTTTGCTTCCTTAGAGCTGAGATTATAAGTATATGTCTCAATGCTCAGGGTTTTTTTTTCCTTTCTGTTTTTGTTGTTGTTTCAACATGGGTACTGAGGGCTGAACCCAAGTCTTTATGGTTGCAAGGCAACCAGCTAAGCTTTACCAGCTAAGCTATCTCCCTAGCTTTGGATTTGCTCTTTGATTATATCGTTTTGTGCTCAAATATTCCCATCTCTACTAAGGTTTAATTCTCTCCTGGATCTGCCCCTTCTAATTGTTGTAGGTAAGGTCCAGCATAGGCCCTGGCTGCAGACATTGTTGCCAGAAACCACACAAGAATCACCCAAAGTCCATGCACGGACTCAGAGCCTGGGAAAAGTCCTTTGGTTACCAACCTCCTAAGTGGATACAGGAGTCTACTCATAATGAGCTCATATCATAGAATGTAAAGATTTCAAACAGGAAGGAAGCAGGAACCCACACTCCTGCCTTCACTTCACCTGACTCTTGTCCCCAATCGGAGGGGGTAGCCTTTCCTTTTGCATTTAGGACTGTCTCATCGCTCCCTCATCAGTTGTCTCGTTGTCTTGAGCTTACTTTGAATTCAAAATAATTTACTTATGTATAACTGCCACATGCTGCTTTAGTTAAAGCAAAGAATGCCTATCTTTCTGTCATAAAAAAAAAGTAAAGAAAGAAATTAAAATGTGTTTGGAAGTATTTTGATCTTCACTGCAAAGTCTCATGGGGAGCAACTGTAAATGAAAATGATCTTTGAGGCGAGGCTAGTGTGGGATTTTCTGACCCTTGAAGAAAAAATGCATTCATATGGAGGGAGAAAACAATCCCTTCTGTCCTTTGCCCGCCCAACATCACCCCCCACCACTCCCCATCCTGTGCACTCACTGCAGAACCTTGGAAGTCTGAAGCAAGTGAAAACTTTGGTCCTGATCTGGGCCATCTGTGTACAGGTGAAGAAGCCACACCCCAGAGAGAGGATGCCACTACTTGTCCAAGCCACACAGAAGGGTTGCAGCTGAGCCTCGAGGGAGGTGACTTTCCCTTGTCAGCAAATAAACATGAGTTTCAGAGACATGTGAGCTTATTATTGGCTATGGGTATTTCTAGCTCAGTGCGAAGCTCGTTTGTCAAGTTGCCTGCTAAGTGAAAACAAATTCCATTCCTTTCCACCGACGTCCATAAAAATAGAGAGACGTTCTTGCTGAAAAGACCCCAACAGCCTGGGTTGCCAAGCTTGGGGATGGAAAGGTTTAAATGATAGTGTAAATGACAAAGTGTTTTTTAGGGTGCTTGGACCGCAGGTGGAGGCTGTAAGGAGCTGCCAATGCATAGGGTGAAGCTTCTTTGGGGGCTGATGTAAAAGTTCCAAGTTTAGATTGTGGTGTTGGTTGTACAATTCTGTGTGCCTACTAACATGATCCAAGTGAACACTTGAATGAATTCTTGGGTATAAAAATTGTATCTCAATAAAGTGTTCTCCCAGAAAAAAAAAAAAAAAAGCCAAAAGAAAGATGAAACTGCGAGTGAGTGCTGAGATGAGACAGTGCTCTCAGGACAAAAGCAAAGGTAGATGTGACTCCCGGGCTCCCACAGCAGTTGAAGTGTAGGCTTTCAAAAGCCACTCCTCCTCCAGCCACAGCAGCAAAAGGGAAGCAGATGGTACCATTGCAATCAGCCGTACTCCAGACCTTTGTCTAAAAGCTGCATTTCAACCTGACAGCTCATCAGCTTCTGTCAAATGCGTGTCGGGTTGAGTGACATTTAGAGGGACAACATATGTGGCATGTTATCATATGCCCCCTGGGCGAGGGGAGTCCCATTAGATCCCCCAGAAAGTAGGATTTGGGCACTTCATTAATCTAGGCACCCAGAGAATGCTTTCGCTGACGTGATAGCAATGTCTGCTCCGCTCCACCGAAACTAAGCAGTGAGATGCTCACGTGAAGACCATGGAGGCGTTGTTGGTCGTATGTTGCCCGTTATATTACTAGTGTCCTTCCCATGAGAGCCAACATGGTAAGCACTCCCACAGAATTAACACCAAGGTAAAATTTCTTTAATATGTTTCTTTTACTCTGTGTGTGTGTGTGTGTGCATCTATGTACCACAGCACACATATAAAGGTCAAAGAACAATTTGTGGGAGTCATGTTTTTTCATACTACCATTATGGGTCCTGGGGATTGAACTTGGGGTTTTAGGCTTAGCAACAAGCTACTTTACCCACTGAGCTTTCCCAGCAGCCCAAGGAAATTGTTTCTATACTGAGAGTTTGAAATGATTTAATTTCTAAGCAGTGGGAGTTACTGAATCCTTTAGGTATAGGAATGATAATGAATTCCCCCATCCTCCCCTTCTCCTGCTCTTTCTCCTCCTCTTCTTCCCCTTTTCCTTCTTCCCTCTCTAACTCCTTTCTTTCTGTTTCTCTCCTTTCTCTCTTCCTGATGTTCCTCCTCTCCTAATTCTCTTCATCTTTCTTTTATTTTTGTCTGAATTGCTGGGATAAATTGAAGCAGAGAGGGTTGGGGAGATGGCTCAGGTGATAAAGTGCTGGCCTTGCAAACGTAAGAATCTGACTTCAATACCCAGAACTCACGTTTTTCCAAAAAGCAGGCATGGTGGCACACGCTTGTCAACCCACCGTTGGGAAGGCTGAGATAGGTGGATCCATAGGGTTTCTGGCCAACTAGCCTAGAATAAGTGGTGCATGGTGCTTAAGAAATAACACCTAAGACTTAACACCTAAGACTGTCTTGTGGCCTGGACACACACACACACACATGTGTACCCCAGACACGCATATTCCTGCACATATATGAACACATACACAGACATATAAAAAATAAAATGAATAACATTAGGGTAATAGCTGCCATGCACAAACTTGTCTCTGACACTACCATTTCCCTGCTTTTCATCTCTGTCATGTTCATCCGACCACCCAACGCAGTGCCATTGAGGTTGAAATGATGGATGGGACATGGCATTTACCCTGGTCTAAGCAGACATTAAGAATATATACAGACACAATTCCATGGCAGGGGCCTTTTCCAGATACTGTGGGACTAGTTAAAGGAGGAGCGAGTGGGAGTAGAAAAATGGGGAACCTATATTCAGTTGAGGATAGTAGCTAGATTTTTCTATTTTCTGTGCTCTTGTTTTAGTTGGCCTGTTGACAGGGAAGAGATTGGTCTTCCTAGGACTAAGCCAATCCTTAGGGAGTGCATTAGAAAGTCAATCTTGAGAGGACATACATAAATAATTCACCCAAGAACACACACTTCCTAACCCAGTGCTAACACTGCAAAATACAGGATGCCAAACTACTCAGGGTCTAACTACTCAGACCATCCCACAGCTCACATGGCTGACTGTACTCACGTCACACTTGCCAATCATAAGTGATTTTACCTTCCATAAGGACCCCTATCTATGTTTCCCTTGGTTTTGTATGCCCCTTATGCTTCCCCATGTGGCTCTGCATGGCAAAGCCCTCCTTCAAGGAAGCCAGGTAATATGAATGATCTGTATCACAAGTCGGGAACCTCCATAAATTATAAACCATGAGAATAATTGATTCAAACCCGTAAAGATAGATGGGTGGTCAGGAATTTTCCAGGTGAGAGAACACTCCAGACAATAAACAGGCTTGTGTCCCAGTCCATAGATTTGAAATGGGAACATTAGGCTGCTGTGTTTCATGCATACTTTCAGCTCTTTAATGGCAATGTGTGGGCCTTTCCTCTGGAATGTGCATTTGCACCAATTATGAACAATGATGTCTAGGCCATGACTTATCATACCAGGATAAAGGTTTGCCAAAGTCCTGACTGCTTTTTCTTTTATTCAGTCAAACACATAACACGGAGCCGAGCTTGCGTTTCTGGATCTTTTGTTGACATTCTGTCTTGGTACAGGCTTTCACACTTTTAGTACCCCAGGTTCTTCCTCTAAAAGACAGGAATGATACCAGCACTCTCTCAGAGTGTTGCTGTGAGAATTGGACAGGCTGACATTCAAAAGCACCAGTAAACAGTGGCCGGTGCATTTAGTTAGGTCTCTGTGATCATTCCTGATTACTCTGTGACTCTTGCTATGCAGAATCTATAAAGATGTGGAAATGTGTCCTTATACCTAAAGATGACCAGTGTAATGAGAACCAGAGAATTCGGGAGGATCAAAAGGCTGGCTGCTTGCACACTGCATTTGATAATGAAGGCGATAATGGATGGATACTTTGGCCTTTCTGCACTGTTAAAATGAAATGTCATAGAAAAAAAAATGCTGACTTACAAGTCTGAAAGACCTGGGACCCAGGTCCCTGCCCATACTGGCTCTGCCGTTTCTGAGCTATGGAAATTAGTTATTTAATTTCATCCAGTCTTGTTTTCTCACTTGTGTAATATGGTGAATAATACCCACTTCAGCAAGTGGAGCAAGGCAGATACTAACAGCAGAAGCTGACCTTTAGGAGCCACCAGCTGTGTGCTGAGGATGGGATGAAGAGTTCCATGAGGAAATCGGCTTAGAGAAAAGTCAGTGACTCAGTGCCCGAGGCCACTCAGTAATAAGTGTTGGGGCTAAGATTTGAACCCAGACACTTGGATTCCAAGGCTGTTCTAATAACTGTTATTTTACACTACAGCTCTCAGAGCTGTGCTGGAGTCAGCAGGCATTCACATAATGACAACTGTTATTAACTGTGTGATATCTTTGATCCATTTGGCTAATGGTCCTTGATCATTTAAGACTCCATTCAAGTGTCATACTTTCTTTCCATCCCTGGAACCAGCCTGCTGATATTCCCATGATGCATCATCACTCTGGGCAGACAGAGGTCTAATTCTCTACAAATTCTCTGCTTTGTATTTTCCCCAAGTGACGAGGGAAAAAATAAAAAAAGGCCTATGCTAGGTTCCAGGCACATTAATCAAACACTAATCCAATAAAGTTAGTAATGAAACAGCCCAGTTTGAGAAACAGTTTGAACTATAGGCCTTTACAGATGCGGAAAATTAGATCGAATAAATGATTCACTCTAAGAGGATTTAATGCAAAAATGTCAAGACCTATAAGCCAAGCAAATATTAGGAATCCTGGGAGCTGAATTGACGTAAAGACAACTTAGAGCATTTGGTCTGGGACAGCTTAAGTGTTAGATCACAGGCCAGGCCAGGACATGGAGGGTGCTGGCTGGCTATTTAGCCCAGGAAAATGTCCCTTGTGGCATCTGAATGTCCGTGTGATGAGGCCAGTTCCAAATCCTTCCTGTTCATGTTGGGAAGGCCAATGTGGGTCACTCAGACCTTAGCAGCTCAAAACAGTGACTTTCTCACCCTATATACTTTCAAAGACATAGGTACCCAGAAACCTTTAGGACTGGCTTTTCCTTTCTGGTTCCAGATCCTGGGTGGCATTTAATATGCAGGAGGCACAGGCTGGACCTGTGCACATAAATCAGCTTGACTGAATTCTGTTTGAGAAAAAGAAAAGATAAAAGAGATAGTTTAATTCGATAGCAAATCTTTGTTCCTTTGTGATTTTTCTCTTCTCTTTTGGCTGATTTTCATATTCTGACAAATTTCATGGTCATATGACGCAGTGTATGAGCCCCAGGTATAGGTAGACTGGCCGATCTTCTGTGCTAGAGACTAAGTGGCCTTGGGTGATGATTGGTGGTGAGAGCAGAATATTCTAGTCATGACACTGGAATTTAGCTATGTAGCCAGCTTTAAAATACAGGATAAATATGAACTTACAAAGCTAAGTAAGTAATATGTAAGTTGATGTAGAGTAAGAGACTCATTCCTTGTTCTATTTTCTGTCGCTATAGCATAATCCCTGAGACTGGGTAACTCTTAGAGGAAAGAGACTTATTTTGATTCATAGTTTCTATGGCTGGAAAGTCTAAGAGCACAGTGTCATTGAGAGCCTCACATTGCTTTAGCTCCTGGTGGAGAAACAGAAGTGCAAATGGATAAATGCAAAAGAGACAAGACAAGGAGTGTGTGTGTGTGTGTGTGTGCGCGCGAGCGCGTGTGCGCGTGCTCGGGGGTGTGTGAGTGCTCGGGGGTGTGTGACAGCTTGGCTTTAGAGCACCTTACTGTCCCAGTAGTCAATCTAATCCAGTGAGATCCAGAACAACCGAATGTAGAAGAGTCAACCACCCACTCACGTGGTTCCTCCTACATTACTAAACTGCCCCATCAAGCCCCGCCTCCCAATGCTGCTGTTTTGAGGAGCAACTCAGCATGAATTTTGCACAAACGACAGCTGCTCAGTTTTTGAGAAATAATTTCATGCTTCTGAGATGTTTAATGGCATACCACCACAGTCCTTTCTCTTCCCTCTCTCCACCAGAGTAACGGCAGATTTGTCTTCTGTGTCTTCGGTGATATTGGTGATAAGCGAACAAGCAGGTGAGCATTCCATAGCTACAAAGTGCCTACTGAACCTTGACTGTAGAGAAATGAAGGAAACTTTCCCGATATCCCGGGTGGGGAAGGGTGAAGTAGCCACAGAGTCCAAAAATCAACCCTCAGGAACAGCCTTCAAGATTGTTTTTTTAAGGTTGCATATTTTTAGTGTCTTTGCACTGAACTGATACTTGCTTGTACTAAACCCTGGTCCACTTGGAAAAGGTTCACCAAGAGTTTAGAAACAGAAAATACTAAGACAGCCCTAATCTTCAGCTTGATATATTCCATCTGGGTCAAGTGGGGAAAGTCCAGGTTAACTTTGTAATACATTCTTCTGACAGTCAGGTTTGAGAACTAATGTGAAGAGCAAACTAACTGAGGACCCAGGATCCCTGGGTAAGCCTCCTCTCCTCCATCCGTGCCCCTGAAAGGCCTCCAAGAATTCGCCCATCAGACTGGGGGTGGTCTCAGGTCTTGTCCTTTCTTCTCTCCATTTCCTTCCTCCCTTTGGCCAATCTAGAAACTCAGAATCATCAAGGTCCATCCTTAAGCTGGATGTCTCTCCCTTAACCCATGTCTGTGCTACTGAACACCTAAAGGTGGGTGGCACAGCGTCTCTCCCTTGGCGGGTCTTCTGGAACTAAGGGCGGTTTTATAAACTCAGCAACAGCAAGTCTTTTCTTTGTGTCCAGCCTGTAATGTGGAAGACTAAAGAGGATGCCATGGGTATTTGCTTGTGCCATGTCTAGCACACAGAGGGTGTCACAAGAGATTGTTGAAAGAATTAGTATGTGTTGGGGAAGTTTATTTTTAGTTATGTTTGAACATTTTTTTTTTTTTGCACTGCTGGGTGCTAGGTGAGGGGCTGTCTAGGGCTTTTTGTATTGTCTGCAGGTGTTAGATTTCTGTGGGGGATGTTTGATTACTTATGATCTCTACCTGAGGAGGCTGGATCAATAAAAACACCTGAGCTCAGAGCTCAGGGTTCCACTGTCAGGATGGCACTGGCCATGACGGTGATTCCCTCTGCTGAGGTCTGGCAGGGTTTACACCAATGAATATTCCTCCGTGTCTCTTCCTTTCGGAGCCACAACAGTGTACAACTACAGTATGTGTCTGAGAATGAATAAATGAACAAAATAAGAGCGAATGAAAGGCACATCAATAAATGCCTAAAAAATGGAGCATGGTTAACAATTAGAATAGGTGGGGAAATGAGCAAATGAATGAATGGATGGATGGATGGATGGATGGATGATGTCTGAGTGGGCACAGTCGGGTCGACACACTCAACTGCGAATGCACACAGGCTGCTTCTCCAGGGCTGCCAACCTGGCGTGTGTGGTGCCTCTTGGCAGTCTCCCTCAGAATGTTCGTTAGAGTAGCAATTTTCTACCTTATTGTTTCAAATTTGGATTATATGATTGCTGCCATTTGTCCTCAAATGATTAGAAAAACTTCGAGGTGGCACAAGAAAAAGAGCTTTTCCAACGGAGAGCTCCCCCTACCCCCAGTATCAGTGCAACTCAGGCCAGATTTCCAGAGCTGGCCTGTCATTATGTCAATCTGATGTTAATTAAAATGGTAATTGGAAGAAGGTTTTCAAACAGCCTCTCTCTCTGCAAGAGAGCTTTCCTGCTGGATTTTGGAGGGAGAGAAGCTGGCAGGGAAGGGGATAAAGGTTGCATTCTTGCAGGCCTGGAGCTAGCCCAGGTACCTTGCTGCAATGGTGGGGTTAGATGGCAGGTTCAATTCTAGTTTTATTTGGACTCAGTGCTTTAAGACCTAGGGAGGCACTGGGAAGGAAAAGAAGGGAGGTGGGGAACCATGGCATTTACAGACTCAGATGGAAGGACCAGTTCTACCTAAGACTCATGGTGAGATTTTACGCAACGGTCTGAGTTAAGTAGTCTTTAAGCAAGACCTGTGAGCCCCAATTTCCTCATTGGCCAAGTGGGGTAATGACACCCTGCTTACATGGAAGCATCACCCAGGGTAAAAGGAGATGAAGGTGAGATTTCACGAGCTGTAATGTGTGCTACCCACTGGGAAACACACGGTCCCCTGTGTGTCTTTCCAGAGAGGTTTGCTTAGTGTGTTGGTTACTTTCGGGGTTGCTGAGACAAAATCCCTGACAGATGCAACTTAAGGAAAGATGGGCTTATTTAGGCTCACAATGAGAGGGGGCAGCTCATCATGGCAGGGAGCATGGATGCTCCTTGGTCACGTTCTGTCTGCAGCCAGGGAACAGCGATGTGACTGCCGGTGCCCAGCTCACTTTCTCCTTTTTATTTGGCCCCCGACCCCAGCCCACAGAAGGATGCCACTCAAATTCAGAGTGGGTTTCCCACCTCAATTAATCTAATTTAGAAACAGACATGTCCAGAGATTTGTTTCCTAGGTGATTCTAGATCCTGTCATGTTGATGGTCTACGTTAACCATCACAGTTAAGTTTTGAATGAACTATGGGTCCCATAGAGTAAAGCAAGAACTGACATTACGGGAGGGGAGGGAGCAGGTCCTGGGTCCCCACCTGAGGCTCCAAGATAAAATTAAGACAAAGGGGAGGATGCAAAGGACGCCTACACAGCCACTACTAGCAGGGGCTGTGGAAGGTGTTAGGGTTTGTACTGCACTAGCTCCAGTGAGGTGCTTTTGTGTCTTTGCCTAGAAGGTATTTAGCTTCTTAGTGACTAAAAAAGGTAGGCGGGACTCTCCAGGGGTGGGAAAGGAGGAGGTGGAAGTGAAGAATACCATGTTGTCCGGTAGGGTGTGCCGCCAAGTCAAGTGAAGTCTGGCAGCCCCCAAGGCAAGGGCTTGGACTTGGGGTTAAAGAAAGTCCTAAATGTTTTCACTGGAGACGGAGGGCCCCAGCAGGGGAGAAGGATCAGCAATTCCATTCATTAAGTGTTCATTGACAGTTCTATTATAAGGGCTAATCGTTTGTTGTTATTGAGATCTTTTTCCTTGATTAGCACCAGTGAGTCACCATCAATCCATCAACAAACTCTCTTAAAAGCCCCCAATTCTGAGGTGGTCACAGCAGACCAACACTTAGTCTGACCTCTTAGCCATCTCTTGTCTGCTGCCTGCTCATCTCCATTGTCACCACTCTGGTTGAAGCCGACCATTTCTCTCCAGGGCCCCACTGAGGCCTCCGTGGCTGGGCTCTCTGTGTCATTTCTTAGCCAGCCAGGCCCTGCTCTTTCCCAGCATCATGTCAGGCCACAACTACCTCCAGCAGCCTCTTTAGCTCTTCCTACATGTCTACTCCCTTCTGCTGTGGAGTGTCCTGCCATTCTTCTGTCTGTAGCCTTTGCCTGCCCCCTCCCGACCTTCACTTTATTAGACCAGGCTCATTCTCCAGCACTCAGCTAGATGCTGCCCTCAGTACATGACCCACCTCACTTGGATCAATAGCTCCCACCCCTTTCTCTGCCCCTCCCCACCCCATCCCCGCACTGTTATTTCCATCGCCACCCAAATTATTTGCGAGTTTTCTTATTTGATGAATGGGTCTTCCTTTCACCCCAAAGATCAAAAGGTCTACAGAGGCTGAGAATACTCCTTTCTATTCATTCCTGGCTTTAGAATTGGGACTAGATGAGGCAATTGAGTACCTAAGGAACTTCACGGAAGGACGCCTTCACTCTTAGGAGCCTGCTAAGAGAAGTCCTCCCTAAATCTCCCTTCTACTCCATCCCACCCCTGCTGGCTTCTCTAACACCCAACAAGGCTTGAGACACAAGTAAGTGAGAGGGAGAAGAAGAAAAAGAGCAACTTAGGAGACTGTGTGTGTATGGGGGGTTGGGGGCGGGGCCCAAGAATAAAGCACTCCTTGGCAGTGAGGCTGGAGGACCAGAAACCACGGGAAGATGTTGTTAGTGACTACAAAGAGGAGCTTATTGACCTTCTGGATGTGGGGGATTTGAAATTGGTGCTTTAGGTGGGAAGACTGGCCATGCCGTGAAGGGAGGGGGCGGAGAAAAGGCAGGAGAGGAGGATGAGAAGAAGTGCAGGGAGGGGCAAGGTGTAGACAGCACCGGGAGGCTAGAGTCTAGCAGGCTTTGCCGCCTGGCTGGGATGATTCTCTCTGCCACCCTCATTGGAGGGGTGAGTCTGCCATGGGGGGGCTTTCTCCTATTGCAGTTTCCCCTGGGGCTCATGGATGTCCATACTTATAGAATCTATGGCTGCTGAGCAAGCGAGCAGTCCAGCATCTTCCCAGATTCCCAGGGAGACCTATCTCCAGTCTGCAACAAGGCCTATTGGCACTGGGAATGCAAAACACGTTTCTCTTTTAAATTTTAATTTGGTTCTGTCACTGAAATCACATTAGGCCCCGCTCTGCTCCTCAAAATGACATTTTTTAATGTTCCCCAGATATGCAGATCAAACAGGGTCCAAAGAGTCTCCTCCCCTCCTAACCCCTCTCTGCATGTCTCCCTTCTCTTCCTGGCTAGCCTCTCTCCATGGTTCCTCTCTCTCCCTGTCTTTCAACTCCAATAAGAGGAATTTGCTTTCAATTCGCACAGGTATTTGTGGCCTGCCATCTCTTGTGCTGCTGGATGGATGTCACCAGGGATTCTTCCATGGCTACTGAGAAGCTGCCAGGCCTCTCTGAGGGGACACGTGTGGAAGCTTAGTTGTTCCCTTAACTGCAACGACTTCTTCATGGCACTGGGCAAGTTGTTTCCTTCTGTGGAATCAGTCAACATGGCATGCACTTCGACTAGGGGAGACATGACAGCCTTCTAGAACTTTCATTTGAAGGAGATGGGGTTCTTTGGTGATGGAGAAAGGGGGAGAAGAAACAGATTCCTGGGATTCAAGATCGTCATAGAGTCTCCTTGGAAGCCAGCAGTACCGCAGTAGCTGTCAGTGTGGTGAGGGCTTGGCTCCTCACTACATTCTAGAGGAAATGGAGAAACCAAGAAAAGCAGAGGGAGAGACAGAGAGTGAGCAAGAGCAAGGGAGAGGAAGAGAGAGAGGGGAGAGATGGGACACACACATGGGGGAGCGGGGAGAAGGGGAGGAAGAGGGAGAGGGGAGAGAAGGGTCATACACATGGGGGAGCGGGGAGAAGGGGAGGAAGAGGGAGAGGGGAGAGAAGGGTCACACACATGGGGGAGCGGGGAGAAGGGGAGGAAGAGGGAGGACTTTCTGTAAAGACTCAGATCTCATTTTGTCCCTGTGGTCCTGAGGTTGAGCATCTTTTGGGGGATTGATAGACAACCCATGTGTGGTATTTGAGGAGCTTCTCTCTTCCATGTTCCTTCCATGCTCCGGCTGGTGCCTGTGTGGCCCTGGGAGGTGAGTTGCATCAGATAAGGAAGATTATTGCCATAGTGAGATGAGTCCACTTCCCACCAGTGTTTACAGCAGGGAGCAGTGGTATTGCAGAAGTTTATTTTTAGTTATATATAAAATAATTGTTTTATATATGCACTGTTTTATATTTTATTATTTATATTATTTTGTAAATGCACTGTTGGATGAGGGGCTGTCTAGGGCATTTTGTATTGTTTGCAGGATTTCTATGGGGGTTGTTTAATTGCTAACGATCTGCATGTGCTATCTGTAGAACATCTGAGGAGTTCTGGAAGAATAAAAACACCTGAGCTCAGAGGCTCGCGGTTCCACTGTGAGTATGGCTCTGGCCATGATGGTGTTTCCCTCTGCTGAGGTCTGGCAGGGTTTGCAGTTATGAAAGAGGCCTCCTTGTCCTCCTTGCTGAGCTGTCACAGCAGCGTACTACTACATGGTGATCTATGACACTGGTCTGGTAGTGCCTCTGCGATGCATTATTATCTGTTGTGTTTATTATTGGCAAAGGTCTGCTGAGCCCTGCTATTTGGTGTGACTTCTGTACATGTTTCCAGATGTCACTCCTGAGGAAGTAGCTCCTGCCCTCATTTAGAAGAATGGAATGAAGTCATAGATCGAGAAGTCTTAACAGAAGTACCATTCATCCATGTTCCTGTTGTCCTATCCCCCCTGAACAAATTGACCACACTTGGACCATTCCTCAGAGCAGTCAGCATTCGCTCTCTCTCTTGCTTCTTTTCCATTTGCACTCCGGGGTCCTTGCCAGTGACTAACTAGCCTCGGACATCACCAATCTTCTCCACGCTCTCCCCTGGGCCATCTTCTTTCCTGTTTGATTATTTGGTTTTCAGGTTGATGGTCTTGTGGCTCCTGGAGGCCAGCCCCTGACATGGTGGGGATTGCGAAGTAATCAGGCCCAGGCTAGCTGCTGACAACTGCAGGTGCCGGTGTCCTCGTGTGTGCCCCGCCTGCTCCGTGCCCACACAAGCAGCTGAGGACGACGTGTCGAGCAGTAGCAGTAAGATGGGAATGGCTTTTTAATAGCTGGGGGCCCCTCTCACTCATCTGCACATGCTGGGTTTATTCTGCCATTTGTCAAATTCTGACTCTAGGGGACCTGCGTTTGGAGAGTTCCAACTTCAAGATTGATGATCTCAGTGAGTGACAGGTTCCCCAGTTCCTCTAAACAGTCAGCGCTGCCAATAGGAAGCTCCACAGCCTGCTCATCTCTGAAGGACACGTAGTTCCACCTCTGCTGAGGTTGGAAATGAAATGTTTACTTGGGCTCTAACCAATACACCCCAGCTGCCTCCCTGCCTATGACTGACAGCAAGTGAGTTTCAGAAACGAGCAGACAACTTAATGGCTCAACACAGATTCCACTTTGCCAAAGGGAAGAAAAAGAAAACCAAATTCCAGTTCAGTTTAGAGAACACCCCTCAGGTGGAAAGGAGCTCTGTAATGGGACTGCGTTCTCCTGCTGGTCACGGACAGGCCTGAACTCATGTAGACTCTGCTGGGGTGCTGAAGGAGTTGAGTGCTGGATGGAATCTAACACTCTTATTTTTGTTCCTAAGAAGGGACACCTCACAAAATCTTTAATTCTCAGAGGCAGTAAAATACTAAAATCCATCTATTCTGAGCTCCTGAGCATTGCTGTCCTACTAGAATGTTCTTGTCTGTAGTTGGACACTTCCACTGTTGGGAAAATCACGACTTCTCGGAGAACATTATTTCTTACTTGGAATGGCATGACATGTTGGTTGAAAGTGTTTCTTTGATTGAGTGGATACCTCTCTCTCTCTCTCTCCTCTCTCTCTCTCTCTGTAGTTTTTCTCTCATGGATCAAGATTTCCACTGACCACACTCAGAATCCATTCCTTTGGTGCCACAATCACAATACCTTTCAGCCAAGATGTCATCTCACTCTCCCTGAAATGTGTTATGATCTCAGTGGCCTCTGTCACGCCAGTTGCTGGGACACAAAGACCACAGACTGGCAAGAGCAGATTCATGTGCTTCTGAGGACATATTTTCCAATCCCTTCTCCATGCTGCTTGCTGAGGAGGGTTTGACCCATACAGAAACATCTCCATCCCTCAGCCTCCTCCCTTCCTAACTTACTTATAAGACAGGATGGTTGCTACGAGACTCTAAGCATGTACTAGGCCATGTTTTATTAGTGGACAGGGCCACTGGGAGTGAAAACTTCACATCTGTTGTTTCTTCTGTAGTCTGATCACTAGAAAGTGGGGGAAACAGGCAGGTTGGGGTGCACTGGGAAATTCAGCCATGCTCTCTGATATGTGACTACAGCCAGGTTAACCTTAATTTGTTCCCTGAGCTATCTGACAATCAAAAGCAGTAGGTCCTACTGCAGCTAGTAGCGTGTGTGTGTGTGTGTGTGTGTGTGTGTGTGTGTGCATGTGTATGTGCGTGCATGCACACATGTGTTGACCCCCATGTCATTATGACCAGGACAATGGATCAAGCAGTGTTCAGCTGTGAAAAGAATGTTCCTTACTTGTCTTACTAGTCTTCTATGGCTATAAGTCCTTAGTGCATGGTGGATAGTAGAGGGAAGGATTCAGGAATTCCTGGGTTTCTGCTTTAAAGCTTTCTGCATAGCACCAAGCGTCATCCTTACCTTCTGCTCCTCTCTGTGCTTCTAGCAATGCGGCCTCCCCCCAGAACTAGTCTGAAATCTACTTATGAAATAAAGATATGCTTCCTGAAACAAAGAAAAGCAAAAGCACTGGAAACGGAGGAAGCCCGTGGTGGTTTGA
Organism: Cricetomys ansorgei; assembly: GCA_026225945.1. Taxonomy (NCBI): domain Eukaryota; kingdom Metazoa; phylum Chordata; class Mammalia; order Rodentia; family Nesomyidae; genus Cricetomys; species Cricetomys ansorgei. Next base: position 1,972,091 of record JAMJFZ010001898.1, on the reverse strand, counting down.
GTGAGAATGACCCCCCATTATTACAGACTTAGTCCCTGGTTGATGAACTGTGTGTGATCTTAAGAGGTGTGATCTTGTTGGAGGAGGTGTGGTCTTTTGGAAGAGATGTGGTCTTGTTGGAGGAGGTGTTTTTCTCGGGGTGGGCTTTCATGTTTCAAAAGTACATGCCAAGTCCAGTGTCTGTCTGTCTGTCTCCCCCCCCCCCCACTTACTTCCTCTTCTGCCCCCTGCCTCAGGTCAGGATGGATGTAGCTTTCAGCTGCTTCTCCAGCACCATGCTTGCCTTCCTGTTACTAAACTCCTCACCATGATGATACTGGGCTAACCCTCTAAAACTGTAAACAAACCCCTGATTAAATGTTTTCTTCTTTATGTTCCTTGGTCATAGTACAGTACATAGAATGGTGACTAAGACAGAGCTCATGCCTTGTTCATTCATCTCTCTTCTCCTGGCTCTGAGGGACGTGGCTGTCACAAGAACGTGTGTATTAGGGCTGCTCCCTCCCATAGCTACCAACCCATGAGCAAGAATGAGAATCCCCTCAAAGAAACTGAACTGGGAGCACTCAGAGAAATAATGCGAAAAGGTTTGCCCGCATAGGCTGGGTAACTTGCTCATCCAAGAGAAGAGTGATCTGTCCTACCCCACACCTGTGGCAAAATCTCATCTTTTTTTGTTGCTTTCTGGATGCTCAGTAGAATGACTGTTCAAATCATGACAGTAGCGTCTAACACCAGGAATAGCAGAGGACAACAATGGGTAACAATGAAGAAACAGAGACTGCTAGAGAGATAAGAGGATTTATCCACCCTCAGCTTTTGAAGGAAACATACAGCAATATCTACCAATATTAAAATAATTCCTGCTCCTTGAGCAATTCATTTTCAAAAACTTTTTCCCACAGATATATTTGTCTATGTGGGCAAAGATGTATGTGCCAGGACACTAATTGCAGTGTTCTCAGCAATACCCAGGACAGGAAGCAACTTAGACTTCCATCAGCCTGGTTACATAAAATATGGCCCATCACTGTGATGAACTACCGCACAGCCTCGACAAAGAATGAGGTTGGTCCAGTTATGTTGATGAAACGATCCTTGTGGCACATTTTAGAAAAAGAGAAAACACTGAATAATGCAATTCCGTTTGGGAGAAGTAAAAAGGTCTACTCACAGACCTAGGTGCTTGCATCTGGTGACATTATTCCTGGAAGGCTACACACGCACAGGTAATAACGCCGCTTGCCTCGGATTAGAAGTGCTGACACAATATGGGGCAGAGAGTGGGGAGGCTCGCTTTCCCTCACGCACCATCTTTCTATCATGCAAAACCATTATATAACCTTGTACTGCATTTCCATCAAAACAGTTTCTAAAAAGAAGAACGCATGAGCCTTCTGCACGCAGGCCAAACACCAAGCTTCCGCTGCTCACGTGTCTACAGAACAGCGGCAGCCAGCGTAAGACTTTGTTAGCCCGAGAGGCGGAGGTATTGAGGAAGATAGGGTCTGTGCTTTACAGGCCTGTTATTCGGGTAGAGAGGGAAAGGTGTGAAAGCTATTATTCTACAACTCAGATGAGGAAACACTGAATACGGACTGAGAAAGGAGACTTCATAAGCTGGTCTATGAAGCACTGTTGTAGAATTTTGAGACCAGAACTGAATGAATGATATGTGAGATTCCAGACAGAGAGAATAACAGGAACCCAAGATATGGAATAGGAAATGAGTAGCCACGCCGTGGCACTCTGAACATGCCCTTTACTCAACTGCTGTCCAACCTCCCAACCTGAAACCCCCTGTTTATGGTTGTTTTTAGGTGTCTTTGTATGAATGTAGATATTTGCCTTTGAATGACGCTAGGATGAAGGATTCACAGGAATGGGGCAGGGACTAGGAAACCTGCTCCATGCCTCCCAAGAAAAGTCTGGGCTTATGGCATTTGCCTATTTCCCTGGAGTAAATATTCCTTCTTAACCACAGCTGACTTGAAGTTACAAACATAAATAGCCAGTGGGAAAGAGATAGGTGTAATCCACATTTTTGAGCCAGAGTTCCTTTCCAGCTTCCACTGAGTGGATGAGAATCCTACCAGACCCACACTAATGAGATGAGATGTGAAAGCAAGCTCAAAGTGAACTTGAATTACACAGGAGGAAATGAAGGTGTTTGCCCAAGGTCAGACAGAGGAAATGACAGAGTTGGGACATTACCTAGTAGATCTTGGACGAATGCCATGCTCTGCTCTTCCCTGCAAAGCACTAATATAAATATAACAAAGGGGACAGGGCATTAGTCAGTTTGATGGACCAAAAGGTTGTGATGAAAAACAGAGGGGCTTTTTAGAGAGAGTGAAGGCTTTGAATGACAGGCAGTGTCTGTGTGCTGGAAGTGTAGATATGAAAGGACCCTAGCAGGGACAGCTTGGAAAAGGGAAATCCATGGCACCATTTTGTTCATGGCTTTTCTTCCAGGAATAGGAATATTATATGATGGCCTGTCATTTGGAAAAGAGGCTGGCAAATCCCAACCACACCCTTGAGGATCTGAGTACACTCATGAAGCTAGTGCCTCTCTGCAGACGCCAGAGCGTTCCTCCCCAGAGCAGGAAGAGGGATTAGGAAGTGATGTCTCAACTCCCATCCCTTGTAGAGATGTCTGTGGCTTAGACTGTGAATCTGATGGCTCAGGGAAGAAGTCTCAGCAGTCACCGAGGCTATGCATACAGGGAGAACTAGGGTGTATGATGTGGCTTAGGCGTTTATATCCAACTGGTGAAACACAAAGAAATCAGAGCAGCACACATGACCAAAGAGAGGTTTGTTTCTGTGGGTTTACAGTAGGGTCAGGGGAAGAGAGAGGAATTAAGAAAGAGCAGGGCAGAAAATCTCTTTATTATGTCATACATTAAAAATATGTGACAGCCCATGCCGAGAGCTCTTCAGTGGGGAGCCATTGTCTTCAGGGCAAGTCCAAGATCCCTGTATCATCACAGCGATCTCCATTGTTTGCCTTTGCCTGTCTCTCTAGCCTCCTCCCTTGGGTCCCCTAACCTTTACCCTATGGCCTGAGTGATGCTCCAGGCTGGATGCTGTCCAGTGGTGCTGCAGGGTTAGAGCTCTGAACTTCTCACAGGCTTTCACAATCATATCTGCTGGGCCAATTTCTACCCATTCTTCAAAATCTTGCTCCAGTGTTTCCATGTCTTTCTTAGGCTCCTGTTACATGGAAGCCTTCCCCCTGACCTGCCTCTAGCTACAGGCAATCGCTTCCTTCCGTGTTCAGCTGCTTCTGCATGTGTGCTATTGCACTGACACCTTGACAACTTCCTGACAAGTTCTGTTGTGATCCTGCCCTTTCTCATTTTCCCATGCGCTCCTCAAGGGTAGAAAACCTCCGCCTTGCTCTTGAGGTGGAGGCAGCTGGTGATGGGTCCTTGGTGGGAAGCTCCACCTGGAAGAGAGAGAACATGCCGACCCAGGACAGAGACTCTGTAGAAGGCCAACTGGAAGTGCTAATTTGCCATGTCCCCCTAGTTGTTTTCAGTTGGGCCTCCAAAAGTCATTAAATGAAGCTCTGAGGAGCAAGAGAGGGCTCTTAATTGTAGGATTCTGCCCTAGGTGACTCGCTGCTGTTGGGCTAGAGTCATTCCAGCTCCCGGAAAAGGACGGTATTCCCTAGGCTCCTACACAAACACAGAGGTCTGCTAAGGGATAGAGAGGGTACTATGGCACACCGTGACTCAGATCCCCATAAGCATGAAGAGCTCACACACGTACACTTCTTTCCATCCTTCAGGTGCTGCTCTCCAGAGGCCCTAAACAACTGCCTGCATGCTTAGCTCCACCCCAGTCTCCTCCTACAACTGCTGTTAAGAGCTGCCAAGCCTAGCAGTCTGTATAGATTCAATATGCCTGGGGGCACATCGTAGGGACAGGAGTAGGTACCAAGACTGCCAACTGGGAGGCAATGCCAGAAGAGCAACCATTAGAGCCTCAGGAGGGCTGGAAGCAACAGAAGTCCTTAGAGTGGTACATAGCCATGTCATGGCCATCTGGGATGATGGTGGCAGCAGTGGACAGGGAGTGAGAACAGGCCAGTGAGAAAGGGTGTTCACCAGCACAAATCTTTCCCATTGGTCTCTCAGCTGTGGCTCCAGACTACACATGTAAAGATGAAGATTCTATAACCACTCCTTTAGAAAATCTGACTCAATTGGTCTGAGGTAAGACCTAGGTCTTATCAGTATGCTTCAGATATTTCCTGGAGATATTTGATGTACAAATAAGATTAAAACTACTGCCATGGTGGAAAAATGATAAACTCTGAAATCAAACAGAATTGTGTATGAACAGCGTTCCTGCTATGGATGGGGAACTCAGGGTGTAGTTCATTACCCTAAGCTTCCATTACTCACCTGTAAAATCATGTAAATAATACATATTTCATAGAAATGTCAGAAAGGTGCCAGGCTAATGGTAATAACAATGCAGCTGAAAACAGCTTCCATCCATGGAGCTCTGATTAGGATAATTGTTAGAACTCACTGTAGTCACGCTGAGCCCTCCCTAAGTCATAGCTCCCTGTGGTAGGCTTGCCCTCCTTAGCCTTTGCCCCTTTGTGAGCAAGTCTCCTCTTCTTATACTGGCTGCAGCCATGCAAAGCTCAGCCAAATGTGGTAGCAGTAGCTAAATGGAAGCTAATGACTGTCTCAGGGTTGACCAGATAGCTGAATGTTGTTAGCCAGGATCCCACTTCTCCTGCTGCATCCAGAACACCACAAGGAGCAGCTTTGGCATCCAGGATGACCTTGCCAGAACATGAGAAATTGGCATGTTGGAAACAAGGAGATGTGGGGTGCTCATTCACAGGGGGTGGGAACAAAGCTGAGGATGTGTAAGTGACTTCCTCAGCCTCATATTAGGAACCCTGTGACTTTGAACAAATCCTTTCTCCTATGGGTCAGTTTCTTACCCAGACAACCGATCTGTATGAACAACAATCCTATTTATTTTGATGCTAATGGTTCTAGATTCAAATACCCCTCCATGCCCCTGGAAATTGCCATAGGTTGCTGACATAATGTCTACTTTCTTCCCTAGAGACTCTAGTACTATGTCTCAGAATGTAGAGCCATTCTGTAAGTGCTGGGCCCAGAATCCATCCTGCTGGTACCCACTCTGGCTTTTCTTCCACCCCTAACCCCTCCGGGTGTAAGCTTCCTCATTTCTCCTCCTGCCATCTAGAACTTGAAATAGCCTCCAGCACACTATGTGGCTGCCAGAAGTTGTAATTAAATAATGTCCAGCTGTCAGAAAGGCTGTTATAAATGGTCTTTTTGTCTGCACCACTGTCTGGGAAGCCAGGAAGGAGAGAAAGTAGAGGATTATAACTGTGAAGAGTGGGAGTTCAGTGGGGAGCTTGGGGACAGCTTTTAGGGACCATGAAACCCCCAGAAGCGCCCCCAAACAACAAGATATCAGCCCCATCCCTCTGATGAGATTTACACAGGGGATAACCTGAGAAAGACTTAGGAAGTGTGACTCTTATCCTGGAACTGACTATCCTGGGCTACAATTAGCATTCTCTTTTACAACCCAGAGAAGAAAAACTGGTACTGTGTGTGCTTAGATTGACTTTCATAATTTTCTTCTCTCTCTTCTTTATGAATATACACTCTGAATCTCCATTACATTTGAGAGTTTCCTCCAAATGAGGAATATGGAAAGGAAATGTTCATTTATTGAGCATGCATTAAGCGTTAGATAATTTATATGTATTTCTCCATTTATTTTTTTTACAGCATACCCAGAAGAAAATTATTACAAAACTCAATATAGTAAATAAGAATAATGTGAGTCTTTGAGATTAAACAGCTTTCCCAAGTCACATAGCCTGTAATTAAAAGGCTGGAGATTAGGATTTCATATGTATGGAGGCTTGGAAGTAGTCAAGGCCAAGGGCTCCAACTTCATTACTGCTGTTCACATCCCCCCAACCCCCACAGCGTCCTGTATCCTGCCACCTCCAGCTGTGTGGGAGCTCTGGACCCAGTGCCCAGGGGCAGTGAAGGCTTGTAGAAACTGTGATTGAGCTGTTTTCATATCTTTCTGGTACCCCCATACATAAAGTAAGAGAAACTCAGGTCAAACACAGAACAAGAGTAACAAGAGAAACACAGAACAAACAAATGGTTTGGGGACTCATTAAATAATTATAGTAGTCCACATTACCATTGTGTATAGGCTGCCTGTCAGTGTCCTCAAAGGCCAGCTGGGAACTCATAGGACAGTTCTGAAAGACATGGAGGCTTACAGTGAGAAACCCTGCAGTAGGAAGGTGCATAGTTACCTAGAAAGAACACTCCAATTATAAGGCAAGTTCCAACCTTGCTTTCTGCTGGAGAAACAATTCCTTGAGCTCTATAAAAACTTTGATTTGTTCAGAAACCTTGCAACTATCTTTAGAGAAGGTGAATATAGATCTTCACATGCCAAGTTTCAAAGGAAAGGATGGAGACTAGGTAAGAGGACTTTATCATCTTCATTGTCATCGTTGTTGTTATTATTATTATTATTATTATTATTTATGTGTATAAATGTTTTGCCTGAATTCGTGTTTGTGCACCACATGTAAGCATGGTACCCAAAGAGGCCAGAAAAGGGTATTCTATGCCAGAAACCAGAGTTACAGATGATTGTGAGCTCCCATGTGGGTGCTGGGACTTAAACTCAGATCTTCTGAAAGATCAGCCAGTACTCTTGACTGCTAAACTACCACTCCATCCCTCCTTCCCTCCCTTTTTAAGACAGGGTTTCCTGTAACCAACACTGGCCTCAAACTCTCTATGCAGCTAAGGATGGATCTGACATCCTGATCCTCCTGCCTCTGCCTCTCAAGTACGGGTATTACGGGCCCACAATCCATGCACATTTTAGAATGAGGATTCTGAATGCAATGTATTTGTCATCAGAATCTGGGTAGAAATCTTGCTATGTGCATGGATGACCTTGGGCACATGGTTAAATATTTCTGAGCTTTGGTTTTCTGTTACAAACATCCATATGGCAGACACCTTGTAAACATCCACTGCGTGTCCCACGCTCTGTTAGGTGCCAGGTGTATCCAGGAAGCATAGCAAAAGATGTATTCTGTGCCTTTAGGGAGCTTCCAGTCTACTGCAAGTAAATGCCACACGATAAAGCTCATGATTACACTTCATAATAAATGCTGTGTGGGAAAGAACAGAATCCTATGGGAGAAGTTTTTATAATAAGAAACCAGGATATACCTTTCTGGAGAAGTTTTTGCTTTTTGTTTTCCTGATGCCTGAAGGCTAAGTACATATTATCTGAGATAGACTTGTGCAAAGGTCCTGAGGAAGGGAATAGATGGAAGTTTTTCGGGACTGAAATTAAACATATGTGGCCAGAATATGTTGAAAAAGGAGCAAAGTGGTGGCAGGAACCACAGGTGGGGACAATAGAGGGGACACCCATATTGAGCACACGGACCCGGCAGAATCAAGACTCTATCTTATGAGGATGGGGAGTATGTTATTTTGTCCTAAACCTGGGTGGGATTCGATTCATATGCTGAAAATAAGACAGTAAGAAAAACAATGACAGAACCACCTGCGGGCCTCTCTGTACACGAGTCTAAAACAGACTCGAATACTATTTCTTCTGTCACAGAATGGACCCATGAGAATAATCCGCTAGCAGAACAAAGGATAATGTAGAAGAGCGCTCATTATAGTCAGAAAGGCCCAAGCCATCCTGGCTGTTGTGTGAAGGGAATAAACACTAACATATCTTGTCTGCTTCAGAATCAAATGAGAAAGGGTCTGCAGGTGCTCTGTGAGTGGCGAGCGTGCATACTCAGGAGTCCGAAAGCTCCCGTTCTTTCCCATTCCACTCTTTGCCACCAGCACCTAAAATGCTCAGGAGCTTACAGAAAATGAGTGAAGTGGGTAAAGATGTTAGCCTCGTGACCTAAGTTTGAACCCTGGGACCCACATCATGGAAAAAGAGAACCAGCTCCTACACACTGTCCTCTGACCTCCACCTGTGAACATGTGCATGTGTGTACATACTCATACACATACGTACATACATACATACACACACATACACACACACACACACACACACACACACAAATAAATAAATGTAAAAAAAATTTGAAAAGGGGATATCCTAGAAAGGTTCACATTTAAGGGGATCATCCCCAGAGGAACCAGCAACGTTGATTTATCCTCAGCCTTTGGAACATATTAGAGACTCATGATATGGTGAGCATCTTCAAGAATTGCCCCAAAGAGTATCCTACATCTGAGCTTTGTAGCACCTCTCACACTGAGTGTGACTATCTTGTGTAGTCAAAATGGTGTCATGGAAATGTTGGAGCATGATTTCCATGACAAGTCATCGAAGCCATCAAATTTCCTATTTCTTTCTCTTTCTGAGATCACCCACTCTCTGGTAAGCTGGCTACCATACTGCAAGCATGCTAAAGGAAACTTATGGGGGGGTCCATGTGGCAAGGGTTTGCATGCCAACAGCCATGAGAAATAATTATCTTAGAATATGTTCCAGCCTCCAGTTGACATCTTACCTGTAACTTTCCAAGACACACTGAGCGTAGACTATATAACAACACCACTCCTACATCTACAGAAACTAAGGCGATGTGTAAATTGTTTGAAGTCATTAAACTTTTCAGTGATTTGTTATATAGCATTTAATGACTGATGCTTAAGTCCTATTGCCAAAGATTCCAACTGAGTTGGATTAAAGCTTGAATACTGATGTGCTGAGAGTCTCTAAATGACACTAACACACAACCAGGATTAGGAACCATTGGACTAGAGAGGAAAAGATTGACAGTTACTTAAGAAGAATCCATCCATCACATCACTAATGGAGATTATCAAAATTTCCTCCATTTCTAGCACTAGAATTCAGATTCCATCTAGGGAGACACCCAAAATCCAAAGTGTGGATCAGAACCCAGGGTCACAGTGGACTGAGATGTACAGTGTCCTGAGTCCTCAGGCATTCCTACGCTTCCTTAAGACTTCACCTACAGAAGGAAGCCCATTGGCCTTAGCTAAAGGAGAAGGCATTTCAGACCCGGGCAGATGATTGCATCTCCACAGACCATATCTTTGACCTTGGAATTGCAGGTGTGATGCCACCTCTCCTCAGATGGATGGCCTTCCCCCTGTCCTCCTGCCTGCCATTATGTTTTCTGTCCAGACCATATTCCTGTCTCTGAATGGTTCTCTTGAAAACTTATGAGCAATGATGACATCTGACTGTGAAAACCTTTGTCTGACCTCGGATTTTTGTGAGTAATAGGATGATGTTCCATCTCCGAACAATAATTCAGGAGGTCTGGCCATCTCTTTCAGCTCCTTTATGCTGTTGCCCCTATGATGTCTGCAATGAAATAATTAAATTGATTAGAAAGGAAGTCCTATAAGATGATGGATGCTGATAAGATGGTCGCCCAGATTCTTTCCTGTAGCTAGACAGTATTAACATTCATCTGTGCGGTGCCTGTGATTATAGATGCAGTTAGAGGCATTGTTTGAGCAGCATGCTAGGTGTAGGAGATACAGACCTCAGTAAGGCACCTTTCTTATTTTTTGAGAGCTTTTAACTTAATACAGATGAGTAAGAAGAGAGAAAAGGTGATGTGATCTTGGCTTACAGACCCCTGAGAATAGATGAGAGGCATCTCACTCAGCCTATGGTCTCTTGGAGGAGGTGAGATCTGAAGTGCTTTGTTGTCTAGTCAAAGAAAGAGGGCCCTTATCAATTCAGAAGAAACAGTAGGTAGAATGCATAGAGGTAGGAACTGGAGGGTTTGGGGGGAATTGTAAGCAACTCCTTGCGCATCAAATATTTTCCCAGGAATGGTGGCTTAAGGGCTGACCTAAAGGTATCTGCTGAGTAGCAACATTTTTAAGTTGAGCAGCAGGCTGCACACAAAAGGGACAGGTAGAACTCACTATCTGGCAAAGTGTGTCCCTTGCCTAATCCTATTTAATATCCATATCATATGCTTACTTTGTGAGATGGTAGCTAACACTCCACTTCATGGGCTGGCCTAGTATTTGCTCAGACCTCATTCCCAGAACCAGGGCTTTGATTTCCTTTCTCATCTTAAACCTGGCTGGTCTTGTTCTCTTGCTTCCTACACAGTTCAGATTAAAACTGACCTCCATGCATTCAACTTTTCTGAATCTCCTACCAGCCTCCCCCAGTATCTTCTCACACAGTATCCACCATCATTCTTACATTTTTCAAGTGCACCATGAGGCAAGAGCTCCACTGAAGAAGCTTTGGATTTTAAGAGGCAAATCTGGAAATCCAGGAAAATCTTGAAAAATCAAGTGTGGCATTTGGGATTCAGAAGATGGGAAATGAAAAAGGGACTCCTAGATAGCTCCTTCTTCATGTCATTGACCACCGAAAAGAAATCATAAGTAGAAGGGCTGGGAAGATGGTACAGATTAACTAAGTGGCCAGTGAAACAGTGGAGGGGCCAAGATCATATCAATCTGAAAAGCTTGTGGCCCACCCTGTGGGGAATGCCTTTCCTTAGCTCTTGCCATTGATTGACAGGTGAGTGGGCACACAGGTCCAGTGAATCGGATATTTGAAGCTTCTCCATAATAAGCTAATAACAAGGATTTAAATGGAGAATAGCAGAACATTCAAACAAAAACAGCTGTTAAATAAAAAAAATTCATGCAACACTTTTTTTTTCAAATTTCACCAATTCTTCTTTTAAAGATAGACACAGTCACTAAAGACTGAAGATTCCAAACCATCAGACCCTTAGTAGACTAGATGCTGAGGTATTCCTACGAATCCTGAAACATAGCAAGGCTTAGAGGACTAACTTATCCCAAACATCAGATCTGTGAGGTTTCCATGTCCCTGTGGGTCGATGAAGCATGGAGTAGTGAGGGAGGTCTCCACTGAGATTCAGATCAAATGGCTCACAAGTTGTCAACAGATCCTTCCTGGGAATGCAGAAGTCAACACCAGAAAAGCTGCTTGTATCACTAGTGAGTCACAGCAACTCCCAGACACAAGAAGCCTGACAAGACCTGGTGACGGCTCCCAATATACTAGCCAGTTTTTCCAATCCAGTTTCTATATACAATGTGACACTGCTGAGTGTAGTGTGTATCAAATTGAGCAAAACAGGTGTAACAGAATCAGAACGGTGAGAGATCCACAAGTCTCTGAAGGTGTATTAGTAACTTTCCTTATTGTTGCAATAGGAGCAATTGTAAGGAGGAAGAGATTATTTTGGCTCACAGTTTCAGAGGATCACGGTCTATCGAGAAAATGCACATCAAGGATTTTACAGAGGAAAATTATAAGTATTTATTTATTTTTGAGAAAGGTCTTCCTCTGTCTTCAAGTCTGACCTCAACTTGTGATCCTTCTGCTTCAGCCTCCTGACAGCTAGTGTGAAGTGTGAGCCACAGCACCAGATTGGGAAATGCATTTTTGGGAGCACTTCTTGAGAGAGTCACTAAAGAAGGAGCAGCCGATGAGTAAAACAAGGAGACAGTGATGTTAAGGACTGGTGGTAAGCCCTAAATGGGTGATAGCCCTATAGAACTAAGGCCAAATGAAGGTGAGGGGATAAGAGTACAGTATCCAGTTGCTATGCATCTGAAAATACAGATACAGGACCACAGGGACATCTGCCTTTTTTTTTTTTCTAATCATTTCAAGAACCAGATTTGTGCAATATCATTTGTGTTGTTTCTCTGAGGCTGTGAAGTGAGTAATAGGAGATCACATGGATGATTACTCAGAAGGATTGCCCAGTCCAATCTTACCATCTCTAGAGTGCTCAAGAAACCAGGATGCATAGCTGCAAGGAAGGAAATTCAGATGTGATGTGATAGGCAAAAAGAGATGGGGGTGGGGCACAAAGTGAAGTTGGGAGGGCATGCAGAGGGAAGAGATGGACAGGGAGAAATTCAGACTCCACTGTCCTGAATCCAGACTGGAGGCAGCAATGTCAGCACAGTATCTGAATTTTCTAGACCTGTCCCTATCACAGCCCAGAAACAAAGACAAATCAGATAGCAAACTACACTAGCTCAGACTGTGGCCTTGGAATGTCTCACTGGGAGGAGTCAGAGCTTCTTAAGATGCTCACATCAGGCCATGATGATAACAATTTAAATGTATAAGATAAACCTGGGTCACTCACAGCACTGAATAGCACGGAGGTTACGAAAGGCCATCAGAATTACAGTAAGGCAGCAAATGCTGACTGAAAGCCACCTCATTGTCCAGAGATGAGTGCATTTGAGCTTTTGAAAGCAGTTAAAGTGGATTAAAATGGATCTCATGCATTTCAATATGTGGGTTCATAATCATTTGTATAGGTGAATATATGTGTAAATATATGTGTCTTTTAAATTTTTAAAGTTTTTATTTTTATAATTTTTAATGACGTGTATGTGTGCGGATGTGTGCATGTGAGTGTGTATGCTCACAGAGCACAGAGGTGTCAGAGCCCCCTAGAGTTGGAGTGACAGGTAGTTGTGAACTGCTGATGTGGGTGCTAAGAACGGAACTCAGGTCCTCTGAAAGAGCAGCATATGCTCTTAACTGCTGAGCCATCTCTCTAGCCCCTATATATATAAATATGTATATTATTTGTATGGTGCAGATATTTGCATAACCATATGTACATTATTTATGTTTATATTTTATTAATCCGTACTTATAAAACATATGACTACATCTTTTACAAATGCATTTATGTTGACCGGCTTGAAGAAGACAATAGGGAGCAGCCATCATCCTGAAATCTAGAAAAGAAAATGGACAGGTCATGCATCCATTCTATCTCTCCTAGGTGAACTATAGGGGACAAATCTCTTTACAGGAGCACTGCAACTTCTGCAAAGGACAAATAAATTATCAGTTTAGAAAATCAGTATTTATATCGTCTAATAAGTTACTGAATTAAAGAAATCAGCATCCATGCCTGCCATCCTCTTACAGATCTGAGACATGTGGCCTCCTGATGTGCCATTTGTGGTCTGGCCAAAGGGGCCGGCCTGGGTCTCCTAGACCTCTGCACCCAGATGCTGAGATCTACAGAAGGAATTGGACAGTGGAGGGAATGAGCTGGACCTAGACAGGGAAGGAAGATTCTTAACCAGATAAATCATAAAGAAAAATGAGACAGGCAGTAACCTGCAGTACCTTCAGTCACACACATCAACACTTTCGAATGGTCAAAACTAAATAAGGACCCCTAGTGACATGTGCTTAAGTGGAGAAACACAAGTACCTTCTACCATAAAAGGTCAGAGCAGGGTTATTTCGTGGAGAAAAGGAGGCTGTGATTGGACAGGGGAAAGGATTTCTTAGGTCAATGGTACAGTTCGATTTCTTGAGTTGAGTGGTTATGACAACATTTTTCTTCAGTATTTTTTCTAGCTATTCATTGGTTTTATGTGGCTTACTATATTTATTTTAAAACTGAAAGTTCCTATTTTTAACACACGCAGAGCACATCTGTCAGACCACTTGATCGTGAGGACTTGGAGGTTTAAATTCTGCCTTGCAGGGCTGGGTTTTTGGATCTAACATGGACTCGAAAGTGTATGTTCCCTTCAGCCTGTGGACTTCAAGACAGATTATCCAGTGAACAGACTGGGGTCATGAGGGTAAACTACTGGCTTTTATTAGGCAGCCAAGAATGAGCCAGGCAATAAAATGTGACTTGGCCCAGAGTGGAGGGATCCCTGCATTTGACATTTCTGTTTTATTCAAGCCAGAATCCTTCTGGGGGTCACCTAGAGTCTCATAAAATGTCAGACAAATGCATATTTATAATAGTGTCTCCATATTTTAGGCAAATTCTTCCCTAACTATACCCAACAAATCTCAGAGTAATTGTAGTATTTCCATCACACACATACACACACACACAGACACACACAGACACACACACACAGACACACACACACACACTCACACACATCACAGATTCATTTTAAAGAAGAGCTCAGCTTCAAGGCTTCTTTAAATAGCAGTTAGCAGGGTAGAGTGAGTGTCTGTTTACTGAACTGTAATTGCTTCCTGGGGTGGAGGGGAGTGTGAGCTGTCTAGTGATTACCTCCACTACTGCACAAACAAGGCAGGCATACAGAAAGAAGGCCTTGGTTGGGAGGGTCATGGTGTGCCCAATAAAGTAAAAAGCTGAGCAATATCAATCATTCCTTTCTTCTCCACACAGCTCCCAGCTTTTCTTTTTTATAAACTTGAATCTCAACAAGTTGACAGGCTGAGTTAAGAAAGCAGTTCCTACAGAACTTCTGGGTCATTTGGTTGAGCCCACTAATTTAATTGGATTGAGAAGCAGTGAGGGGATTAGTAAAACACCTCTGGGGAATTCCAGAGAGGAGGGGAAATCACCTATCCTGAATGTGGGCCGAGGCCAGCAGCATCCCCTAGGCTGAAGGAGGAAGAGAACCAGCTCTTGCAGGCATTCTCTCTCTGAGTACCATGAACTGAGAAGCTGGGCTCCCCTGAGGCCTCCACCATCACATGCTGCCTGTAGGTGGCTCAGCAACAATGGAAATGCCCAACAAGGGGAGAAGCTTTGGAAAATCATGAACCAAAATTGATCCTTCCTCTTTTAAATTTTTTTCTAGCCAGTATTTGATCACAACAATAAAAAGTCTGTGTAGCACATCTTGCATTTATTTATGCAGATCAGTCATAAAAGTGGCTTTCATTATCTGTAGCTTCTTACAAACCGAATTTGCCTCTTTTGTTTCCTCTGTGGCACGGATTTTGGTGAGAAGAGACTTTTACTGTAAAACTAAGAAGGCCAGTCATCCATTTTCCCAGATTCCTTTGAGGCCAATAACCTATGACCCTGGCCCAGTCATCAGAGACACCCACTCCAGACATGGCAGAGAATCTTGACTGTGGGATTCCCTGCAGTGGTAGTGGCAGAGAGCAGCAGTCATGTTTCTAGGGACAACTGGAGCATTAATGAAAAGAAAATTAAATTTTCCAGGTTCAATGATGGCAGAAGCGAGGCTTTCTTGTTCCTATGAGGAGGAAGCTGCGCCGTGAAGCCATTACTTCCGCTAATTGTCTAAGACCGACCCTATATTCCAACCTCTTGACAATTCTTTACTCATTCTTTTTAAATAAACATAATTTGTTTTAAATAAAAATCATTTGAAATCCCCCCTCTCTCCCTTCCCCCCCTCTTCCTTTCTCACTCTGTGTGTGTGTGTGTGTGTGTGTGTGTGTGTGTGTGTACATGTGTGCACTTATGTACACGTGTGTGCCTGCAAGTGACTTTTAATTTAGAAACGTGACAGATGACAGGAGCTGAGACAATGTTAAGGCCAGCCACATGGAACCAAAAGGTGGAAGACTTCAAGGAATGCTGCTAAGTTGACTATTAGTAGTTAGTGGATGGATAGATAGATATATATACACATACATGTGGATGTGGATGTATATATGTGTATATATGTATATTTTGCATGTGTGTATACATGGGCATATGGAAAAGGACTTATAGGGAGGGGACTAGGTGGGGAGAGAAGCATGGGAGGAGAAGAGAGGATGTACAGTGGCAGTAACATGGGGGACAGGCCATTAAAAATTCCAGAAGAAGGCTAAGAGCATGCTGGGAATTGGCACCCCATGTGCCGCCTGCCAGGTGGGTGTAAGTTGAAATTCCTTTTGTCAGTTCCCACCCCTTCGGCCCCACAAAGTGTCTAGAAATAAGTCACTTTATGTGACTGGGTGTAGGCCTGGAGAAACCAAGAAGCAACTGAGTCTCATGTGCTGTCATATGAAGTCAAATGAAAAACTTAGGGAGAAATGAAGACAGTTAAAGTCTTTAGGGCATTTTAACACATGGGAGGAGCTCTGAAGAATACCATAGGATCCAAACAGCGACAGTACCTGGGATAGCTTCAGGACCCCTTTGAGAGCAGGTGACGAGGACAGGCAGACTAATAAACTCTAGAGATGGGCTCATAGAGGAGGGTAAGAAGTCAGAAGAGGTGACAAAGGCAGATGACCTATAGCAAGAAGCCATCAGGAGCAGAAGAACTAAGTTTGGGCAGGCTTTGGTCTTTATTTTTACTTAGCTATCTGGAGGTGCAATGTTACATTTTATGGAATTCACGCCCTGTAAGCATCAACCATGTCCACTGTGTATAGTCGGCACGCCACGTCCATCCAGAGCTAGAGCATTCTCATAGCCTCAGGAGTCCTCGAAGCCATTCTCAGTCCCTGAATTCTCATCCCTAGCCTCTCTTCTGTTTGCCATCTCCATACATTCACCATCTCTGGAAATGGCATGCTAACGGAGTCACACAATATGTAGAATTTAGTTCTGGTTCCTTTCCCGTACTGTGATGTTTCTGTCATTCTTCCAGGATTGCAGCATGTGCTAGTAATTTGCTGGTTTGTTTGTATTGCTGGATGGCTCGTGTGTGTGAGTGAGTGAATGTGTGTTGTATGCATGTGTGTACACTTGCACACGCCTGTGTATGCACGTGGATGCTAGTGGTTGATGTTGCCTGTCCCTTTCTGTGGTTCTCCACCTTATCTCTGCGAGACAGGGTCTCTCAGTTAATCTGGGGCTTGCTTTTTGGCTAAATGGGCTGGCCAATGAGCCCTGGTAATCCCCTGCTCAGCTCCGGGGTTATAGGCATGTGCACCACATCTGGCTTTTTATTAGTTAACCTGGGTTCTGGGAATCTGAACTTAGGTCCTCACAAGTGTGTGGCTAGAATTTTACCCACTGAGCATTCTCCCCAGCCTTGGGTAATAGTCCATTGCCTAAATATGCCACATTTTGTCTTTCTGTTGGCCAGTTAATGGGGACTTGGATTGCTCCTACAGTTTGACTGTTATGATTAATGCTGCAACAAACGTTTGCATACAAGCTTTTGTGTGGACATACGTTCTCATCTCTCTTGGCAAGAAACCTGGGAATTGCTGGGTCACATGGTAACTATGTTTAATTTTCTGCAGCTGTGCCACGCTGCGCTCTAAAGTGGCTGCTCTCCACCTCCCCACTAACAGCAAATGGGAGTTCTAGTTTCTTTGTATTCTTACCAAATCACCTTGGCCTTCCTAAGGGAGCCATCTTCGTGGGTGCATATTGATAACTCGCTCTGCCTTCAAAAATAAATTTTGCTAAGGACTAATAACATGGAATGTATTTCCGGGCACCTATTAACCATTTGTGTTTCTTTTTAAATTTTGCTGAAATGTTTAGTCTGCTATTTTACCCACTTAAAAAAGTAGTCATTTGTTTTCTTATAGTCGATCTTTAGTTCTTCACATAAGTTGAATTTAAAGTCTTTTATACTACTTGTTAATATTGACATTCCTTACAATTATCTCAAATATTTCTCTCCTAGATTATGATTTGTCTTTTCTTTTCTTTTCTCCTTTTCTTCCTTCATTTCTCTTTTCCTCTTTCTCTCCTACTGTCTGTCCTTAAGGCAGAGTCTCTCCATGTACCCTGGGCTAGCTATATAAACTTACCTCCTTTCTGCCTCAGTCTCTTAAGGTTCTGGGATTCTAACTACACACCCACACCTTGCCTGCTTTCCATTTTATTTGTGGTGTCTTTTGAAGATCATTCAGAAATCTACTCCAAAATCAGAAAGATTTTCTGTAGTAAACAGAAAGTCTATTTCTGCAGACTTCAAGGATGCTTTGAAATTCAGTAGTTTAAAATCTTTCAAGTTTGTATTTATTTTATCAAATTAGTTCTAAGTATTGAGATCCCTTAAATGAATGTTTTACAATCGGCTTCTGCTTTCCTCAGTTTTATGCTTTTCTCTCTTGCATCAGATCAGGTCTGTGATCCGTCCTGAGTTAACTCTGATTTCACTGGAGGTTCTATCACTGAGCTGTAGATAGCCCCAGCCCTCACCATTTACAAAACACAGCCATAGGAAGGTCACCCTCACTTTCCCTTGCCCCTGCTCATAAGGAGCAGGCTATACAATTTAACTAGCCTCATTCTTGGTCCAAAAGAGCCCTGTTAATATCCAAAGGAAAGGCACATCCTCAGCTTTGGAGACACAGGGACACACAGAAGAATGTGAACAGTTAGGCCTTGGTAAGTCCCCCTAGTTTATTACCATCACCCAGACCTATTTGACAACCCTACTTCTGTGTGGCTGTGCACTCTGTACTAAACCTTAGCATGAAAGTACATGGGTTGTCCTGTTTCTCTGGGATTGATTTCCTTTGGAAGACTTCCATGTCACATAAAATTCATAGTAAGCGAATCTGTATGCTTTCTCTTGTTAATCTATCATAGATGCCTCAGCCATGAATCTAAAAGCATATGAGAAAAGATGCTTCTTTTCAGTCCCTATGGTATATTTATATCCGGTGTCCCAGCACCATTTGTTAAACAAATCACATTCACCTACACTAAGATGTCTTGGTGCCTTTGTCACAGGCTGATTGATGAGGCTGGAAGTGTTGCTCAAGAGGAGAGTGCTTGCCTAGTGTGTGCAAGCCCTGGGCTTGATCCCCAGCACTGAAAAACACAGTTCATTGACTACAAATGAAAGGGTTAGTTTCCCAGCTCTGTCCATTGAGCCATTCTTGTATCAGTAGACAATATAGTAAGTTCTGAAATCCAATAGTTTAAATCCTCCAACTCTGTATTTATATTATCAAATTAGTTTAGACTCTTTTAGATCCTTTGAATACATTTTTTATTTTACAACCAGCTTCCAATTCCCTTCAAAAGTCTGATGTGATTTTCACTGAAATTGAATTGAATCTCTAGATCCATTTGAAGAAAATATTGAATCCTCTACTCCAATCCATAAACACCAACTGTCTTTTCATTGATTTAGATTTTTTCCTCTGTTTTATTTTATAGTTTTCAGTGATCAGGTTTGATTCTATCAAATTTATTCTTAGGTTTTCTTTTAAAAAATCATTTTATATGAATGCATATATGAATTGCGCTGTGTGCATGCGTGCCCACAGAGGCCGGGAGAAGGAATCGCTTCCCTGGAACTGGCGTGACAGCCTATTATTTGAGGCACCATAGAGGTGCTGGGAACTAAACTTGGTTCCTCTATAAGAGGAACCTGTGTTCTTAATGGCTGAGCCTTCTCTCCAGTCCATAAATGATAAGTTTTCAGGAATGTCTTTTATCCAGCTGAAAATGTTCTTTCTTGTCATCTGTGCATCTTAAAACTTTTCCCATGAACGGTGTAGATTGTTATGGAATTGCTTTCTTGTGCCCATTATAGACTCTTAGAATAATACTTTCATTAATAACGAGTTATATATAATGTATCTCGATAACACCCTCTTCTGTTCCTCCCTGTTCCACCCACCCACCCCATTATAATTTGGCTCTTTATTTTATTGTTGTGGTGCATGGTAGGACTTAATCTGTCTTGCATTTCTGGCACAGATCTCATTTCACTAAGGGGTAGAATTCTTCACCTACTGATGAACTCAGTTTGCTAACATGTCAACAAACTAACAGACTTCACAGCTAAATTATTGAGAACAGTGTACCTTAGTTTTCTTTCTTGTGATAACATAAATTTTGATTTTAAGATATTACTGATCTCAGTAAATGTATAGTTATTATTAGCTTTTCTTTCTTTCTTGTTTATCTAAGAGTGATGTCAGTTCTTAAAAATGTAATAGAATTCATTAGTAAAAGATTATGGCCCGAGCTCTGTGTGTGTGTGTGTGTGTGTGTGTGTGTGTGTGTGTATGTGTGTGTATGTGTGTGTGTTGGGGGAAGGGTGTGTACGTGAGTGTGCATGTATGATTTTTGATTATTGGTTCAATTTCTTTATATGGCAAAGAGAGCCCATTCAGCGTTTCCATTCCTTTTTGTGTCCGCATTGGGAATCTGTGTCCATTCACCTGCATTTAACCTGTGGAGCTGTCGCCCTGCTGTGCAGTGGCTTATGCTCCTGCTCACTTTCTTAAAATAGTCTTGTTTTTATACATCAGCTTCCTTCCAGCCTATGGGTCGTCCAAAGCCTGGAAAAAGTGTATCCTCACACGCTCCGTGGCAGTTTTCAGGTCTGCACTGGTAGATATCTTCCACTGGGTGCTCTGTGCTCTCCCTGCCTGAGGAGCCTCCTGGTCCAGGAGAGATGTAAAAGGTCTTACCTAGCCCCCTGGATAGACTCGCATTCCCAGGCTAGCCTGGTTAAGCTTCTGGCAGGTCCTCTGGTCAGTGGTCTTCCACATTCACTGCCAGGCATGAGTTTTGTCTCTCAACTCTGACCAGGTCAGGTTCCCACCGGCTGTGAAGCTTGTGGCTGACAAGCATGCACCCTGACTCTGGCTGTTCTGACCTGAAGTTCGGAAGTCTTGCACAAACAAACTAGTCTCAATTTGTTGCTTACCTTTGCCCAGCTTTCAGAGCTGTGAAATAATTGCTTTTGACAATTTTGTCTAGTTTGAGACTGCTATTTTTGCGGAGGAGTTTTATTAACCCTAGCCACAAACTTTTTTTTCTTTTTTCTGTTCTAGGCATGTAACCTGTCAGGGAAGTGTCTCCATGTTTGAACAATGACATTGAGCATTTGAAAGAGTCAGGACTTGACATGAGGGTAAGATGGTGTGAATTTGGGGACAATGGAGAAATGGAGGGCTGATAAGAGACCAAGAAGTGGTAAACAGGCAGAGCAGGACAGGGACACAAAGATGTACCCTGAGACCAATGCGTGATCTACTAGAAAAGAAAAAAATGGCAGGTCTACTTCACCATGGTAACACCCACTGTCTCCATGAATATGTTCCCAGGCTTTCTTCTAGTGCGAACTGGGCAGGGTGTTAGGGTAGCATAGTGATGGAAGAAACTGGAGAATGGGTGCGACTACTTTGGCCATGCCACAAGAAAGGCAATGTGCCAGCGATTACATAGTACCAGGGAATGGGAGTGACTGCATGCCCCCGTTGGCTGGGAAACAGCCTCCCGGCTCACCTACCTGGCCCTTGCTTAACTGTAACTCTCGTAGAAAGATGTTCTATGCTTTTAAATCACGAACTGAAAAGCTGCAGCATGCAGGTTCTCTCCAGCTGACCATTTATTTTCCTCTTGTAGCTGTGTTGGTACTCAGCCTCACCCATCTGTCCACACAGCCATGGCTGCCTTCATTCTGCAAGGACCGAGCTGAGTAGTTGTGAAAGAGAGCACATGGCTTTCAAAGTCTAAAAGATTTACTATCTAGTCCTTTACAAGAAGAGTTTTTGAACTTCAGTTTTAAATGATAACAGCAGTGATTAAGACTCCCGTTGCACACTAATGTGGACAAAGAATCACACTTAAAGTAAGAACGTATGAGGCTGGGAGATCACTTCAGTCAGTATAGTGTGTGTGATACAAGCGTGAGGACCTGGATTTGATCCACAGAACCTACCTAGATAGTTGAGTATGGTGACCTGTGCTTGCAGCACTTGGGAGGCAGAGGCAGGAGGATCACTGGAGCTTGTTGGACGGCCAGCCAAGCTGAATCCACTTGTCCCAGGATCTACTGAGAGGGTCTGTCTCAAAGAGAACAAAGTGGATAGCTTTGAACAACATCTGAGGAACAACAACCAAGGTTGATTTGAGGAAGACAGTTCCACAAATTCTAAGGAAATGTGCTTCCCAGGTAAGGAGGGCTGCTAACAAACAGCAAGAGAAGGGTGAGAAAACCACTGTTGTGCTCAAGAACATACGTGTGTAGGTCATCATTTGAGCCTGGGACCTAGAAATTGTTTTGTTTCCCCTCAAGAATCTGACTCCACAGCAAACCCATCACAGCCGCAAGGGTAGTGCAGCAGCTGGCAAGAAACTGAAATCGGAGGCAGAGATCATTGGCAATTTTAATGTGGTGCTTCCCATGCATCCTGGAATTCCCAGCCTCTGTGACTAATTTCCTGTATATGTGCTGTGTGGGTACATGTACAAGTGCACGTGTGTGTGTGTGTGTGTGTGTGTGTGTGTGTGTGTGTGTGTGTAGACCAAAGATCAATCTCAGGAGTCAATGCAGGATCTCTCATTGACCTGGACCTCATGAAGCAGGCTAGACTAACTAGTGCCCCTGGGTCCTGCCTGTCTCTGCTCCCCTCACCCCCAAGTGCTAGGATTACAAACATCCCACCACATCTAGCTTTTTAATGGGTGGTAGGGATTGAACTCAGATCCTTATGCTTGTCCAGCAAGCACTTTCCCAACTTAGCCATCTCCTCATCATTGTTGGCTCATTTCCAACAACGAAACCTCAGGCTTTAGAAAAGTCCTCTGGACCCTGAAGATTGAATTACGTGAATTCCTCAGTGTGCTGAGGGGATCTGCAATATTCCAGTGAGCCATCTCAATGAGGGAGCTATGGGCTCTAGCTGGAGGGCAAGAGGCCACATTTTCTCCCTGACCGTAATATCTGAAGGTGTGTTACCTACGCATTGAGCTGTAACCCCTGCTGTCTCTCTCCCTGCCCTGGTGAGGGTAGGAGCCATGTACTTGGAAAGGCATCTAATTGCCCTCAGTTGAATGCAGGGAGCGGGACTGCTGAGCACGTGGCAATGAACTCAGAAAGGTTAAAGCGGAAAGCATCAAAGAAAAGCAGAGTCAGAAGCTGTCCCTTTAGGCAGATGTATCTGCCAAATGGGGTTGGGGGGCAGCCTAGGGACACCATTAACCAAGAAGGGAAGTCAAGGGGCCTGTCAGAGGGGGTGTATTCATCATTAGACGGGTCAGGCAGAAGGGAGAGGAGAGCCACAGGAGGGAAAGCTGGACCTTTCAGAGGCAGGAGTGGATCTCTGGGTGCCATTAACTTTTTTTTTTTTTTTAGATTAAAATACCAGAAACTTGCTATGCCTAACTTTAAGAGGGGTAAATAAAGAAGTTGAGAGATTGGTTATTGAGAGCATAATTGAGATATTTTGGACTGAGATTCCTGCCAACTGTAAACTAGAAATGGGAGTTGTATTATTGTGGAGAGACCAGGATCTTCCCTCTGGGACTCCTGCTTCCTGCTTCTCTTTGGGTTTGGTTTATGTTTATTTGTCACCACCAGGGACACTTTTGGTTAATGAGCCTGTGGAAAAGGTTCTGGTAATTCCGGAGTTCCCACGTCTTCTGCTCTAGTTTGTTTTCTATTGCTGTGATAACACCGTCACCACGAGAAACTGTCTTAGTTACTTTTCTATCGCTACAAACAGACACTATGACCAAGGCAATTTATGAAAGAAAACACACTAATTGGGGGTTTGCTTTACAATTTCAGAAAGGGAATCTGTGACCATTATGGCAGGGAGCATAGCAGCAGGCAGGCAGGCATGGTGGTGGAGTAGCATCTGAGAGCTAAGTTTATATCCTAATAGTATATTGGAGGCAGAGAGAGAGAGAGAGAGAGAGAGAGAGAGAGAGAGATATGGAGGGGAGGGGAGGGGAGGGGAGGGGAGAGGAGAGGAGAGGAGAAGAGAAGGAGAGACTGGATCTATAATGGGCTTTTGAAACCTCAAAGCCCACCACTCAGTAACATACTTCTTCCAACAAGGCCACACCTCCTAATCTTGCCCCAAATAGTCCCACTACCTAAGGACTAAGCATTCAAATATATGAACCTATGGGACTTATTCTCATGCAAACTACCACAGCTTAAGGAAGAGAGGGCTTATTTGACTTATCCACCTCAATCACATCCAGGGAAGTCAGGCAGGAACTCAAGGCAGGAGCCTGGAGGCCACAGAGGCAAGCTGCTTTCTGGCTTGCTCCTCAAGGATAGCCCAGCCTGCTTTCTTACGCAACCCAGGACCGCCTGAGCAGCGGCGACAAGACTGACAACGGGCATCACCAACCCACATCAATTATTAATGGTGGAACTGCCTCACAGACTCGTCCACATGCCAATCCGATGGAGACATTTTGTCGGTTGAAATTCTCTCCCCAGATGTCCTAGTGTCAAGTTGGCAAAAAAAAAAACTAAGGAACATGTCCCCCTGGGAAGGACTCCTTTTCTCAGCCCTCCAATGCCGTGGAAGGACTCTGATTGGCCTGTTCCGGTCAGGCAACCATTGGTTCGAGGCACACAGAGGGGAATCTGAGTCTCTGGTAGAAAAAGACGACGAGGAAGTAACAGTCCCAGACGATAACTCTGGAGAAGACAGAAAACCGCTGTAAAGGAAGAGGGTACATTCCAGGGACACCCGGTGTCCTACAGGGTGAATTTTCTGTCTGGGTCTTTGCTCCCTGGCTCCTCAAGAGGCTGAAGCAGTCCAGCTTTCAGAGGATGCAGGGAGGAAGTTTTCCTAAGAGGATGGAGAGTTCTAGAAATGGTGAGACGTGTCCTGCCTGAGGGCACAAGGGTGGGTGGGGGCTCACTGCACTGACTGCCCATCCATTGGTCTTTCTCCCAGGAGAAAGTATTTGAAGACAGAATACTGAGCCTCGGCAGCGGTGAGGCAGCATGGTTGCGTGGCCCTTGCTCTTGAAGAGCGACCATGAGGCAGGGCTTCCAGGATTCCACCACTGTCCTCTGCCCACCCCGCAACCCCCCAGTAAAGCCACCATCCCTAGTCCTGTTCAGTCCCTTCCTGCTGTCAACTGTTGTCATAGCTTTCTAACTCCGGCCCTCTTGTCCTCTCCTTAATCCATTTTCACGCAGAACACCTAGAATTAGAGCTTTAAAACACTCTCCATTGTATCAGCTCCTTGAAGTCTTGGGGGGATTTCCTCAATGGCTTGGCAGGCTTGGCATTTTCTGCCGCCTGTTCCCTTTCACCCCGTTCGGTCCAGGGTAAGGCCTCTGTGATACACTCTTGTAGCACTCCACATGGCCCCTTCTTTGTGCGGATCGGAACATTCATAGAGTAATTTGTGTGCCGATTCCTTGACTTTCTTCTCTCCTAAAATTCACAATAGTGAGGACGCTGATGATTTCCATTACTTCTGGGTCCTCAAACCTTTTCCAACTCAGTTGCGTAGGAGGCACCAGGTTAGATGAGTGGATTCATACCTCGCCTCCATGGAGCAAATGTTAATCTGCTCTGAAATGGAAATTTTTGAATACTGTCATGGCTTGAGAGTAAAATGTCCCTCAAAGACTCATTCTAGTTGGTGGTACTGTTTGGGGAGGTGTGGAATCTATGAGAGCTGGGGTTTAGTTGAAGGAAATAGATCACAGGTGGGGGACATTTTGAGGTTTAAATTCTTCCCTTGGCTTCCCTTCTGATGGGCTGTAACCTGAAAGCCAAATAAATCCTTTCTTGCCCAAGTTGCTTTCAGTCAGTATTTCATCACAGCAACAGAAAACAAGCAAGAAAAGAAAGTTAAGATTTGTATGCTATTGTCACTGATGATTTGATGTTTTCTTTGTTGAGCAAGTGTATCTGTATGCATGTGTGTGTGTGCGCGCGTGTCTGTATGTATGTACGTGTATGTATGAGTGTATCTGTGTGTCTGTGTGTGTATATGTGAATGTGTACATGTGTGTGTTTGTATGTGTGCGTACATGTGTATATGAGTGTGTGTGTGTATGTGTGTGTGTGTGTGTGTGTTTGTACATGTGTGTACAACTCAGGCTTTTTGTTAATGAATCTTCTCCTAGTCTGACAGCTCACCACTGTGGTTTTCAGCCTAAGGGTAGTAGAGTCTCCTGTAATGACAAGGCCTTCATACTCACTCACAAAAACAGCGATCTCGGGTACATGTCATTAGCACAGCTTTCCAATAGCTCTCCTCTTGAGGGTTGTTTGCTAACTTACGCCTCCTGGTTTTGCCTCCTTTCCCTGATGAAGACCTCGTCTTCTCTTCTTCCACTTCACTCTCAGAGTGTGATTGGGGTGGGAGGTGAGAGGGGTCTTAGATTATACTTGTGAGTGAAGGCAAGCCTGTGTCTTTGGACACGCAGAGGTGAAAGGAGTAGTTTCTTCTTTGTTGCAAAGCAGTGTTCAGTAGATGAAAAAGACTGCTATCGTTTAAACCTTGGTGTGGTGATGAGTGCTTGCAATGTCAGTACTTGGGAGGCTGTGGCAGGAAGATGGAGTGTTCAAAGACAGCTTGAGCTACACAGTGGGTGAGAATGCAGTCTGCTCTACATAGCAAGACCCTGCTCCTCCCATTCCCCCGAAAAGGCTAAGAATCAAATTAAAAGGCCGATTTGACCTTCTGAGTCTGTGATCTTACTTTTCCACAATGTTTTATGCTCTGAAGAGTTTTCTGAGGGAGAGCAATGGAGTCGGGGGTCAGGAGGCCCTTAGGATAAGCACACTTTTAAAAAAGAGATAGGACTCTAAAGCAGTAGGTATCTCAGAGGAACGGCAGCCAACAGGGAGACCTATAAGAACAAGTGAATGTTTCTGTTTCTGGGCTGGGGGATAGCTTATCAGGTGAAGCAGCTTGCTCTAAGACTGAAGACCTGACTTCTATCCTTAGAAGCATAGCATTGTGGTAGGAGATAACCAGTTGCTGAAGGTTGACCTCTGACCTCCATACGCACACTGTGACCTGTGGCTTCCACATACACACATAAACAAACAAACAAGCAAATTTAACTGTAGCCTATGAGGTAATCACTGGGAATGTATTTTTTTTTTAAGTTTTGTTGAAGTTTAAGTGATTTATAATAAATCACTCATATTTAAAGTGCAATTTGATGTGTTTGGACCTGTGGATGTCCCGTGAGACCATCACCACAATCAAAATAGTATCCATCATCCCTTTAGGTTGCTCCTGTCCTTTGCACCTTTGCAATTCATCTCTTTCTGTTCCATGGATTAGTCTGCAGTTTTCAGAATTGCAAATGAGCACCCCCAGTATGCGCTTTCCTTGGGTCTGGCTTCTCTTATGAAGGTAATTATTTTCGAGATCTATCTACATTGTCCCCTGTTTCCATAGTTTGGTCTTGAGCTTCCTTTTTTTTTTTTTTTTTCCTTCTTCTTCAATGGATGCAGCATGCTTTGTTTATTCAACCACTGACGGACCCTTGAACTACTTCTAATTGTTGACTACTGCTACAAATGAATCTGCCTGGAACATTTGCAAACAAGTGCTAATGTGCTGGATTACACAGTCTGAAACATTTCTCCTTTCTTCGGGTGACATTATTTTAGTCGTCTCCTATCTACCTATAGAGCTAAGCACAGCCGACTAGTTTTCAGTGGTGGCTTTTGTTCCTTAGAACAAAAGAACAAGAGGGAGTGGTGTGGGTTGGACAATGTTTACTGTCTCCTGGGCTGGTCCCTTTGGTGACCAGCAGCATAGCGACCAATGGTCTTCACAGAATTAGAAATGGCCCAGAGACCAGGTGGCAGGAAGGCCTTGACAGAGAACAAATTTAAGTCGAAGGCCCCTTTTGCTCAGAAATTCTCCATGGAGCATATTGAGTTTTGAGATTCATGTAACAGACCATTGTAGACTACATTGGTTCTAAATTCCCACCTATGTTTTCTCAAATGACTTGCTAGTAAGTTCTAAGTGCTTTCTCGGTCTTGGGGTTCGGATAAGAAAGACATTAGTCGGTTACTATTTAAAAAATCTAGGTTAAACATTAACATAATAATTATATCAATCCCTTCCTGAATCTATACCAAAATGTTTGTGACTGTGTAGTTTATAAACATTAAAAAGGAGACCATCTGTCCTCCTTTTATTTCTGTCGCTGTGATAAAACAACCTTACAGAAAGTCATTTAGGGAGAGAGGGCTTATTTTAGCTCATAATTCCAGGTTGCAGTCCATCACCGGGGGAAAGTCACAGTGGCAGGAACTTGAGACAACTGAGCACATCACATCCACAGAGAAGAACAGAGAGAAGTGAATGAATGCATGCTTCTTCTCAGCTCCTCTCTCTACTCTTATATCCTCTAGTATCCCCTGTCTAAGGCATGGTGCTGCCCACAGTGGACTGGGTCTTCCCATATCAATTAATGTGTAATCAAGACAATCCTCACAGACATGTCTGGAGCCAACCGAATCTAAACAATTCCTTACTGAGACTCTCTTCTCAGGTCATTCCAGATTGTGTCAAATTGAGGATTAAAACTAACTATTATACCAATGTAGGGTATTTACAGTTTTAAAACACAGTTTTGCTGCCTGGCAGTGGTAGCACATGCCTTTAATCCCAGCAATCAGGAGGCAGAGGCAGATGGATCTCTGTGAGTTTGAGGGCAGCCTGGTCTACAGGGTGAGTCCCAGCACAGCCAAGGTTACAACAGAGAAACCTTCTCTTGAAAAACAAAACAAAACAAGCAGTTTCATTGAGGTATAGCTGCTCTGGGAGCTGGGAATTCTAAGACCGAGGCTTCTAGCAAATTCTATGTATGGTGAGGGTTGCTGTTTGCTTCCAAGATGGCACATACGTGGCTGCAACATCACGTGGCTAACGAGGCAGATGGGCAAAATGGAGCTATGATATGCCCTTCTATCTCTTTCATAAGAACATTAATCCTATTTATGAGTGCAGAGTCTCAAGACGTAATCACTTTCCAATGGCCTCACTTCATTCTGCTCTCTAATTGGGAATAAATTTTGGAGAGAAATGTGCCTTTAAACAATAGCAATACTGCATGCAGATCTTGAGTCTCAGATGCCCCAGGCAGTCTTTGTGACTCAGGAGCCCTCCCTAGGGAGGAGAGCACATTGTTGTGATTTCTCTTATAGGACAAGCACTACCTCTCCTTTCAAATGGGTTATCAACATCCTTGGAAACAGCCAGTTTGCAGGCTGCTGACTTATGCCCTTGAGTTTTCTTTCATCAGATCCCCTCCCAAAGGCTAAAGAATAGTGGGACACCAGACAACGGGGTTCCATTCACATCTTACAGTCACCTGTATATTTGGGAATAGCCAAATAACTATTTAATGTATCCCTCCTCTAGCTGCTTAGGACTCTGTAGAAAGCTTAGCTTCTGTACAGTTCTTTGTCACAGACTGTGAGCATTGGGAGGGGCTTTAGAGGCCATGTTTACCAACTGTGTCATTTTTAAAAGGCAGCTCCGAGAAGTGAGGTGCCCCACCTCGAGCCCCAGAGCCTGTTGGAAGTGGAGTTGAATGAGGACCTTGGCCCTCCAGGCTCTCTCTCACCCATGCCTCTCTCCATTCCTACCCCCTCCCCAACCCTCAGCTCTCATTTAGTTTTTTCTGCACTTAATATGTTTTCCTGAATTGATTTTTCTCCTCCGCCTCATCCATTACTTTCAAGGTTATTTTTGGCGCTCTTCTCTGTCTCTTTCATTCTGCAGACTGATTTCCCAAGCTTTGCTGAGGTAGGCGGCATTTCCTACCCCGGGGTCTTTGGCTTTGTTAATGCGTCATCTCCTGCCTCTTTCTTGTCTTCCTAAGGTTTGCAAGACTAGCTAGCCTCTTTGTCCCCACTTTCTCCCCACACCGCAGTTTCCAAGATGCTGCTGTTTCCCATTATGCATTGCCCCCAAGCCCCTTTTGTGTATTCCCAGATAGAAAAAGCTACTCCTCATATCCTTTGGAGCACACCCTTCCAAGATAACTCAGCACTGCACCAGCCTCCGGTACTGGGTTTTCATTGTGTGGAGATGTGACTATTGGGGATGGCTCTCTTTTTCTCAACTCTATGGCTGGTGGGGCACCTGCCAGGTACATGGCAGGTGATTGGTGTTGGAGTAAGGGAACTGATGAGTTGGAGCAGAGTTAGGAAACCAGCTGCCCTGAGCATTTCTGGGGCTCCTGGGGTTCTAGTGTCCCAGGTGTTAGGGATGACTTTAGAAAAGGGCAGGAAGTCTAGTCGTAGCATTGAATGACTGTGTTACAGGCAAGCCTGAGTGGCCTCAGCTGTAACATGGGGATACTATTCAACAACTTCTAGGTCTTAAAGAATGACTCTCAAAGCCCTGTAGGCATAGCTGACCCCTCTCTCCTGGAGTAAAAAGAGGATGCACTCAAATCTGAAGCTCTGGTACCCAAGTGTGCTCCTGCCCAAGTTCACAAATCTTCTGCAACTTTGTTCTTCTTGTCTTTAAGAAAAGAAAGATGAATGCCTACTTGATAATAGGCTATGAGAATTACGCATAAAATATGTGAAGTAGTCAACACTGGGCCTGGCACAAAGTAAGTGCTCAATAAATACAGTGATTTTAGTATTTTTAGAGATTTTTTTAAAAGATATGTTTTATGTGTGTGTCCATGTATGTATATGTGCATATGAGTGCAGGTACCTTCAGAGGCTAAAAGAGGGCATCAGGTGCCCTGGAGTCAGAGTTACAGGCAGTTATGAGCTGCTCATTGTGGGTGCTGGGAACTGCATTCTGCTCCTCCTTTGCAAGTATTCTTTACCACTGAACTGTCTTTCTAGCCCCAAGTATAAACTAGTTTAAAGTGTTCCGTAATGTGGCTCTCATTTCCTTTGAAAATTATTCCTCCAAAAAATCAAGTGCACATCCTGAGGATTCTATGAACTTGGACTTTATAAAGTATTTATTAAATACTTTTAGAGAGAGAGAGAGAGAGAGAGAGAGAGTATATATATATATATATATATATATATACATATATATATATATATATGTAAAAATACTCAGTTCTATGGAACTGATTATATATATATATCTTTATAAAGATATATGTATATATTTTACTGATATATATAAATTAGTAAAAAACTACTCAACTCTGTGAAACTCAAAGCTTAATTATTGGCAAACATCTAGGCAAATGGTTTTAAAACAATTTATCACCAAAACCCAAATAATAGTACATTTCCAGTGGTCAGCTGCTTGAGCAATCCAATTCTATAATCATTTATTAGTTTCTTCTTAAAAGCTCGGCAGAAAGATAAATGAGACCAAGTGTCTGCCCTCCCGGAAGTCACAACTAAAAAGACACTGTTATCAACATGGTGATGGTGAGGATGACAGCACCGGATGCAGTGGCAGTTGCGATGGAGATGTCACAACATTAATAATCAAGACACCATCTTCCTTCCCTTGGGCTGGGTTTTAAAAAGATGAATAGGGGGTTAACATCACTGCTCACTGGAGTGGAGACACCATCTAAGGATCATATGCGTCAACTTGCCTGATTCTCAAAGGAGCCACTGGAGATCAATACTGTACTTGTTTTGTGAGTAAAGAAAAGGAAACTAAGAGCATAGAGAAATGTTCTCAGTGACATACAACAGAGGCTCACCATCGAGCCCAAGCTGGCCTAGAACTTGTAACGCTCTTGTCTCATTCTCCCCGGTGCTGGGATTGCTGGTGTACATCACACTCAATGAGAGGCAGATTCTTAAATTCAAGTCTGTTGTCAAAGACCTTGTTATGTGACCACTGCTGGGATTTCCCTCCATTTCTGACCACTATGAGGGTAAATGTCAGACAAATACTGTGACAAAGGGACCAAGCCATGGGGGAAGGGAGAGCTCGTCTCCGTGCAGAACTGGATGATTGTGTGCTGAGGCATCTTTGGACTGACTTTATGTGTATGGACATTCTGTCTGCATGCTATCTCTGTGTACCAGATGCAGGTATCTTGCTTATGGAATCTAGAAGCAGGTGACTGGAGTTAAAGATGGGTGTGAGCCTCTGTGTGGGTGCTAGAACTTGAACCCCAACCTCTGGAAGAGCAGACACTATTATTAACCTTGGAGCCATCTCTTCATCTCCTGGGGCTAGGCTTTGAAAGATGGGTAGGGGATTAACACCAGGTGATGGAAAGGGGTGAGTTCCAGCTGAAGAAAGCAGCTCGGTGAATACAAGAAGCCTGAATGTTCTAGGTATAGATGTAGAACAGATACTGGTGGTGTATATGTGTGTGGGTGGCAGGGCAGGAGTGGCGTCAGTCAGGTTCTCCCTAGAATAAGCTCTGAGATGCAGCAGGAGGGCTTGAAGACCGTGTGGGAATAGTTTTACTTCATCAGTTTAAGAAATGTATTCTAGTTTTAACAGAATAAAAGAGCGTGCTCTCCACTTTGACCTTTAGAGCCTTAGGAGCCATGTTTGGCCAGGATCCCGGAGAGATAATCTTATTGACAGGTCACCAACTGAGCTCTGTAGCTGCGTCCTGGGTTTGTATCCCAGGTCTATGTCTTCTTTGCTGTGAGACTTTGGCAGTGCTAGTTAACTCTCCTGACCTCAGTCTCCCTCCACACATGGAGTTGTCAGGAATCCCAAATAGGAAACTGGGGAGACGGTTCAATCAATATAGTGCTTGCATTTGGCCCCCAAATCCCACATGAAAAAACAGAGTGTTAGTGCACACTTGTAATCTCAATGCTAGGGAGCTGGAGACAGGTAGATTCCTGGGGTTCACTAGAAACCAACCTAGTCTATTTGGGGGAGTTCCAAGCCAAAGAGAGACCCAGCTCAAAATAATATTGGAGGTATCTGGAATAGCTTGGAGTGTTTCAGCATTCGGAACAGTGTCCGGCATCCAACAAGCTCCTTTGAAGGGTGAGCTATTGGTCATGATTCAATTGCAGATTGGCTGTAGGACTTTCCTATCTGAGCCTCAAGATCCATGAATGGAGTGTTGGATGAAAGCTGCGATCCCTCCCAGGGGAGGATGCTGCTTCCACAAATGGTTTCTTTGGTAAAGATATTTAAGAAATAACACTTTTCCTTCCCCCAAAAGTGAACTAGACTAAACTGGGGGTGCTTGGGGGTAATGCCCACTGGTACCTTGTTGGAGCCAATGACACTGTCTGAAGTGGGTTGGCCCCATCCCTGGACAGCTTTCATGGTGCTAGGATAGATAATTGGCTTTGTTTTATAATGAGTCAATGTGTCCATGTTGTCTAGTGCTCACATTATCTTGACTTTTTGTCTGTGTGGGAGGTTTTTTTTAGCATCCATGGACCTGCTCTTACCCAAGTATTTTGATCATTCCACAGCTTTGCAGTGCTGTCTGTTCCCCACGTGGCTAGCTGAGGACTGGGTGGACACCCAGCAACTTGGTGCCTGCTACCTGTCGGTGCCCCAACTACTCTGTGCTCTGAGTCACTATCCAGTGTGTTGGTCAGGCAAGTGTTGAGTGCCCCTCTGTGCTTTGTCTGAGACCCATGTCACCACCAAGGAGCCACCTCCCATGACATATAAGCTGGATCAGTGTGTCTAATCCATCCGATGGATATTTAGCTCCTTAAGCAGCAATAGATTCACACAGAAAATTGAATCTGCGCCCATCATTAGAGCTAAATGTGTTTCCTGTCTTTGTCTTAGCTTTATCTTCGAGAGGGAAATGTGAGCAGCTCTGCATAACGAGAGAGGCTCATTGTGGGGAAAGAGGCAAGAAACTGAAATGAACAAGGCAAAGATACGGAGAACGGCTCCAGCAACGTCCCTCCTTTCAGGAAGTGAACCCCACTGCATCCATATTTCTAAATAATAAGCTGTTTGGTGGAGGCTAGGGTGTCTTTTCATCAGCCACAGGGCTGGCTGTGCCGCTGTGAGGAGGGCTCTGTGCCTTCTAGTCTCAGAGGCAACTGGCCAACAGCTGGATCCCTCCAGATGGTATCCTTTGCCCTTTCAGCTTGAGCTGAGGCCACCATGTGAACTGACTGCTGGGAAATGGCTTTGTTTGGTGAATAGCTGTCATTAAGAGCAGTGGTTCTTAGCCTATGAGTCACGACCCTTTGGGTGTCAATCGACCCTTTCACAGGGGTCACCCAAGACCATCTGCTTCTCAGATATTTACATTACAATTCATAATAGTAGCAAAATGATAGCTATGAAGTGGCAACAAAAATAATTTTATGGTTGGGGGGTCACCATAACATGAAGAACTGTATTAAAGGGTCGCAGCATTAAGAAGGATGAGAATCACTGCTTTAGAGAGATAAAGATGTTAGGTGGCACCAAACTCATGTAGTCCTTGGCTTATAGTTAGATTATTAAAGACCCAGCAAATCTTCTGGGGGCTGTGATAGGGTTAAACTAAGTCTCAGACTGGGGCTGGGGACACGGCTCGGTGGATACAGTGCTTGTCTTGCAAGCCTGAGACTTGGGATTTAGATCCTTGGAACTCCCTTTAAAGTCAGGGCGATGCAGCCACAGTTTGTAATCCTAGCCCTCAGCAGGCACAGAAAGGACATCCCAGGGGCAACTGGCTGGAACTGGCAGGCCCCAGATTCAGTAAGAGATCCTGTCTCAATGAATAAAGTGCTGAGTGATGGAGAAAGACATCCGAAGTCAACTTGGGACCTCTTCTCATGTGCGTGTGTACCTGCACATGAGCCCACACATATGTGAGCATGCACATTTGCACATGCAAGCCACACACATAGGCATGCAATAAATAAATAATTCCAGGCTTTTCGCCATATTTCAAGATTCTACTCACATTTGTGTGTTTGATAGTTTGGTAAATAGCAAACCATGGTCTTCTTTTCCTTGCTGACCACCATCTATCTTCCTTATTCGTGTCCTCAATGCTCATATTTGAATCAAAGGCCCACCTCTTCCTAGAAGCAGTCTTGGTATTATCCAGTCTTAACTATTGCGGGGGGAGTGAGCTTGTTTGATCTGACCACTATGTCCTATCACTGGATATGAGACATGATTTAGATGGGCTATATAGGGAGGGATCATGGTGGAAGGGAAGCCCTCTTTCTTGCCTGGGATGAGGCCTAGGCAATGAGGTTGGAGTTGCTGAAGTCCTCTTGGCATCATTGTGAGGAGGGATGGTATTGACATGCCACAGAGGTCAGAAAGGAGGAAGGAATCGGGTCTGGCTCCTGTGACAACTACTTTTCTCATTGGCATGGCAAAATGCCTGAAGACAAAATGTATAGGGAAGGAAAATTTCACTGTGGCTCATGGTTTGAGAGTATAGTCCATTGTGATGGGAACATTAGACAGCTGGTCACATCACATCTGTATGAGAGACTGGGGAAGGGAGGGAGGGAAAAAGGGAGGGAAGGAGAGACAGAGACAGACAGAGACACAGAGAGAAGCTGGTGCCTAACTTGACTTTATTTCTTCTTTTTATTAAGTCTTGAGCCCCAGCCCATAGGTAGAGCCTCCCATGTTCAAAATGGATCCTCAGTTAAACCTTCCTGAAAACACCCTCATAGACACACCCACAGAACATGGTTCCATGGTGATTTTAAATCCCACGAAGCTGACAGTGAAGATAAACCAGGTCCTGATCTCAGCCCCACTCTCTGGGAAAAGTCACAGGTGAACAGAACCCCTTCTGGATCTTTCAGGATGTAAGCCAAATTCGGTTGTTTTCCTCTAAGTCACAGAGTCATTTTGGAATAGAGAATCCTATCAGCCACAGAGCTGGGAGAGCCAAGGCCAAGGGGCCACTTCATTTGCTCTCAGTGAACTCTCGTTTCTTTCTGCTCCAAAATTACAGATTCTATGAGAAACATTGTTTACGGAGGAAATGTGCCAGGCATCCACTTACGGCTTCTGGCTTGTGTAAGCCCTCACACAACCCAGTGAAGTGCACACTATCCTTAAGTCCATTTGAACATGGGGAAACAGAGGCAGAGGTACACGGAGGTCATTCTCCCAGGGTCAGAGAGCAGTAAATGGCTGAGCTAGGGTTTAATCTGACACCAGAACCCTCATATCTCCTACAGTTCTAGGGTTTTCTCATTGCAGTTTCCAGAAACAAAGCCTGTGACTGTTCCCACACAGAACTATCAACCATCTAGCAAATTTCACTGCTTAGAGTCTTCTCAGCTTTTCTCAGCCCTGTCTCCCTAACAGTCAGTTGCATTCTTAAGTCATCTCAGATCCTCCTCTACGTCTGGCACTGTGGTGTCTGGAACTCTTCTCCTTAGCACTCTATTAAGTTGTAACCAACCACGTCCACCTGCTGTTCAGCACCTGCTATTGCAGAATAGTCCCACAGGCAGGGTTCACAGCCAGAGGAAGTGCTCAGTGGTTATATTAGAGCAGATTGGACTAGGGTCTAGATTCCCTGGAAATGAACACTTAACAGTTCCACGGAGCTTGATACAAACTCCTAGATCGTGTCAGTCTACAGCAAGCTACTTATGTCTAGTTCTAGGGTCAGGAATAGAGTTAAGGAATGTTTACTACTCTTTTCTCTATGCACTTGAAGCCCATCCTCCAGGCACACGATTTTGCCATGGAAACCACCTTTCTCCCAACCCCCTCCAGACCCATGTTCATAGTCACTCTTCCCATACTTGGTTGGATATGCCCAGTGTGCTTCCTTTTGGTGCCAGCCAAGCTCTCTGCCTGTTACTATATATTATGATAACGAGGAAAAGATCTGAGATGGGCTCTGCCCAGCACCATCGGGGTCACTCAGAAACGCAAAGGGGCACATGTTGGCAAGCAGTGGACAAGTTGTCCGTAGCATCGAAGCTCTGAGTGATGAATGACACCTAGGCTTTCCAAACGCTCACATCCTGTAGAACCTATCGTTCCGCACACAGGAAAGGTATGCCCTTAAGTGTACAGAGTAATTACATATGCCAGCCATCTTATCTATACTCTCTGAACCAACCAGCTAGCGCCTTATCTATATAAATAAATACACACACGTGACTACATGTTAGAGGATTACTGTCAAAAATCATGCAAGAAAACCTTCAGATATCCAGGTATTGAGTAATGTATTGATCCATTCACTTTGCCATTCATCTAATAAAACTTTCTTTGTTGTTGTTGCTTAATTATTTGTTTGTTTTTTTCAAGTCAAGTTTCCTCTGCTGTAACCTTGGCTGTCCTGGAACTCACTCTGTAAACCAGGCTGGCCTTGAACTCACAAAGATCTGCCTGCCTCTGCCTCCTGAGTGCTGGGAGTGCTGGAATTAATGATGTGTGCTAACACCGCCCAGCGATAGCTCAGGCTGGCCTCGAACTTGTGATCCTCCTGCCTCCACCTCCTTCAGTAAATCCTACCAGTATGCACCACCACAACCAGCTAATAAAACTTTCTTAGGGACCTGGTTGAGCCACTGTATCTGGCATTGCAGATTCAAAGATGAAAGGTAGGTATTTTATGCCCTCAGAGTTCATACTTTAATTCAAGAGAGACAAATAAATAGGATATTTCTGTGTGTTCAGGTAAGCTTAACAGAGTTAATCACAAGTGTCATAAGAACGCAGAAGAAAGGCCATGCTTTAGAAGCCAGAAAAAGGTTCTTAAGCAAAGGTGTCTCTGGGATCAACCACTGTGAATCACAGCAGCAGATCCTCCTAATCACTTCCCATTACCTGCGCTCTCTTTCTTCCCTCTGGTAATAAAGTCAACGAGGTTTTCACTGTGCACACTGACCAAAGACTCACCCTTCCTTCCATCTGGGTGTAGCCAGGAAACTAAATTCTAGTTACAATAGGATAGGAAGGGAAGAGATGTGCACAGCATGATGACATCCTTGACAAATGCGCCTGTCCCCACCCCCCCTTTTCCCCATGGTCCTTGGGTTGGGATGCAAATACTTCAGATATATTCTAACTCAGATAGTGTGAGTCAGAGCCAACGTATCCTGGTTAGCTTTTTGCCAACCTGACATGAGCTAGGGTCATTCAGGAAGAGCAACTGTAAACTGAAAACTGTTTCCATCACACTGGCCTATAGTCAAGTCCGTGGGGTGTTTTCTTGATTAATGGATAGCTCACTTTAGGCGGTACTACCCCTGTGCAGGTAGTCCTGGGTTGTATAAAAAAGCAATCTGAACAGCCAGAGGGGGCAAGATAGTAAATAATGTTTCTCCATGGCCTCAGTTCCCATACCGAGGTTCCTTGAATTCTTGCCCTGACTCTCCCTTCATGGTCGTCTATAAGGTAGAAGTGGAAACAAACCGTTTCCTCTCCAAGTTGCCTTTTGGCCACAGCCGTTTATCACGATAATAAACAAACTAGGACGCAGGAATTGACAGAGGTGTAAGGCAGAGGGAAGAACTGGGGTTCTAGGGTGATGCTGAGCAGAGTCTCCCTGCAGCCTGCCTCTCCCTACCACAGTCGTGTGTAGGTGCCCTTTACCTGTGTCTCTACAAGATGACTGACTCCTTGAAGTTAGGCTCGTGTCTTGTGAGACAGACTTTTCCTGGAGAGAACAGACACTCGCACACACCTACTCACCCCAGAAAGGAAGCCCGCTACAGAGCAGAGTAATGATTGCACCAATGTCTAATTTGGTGAATCAGTGAGTTACAAGCTGGGGTATGAGTGAGGCGCTCCTTACAAGGATCAGGGATAACTCAAGAGCAGCTGTACGCCCACCCCAGCATGAGGCATAGCTCCTAAAGCTGCAGACCTGGTGCTCTTTACAAAGGTTCTGGGCAAATCCATGGTCCAAACCTCGCTCTTTCTGCAGTTCAGCTGCTCTGAGTCTCCACCCTCAGCTATGCTTACCCCCTTTAAGACTGTTGGTAAGGGCCCTCAAGAATCTCCCAAGTTTCTTTTCTTCTTGGACGTGGGAGCTTCTGCTTACCCCTTGTTTGCCACCTGAGGCTGGTAAGCCTCGCTTTCCTCTGTGGGCAAATGCTTCAGTCTGGAGGGAACATATCATTTCCCATACACAGGCTGTCTTTAGCCTCTGACTTGGGTCACACATGCCTGGGCACACTTCCTCCCAACCCTCTTCTTGTTGGGCATACCACTGCCCTGTCAATGTCTTACGTCACTTCTCCAGTTTAAAGATGCTTATTTTTATTTCTGGTATTTCTTTCTGCAGCCATCTCTATTGATGTCCCTTTGTTCTATTGAGTCCCTTTGTACCAAATACCCAGATTTTGGGTCCTTCCTAACTGAGTCTGCAGCTGGTTCCTATCCACGACCCTGTCATTGTGCCCTGTCTGTAGTGTCTCTTTCAGCCTTCTTGCTCTACCATCTACCCATCCACTCCTGTCCTCTCGCTCGGCTACCCCATTGCCTCCGCCCCCACCTCACCCCAGGGGCTTAGGGGCCAGCTGTAGAGTCAGGCTCTGTACCTCCCAGAATGCATCCCGAGTCTCCTTTCTCTGGCTGCTGTATCATCCTCAGCCTCTTCTTCCAAGTCATGTGACCAAGACCAGATCCAAAACTCCTTTTTGGACTAAATATTATCAAAGGAAAAATGCCAAGGACAAAGAGAAATCTTCCCTCCTCTCCAATATTTCTCACATGTCTGTCAGCCAGAGAACGACGGGAAGGTAGTCAGATTTCTCACCCCAGAATCTACGTAGGCAAGGTAACAGGGCAGGCAGATTTAACAACCTCATGGGATTCTCTATTCGATAAAAGATAAAACCAGCTCTAGCCTTTATAAAACTAAAGGAGAGAAAGAAAAAAGAAAAATAACCAGAAGCTGCAGGATCCTTTGGAGCTCATCTGTAGGACCAAAGGTAGATAGATTCTCAGACACTTACTTTCCTGTGACCTTTGTTCAAGCCTGGATGTCCGGGAACTGCAGCCCTATCCATCTCTGGCACTCAGCCCTGGTGCATGCCTGTGATCCTGTTGCCTACACTGTACCGTCACAGCTTGAGAACGTGTCTCTCTCTGAAGGTGTGTTACTATCTTCACAGTGCTTGGTACAGAGAAAGAGCTCCGAGGGGTTTACATAAGATGCATGAGTCAGCTGAAAGTATGGTTGACCCACCCACCCTCCACAGACCTTTCTGAGAAGCATGTGAATACCACATCCCCAGACACTGCTGGTCTTGGTCTGGACAGGTGTGTGGTTCTGCACTTCTGTGTGCTATGGAGCACTGGCTGTCCTGTCACTTGCTGCTGCTGATCCTCACAGTCTCCATTGTCCCAACTCAGAAGCCTGCTCTCCATGCAGGAAGACAAGGACTCCCTCTTCATAGCCCTTGGACTGTGAGAGGAGTCTTGATTCAGGTTTCTCGGTGGCTCCTGGTATTTTCTGTTTTCAGCTGTAATCTAGGAAGCTTCTCACTAGCCCTGGGATTTGGGTTTTATATAGCAGCTGAACCTAATTGGAGGATGTGGTTATTTATTACTGTCGTATGGCAACAACATCAG
This sequence comes from Cricetomys ansorgei, assembly GCA_026225945.1. NCBI lineage: Eukaryota > Metazoa > Chordata > Mammalia > Rodentia > Nesomyidae > Cricetomys > Cricetomys ansorgei. The sequence continues at coordinate 1,932,121 of JAMJFZ010001898.1, read as the reverse complement.
AAAGGGGAATTTTTGTTAAAAGACACTCATGCTGAGTTCCAGACTGAAAGATGGCTAGATGGCTCAGCTCATGCCATGGCTTTCCTCCCTCTTTCCCTTCCTCCTTCCTCCTTTATTTCCTCTCCTTCCTTCCTTCTCTCTTCTCTTCTTGCTTTCTGTTCTTCCTTTCCTTCTCTTTTTTCTTTCCTTTCTTCTTCCTTCCATCTCTTCCTCCCTCCCTCTCCCTACTATCTCTCTTCTCTCCTCCCTCCCTCCTCCCTCTCTTCCTCCCTCCCTCTCTCTTATCTTTTTTCCTTTCCTCTCTCCCTCCACTCTCTCCTTCCTTCTTTCCTTTGTTAGAAGGTTTTATATCACTAGCAAGCAAGTGCCTGGAAACTAACTCCCCCACTTTGCCAATTACTTGGAACCAGACCCTCAGACAGCTAGCTCTGTATCCCCTTAGCATTTGGAGCAAGCTCAAGGAGACCCTTTATTCATTGATCCCTTGACTCAGGACTCTTTACAATGCACAAGTCCCATCGAGGCATTTTTTTTTTTTTCTGCTTTGGAAGAAACTTCTCCCTTTAAATATTTGTTTGCTTTCAAGTCCATTTGAATTTGAAGATACAATGGAATTCCATTAAAATGATGTCTGGGGCTTGGGGATACCAGGAGAAAGGAAATTGCCTAATCCTTTATGCCAAGCTTGGAGCTTTGCGCTTCTCAGGGAGCTGATAGATCCTGGGCAAGTGGGGAAGCAGGCTGTGGAGACAACACGTGGGTCATATTTCACGCTGGTACCTAGCCTCCTGACTGTTTTTATTAGGAGCACCATGAACTGTTAGGGCCACAGTACAGCAGTCAGCCTCCAGCCCTTCCTCTACACACTGAATTTTCTAATTATTGAACAGGAAGATGGTTCCTTAGCTACAAAAGCACATTCTGGAGCAGAAGGTAACGGAATGAGGAAGTGTAGGATCTGCCAGAGTGAACTTTGAAGATAAAGTTTATAAATTCTGGAGTTGGGAAAATCTGCACCCATTCCCTTGAAATGTGATTGCTCTGGAACCCAGGGAGGAAGAGAAATGAGCATGGGTCACGGGAAACATCTGGCTCCTGGTTCCTCTCTTGAGCCCCATCTTATGTGGGATGGGCAAATGGATCTACATCAGAGTGTTCTCCACTGATGTTAGATTCACATATTAAAGACTGCAGAGGCAGACCTGGGAAAGTGCCCCAGCCTAAGAAAATAAAGAAACTATAGTCAGGCTTAGTGTAAGATCTTGAAGATCAAGACACCGGGATTCTGAAATAGGAGATTTCTATTAGCCATGAATTATATTCATGAACTGGACCATATTTTTGAAAGAATGTTAAAAATACAATAAATTCCAAGAAAAGCACCAAGGTAGCAAGACAAAGAGTAGGTAATGTGACATTTACTGTCCCAGAAGCTGTTAAAGGTGAGATCATGAACTACCTTTAAGAGGGTTTGATGTCCTCAGAGGGTGGGCAAATGGGAGACCTGGGCAGATCTCCTCCATCAGTCTGCGTCCTTTGACACTTGTCAAGTGGTTCTTCCCTCTTCTTTCTCAGGACTGATGTCTCAGAGGTCCCAGGCAAGGCTTTTTAGGGATAAAGATACTGACGAGAGAGACCCAGCAGAAATCAATACCTGCTCCATCCCTTCCCAGCCAGGACAGATATGAGCGCCACAGTGATGGCTAAATGAACAAACCCACAATCAGTACGCAGGTGCAGGGTGGACGGTAGCGGCGGTTGACAAGACAAAGGCCTGCTGTTCCCCTCACTGCTTTGCACTCCAGAATGTATAACACAGTAACAACCAAATCCTAATTCGAGGTGGATTAATCTTCCAGGGAAAACAAAATGAGCTCATTTAAGCACAAAACACTCTGTTTTTGTTCTGATTTTCAAACCCATTAACTATATTAAATACTTCTACAACAAGGTTTATTAACAGAATTGCTATCTTGTTGCTTCAGAGCAATTATACAATATAGTTCTTCTATGCCATGAGTGCTTATAACCATAATGTTAACTATCCAACATATTTCTGTTTTAATCCTTACAAATATTTTGTAAAATGAATTATATGTGTATACACATATGTGTATGTATGTATTTTTCATTTAAACAGATACAGAAAGTGAGGATTTATTTTTAAAGGGCAATATTTTTTTGTGTCGATGCGGGCATGAGTTCATGTTCATGTGGGTATGGGTATGCATGCAGGTGCGTGCACATTTGTGTGTGCATGCATGAGGAGGCCAGAGGACAGCTTTGGGCATCACATCTCAGGAACTATCCAACTTAAGGGATAGTCACTGCTTAGAATGCCTCCCTGTCAGTCTGCCGCCTCCCTATCCCAGCCCATAGACAACTGGGTTTTGGCTCCGTTCTCCTTTTTGAGAAGACACTGGAACCCGGGCTGAGAGAGAGGAGAGGCGTGGCTCTGGGACCGCCAGCAGACCCTGATCCTTTGCGCTGAGAATGAACGAACAAACGAGACACAAAGAATCAGTCTTGGGACTCTGTCTCGGAAGCAGAGGTCGTTTATTCAGGGTGGGCCAGGGAATTTATAGGTACGGGGTGCATAGGTTCCCATCCTTGGTGCATGGTTTGCACGGGCAGTGGAGGTGGGCGGCTGTCACCCTTAGTGTGGATCGCATGTTGGCAGACAGCAGAGGGGAGGGCCTGGTCTATCCTGCCATGGGGGTGGGGGGGCGGGGATCCCTAGCTCCTTCGACCCAGACTATGTCCAATACAGCTGTCATTCATTGGTTCTGAGTTCACTGAAAAGACTAGGTAGTCTGGCCAGCATGTCTCAGGCATACACCTCTCCCTTCTTCCCTAGTTGTCCTGATTTTTTACATGGGCTCTGGGGGGTCGAACTCAGGTTCATGCACTTGCAAGGCAAGGCTTGCAGTACATTACTGACTAAGCCATTTCCCTAGCCCAAACTTGAATTCACTTTTTCCATGGCTTTGTTTTTGAGACAGAGTCTCACTAGGTGAGACTCCAGGTGGGTTGGAACTTGCAATTCCCCTGTCTCAACTTCCTGGATATTGGGAGTACAAGTGTATAGAGCTGACTTCCAACTATTTTCTGATTGTGAAGCCTCATGTGGCTCTTGACTTCTTGGGGCATGGTTAACACAGCAGCAGGTGGAAGAACTTTCTAGAAATGTGGGCTCTGAAAACTGGACAATGGTGTGCTGGGCTAATGCATGACAGAATAATGGAAGAAGACCAGGGCAGCTCAGGAAAATAACATGTACCCCCATAGCAAATCTCAGTGGCCAAGTGGGTGTGAAAAGTTGGCAGAGTGCCTCTTGGCATTGCCAGAACAGGAAGGCCTGAACAGTGGACAAAGACTGGTAGAATGGCCCTCTTGGCAGAAATAGATGCCCTGCAAATGCCCAGTGTCTTGGAATGGACTCTAGACAGACTGACCTATAGTTCAAGGAGCAGAGGCCAGCCCCCAGTGGCATAGATGGGTGTAGACAGAGTGATGTGTGTATAGGGGGGCATGCAGACCCGGTGAGCTGTGGTTCAAGTCTGGGATCCAGATAAGCATAGATCAGGGCCTGGGGCAATCGGCAGGGACACTCTTTTTGCCCTTTAGCCCTTAGACTGCTTAGCTGTCTTTTACCTAGAAATAAATGGTCATGGGCTTCAACCCATGTCTACCTACTGAGCTCCCATTGACACCCCCCTTCCCCAGAGCATCAAGAAGAGAAATACAGGGGGCAGGCAAGAATTGCAGCAGAAAACATGTGTTATTCCTGATTAGCTTGTCTGGAGGCATCAGAGGAATCAGAAGGCACAGGGCATTGTCTGCAGATGGTGATATGAAATCATGGTTGTGGACTTTAGATTTTAAGCCAGTTCTGCACTCCAACTTGCTGAGGCTCATACTCTTACTGGATAGAGTAGTGAGAGTTATAGCTACCATGCAGGGTGAGGTGAAGGATCTGATGTGGTGCTTTCGAGGAAAAATGGGCAGTTACATGTGATTTGTTTAGGAATGGAGAGTGATGAATCTGACCTTCTCGGTATTTTTAGTATAGCAGCTAAAGAAGAAAATGGGTACATAGGATGGACCAGTCACCATGCTAAGTACCATAGGGAAACAAGAATGACTAAAAGCTTGGGCTTTGGGGCCCAGAGCGGGTAGCCAGAGTCTACTGAGAGCATGGCAAGTTTTAATGCAAAGCACTTGCAGAATGCAATAACCATGGAGACGGCTTGGAGCGGCCACAGGGGCTCAGAACCAGGAATGATTCCTCTAGAAGAGAAAGGCCAGGATGGACTCACAGGGCACTTGGTGTCTGAATTTGGTGGTGTAAGACTATAATTGAGAATATAATAGCAGATCCTGGCCGGGAGACTGTCAACTGTGGGTTTGCATCTTAAACTTGCTCTGGAGGACTAAGTCTAAACAGTAGCCCATTAGGCTGAAGCCCCAAATAGGTATTTGTGTGATTTGCTGATGGCCAGAACTCCAAGAGACCTGACAAAGTCTGCACAATGACCTCTACCCTCTGGCTTATTTTGTTGAGCAGCTGTTCTGAAGAATCAGCAAAGCCACTCTCAGACTTGAGTGTGGACCCTGTTTAAATGCAGATTCGCGGGTGAGCTTGAGATTCTGTGTTTCTAACACATCACCAGGAGAATGCTGATGCTACGGTCACACGCCTAGCAGTAGCACTTAAACCAAATGTCACCTCACTCTTCGGTTCCTACTGGGCTAGCAGGATGTAGAGTTAAGAGGTATTTTTAATTAGAAAATGCTTTTGAGGCTGGAGAGATGGCAAAATGGTTTTGAGGTTGGAGAGATGGCTGTTGGCAAAGTGCTTGCCTTCCAAGTATGGGCACCTGAGTTTGATCTGCAGAACCCAGATTTAAAACAAAGATAAAAAAAAACCAAAAAATAAAAGCTTGGTGTGGTCGTGCACACATGTAATCCCAGTCTTGGAAAGGTAGAGACAGGAAGTTCCCTGGAGTTTGCTGGCTAGCTAACCTAGCTGAATTGGTGAGCCCCAGGTCCCAATGAGAGATCTTGTCTCAAAAATAAGTAGACAACCTGTGAACTACAACTAATGTTGACCTCTGACATCCACATACATGTGCACATACATGCATGTGTTCTCTCTCTCTCTCTCTCTCTCTCTCTCTCTCAAACACACACACACACACACACACTTGCATGCACTCACAGTGTTTTTGTAAAGCAAATGAGAATGCTTTTCTATTCTGAACCTGGAGAATTCCTATATACCAAGTGGCCTTGAAACTACTTGCCTGCTCAGGTAAAAGAAAGACTCCCCTGAGAGTATTCTAGAGCCCACCCGAGGCCACTGTACTGGTCTCTCCCTGACGCTAGGTCCCCACTGATACCTGTGCCTTAGTTACGCTCCGGTTTCCATATCTGCTCTGGGAGCTCCCTTAAATCTGAGCATCCCAGGGATTTTAAAGGAAAATATTCTTGATCATTTTGTCTTGTTCCTCAGAGCCCAACCCCTGGGGAAGTTTCCTTAATGCTTAGCAGAGAGGTGACATGGCCACCCAGGATTGATCAGCTTAGATGGTGCGTTGCATGCTTTTCTCCAGGACTCACTCTGGAAAGGTTTGTACAATGACTTTAGGTGTCATTTGTCCTTTGTTTCTGATGACATTCATTCTGAGAGACGTATTGCCCACAGGAGCAATTTGTGTGACTAGTGAGAGGAAACCCTTCGAAGGCCCCTCACCCCATTTTCTTATTGTTTGTTTGGAGAAATGGCTTGGATGGGATCATGAGATTTGGCCATTTGGATGCTTCACCCATTGGCAGAGGAATCCCACATTTCAGGTCCTCAGCTTAGAGCCTCATGTGGCTCCTGCCTGACTCCTCTCCCTTCGACCTTTTCTTCACCAGCTTGCTTTTTAAGAAGCAACACTCATATGAGTTCCAATGAAATGGCCCGTTCTTTTTAATTTTTTTCCTTTTTCCCGCACCAAATCAAGTCTTTTGTGCTAAGAACAGCCTTGGATGAGAAGCTGCAAATGAAGTGATAAATTGGATTTGATCCTCTATCCTCAGACTGCTCCTGGGCCATGGGCGGATGACGCACAAACACACTGCATGTAGCTGTACCACCCTCTGCTCCGAGAGAGTTGCCTCCATCAGACTGGCCTGTGAGCACATCTATGCGGGCATTTTCTTGAGTCATGATTGATGTTGGAGGTGCTAGGCCACTGTAGGCAGTGCCACCCATAGGAAAGTAATCCTGGGTTGTGTAGGAAAGACAGCTGAGCGAGCCATGAAAAAACTAAAAGCCGGTATGCAATGTACGCAGCTTGCTTCTGTGGTCTGTGCTTTAGTTGCCGCCTTGAGTTTCTCCTGGACTTCCCTTGGTGATGTAATCTGACCCATAAGATGTAGTAAGTCCTTTTCTCCCTAAATTTTTTTCAGTCATTGTTTTATCACAGCAACAGAGGAGCAAGCTAGAACAACCACTAGCCACCTCTCCAGCCCCTAGAAGGAAGACTTGACAATACTAATTCTGTTCACTACAAATACCCACTGGACACTTTCTATATTTCAAGCACCTTGTGAAACAGCTTATACACATTGACAGGTAAAGTCCTCACAAGCCCATGAAGTGACAGCATTTCCCTATCTTTTAGGGAGAGGAAACTGAAGCTTAGATTAAATCACTTTCTCAGGGCCTTAAATTCCTTTCTCGGGAATTTAAACTAGTCGTTTTTCATGGGTATAAATTGTTCTATACCTTACTGGCTACCTTAGATTAGAGCTAATCTTTCTAATTTTTAAAATGACTTCAGAGTAGGTATCACAGTGTCATTTCACAGACAAAACTGCACACCTCAAGATGTAAATTTTGCACATTTTACAGTCATTAAGTAAGGGGATTGGAGATAGATACCAGCTCTGTCTGATTGCCTAAGCCAGCAGTTCTCAACCTGAAGGTCACAGCCCCTTTGGGCATTGAACAACCCTTTCATGGAGGTTGCCTAAGACCAGCTGCATGTCAATTATTTACACTATAATTCATAACAGTAGTGAAATTACTGTTATGAAGTAACAACAAAATTAATTTTATGGTTGTGTGTTGGGGAAGCTTATTTTTAGTTATGTTTGAAATTGTTTTATGCACTGCTGGGTGAGGGGCTGTCTAGGTCTTGGCATTTTGTACTGTCTGCAGGTGGTAGATTTCTGTGGGGGATGTTTGATTGCTTATGATCTGCACATGGTATCAGTAGAGCACCTAAGGAGTTCTGAAAAAATAAAAACACCTGAGCTTAGACCCTCTCGGGGTTCCACTGTGAGTATGGCACTGGTCATGTTGGTGGTTCCCTCTGCTGAGGTCTGGCAGAGTTTGTGCCAATGAATATGCCTCTCTGTCTCTCTTTGCTGAGCCACTCTGAAGGCGTACTGCTACAGTTAGGGGTCACCACAGCATGAGGAACTGTATTAAAGGACCGAGCATTAGGAAGGTTGAGAACCACTGGCATAGGCCCATCTTCTTTTGACCTGGACAGAATCTTGCTTGTAAATTGGATCCTTGGATATCTTAGCCCAGAGGCTCACAGTGACCCCATGAAGTCTCCTACACACCCCAGAATGGGGTCTTTGCTTAGATTGGAAGTGCTTAGAGAAGAAAAGAGACAAGAAACATGGGATAGGTATACAGAGGCCTGGGAGCAGATAAAATCTCGAGGCCATATTGGCAACATATAAGACATTCAGTAAGATTGGTGAACAAAGTTCCTATGAGCTCACAGAGACTGAGCAGCAATCACAGGGCCTGTGCGGGTCTGCGCCAGACCCCCCCCCCCATATGTACTATAACTTTCAGTTTAGTATTTTTATAGGACTCTTGAGTGTGTGAACGAGTGGGTCTCTCATTCTTGCGCCTTCGTTCTGGGCTCTTTTATTTTACTATGGGCTTGTTTTGTCCAACTTTGACACGAGGGTTTTCATCTTATCTTATTATATTTTATTTTGTTATGTTTTGTTGCTGTTCCCTAGAAGCTTCTCTTTTCTAATGAGAGACAGAGAGGGAGTGGATCCAGATGGGAGAGGAGGTGGGGAGGAACTCGGAGGAATAAAGGGAGGGGAGATAGTATTCAGATTATATTGTATGAGAAAAGAATGTATGTTTAATAAAAGGCAGTTGGGAAGATGGGGAGTTGGGCTGGGAGTTTGGAATCTAGAATTCTGAGTCCTATTCCTGACTTCTAATCACGGCTTTCCAGCTGTGCAACGTTGGCTTCATTTAGAAAACTCTTCTGAGCTCAGTTTTCTCAACTGTAAAATGGGAATGCTAAGTACTTCCCTGAAGGGTTATACTCTGAAGATTAAACGAGCCAGCTGGAAGCTCAGTGGCTGGCTACGCGTGTGTAATAATCAGTAAGTACCCCTGTGCTGTCTGTCCACTCCGGCTCCTGCTGGCTTTCATCAGGCCTTAGAGGCTAACTTCTTGAGCAGGAAAAATGTGATTCCAATAGGGAGACCCTGGGGCACCGGCTGGTGTGGGAGACTGTGCCATGATATCCATCTGCTTGGTTCTTTCTCAGGCCAGAATGCTGGCTTCGGAAGCTCTCATACAAGCACTAAATCCATCTAATCAGTTTGAAAAGTGCCAGGTGAATAAACATCTCCTAACCCATCCCTATAAAATAACACCGGTGACATTTATGATTGAGATGACAGATACAGAGTGAATGGAGATAGGACCCTAGGTACCGCCCACCATGACCACAGCCCAGACAAGGCACTCCCTGACCCTAGGCATGCCAGCCACTGAGGTGGGAACCATAGAGGAGGGTGGGGATCACAGCAGGCAGGAACAGACACCAGCAGGGGCCTCCAGATATTTAATGAAAAACTCATAGGTTGCTTTGGGAAGTAGCTCAGATGTGCCCATAGCAAGAAGACCTGAAATAAACACCAGGGTGCTGTCTGGGTAAGTTGTAGACCCTCCTGGGACCCCTGGTTCCCACCTGTATGACGAGCACTTCATGTTATTTGACATTTAACACAAAAGAAGTAAGTGAGCCTCCTCGTCCTGTTTTTCTTTTTTTTTTTTTTCCCCGAATGTCCAATGTTCTAGAAATATTGTCTTTCCTCCCTGGATAGTTTTCTTTTCTCTGGGTTTTCTCCGGGGATCACCCTTTTGCTTTGATCCAGAAGCTCAAGACCTGAATATGCCCCAGTCACAGACTCAAAAAGGTACCCTTTCTTCTCCCATTCACCGATAACACTTTTTAATTCCCTCATTAATCATATTCTAGTCACCCCCAGAAGGACCAGGGCTTTAGGTAGCCACCTGGATTCAAAGATTAATTAGACCTTTACCCCTTCCTGTGGGTTGGTCAGAGCCTTGTGGGAGACATGCATTATATCATTGTTTGCTTGTTTGTTTTGTTTGAATTTATTTCTTTTCTTTTTCTTTCTACAGAGACTAATTAAAAAGAAATGCATGGAGCCGGCAGCAGCCCTGCTGACTCTACCCCCATGGCCAAGGAAGAGGACAGATCAAGGAATCCAGCAATAGGGGGTATGCACAGAAAGCCACTTGGAGAAAAGTGGTCATCTTCTGTCAAGGGTCATAGCCACCCCCTCCAAAGGCACTCACATGGAGGGATCCTGACTTTGTGATCCTCTTGGATGCTTGGTGCTGGCTCATCTGGCTAGAGAGAAGCTCGAGCTATTGGGTTTGTTAATTTTGTCTATAGAGTCCAGCCAGGGCAGAAGGCAAGGTGGGCTGTGGAGAGTGGGTCTGCAGAGCTGAGATTCCAGCAAGCACATGTACAGCTAACTTTAATAAATTGTGACTCTAGCATGGGTAGAGATAAAGATAGAGAGCCAGGGAGCCTAGATGGGGGAGGTCATTCCTACCAATCCTTTCATCACACACGGCTCCATTCCGATTTAAGATGTCCCACTGACCTCCCTGCCTCTAGGGTCTCCATCTCCCACCTCCTTATCCTTTTCTCTCCTGCCAATTCCAAATATATATATATTGGTTTTTTCGAGGCAGGGTTTCTCTGTTGTAACTCTGGCTGTCCTGGAACTTACTCTGTAGACCAGGCTGGCCTCAACCCTCAAACTCACAGAGATCTGCCTGCCTCTGCTGGGATTAAAGGTGTGTGCCACCACCACCCAGCAAAAATTGTAGGTTACACATGTTAACATATATGTGCACCACGTGCATGCCTGATGCCATGGACCCCCTGGAACTGGATTTATAGACAGTTGTGAGCTGCCATGTGAGTGCTGGGAATTGAACCCGGGCCCTCCAGAGGAATAGTCAGTGCTCTTAACCACTGAACTATCCCTCTAGCCCCACCAATTCTTAAAAGTACCCTTTCCTGGAGACCCCCCACACTTCTTCTGAGCCTTGATCCTGCCAATTTTTATGCCCAAACCCCAGCCTAAGCCCCTTCCCCGTTCCTCTCCATCTGGATAACACTCAGCTCATCTTAAAAAGTAATGAGCCACTTGAACATAAGAAAGACACAGGGAGTAGAAGTCAGACACCCACATGCTCACACTTGCATATGAGAATTTTTTTTTTCTGTATTTGCTTCAGATCTAAAAAAAAAAAAAAAAAAGTACTGCAGATACAATAGGGGCGTGTGTTAGGCTCCTCCCTCTCCTTATAACACGATTCTGGAGCTAATGAGTGTGCATCCTCCTGCATCTTTACACTTTTGCCCAATGGCTTTACTTTAAGATGTACATAATTACCACTAGTCTAGCTATCCCTTTGTAGCTTGCTTTCTGCACTCAGCATTATGTGGGTATTTGGCTCTTCTGGCTTTTTTGGTTAGATGCAGCCTAATCATGGGGGTCAAGGAATGATATGTGGCTCCCTTTTGACATCAGAAGAGTGGTTTTCCCTGAGATTTCCTAAGACCGATGTTATCATAACCACCGAGGCTCATTGCAACTCCTCACCTTCCCAATGTAAGAGCACTTGGCTGCTCATATCCCCATATTTTTGTTGGTAGGGATACCACCTGATCAGGTGGGGATGGCTGCGGCTGCTCCAGCCTTCGCACCTTCACTTTAGAGACTCATCATTATCTTTCTTGTGTGGATGTGTAGCATTGAATGTTCTCCAGCAGTGTCTATAAACACTACCAATTGTGTGTGTGTGTGTGTGTGTGTGTGTGTGTGTGTGTGTGTGTGAAGGGGGAGGAGAAAGTGGGGGAGAAAGAGACTGTGTGATGTATGCACATGTGTATTGGGGGTGCATGCCTACGCATAAAGGCAAAAATATCAGGTGTTTACTCTTTCCCTGTTTGCCTTATTCTTTGAGACAGAATCCCTCACTGATCCTGATGCTATGCCAGTGGTCTGCAGACCCCAGACTTCCTGTCTCTGCTTCCCCCTGACCCAGTGCTGAGATTAAAGATGCCTGTGACCAGACATAGCTTTTACATGGGTTCTGGGATTCAAACTCAGGTCTCCATTCTTGCACGGACAGCACCCTGTTGAGACATTGCTCCTGCCCCAACGCTACTCATTTCCATATAGTTTTGAGCTATTTCCTGTGTCTACCACCATTAGAATATTTGCTAATTTCCAGAGTTACGTAGACACTCCCTCTCAAAGAGAAGAGAGATGAAAGTCTCTAGAGGGTGCTATTTGGTTTTTGTTCACTATATAAAGGAACCCATAGATCCCTCAACAAATATCACCTAATCCTAGAGCAGCTTTGACTTCAGACTCTACACCCGACACGCTCAGATTCATCACCCAGAACATTCTGCTGGTTCTACAGCAGCTATTTGATAAGAACCTGACCAGAGAGGGCCTAACATACAGTGCATCAGGATGATAGCTCCCATTGCCAGCTTCAGAATTCCAGAGAGGTCACCACCACCACCACAGCTGAAATCATTATGCTTCTCAATCCTGCCTGTGCTAACATGCCTATTTCACTTACTTTAGTTGCTAAATCTTTTGTTTCTGTTTTGGTTTTATTTAAAGAGAGGTCTTGCTGTGTGGTCCAAGCTGGTCTTGAACTCTTGAAATCAGTGATCTTCCTCCCTCAGCATCCTGAGCAGTTGGATAGAGGGGTACCCAGCACCACACACCACTTCTAGTTGCTAAATCTTATTCTACTGCATGATGATATCACGACTTATTTATCCAGCTCCCCATCAGTGATCATTTCATGTGCTCTGGCTTCTGCTGTCAACAATGCTGTAATAAAAGGTCCTTGAGCTCAAATAAAACACCTTCTGTAACAGTGTGTGTGCATGTGTTCACACATTGTAAATACCAATGATGAACCACATACATGGTCCCATAAGATAATAACAAAGCCGAAAAATTCCTATTGCCTAGTGACATTGTAGCCATTTAACATCATGTGTGCTTCTGTTTTTGACAAAAAGTTTAAAATATGACAAACAAAAGAGAAAAGACAGCAGAGGAAGACTTTCAGGATAAAGACACAAAGGGGAAAAATGTGTCTGCACAGTATGTATTGCAAGTAAAGTGTTACAAGAACCAGAGGCTTTGAAGATGAACACTTGTGAGTTAAGAACATCACACTAAGCCGAATCAATGTGTTACTGAAGAAAGGAAAAGAATCTGAATATAGTCAGGGTGACTTAAGAACATGGTGTTTACGGAGTCCGCTGTAGTTATGCCAGAGAAGCCAGGGTATCATCCAGGCCTGTAAACTCCATTCATGGGAAGTGTCCTGCACAGTGTACTTTTAACTTTTTACCTTTTATACCACACTATTTTTCTGTGGCTTTTGTAGGTTGAAATATGGTTAGGCACACAGACACTTGCCACTGTGTTATAGGTGCCTGTGGTCCTGCTTTGTAGGTCTCTAGGCCTGATCCCACAGTGTGTAGCAGGCCATGCCATCTGGGTCTGTATAAATGTCACACAATGACCATTACCTAACGATGTATCTCTCTGAGTAGATCCTCTGTGACACATGATGCATTACTGAGAATTTCTGGGTCACGTGGTATATGTTGTATATTTATGCACATAAAGGATTGCCAAATGTCTTTCCAAACTGATGTGTCCATTCACACTCCTCCCAGTAACATCTGAGGACTTCTTTCGAGATTTCATCTTTCAAATTTTCAGCTCAATATCAACCAAATATCAGGGCAGTGCAAACATACTGGGAGATTATGGTGTGGTGGAAACAGTTCAGAACAGAGGGATTTTAGCCTCCACAATTTATACAAGCATGTTCCCCTCTCTCAACTACTGTGGCCTTACGCTTAAATTATAGGCATGGAGCTAAAATATCTGTCAAGTTCCTTCCAACTTTGACCTTCTGCAGTCTGAACATTAAGAAGTAGTGGTGTCTGTGGCCATACAACCCTGAATATGCCCAATCTTATCTAAAAAATTGGTGGAGATAGGAGGAGGAGAGGGAGGAGGAGGGGGAGGAGTAAAGGAGGAGGAGGAGGAGGAGGAGGAGGAGGAAGAGGAGGAGGAGTTTGTTCATTCTTTCATGGCTCCTTCATTCTTCCTGTTCTGCCTTTTCCGCATCCTAGACACTAAGTACCCAGATAAACATGACCACATGCCTGTCCTCAAGTTTCTCACACCTGGATTGGATAGACAGAGCAGTACATGGAACAGCCCAGGCATCCCAAATGAGGTGTGGTCAGGAAGAGTTTCCTGATAGAATCTATACTTTGTCTCAGAGATGAATACAGGCAGCCAGGAAAAGCACAGGGAAGCGCATTACTGGCAGAGAAAGGCACAGAGATGAGCCATAGCTCTGGGCATGGAAAGGTGTGTGAAGCAAGTCAAGATTGATGTTGTCTTCATGTGTGCCAGGCAGACCTGATGTGAGCATAGAGAGCCAGGCAGAGGTCAGACTACCCACTACCTTGTGATTTAAAGTCTTGAAGCTTTTCCTCACAAAACAGAATCTTTCACCAGATGCCTGTGGACCCAGGGGGATGAGGTGGCTTATTAGGAAATGAAAGCAGAGATTCAAGAATGTCAGCTCGCCAAACTGGACAACATCTCTTTCTTTGGCAGATAGCATCAATGGAGAAGAGCTATCCTCAAGGGAGAGGGGTGATAGAGCTTTGATCTGGGGTCTGAGGACATGGGACATATATTCTGGGACTCCAAGAAATATACAGGGAGCCCAGCTGGGCACTGGCTGAATGGCAGGTGTGAGCTCATTGAAGCCTTGGAGACAAGCTATTTACATTTTCCTGTGGGAGCCCAGAGGCCCATGGGGATTAAAGGCATTTGGATGTGTAATTATAGGTAGTTGTAGGCCATCTGTTATGGGTATCCCATCTATTATGGTATCTGGGAACCACACTTGGGTCTTCTGCAAAAGCAGTATGCTCCGTTAACCACTGACTTATCTCTCCATCCCTCCAGGTTCAGTTTTTATCCCTCCATCTCACTTGGGCACAGCATCATACTTACGCTAGTGTTCTTGTTCTCCAGAAGTAACACCGAGGCCTCTCCCAGCTCTGAGGCTGAAGGCATTGATACAACCCATACCTGCTTTGATTCCCCGCTGGGCAAATCAGTAGCAACCCAGGGAGCACCAGACTTTCCTCTCTTACCTTCAGTTTCTATCCCAACTGCAGGGAGGAAATGAGATCTATTGACAAGGTAAGCTGTCTCTATGGCCAGGCTGACTCTATATATGTCTAGGGGAGCCATTTTACACAAGGCCAGAGAATCCCCAGCATAAGACCCAGGAGAGTCCTCGGAGCACCTAAAAGTCTTACCTTTTGATTTCTCATTGGAAAACAGGTTCAGGGAGAAGACAAGGGTAGCCAGAGCTCATAGTCAGTTGACAAGTTGATGATTGGGGTGGCAGCGGGGGGGGGGGGGGGGGGGGGGGGGGCGGGGGGGGGGTGCGGCGGGGGGGGATCGGTGATCATGCTCCTGCCTGTGTTCCTAACTACTGTTGCTAAATAGGTCTTGCCTGAAAGTCACTCTCAGTCATTAGCAAGACATTGTTTTGCTTTTTTCTAGAAAGAGCATTTTAAGTTCAGTTTGCATTTCAGAGGAGTCGGGATGCCTTCAGGGAGGTAGGCCCATACACTCAATTCAGTTTTCACTTCAACCTGAAGTTGTTAAGAAGTGCATGGGTGGTCTCACAGCAACAGCTAGGTCTTAAGATCTTATTTTGAGCTTTCTTATGTTTGCTAAGGGGAAGAGAACTACAAAGAGACAAAGAAGACTAAGTGATGGGAATCGGCTTTATTTAGAAGCATGTTCTGGGTTTGGTTTTCTGGCCCTGTGGGCTCCCATCTTTTGGAAAGTTTGCCTTCCCTTGTTCAGATTTGATTAGAAAGTTATTGTTTGCTTTGAAGTTGAAATTGTTCGGCTAAGTTTCTCTGTTGTGACCTCAGACTGGAAAGAACACTCTATGAGGTGTTCCTCTGCATTGGGGCCCTCTGAGGTTCTTCGTGGGGGCCGGACCCTTTTCATGTTCACAGATACCTTGTGATTGGAGCCATGTGGCTGAGGCAGTGTCCCTGGGACCATGATCTGTCAGGTCATCCCGAGGGCAGGGGCTTTTCTCTGACCTTTGGTGCCCACAGAGCCCTGTGTTCCCGCTCCTCAGCCCAGCCTCTCCCTGTGGGCCTCCCTGTCCTTATAATGGTGAACTCTCAGTTCCTGGTCAGCACCTCTGGTGTGCTGCCCTCATTACGGGATGTCCTTTGCTTCCCCATGTTTAACAACGCAGACCATCTCTCTCAGTGCCCCTGTTTTTCACGGAAAGCATCTCTCTTTCATGCTCCAGACATCTCAGGGCTCCAAAGTCCACCTCGGTCCTGCTCACTCTCCAAGCTACTCCCAGACCGTGAACTCACCCGTGCCAAAGATAAATCTGTCTTGGGAGGCACAGCTCATCTTCCTAAGCCATTGTAAATCCATTCGACAGGTATTTACCGGGTGTCGTTTTGTGCCAGCCACTTGGCTGGGAGCGACGGAGAAGAGTAACAACACGCCATGGCTCCTGCCCTGTGGAGTTTTGTGGCTAGTAGGAAAGATAAGTAGCAATGGAGTTGGGTATACTGTGACAATAACATCGGGAATAGGCTCAGATAGGGTGTAGCTAAGCCTTCTCTGAAGAGGTGACAGTTACTATGGGGACCTGAAGATCGGAAGGAGCTGCATGTGTGGAGACTAGAGGGACATGTGTGGAGACCGGAGGAAGGCATCCTTATGAACCAGGAACTGAAGAAAGCCTGGGAGATTAGGAGCACAATAACAGAAAAGCCAGGATGCAAATGTTGGCATTGGAGAGGGAGGCTGTGTGCGGACCACACCTTGAAACAGAGAGCTGGGACTTTTCCTGTTAGGGTCTAAAGTGATCAGGCACAGAGACAACAATTTCTAAATTAAAAGACTTTTATTTATTATTGGGTATTCAAGCTGACTAGTCAGGGACACACCAGACTCAGGAGCTGACTATGTCCCCGACCCAGTTTCCAGAATGGTATTTAAGCACAAAAACTGCAAACCATCTGTGTCAACAGAAAACAGAAGTTGGGTTCGTTTCCTCAGTTTATCATCCACAAGGAACACCCTAAGCAGATATCAACTCATAGCTGGTTTCTCTGCAGGAGAGTACACATTCAAGAAGGGGTAGGAGTTGTGGCTCTCTTCCCATGAGAGCCTGACCTTAGTATGTCCCTGTCAAAAAATGGTCTCACTCAAGGCAAGATAGGTTTTGTTATGTCAGGACTCCATGCCACATTCCTAAGGGTAAGAGGAAGGACTGACCCCTGACCTACTTCTTTCTGCATTCCCTTTACCCCCTCTTCTTCCTTTCTCCGCTTTTGTCCTTTCCCCCTTCCCTTCTTATTCTTTCTGTAAAGCCACCTGGATGTCCGAAGTGACTTTAGACATCTGATTCAGGCTGACTCTTCTCCTCCAACCCAACTGCCATCAAGACCAAAACCACACCTCAGCCCCACCATGGCCTTCACTCTCAAGACCGTGGTTTGGATTTGTCTATCACCAAAGAAAGGCCCTCCCTGCAACATGCGACACCCAAATCGCCTTCTCTCCCGTGATGTACTTCCTTCCCTGCCGCGCCTCACTGTTTGTCTTGGTTACTTTTCTAGTGTGGTGACAAAACATCATGACCAAGGCTAACAACTAAACTCTTTTATAAATAAGAAAGAGTTTAGTTGGGATTACAGTTCCAGAGGCTTGGAGTCGACAACAGCAGAGTGAAGGCATGATGAAGGCAGCTGGAGCAGTGGCTGAGAGTTCACATGCACACACACACACACACACACACACACACACACACACACAGAGAGAGAGAGAGAGAGAGAGAGAGAGAGAGAGAGAGCTCCAACAATACCATGCCTCCTAACCCTTCCTAAACAGTGCCATCTACTAGGGACCAAGTCTTTAAATCTGTGAGCCTACAGGGATCATTCTCATCCAAACAACCACACTGCTTTTTCTTCCAGTTTGGCTCTTTGACCTCTTCCAGATCCTTGGTTGTTGATCCTTGTCATACAGTTTTAAATCTCTCCCCTTTAGCTTTGATTCCACTAGCCCATCCCATTACCCCCAGCCCTCCTTACTCACTCCTTCATCTGTCTTGGGTCAGTGTGTTCTGCTGAATTCCAGATTTGCATGAACAGAGTCCTTTCCACCCCCACCTCCCACCAGGGCTGCTGAGAAGAAACACAAAGGAGAGACCTCCATGACCTTCTGAATTCTAATGCCTAATAAGCCTCAAATGTTGCCCGTTGGGGGCTACCTCGGCCATCTCTTTTTCTCATGCTTTCTTATTCTTTATAGTGGTTTATTTCAAATCTTCTTAACCCTCCTCTAAATGTCCCTTCCTGTCCTTCACACCTGTGTCTCAAAGGATGACCTCATTTCTTACTACTCAGTGAAAATAAACCATCAGACAGATGCTTGCTGAGTGGCCTGGCCCGGCATTTACAAATTACCCTGTGTGTGTTCTTTCCATTCCCTCTTTCTCTTTGTCAACCTGTGTTCTGAATTCTAACATTGTCTCCCTTTCTCTGTGAGAAGGCCGCTCCATTGATTATCCATTCACAAGAAGGGAGTCCACAAATCTTTGTCCTTTGCCGACTTCCAGTTCCTAAAACAGTACTGAGCACATTACAAGTGTCTGCGAAATATCTGTTGAATGATTTTTTTTCCCCTTTCTCTGCCTTCAACCTCTGCCTCTCTATTGATTGACTGAATGAGCACTTGAACCCACTCAAGGTTTCCACCATTTAAAACAAAAACAAGATCACAACAGAAACCCCTTGACCCAGTACACTCTCCTTTATCTCATCTCCTTTATCCTGAAAGCCTTGAAGGAGTTTCTTAGTCCTGTCAGCACTCCATATGTGGCATTCACCCTTCCATCTCTGACACTTGCTTCGACCTTCTGAGGGAGGCACGAGGCACATACCATCTTGCCTCTGCCAGGCACAGAGCATGCTTTCACATGCTTCTGAGTACCCATCTCCTAGTGGTTGGACCTCTGGCTTCTCCTTCTTTGAAAACAAGCTACTCTTGACTCCTGTGGCCACGCCACTTCTCGTATCTGCTCTCTGGTTCCTGCCTCCGATCTAATCTATGCTTAACCCAACCAGATCTCTTAAATGTAAACTGGATTGTGTCACCCTTTGAGTCCTCTGCAGTGGCTCCATTGTCCTCTGAATGACAGCTAAATACTTTTCTCATGGCTATTGAGACTCAGCCTGCTGGGCTGTCCAGAATGAGTTCTTTGACCTGATCTACATTGTGTGTTCACTCTACTGAAAGGTATGCTTCACTCTCTTATGGCTAGACATCCATCATGCTGTTCCCTCTGGCTATTTGACCCTTGATTATTTGCTCCTAACATCTCACTTGGTTTTGGGAACATAATCCCAACTCAACTCTAAACACCTCACATATTCTGTTGTCCCAGGCTTGATCTTACATTGGGCTAGTTTGTGACAACAACTCAGCTGATTTGACAAGTGTTTTCTAGCAGGCAAATGTAATCCTTGCTCATTCTGTCTTCTGATCATCTCAGTGACCTTGAGGCAAGGCTGTCCATGATTAGTTCCATTTCACAGACAAGGAGTCTGAGGGTTGGAGTTTCAATGACTTGCTCACAGTTACACTGAGAGAAACAACTGGACCTACCACTTGAAAGCCTATTGTGTCGCTGCTCTGCGTCCTGTCTTCACACTCCCTCTGCACATCGGTACCAACTTGTGGAGTGAAACCCAGCTTTCTACCAACCAGTGTTGAGAGGTCCCCAGTCACAAGCCCCACAGCCCTGAGGCAGAGCTGCTTGCCCACTTACCTGTGGCTTACCTATTCTGAAAGTGTCTGGTGAACATCTAGAGTGAAAAGACGGTGGGAACACACCCCAGCAACATCACCTCCATCTTTAGGATGAAGTGTTTTCCTTTATTTGACTTCACTTCCCCAGAGAATGGTGGATCATCTGCCAACATGACTAAAAATAAGTGACTAGGAAGGACAGAGATGAATGAAGACAGAGGGTGTGGAGAGACAAAGAGGCAGGAGCAGGCAGGGAGTCTTTAGGCTGAAGAAAGGCCTGTCAGGGAAGAAAAACTACTGCTGAGTGGGACCCTCTGCATCGCCACACCACAGAGACCCATCCAGCCCCCTGCAGCCTCCAACACCATCGACTTCCTTCTGCCCCTTATTAATAAAACTGGCATCACCTGCCCTGGCATGGTGTGAACCTCAGCGTGGGCTCCATCAAGCCCACCATCTGTTTTAAATCCATTTTTCATTGCCTTTTGATTGCAATTTTGTTCGAGTCCCATCCTGATGGGTCCCCTGGTGCAGCCACACATCTGGGCTGTTTCCAAAGGAGCTGCAAGACTACATCCTGAAGGTGGTCTATAACCGTGGGCTCCGGCCTCAGAAAGATTACAAAGCATTGCCGCATTTGCAAAGAAGGGCAGAACAGCTTCCCCTGACCCAGTGAGTGCAGCACCACCAAACAAAGCGAAGCTTCTGCCCATCATGGGCTCTTCCCAGCTTGGGGAAGATATCACACAAGATATTAGACCTGAGCCTCTTGCCCATCTGCATAAGGCTTGCAGGATTTTATGATCCTGGAGTCAGAAGGTAGGCCTCAGGCCAGATAATTAGTTCACGTCCCCTTTCAAGGCTCTATGTCATGTACTGTGGATTTGGTGACTATTCACGCTTCATCTCAGAACCTATACATTGGAAATGGCATGAAATATGTAGGTATGGCAAGCTGCATAACAGTCCTCAAGATATTGTTGATATCCTAACTCCCTCAACCTGCTAATATTCTTTATAGGACAAAGAGGGTATTGAAAGAGTGATGAATAGAAAGCTCTTGTAACCGTAGTAGAGGTCCTTTACAGGGGGGGGGGGCATGAGATCATAGACAGGAAGCAGACATGATGAGGAAGGAAGAGATGAGAAACCTAAATGATACAGGACCAGAAACCAAGGTTTCCTGCTGGCTGGTAGAATCCAATAATTAAAGGTCAATAAAGGCAAGGGATTGCATTTCCTCCTTATGATGCCGGCAAGAGCCAGCTCTGTCACCACCTTAACATTAGCTTAATGAACCTGATTTCCAGACCCTGACCACCAGAGCTCTAAGAGGATGGATCTGTGTTGTTGTAAGTCATTAAGTTTATGGTAACTTTTACAGCACCAATAAGAAACTAATATAGCAAGACTGATTTTATCCATAAGCGAAAGGAATAATAAATTATGTGGTCTAATTCAAGGCATGCAGCAAGGCTGCCCTCTACAAAAGCCACACTCTGGGAGATGTCCCTATTAGAGACGCTCCTTCGGACCAAGATGGCAGCGCACTCACAGAAATGCCTTAGACAATACGTCGGCACTGACCAATAGAAACAATCACAGACCAGAGAAATCATTTTAGATTTTTCTAGTAGCTCCTCTAAAAAGACTAGAACCAGAATCAGCATTAGTGGTAATGTGTTTTGTTCAGTCTAATATATCTAAAACGTTAGCCCTGGAACTACTTATCACTATAAAAAATTTACTGAGATACTTTATAATTTGTTCTCTGAACAAGTCTTTGAACTTGAGCATAAATATTTTACATTTATATTCTATCTCTGCTCAAAAAACTCACAAAGGGCTGAGATCTGAGAGTATTAGAGGTTAAGACAGTTAGCCTCTAAGCGTGTGAATTCATCCAGCCCTAACTGGCCCTGAGTGGACAAAGAGCCTGGGGGAGGTCCCCACATATAAAACCGTAGGTGACATTCTTCATGGTGGTTAATCTTCTTTGTCAATTCTGCTGGATTCAGAGTCACCATGAAAGCACACATCTGCATGCATCTGTTGACAGTGTTTCTGGAAGGATTTAACCTACCCCAAATCCAGCCAGCACCATCCTGTGTGCTGAGAGCCCAAAATGGATAAAAACCAGAGAAAGTCTACCCTCCACAATTGTCTGTCTTTGCTTTCTAACTTTGGATAGATTGTGAATGGTTACTTCTATTGTCAGCAACCACAACAGGAGCCATTTTTCCACCATGACTTCTTCACCACAATAGACTGTACCCTTACAGTGTTAGCCTACTTTTCCTCCTTTAAGTTGCTTTAGTCAGATATGTTGTCACAGCAATGAAAAATGAAACCAATATACCTGGGAATGGTCACTTAGGGTCCATATAATTACTGGTTAGAAGTGGGGCTGGAATCCAAGAGTGCTACTTCCATGCCAGGAAGAGAGGGGAGAAGCGGTTGCACAGTGGCCGAAGGTACTGGGCTCACTGGGCTGTAATTTTTATCCTCTGGGTAATGCATAGGATTAGCATGCTCCATATTCTTCAGAATTCTCCCAGTACCTAAACAGAAATGGCATCGCACCAATAGACCATGTCACATTTGCACGTTTCCTTCTTTTGGGTCAGTGCATCTTTCATGGGAGCCAGTCCTCAGAGCTCACTGAAATGAGGGCCCAGTATCTCCACTGCTGCCTCTCAAGTCCTCACTTTGAGGAATTTGCTTCTGAAGCATCCCTGAAGACAAGTGAGAAGCAACGGAGCTCTAGATCATTTTGAATTTTAGATAAAACATTCAATGTGAAATGCCTGGTCCAGAGTGTATCATAGAGGGTTCTTGTGTTGACTCATGGCTAATATAGAGTTGAAATCTGGCCTCCCAAGGACAAGTTCTAGAGGCCTGCTCTGTCAAGTGGGCTACATCCAGGAGTGCCTGGGCATGTCCTCTCCAGTTCTGTAACAGTTCCCTCTGAGATTGAAACAGCCCATCCTGCAAGGAAGCTCCTTAAGCAGGAAGGTAAAGAACTCAAAACAATGTTAGGAAGTCCCTGAAACTGAGCAGATTCTCTAGCTCTCTTCTTCCCAGAGTAAACAAGTCAAGATGCTGAGAGTTACTTTCCAATAAGCCATGCCAGAAAGAGGACTCTCAGAGGAACCAAGCTGCCAAGACTCTTGAGACCAGACCAGCTGCCCGGAAGAGGCTTGGTCCAGAGTCACTTGGAAAGGACATTATCCAACCTATTGAGCTGCCTGCAGGCTGTGCAGTGTGCTCCCAGCTTATGTGAGCTGTCAGCCATGCTGGAGTGGGTTTTGGTGATGCTGTTGTCTTTGAGTCATTCCTGCTTCTACAAGTACTACTCATCCATACAAAGAAGATGTATTTGCCCCAGAGGGTCAAGGAGAAGGGAATGAGGCATAAGGATAAGAGAGAAGAGATGGAAGGGGCAAAGGAGAGGGGGGAGGGATATTTGCCTCTAGAGAACAAAGGATTGTCTCTGGATACAGAGGAGGCAGACATGGCCCTAAGGCAAATGGTGGGTTATGAAGGGTTAGTGGGGGCTGCAAGGAAAAAAATGGGAGCTACAGTTGGAGAAGGATTGGATGGCTGTTTCTGATTTGTTATGAGGAGAACAAAAGAGAGGACGTGCACTTTTTGGAGAGAGGCAGAGATGCTGTGGAGAAGTTTCTGGAGAGAGACCTATGTGTGTGTGTGCACATGCACACGCTGCTGGAACTTATGTCTTTTCATGACCCATCGCCATCTTGGGGCTATGTGGAAGATGTACGAACAACATGTGTGTTGCAATTCTTGTGTGACAAATCTCTCTCATCATCTCTGTCCCTCACCTTGATCCTGAAATCCCCAGATGTAACACAGGCAATAGCTGTCCATTGCTGACACCTACCAGGCAGAGTTTGAATGGCTTTGTCCATATGAATCGTGTTGTGGTTATTTTCATAATCCCCATTTTAACAAAACGATGGTTGAGTACAGAGAAATTAAGTAACCTGTGCAAGGCCACACAGCCATGGTGGGAGAAAAGCTTTGGCTCCAAGCAGTCTGACACTGGCGTTTATAGCCTTCTGTCTTGGAGCTGCCTCTCCTCATTGCAATGCCCACGTGATCAATGCCCACATGTAGTTTGAGCTCCATGGGAGCTGTATAAGGAAAGAAACGAGCAAGTCATTTTTATGGCTTTGACTCCAAAGGTCAATATCCTCCAACATTTTGTTGAAGAGCCTTCATCAGTCTCTGTTGGCAATTAATCTGGAGTGACAGGAATGGGGGGAGGGGTATACCTGCCTTTACCATTTAAGATGACAGTTTACATCTCATTGGAATCCTGACTTGTAGGAAGGTTCCAGTACATAGCCCCCTATGGTACAGGGGGCTAGCGAGATTCAGATAGCCTGAAAGATTCCATGGCTGACCTGGGGACTTGAACAATAACTTACGTGTGTTGGGTGTTGATCATGGAGCAGAGAGGACTACTTGCATCTCTCCTACTCCCTTCACATAGGGCCCATTTCTCACAGTCAGGCCCTGACACCTTTCTCTGAGGTGAGGAGGCTGTCTACTGCAGAACAGTGTTGGCATGTGCTAAGCTTACTCCCTGGGGCACGTAAGAGTGGAGGGGGAGGTCACCCTAGTCTCAGTCCAGGCCCAGGCAGTGAAGTGACACTTGAGAGCTGGCTGCAGAAAGCTTATCTTCCAGAACCCATCCCTTACCAATGAGAGGTATTTTTTTTCTACCTGGGAGGTTTTGTGATTGACCAAGGCTTCCTTTGATAGTGACCTCCTAAGAAAGACTCCAGGCAAAGCACAATTAATCTTGACCTGGGGCCTAGTGGTTTGTTTTTGCTGGCTAGGTCAAGTTCAAGGTCCTCTACTGTTCATTCCAAGTTTTCTAGTAACCACTGCACCATTACCATCTCCCTGATGTATTTCAGAAAGGCGATAATAAAGCTGAGGCCAGGAGGGTCCTGAAACTGGTATTGATCAAACCTGGGCTCAGAGTGGGTTAGCAATCCGTTCAAGGTCATACTGGCTTAGGAGTCAGAGGGCCGATCTTCAACCACAGCTTTTCTACTCAGGAGCCTTTAGACTTGATACAAGTGATTAGCATCTCTAAGCTTTGGCCTCCTTGTTTTTAACTCAGTGAGAGTCATGTAGCTCCTAAAGAGTTGTGGGGGAAGAAAGCATAGCTAGGATTTCAAATTCAGTTTCCAAAGTGAGAGCCAGAGCAATAGTAAAAACTCAGTCGCCACCTTGGTTGTCTCTCCGGGTACTGTCCTGCTCCCCTAC